>CM062813.1:1130309744-1131580355 GCA_031772625.1 Pinus tabuliformis | reverse complement strand
TTTATTTTGTATACATTTGCCTCTGATAAATCATATGCTGCAATACTCACTCAAGCCAATCAAGACAAGGCGGAAGCCCCAATTGCCTTCTTTAGTTCAAATTTGCAAGGGGCTGAATTAAATTATTCTGACGTTGAGAAACAAGCTTATGCTGTTTTCAAAGCGATCAAATATTTTAGACCCTTTCTTCTTAAAACCCATACAAATATCATAGTGTCGTTTTCAGCGGTAATAAATATCTTAGTACAGAAAGACGTAGGTGAAAAGTGAGAAAATTGGGTCACTGCCTTACAAGAATATGACGTTAAGATCAAGCTAGAAAATATTGTAAAAGGTCAAGGCTTTTACAAAATGTTGACTGGAGCATCGCTTATTTCTTAAATACCATCTCCAAATCAAGAGGTACAAATGTATGAGGTATGCCTAAACGACATTGAATTGAGATATGTTGATATCATATTTTATCTAAAGAACAAACATGCTTCTTCAAATCTGAATTATACAAAGAAAAGAGCCCTAAGATTGAAGGCTAAGGAGTATCAACTTGTAAAAGATATACCTTTTAGGATGAATTATGATTTTTTTTCTCCTTCGATGTCTTGAGAAATCTGACACTGAAAAGGTGTTGCAGGAACTCCATGATGGACCAGCAGGTGGACATTATGCGGGAGATGCTACAACACATAAAATTTTGCGAGGATACTATTGGCCTACACTATTTAAAGATGTGCATAGCTATGTAAGAAAATGTCAAGTTTGTCAAACTGCTGCTGGAAGACAGAGGAAACCATCGTTGCCTTTGCAACCAGTCAATAATGATCAACCCTTTGATGAATGGGGATTGGATATAATAAGTGAGATCGTTCCTCTCTCTTCTAAATAGCATAAATATATCCTTACAGCTACAGATTATTTTACTAAATGGGTAGAAGCAGTTCCTCTCAGGACAACTAATGCTGAACACATCATTGATTTCATGGATCAGTTCATAATTACCAGGTTTGGTTTACCCTCTGCTTTAATGTTTGACAATGCATCATATTTTTCTGGCAATGCTATGACTGAATTCGCACTTAAAAGAGGTTTTAATCTTAAATATTCTGCCAATTATTACCCACAAGGGAACAACTTGGCTGAATCAACGAATAAAAACTTAATCAGAATCATTAAGCGAACAATTGATCAGAATCATAAAAATTGGCACAAACCTTTGATGTATGCACTGTGGGCAGACCGAATAACTCAAAAGGCTTCCATTGGCACTTCTCCCTTTAATTTAGTTTATGGGAAAGAAGTAGTTCTCCCAACTCATCTGGCAATACCCTTTTTGGCCTTAGTTCAATTTATTGACAAAACACCAACTTCATCTTTACAACTAAGACAATTGTAAATACTTAAGCTAGAAGAACAACGAGAACGGGCTAAAATCACACACGCTCATCATCAAGCATTAGTAAAAGCTTCCTTGTATTCAAACATGGTATCTAGGAAGGATTTTCAAATTGGAGATTTAGTATTGAAATGGGATAAGGCTCACGAAGAAAAATGAAAACATTCTAAATTCGAACGAATGTGGCTTGGCCCATTCCAAATTGTTGAAATTATAGGTCCATCCACTTTCATGTTGCAATATTTAACAAGAAAAAATAGAATCTTTACCTGTTAATGGGCAGATCCTTAAAAATACTTTCCATAGAAGATGACCTCTTCTATTTTTGTAAATTATTGTTTATAGTTTTATTTTGATAATAAAACAGGTTGTAAATGGTTACTTTTGGAATTCACAAAAAATATTAGTGTTTCTTTTAGATTTTGTTTTTTCACTTGTATAAATAGAACTGATTTGGAAAATTGATCATTATTATTGAAAGATACAGTCAAATTCTATAAGCCTGGAAATGTTACTAGTTTCAGCCTTACAAATTTTGATAAAAAGCAACCTTAGTGGGAATTTGTTTTATATCAGTCAATGAAAAGCATCAATAACAAAACAAAGGTTCTCTGTGGAAAATCTATTTCCAAAAACTATAATTGTCGTCCAGAGCTATTCTTAAGGAACCAATGACTTCCTCCCCACCTAGGGAATTACGAGTTTCAAGGAGTAATCCAATGATACACTATAGACTTAAAGAATAAGAGGTCTCATCACGAGCCGACTTATCATGATCATAGATATTATAACTTGCTGACATTGCCAAAACTGCATACCAAAATAGGGCAATGACTCAAGATTGTTGCAATCAAAAGACAAGGGGTCTCATCACGAGCCAGCTTGTTCAGCAAAGTTATAAATCAAGTGAATGGCACTGTCATAATTTGGCTACCAAACCAAGACATTGTTCTTTAAGAATTAAAAGAAAAACTAAAGCAATAAGTGTGGATATAGATTTATCTTTAAAATTTGTATTTTTCTCCAAGTAGGATACAGGATCATTGCTGGGTAACAGGTAACCCTGTCGAGGCTATGAACGCCTGCTGGCAGCAGAGGCTCTACCTATGACAAATGAGCATACTTAAAACTGATCTACAGAGAAGTCTTTGTTTTTATCTTTATAAACCAAGTAGTGGCTGATGTAAATACAATGACTAGCTTTGGGAAGTAAATAATCAGAGTTAGCACGGAAGAAGCAAACTACCATTAATGGCTAAAAGCATGATCCACTTTATATTTCTATAATAAAGTTTGATTTTCTAGAAATCTTTTCTGTTTTGGAAGTTTAGAAAATTCAAAAGATAATCAGAGATAACTGGTTCTTCCTAGTGAATCGCCAATTGTTGTGGCCAGCAACAACCCCCCTTTTTATTTAACATTAGTAATAAAACTAAATAAATGGGGACCCTTTTCTAAAAATAAAAAATAGCACTTATATTTCCCTTTGAATAAAACATACTATCATAAGCTTAGGAAAACAACCACAAAACCCAAAAAAACTAAGTTTTATGATAAGTTTCGAATAAAAATCGTTCTCTTAATAATAAAACATCGCATCGCAAAGGGTAATAGAGGACATCATATAAGCAAGCTTTTGAAATTGCGAAAATGCGATGCGAGACCACGCCTTAAAAGACTCATCGCACATCGCAGATTTCATATGCCGCAAGTATCACCTAAGATGAAATATCCCGATCTGGCGATATGCGATAAGACATCTCGCAAATCGCATCTTGTAAACGCATAAGGTGATAAATGATTGTTAACAAAAAGGATTAGCGATATTGCGATCTGCGATATTGCGAAGCAAATCGCAAAATCGCTTTATCGCAGATTTGCAAGGCTCATGGTTCAATAAAGTATTTCTCGTAATCCGATACCGAGTTATGGGCATTAATGTCAATTTAGTGGTTAGTTGATGGTCATTTATGAGATAAGATTTAGATCTAATTGAAAGGTTGTTTCACATAGGGTGATATATTTGATATGATTTCAGAATTAAGAGCTTTCCCGTCACCTTATCTCTTACCATTATTCTTTCCTTACTTGTAAACTTGCAGGAGCGGCAAGCAGAATAATATACGCAACAGTGTGCAGAACATAATGGGAAAGAAGGGAAAAGCTCTGGTTGCTGAGGACAAAGAGATGACGCCCTTATTCACAGACACCACCTGTACCAGAGATGCTAGCATAACCACTTGGGAAGGCATGTACAGTCTGCTCGAAGAAGAAAACCCCAAAGTTATGGAAGTTAAAGCAATAGCAGACTCACGTAGGTCATCGGAGGCATCAATTACTGAACTTGCATGTTCATTCTTGCATCGAATAGTGGCAAGACCTAAGATACTTCCATACACAGACATGGTCAAGTGGGTACTGGACAGTGCTGATATAACAGACAGACAATTCAAGTCTCAGAGCCAAGACCTCATTGGGTCATTCACTCCACAAGATTTAAGGCTTATGTATCATCTACCAGAGCTACAGGCAAGCTACAACAAGCAGTTCGTGGAGAAGTTCACCAAAGAAAACGAAGATTTGGCGGAGTGCACCAAGAACTGGTCGGCAAGGGAAGAACCATTGAAAAAGGACAAACACAATATGTACAGTACTGGTTCCCTCTCCTCCCCATATTGCTTTGCTACTGTTATGCTATGTAGGCTATTTGGAAGGCCCGACATCAACAAATTTTCATCTGAGTGGCTACCCCTATTAGATGCAGCCACTAACGCCACTATTATGGATTGGGCTCAGATATTGTCTGATAATTTAGCCTCAGCTATTTGGAACTACCGATCTAAAAGAACTCCCTCTCAGAGGATTTATCCTCCTTTCCTTTTAGCTGCTTATGTTATGGATGCAATCTGTTATGTTTCCAGATTTCCTTTAATGGGTTGGAAGTGGACTATACAGAATCCCTTGCCCATTCACATTTATCATAAGGAATTGTGGGATTCTAAGTTTATCTCGTATTTTTACAGAATTTGTCATGGAATTATGTTACCTCTTCACAGAATGTTGTATAATAGGGACGCCCCAAGATTTTCCCCCGAAGTGAAATTTGACATTCTCCCTGTTGCAAGATGGTTTGGGGAAGAATTTTTCATCTATGTCAGAGTATTTGGAAGCATTGCTTCTCCTCATGTGCTACCCTTATATGTTCCTGATAAGTTATTAGATCAAGAAATTTCCTATCAGACCTGCGGGGTGGGAGGAATGAGCAAAGAGTTGAAAGACAAGAAGAAAGCCATCTGGCCGCAATTTCCTGTGACCTGTGGGGCTTTTTCACTGTTTGATTTAGGTCATGCATTCAAAGAAGTAGACAATATGCTAAGTCTACGACTGTTCAAGTTTCCAGGGAGACAATTCAACCCCTTTAATGTCATTAAGAATTTTACTACCGCTGTCAAGATAAAAATATTTTCTAAAGAAGATGATCTCTTTGATGACGTCTTCCAATAGAAAAGCACATTGAAAGAAGTTTTGCATATGGCTCAAATTCAATCTCCCTAGCAGAATTCCTAGAATTCAAACTATACAGAGAAAGGAGACTAGCAAACATACCCTTGGATAAGTTGCGCTTAGAACCAATAAGGGAGCCAACTCCCAGTATCAGTTTAAGTGGAAGCTCGGGTACATATAAGTCCATGTCTAATTCTAGGAAAGAATCACCATAACGCTCTAAACGGTCTGAGAGCGACCGTAATAAAAGTGAAGGGTTGGTTAGAGATACTACCCAATCTAAAGAGCGCCCAGAGCAACAGGTCTTGACGACACCACAGGTAAAGGTTCCCCCTCCCCTCATCTAGCCACCAATGCCAGTGAGAATTGAGCTAGATAAAGAATGAGAAACATTCAGTGAATTGATTAATATTGAAGAGCAGAACACGAAGAAACCTGAAAGTACAGTGCAGACAATGACAGATATGGTCATTGGAACAGTCAATAACGCTCCATATATGGAGCATATTCCCATTACCCCATCATCTAAAATCATGCTCAAGATAGAGGAGATTCCTTCTCTAGATGTATTTTATAGTCTGCAGCACAAGGCAGTGGTAAGAAGACAAAGAAAGAAAACGAAATTGTACAGCGTGCCCTCACCTGGGGCAGAGCAGCTAGATGTCCTTTGGCGAGACCCTACCACAGACCCTACTGAATATCTGACTAAGTTATCCCAGATCGTAGGAGCCTATGCTTCTGCTACCATTGATAAAGCGTCCAAGGTACATCAATTACTTAAGGATAGAGAGGAACAAATCCAAGTTTTGCAGCAACAGCTACAGCAGGCTAGTGCCAACGAAGAAGCAGAAGAGAAGTTAGAAAAATTACAACTAGATTTTCAACAGATGCAGCTGGGATATCAGAACAATTTGGCCGAAAAGGTAAATCAGTTACAGGCTATGCTAGGAATGCATAGAGATTATCCCAAGCTCACAGAGTTTGTATCAGAAGTCCTTGCCTTGAACAACCAACTCTTGCAACAGCAAGACGCATTATGCCAGAGAATATCGCAATGGAGTTCCCATTGCGAGATGAGCGATAAAATTACAAATCAAGTCTTTGACTTGCGACTCGACTATGATTTAATTGATAAAAGAATTTTTCATTATTTGAAATGGCAGGAATCGGAGGAAGGAAAGAAAACAGGCGCGCTCAGAATCAATGAAGCCCACAATGAAATGATGTTTCAAAAGTGGGATGCACAGATTAAAAAGGCAGAACAGGTAGTAGAAGAAGAAGCAATAGTGACAAACAACGTCATTGACTGTGTCAATGAAAACCTGCACAGAGCAAACCTCATATCAGAAACCGCATCGGGATTTCTCCCAAAGGCACAGCAACTGCAGACAAGCTAGAGACAGAAAGATGAGGAAAGGTCAGAGTCCATCAAGAAGTTAACCAAGTTGAATTGGTACACTTACAGGTAGTACTTGGTTAAACCACACAATCAATGCATGACTCTCAAGTGTGTTACAAACTCCGCCAAGAAGATAGCGCCAGCACTTGTTGATTCTGTTTTTGCAGGGCAACTAAAATCAGAGGTCGGCCAACTGACGCTCCTCAAGTTAATGCTAAATGCTTGCGATCTCAGAGAACAGATACATAGATAGTTAATTTCTAGATACAGTTTTAGTTTTATTTTTGATTTATTTTTGCCTTAGATGATGACTGTCATTTAAACCTCCTCCTATATTTTTGTAATAAACTATTTTTAGTATTTATGTAGTAGTATTTAAACCCCACTCATGCATTTAGAGAGGGGTCCTGAAATTTGTCAAAAACGTTTCCTTAGAACATGCACTTCTGCACCCTTGGAGGAGGTTTTGATGAATGAATGGAACGAGATTTATTATCAATATCTGTGTTTAATGTCTGCTACTGAAATGAATTTCTGTACTCTTAGTAGATATTGAATTAGGAAGAGATAAATCTATATTGTTGAAGCTCATGAGTAGAATTTGTTATCAATGGTACATTTATCTCTTAATAATTTATGCTTATGTGTCAAAGTAATATTTTATGTTCAGTTATTTATATATGAAGGCTTGAATGTTTGAGTTATCATTTGGCACTTTTTTATGGTGGTGACTATTCTATTTATGCTTTAATGTATGAATGAGTTGTTATGCGATATGTTTCTCACAATTGTTTTGGCTAATTTCTTATACGAAACAATTCATTTTTAACGAATTCTTTTCTCGTAGTGATTGAATGATCTTTATTACCAATTGCTGTTAGAAACTATTTTAGATCACATAAGTAAAAATTTAAATCCCAGGTTAGTTTTAGAATTAGATATTTCTGTTCATTATGATACAATTGCATGTTTTAAATTAGACTTAGATTAAAAGCATTTTATTTAGAAATCTTTATAAAGGGAAATATCAATTCTTATCATCACAAACAAATTGGGAAACTGGTCCCATTATCCCCAGTCAAACTCCCCATCCCAAACGGAAAAGGAGCTGCTTTCAAGGTCTGGATCGGGTGGGTATCCCTCTTGTTGTAGACCCGATTTTCGGGGCTTCAACATGTCCCAAGACACAAGAAGAGGAAGAGGACATGTCCCGTGTTCCATATGCAAGTGCAGTCGGTCGCTTGATGTATGAAATGTTTTGTACTAAACCAGACATTGCACATGTAATGGGAGTATTGAGCAGGTTTATATCAAAACCAGGGAAGGAGCACTGGGTAGCAGTAAAGCGGGTTCTCATGTATTTGCATGGCACTAGTGATTATGGTTTGTGTTACCAAGGAAGACCAGGATTGGACAGAATGTTGGATATTCATGGCTTTGTTGATGCAGACTGGGCTGGAGATCTGGATCAGAGAATATCTACAAGTGGGTATGTGTTTAACCTATTTGGAGGTGCAGTCAGTTGGATGAGTAAGAAACAATCTGTAGTGGCACTATCAACTACAGAGGCAGAATACATGGTAGCCACTCATGCAAGCAAGGAAGCAGTTTGGTTGCAAAGATTATGTTCAAGTATGGGGTTAGTACAGGGAGCTATAAGGATAGACTATGACAACCAAAGTGCAATTTTCTTGGCAAAGAACCCCGCACATCATTCAAAGACAAAGCACATTGATGTTCAATATCACTTTGTGAGGGATATGATAGAAGACAAAAAGGTGTTGCTGGTAAAGGTGGACACTCTGAAGAATACTGCAAATGCATTGACAAAATCCGTGAGCTCTGAGAAGTTCTTTTGGTGTAGAGAGACAATGAGCGTTTCAGGGCTGAAAAAAGGACTAAGCTCTATTGTGGCCCCTTGTGGAAAGAAAACAACAAGTGGGAGAATGTTGGGTTGTATTATATTATTTCCACGACTAGCCCACATAGTTAACTGAGGGTTAGAGGGGGGGATCACATGGAGTTTAAGGTGTACCCATAACCCCACTTTATGGAGTTCGGGGCAGTGCCCCAGAAAATTTTGGTTTTGGACCCTATGTTAGGTTGGGCGGACCCACCTATGGTTTTGTGCATGAATTTCGCACATGTTTTTTGGACGCGATGATTTTTGGTCCATGGTTTTGGACACGATGGTTTTCGGTCCATGGTTTTGGACGCGATGGTTTTCAGTCCATGGTATTGGACGCTTCGGCATGTATAAATATGTATTGTAACATTGAAAGGAACATAATGAAAAATCAAGCTAGTAGTCCCGGTTTTGGGATCCATGGGAAAATCTCTATGTATATGTGTTTTATGTGTTATGCTCTCGCATTGTCTATTTTCTGTGTTTTAGAATTCGTATGCAGGTAATTTCTGCACAGGGTTAAAACCTACACTTGCTTTGTAGTCCTTGATGAATAGTAGATGGTAGACCTTCTTGACCTTGATATCTTTGAGACTTATTGGCTTGATTCTTCAACCTTGTAGTTGTTCTTGAGATGTCCTTCCTTGATGAGTCACCTTATGAGTGTTCTTGAGATGCCCTTTCCTTGACGTGTCACCTTAGCTCTGATACCATGTTGAAGAATCTAGGGAAATTGGATATAGTAGGATTCCTCTAGAACTGATAACAATTTGTGAAGAACTTCTACACTTCTACAATTTATCTTGTTAGCTTTATCTTATTCATAGTGTATGTGTGTTTACTTCATCAAACTGCTACCAAAACATAAAAAAACAAGAATAGAAGATGTTGCCTCTTTGCCAGGGAAAAACCTCTCTCTCTTAGAGAGGAAAATCCTTTCATAAATTTCTCTTATTGAAGCTTCTATAGATCAATGCCAAACCCTATACCCTTAACAAGAATACCCTCCAAGCACAAGCCAATTCCTTCCTTCTTCCGACACTTTCTTTCCCAGAACTTCATCTTCCTTCTTTCGACACTTCGTTCCCCGACACTTCGTCCTCCTTCTTCTTCCAGCAACTAGTGATAGATCTTTTTACGTAAGCTCTAGAAGAGATACTTATCTTTGATCCTTAGTGAGGTCCTTCACTAATGAGGATACCTTCCTTCCGTCGACCAACAAAGCTCCTTCCTGATGTGAGGCTGTAGACTTTCCTTGTGTATTTGACTCTTTTCTCCTTCACTTGAGAGAGCCTCTTCTTTGCTTGAGTAGGAGGCTTTATAGGCCTAATTTTCTAGCCCAAAAAATGAGAGATGAGCAACTGTGATGTTGCTACTGTAGTGATCGACGACAAACCTCCTTTTCTCGCACATGTCACTGCAATTCACCCTAAAAACAATCCTTTAAACTTTATTTATGTCTCCTCCTTCTTTGTTGCACTAGAGGCTCTTTATACTTGTCTTTCTTTTACCCTTTACTCAGCTTCTCTTGCTCGCTGATTTCAGAGATATGATTGCTTGTCATTGGAGGAGTGGACAACCTCTATATATAAAGGTCTGTCCCTCCTTTAGGCTGACTTGAGGCCAACTAGGTGATTGTAGGCTGACTTGACTTTTCTTAATGGTTTGTAGATTTCTGTGGTGTGGTTTTTGAGAGACTTAATTCGGATATTCCACAGTGTTCATCGTTTATTTGTCGACTTTTCGAGTCTAGACCACGACTCATCATCAGGACTAATTTACAGAAAAGTGAAAATTGTGTGATAAATATGGTGATGTCGTTGCATGGAGGACTTGTGACTTTGCTTGGATGTATTCTTGTGAATCTTATACAAATATATACATGGTGTAACATGCCCTTAAAGGTCTTCAACATTTTCTTTGGACTCTTTCACTTACCTATAACACTTTGACATGTGCTAGACCAATTTCAATGAGCAAAAAACTCATTGATAAATATAACAAAAATGATATTTCTTTTCTTGTATAAACACAAATATCAAAATTACATTTATGAAGACCGAACCTAGTTACACTTTCTTCAACACACTATGACACATCTGCAAGTCACCTTTGCATACCTTCAAATACACAAGGCAGCTTCTCCCAACAGCTCACCTGAGCTCTCATACCATATTAGAAATATGAAGACTCATCACATGAGCTTATTTATTTCATTACCAAATACCATTATTTATACATGCATGAACAGGAGAATCAATAGTGATCTTCGTTTACTAAAATTTATATCTTACCAACTCTCGCCGACTATCATATACCACCAACTAGGGAATAGTGATCAGCACGTCATCATTAATATTCAAAAAGATTAGTTTGTTCAATAGTTAACCTATTCTTTTTGGTTCTGCATCATTTCTTTTACACCCCCAAATAATTTTGTAAATAAAATAACAACCAAACACCAAAACGTATTGAGACAAAACCAATGCCTTATTCGTTCTATGTAGATTTGGATGAAAGAAACGTTGGTTGTGAAATTTCCATGTCTGGAACCTCGAAGAAACCTGATGCTTCTGCTTTTGTTTCTGTATAATATATTAATCAGTCTACAAGAAGCTCACGATGCCAATAATTTTTTACTTATGACTCATAATTCATAATTGCGCTATAATCATCATCCTCTTAATTACACACCTTAAAGGCAGATTCAAAATTAAACCTAATCGTGCGTATTCCAACGATCTAATCCTGCAGTCACAGGATTCACTTTCCTTTCAATTTAGCTTCAAATTTTATCGCTCCAACTTCTAATCCAAATAATCCCGGTGAACAAGTTGTACGTAGACTTCTTGTTTGGATATCAAATACAAACAATACCTGCGGCAGTTTTGAGAGTGCAAGATGCTCTTTGTCAAAGGTAGCAGAAAAACCGTTCATACTTTTATTGTACGAGTACAACACGTTGTCTTTGGCGGCCTGGTTGCTTCCTAGCACTGATCCCAGTAGCAGTTTATGACTTTTCATCCCTGCCTTTCGTTTCTCCTCCGCGGGAATCATTGCTAATAAACACCATATTGTGATCTTTTTCCCCATTGCGTGCTAGATGTTCTCAATATGTAGCCCTTCAAACAAAAAGAACTAACATAGCTGCAAATCCACAAAACACACAGGCACATGCCTACACCTTGCTTAACAAATGATAGAAGATATGCAGACTCTTGGAGATTCTACTTCGAAATCACTTGGGGTCTCCACACAGATCAACGATCCACACAAAACACACCAGCATACAGAACACTGAAATTTCACAGTAAACTAATCCGATCTCACACACTATTATAATCTATTTACAAAGCAATAAAATTGAAGGCCCTCTCACATCTTCTCGTCCCTCTCTTAAAAGCAGTGAAGACAGTACGTGTTTTGATATCATGATAGAAATGTGATAGTTAGCAGAGATTCATTACATACAACACAAATCACACATTATATTATTATTGTTGAGTACATAATAAATTACATGTATAATTGTAGGTCATTAATTTCTAGATGATAAGATCCAAAGAAGGTGAATGGGTGACTCAGATATGACACAATTACAACTCATACATATAGAAAACAACAACTTCTAAAATAGAACTTTGAAACCCTTAATGACAGATTGTAAAATACATGACACACATGAAAGTATTTCTTCTAACATTGACAATTTTTTTTGGGAAAAAAACATGTAAAATTAACCCACTTGGAAATATTAACCCAATATTTTTTTTTGCAAATTCGAACATTCACCCTTTCCCACATAAAAAATCCATTAAAACCTTGTATGTATAGGAGAAAATAGATACAAATACCTGTAGTCATAATGGCAGACCGGATGGCTGCTGAGCTCCAATCAGGATGTGCACTCTTCAATAAAGCTGCAACACCAACAATATGGGGGCATGCCATAGACGTGCCAGAAATTATATTGAAAGGTGCATGTCTATTCTCAGAGATAAGATCAGTTATCGGTGCTGCTTCTGAAAATGCTGCAATGATGTTCACCCCTGGAGCTGTAATATCAGGCTGCATTGGAAAAACAATCAACAATGCTTTCCAAAATAATACGATTCCTCACAGTAGACATATCATAACATTTGAGTTGTGGACATATCATAACAATTGAGTTGTGGGGATTGAATTATAACCTTGAGTATATCTGGAGTAAGAGAATTTGGACCCTGAGAGGAAAATACTGCCATAATCGGAGATGGCTTTATATCTAATTGAGTTCTTGAATAAATGGAAGCGACAGGGGACCTGAATGAACATAATGTAATCGGGCATTAGGGTTTTTCATGCAATAAACAGCTTTTCGTACAAGTGAAAATGTTGCATTGAAATCCTACTCTGTTGATTTGATGTAATGAAAAACTGCCCCTCCATCGGTTGCATTCAAATGTGCAGCAGGAAGAAAATGAATGTCTGCGTCAACATCTGTGTCGCCTTTGGGTGCATTGGCCAGAATCATGCCTACTCCTCCTGCTAATCGAACAGTTTTACCTTTCTCAACTCTTTCAGCGAGACCATTGATACCACCGAGACCATCGATACTACCAAGGCAGGCAACAATTTTTCCTTTAACTTTTTTGGGATCCAACGATCCCGGGGAACAGAGTTGTCTGAAAATATTAGCACAGAGTTGTCTGAAAATATTAGCGATTGAAACTGTTTAACCACAATATCAGAAAGAAGTGTGACTTTGATGGATTGAAATACTATTCCTGTCCAAGTTTTTTGTTCGGTAACTGGGTAGTAGTATGGAGCATACCCAGCAGTTGTATATACATGTGGGGCTTTCACGCTCGCTGATGATACTAGTGGATACAGCTTTCCTTTGGTAATTGGAACTGGGCTAGGCTTCGTCCCTGGCTTCAAACAAAAACACAGAGAGTAACAGAATGATTTTTCTAGCAAACTGCCAGGGATCTAATTTATTGATTTCAATGCCCTTCATTTGGAAAACAATTAGATATTAAGTTAAGAAAGATTTTTCGGCGAAAATCACATGGAATATCATTTGTCGACGCTTTTCGAACCAACCAGTGTGGTTCATCCTCAGGACAAATGATATTCCATGTGATTTTCGCCGAAAAACCTTTCTTAACTTGATATGGATCACAGAAGCCTAAACTCTATTAATTAGATATATGACTGAAACAAAGTCAAAATTTCAATATGATTTATTACCCTCTCGAAATTTTTTTATGAAAGGAGACCTCTACAGCACTAACACTTACCCTGATAATCAATAAACCATTAAATGTGTCAATGCTTTCCAGAAAAACATACAACATAATCATAATGTAATATGTATAAGCATCTCGGCCTATTAGCGGTTCCATGTTGCAGGGATAAATTTCCACCCTCGGGCCTTAAGGGAATACTGGTAAATCGAATTTCATAAGATGAATTAACCGCGCTTCAATACTTAACTAGAGAGATGTTAGACAGCGCCAATAAGCCGGGCGTAATATAGCTGTTCTACGTTTTGAAGCATTTTTGGCATATTTTTTGACCGTAACTGTATTACGTTTTGAAACATTTTTGGCCTATTTTGTGGGGTCAAATTTTCATGACAGAGATTTGTTGGAGTTACGTGATTAAGTTGCGGATGTTTTGTGAAATATGATGTTATGGTTTCTTCAGAGCCCTGAATGTTAGGGTTCATTAGGGTTCATTAGCTAGCTTTAGTAAATTTCTAAACCTTTAGCATTATCTTGAATGGGGTTAGTACCATATTCCAGAGGGGCGGTTAGAGATATTTGCAAACCCTTATCATTATTTTGAATGAGTGGTTAGTCTCATGTTGCAGAGTGGCTGTAAGAGATATGTCGTCATCACAGGTTTATGCTCTGAACTTTACAAAATATGAGTGTTATGGGGTTTCTCAGGGTGGACCCTGATTGTTTTCAAGGTAGTTAGTCTCATGTTCGCCCAACACTCTCATTCTAACATGACTCTAAAATATCATCTAGGCCAAGGCTCTGATATCATGTTGGAGTTTGCCATGACACCAAAAATTACAGACCATAATAAATTTCCAAACCTTATTATTTTGAGTGAATAATTAGTCTCATGTTTCTAAAATAAAAATAGTCCAACACTAAATCCATTTACATATTTAAATACATTTTAAAACAAAACGATAAAATGATTAGAAGATGTGAACCAGCCGTACTTACTACATATGTTCTGTTGTTTCCAATATAAACACTCGAAAGGTATTCTCTGTCGATGCTGCTTGATCCCACAGTTATAAAAAAAGGATAAAATGATTAGAAGATGTGAATAAGCCGTACTTACTACATATGTTCTGTTGTTTCCAATATAAACACTCGAAAGGTATTCTCTGTCGATGCTGCTTGCTCCCACAGTTATGATCCAAGGTGCCACATTTACAACCGTCGCTGGAAATGGACCAGAATTTGCGGCAGAACACACGACAACCCTCCCTTTTTGAACTGCATGGAACGATCCAATTGAAATTGCATCTTCAAAATAATCGGGAAGAGGAAGCCCACCTCCCAGAGAAACTAAGAACACATCAACTCCGTCGTGTATCCCTGCATCCCATGCTGCAAGAATATCTGCATCATAGCAATTGTAGCCCACTGAATCTGTAGGCCAACAAACTTTATAACTTGCAACTCTAGCATGAGGGGCTCCTCCTTTTGCAACCCCTTTTGCATGTCCAAACATACTAGCTTTTTTCACGAAATTTCCCCCTGCTGTAGACAGAGTATGAGTTCCATGTCCATATTTGTCTCGCGCAGAGAGAAAATCCCCTGTTGCAGAGAGATTCAAAGGCTTATTTTCAGCATCACGCCCCTTGATGAAATATCTTCCTCCAATCAATTTCCTGTTGCAAACAGCAATTTGGCGAGTGAGGCTTTGATTGCATTGTAAAGTGTTTGCTCTCCAATGAACTTGTTATTGCAAAGCAATCAAGAGAGAACCATGATTCCAGGAATTGAATCCTAATTCTTCCAATTTTTCCGGCGGGGATATCTTATAATGGAGTTGACTTCTACTCTAAACCAACAAACAAAGAAACAAATACAAAGATTGAGCATTCTCCAACAAGCAAGTTCAAAGTGTTTTTCTTCTAAGCAATGTAATGCAAGCAATAATCACTGCAATAAACTGCCAACAGTACAACAAAATCAAATAAGAATGCAAGGGACTTTGTACAAGCTACAACATGTATTATTCACTAGCCATCCATGAAGGTAAAGATTAAGTATCTTTGTCAATCCTCTCTCAAAATCGTGTTTGTAGTAGTAAACTTTTAAACCATTGCTATCATCTTAAGTGGGAAATTAATATCATTTTCTGTAATATTTTCTTTTTTGGATATGGTCAAAGTAGACAGAATTTGCCCATTCCCTTTTTTGGATATGGTCAAAGTAGACGGAATTTTCCCATGGTACTTACGGTGGTATATGCCCGTGGTATTTGCTAAAATAAAGTCTTTAGGGATTCCATCAAGCCTATAAAAGGGGATAGGAGCCTAAAAGTGTAATCATCCTGAGTTATCCAACTATTTCGTCTTTGTTGAGAACTTGACAAGGTCAGTTCCCGTTTGATCTCAGGGATGAAAACCTCGTGGGAATAACTTGTCTAGTAGACCCATCCACCGTCTATGATTGTGCTTCACTGTTGTGATTTCTCATTTGATGAGCATCCTTGCATGCCATTGGCGAGGGTTTCTTGTGTTAATTATTCTAGCATGTGTTATTTGCAGTAATTAATTGAAAAGCGGTTGGAGTCCTAAACCCCTTATGTGTTCTCGTTTTTGTTGAAAGCCTATGTTAATTAGAACACTATATTGTGCTAAATCTGTTCAAAATTTTAAGGTTTAGGATGTTACAGTGGTATCAGAGAAGCATGAGTTGAGCATGAGACAACATCAACATGGTAGACTTATTCCATGGGCAGGCATTCATGCATTATATACTTCTCACGAGATGGATTGGGGAGGAATTATGAATTGGAACTCTATTGATGGGATACTTTTAGCTAAGGACATATTGCAACGTGGGTCCTTAAGCACGAGCATTGATAGAGGTTTGAGATGTTGTCATAACCCAAAGGTCCTAAGACTTAGGTGGCATTGGGATCGAGGAGAATCTATTGGGGGCAGGATTGACGGGAGGATTGTTTGGGATCCAGGTATGAAGGATCCATCCAGGATCATTTAGCATGGAAGCATGGAATAACAAATTGGGTTGTATGGGATCCTAGTATCAATATACAAATGTTTTTGTTGTGGATAGAAGTGGATTGTTTCAATGTAATAATTATTTGTAGTAATTAATTAAATAAAGTGGTTGCGGTTCTAAATCCCTTATGTGTTCTTGTTTTTGTTGAAAACTTACCTTAATTAGAACACTATATTGTGCTAAATTTGTTAAAAAATTTAAGGTTCGAGATCTTACATTTTCCCAAGATGGATACCAGGGTGGAGTTCCATAATCTTAAGTGGGAAATTAATCTCATTTTTCTAAGGTGGATACCAGGGTGGTTGTTAGTCCATGTGATCAATTTCCAAAGAAGTGATTGTGATAATTTTTCCAACACCTTGCCAAGGCTCTTACTTTGTGTTGAGGTTTTCGGTTACACCAAAATCCACAGACATTGTTAGACTTCCAAACCCTTACCATTATCTTAAGCAAGCAATTAATCCCATGTTCCCAAAATAAATCTCACGATCATGTGATTGATTCACATTTCCCAATGAAATAAGTGTGACAATTACTCCAACATGACTTACCTCAAAAACATGTTTAAACATTTGATGTGATATGTTACTTCAAATATAGCATATTTACAAAGATCTATCACTTAATGTTTGAGGATTTCTAGCAAAGTGCTTAAAACTCATAAGCATAATTTTGAGGATTTCTAGCAAAGTGCTTAAAACTCATAAGCATAATTTTGGGAAACAAAAGTCCTTGATAAAGAATTTTAAATTCTTCATCTTCTCTGGCTGTGTTTAACTTAGGAAGGCCATATTCTTGAAATTTGATATGTATGAAGAAAGTCTAATTATTTGATTTCATTAACTTCCATCTCATTTCCAAAATATTTCAAAATCTACCATTCAATTAACAAAATGAAACTTGATATCTCGATCTCTACATAGATATAGACATAATCCTTTATCCCAGCAAGAAAAAATTCGGGGTAAAAAACTTAATTGAATGTTATCCGATATGCAAATATCGTTTAACAAACTGAAGGCTACTCTGACCCCTCATTAACGCACCTGTTACAGTGTTCTGGGCCGAATTTTGTTCCCTTTTGACAGAACCCCTTCCATCGAGAAGGAATAGGCCCTATATCCGTGTCATCAAAACTTGCAGATTCCGGCCATACCCCTAAATGCAGAAGACAGAGAATCAAATAAGAAATAAAAAGAAGTCAGCTATTTCCAAGGCTACTGAGGTGGGTCGCTACCTGTATCCAGGTTAGCAATAATAACATCCTTCCCGAATTGCCCATTTCTCCATAGCGATTGCGGAGAAACTTGTACATCATTTTCAGATTCTCCAGCGCCTTCTTCTAAGCCAAGGAATCCCCATGAACGAGTTGTGTGTAGACTTCTTGCTCTGTTAGGAAATACGGATAGTACCTGAGGGAGTTCTGAATAACAGCACCCAACAGTAGCGACACAAAATTCAGTAAAAAACCTATAAAATTCTTCGCATTCATTCAATATGAAAGAGTGAAAATAAGCATTAATGGTAAGTAATTCACTTAAGAGGGAAAGGGCATGCTCTTCTTCAAGAATAGCAGCAAAACCATTCACGCTTCTGGTGTATGAGTAGAAGATGGCCTCCTTTGCTGCTTCCTTGCTGCAAAATTTCGGTGAACAAATATACGAAAACCTAATCAGTATGCCTAATATGATAATAATAATCATGTAATTTAAGGTTTTAGGCGGCCTAGTCACAAATTTTTGTTTGTGTAGAGGGAACTTAAAGAATGTCACCCATATATGATAAAGTGGTAAGTTATGCAATCTCATATTAATAACTAAATGGTAAGTTATAAAGTTTATTATTAATAACAAAATGATAAGTTAGTATATTTATTCGAATTATATATATAGTTGTATTCAATTGAATTTGTAATATATACGATGCAAACTCATGTTTGAAATTATTATTTTTATATATTTGTATACGTTAAAATATTTAAATCGTAAAAGTTCAACCCATATTATTGGTCGTTATTATTATTATATTAAATGGTCGTTATTATTATTATATTATGTTTTTTTTCCTTATAAATATAAATATGAATTACATAAAAAAAATTATATTCAAAGTTAAACGAGATTAAGTTAATAAATGTGATTCTTCGAATAAAACATTATAAAATAATAAAATTCATTTCAAACAAAACACTATACAACAATAAAATTCATAGCAAAAACAAAGAATTTCATGGACTTATGAAAAAATATATAATGCATTTACATGGATTGCAATTGCATACATCTCATAAGGTGGAGAGTACTTGAAAAATATTATAATTCAAAAAGTGAATATCAAACAACAAAATAGAGATACTAAGAAAGCCATGTAGAAGTAGTACTTTTTATACATTCTCAAAGGTGCTCCTAAATTTAACTATGAGTAAGATAACACACATTTCCCAAATGAACAAAAAATAAAGACTTGTCTTTTATATTTGAAATTGTTAAATGAGGAGGAGGTTTGCATTTGCATACATTTTTGATAATTAGATAATAAAAAAAATGATATTTTAAATTATATGATAAGCATTTATAAAAATATTGATTTAAATAATTTATCAAAAATTATAAAATATTATGGTAAACAACTTTCTTACTAAATTAATTGACAAAATTTCAGTAAAAAAAAATAATTAAATGGATGGAAGAAAACAATCTTATATTAAATGGATGGAAGAAAACAATCTTATAAATCCTCATCCACTTGTTTCTAGCATAAACATTCAACTTTTATAACCATTGATCACTCATAACACTTACAAAGTAACAATATTTATCTTGACATTGAGTTTTTGCTAAATCCTTTGATATAATCTTTAGAATTAACTTATGAAAAATAATAAAGAAAAATATTTTCACTTGAATGGAGAGATATTACTTTTTACTCATAATACAAGTTTTGGAGGGAAGAAATTCAAAACCAGTAAAAATACCATGGTAAAATGGAGATCTCCTCTATATCCATAGTTGTTAAATTAAAATCTATAATGCTATCGTGGTGATCTCCTCTATATCCATAGTTGTTAAATTAAAATCTATAATGCTATCGTGGTGAAACGAGGATGTTCCCTCTCTCTAACATTCTAGGATTTAAATATAGATGATTTAGAAGATTGGATCACCAAAGACAGGAGAAGCGGGACACTTAGTGTTATTTGTAAAGCACAAAAACACTTTTCAAAGTAATCTCGATGCTTTTAATAAATTTTACAATTAAACAAAATAAGGTTAATGTAAATAAACAAACCTAATATTATAAATAGGTGCTTTCTAATAGGATATAATTATTAAATTTAATAATGACAAATTGGATCACTAGTGTGGATAATTGTGTAATAGGGGCATGACTGCTTTTTATTTGATGATTTTAACTATATACAAGAATATAGTAATGGTAATAGTCTAAATAGGCCTTTTCTAATAAGATATAATTATTAAATTCAATAATGACAAATTGGATCATTAAATTCAATAATGACAAATTGGATCATTAGTGTGGATAAATGTGTTATAGGGGCATGAATGCTTTCTATTTGAAGATTTTAACCCTATATAGAAATAATTACAAATAAATTTTTAAGAAACAAAAAAATTGAATAGAAAATATACACAGAGAATTTTCTCCTAGAACCTAAAATAAAGAAAATTAGATTGATTTTTCATTATATTCATTTCAATGTTACAATATATTTATACATATTGAAGAAGTCATAAACCCCCAATCCATTAACTCTAGATTAGAACACATCCTTAGTTCCCTTGACCAGATCTACAAAATATCATGAGAAAAATCATCATGCCCAAATCCATGTGCAAAGAACATGCACAAACCATGGATGAGTTTGCCCACCATCGTTGGATCTGCCCAACCATCATAGGGTTTTCTTAACAAAAAAAAAAAAATTGGGGCACTTTGTCGAACCCTGTGCAAGAGGGCTTTCACCCCGTTGCACTTGACACAATGTAACAACATCTAGCCCTAGATGTGCAAAGAATATAACACATGCCCAACACTATTTTTGAAGAATAAATCTAAAAGAATATAACCATCGAATTCAAAATTAAGAAATTAGTTCTTTAAAATATTGGCACAAACAATAATTTGTATGGTTGTTCTAACAAATGGTGATTTTAAGTAGTTTTCAGGTTTAGGAGTCACATATCTCTAAAGAAACTTTGAAGGAAATTGAAAGATAAATACAAACCCTTTAGACTATGATCTGACTATAAAATATGTTTACAAACATATGAGCAATGCAAGCAAATAGTGTATGACAAGGTTTACTACCTTGACAAAAAGATATAAATTGAAGAAGAATACTTACTAGATGAAGCATGAGAGAATGGAGATATATTACAAAAAATTGATAATATAGAAGCTATGGTAATGGTTGAGAAAATGATATTTCATCAACATGACATCAGCCTAATACTTAACATATCTTTTTAAATCACAATTGTTGGCATTGACTAGTGATACTAATGGATTGCCAATTTGAAGTCACTATTAAAAAATTGGTGGAAGGTGATGGAGTGGTGGTATTTGGTAGGATACTATAGAGCTAGTGGTAGAAGGTGATGAAGAGGTAGTACTAGAAGAGGCAATGGTAGTGGAGTAAGAGAATAAAGCTTAATCTTGCATGGAATGGAGTAGGAGAATAAAACTTAATCTTGCATGAAATTAGAAAGACTAGATTAAAATAAAAAATTGTTACTATATCTAACTTGATCCTTCATTCCTTCATATATTTAAATATTTTCCAAATAACATAATTACACACACACATATATATATATGAGTGAAAACTAAATCTTAATTATCTATATATATAACAAAACTAAATAGTATTTTCTTTATGAGTGAAAACTAAATCTTAATTATCTATAACAAAAGTATTTTCTTTATAAGTGGAAACTAAATCCTAATTATTTATTTGAAAAAATAAAATAAAATAATATATCAGTTTTGTTATGATAAAAAATAAAATCATTTATAAAAAAAATTAACAAAAAGATTATAAAAAGTTTATGGAAACAATTACCTACCTCTATTCAATATAAACTTTACCTACCTCTAAACTACTCAAAAATTAAATTCAATATAAACTTTAAATAATTTAATTAACTCAGTGAATAAAAAAAAAAATCTCTCATTACAATCATAAAACACACTCTTTTAACGGTACATTTTTCCAAAAAATAGATGTGTAATAAATTTTATAATGATAAAAAAAAATTATGAAAATGGAAAAAAAATTCAATAAAATCGTAAATCTCAATGAGAGAGACTAGCTAAAGTGAATAAGACCAGACACATAAGATCTATATTATTATTATTGAATAGTGAAAATTATATAATTTATTATTATTATACTTGTTGCAGACATGGTATTATGCATTCAGTTTCGTCTTTATTATGTATTAGTTTATTTTTAATTAAAAAAAATTGCTGATGATGATGATGATGATGATGATTAACGTCCACTGAGACCAAATAATGGTCTATCGGACCTAAAGAAACAAATTATCTATTTTGATTTAAGATTTTATTCCTATGCTCAAAAAGCTTGGAGAGAAGCCTCCCGAGCTCACTATAATTTTGACATTGTAAAAGGCTAGGAAGGTCAGTATTGTAGCAAAGATTGTGAAACTGAGATCTAATGTGGTTATACGCAGGGCACTCTAAGAGGAAGTGGTTTTCATCCTCGATGTTCCTATTCTCACATATATGGCAAATCCTTTCTGTCCATGGCGTTTTAGAAACTGCCCAACGCCTTGTTTCACTATGGAGCTCATGAGAATTCGTTCTAATCTTTGCTATATTAATTTTCTTCTTTGAGCTAGTTAAAATAGAGAGATACTTTTGATCTTCTAGGGTGGGGTTGATGACTTTCTTATAATAACTTTATTTTCTTTTAGCCGCTAAGTCTTTCTCACACCACATTTTTTCTTTGAACTTAGAAGTAACAATATCTTTAATGTTATTTATGTTTTGCAATGCATCATTTTCGTTGATCTCCCAATAGTTTAACCAGGCCCTTGTGTCTTTATGCCACCCTCGATTGAGCCTTAGGTGGTTTTGGCTAGAATTTAAAGCTAGCTTAGGAAGTCTATGATCATCTATGTTACTGATTTTGTGCTTGTACAACAGAAACCTAAGCATAGCTACGCTCTCAATAGGGGAAAGACCTGCTTCTATAAGGAGAATAGGATAGGGTGTATTACTTTTAATTTTCAAGTTATAAGTTATAAAACGCTTCTGGATTTGCTCAATCTTTCTCCATGATTCTCTGGAGATGCTGCAACCCCAAACCTCACAGCCATATAAGATAACATGAGTGACTAAAGTTTCAAAGAGGACCTTCTTTTTATCCCACATTACAAGGTTTGCTATTTTACAATTATTTTCAAGACCAAAGTAAGCTTTCCACCCCCCATTAATCCTTTTCTCAATGCTATGGTTCCAGTTGAGCTTGTGATGAATATCAATTCCTAGGTACTTGTAAGAATACACTTCCTCCAAGTTATTATTGTCATACATAAAATTAGCATAAGTGTCCTTCTTGGATTTGATAATCATCTTTTGTTTTGTCAGTGTTAACAGTCATACCCATGGTAGAGCAGAAATCCTTAAGAAGCCTGAGTTGCTTATTAAGATCAGATGGGCACCTTGCCAAAAGAACAATATCGTCAGCATAAAGAAGAAGGATGACGACTATCCCAGCTAAGATCATGCCATCACATCCTGCTTCCTCTAAATAGCCTTCGAGCTTATCGATGTAAATGCCAAATAGGGTAGGGGAGAGGGGGCAACCTTGTTTAACTCCGATGTTACACTTAATATCTTCCGACCACCCTTCATTACTCTTTAGCTTGGCAATTACATTCTCGTATAACCTTATAGCGGCATCTCTCAACTCGAGAGGAACCTTTAGCTCTTCTAATCTATTCCAAAGGTTGTATCTAGGAACCGTATCGAAAGCCTTTCTAAAGTCCACAAAGCAACAAAATAAATTGGATTTCTCATTACGACATTCCTCCAATGATCCTAAGCGTAACAAGGTGGTCTATTGTTGAGTAATGCCTTCTGAAACCTACTTGGCCTTTAGCCCGCTTACCTTCACTTTCAAGCCATATGCTTAACTTCTTTTCCAAAATACTACCATATAACTTGGCTAAGAGAGGGCTGATCATAATTGTTCTATAATTAGAGGGGTTATTTGTATCCCCACTTTTAAAAATAGGGATAATGAGGCTCTCAGTCCAAGGTTTAGGGAACCCTTGCTTGACTGCTTGATTGAAAAGCTTGTGGATGTGGGGGATGAGGACAGGACCTCCAATTTTTAAGATTTTCGCTTGGTAACCTTCAATGTCCTTAGCTTTCCCATTAGCGAGGCGATTAACCCCAAACTTAATGTCTTCTAAAGAGAAAACTTCTTTTGTTGTGAGAAGGGTTTCCAAATTATCCATGACATTTGGAGACTCATAAAGCTTTTTAAGATAGGAATTCCAATCGTGAAGAGCAATTTTATTATTATCCTTAGTCTTCCTAGTTAGAATCTGCCTCCAAAATTTCTTAGGAGCTACCTTAGAGAGGTGTAAGAGATTCTCCTGTCTTTGACGGATGTACTGCCTCTTTTTCCTTTTAGTTAGGGCTTTGTATATTTTTATCTTGTCCATTTTAAGAGATTTATCAACAGCTTCCTTAATTGCTCTCCTTGCTACTTATCTATAGTTTAATATTGTGAATTCATTTTTTGTTATTTTTATTATTAACTAAATTTATTTATATGTAAGGTGATTGGTTGAGGTATTATTATTGGTTGTTTAGTAACTTCCATTTCTATTGGTTACTATTTTTTTGTTTTAGGGTTATTTCTTTTTTATTTAACTTTTTTATTTTCTTTTCCTTTTTCTATTATTTCCATTTTCATAAATTGTAGTATTTTCTACACATTTTCAATTTAAGATCACTTATTATTATATTAAAAATGTATTTTAATAAATTATATATATATATATATATACACACACACACAAAATAAACATATTGATTAAAATGTATATATGTTAATAAATTTGGATGTAGGAAATTCTCCAAAATGATGAGGGATTCTTGGAGCTCTGCAACCCTAATGACCTTGCGGCTATGAGGTAGGCGGCGCACAACACGTCGAAAACAAGCGGACAGGCACGGAAAGAAGTGAACAAGTGGCTCAGAAATGATAGAGGAGACTAGGAGGGGAGAGATCCCCTCCTAAAGGGATGCAACAGTGGGAGAAGGAACAAGCAATAGCAAAGTAGAGGCTGCACAAAGGACACTAGGACCAGTCTTGGGAGCACGCTGGCAAGCAGGAAGCAAAGGAAGATGTCTGCCCTGCGCAGTGGAGAAACCAAGGTTTGTCATTCCGATGAACAAACTGGAAAGATACATAAGCTATATGAAGGACCATGCATTAATTTGCAAGTTCATAAGAGTCTGGCCCTCATAAAAAGAACTGAAAAGATGGATCCAATAGAAATGGCAGCCACGCGGCCACATTGAACTAAAGTTGGGCACACACGGGTTCTTTATGGTAATCTTCTCTAACCTGCAAGACAAAGAGAAAGTTTTTGAAAATGGACCATATTTCCATAACAATGCAAGTTTATTTATGAGGTATTGGGAGGAATGCTATAACCCTGAAAAAGAAAAATTCCTAGCAACATCTGTATGGGTTAGACTGTTTGGATTACCTATGGATTTCTGGGACCCAAAGATTCTTGAAGGAATAGGGAACACCATAGGCAGTTTCGTAAAGATAGCAGAATCAACTAAAAGAGGGAGATATACTTCGTATACAAGAATATGTGTGTACATAAACATTGCAAACCCTATACCAGGTGCAGTTGAACTAGAATATCATGAGGAGGTTTGGCAGCAGGCGTTGGACTACGAACATATACCATTTAGATGTAGAAAATGTCATGAATATGGACACCTTTTCAAGGAATTCCCCTTAAATGCAGAGGAAGAGGAGAGAAAGACCAAGCAACAGAGGAAAACCACTGAAGATGATGAGGGGTTTCAAGAAGTAAAACTCAAGAAATGACCCACCAAAGAATTCCAGAAGGATGGCAGGAAAGAACAGCAAACCAAAAGTCAAGAGACAAATAGGTACGAAATACTGCAAACAGAAGAAGGGGAGGGAGAAACCTGAAAGATGGACTACCAAGAAGAGACAGATCAGGAAGGTGGGGGGAAAAAGCAAGACGCCAACAACAATAAGCAGAAAGCTCAAGAAGAACCAGAAGTAAAGAGGAATCAAGAAAAGGAAGTAAACCAGGAGTATGAAGTAATGGAAGTAGATATAAATAAAGGGGATGACCCAACCACAGAAGAGGAAATTTTAAAAAATTTACTGGATAAGTGGAAAAACCTGGATGAGCGGTTTATCCTAGAAGAAGACAAAAATTCTACAAATACATCTTCCAAAAATACAAAGAAAAGTAGGGGAGTGGGAAAACAGGGATGAATGAACAACTTGGAACACAATAGGATAATAGCCAGGAACATCAAAACAAAGGGAAAGGAGGAAACGAGGACGGAAGAACCTACAAGAATCCATTCAAATAATGGGAGAAATGTTAGTCAATACAGGAAGAGTAGTGCTGCTTTCAGCGGTCTACCACCAAACAACCTAACTGTCTCAATGATTATTACATCCTGGAATATAAGAGGTCTTAACAACAAGGGTAAGCAAAGGTATTTGGCTGAGAGGATCAAAAAAGAAAAACCTCAAATCATGCTGCTTCAAGAAACAAAAATAACAGGAGTAAAAATGGAGGAAATTCTAAAAAAATCAAGCCTTATTATGAAATCATGATAGTAGATGCAAAAGGGAGTGCAGGGGGTATAGCATTACTATGGAATCCAGCAGAAGTAATGGCTGACCTATGGATAGGAATGTGAAGGATTCTATCAGGGAGATTTAGAATGGTAGGACATAAATATTGGTTCCTTGTATCAGTGGTGTATGGGCCTCACATGCCATTTGAGAGAGAGGCCTTTCTAAAACAGCTGCGCCGAATGGGAAACCTGCACACAGAACAACTATGGGTGATAGCAGGAGATTTTAATATGATAACAACGGAAAAGAAAGGAGGACTACAACGGGAGGATGTAGATATGGAGAGATTCAGGGAAACCCAGACAGCCCTCCAATTGATTGATATAAATACTATCAATGGAAAATACACATGGAATAATAGAAGAGGAGGCAGCAGGTAGATAGCCTCCAGATTGGACAGGTTCTTAGCCACCGAACATTTCCTTGGGCAAGATATATTTTACGAAGCAACAATATTACTATGCCAAGGATTAGATCACTGACCAATAAAACTTGAAATTGCCATGAATAATGAAAACCAGCACAAACCTTTCAAGTTTGAAGCCTTCTGGCTAAGAGATCCAACACTCATAGAAAAGCTAGAAACCTGGTGGCAGAATAGTGAAGGAGAAATACAAGGTAAGAATAAGATGCACACACTCCAATTGAGACTCAAGGAGCTGAAAATCAAAATTAAGACTTGGAACAAAGAATAATTTGGCAACATCCATACAGACAAGGAACAACTCCAAATAGCCATGAAAAGGATACAACAAAAAATAATAGAAGAAGAAAGAACAGAGGAGAGTGCGCAGGAGGAAGGAGAGGTGCTAATCAGACTGGAGGAAAGAAGAGAGTAGGAGGAAATCCTTTGGAGACAAAATTCAAGAGTTCAATGGTTAAAAGAGGGAGAACGGAATACAAAATTCTTCCATCGAGTAATGTAGCAACACAGGCAGCAGAACCGAATTTTCTCCCTCAAAGATAAACAAGGTAACAGGGTAATCCAAAAAGAAGAAATGGAAAATCTCCTAATCCAACACTTCAAGGGCATACTGACAAAGCCGCAAAGCAATAAAGAAGAGGAGATAGCAAAGATAAAACAATATATCCCAAAAAAGGTAAACAGGGATCAAAACCTAGCACTTCTACGGGTAATTACTGAGAAGGAGGTTGAGGAAGTAGTCAAGTCAATGGCTAAAAATAAAGCCCCTGGCCCAGATGGCTTTACAGCAGAATTCTTTCAAGCAACTTGGAGGTTCATGAAAAAAGATATTGTTAATGCAATAGAAGAATCAAGAAGCCATAAAAGAATGCACCCTGCATGGAATGCTACCTTTCTGGCATTAATACCAAAAGTAGATCAGGTTGAAGAACCCCATAGCTTTAGACCAATAGCTCTTTACAATGTAATATATAAAATTCAGGTCACTATAATGGTAAAAAGATTACAACCTCTACTCCCAGAATTGATAGAAAAAGAACAAATAGGGGTTGTAAAAGGCAGATAGATTGTGGATGGGATTGTAGTTGCGCAAGAGGTGATCCACTCCCTAAAGAAAACGGGAAATAAAGGAATGATGGTTAAACTTGACTTAGCAAAGGCCTATGATAAACTCAGCTGGCAATATCTACAAGAAATCCTACAAGCCTACGGATTTGATGATAGATGGATAGCATGGATAATGTCCATGATATCCACACCAAGTATGTCAATCCTGCTTAACGGGACCCCTACTGACACCTTTAAGCCTTCCTGTGGCCTAAGACAGGGAGACCCTCTCTCACCGTTCCTGTTCATTTTAGCAGCAGACGGATTAGGTCACTTAATCAATGCCAGAGTAAGCAGAGGAGAATTCAAAGGGCTAAGATTATGGGGGGAGGACTTAACTATTACACATCAACAATTTGTGGATGATGTAATGATGTATAGCCAAGCAAACCTCAAGGAAGCTAAAAAACTAGGGGAGATCCTATCAGAATTTACAAAAGCTTCAGGAACAGAGGTGAATAAAGAGAAAACAGAAATCTTCTTCTTCAACACGCCAAGAGTGAGCCAAGCCTTCCTGGCAAGAACATTGGGGTTCAAAATTGGGCAGTTCCCAACAAAATACTTAGGAGTACAACTGAGTGATCAATAGTACAGAGTAGCGAACTGGCATGGTTTGATAAGGAAAATTCAGAAAGGAATGGACAATTGGATGTTTAGAACACCCAATACACCAAGCCACCTCATACTCCCGAAATCAGTCCTTCAAGCTATGCTAGTCTATCAGATGGCCAGTCAAGCAATCCCTAAGACCATATGCCAAAAAATGGTGCAAATATTCAAAAAATTTATGTGGCAAGGGGCAAACAAATCAAAAAAATGGGCTTTACTTTCATGGACATGGTTAAGCAGGTCGGTACCAAAGGGAGGCCTAGGACACAGAGACCCTTATATTTTAAACCAAGTCATGGGGGAAAAATTATGGTGGAGATGGATTCAAGGAGGGAATGACCTATGGAAAACGCTGTGGGAACAAAAATATGAGATAGCAAGGACACCGGAAGGTAAACTCTGAACCTTGACAGAAAAGAAAGGCTTAGCGATTTGGAACCTAGCTAGTACGAATAGAGCTCTGATAAGAGACAACAACTTCTGGGAAATTCATGAGGGAGACAAAGCAAAATGTTTGACATGAAGCGTGGCAACAAAGAGGAACCCTGATTCAAGAACCCCAACTACATGAAATCCAACAGTACACAACCCAAGTAGTGGAAGACGCAGTAAGAAACTATTGGGTAGGTGACCAAAATAGTTATTGGAGAAAATGGAAGATGAAGATTGACTGGCTTGAAGCCCCAGAAACTGATTAATGGACTACCTATCAGAAAGAATTGGCAACTAGGAAAATAGCTATTAAAGAAGGACCATATATAATAAGACGGGGAAAACACATAAAAGGCATGTTCACAATATCAGAAGGCTACCATATGAAAACATGAGGAGCTGGAAATGGAGACACAAAAAAATGGAAAACAATTTGGCAGTTAAGCTGGCCAAAAGTGGCATTTTTTACCTGGACAGTGCTACATGGGCAAGCCTTGACTTGGAATAAATTAAGATGGAAAGGGACGCATGGGCCCTCATGCTGTGCGCTATGCCAAAATCAAGAAGAAACCATGGAGCACGTCGCAAATTCCTGCAGTGTAAGTAACAACCTGTGGAAAAATCACCAACAACTTTTTGAGACTACATAAAGAAATTTAGAGAGCATTAAAATAACAATAGAGTTGTGGAGCAGCAAGACATACCGCAACATAATCCTAAACCATGCTTGGAACCTGTCAATCAGGTTCCTCTTGTGGAACCTTTGGAAAGCCCAAAACAGGGTAATATTCAGAGAAGGAAAAAACGACGCAAGGGAAATCTAGAACCAAATTATGAAAAACATAAGGGAAACAATCATCCTGGGAAACTGGCAAGAGGAAGACTGGAAGATGGAAGGAACAGAAACCAGCATCATGAACTGACTGGAAATCAAAGCAAAAAAATCAAGAAGCATAAGCAAGGCACATGATGCAGAAAAGGTAAGAACCGAATAAAGTTACAGGAATCCCTCCCAAGGACTCATAAAACTAAACTTCGATGGGGCAACTAAAGGCAACCCAGGGGAGGCGGGTATTGGAGGGATATTCAGAGACGAGGAAGGAAAGATCAAAAGGGCATATGCAATGGATTGCGGCATTGCCACAAACAATGAAGCAGAATATCATGCACTAAACAGGGGACTGGAGATAGTGATACGAGAAGGGTACCAAAGATTGCAGATAGAAGGTGACTCCATGCTGGTCATAGAAACCATAAAAAAACTATAGCAAGGAATACTTGTAGAAAAACTAAGAAAAAGCTAGAGGATGGTGTGCCTAATAACAGACGTTGAAAAGCAACTTCAGCGACTGGCATACACCATCTCGTCCCATGTGAAAAGGAAAGGAAATGCCCCGGTGGACCTCCTCGCGAACTGGGGATGCCGAAATAGAGAGCAACAGTTAGACGCGGGAGAAGCAGAGCTTAGCCAGAATGAGGAAATGAACCAAATGATATAGGCAGTCGAAGCAGATAGGCGACAGCTAGAGAATTCGGGTGACGCTGATGGGAGGGTAGAAGGACGAAGGCAGGTGCAGGCAGATCAGCATAGATCACCCACGGAACAGCAAAGGATGGAAGAAAGGATAGAGAGGATATGGATGATGGAAGAGGAAAGAGAAAGGACTGACCCGAGAAGCGTGGGGCAGAAATGGAAAGAGGTGGGAGAAGGGAGAATAGGACAGCAGGATCGAGAAGGGACAGCAAAGGAAAGCTAGATGGCAACGCGGAGTCAACAAATGGATAGCAAGATTAGCTGGGAGAAGATAAACGTTAATGAAGCACAGAGGACAAGAAATTTGGGCAGCATCCCAAGGAAAGTGGGCCGGAAAGCGAGCCAACGACGGATGGAAACAGAGACAGCTCGAGGTAATGTTAAGACAGGGGAATATTAAAAGAGTAGAGTATGAGGGAAACCATGCATTTTGCATGCGGACACGGAAGAAGGAAGGTGGTGAGCGGGAACGCATCGACTGCCAACGACAGCTGCAGAAGATAGTGTTGACACCTAATCATCAGGATTGGGTGAATATAATGTAAATAAATAAATAAGTAATATGAACAGTCATCGAGAGATGAAGTGAACAGTCTCTCCCTCATGTATATAATGAAGACCAATCTGAAGGAATAAAACATACGAATCAATTTTGCTTTGAGGAGTTACTGCCTGGTCTGACATGGTACCAAAGCCAACTCCCAAATCAGTTGTAACTCCCTTTTGCCTACTAAGCTCTCTGTCCTCTGCACCTGTGGAGTTTGCCTACTGCACTCTCTATCCATTGTCTACTGCACTCTTTGTCCCCTCCATAGTCACTGCCACTCTGTAGTCACTGCCACTGTCTAACACATAACCATTCTGCCATTTCACTTCATAGCTGCTCCATTGAAGAACCATCTGTTGAACAAAACCAGAACCATTGCCGGGATCTGCGTGCGTGAATTAGGTTCCATTGCTGGGATCTGCGTGCGTGAATTAGGTTCCATTGCTGAGATCTGCGTGCGTGAATCAGCTGTGTATTTTCACCCTGGTCTCATATTAATGCTGTGTATTTTCACGCTGGTATCAATGCTGCTGCGTGTCAAAAATTTTGAAGCACTGCATTGGTGCATCCACACAGGAGCAAACTACTTTGGTCTTGCATCTTGAACGTTGCTCTGGTTATTGAGTTGGCATATCCGTTGAAGAAAATTGGTGCTGCAGATTGGTGTTGGCATATGTGTTGATGCCTGACTGTGAGGGTGAGAATCTGAATGTAGCAAAGATGAATGCACCTGCGGAGCTATTGTCTGCAGCAAATGCACATGCAAAATACTTTACTCCTTACCAATTGAGGTAGCTCAGGATTGAATCAAGCATATTGAAGGCAGTGCTTATTTAGTATCAGATCATTCTGTCTACTATGATCGATGGATGAGCTGTAACTCTCTGGCTTTTCATGGTGGGTTGAAGTTTTTTTGGCATATAAAAATCATTGAATGCCATTAAGTTTTTAAAAACGCTCAGTATTACAACGCTGTTGGTATTACAACAATGTTGGAACGCTGTATGGTTGGAACGTTGATATATACCTCTGTTGTATTCATAGTAAAGTTTGTATCTAGCACTATATAGTTTTTTTTGTATATATTTAGGCTGCCATATATATACACAATCTTTCACCATATATTTAGGCTGCCTCACCCATATATATTCTATACTTTAACACTGTCCAGATGAATGCCAATTGACATTTGAATTTTCTGCCCCGTCATATCAGAATTATTTTTTTCCCCTTAAAAGTAAAAATTTTGCAGCAGAAGTTTTTTTTGTTACAGTATGCATTCAATCATATCCATCATGGGAATAGTTCTCACTGGCAAAGAGAACTATCCTGAGTGGTCTTGGATGATAAAACACACACTCATTTTCAATGAGTTGTGGAAAGGAGTGTGTGTTGGAGATGGAGACAAAGAACCAAAACAGCCTACCTCAGACAAAGAGTTCGTCATTTGGGAAACAAGAACAACAAAGCTTATGCATTAATCGCAGCATCTGTAAATGAAGAGGTGAGTTGCCATATTTTGCCATTTTTAACTGCTTTTGAAGCCCTACAAAAGCTGAAAGAACTCTATGACTCACATTCTGCACTTGAAGTTGTTCAACTCATGATTAAACTCTTCACTCTTGAACTACAAAATAATGATCCTCTTACTCTTGCATCTGAAGTAAAGTCTATAATGCATGATGTCAAATCCACCAAGGTTGAATTGGATATTCCTTTTTTCGCTTTTCTCAAGGCACTTTATCCTACTTACTCCAATTATCTTGAGTCATTGCAAGCAAATGGAAATCTCAAAGATATCACCTTTGACTCTCTTGTGAAAAAGTTTGATGAAAGAGAGAAAGCTTTTGGAAAGAAGACAACCCATGAATCTTCTAAAGAGGTTGTGTGCCTTGCTCATAAAGAAAAACATCCTATTCAAGATCCTTCAAGAGGAAGAGGTGGTCGAAGAGGAAGAGGAAGATATTTCAGAGGCAGGGGGGCAGGCACTCTCAAGGAGAAAAGGAAGATTTGCACTGCATACACTGCAAAAGAAATGGATCACATGATGCCTCTACATGCAAGTTACCATGGGACAAAATTGAGCAGCAAAGAAATCAACAAAAAGGTAAAATTGATGATACAGACAAAGGTAAAGCAACTGAATCCGCTCACTATGTTGTGGCACAATGTAATATTGAAGTAAATGAATATTTATTTAATGCTTCACTTGCTTCTTGGAAAAATGATTGGTTGCTTGATTCAGGAGCAACCTACCACATGACTCATAGAAAAGATTTTTTTGAAGAATTTACTGACAATGTTGATGGAGTAGTATACTTTGCAGACCAATCAAAAATCAAGCCATCAAGGCTTAGCACAATCAAGCTTAAACTGCCTGGTCTTCCAAACTTTCTTCTGCATCATGTTCTACATCTCCCACAGCTCAAGAGAAACTTGTTGTCCCTGGTTCACATCCACTAGCAAGGTCACTCCATTCATATGTTTGATGGCAAGCTTGAGGTAAGAAAAGCATCTGACCACTCACTTGTCATGAAGGGAATAGAAGAAGAAAGGCTTCTCAAACTACAAGGTACCTTTGCTCGTGCACAACATTTCTCATACAATTCTCGTCATGAAGAAGGTACACTTCCATCAAGTTTATTATGGCATGCTAGACTTGGAAATTTGAAATATGACAACCTTTGCTTGTTGAAGAAAAATGGTGTTGCTGGTTTACCTACAATTCCTAAGAAATTTAAGCAATGTGATGCTTTCATTCTAGGAAAGAATAGAAAATAGCCTTTTCATGATTCACATTCAAGAGCACATAGAAAACTTGAACTCATTCATTCAGATTTATGTGGTCTTATGCTTGTTACTTCTACAAATGGAAACAAATATATGATGACATTTATTGATGAATACACCAGAATGTGTTGGGTTTATTTATTGAAGAACAAATCTGATGCTTTTCAAACATTCAAGAACTTTCATAAATGGATTGAAAATGATGCACAATCTCATATTGGGTCTATTCGCACTGATAATGGAAAAGAATAAACATCAAATGAATTTGAAAGCTATCTTCGCCAACATGGGATCAAACATCAAAAAACTGTGCCTTATAATCCCCAACAGAATGGTGTAGCTGAAAGAATGAATAGGACAATCTTAAATATGGTACGATCCATGCTCTTCCTCAAAAATGTAAAGATAATGTTTTGGGCTGATGTTGTTCTATGTGCTGCATATATAAAGAATAGATGTCCATCTAATGCTATTAGAAACAAGACTCCATATGAAATGTGGTATGGACATGTTCCTTCAGTAAAGAATCTCAGGGTCTTTGGTTCCACCTGTTATGCCTTGATACCAAAGGTACATAGAAGCAAACTTGGTGCTAGAAGTCGTAAATATATCTTTCTGGGGTATTCAAACACCTCCAAAGCATATCGTCTCTATGATGAAGTAAATAAAAAATTTGTTGTATCTAGAGATGTAATTTTTCTTGAATCATCCAAAACTGACAATGTTGTTGAGCGGCAACTTGATCGCTTGGATAGATTCGCAAAAGCAAAATCATTTCAAGAATTTGATAATCAGATTCTACATCTTGAAGGGGGTGTTAGCTCTGCTATACAACGAGGATTTCCTATGGTTAGAGACAGGCTTGATCCGCTTGGTGGTGCTTAAAAAGGGTTCAAAGCATACATGGAAGTGTTCAAAATCCTCTTAAGGCCTTCTACCGATCAGAACTATCGCAAGAGGAAAGCCCTTGGGAGGGCGGAAATACACTATCGGGAGGCAAAAACACTCCAAAACCATGCAAAAACCCAAATAGCAGGCTTAAAGGACCAAATGCGCGACAGCCGTTCGATCTGGCCGATCAACGGTCCAGATCGCATCGGCATTTGGCAGCAACGCGGGACACCGCCGATCAGCGATCGCCGATGATCGGATCAGCGGGTTGCAGAGGAGGACTTACAGATAGTGGGACACTGCCGATCAATGATCACCGATGGTCGCATTGGAGTATCGCAATCGGCGCTTTCAAAATGGTAGTGGCAATGGAGATCAGTGCTTAAGCGAGGACCGTTGATTGTGTGCATAGATCAACGGCTCACGCTGCATCGGCTTTTCGCTATCGGCAAAACCAAAGGGGCGGGGCTTTTATATAAAGCATGCATGCGACCTGACGGGTCGGACTTGATGGCATTTAAAATGATTTTTATAAAATTTCAAGTCCGCGTGCAAGCCTTTTTCAATGTATTTGGCGCATTTTTGTTACATAATGAAATACAAAGGAGGCCTTCAGCAAGCGCCAATAGCGATGAAGCCTGGACCCGAAAGGGTCCGGGAAGTGAAATATACATATTTTCAATTCCGCCAACAGCCATTTTCTCATGTTTTCAATGTTTTTTAAGCATAAGTCAAAATATAAAAAACGCAAGGATCGGCCAACTATTATATGTGATTGCAACACGAAAGGCGACCCGATAGAGGAGTTATGCATGCATTGACTGTTGAAGTTTAAAATGTGGCAAAGTGGGCAAGATCTCTCAGTGGCACGGAATGTGCTAAAGCAGTCATGGAGCAGTACAACGCAACAAGTGACCACAATTAACCAACAGCTTGGCCGAGAAGGAAATAGTACAGCCTCGAGCAGTTAAATACATTTATCAGTGATGGGTTTCTTTCAGTCAACATTCCACCTGTTCATGAAGGACAACAGAATATCAAAGAAGATCAATTTTGTTTACTGACACAGTCACGCTATAGCAGAGACCCATACCAAGCAGTTAGAGCAGGTGGTGATCCATTATGATCCCTCCACGCGTAGGTTAGCAGAGATATTTTGTAATGAAGCACCATATATACCTAGAAGAGAGATGTAATCAAGGGGGATGAGTGTTTGATGAATGAAAGATTTGTTGTTGCCTTTAACTTCTGGAGACTGTAAATACTATGAGACCTGCAGCTTCTGGTCTTGATTTCCAACTAATACAAGCTTCTTTTGTTGTCACTTGCTCACTTTCCACTTCTCTTTCTTGTTCCAGGTTGTGTCTGCTTGCATTTATTTGATGTGCTGTAAATGTTTAACATCAGAGGGGTTGTCATCCCACCTCTGTGTTATAATTTAGTGGTTCATTGAAATTACTTGGAGATTGTTGTTGTTTTAATATCAGGGAGCTGTCATCCTGTTTGTGTATTAAACAATAGTTTTACAGATCTTCTAACTGGTTGCAGCTGGCCATCACAGGGTCCTGTGCATCTGCTGGTGTAATTAGTCTTCTCCATCATCACCTTTACCTTAAACTATGAGTAGTTGGTAGTAAAAAGCCTTGTAGTTTGGGGGTCTTCACCCATGTCTGGGGATAGCCATAGTAGGAGTGGTTATCTGGCTTAAATGTACACCATATCTTCATTTATCTATCATCTTATCCAACCATAATTGTTGAACTTTTAATGTTCCTCAACATCACTGATTTACAACCTAGGTGAGTTTCTTGGGGTGATAATAGGGGGGATTCCTATACTAGATCAACATGTGGAATCTCCTTCTGAAGAACACTCTCCCCTGCATGAAACTCCAACAACGGATGCTGCTTTAAGTGACGTGATTGACAGAATTGGGAGACTCAACCTTGATTCAGTCCCAACTCAATTAGTGGAGCAGCCTAGACCATCTGTGAAAGGTCCCCCAAAGTGGCTGACAAAGACACTTGAAAATGTTCATCCTGATGAGGTTGGAAAGACGGGAACTAGAAATTCAAACCGGAAAAATGGAGGTGATGTAGATGACTCTAATTCACCTGTTGATATAGATGTTTCTTATGATTGTGAATTGAACTTGTCTACAAATTTTGAACCAACTTCCTTCAAAGAAGCTGCTTCTCATGATGAATGCAAAGAAGTAATGCAAAAGGAGTATGATGCCCTCATAAAGAATGGAACTTGGAAACTAGTTGATCCTCCATTAGGAACCAAACCGATTGGCTGCAAGTGGGTCTACAAGAACAAGTATAAAGCTGATGGCTCACTTGACAAGCACAAAGCTAGGCTTGTGGCAAAAGGTTTTACATAGAAGGAAGGGGTCGATTATGAGGAGACTTTTGCCCCCATCCAGAATAGTTGGAAAGTCCATCAAATGGATGTAAAAACTGATTTCTTGAATGGAGATCTAAAAGAGAATGTTTTTATGTCCCAGCCTGAAGGATTTTCTGTGAAAGGACATGAACATAAAGTATGCAAACTTTTAAAGTCCTTGTATGGCCTCAAACAAGCACCGTGAGCCTGGTATGAAAAACTAACTGAGCATCTTCTAAAACTCAATTTCAAACATTATGATCTTGATGATGCAACTTTATTTGTCAAGAAAGTTGGCAAAACAGTTGTATATCTTGTGGTATATGTAGATGATCTTTTGATGACAGGGAACAATGAAATCTACATTGCATCCATAAAGAAGGAATTGGGGAAAAGTTTTGAAATGAATGATTTGGGCTATGTTCATTACTATCTTGGTATTGAAGTAACCCAACATCCGAAGTCCATATTTCTTTCTCAAAAGAAATACATTGGAGATATGTTGAACAGGTTTGGCATGATAGAATGCAATCCTCTTACTACTCCAATGGAAAAAAACTTAAAGCTCACATCTATTGAAGGAAAAGAATTTGAGGATGCAACAAAGTATAGACAGCTTGTAGCAAGTCTCAACTACCTAACTATTACCATACCAGACATTTCGTTTGTTGTTGGAATCCTCTCCAGGTTTATGCAAAAGCCTTGTGAGGGACATTGGTCTGCTGCAAAAAGAGTTCTAAGGTACTTGAAGGGAACTCAAGACTTTGGAATCAAGTATACATAGGTGGACGACTTTATCTTGATTGGATACTCTGATTCAGACTTCGATGGAGACAAAGAAACTGGGGTATCTACTTCAGGATATGCTATGAGTCTTGGATCAGGAGCTGTCTCCTGGAGATCACACAAACAATCAATTCCATCAGATTCCACAACAGAAGTAGAATACGTGGCAGCAGCTGAAGCAAAAAAATAAATTGTGTGGCTCAGGAAAATTCTTGAGGATTTGCAGGTAAAACAAGTGCAATCAACTCCACTCATGATTGACAATACCTCTGCAATAAAGTTGGCCAAGAACCCAAAGTTCCATGATCGAATGAAGCACATCAATACTAAATATCATCTGATTCGACATCATGTTGAGGCCAAAACAATCCATCTCCGTCATTGTTCCACTAATGAGCAAGTTGCAGACATCTTCAGCAAAGCACTTGGAAGAGAAAAGCTTGAACGATTTAGAATGATGCTTGGACTCACCAACATCCCTTCAGATTAAGGAGGGGAATGTTGACACCTAATCATCAAGATTGGGTGAATATAATGAAAATAAATAAATAAGCAATATGAATAGTCATCGGGAGATGAAGTGAATAGTCTCTCCCTCATGTATATAATGAAGAACAACCTGAAGGAATAAAACATATGAATCAATTTTGCTTTGAGGAGTTATTTCCTGGTCTGACAGATAGAACAACACAACCAGGTTGACGGGTATGTTAAATTTCCTTCCCCACCCTTGGAAAAAATATTTTTCATGAAGCATAGCATAGGCATGAAGGTAGAAAGGGATAATCTGCTTCACCTTAGAATCCGTTACAGAGTTAAGGTAGTTTGGAACAGGGAAGAAACCCGAGAATCCATGGCTGGGAAGGGTAGGTATAACAATAAGGAAAAGTGCAGAAAGGAAATGAAGAACCCATCCACCCATGTCCCCTGCAACAGATTTGGAGACCTGGCATTTCAAACCCTGAGACTCTGCCTATTGAAAGGAAAACCTGGAAAATTCGAGAGTGGAACCAGGAGCATCCCATAGGGGTCAGAGAAATTGAAGAAAATCGGGAGGGGGACTCTGGACCAGAGGAACCCAAACTGGGGATAGGGATAGGCAAGCCTAGGGGAGCTAGGAGGGGCCTTGAAAGCAAGGCGAACCACTCGTCCCATAAACAGTATGCTAACTATCATAGCGCAACCCTTAGTGGTGGAAGCTCAGAAACTGAAAGTTATACAGAGGCCTTAGCTCTGCATAAATGAGACAACCATAACATGAGAGGACCTATGACGAGGGGTGGTAGCATTGCCCTATTCAATTATGCCACCCCAAAGACTAAAACTGACAACTGTGTTTATAATGTGATAGGTCTAACAAAAGGTAAGGATGCAACTACAACCCAACAAGAACATTTCAAGGATAAGAACACTAGAACGCAGACAAGCAAACACATGGCACCTAGGCACAACAAGAAAAATGTTAAGCAAGAAGAAGGAACAAGAAGTATAGGACAAAAAAAAGGAAGAAAAACGATCGACGAACAAATTAAGAAACTAGTTGATGCCTACATGAAGGCAAACCCGCAGGAAGTCGAGGACCAGATTTGGAGTTGGGAACGAGACCTGAGACAAAATATAAGAGGTAGAGACCTCCCTCTGCATGAGTGGGAAGAAATGGTACGGGACCCAGGCACAACAAATGGTCGGCAATCTCTCTACAACAAGACTTTGCAACAGTACTGGATAATGAAACATATTGTTGCTCGAGCCATGACCTTGCATCAGGAACATATGGAAGGGGAAGTGCTGAATAGGCAGGAGAGAAACAAGGAACCAGAACTTGGCCGAGGGGAAATGATGAAAGAACTGGCGACCATTCAGATACAAACCTACAGGAACAATCTTGCCTTGGGCCGAATTGAGCAGACTCTGTCGGAGATAAAGTGGAAATTGTTCCAGCAGGGACGAGAGCTCCCAGGCCCAGGGGTGAAGTTGCAGAATTCTGGCAAGAAGATGCTAAGCCCGGAAGAGAAGGAAACATTTCAGATAGCCTCCTCAGATGAGGAGTAGTTTATTTATCTTTAGTTTTTTGAATGTTTTTGTTTAAAAGGCCAAAGATAGGAACTTGGGAAATGGATAGTAAAGACAAGATGATACTGATGAAATTATTTAAATTTTGGAGTGGATACAATGTTGATCGATGGTCACCTGGTTTCCCTCGGGCAGGTGACTGATCGAAGTTTTTGAATGTAAATTTTGAAAAAAGTAAATATAGAAAGTACTACCTTGTTTACAAAAAAAATGTATATATGTTAATATAAATAATACTAATTAACCATATTTATTAATTTATGATGATGGTATTCAACAATACAATATTTTATTAGTTGTTTTATTTTTGTGAAGAATTTTTTGTCTTTATTTTTTTTTTGTTTAATTAAATTATATTTAAGCACTAGCTACTATATAGTCCTTGTTATTATTATGAAATGAAATTTATTTGATAATAATAAGTGTTATATAGTAGTTAGTGCTCGCTATTTACTTTAAATATAAATAAATTGAAGTTGAAATAAGGAATTCAAGTTAGTGTTAAGGTTTAGAATTTGGTTAATTTTGGTTTTACTTAATAGTAATTATGTACTGTGATGTTGGAGAATCTAATCCTACCCAACGGCAATAATAATATCTTATTATAATAATAATGTTTTTGTTCAAAAGGTTTCCTAGAAAGTTTTACATTTTCCGTGTAAATATAGATACGTATATTTTAAAGGGGACTTGTTCTTGCGAGATATATCTCTAAAATATAAGACTAATATATTACTTAAAAATATATAAATATTAAAAATGGAATTGCTTTATTTACTTATTTGTTTATGTTTAGAATTGATAACCATTTTAATTTATTATTAATAAATTTTGTGTTGAATTCTTATTGATATTAAGTAAAATTATATATCATCTTTTTACTATAATTTTAATTTATTTGTTAAAATATATTTCATTTAATAACTACTATTTTCATTTTCATGTGCTTAAACCAAATTTTGTAATAAACAATAAAATAAATAACTAGATAATATAAATAAATGCTTTTTTTGAACTAAGAATTATGTGATCCATAATAATTGTACCATCATCTTTAGGCAAAAATCACATAAGAAAAATTCCGGTTGACACACTTCAAACGAGCTAGTGTGGTTCATATTTAGGACAAGATGAGGAACCAGATCCAAGCAATGCAATAAATAGATGTAGAGGACTCCCAAATAGCCATTAGGGTTAACACTTAGTTTGACTAAGGGAAGAAATTAGAAAAGGTTTTGACCTAATTCTCTATTGTGATGTTGGAGAATCTAATCCTACCCAACGACAATAATAATATCTTATTATAATAATAATGTTTTTGTTAAGAAGGTTTCCTAGAAAGTTTTACATTTTCCGTGTAAATATAGATAGGTATATTTTAAAGGGGATTTGTTCTTGCCAGATATATCTCTAAAAGATATGACTAATATATTACTTAAAAATATATAAATATTAAAAATGGAATTGCTTTATTTACTTATTTGTTTACGTTTAGAATTGATAACCATTTTAATTGATTATTAATAAATTTTGTGTTGAATTCTTATTGATATTAAGTAAAATTATATATCATCTTTTTACTATAATTTTAATTTATTTGTTAAAATCTATTTCATTTAATAACTACTATTTTCATTTTCATGTGCTTAAACCAAATTTTGTAATAAACAATAAAATAAATAACTAGATAATATAAATAAATGTTTTTTTTTTTAATTAAGACTTATGTGATCCATAATAATCGTACCATCATCTTTCGGCAAAAATCACATAAGAAAAATTCTGGTTGACACGCTTCAAACCAGTGAGTGTGGTTCATCTTAAGGACAAGATGAGGAACCAGATCCAAGCAATGCAATAAATAGATGTAGAGGACTCCCAAATAGCCATTAGGGTTAAGAGTTAGTTTGACTAAGGGAAGAAATTAGAAAAGGTTTTGACCAAAAAATTAAGGGAATCTAACTTAAGAAATGATTTTTTTTTTATATTATAAACTAATAAGTTAACAATAAGTTGATTAATAAAAGCTCTTTATAACACCATTAATGAATTATATAAAATATCAATATTAATGGTTTGGTCCCATTCAAATCCCCAAAGATTAACTAAATTACATTAACTAATTAAAAATGATTAAAAACTAAAAAGTTGTAATTATATAATGATTAAATGAACATATATTAATTTTTTAAGTGTTTGACTATTTTTAATATATATTAAACAAAAAATTATAGTTAAAATCAAATTTCTCTTAGTTATTAATAAGTTTATCCCATTATATTTGTTTATGAAAAAATTTATTTAATTCCGTTATTAAAATTTTAAACCAGTTAACTAAAAATACTTTTTAATTTTAAACTGGTTAATTTATAATATTTATTATAAAAATAATTTAAATATTAAAAAATAATTAAGCTCAATTCTAATTGATTAAAGGTGAATGAGATTCCATTTTGTTATTATTAGTCTTTGGAAAATAAGTAATCAATTTAGCATTGACCAATATAAGTAATATATATTTTGATACTTGTAAATCAATGTGGAGCATGTGACAAAGATTTTGACCTCAAAACTAAATTTATTTAACGAAATCATGTGATCTTGGAATCCGTAAACTAAATTTGACATAATAATCACATGTCTAAATTAATCTTCTCATTTCATCATACATATCAATAACAATTTCTTTTATTCCACATATTTATAATTATGTTATTTTTTAGTAAGGTTATAATGTATATATTACTATACATTTAAAACGATAAAAAAGAAGAACAAAGATTCAACCATTGAAATTTTTAAAGGATTAAACATAAAAGTGAAAATAATGTACAATATTCCGTAATTTCAAGCATGTTGATATATAACCTCAATACAAAACCGTTCTTTTAACCATTTTTTTAAGTGCTATATCCTAAAGCATTTGAATTAATTGTAGCATTGTACAATATTCTATCTTTTTATTTTTAGTTAAAAATAATGGTTAGGTTTAAAGTATGAAAAGTAATATTTAGTTTTGCAGTGTGAGATTTTGTTTAGTGTATGAAACTAAACATTGATAGGTATAAGGTTAGATTTAGGTTATAATATTTAGTAACTTAAAAATAGAATAAATAGAATCTAAATCACCATGAATATCAAGGAAACTGAACTCCATTAACTACAAGTTTATAAAATTTAGGTGTTTTAATAATTATTAAATGCATTAATGTTGTTATTACTTTATTTCATCAACCAACCTACAAAATTAGACTTCTATAATGAGGATTTCAAATTTGAACACCAGTGATACATTTTCCGTCTAATGTTTAGAGATGAACGATAATAATAGGGCAATGATGGCCCTCGCCTTGCATAAATTAATCTGATATGGCAGTTGCGACAATAGCGGCACAACCAACGGAAATACTAAGTAATCACATCATTCATAAAACCACCACTCTCGAGAACTCAGTATATGTGTTAGATTTTTGCACAAAACTTGGTACACTTATTAGACGGTTATTATCCATGTACAAATGTAATAATTAAAGAATAAGACTTTACTCACAAGTTAAGAAGCATGGAGCAATAAGATGTTCAAAATTTTAACCAATACCATTACACATAACCGGTGATAAAAAAAAATTGTAATAAATTTTTTTTCGTAAAATATTACTTTGGGAAATTGAAAATCATTTAACATCTTTGACCAAAGTAATAGATTGTCGTAATAATTTTTTTTTCGTAAAATATTACTTTGGGAAATTGAAAATCATTTAACATCTTTGACCAAAGTAATAGATTGTCAAGCAAAAATCTAATGCTTAATACTTGCTAGGAACAGGAATAATAAGGAGATACTATAATTTTAAATCAAATATCACTAATATTATAAAATATAAATATTATTTTGTAAAAAACAAATTATTTTTAATTATTTTTATCAATATCATTTTATTTTTTTTCTAAGTAAGAGTAATCTATTTAAAGAAAATAAAAAGGTATTTACAAAGGTGAGCTGGCCATGAAGGAAACCAGTTTAACTCAGCTTGCAACCTTTTAACTAGATCTGAGACTGCCCCAAAAGAGGGGAACTAGTTTGATAGAGAGAGATACAAAAAAGAAGATAATACGGAAAATTATCCATAATGTTCTGAAGCAAACCAAAAATCCAGCCTTGTGAGCCTTTCTATTCCACCTAAGAACAGCTAACCCCCCAGAAAATCAACAATACATTCTCATTGAATCGCCACCGTGGCCAAAAAGAGGAAGAAGAAACCAAGAGTTAAGTGGAGTGCCACCTGGCATTAGTGACGCGAGTGATGAAATCCTCCATGGCAGGTTCCTCCACTATTGGGCAAGCCCAGTCATCTGGGTTGTCTGATTCAGTTTGGCCCACGGCCTGCTGCCCGCCTTCTCCGCTACCAGCATCCAGCTGCGGGTCCAGCACGTCCATCATGCAACTTTCCACAGCTTGCATGTCCTCTTGCGGTTCCAAATCCTCATGCAGGCTGCCAACGACGTCTTTCCCGTTCCGTTTGTTCTTGCCACTATGACAACCCTACGTTTCTTTCTTGTCTCTGTTTCGACTTGGTCCAGCTTTGTTCATCTCGTCCATGGAGAAAGTCATCGGGATACTCTGCTCTGCTTCCTCAGAAAAGGAGATGGAAATAGAGGTGATGATGATGGGTCTATTGAGAGAGCTTCTGAAGTGGAAATGCGTGGTATGGGGGGTATGATGCAGGGGCAAAAGGGCAGGAATTGAGCGCACAGCCTCCGCATCGCAACTTGAGCAGTGAAGGCCTGCTCTGCCACGGCCACTTCTTGTGTTAGGGTAGTGGGGATTTTCCGCTGAGGAAGACGGAGAGTCTGAGATACTTCACTGCCTGGCACAAGGCCGAGAGCTACCACCCCACGAGCCTCCCCGTCTGCTGAGCAAACGTTGGCGAACCATGGTGGAATGAAGAGCAGAAAGAGCGCCAGGAAAATCGGAGGGGGGATTGATAAGGGAATTGGGAGAAGATGGAGGCAGCGTCGCAGTATTGGCCAAGCAGAACAGGGCGACGGAGCATAACCAGACAGCATACCAAGACACACCCTTACCCGACCAGCATAGCACCAGAGACTTCCAATCGATACCAGAGCTGAGCCTGAATTTAACACCATCTTCCCTTCCTCGAATTACACCCATCATAACCCCAGCATTAAAGAGAGTCAAAGCCCAGTTCAGTTCATAACATGCGGAAACGTTGGAGAACTCAGAGGACAGGCTGGTCATAACTAAGCCACATGACGTGAAATCAAATGAACCCATATGCCTCTGTTTGAGCAGCATAAGGCAATAAACCAGATGGTACAGGGTAGGCAGGTGTCGTTCTGCCTCGCCGCACCCTTGTCCCATCACATTAATCGAGAGTTGAAGCACCCGCATCTGGGGTATCAATATCATTAATAATAACGATGATGTTTAATATTTATTAAGAAGATATTTAATTTATCAAATTTTACTACTTATAATTTTTTTGATTAATTTAGCTATTTATATTAATATATTTTAGATGAGTCAAAATGTTAGGTTAGTAACAAATATTTTAATATTATTATTTATTGTGGGTGTACACATGACATTTTAAGAGAAAGTGTTTTCAACTTCAACCCTCTTAGTCTTATAAAGATGACAAATTCTTTAGACCATGTTGTGTTAAGAATTATCCAATATGTACTTCCCCATGGAGTTAGTGAAAATTTTTTCTTATGTTACCCACCCTGATTTTCGATTTTAGGGTAAGAAAACATATAGATATTTTTGATCTTCTAGATTAGGATTAATCACCTCTTATTAGTAAATTAATTTTTTGATATCCTCTAATTCCTTATGATACCACAATCTCTTCTTAATTTTCTATGTAATTAAATATTTTGATATTATTATTATTATTTAACAATGTCACCTCTTCCTTTATTACTCAATGATTTAACAAAGACATACCATCATCATGCCAACCCTTGAGCCTTATATGAATGGATTGAGAAGGACTTTTATTATCCATATGATTGTACATTAAGTGTCTAGCATCTTCATGCCAACCCTTGAGCCTTATGAATGGACTAAGAAAGCCTTTTATCATCCATGTTATTATACATTCATAGCTACGTTTTCAATAGGGATATAGCTCAATTTTATAAGAAATATAAGATATGATATATTTTTTTTAGTTTTGAGATTATATATTGTATAACACAATTTTTGTTTTGTTTTTGTCTTTTTTCATGATTCTCTAGAGATGATATAACTTAAAATTCATAACCATATAAAATAATAATGGGGACAAAAGTCTCAAAGAGGATTTTAGTTTTTATCTCATAGCTAAAGCTCCACTCATTTACAATTGTTTTCAAGTCCATAAAATGTGTTCCTGTTTTTATTTATCTTTTTCTCAATGCTATAGTTATAGTTAATTTTCAGAGGAAGATTGATTCCTCCATATTGTTGTTCTTGTAGGAAAATTAGTGTAAGTGGTATTTTGGGTTTAATTATCATAGCCTATTAGTGTTAACACTTATATTGTACTATATAATAAATCTTTGGGAAGTTTTAGTTGTTCTATTGAGATCATATGGAATCTAGTCATTAGAACAATATAATTAGCTTTAAAAATGAAGAATGATGACTATACCAACTAAAGTTACACAGATGTAATCTTGATTTCAAACAATTATCTATCTTATCAATATGTATGTGAAACAAAATGGAAAATTATTAACAACCTTGTTTAACTCTTATATTACCATTAATTTTTTCAATATTATTAAACTAACAACAACAACAACAAAAAAATACATTAAAAAAATAATTTCTTTACTACAACACTCCAATAAAATAATAACTCTTAAGTCAATACTACTCTTATTTATTTATTTTTTTAACTTAGTTCACTTTCCAATCAACTCCAACTTTCTTTTCTAAAACAGTTTTATATACCTTAAATAGTAATCAAAATCACACTTATAATTATAAGAATGATTCTTTCCACTTTCAACCTTAACTCGGCCTAACTTAGATAGAAGTCAAAATTATCCTTACAAGAATTATCCTTTCCACTTTCAATATTACTTCCTCCCAAGTATGGGCGGGTTTTTATTGCCAGCAAACAAAATCGTTCATCGAAAGGGGGATTTAAACTTTACGAAGAAAAGTATCGCAGCGCTGCGATATTGAACAAGAAGATTAAAAGTACAGCTGTGGTAGAACATATCTATTTTCTGAAGTATTAACAATAATTCAATTTTAACATAAGTTATTTAAATATTAAAATTTATGGAGGTACATATGCTTTAGTTGAACTATTGACTTTTAAAAAGAAATAAATACACTCTCTTTTCAAACTGTACCATTAATAAACAGAAGGTTGATAACAGCATTATGATTGTGCATCTGAGGTATTTCATATACAAGCAGCAATGTCAGCTCTTCATTTAGAAATAGCTCAGAATTAAAATAAAGCTAAGAATAAGCCACAGAATATTCTGTGTACTATTATTAACACATTGATGGAAATGTATGAAAAGGCCATGTGAGTAATATATTCCAAAAACTGATTCATTCATCCATTAATTGGTTCAGTGAATTACCTTCCTAATACTGATCGTAGAAGCTCATGATGTGAATCAACTACCTGTTGGTAGTCCACATTGCCATCGTGATGTCCTCCTAAGTACACCACATATGACTGCAGCGGGAAACAACACAGTGATCAGGAATTCCCACTATGGTTTCAACCAGAGAAAAAACCACCTTTCTATGAAAAATTGTATTAAAAAAATGCGAAATTATATAAACCATCAACATATATTTGATAAAGTAGGGTGGAAGCCATTTCTTCTTGCCTTTGTAGCTCCCGCAGTTGAATCTATGAATGGTGATAAAAAGAGGACAAGAAACACAAATGAATTTGTTTTCCCGACCATGGCAGCTGCTGCTCTGTGATGCATGGTGCACAATTATTTGAAAGCCAATTGTACGAAAGGCCTTGGTCATGTATATCTGCCCATTAAAATGTTTTGATTCCGAGATATATGAAGGGATAATGGGAGTTCCGTGATATATTTGAGAGCAATCTCAACTGCATGGAATTCTGCTTACTTGACAAATGGTCGCATGGCGCGTAGTATCTGCGACAAGGATATTTCGATTGTTTCCCTCTTATAATAGGAGTGTGCAACATAACGGTAAGATTCATCGAATCGAGGGGGAGGGAATGAATTATTCTCCGCTTCAAAGAGGGGAGACTCGGAGACTGTCAATGTACTTATAAGATTAGTAGAGTTTGCACTCATATTATATATATATATATATATATATAAATGAAATATTTTTTTATTGCATATTTGTTGCCATGGTTTATAAATATATAAATTTATATAATTTATTTGTATATAGTATAAATATAAAATTAGGGTATATATATTAAATTAAAAAATAATAATAAAATATAAAAATTGAATATTTTTTAATATATATATATATATATATATATATATATATATATATATATATTTTGAAATATGCTACATATTTTTTAGTGTTCTCAATCCAAAGTTACATTCTTCTTGTTTTTTTGCTTAATAATATTTTTTGAGGCCCTTGGTTATAGCACTAAATCGTCATTCTAGAGCTTGATACACGATCCACTCTCGAACCACTCCCCACAATATTTTCTTTGTCGCTCACTTTTTTGGTAACCAAATCCTCTAGGCTAAGGACTCAATCCAAAGTTCACAGGCAAATAGGTGACTTGGTGCACGTTTTGGCACGAAGCTTGAATCCTATGATCATGATTTCCAGACATAGATCGACGACGTTTGTGTATTGTGGGAGGGGAGGAGGTGGGGTGCAATGGCTTCCCACCTTTGATTGAATCCACGACCTATATTAATTGTGGTTTGGAGGGGGGTGGGTCACCCATGACTTAAGAAAGGACGGGGGGCAGAGACGGGTGTGGGGGTATACGATGGGCTCCATCCTCATGCCAAACACCAGTGTCCTCTCACCAACAACCTTGTATTATTCTCGATTTTCACTCTCTATTGTCAACTCCGTTTAATTTGTTCAATGGTTGTTCAGTCTAACATACAACTAAAAAAATAGACTTATGACCACATTTTTTTTTCCCAATTTTGTAGCTCCAACCCTTTCTCAAGGATAACTAGAATTACAATACCTTGGTCTTATCTTGATGACATACTTTCTACAATAGTTGAGATGGGGAAATTCGTCCATTTCACACAGTGTTGGGTTGACAAGTGATACACTAAAAATGATAATTGACTCACTCCTATTCTTAATGGTAGCTTGATCACAAGGTCACTAGTCATTTAATCCAAGGAAAAGATATTGTCATCATACTAGAACACATGTTGTAGAAATTTGATAGAAATTGCAATTGTTCAAGATTTCAAACTGAAAAACAAGAGACACAATTCTACTCTACACATCCACGAAATAGAAATCACAATTTAGAACAACATGCATCGACATCAAACAAGAAAAACCACAAGTACACAGTGATTTCTAAGGGAATCCAACTGGGAAAAACCCCTCAAGCCTCTTTTCATTAATCAGTTAATAGAGAAACTATTACAATTGCTTTTTCTAGCTTTGAGCACAACTTGTAAAAGAATAATTGTTATCACTACTGAATGGGAAACTTTGGCCAACACTTAGTCAGTTATCTGTTCATCTAGCCTCTTATTTCCTTGTGCAATTTCAGAGGAAATTATATCCTAAAAGATTGATCTTCTGACTGCATGCAACAATTATACACTCAAACATGTATACAAATCTTGTTACACTGGCCTTGTCTCTTCCACTCCAGTTGAGAAATTTGAATTCCATGCATGCATTAGATATTTTGGGCTTATTGATCAATTAACTGACATATCTATGAGTTAGACTATCGTCCCATTGCACAACTAACCTTCAATTGAATCTATCAATAGTTAGAGGTTAGTAAACTGAATACAACTGAAAATAACTAAACTAGATTGTCAAACTTTAGCAATCAACACATGCATGAATTTACTGAGACAACCGAGTGAAAAGAGCCATGTCACACTAGTTAACTACCTCCAAGTTGTCATGCTGATGTGGAAATTTGATTTACTCAATTTGACTAAGGCTAAATTCAAATTAAGCCTTCCTTCCTAAATTTTTAAACACTCCCTCTTAGCAAGAAACGGATTTTTCACCACCCTTATCTTGCACCCGTGGAATTCGAATTTACTTGTTGACGATTCCTTTGTCAAGATGCCATCATCTTTCTCCTAAGTTGGAATGTACTATAGCAACATAATTCTCCTCTGCACAGAGTCCCACAAACGATGATACCAAATATTAATGTGCTTGGACCTGTCATGAAATACCAGATTCTGGGAGAGCTTAATGCAACTTTGATTATCAAAATAAATCACTGTCAAATCCATCTCCTGACCAAAAATACCCACAAGTATTTTCCTCATCCATATGGCCTCACATGCTACTTTACTTGTAGCCATGTATTCAACCTCTACTAAGTTGAATGCCACAAAACTCTGCTTCATGTTGTACCAGGAAATAGTTGTGGACTCAACATTGATGATAGCACCTGAAGTACTTTTCCTATATGATTGATTCCTTGCCCAATTTGCATTGGTGAAGCCTTAAAGCTCCACTCGCTTTGTCCTCCTATACCAGAATCTATACTCAGTAGTGCCAATGAGGTACCATAACACATGCTTTATTGCATTCCAATACAACTTGGTAGGCCTTGCCATAGCTTGACTAAGCTACATCACATGTCAAGTCTTGTGTTCATAAGATACATCAAAGACCCCACAAGATGCCTAACTATGTTCAAGGATATTTTGGATAGATTCATATAAGAAAAAACCTTGAATGTCACCAAAGGAGCCCCAATAATAGAAAAGGGAGAAAATGTTGGCACATTGTATTTATGTAATGGTATTTGTAATTCTACTAATGCTCACCTCCACAGGGGAAGATATGGCACTGTGGCATCATAGACTTGGGCACACGAATGAGAAGGGGATGCAAATTCTCACTCAAGAAATTTGTTGCCATGTTTGAAGCATGTTGATTTGGATTTTTGTAAGAATTGTGTTTATGGAAAGAAGAAGAGAGTTAGAATTCTCATATTTTGGAAAGAAGAGAAGAGTGAAAAGTTAGAGATTGTGCATACAAATGTATGGGGACTGGCTTAGTTATCATCTCTTGGTGGCTCTCGCTATTATGTTACTTTTAATGATGATGCAACTAGGAAAACTTGGCTTTATTGTATTCGAAATAAATATGTTCTTTTTTATACTTTTAAGAAATGGAAAGCTTTGGTTGAGAATGAGACATGAAAGAAGTTGTAATGTCTCAGATCAGATAATGGAGGTGAATACTGCAATAGGTAGTTTGATCATTATTGTTCAAAGCATGGAATTCGTAGAGAGAGGATAGTTCCAGAACACAACAAGAAAATGGTGTGTCATAAAGGATGAATAGAACAATCATGGTGCGTGCAAGGTGTTAGAGTCGGTCTAGTAGCCCTCCATCAGCGATCAAAGCTCTTTGCATTTCCATAAGTAGGTGTCTCATCAGTGTCATCTCATTGCATTCCATTAGGCATGCCATAACCCTGATGGAGGAGCTGGTGTCTTTATTCCCCTCTTGGCACTGCTGGATCAAGTTGTTTTAGTCAATAAACTCTTTCAAGGTTACTTGTCTTGTCTTGAGGTCAAAAGTCCTAGGTCTAGGGTTTAGGTCCAATTTGTCTTTGAGGTCATGTCTTTAAAAGTCAATAAATGCCCAGCAGGCTTGAGGGATGACTATCAAAGTATTTCTTCAAAAGATTTCATCTTGTACAACTAATTTTTACCTTGGATTTAAAAACCCTGTTTTTAAAGACAAGGTCATTTTCTCATTTTTGTAAAAAGTTGTAAAAATTCAAAATTCTTCGAAAGTCAGAATGTAGCCCTGGTCCCCTTTGCTAAGATTCCTCAGAAGCTATCCCTGCAAAAATTTTCAAGAAAAAGCATCAGTTCAACCAATTTCAGGACAAAAGGAAACCATAAAGTCAGCAGCATTTAAATTTTGAAAAAGTGTCATGTTATAAAAATTAGAAAGAGGGTTTGAGGGGAAATTAATTTAAATCAAGCTTATAAAGCCCCTCTCTCCCTCCATTTGGTCATCATTTGCCTCAAAGAAAGAGTGAAAGGTGATTTGAAGAGAAATTGGGCGAAATTGCAGACAGAGCCCGCGTGCGACCCGTTCAGACCTGCACGTGACGTGTTGGGTAGGCGCGACGTGTCAAGGGAGTCATCGCAGTTGGAAAAAAGCACTGGCGCGACGCGTTGGGCGCGCGCGACCCGTCCAGACCCGCGTGCTACATGTTGGGGATTCATCCACAGAAAATTGCATGTAAACTGCAAAACGACCCCAAATTTCTTCAAGGTTCCAGGTAGGCCTCCAATCATCAAAATGTATTGTTTGCTAAAGCTTGAAAGAGCATGAGAATGTATTTAAAAGCCATTATTTTCAAATGAGGAGTCCATGTGTATTTGCTTAAGAATGTCAAAGTGCTAGTAAAGCTAGGGTTTGTTTTGCTGTTTTCAAGGTCATCCTTTTCACCCCCACTTTTTCCCCACATCCCTTCACCACCTCCCATATCATTTCTACCTAATCTCCCTACCAAAAATACCAAAAGCCCTAAAACCCTACCCCTATTCCTAAAAATCAATAATATAACCCTAAACCCTACCTCCCATAAAACCCTTGCAAATTATAATTGTGTGATGGTGTATATGTCATGATTCATTCCCTTAATTCCCTATTTCATATATTTTCCCTAATTTCCCTTAAAAGTCTCCCCTCCCTAACACCTCCCTTGTGTTATTTGTCCCCTTGAAATAGCATTTCAACAATTAAAACAACAGATTTTTTAGCAGAAGTAGCGGTACATTTCAGCTACTTTTCTCTTGAAACCATGTCAGAAACCGAAACCGACTATGAGCAAAGTGATGACCATGAGTCAACACTAGAGGTTGAGGTACAAAGGAGGCCTCACAGGGGTGGTAAGAGTGGTCACCATGTGAGAGAGGAACCCACCTCTTTGACTTATTTGCAGGCTTGTCCACTTGCAGTCACATGTTTTCGCCACCTGTCATATTATGAGTTTTGCGAGAGGATCTCTCAAATTCAGCATCACAGGGAATTGGTCCACTTGTTTGTTTTGCATTTGCATGACGGGCATGTGAACCTTGCAGGGGTGGATTTTACATTGACACCTGAGATGGTTGCTCAAGCAACAGGGATACCTAATGTTGGAGAAGAGTGGAACAAGCACAAAGTATTGGACAGATTTCAGTATGAGCCCTACATTAAACCTGCATATATGAGGCACATGACTGGTGTATTTCCTTTCAGATTTTTGAGGGATGAGTATGCTCCCTTGATGAGGCTCATCATGCGCTATTTCACCTGTGAGGGTAGATTTTCATGTTTGTATTCGTACCATATTCACTTGTTGATGCATTTCACACGGGTACGGATGATGAACATACCATTTTTCATGTGCCGGAATATTGAGAAGATGGTGCCCTTGATGCAGAGAAAGAGCCTAGCACAGCAACATAGGAGCATCTATCATTATGGTTTGATCCAGCTTGTGGTCATACATCAGTTGGCTCAGCAGGGTATCCCATGGGAGGATTTTATCTCTCGTGATTTTTTCACAGCGCCACCACCACATCCTGAGGTTGTTCATGAGGAGGGAGGACCATCACAACAACATGATATCCCTGAGACCAGACATGTCAGCTCTCCTCCATTGGTCACATATCAGAGAGGCCACAGGGCCTTATTTGCATCAGCTCGACGAGTATTTTCTCCACATCAGGTGGAAGGGGTCTCGCCTTCTTCATCAGCTCAGCGAGTGTTATCTCCACATCAGGTGGAAGGGGCCTCGCTTCCGACAGCAGCATAGGTATCAGAGAGGGGCAAGCAGCCCATGATTGAGGAGGGACCGTCAGGTGATCCAGATATCGACATCATTGATCTTGACATCCATTCTCCTAGCACGAAGCTTCACAAGATCATTCAGCAAAAGGAAACTGAGAACCGCTTGTTGCAGCAAAAGTTAGAGATGGCACAATGGACAACTACATATTTGGAGCAGCGCAACAAGCAATTGGAAGATGAGCACACTCTTGATGAGTTGCGGAGGATTCATGAGGACCACAACTTGGCTCGCAAGAGACCTGGTGATTTGGTACCCGTTGAGCGAGAGGCTATGCTTCTTCGGGTCAATGCTCATTTGGAGAGGTTGTTGGCCAAGGCCAACCAAGATAAGGACCTGCTCCGGAACATGAAGAACCACTATTGGGTCCGAATGCACGTATGCAAGGCAAGAATGAAGGTGCTCCAAAGACGGTTGGCCAAAGCACTAAAACAAAGGAAAAGGCCCGATCCCCTCCACATCTTGGCTGAGGCTTCCTTGAAGGAGCATGATGCTAAATGAATTAACTCCAGCACAAATTTCAAAAAAATTTGAGCATTTTTGGTCACTTGTGAATTTTTGGGCAAAAAACAGGTTTTCTCCATCAACACGTCGCGCGCCGCGCGTGACCCTTTCGATGGGCAACTCCTTTTCAAGAAAACTCACCATTTTTGGATTTGTCATGCAAAGATACACTTGCTCAGCAATTTCCAAGAAATTTCACCAAGTTTTGGGCCTCTAGAAAGTCAAAAAACAAGCAAAAAATGACTTTCTGCCACCTTTTTGACACACAGGAAGCAGTATTGGGATATTTCAATTTTGGAGGGGCCAATGGCCACCAAATTCAGAAATTCCACTTGGGTTAGAAAGTAGACATCCAGACCTTTCCAACAAGCACAATGTTTCCTCATTTGGACACCAGGAAGTGCCTCAAAAGCAGATCCAAAGGCGCACGACGCGTTCAGGATCAGGGCACGACGTGTTGGGCAGTTTTCACAGAAATTCACCTACAGCTCAGCAAAACGTGGTTTTGACTGGATTTGACTTTTTGGAGTAGATTTTGATCTTCCTTGTTGTAAATGATGTAATTTTATGATATTTTGACACTTATTTATCTCTTCTAGAAGATTCATTCATGAGATAGGCAAAAATTTAATGAATGAATTGGTTTCCTAGCTTATAGAGGCAAGTTGTTTTGACTGCCTAGTTTTCAGTGCTCAGTTTAGAATTGGTTGAAACAGCTCCTAGGATAGTGAGCTAGACCCCTAGAGGCAAGGAAAGATGTTAGATTGCCTATATTATGTACTTTCTTGGTCATTTTCATGGTTGGAATCTTGAGGGAGAAAGCTTCTATTGTATTACTCATTGTATCTCTGCAATTTTTGGCAAAGGAAGACCAGGGTTTTGCAGTCCTTTTTGGGATTCCTGTGGTTACATGTATTGATGGTGTGTTTCTCTTTGTACTTGTAAGTTTGTTATGTGAATCATCTTCTTACTTTTTCTTCTGCAAATTAGGCAAATGAAGTGTTAAGGTAGAATTCATGGCTGCTATGCTCTGCCTTTAAGTTTTCTTAATATCAATGTTTTCAGCTGTTTAAGGAGAATTCAAGGTGATTGCTTGCTCTCCTTAGCTCCTCACCAGTCATTCTCATCCATCCAAATCTTTCAAAGGCATCAATTCAGTCTCTTACCTTGCCCCAAAGAACCCCTTGCGAAAATTGTGTCCAATCCCCGCACCCAAAATTGCCTTTCCCCAATTTTCCACCAAAACCCTAAAAATCCCAAATTAAACCTTTTTATCAGTTTACTAGCCTAAAATCAATGTTCTTATTGGTTATCTCTTCCCGTTGAAGATCTTTGCCGAGATAGACTGGAGAGAGCCCTCTCCTGCCCCGTAGGGCTAGCTACGAGGCTAAGTGGTTTGATGTTGCCTTGGAGTTTACCTTTTTCAGCCTTAGGTGAAATTTCAAGCGCTAACACAAGGTACATGAGAATGCATGTAGGATTAGCCTTACATTTTTGGCCAGATGTTATAGATATTGATGTATAAATAAAAGGGATTTCAAGATCCTTTGATCCAGGAGGATCTTGTCAGATCATTGCACAGGTGTTCAAGTGTCATCGTCAATTTAGTTCAGTGTCGTTAGCTTCAACAATATTGGTTATGGATTAGGTTGTTCAGGTAATTTTTATGGTTTTCATGGCGTTCAGTTGATATGAGCTTGTACTTAGTTGTCAACTTGTGTTCATCGACAGTTCCGCTAGGATTGGTCGACGACATGTTTCTTGTTGTTCGCCTTACAAGATTTGGTGTCGACATGGGTGTCGTCCCTTTTAGAGGTTGGATATGGTTCCTCATTAGGTTGGCATCACAACTTCCACTTGTTTCGATGATGTGCATTTGGTTTATGTCACATTGTGACACTATGTTGTACGTGGGTTTTTGAAAAACAAACTGTAAAACCTAACCTAATACACATAATCCTAACCTACCAAATACATTAACAACCTATCAAAACTATCACCTTAAAAGTCCTAACCTATCGCAACACCAAAACTATGTGTTAAATACAAAAAAACCTAACATCAAAATTTATTTATATTAGCTCTCGAACTTAATTATATATACAAACATTGAAAATAAAACTTAATGTTGTCTAAGCCGCATAGGGTTCGAAATTGTGTCATAGAAGGTAGACACATGTGGCTAGATGTATGTAACCATCATGTTTGGCACCTAACCACCAACCTATGACCGCGCAGGGTTAGAATAGATAGCCAGCTCTTAATCATAGCAGATAACGGCAAAAGAGGACACATGGAAAACCATCGGCGTAACGGTAGTCGTAACCATCGAGATAAGCCATTAGTTGTCAGTCCAACAGTCAACTGCCGAGAGATAAGACCTATTGACATGGAAACGGTTAGCCAACACGTCCTTTGATAAACCGTTAGCGGTTCTAAGTTAATACAATGTTTATTTTGGGTTTTTATATGGTTTTTGTTGTTGGAACTAATTCGGGGACCTTGCAACCTAGCCTAGGTGGCATTAAATAACTACACCAAGATCAAAACCTATCCATAATCAACATAATTCATCTGCATTTCATCCCAAGGTGGTTTTATGTACCTAAATGCCTTCAGAAGGTGGATTTTCCTTCATTGATTAGAGGAGAGTTGTTTTGGTTTTTGTATGTACATTTTGGAGGTCATAGACAATTTTGCTTCCAATGTAACAGGAGCATCCAGTGTCGGAATTGGGAACCATGATAGACGTTGGAAAGCTGGTTTAGAGGGTTATCTGATGATAGTGATAAAAAGTGCCTACATGGACATTCAGACTGATCAAATATCTGTGTAACCGAACTCACCTGTTTCAATCCTAATAAAGTGGTTGTCCATCTAGAAAGTGGACCCGGAGACGTAGTCCATTAGGGACGAACTTCGTAATAAATTTTCCTATCTGGTATCACTGTGTTTTTACTATTTTCACTTCTATTATGCATATATCTTGTATTTAATCAAATTTCGTAAAGTATTCTTCTCAAGTATTTTTCCTCGATTTCCGTGCTTTGAGCTAAGATTCAAATCATCAATGGTTAATCAATTCTATATCAGTTTAAGTCTATGATCACATTCAGATTATGTAATTTGGTTTCAGAGCAGGTTGCATTTGTAAAATTTTCTATTGAATGTTAACCAGGTCAAAGTCACAACGAGGAGAAGGAATCCTTGAGCATATTGATCCAGAGATTGGAAAGCGATGAGTCGTTCATAAATCGACCAGGTCAGGATTTCATGCAGGTGAAAACATTGAAACTAAGATAAGTGAAGAACAGTTTCAACAAGCATTCTTGACTATGCAGCAAGTGTTGGGAGAATTGTATGAAGACAAGAAGGTGAGAGATGCAGCTCCTTCTTCAAAGGCATCGAAGAAGGACAAAGGTAAAGGCAAGGCTGATAAACCTCCTTCACCTCCATCATCTCCATCATCATTTTCTTATTCTTCTTCTTCTAGTGTAGAATCTGAAACATAAATGAAACCTAAGAAAACATCTCTTTTGAAACTTGATGTGATATTTGAGTTACCTGTTTATGATGGTGAAATGAATCTTGAAAAGCTAGATAACTGGATAAATCAATTAGAAGTGTATTGTCACATTTAGAAAATTTCTAGTGATAAAACTAAAACTCACTTAGCTACATTTAGAATGGGGGGAACAACTTTAATCTGGTGGGAAAGTAAAAATCAGATAGATGTAAAGCGTAAAGGAAAGGTCATCTCTTCATGGTCTAAGTTTCTAAAAACTCTTAGGAAACAATTCTATCCTTTAGGATACATGTAACAAGTTGTTATTGATTGGCAACATCTGAGGCAAGGTAAAGGGTAGAGTGTTCAGGATTTCAGAAAGAAGCCTTGGTGATTGGTATTTCATTGGATACACGTGAAACTTTATTAAAATACATCGGCAGTTTACATTCATATTTGAAGCATACATTATTGGTGTTTAATCCTAATGATTTTGATGAAGTGTGTGTTTAGGCCATACATATTGAATCAGGTGGCAAACCATTCAAGTTTTGATCACAGTCATCGAAAGTGATGGAAACCAAAGATTCCAATGACAATAAGGGGAAGAACAATTCGAAGAGAAAGAAATCATCGATAGTTTAGAAGGAAAGACCTACTTTTTCTCATTGCCAGGGAATCGGTCATGATGAATCTAAGTGTTGGACACTTCATCCAGAACTTAAGCCCAAAAAGTTCCTTAAGGCGAAGGATGAAATAAGGCCATTGCAGCAGTCCAACAAGATATAGGTTTAGATTCAGGTGATGAAAGGAGGATAACCACCATGGTTACGAAAGGTAAAACTTCTAACACTGGTTCAAGTTCGAAAACTATTGCATCTTCATCAAACATAAATGCTTCACATGGGGATAAAAGAGTTGAATTGTTTAATATAAGGATAACTTCTAAAAATACAAAGATAGATACACTGTTTGATAGTGGATCATAGGCGAATTTAATCTATGAATATTTAGCTAAAAGTTTGGGTTTTGAAACACGAAATCATCCAAGACCTTACCCATTAGGATGGATAAATCAATCAACTCAGATAATAGTCACCAAACAGTGGCGATTAAGATTTTCCATAACAGCTAATTACATTGATGAAGTGGAATTAGATGTGGTTCCAGTAGACATATGTGGAGTTGTCTTACGAAGTCCTTATGTTTATGATCGTGATGTAGTATTTTATAGGAGAGAACATAAATATCACCTTAAGAAAGATGGGGTTGAATTTATTGTCAGGGCACATCAAAACAAAATCACTTGAATTCAGTTAATGTTAATCAAATGAAGCGATTAATAAGTTCAAACAAGAGCTTTGTAATCATGTGTATGAAAGGACAAGATAAAAATCGACATGATGGTTGTTTAAGTTATGAGACTCAACTTAAAGATGGTTTGTTTAAAGAGATAGAAACAATTCCAGTTCTATGTAAAACCAAACATCTTATTCATAAGCAGGGATTACAACATGAATTACAGTGTGTGCCTAAAGCTCCTCTTCCTAATGTCAGAATGAATCAATTCAGTTTAAGTTTGGAACTTAACAGTTACAGGGATACAGGTCAGTATTGGGGAAAGTCAATGTTCAATTTCTCTTATATTGTGTCGCCATTTCATGCTTCAAACAATTTTGAAACCTATTTTCAAGTTTAGAGGAAATCTATTTGTTCTCATATAAAAGCCTTTTCTAAAGTCGTGTGAAAGTGTATAATGGGAACTTATGCATCAAATGAAAGTGCTAATCAATGGAAACATCAAGTAATAAATGAAGGAAAAGTGATTCAAATAAATCAACAACTAAGTCAATACTTTCAAAGGAAAATTAAGTTGCAACAAATTTCACCTTACAGTTGGATAGGTTCATTGCAGCAAGTTCACTTAGTAATTAGTTATCAGGAAAGTATAGCTGGTTTGATGTCAAGTATATCTTTGATTGTCTCAGTCATTCTGCAAAATAGATTGTTTATACATGTTGATGGTATTAAAAAATGTCCAATAGAGACTGTTTTAAAAAATTATGAATCACTAACACTTGGTTCTTCATGGAAAGAAATCAATTGCCATGTTCATAACAGGTTGTTTGCCCATCATCGCAAGTTTTTTATACTGTAGATGGATGGAACAAGTCACAAACTCAGAATGTGCCATGGTCAGCATTATCAGGGTCATCATTTGCAAGTGATTGATCGAATGTATTGGTACATCGTCAGGTCAAGGTGGAAAGAGAGGGAGTTCTACCCTCATCGACTACTTGTTTATTCAAACTTTTGGTGGTCCAAAAGCTTTCAAGTGGAGAGGATTGATCCAGGAGGATCTTGTCAGATCATTGCATAGGTGTTCAAGTGTTGTCATGAATTCAGTTCGGTGTCGCCAGCTTCGACAATATTGGTTATGGATCAGGTTGTTCATGTAATGTTTATGGTTTTCATGGAGTTCAGTTGATATGGGTTTGTATCTCGCTGTCGACTTATGTTCATCGACAATTCCGCCAGGATTGGTCGACGACATGTGTCTTGTCGTTTGCCATGCAATATTTGGTGTCGACATGGGTGTCGTTCGTTGCAGAGGTTTGATATGGTTTGTCATGAGGATGTTGTCACAAATGACACTTGTTTCGATGATGTGCATTTGGTTTATGTCACATTGTGACACTATGTTGTACAAGGGGTTTTTGAAAAACAAAATGTAAACCCTAACATAATCCACACATAATCCTAACCTACCAAATGCATTAAGAACCTATAAAACCTATCACCTAAGTCCTAACCTATCACAACACCAAAACTATGTGTTAAATACAAAAAAGCTAACATCAAAATTTATTTGTATTAGCTCTTGCCTTAGTTATATATACAGACATTGCAATTAAAACTTAAGCGTTGTCTAAACTGAAGAGGGCTCAAAACTGCGCCAGAGAGGGTAGACACATGTGGCGAGTTGTATGTAACCATCGGGGTTGGCACCTAACCACCAACTTCTGACCACACGGGATTAGCATATATGGCTAGCTCTTAATTGTAGTGGATAATGGCGGAAGAGGACACATGGCAAACCGTCGGTGTAATGGTAGCTGCAACCATCGAGACAAGCCATTAGTTGTCAGTCCAACAATCGACCGCTGGGAGATAAGACCTGTCCACATGAAAACGGTTAGCTAGTGCGTCGTTTGATAAACTGTCAGTAGTTCTGAGTTAATACAATGTTTATTTTGGGTTTTTATATGGTTTTTTTTGTTAGAACTAATTCGGGGACCATGCAACCTAGCCTAGGTGGCATTAAACAACTAAACCGAGATCAAAACCTATCCAGACTCAACCTAATTCATCTTCATTTCAGGCTAAGGAGGTTTTATGTACCTACAAGCCTTTAAAAGGTGGATTTTTCTTCATTGATCAGAGGAAAGTAGTTTTGGTTTTTGTTTGCAGATTCTGGAGGTCATAGGCAGTTTTGTTTTAAGTGTAATAGGAGCATCCATAATCAAAATTGGGAACCGTGACAGGCGTTGGAAAGTCAGATTAGAGGCCTATCTCATGAAAGTGATCAGAAGTTCATGTGTGCACATTCAGGGTATTCCAGAGGAGGGATGGAAAGGTAAAAATGTAAAATACTCATTTCTAAATAATTTAGGATGTGAAACCTTTGTCCACATTAATAAAGAAAATAGAATAAAGCTTGAGCCGAAATCAAAGAAATGTACCTTTATTGGATATGGTGTTAATGATTTTTCTATCACTTATATTATTATGAAATTCACAAAATCATTAGGAGTAGGGATGTCATATTCAATGAAAATGTCTTGTATAAGGATTAGATTCAGGGAAAGTAATAGGAAAAGGAAAAAAAAGAATACATAGTTCTTGATGAGATGACAAAAAAGTAAAGGTTCCTGCAAAAGATAATGATCAACAGCCAAAACAACAATAGAACCACAACATCAATAGGCACCTCAAACAACTAAAAGTGGTGTTAGAAGATCTACTAGGATAAGTAGACCCCCTGAACGATACCCTCCTTCATTATATTATGTATTATTGATCATGTCTGGTGAACCAGAATGTTATGGGGAAGTAAAGCAAGTAGAAACTAGGAAGAAGTGGGAGCAAGCTGTGTAAGAAGAGATGGACGCCTTGGTACATAACCAGACATGGGACTTAGTCAGGTTGCCTACAGGTAAAAATAAATTTGCAAAATAAATGGGTTTAGAGGTTAAAGGAAGAATATGGAGGAAAATAGAGGTATAAGGCTAGATTTGTGGTGAAGTGGTTTGCACAAAAGAAAGGTGTATACTTTGATGGGATATTTCCTGTTGTTGTTAAAATGAATTCAATAAGAAGAATTTTAATTCTAGTGGCAATAGATGATTTTCATCTTGAACAATGAGATGTAAAGAGAGCCTCTCCCTATGGGGATTTTGAGGAAGAGGTGTACATGAAGGAGCCAAAAGGATATGAGGTCAAAGGGAAGGAGAAAATGGTATGCATGTTAAATAAGAGATTATGTGGCTTAAAATAGGATCCAAGGAAATGGTATCTAAAATTTGATAGGTTTTTGTCTGAACAAGGTTATACTAGATGTCACTCTAACCATTTTGTTTACCTTAAAAAGAAAAATGATGGAAGCTATATTATATTGCAATTGTATGTAGATGACATTCTTGTTACGGGGTATAACATGCAGGAAATAAATGTGCTCAAAGGAAAATTAGAAAATTCATTTGCAATGAAGGATTTAGGTGCTGCAAAACACATCTGTGGTATCAGAATAACTTAGGATAGGGAAAACCATAAATTAACATAGTCTCAGAATGAGTACATAGAAAAGGTGTCGGAAATATTTAATATGCAGAATGAAAAACCAATTAGTACACCTTTGGCTAGCCATTTCAAAATAAGTTAGGAGATGTGTCCCAAGACCTAGGAAGAGATGGATTATATGTCTAAATTTCCATACACATTAGAAATTGGAAGCTTAATGTATGAAATGGTGTGCACAAGGATTGACATTAAACATGAAATGGGAGTTGTTATCATGTATATGAATAATCCAGGAAAAGAGAATTGGATGGCAGTGAAGTGGATTCTTAGGTATTTGAGAGGTACTGCTAATCAAGCATAATGTTTTGGTGGTTCAAATTTCGGTTGTGTTTCAAAAATGAAAAGTGTTTTTTAACTTTCATAAATAGAAGAAGATTATGTTGCTGCTACAGAGTTTTGTAAAACATTATTTGGATGCAAAGGTTTATTGATGAATTAAGTAAGAAGTAAGAGATGGCAAAGTTATACAGTGACAGCTAGAGTGTCATTCATCTTGTAAAGAACTCAACATTTCATTCCAATACTAAACATATACAACTCAAGTACCATTCATGGGATCAGTTTTGGAAGATGGACAGTTGAAGCTGAGAAATATACACACTAGCTAGAATCTTGTAGATATGTTAACAAAGGTTATAAGTAGGGAGAAACTGAGATTTTGCCCAGTTTCAATTAGTCTTCAAGTATGATGGTCAAGATGAGAAACAATGAGGTACAAATTGGAGCATTGTCTAATAAGTGAAGCATTAGTGGAGTTGTTATAATCAGTATCCAAGTGGGATATTATTGGATGTGGATCCTTGTTATCTTCTTGATTGAGAGGTCTCGTTTTAGCCATGTTGGACCCTAGTTCCTAACGGGACAAAAATGTTGCTCGTAGCATTGCCTCCAGGGGGGTGTAGGAGGGTGATGACAATTTTATGATCCCTCCTCCCCCTGCTGAGGGGGTTGGGGGCAACGCCACCAAAAGCAAAATTTCGATAGAAATTTCCTTGTAAAATATTGAAATTTCATAATCAATCTGGTTCATTCATTAGGTGAAAGATATTATTTTAGAAGTTATGTTAATTTAATGTTGTTTTTTAACTATAAGGAAACCCTTAGTTTATATGAGGGAATTGTATTATGGTTGTGGAGGATTATTCTGTGCGAGAAAGAGAGAGGGGACTATGTGAGAGTGAAGAGAAAATTACAAACGATTTCCAATAGGTTTTATCTTTACATTTTTTTGAATGACATAACATGGAAGGCTTAGTTGTTTCTTCGTGGAAATAGACCAAATTGACTCAACCACATATATCTGTGTTTTTCTTGTTTTATGTTTTTCTATGTTTTTGATTTCACAATATTTTATGTGTTCCATTGTTCTATTATTTAATTTATAACAACTAGTATTAGACTCGAAGGTCTATTTGGTTAATAAACTTGCAAGAAAGAAGGGTTCCTCGTTTGAGTGGGAGAAATGGTGGAAGATGGTAGGTTTAGGGTTGAAAACTTCAACACCAAAACTAGCAGCTATGGAATATGAAAATGGGGGATTATTTGTATCATAAATATCTTTAGATACCATTGAGCGAAAAATCAAAGAAGCCGACAAGTATGATGGATGAAGAATGGGATGTTCTCCACAGAAAGGCACTAGGAACAATACGATTATTTCTAATAGCATCGATGGCATTCAACATTTCAAAGGAAATGACAATGAAAGGTCTAATGATGACATTGGCCAAACTATATGAAAACCCTCAACCTCGATCAAGTTATTTCTTATAAAATGTTTATTTAATATGAAGATGTAAGAAGATGGATTTGTTGTTAATTATTCACAACTACCAGTTAGTTAATTTTTGTAGGGATAATTTTTTATGATAAAGTTAGGGCTCTATTATTTTTGTGATCATTGCTAGAAAGTTGGAATGGTGCATACATAGCTATTAGTCACTCTTTATTAGGATCTAGTACTTTAAAGTTTGATGATGTTGGTGGTGTCATCCTTAGTAAGTAAATACGACAAAAAATCTATCATGAGATGTCAAATAATGCTTTGACTAGATAGCCTAGTAGGGAAAGACAAATGGAAAAAGGAAGGAGACCAATAAATAGTAGTGAGTCAAGCAAAGGCAGCGTGAAATCTAGATCAGGGATAGTGTGCTGGAAATGTGGAAAGAAGGGAAACCTGAAGAAAGATTGTAAGTCTTGGAAGGGAAAATAAGGAGATGCACTACATGGAAGCACTCATGAAGCGAATGTAATAGGTGATATGTTGCAAGATGCATTGATTCTTTCATTAAAAAATATTATTTATTCCTAGGTGGTAGATTTAGGGGCTTCATTCCATGGCAGACCTGATAGAAAACATTTTCATGACTGTGCTCAAGGAGATTTTAGATAGGTTCATTTGGGTGATGATAAACCCTGTAAAATCATTAGAATAGTTAAGGTATTTATAAAATAATGGAGTAGAAACCAATGGTTATTAACAGAGGTAAGGCATGTTCCAAATCTTAAGAAAATATAATTTCCACGTGGTAGTTGGGAGGTGAAGGTTGTGTATCCACATTTGCAAAGAAAATCTGGAAAATCACCAAAGGAAATCAGGTAATATAAAATGAAGAAAAGGTTTGTACATCGTGTTTATGCAATGGTATTTCTAATTCTACTAATTCTTTAACCTCCATAGGAGTAGATACGACATTGTGGCATCATAGGCTTGGAAACGTGAGTGAGAAGGGGATGCATATTTTTCCCTCAAGAAATTTGTTATCAGGTTTTAAACATGATGATTTGGCTTTCTGTGAGAATTGTATTTATGGAAAGAAGAAGAGAGTCAAAATTCTCAGAGTTGGGAAAGAAAAGAAGAATGGAAAACTAGAGTTTGTGAATACGAATGTATGGGAACCTGCTCACGTATAATATCTCAGTGGCTATCACTATTATGTTACTTTTATTGATGATGCAACTAGGAAAACTTGGGTTTATTGTATTCAAAATAAATTTAATGTTTTTATACTTTTAAGAAATGGAAATATTTGGTTGAGAATGGGATAGGAAAGAAGTTGAAGTGTATCAGATTTGATAATGGAGGTGAATACTATTACAATGAGTTTGATAATTATTTTTTAGAACATGGAATTCATAGAGAGAAGATAATTCCAGGAACACCTCAAGAAAATGGTGTGTCAAAAAGTATGAAAAGAATAATCATGGAGCATACAAGGTGCATGGTATTGCATGCAATATTACCCTTACAATTTTGGGCAGGTGTTGTAGATATTTTTGTTTATCTAATAAATAAATGCCTTTCAAGTTCTTTGGATGGTGGTATTCCAAAGGAGGTATGAACAGGTAAAAAGTTAAACTACTCAGTTCTAAAGACTTCCAGATGTGAAGCGTTTTTCCACATTATTCAAGTAAATAGAAAAAATATTGCGGAAAAAATAAAAGAAAAAATACCTTCATTGGATATGGTTTAATGATTTTGGTTATTCCTTATATGATTATGAAAATCACAAAATCATTAGGATTATAGATTTCATATTCAATGAAAAGGTCTTGTATAAGGATCAGATATAGGGAAAGAAATAGGAAAAGGAAAATAAAGAATACACAGTACTTGATGAGATCACATAAAATGTAAAGGTGCCTGAAAATCATATGATCAACAACCACAACAACAACAAGCACCTCAAACACCTGAAATTGGTGTGAGAAGATCTACCCAAATAAGTAGATCGCCTTAATGATACTCCCATTCATTATATTATGCATTTCTGACTGATTCTGGTGTACCAGAATGTTATGAAGAAGCAATGCAGGCATAAACTAGGAAGAATTGGGAGCCAGACATGAAACAAGAGATGGAATCCTTAGTACATAACCATCCTTGGGACTTAGTCAGGTTACCTGTAGGTAAAACAATATTGCAAGTAAAAGGGTTTACAAGTTAAAGGAAGAAGATAGAGAATAACATAGGTATAACATTAGTATTATGGTGAAGGATTTTACACAAAAGAAAGGTATATATTTCAATTAAATATTTTCTCCTGTTGTTAAAATCACTTCAATCAAATAATAGACAATGTGACAATGGAGGGTCCAGAGGCAGAGATGAGAGCTCAGCCGGCGACCTGGGGTTTAAATCACTCTTAGCGACGGCGCATTGTTCTGCTATCAGAGCCCCTATTCCTTCAACATTGCACAACCCAGTAGCATAGACTGCAAGTGCGTAGTTCCGATACAACGGCTTCCCCAATGGGGGAGGACACGGAGCCTCCCCCCATGACGACTCAGTCACCAAGGACTCTGATCAATCCTGACAATGCCTCTGCACATCAGGCGCAAACAGATCAGCCTCACACTGATCCGCCAAATGAATCTCAGAGTACAACAAAGATACCACTGGATAGGTAGCAAAAGGTTAGGGAAAATGAGGAAAAACCCAAAACGACTTCCAAAACCTACAAACTGGTTGTTGCAGAATGGCCTAAGATTGAACTCCCCAGTCAGAGAATCAATACCCAAATCCAATACATGAAATACCATGCTCTCATTGGGAAATTTATTGGATTTTGGCCCTCGGAGAAAGCCCTTCAGCTTTGGATAGCAACCAATGGAAACCAAAAGGACACATCAATTTGAAGCTTGGACCGAAAGGTTTCTTCACAACCATCTTCAACTGCATAGAAGATTGGAACAGGGTATTAGATAACGGTCCTTATTTCTTCAATGCAGCAGGACTCTATTTAAGGGATTGGGTTGAGAGATTCAACCCTGACAATGAAGATCTCAACTCAGCACTGGTTTGGATCCGGTTATATTCTCTGTCGCTGGAATACTGGGATGAGGAAACTTTAAAAGACATAGGAAATGGGCTGGGAGAATTCATTAAAGTAGCAGAAGAAACAAAACACAGAAGATACACCTCATATGCATGCATCTATGTCTACATGCACCTGAACAAAGCACTACTGGACTCGGTAAGTATTTATCATGATGATTTCGAATGGATTCAAACTCTAGATTATGAGCATGTTCCCTTCATATGCCCAAAGTGCCATGCACATGGACATCTATCCGTGATTGCCCGCTCAATATCAAGCCCTCACCCAATATTGCCTCTGAGCATACAGATCAAGAAGGTTTTACTAAAGTAAACTCTAGGAAGAGATCTCACAAGAAACCTTCCTCTCAGCCTAATCATGCCCCCGCCAGCAACTCTATCCCCTCATTGAGCAACAGCTTCGACATCTTAGCCCATTCCGACCCCTCCGCCCCGGAACCTCCCTTCCCATCATCTGCCACAGATATCCCTATTCCACCCTCTAAGAACCCCTTGCAGGGCTTTTCACCATCTCAGCACAGAGAGCTACCCCAGTCTTCCCTACGATTAGGCCCCGGAAAATCTTTGATTTGCAAACCTAATAGCATGGAGATTGATAACCAGATGCTCATCCCTAATCTGGCTGTGAACATTCCTCCCGATAGTGGTGAACTCAAGCAAATGGAGGAAGAACCAGAATGCATTGATCTAGGAGATTTGGACATTTTTAGCCTTGAACAGCCATGCAAGCAAAAACAATATTATAAGATTCCAGCAAGGTAGCTAGAAAGTCTAGAAGTCATACTATCTAGAGCACATCAACAAAGATCCCTCGGAATCCAACCTAGAAGTCATTGGGATGGAAAGAACCTATTTAAGGATACTAAGAAAAGAGGGAGAAAGACAGATTTACAGTGAACCATCCTCATTGGGGAAATGTTGGTTGAATCTGGCAGATATTCAAAACTCACCAAGTACTATAGGCCCCTCCCCAACTCTGAACCATGAAGCTCATCTCATGAAATGTAAGAGGGCTGAATGGCCTAGGGAAATACAGAATGATAAAAAATCTGATTTAGAAGGAAAAACCTCACATCTTCTTCATGCAAGAAACCAAGTGCAACAATACTATGCTCAACTCCACTATTTGGAAAGCTTGGAACAGCTGCCACACTTCGGTGGTGGATGCCATAGGGGCCTCGGGCGGTATAGCAATCGCTTGGAATGCTCAAGCCATTGAACTCACAGATATTCATGCTAATCACCACTTCATTCAAGCCAAATTCCATGTCATAGGGACCAATGTGCATGGTCATCTCACCAATGTATACTTCCCGCAAATTGCTGACAACAAAATCTCCATCTTGGACACGCTAGCCCTGCTCAACGCCAACAGATCCCTTCCACTCTGGATCATGGGAGGTGATTTCAATATGATCACCAAATTAGAAGAAAAAACAGGAGGAAGAATCAGACTGGAAACTGAAAGTGAGCACTTCAAAAAGTTCATACAGAGCAACTGGTTAATCGACTTCCCCAGCAACAACAAAATTTTCACCTGGAACAACAAAAGGTCAGGTACTCATCAGATCACCTCTCGGCTTGATAGATTCCTGATATCTGATAATGCCATACATCTCGGAGGAGATCTCTCTACCTCCATCCTACCATATGCAGGATCAGACCATTGGCCAATCTCGTTTCAATGGCAAAGGTTGGGGGTCTCCTCCAAATGACCTTTCTGCTTCAAATCTTTCTGGTTGACCCATCCTCAATTCAAAGATCTAGTTCAACAAACTTGGAAAAGCTTGACCCCCCCTGCAGGATCCAAAATGTTCCAATTTCAACAAAAGTTGCGACTCCTAAAAATGCAAATCAAACAATGGAACAAGGCAACCTTCGGAAACATTTTTCAAGCTCAACAAGCTTTATCCCAGGAGATGGAGAAGCTCCAGCAAACTATCATCAATGAAGGCAAGACTGACGCTAGCAATGAATAGGAAAAGCAGATATAGACTCAGATCAAAGAAAGGGAGAGATAGGAGGAAATATTATGGAAACAGAAATCGTGAATAAAATGGCTAAATGAAGGGGAAAGGAACACGAAATTCTTCCATCGCTCTAAAATCCAAAGAAGAATGCAAAACAACATCACCCACATTCTTAATCAACAGGGAGAAAGACTGGAAAACCATGGGGACATAGAAGCAGAACTAATCATAGAAGAACACAATCATTTACTTCTTCACCCAGTTACTCTCCTAGAGGTGGACTCTGCTATGAAATAGATGTAGGGAGGAAAAGCCCTGGGTCCAGACGACTTCACCTCCACTTTTTTCCAGCAATTTTCGGAATATATCCAAGAGGAATTCTGGCAAGTAGTCGAAGAATCTAGAATGCTTCACTGGATGCTCCCCTCCCTGAATGCCACCTTTATCACCCTCATCCCCAAGGAGGAGTGCTCAAACGTGCCTGATAAATTTAGGTCGATCGCCCTGTGCAATGTCATCTACAAAATTATCTCCAAAGTAATAGCCTCTCGCTTGAAGCCGCTACTTCCCATGCTCATCTTGCCAGAACAATCGGGCTACGTGGAAGGAAGGCAAATCATGGATGGGATCATACTCACCCATGAGATCATTCACTCTCTAAAGCATCATAAAAAATTAGGTATGCTCCTTAAAATCGATCTCTCAAAAGCCTTTGATAAGCTAAGTTGGACTTACATGCAGTCTATATTAACAGCTTTTGGATTTTCACCCATATGGGTTAGATGGATCATGAGCTTAATTTCCTCAGCTTTCTTCTCTATCCTGGTTAATGGTATTCCCTCTTCCCCCTTTCAACCTTCCAGAGGCATACGCCAAGGGGATCCCCTCTCCCCTTTTCTCTTTGTTCTTATGGCTGAAGGATTAGGCAGATCCATTAAGCATGCACTTCATGAAAACCAGCTTAAAGGCATATCCCTGCACAACTCCTTGGTTATAACCCATCAGCAATTTGCGGACGAAAATATGCTATTTGGACACACCTCGGTCCAGGAAGCTAGAAAATTCAAAGCCCTCCTTGATGATTTCTCCGCTGCTTCTGGAGCTAGTATTAATAATGCCAAATACCAGATTTTCTTTTTTCACACCCCTTCAGCAACTCAATCATCCATAATCCACATTCTGGGCTTTTTTCCTGCCGCTCTCCCCTCCAAATACCTTGGAGCCCCCATCACTGATTCAGCACTCAAACATTCTTCTTGGAAACTCCTTCTTGAGAAGCTGGAATCCCATCTCACCTCCTAGACTTTTGGAGCCCTAAACATGGTCAGCAGGTTGATCCTGATCAAATCCATTCTGTAATCTATGCCTCTTTATTTGTTTTCTATCTTAGCAGTGCCCAAATGCGTTCTTAAAAAATAAAAAATCTCCAAAGAAATTTCTTATGGGGGTCTACGGGGTAGAATCGCAAATGGGCTTTACTCAAGTGGCATACTGCCTGCCTCCCAAAAAGCTTGGGGGGAATTGGTCTCTGGGACCCTCAACATAGCAACACAGTCATGGGTGCTCAAATCTGGTGGAAGTGGCTTTCTTTCCTAAATACACCTTGGGCAATCCTCTGGAGACAACAGTACACCGATAACAGATCGAAGGACGACCTAATAAGGCTAACAAGCACGGAGAAGGGTTCTCTAATCTGGGATTCAGCTAGATTGCAGAGAAACCTAATTCACAACCACAGTTTCTGGGAGATAAGAAATGGCAATAACGCACGCTTTTGGACAGATTCCTAGCAGCAAAGACCCAATCTCCACAACTTAATCTCGCCATCCCCATTAGAGGACAAGGAAACACAAAGAAGGGAGATGGTTAGCTAGTACTGGCTTCCCACACTAGATCAGGGGTACAGAAAATGGTGCAAAACAGAAGATATTATAAGGAATGGAACAGAGATAATGTACAGGGAGTTGAACATAGAATTAACCAACAGGCGAATCAAATATTCTGAATAAAAGGACATCCTTCGCTGGGGATACAAACCTCGTGGCACTTTTACCACCCAAGAGGCATATAATCTAATAATCAACGCTCTAGCAAATAAGGACCCACTCTGGGATAAAGTGTGGCATCCCAAAATTTTTCCTAAAATCTCAACCTTTCTCTGGCTACTTAGCCACAAAATAATTCTCACATGGGAAAACCTTAGAAAGAGAAACATCCATGGCCCATCAAGATGTCCCAATTGTGAGTAGCAGGAGGAAACAATACTGCACCTCTTGCATTCTTGCTCTCTAGCCAGCAAATTGTGGGAGAAAACAATTTTCAGAGGTCAAAAATATGGAAGAGATAGAGAAGACATGACCAATACCATTCGAATCTGGGCCAAAAACCCATACAAAAGTCCCTTGCTCAATGCTCTTTGGAAAATACTGCCGGGACACATCATGTGGACAATCTGGAAGGAAAGAAATAGGCGTATATTCAGGCATCAAACCACTCCCACAGAAATAATATGGAGCACATTGTGCATCAACCTGCAGGAAACCTTGGCACAACAGTCTTGGAGCAAGGAGGACTTCCCCACCAAACTACGAAAAAGAAATATCTGGATGAATTGGAATCTCAAGCCCATCCAATTTAAGGATCTACCCACCAAGTCCATCTCCACCCAGCAACCTCCTAGCAAATGGTACCTGCCTCCCTTTGGAATCACTCAACTCAAATTTGATGGTGCTGCCAAAGGCAATCCAAGTCAAGCTGGGTTTGGAGGTGTTAGAGTCGGTCTAGTTATCCCTCCGTCAGAGATCAAAGCTCTTTTGCATTTCATAATTAGGTGTCCCATCAGTTTTTGATCAGTTGCATTTCGTTAGGCATGCCATAACTCTGATGGAGTGGTTTGTGTCATTCATTCCCTCGTGCTTGGCACTGTTGGTTCAGGCATGTTTATTAAAATAAGTCTTCAAAGGTCATTTACAATCATGTTTTAAATTTTGAAGTCTTAGGTCTAGGGTTGAGTCAATTTTGTCTTGAAAACTCTTAGAAGACCAGCAGGCCAGAGGGATGTTTCTAATAGATTATCACTTCAATAATTTTCATCATTCTACAGATGAATTAGGACTTCTCTTCAAAACTCTGTTTTGAAGATAAGTCACCATCTCATTTTTGTAAAAAATTTCAAAATTTTCATTTCTTCAATCGTTCAAGTGCAGCCTTGGTCTCCTTTTCCAGAGCATATCAGAGCTATCCCTGCAAAAAAATATCAGAGAAAATCATTATTTCAACCAATTTTAAAGGGGAAACCAAAAAGGTCAAAGCCTATTAATTTTAAAAAAGTGTCAACAACCAAACATAAGAAAAGGGGTTTTGGGTTAAGAAAAAATCAACAAGGAGTCTATATGAAGATATTTCTCTTCATTTGCAACCCATTCCACATTCCAAGAGCAAAGAACATTGTTCTCAGGCGATTTTGTGAGTTTGTGAGCAAATTGAGCCGTTTCCAGGGCGCGCTACGCATCAGGGTGGGCGCGCGACGCATCAGTGGCGCGTGGCGCCTCAGGCGACAATTTTCAGTGCAATCTTACACGCGTGAGGTGCATCAGGAGCGCACGGCGCGTTGGGTGAGGCGCGCGACGCATCGAAGTTTATGCCCAGACTTTGTCCAAAACACACTCAAACACCTCTTCTCACGCATCAAATCACAGGTAGGCTTTTATCCACGGCTCATTCTTGGTTTTGAAAGGTTTATGTAAAGAAATTATGCTATATTTTCCATGAAAAACCAAGTGTAAAAACCCTCCTTGTCCATTAGTTTGCTGTAAGGATTTAAATGCCAAGATTGCTGTAGGGTTTTCAAAAATAAATTTTGCCAAGGTTTTCCTATTTACTTTGTTTCCCACCCCCTATATTCACCAATATTTTCCCCAATAATTCCTCATAAAACCCTACACTATCCTCCCTCAAATCCTAACCCTTCTCTTCTACTACAAATATATTTTCCCTACCCTACCTCATCCCCGCACCCAAAATTGCCTTTCCCTTGAATTCAATAAAACTTCAAAAAATAAATTCCATAATCCTTGTACTTCATACCTAGCCTAAAATTAGTCATCAATTCAGTCATCTCGAGCGTTTTTTATTACCTTTTGCTGAGATTGACCGGAGAGAGCCCTCTCCTGTCCTCGTAGGGCTAGCTATGAGGCTGAGCTTGGTTTGATGTTGCCTCGAGTTTTGCCTTCCTCAGCCTGAGGCAAATTCGAATGCTAACATAGTGGTGGCCATACTGGGGAGAAATGGTTTGCTGGTTGATGTGTTTGTTTCATGAGTCTTAGACGGAGTCTGAAGTTATGCCAGGTAGCCTTCGAAACGCTTTTGTTATGCATAAGCAAGAGTAGATAAACACTGCTTCAGTCGATCTATGGTGAGCTTGTGAATGTAGCACTTCATTTGTAATTTACCCCAGTACACTTATTTGTTCTAGACCTTGGATGGTTGAGTCTAGCAAATTGATAGGCTGAAATTTATTGTGTCCCTTTGATTGTTCCGAACAATTCCACACTGGCTTCTAGAAGATACACGAGATTAAATCCTGATCCAGATCCACCTCCTATTTACGAAAATCCAAACTTGATTCGAAAAATCCTCCGTCAAGAAAGCTCGGCGACTCCCTTGGTTAAATCTCATTCATGTACTGCAATTTTTTAGTATCTTGAAGAACTTGACTTTGACGAGAAATTTGAATTGTCGCTGTTTAAAACTCAATCCGAAAGTGCACTTGATTCTCTCGTTCCAAATCCTAACTTTGCTGCAGCTCTTAAAGTTGAAAAACATAATAAATTAATTGAAAATTTTATCTTGAGGCACCTTCAGAGTGACATTCAGGCTGCAAATCTTGCTGATTTCCTAGAAGCTGCATCTGTGAATATTGGATTTGCTGTCACGGCTTCCGCTTCAAAAAATCCCACCGAACCACCTTTCATTCGCACTATTCCCCTGCAATCTATAATCACATATCAACAGTCCACAGTGAATTCTCCTTCCTCATCTCACGTCGCTTCTCCTCCACATACACCTCCTCATACTCCTCATACTTCGGTTACATCTACTCCACCAACTACTCCCAGACCAAATCCGCCTAGAGAAATGGTTGCTCGGTTTTCTCCTCTCGCTCTTCCTCAAGATTTGCATGATATGCTCGCGGATTATCAAAGTAAGATTCCTTTATTTGATGGCACTCCTCAAAGTGTGGCCGCTCAGTAGCGCATAGACAAAATGGCAAATTTTTGTGATTTATATGAGATTGATGAAGAGGATGTAACTATGCGATTGTTTGTGCAAACATTCGGAGGAAAGGTAAGAAAATGGTTCAGAGGCTTGGGAGCCAGAAGCATACCTACGTTGGCTGAACTTCAGAAACAATTTCTAGATCGTTGGGAACTCAGAAAGGATCCGCTTCAGATCAATGCCGAGTACAATAATATCAAACGCAATCATGGTGAGTCTGTCCAAGACTACATTATCATGTTCAATACAGTTTATAATGCTATTCCGGATGATTTAAGACCATCTAGAAAATCAGCTCTTCTCAAATTCTCGGATGGTTTTGATCCGGAGATGGCTTATTCATTACGGGATAGAGATCCGCCTACTTTAGAAGATATGCAAAAGATTGTTGTTAATGTTGAGGCGAATCTTAATGACAAGAGAGCACGGTTGAAGGCAGAGAAAAGAGTGACTATAAAGGAAGAATCTACATCAGAACCGCCTTGGCTTCGTGAGATGGAAAAAATGTTCAAAAGAATGAACCTTGACAAATTAGAACCGCAGATTCGTAATCCAAATTACCGTGGCCACCAACAACCTCAGTTCAGAATTAAGTAGCGTGAACAAAGAGTACAAGAGCTGGCAGCCCAGCAACTGATCAAGATGCCTCTTTTGCAGAATTTTGTGAGTCAAGATTCAGATGAAGAAGCTGATGTAGTAAGGGACCAAAATCACTTCTTTACTCCTGATGATCTGCCCATTTACATCACTGAAGAAGAAGAGTATGGAGAAAGTTCAGGTGCCCAGCAAGATGAAGATTTTATCTTAGCTAATGATGCAAAGTTAGATGATTACCAAAGAGGATATTTGAATGCCTTGTCCACTCAATAGAAGCAGTATTCATTGAGAAACCGAGATGTGCCTATCAATCCAATTCAGAAAAGAAAAGAAGCTACACCACCAAAGACGGATTCACCGATACCACAGAAGAAAGGAAAGGAGACAATTGATCCCACAACTAGCAAGATATCAGTAGCAAAAAGGAAAAATCAGGCAAATATAATCAAAGATAGGAGAGAAGTTTCGGTTAAAGAAGTCGACAAAGTTTCAGCATTTAGTTTGGAAAATGAAATTTCCAAATTAAAAGTATCTATTCCTTTGACTGAAATCATGAAAAACAGCAGCTACCGAGGTCAAGTCTCTAAAATTCTGAATTTTGATCCCATGTTTGACACAGTGAACGTTGAAGATGATCAGCGAGAATTGATATTCGGGCCAGCATTGGATGGTGAGTCCCCTGATAGTGATGTTCCTCCCTTTTATATCAGTTTGAGATTGCATGAATATGTTTTGCACAATACTATGTTCGATTCGGGTGCTTCGCACAATTTGATGCCAAAGGCGATCATGGAGAAGCTGGGGTTAGACATTACAAGGAAATATCATGATTTGTATTCATTTGATTCCAGCTGTGTAAGATGTATCGGGCTCATCAAATATTTGGTTGTTAGCTTAGACCAAATCCCAGCGAAGAATGTCTTGATGGATGTGGTTGTGGCAGACATTCCTCCACATTTTGGTATGCTACTTTCAAGATCTTGGGGGGCTAAGTTGAAGGGTACTCTACAGTTAGACTTTTCTTATGCTACAATTCCAGTCTTCGGTCAAATTAGAAAGCTATATCGAGAGAAAAAGATGAAATACATGATAACCAGCAAAGAGAAGCCAATCAATCATCCTATAAATTATGTACATACAGATTTGGAGTCATTTGTTTTATTTGGTGATAGTTTTAATGATCTAGATAGTCAGTTAGTTCAGGCGGAATATATACCAGAGATCACTGAAAATTTCATAGAAGTTCTGCAAAAGGAAAGAGGAGAAAAGCAAGCTGAAGATAAGGGGCAGCAAACAGAAAAAACAGAGCTAACACAATTTCAACACTTGGAAGAAGATGAAGATGGTCTTTGGACCATGGATTTTGATGGCGCAGTAGGTAGTGATGGTGCTGGTATTGGTGTGTGGATTCAAAGTCCCTTTTCCGCTCAAGACAAAGTTCCAAGCAAGGTGAGAGTGTGTTCCTATAAACTAGCATTTGACTGTTCAAATAATGAGGCAGAATATGAGGCTCTCATTGCTGGCCTTAAGATTCTTAGAAAGCTGAAAGAGAAGAAGATTGCAGTCTATGGTGATTCCGAGTTGGTGATAAAGCAAGTTAAGGGTGAGTTTCAGGCCAAGCATCCTCGTATGAGGGCATATCGAAATGCAGTCTTAGATATTTTGAAATTATTTCCTGATCATACCTTGACATGTGTGCCTCGCATACAAAATGGTGTTGCTGATGGACTTGCTAAAGTAGCAAGCAATTTAAAAATTCTGATGAATTCTAGCAACAAGTTTGAGATTCATGTGAAACATCGTCCCACCATCCCAGACAATCAACGATGTTGGAAAGTCTTTCAATATGATGAAGAGATCAATCAGTTTCTGCAAAATAAGGGTAAGTTCAAAGATACCTCAATAGATACTGAACATGATGATGGTAGTGATAATATACAAGTAAATCAAATGGACGTGCTGCAACTTAAAGACAACATTATTACTAAGGGATTGATTCCTTTAGAGGAGCTATTTGACCAAGATGATGTGGCCCGCAAACCAGACGTTAAGACCGACTGAAAAAGGTGTTGAAGAGGTAAACATTGGGACAACTGAGAATCCCAAGCGAGTAAAGCTATCAAAGTCATTGTTACCAAAGGTGAAAGCAGACTATGTGAAATTGTTGTCTTTATGTTCTGATGTTTTTGCATGGCATTACTCAGATCTAAAAACATATGACACAAATATCATTCAGCATACTATTCTTATTAAGCCAAATCAGAAGCCTTTTCGTCAAATGTTGAGAAGAATCAATCCGAAGTTGCTGCCATCAATTGAAAAAGAGGTAAACAGATTGTATAAGTCAAGAATCATTGTGCCTATTCAATTTTCAGATTGGATATCAAACTTGGTACCAGTAAGGAAGAAAACAGGTGAGATCCATTTATGTATTGACTTCAGAAATTTGAATAAGATGTCCTTAAAAGACAATTATCCGCTGCCCAAAATGGACCATATATTGCAGCGAGTAGTTGGAGCATCAAGAATGTCACTACTCGACGACTATTCAGGATACAATCAGATTTTAGTACATGAAGATGACCGTGACAAGACAACACTCACCACTCCATGGGGAACATTTCATTATGCAAATATGCCGTTTGGTTTGAAAAATGCAAGAGCCACCTTTCAGCGTGCAATGGACATGGTTTTCGCCAATGAGAAAGATGTATTTTTAGTTGCTTATCTTGATGACTTAACCGTGTTTTCAAATTCTGATGAGTAACATTTGTATCATTTGAAAATTGTTTTCCAAAAGTGCAGAAAATATGGCATTTCACTGAATCCGAAAAAGAGTCTTTTCACCATGGATGAGGGCAAACTTCTTGGCCACATCATATCTAAAGACGACATCCATATTGACCCTGCACGTGTTGAAGCCATTCAACAAATTGAACAGCCCCGGAACAAGAAAGAAATACAGTCCTTCAATGGTAAACTGAATTTTCAGCATTGCTTCATTCCAAATCTAGCAGAGCATCTTAGAGAAATCACGAGCATGCTAAAAAAGGACAGTCAGGTAAAGTGGACCGAAGAGGTGTTGAAATAATTTAATTTAGTGAAGTTAGCTCTTTCTTCAGCTCCTATTTTGATCAGCCCAGACTACACTCAGGATTTTATTTTGTTCTCATTTGCTTCTGAGCACACTTTGGCAGCTGTATTAATGCAGAAGAGGGAAGGTGTTGAAAAGCCCATTGCTTTTTTCAGTCGGATTATAAGAGATGGAGCATTGAAATATAACATCATTGAGAAGCAAGCACTTGCGCTTGTAAAGGCCTTGAAAGATTTCCGTGTGTATATATTGCATTCCCATATTCTAGCTTATGTTCCTAATGCAGCAGTTAAAGATATTTTAGTACACGCAGATCTAGAAGACAGGTGAGGTAAGTGGATTGCTGTGTTATTAGAGTATGATGTGGAGATTAAACCAACCCAGCTGATCAAAGGTCAAGGACTCGCCAGGTTAATGGCTGAAACGAATTTGCAAGTTCTAGATATAAATTTGATTGCTGCTATGTCTGATGAAGATGAGGAGAATTCATCCGTTCAGGTATCTGAAATGTTTCTTTCTTCTCCTTGGTATGCTGACATTTTATATGTACTTCAACATTTGTCTTCACCTCCCGGAATGCCTAGAAACAAAAGTAGAACATTGAAATTGAAAGCTGCAAAATTCTGCATACTAAATTCTGCATTGTATTGGAAAGATCCTGGTGGAATGTTATTGAATTGTTTGGTAGAGGAGGAAGCCAAAAGAGTTGTGGAAGACTTTCATAGAGGTGACTGTGGAGGCCATATATTTTGGAAAACCACAGCGAACAAGATTCTAAGGGAAGGTTATTATTGGCCTTCATTATTTTCAGATGTATATAAGGTTGTTAAGAATTGTCATGAATGCCAAATTTTCGAAGGGAAGCAGAAACTACAGCCTTTGCCTCTCAAACCAATTGAATTCAGTGCACCTTTTCAGCAGTGGGGATTGGATTTCATCGGGGAAATTTATCCGGCATCATCAGGACAACATCTACGGATATTGACAGCCACAGACTACTTCACAAAATGGATTGAAGCAATTCCTACTCGAGAAGCCACGGATGCGGTAATTATCTCTTTTCTTGAAACCAATATTTTGTGACGTTTTGGATGCCTAAGTAAGTTAATCACAGATAATGCAGCAACATTTAAGTCAAAATGGATGGTTGAGTTTTGTTATAAGTACAATATCAGCTTGGGACATTCAACCGCATACCATCCTCAAGGAAATGGATTGGCAGAGTCATCTAATAAATCTTTGGTCAATATCATTAAGAAATTGTTGGAAATCAGTAAAAATGGCTGGCACAAGAAGTTGATAAATGCACTATGTGCTGATAGGGTGAGTCAGAAAAAGTCTATTAGCATGTCTCCTTTCGAGTTGGTGTACGGAACAGACACGGTTTTTCCAACTTCGCTTGCTGTCCCGGTAGTCAAATTGCTTCAAGAAGCACGTAGTGAGGAAGATCCTATGCAGAGAAGGATTAATCAGATGATTCATTTACAGTAGACATGGGAGGAGGTATTTCAAAACACTTCCAAGTTGCAGCAGCGCATCAAAAAGATTTATGACCGGAAAGCAAAGGCGGACACATTTCAGCTAGATGAAATGGTTTTGAGATGGGATGCTCGACATGAAGATAAGGGAAAGCATGACAAATTTGAAAATTTATGGAAGGGTCCTTACAAGATTGCAGCATATCGCGGCCAAAACGCTTTCCTCCTCAAAGAAATGAATGGAGATGAATATCCTGGAGGGCCGATTAATGGTCGGCTGTTAAAGAGATACTACTTCTGAGTATTTTCTGCTCATTTCATCATCATTGTACATATCATTTTACTTTTATTCTATTGCACATGTAAACTAACTTATCATCTTTAGTCTGGGGCTCGAGGTGACGGCTATAATTCTGAAAATGAAGGTTAGTTAGTCTAAGTTTGTCAAGTTAGTGTCTAAATCTTTTAGTTTTGAGTCTAGTTTGGTCAAAGCAGTTTTTGGTTTTTCAGTCAAATTCTCAAGATTTTGTGTCAGAATAATGACTCCATCGCCCAATGGATGAAGGCAATGTCTAGCTCTTACAGAGATCTGCGGTTCTTGGCATCTCCAAGGAGCTACCATCCCCATTGGAGCCAATGTTAGAGTCGGTCTAGTTATCCCTCCGTCAGAGATCAAAGCTCTTTTGCATTTCATGATTAGGTGTCCCATCAGTTTTTGATCAGTTGCATTTCGTTAGGCATGCCATAACTCTGATGGAGCGGTTTGTGTCATTCATTCCCCTCGTGCTTGGCACTGTTGGTTCAGGCCTGTTTATTAAAATAAGTCTTCGAAGGTCATTTACAATCATGCTTTAAATTTTGAAGTCTTAGGTCTAGGGTTGAGTCAATTTTGTCTTGAAAAGTCTTAGAAGACTAGCAGGCCAGAGGGATGTTTCTAATAAATCATCACTTCAATAATTTTCATCATTGTACAGATGAATTAGGACTTCTCTTCAAAACTCTGTTTTGAAGATAAGTCGCCATCTCATTTTTGTAAAAATTGTCAAAATTTTCAGTTCTTCAATCGTTCAAGTGTAGCCTTGGTCTCCTTTGCCAGAGCATATCAGAACTATCCCTGCAAAAAATTATCAGAGAAAATCATTATTTCAACCAATTTTAAAGGGGAAACCAAAAAGGTCAAAGCCTATTAATTTTAAAAAAGTGTCAACAACAAAACATAAGAAAAGGGGTTTTGGGTTAAGCAAAAATCAACAAGGAGTCTATATGAAGATATTTCTCTTCATTTGCAACCCATTCCGCATTCCAAGAGCAAAGAGCATTGTTCTCAGGCGATTTTGTGAGTTTGTGAGCAAATTGAGTCATTTTCAGGGCGCGCTACGCATCAGGTTGGGCGCGCGACGCATCAAGCGACAATTTTCAGTGCAATCTTACACGTGTGAGGCGCATCAGGAGTGCGCGGCGCGTTGGGTGAGGCGCGCAGCGCATTGAAGTTTATGCCCGGACTTTGTCCAAAACACACTCAAACACCTCTTCTAATGCATCAAATCACAGGTAGGCTTTTATCCACAGCTCATTCTTGGTTTTGAAAGGTTTATGTAAAGAAATTATGTTATATTTTCCATGAAAAACCAAGTGTAAAAACCCACCTTTACCATTAGTTTTCTGTAAGGATTTAAATGCCAAGATTGCTGTAGGGTTTTCAAAAATAAATGTTGCCAAGGTTTTCCTATTTCCTTTGTTTCCCACCCCCTATATTCACTAATATTTTCCCCAATAATTCCTCATAAAACCCTACACTATCCTCCCTCAAATCCTAACCCCTCCCTTCTACTACAAATATATTTTCCCTACCCTACCTCATCCCCGCACCCAAAATTGCCTTTCCCTTGAATTCAACAAAACTTCAAAAAATAAATTCCATAATCCTTGTACTTCATACCTAGCCTAAAATTAGTCATCAATTCAGTCATCTCAAGCCTCTTTGATTACCTTTTGCCGAGATTGACCAGAGAGAGCCCTCTCCCGTCCTCGTAGGTCTAGCTATGAGGCTGAGATTGGTTTGATGTTGCCTCGAGTTTTGCCTTCCTCAGCCCGACGCAAATTCGAACGCTAACAGGAGGAATCTTCAGGGATCATTCAAGCAATCCTCTATTATTATATCTAGGCAATATATGATGGGACACCAACAACTCAGCGGAATTAGTGGGGTTATGGCAAGGACTAATCCTCGCACATCAACACAGTTTTTTCCCCCTAATCATTGAGGGAGATTCCCAAATTCTCATCAACATGGCTCAACAAATCATTTAGGGGACCTCTGCAGAAAAACTTTCCTATAGTTGGCGCCTTGTTGCTCGTCTGGAAAACATCGAACAACTTCTAGCAAGAAATAAAGCCATCACTGTCAAACACAATAAGAGAATTGGAAACAAAGTGGCCAACCACTTAGCCAACCTTGGTGTTTTAGATGATAGACCCATCCACAAAGGTCTGGTAGAAATCATAAAAGATGCCTCACACCAGCAGGAATTCACCAAGCTGGTCCAAATGGATGCAACATCCCCAGATGCGGGTGGTAGATAGACATTTATGGCGCACAAGTAGGTGGGAAAATAGGCGGCCCATCCGTATAGCCATCTGTGCCACCGCTTGTGTGATCTCAAGGAAAATTATGGCTCTCAGGCTGGCAACATTAACTACCTGGGAATTTCAAGACATTCCCTGCAACTCCCAAAATATGGAACAAGAGACTCCTCTTAGCTTCATTCAGCCCCTCAATTGTTCCTGTCCTCCTTCCGTCTCTGAACCGAGCCTCCGCACAGCTACTGGAAGACGATGTAGATTATTATGTTGTGTAGACCTGGGTAATGGTATTCACCACTCCCAATCCCTTCTCTGCCATCAACAGTCTGAGTCCCCATCTCCTTCCTCTTTTACACCTGTGAATTCAGCGGAACCCCATCTTTTTCCTCCCACGGAGCCTCTCTCCATCAGCCCCATGAGATATTGGCACAGATTGAGCAGCAGATGTGGTGGCAATTGTGTTGGTGCTTTGTGCACCAACTATCGTCTCCCCTCTGCCTCTTCTTCCCCTTCAGTTTCCCTGTCCCCTACCCTCTCTAATCCCAGCCTCCATGGCAGATATCTGAACATGAGAAGTGGACGAGGAAGATCTAGCTCTAGTGGAGTTCGTCACTCTGGAAGCATCCCCCTGCACACATCGACCAACGCCTCCTCCAAGCGAGCACACTTCCAGTTTCAAAGATCCCTGAACAAGCCGAGAATAATGATCACCATCACTGTGGACTTCAAGGAAATCTCTACGTCCAATTCAGAATCTTCACCCAGCAAGGATTTTAGCCAAGTTCCTTCTTTTAATTTCAAACCAGGGGAGACAAGCTCCAAACTTCCGACAACATATAAGGACCTCCCCTCAAGCAGCAATTTGCGAACTATGGAAAACGAAACCCACTGAAAGGGTAAAGGCATTCAACTTGAGGACAACACAGGTGGTGGACATGCAGAATACACAAGCTTTGAAGTCTACTGGTGGTGTCCGATAGTGGACGAGGAGCCTACAGAGGAAACCAAGCAGTTGGCCACCAGGTCACGTGGCGAGTAGTAATCTGGTTCTGTTCAGCTTTGACACCTGTCTTTAGTTGTTTTTCATCCCGTTTAGTCTTTCTACAGTCTTTTTTTTCTTCTTGGTTGTAAAAAATTGGAATTTTGTCCCCACTGGTCAACTTATCATGGTCAAGTCTGAATCAAGTTCTGATTTACTCAGTCTTAACTCCAATTTTTTGTATATGAGAACTATAGCCCCTGCGGGCAGCTAAAAATTTTCAATTTTGGGCCGGGACTGGTTTCCCCTTCTGGGGCAGTCTCATTTTCAAGTTTGGAAGATTAGAATGGTCATTCCATTGACCCAGTACCACTAAGGTCGGAGCCTCCTTGTACATTTTTCCTGTATCAATAGATTAATTTTACTTAAAAAAAAATAAAATAAAAAAAAATCACTTCAATCAAAAGCATTTTAAGTTTAGTGGCAAAATAATATTTTCATCTTAGAAAGTTAGATGTAAAGACAACCTTTTTGGAGGAAGAGATTTATATGAAGCAGCCACAAGTTTATGAGGTCAAATGGAAGGAGAAATTAGTATGAAAGTTGAGCAATAACTTATATGGCTTAAAACAAGATCCAAGGCAGTCGTATATAAAATTTGACATGTTTCTGTATGAACAAGGTTATACAAGATGTCACTCTCAGCAATGTTGTGTTTATCTTAAAAATAAAAATCATGGTATTTATACTATATTGATATTCTATGTAGATGGCATTCTTGTTGCAGGTTCTAACATGCAAGAAATAAATGTGCTCAAAGGAAAATTGGAAAATTCATTTGTAATTAAGGATTTGGGTGCTGCAAGATAAATCCTTATTATGAGAATAACTAGATATGGGAAAAGTCACAAATTAACATTTTCTCAGAATAAGTACATAGTAAAGATGTTGGAAATATCTAATATGTAGAATTCAAAGCCAGCTAGTACACCTTTGACTATGCATTTCAAAATAGATAAGGAGATGTGTCGTAAGACCTAAGAAGAGATGGATTATATGTCTAATGTTGCATACACATAAATAGTTGGAAGTTTAATGTGTGCAATGATGTGCACAAGGCTTGATATTACAAATGTAGTGGGAGTTGTGAGTAGGTACATGAACAATCTAGGAAAAAAATCATTAGATGGTAGTGAAGTGCATTCTCAGCAATTTGAGAGGTACCACTAACCAAGCGTTATGTTTTGGTGGGTCAAACATTTCTCTATAGGGATATGTTGATGCATATATGGTTGGTGACAAAAGATGATAGGAAGAGCACCAAATGGTATGTGTTTACTGTAGGTGGAACAAATGTTAGTTGGGTTTGAAAAATGCAAATTGTTATCGCACGTTCAATAGTGGAAGTAGAGTATGTCACTGCTACAGAGGCTAGTAAAGAAATAATTTGGTTTCAAAGTTTTATGAATGAATTGGGTAAGAAGAAAGAGATGGGAAGGTTATACAATGGAAACTAGAGTTCCATTCATCTTGAAAAGAACTCAACATTTCATTCCAAGAATAAACATATACAACTCAAGTACCATTTCATATGGTTTGTTCTGGAAGATGGACAGTTGAAGCTGGAAAAGACACACACTAGCCATAATCTTGTAGATATGCTAACAAAGGTTGTAACTAGGGAAAAACTGAGATTATAATTAGTTTCAGTTGGTATTAAAGTAGGATGGTGAATATGGGAAACAACAAGCTCCAAGTGGGAGCATTGTCTAGAAAGTGAAGCATTGGCGGAATTGCTCTAATAAGTCTCCAAGTGGGAGATTATTGGGTGTGGAGCCTAATTATCTCCTTGATTCAGAGGTCTAATTTTAAGCGCGTTGGATCCCAGTTTCTAACGGGGCGAAAATGTTTCATGCAGGATCATCATCATGGGGATCTAGGGGGATGATGATGATTTTATGAGCTACCCCTCTAGTGAGGGGGTCGAGGAGCAGCGCCCCTTGAAGAATTCTTTTGATAAAACTTGCCTTGTAAAATATTGTAATTTCCTAGTCAATCATGGTTGTTCATTAGGTGAAAGATCTAACGATAGAATTTATGTTAATTTATGGTTTTTTTCCCTAGAAGTAAACCCTTAGCTTATATGAGGGATATGTATTGTGAATGTGGACAATTATTTTGTGTGAGAAAGAGATAGGAGACTGTGTGAGAGTGAAGAGAAAATTACAATGGATTTGTTGTAGGTCGTATCTCTTCATTTTGTTGTATAATATAAAAAGGAAGGCTTGGCTATTTCTTGGTGGATGTAGCCCAAATTGGGTGAACCACATATATATGTGACTCTATTGTTTTATGCTTTTCTATTTTTACGATTTCACAATATTTTATATTTAATTTCTAACATTTATTTAATGATGCGAATTAAATTCTTATTTTTAGATTCGGATATTTTTCCCTTTTGGTAATAATTAGATGAGTTCTTTAAAAGATTACCATTTTCCAACAAAAATTCATAAATTTTTAGTGGCAAAAAGTAAGTTGCATTGTCAAAAATAAGTTACTTAGGAACACCAAACCTAGTAATGATATTTTGTTTGAGGAAGTTTAAGACTTCCTACTCGTTGACTTTTCATAGAGGAACTGCTTCAACTCACTGAGTAAAATAGTTTATGGAAGTTAAATATATTGGTGTTTCTTTGATGAGTGTGGAAAAATCTCTCCAATAACATCTAATCCCCATTATTGAAAAGGTTCTTCAATCACAATGGGTTGCAATGGCGTGACTGACTTCATATTGTGACCAACAAAATTTTGACATACAAGACACTTATGAGCTTAGGCATGTGTATCCTTAAATAGTATGGTTCAATAATACCTAAATAACATTACTTTGTGAGTTATAGTGTCACCTTCATAATGCCCACCATCCGGCCCATCATGTAAATCCTTTAACACCTTTTCCAAGTACAGTAATTCCAAGCATCTGAGTAAGACAACATTGTGGTGATTTTGGAAAAGAATGCCATGAATAAGATAATAAGATAGTGTTTTTAGATGAATTTACCTCTTTTATTTAGTTGATAAGTGTGAGGGAAAGGTGCCTTACTCTAGATACTATCATATATCAGTGTACCAAGACTTGGCTACATTTGTAGGAATAACTTGGTTGATATTGTACATACCAATTTCTTGTGCCGCCTAAAAGAATTCTCTTTTGGTTAGTTGACTAATTTTGCTGCAAGGTGGAAGAGACCATGGGCATTAATTGTATGAGCTGGCTTGAATTATAAATCATATTCTTGAATACGTTTCATCTATTTTTCCGTTGCCTTACCTAGCTCTTGTTTTACAAAGAGTGATATAACTGTCAGATGAAGCACAAAGATAATAACATGGCTTTTCACGAGGTATGGCCTAAAGTGATTCACCTCCTTGTAAACTACATAGGATTTTTTGTTCATGGTGAGGTAATTACTTTTCAATCCCTAGAGGCCAATTCTCATCAATGATATCGATCATTCATTATTTTTGTTGTCCTTTTGAGTAAGAACGATTGTAATGGATGTCTTAGAAGTAAAGATATGCAATAAGAAATATCTATTAAAGTCCAGAATATATAGTGTTGGGGCATCAGTAATAACTCATTTGGTTGGGGGAAAAACATATTTATCCCTCTAGTCCCATTTTTATATCACATCCTTCTTGATCATCTCTTGTAAATGTTTAACAATTTGTGCATAATCAAAGATAAACTTCCGAAGAAAATTAATCTTCCCCAAGAAGGATTATGCGACTTTCTTGTTCACGGGATATGGAATCTAAGAAATAGTCTTGAACTACTCTAGGTATAATTTAATTCTACTCTTGGCTATAAATTGTTTCAAGAGGATGCCTTTAGACACTCTGAAAATGTTCTTCTTAGGATTTAATGAAATGCCATTTTTTCGACACTGCTTAAAGATTAGATTAGTTGATGAAGATGGTCTCATCTCTTCTTTGAAAACACAGTAACACCATCAAAATAAATGACCAAACTCTATTTGGTTAGCCCTGTTGTAGCATCCATTGTCCTTTTAATTTTATTTTCAGTTTTATTGCAAAAAGGAAAAAATCAAACATTATGTTATAACAGAAATATGAGAAAACGCAGAAATTTAAAAGAAATGAGTTGTTTTATTTTATTGACGGATTTTGAATGTGAGAAACTTGGTAGAAGGTTTGAGCCATCTGATCAACAAACGATAGATCCGACGGTGGTCACGTGGTTAACAAGCATGAGCGTTAATTCTAAATTGGACGCGAGAAATTATAAAATGGAGTTAAAACCTCAGTTGATCAGGGCCATTCACTTGAAGAATGCAGAGTCGGCGGTAGTCACGTGGTTAACATGGACGATGTTTAATCGGAAAATAGACACCATGGATTATAGAATGTGATTTAATCCATTGAAGTCTAGATTAATCACAGCTTCTCATCAAGAAGCAATGAGATCCGACAGATATCACGTCGAAAAGTGCATGAAATTTATTATAAATTTCGGACCCGAGAAATATTTAAATTACAATTTTGTTTCCATATCGGGTCCATGGGGAAGGCAAAGGTCTATGGAAAAAGTAGATGTGATAAGTTTATGAACCAGAGTCTAAATTCTTTTCAGTTCCGTGGTAAGCCATATTCCGCATAAATTAACCAATTCCATTGTTTTAGCAGAATAACTATAAATAGAGGCGAATGACCGAAACTCCAAAGGAACGATGATTGGTCGGGTTTATTTGTGTTTCCTCCAATCAGAGCACTCTTGATATATATGTGGGCCATAAGGGTTTCTTTATGTTTTAGCCAATCATAACATTTCCAATACATACGTGGGCCCAAGTCCATGCACGGAGTTTTGTAAAGATGAAATTTGTTGTGTTAAAAAAATTTAATTATTATCAGAACATCTACAAAGAAACTTCATTAGCAGTCAAGCCAAAGATCCGAACAACGAGCAACCATCATCAATTTTCTAATTTCTGTTACTTCTTGTTATTTGTTTTCTTGAGAATGAGGTGTCTTTTACCCTCAAATGTAATATTTTGTAATGACGTTTACTTTAGACAATTAGGAGATAGTTAAACAGTTTGACAATTTTGATGATTATCAACTGTCACATGATGTAGAAAAAGAGGAAAAATTATAGAAAGGGGGTTCGAATTTTGAAGAACCTGGAGACTAGGCTACTGTATTTTTGATAAACTATTGATTAATGAAAGAATCAGAAGTTTTCCACACATTGTTGGGTATGATTTTGTGACTTCTCTATTATGTGTCATCATATGTCTTCTTTTATTTAAATATAGTAATGAAGATGCAGGTCTCTGTTTACTGTGAATGGAGTTAAAATTCCTTAAAAGAGCACTCCCATACTTAAAATCCTTACTTCTACATTTCTTCTAAGTTACAGATAATAGTTTCTATGTAAAGCAACATATTGTCTCTAACTTCTCAAAGTGTTACAGATAATAGTTTCTGTGTAAAACAACATAGGGTCTCTAACTTCTCAAAGCATTCTCCACTTAGCATTCATATTTAGCAATCAAATGGCATTCTGAGACTTTCATATCACCCAAGTATGAAGGGTTAAGAACCAAGTCTTTGAGGTCCTCCACTTGAAGATACATCATACAAATAATTGACAATAATAATAAACATTAATGTCTTAAGTACAATTTTTACACAACCAAGAAATTGGTTTCTTAAGGGACAACATTAATTGGTGTCATTGTCGGGGAGAGAGGTCAAGAACACTTTTCCCTGGGTTTTTAATATTTTCCTCTGGTTGTTCAGTGAGGAGGAAATATTTAGCTGTATTGAACATAAATAAATAACTCTGGCTTCAAAGAGGCATCATACGAGGTCAGATACCTCACAGCAAAAAGTTCAAGCCCTTTCAGACTCTGAGAGGCTAGTTTCCAAGAGGGTTGCAAGGCCAAAAAGTCCATTTACACCAAGTCCTACACTGTCTACACCTGGCAGCAGTTCAACACATCTTTAATCCAAACATTCATCTTTTATTGACCAAGAGTCACCTTTTACATCCACCTCATTTCAAGAACCCAATTGTTAAGAACAGTCTTTAGAGTTTGTTTCTTTCTCAGTATCCGCTATAGTTATTCAACCTGAACCTATAACCACATTGCCACCTTTTCATACTCCATTTACTCCTCAGTCAGATTTTGCACTTGCTGAAGGTTCAATAAGTTCAAGAGAAAACATGGCAACACCTACATTCTTGATGAATAGGTATGCACCTATTCAATTACCACAACAGTTGAATCAAATGCCACAAGAATACTTGAAGATTCTTCCTCGTTTCACAGGGGAGGATGAACAAACAATAGAGAATCATATAGCATTATTTTGTAATTTTGCAGAATATCTAAATGTTGAACATCTGGATGTTGTTTTAAGACTTTTTGTGCAATCCTTGGATGAAGAATCAAGAAAATGGTTTAAAGGGCTTCCTAATAACTCGGTTCCTAGATGGGAAGAGATGGAGCACCTATTCACCCAGAGATGGGGAGAGAAAAGAGACCATGGGTATTCACTCACATAATTTAATGCTATGAAGAAATCTGATGAAAGTGTTGTTGAATTCATTAGAAGGTTTAATAAATTGTAAAATATTCTTCCAGTGGAGCTTAAGCCCCCTCCTGCTAGTGCAAACATAACTTTTGCAGTGGATTTTGAATCATATTTTGGTTTCACATTGAGGGAGATAAGATCCACAACCCTTGATTAGATCCAAACTGATGCATTAGATATAAAAGAAAATCTAGTGGCTACAGGTAAAGCACGAGAGACACGACCTATCCAAGATAAGGGCAAGGCTAAAGTGGAATCCTCTCAAAGTCAAACATTAGAGGATATGAATAATGTAATTAAAAATTTTCCTACTAAATTGATTAAATTGGAATTGGAGAGTAATAATTCTTAGAGGCAAGCATAACACAATAGGAACCTTAATGCTCAATATAGAAGACAACCTCTACAAATCTTGCAGAAGGAGAAAAAATACCAAGATCAGGTTCAAGCACCAATGTATTTAGAGGCAGATCTTGTTGAAGTACCAGAGCATTCCAGGGACCATGATGATCAAATTTCCACATTGTATGCAGTAGATGGAGATGAAATAGGTTTTGAGGGAGAAGAATATGAATATGGTGAAATAGATGTCATTTATGATGAGAACGAAATTGATGAGTATTGGAAGTAGTTTTCTGATATTATGCAGGCAGAATTACATAAGAAATATGACTTGATATCAAGGAAAAGATCTAGAAGTCAAGAAAATGAAGGTGAGCATCATAGCTCCAGCTCCCTCACAGAAGGCAACTCCATAAGAACCACAACCTGCAAAACAATTGAATAAAGGAAAGCAACAACAAAATACAAATAGCAAGACTCAAATACTTCAAGGTGAGTCTTCTCAAGATAAAAGTGATAAAATTCCTTTAGAATGAATTGTTTCCATTCCAAAGGAGATTTCAGTGATGAAGAGAATTGAAGATGAAAATGGAAGGAATACTAAATAGGTTCATGTGTTTAGTCTTACTAAAGAGTTAGAAAAAAATAGAATTCAAGTGCCCCTCACAGAGTTGGTCAAAACACTAGTTTATCAGAGAGAGATTGTTGAGTTTATCAATCTAAGAGAGAATGTGAATGTAAATGACACTGTGAATCTGCAAGAAGATAAACCAGTAGTGGTTTTTGGTCCACATGTGGAGGAGGTAGATTCTTCAACACCTCCTTTCTACATTTCTTTATTGATTCATGATTTCCTCTTGCATAATTGTATGTTTGATTCAGGAGCTTCACATAACCTTATGCCATTATCAGTGATGAAACAACTAAACCTACAAGTTACTAAACCTTACAGAGACTTGTATTCTTTTGATTCAAATAAAGTCAAGTGTCTAGGGGTTATTAAAGATATGGTGGTGTCACTAGCCCATATACCAGCTAGAAGCGTGGTTATGGATGTAGTGGTAGCAGATAACCCTGCTAAGTTAATGTTGCTATCTAGGTCATGGGGGGGCTAAATTGGGTGGTGTTTTGAAGATAAATTTTACCTATGATGTCATACCAATTTTTGGTGGAGAAGAAAGGAGGTTGTATAGAGAAACGAGATTTGTAAAAACTATCACAAATAACGGAGCAAGTAATTCACCTGTATATAGCCAAGAGAAAGATGACTTTGCTTGCTTCATGCTGCATGACAATGCAAAGTTGGCTGAAGATAACCAGAGGAAGCTTACTTCAGCCAGTGTAAATACAGAGCTGCAAATAGAAGAGGTGTGGAAGTGCTTCTTTGATGGAGCCTATTCTAAAGAAGGAACAAATGCTGGTTTCCTTTCATAGGATGAGCAAATTCAAGATCACAATATTGGAACCCAGAAGGAGCCCAGGATGGTAAAATTGTTCAAGGAAGTTTCACTTAATTATAAGGAGAGATATATTAAGCTTTTTAGGGAATATATTGATGTTTTGGCTTGGTCCTATGAGGATCTCAAGACATATGAGGAAAATATTTTCAAAAGATTTGGATGCCCTATCAAATCATAACAGACAATGCTCAAGTCTTCAATTCAAGTAAGTTTGTTTCTTTTTGTCAGCAGTATAATGTTATTTTATCTCATTCAACAACTTATCATCCACAAGGAAATGAATTGGCTGAATCTACTAACAAACCATTGATGAAGATCCTTAAGAAAACTATTGCAGAGAATCAAAAAGACTGGATTTACAAATTAAAGTTTTCCCTATAGGTTGTTCGAGTGACTACAAGAAGGTCTACAAGAAAATCACCTTTTGAGTTAGTGTATAGAACTCAAGCTTTGTTCCCTAGTAAGCTTGTGAAGCGTGTGATTGCAATGATTCAGGAGGCAAAAGAAGAACCTAATGCTCTAATAAGAAGGATGCATAAGGTAGTGGAATTAAGTGAAAGAAAAGATAAGGTAAGAGACAATTTGATTATGTATCAATCAAAGATGAAGGGTATTTTTGACATAAAAGCCAAAGAGATTGATTTTAAATTTGGAGTCCTGGAATTAAGGTGGGATACTAGAAGAGAAGATAAGGGTAAACATGGGAAGCTTTATCCTCTCTGGTATGGCCCATTCAGGATCATAGAAACAAGGGCAAATAATACATTCTTCCTGGAGAATCTTGATGGTGAATCTTTACACATGCCTGTCAATGGGAAGTACCTCAAACATTACTTCCAATTCTAAAGCACAAGCATCTTGTCATTGTAGATACCAGAGTGAATTCGTTGTACAAATTCCATAGAATTTAAATTGGCTAAGAAATATATGACTCGATGCCCAAGGTGAAGGCACTAATTTGTGGTTCTTAGTGCTTCTGTGGCAAAAGCGTTATCCCCAGGTGGAGCTAGATGTTGTAGCATCCATTGTCCTTTTAATTTTATTTTTCAGTTTTATCGCAAAAAGGAAAAAAATCAAATATTATGTTATAACAAAAATAAGAGAAGATGTGGAAATTTAAAAGGAATGAGTTGTTTTATTTTATTGACGGCTTTTGAATGTGAGAAACGCAGCAGAAGGTCTGAGTCGTCTGATTGACAGATACTAGATCCAATGGTGGTCGCGTGGTTAACAAGAACGAGGTTTAATTCTAAATCGGATGTGAGAAATTATAAAATGGAGTTAAAACCTCAGTTGATCAGGGCCGTCCACTTGAAGAATGCAGGTCTGATGGTAGTCACGCGGTTAACATGGACACTGTTTAATTCAGAAAACAAATGCGATGGCTTATAGAATGTGATTTAATCCATTGAATTCCAGATTAATCACAACCAATCATCAACAAGCGACGAGATCCAACAGATATCGTGTCAAAAAGTGCACGAAATTTATTATAAATTTCAGACTTGAGAAATCTTAAACTACAAATTTGTTTCCATATCGGGTCTATGGGGAAGGAAAAGGTCTATGGAAAAGGTAGATGTGATAAGTTTATGAATTGGAGTCTAAATTCTTTTCAATTCTGTGGTAAGCCATATTTCGCGTAAATCAACCAATTCCGTTGTTTTAGTAGAATAACTAGAAATAGAGGCGAATGACCGCAACTCCAAAGGAACTGTGATTGGTCAGGTTTCTTTGTGTTTTCGCCAATCGGAGTAATCCCGATATATATGTGGGCCATAAGGGTTTCTTTATGTTTTATCCAATCAAAACATTTCCGATACCTACGTGGGCCCAAGTCCACACACGAAGTTTTGTAAAGGTGCAGTTTGTTGTGTTAAAACATTTCAATTATTATCAGAACATCTACAAAGAAACTTCACCAGCAGTCAAGCCACAGACCCGAATAGCGCGCAACCATCATCAATTTTCTAATTTCTGTTACTTCTTGTCATTTTGTTTTCTTGATAATGAGGTGTATTTTACCCTCCAGTGTAATATTATGTAACGATGTTTACTTTAGACTGTTAGGAGATAGTTAAACAGTTTGACAGTTTTGATGATTATCAACTGTCACATGATGTATAAAAAGAGGAAAAATTATAGAAAGGGGGTTCGAATTTTGAAGAACTTGGAGACTATTCTACTGTATTTTTGATAAACGGTTGATTAATGAAAGAATCAGAAGTTTTCCACACATTTTTGGGTATGATTTTGTGACTTCTTTGTTATGTGTCATCATATGTATACTTTTGTAGAAGTATAGTAATGAAGTTGCAGGTCTTTGTTTACTTATGTGAATGAAGGTAAAATTCATTAAAAGAGCACTCTGATACTTAAAACCCTTACTTCTACATTTCTTCTATGTTACACGTAATAGTTTCTGTGTAATGCAACATATTGTCTCTAACTTCCCAAAGTGTTACAGATAATAGTTTCTTTGTAAAACAACATATGGTCTCTAACTTCTCAAAGCATTCTCCTCTCAACATTCATATTCAACAATCAAATGGCATTTTGAGACTTTCATATCACCTAAGTATTAAGGGTTAAGAACCAAGTCTTTGAGGTCCTTCACTTGAAGATACATCATACAAATAAGTGACAATAATAATAAACATTAATGTCTTAAGCACAATTTCTACACAGCCAAGAAATTGGTTTCTTAAGGGACAACAAGCCCTCAGATTATGATGTCCATAGCCTATTGAAAGGTACCACCAACATTTACAAGTGAAAATGGCATTGCCTAACTGTGAATGTACCCCACTTTGTCTTGAACTTTTTTTAATCTATCAAGTTTTGCTACTAGAACTTGGTTGTATCATGAAAATCCATCTAATACAGAGAACATCTCTGACCCAGATACTGTCTAGAGTATTTTCTCCATAGATTCCATGGGATAATAACCTTATTATAAACCCATTTAGGTTGCAAAAATCTACACATAAGCATATTTCTCCAAAATTATTCTTAACTAGAACCAACTTAGAAAACTAGGTATGATGATGAACTCTAAAGATGATCCAAGCATCCAGCAGCTTCCTTATCTCTTTTTGAATAAGGGTTCAAGTGTAGGATGAAATTTTTGCAAATTTTGCTAAAATGGCTTTACCCCTTCCTTTATAGGTATCGCATGCTAGATGATTTGTGTATCGTATGTTTTCAAATCATCATATGTCCATGCAAATACATCTTGGTACTACTTGAAACGATGAATAGAAACTTATCATTCTTGGGGAGAACAAAATGTATTGAGGTTCACATAACTCGGATCATCCTTGGTGCACAAGTTGGCTTTTTTGTGCAACAATGTGGAACTCTAGGTCTTAGTGTTGATTGGTGTCCTAAAATGGTTATGCATGTCATAAATCTTTTCTAGAGATACCACACCCTTAGTCATGGGGTTTCCTTTATGTGTTAGAGTTATTTCTTACAAATCATTTTCATTTGCATCTTTATTGATCGCTACATCTTTAAACACGCCAGCATTAGCCATGAAATCCAGTATTCATTGGTCATCATCTAACACACATAAATTAATGTTGTTATCATGAATATATGGCTTATAAATAATCTCAATATAAATACCATATCTAAGTGTTGACAACCTAGTAGCTGCATTAACTAAGGTGTTTGCGACTACATTCTGAATCATAGGAATAAATTTAATATCGAATTCTTGAATGAAAGTTATAAGAATCCATAACTCTTGTTGGTAACTTTTAAGATTAGATGACACACATTGAATAGTATTTCGTACCTAACTTCTGAAAATATATGAGTTGCCTATTACCTTTACCACTCCCAGTTTGATGTCTAAGGTTTTCTTTACTCCAGAAATGAGTGCTTCATATTATGCAATATTGTTATTGCACTCAAATTATAATTGACATGATATTAAATACTTGTTCTTCTTCAGGTCAATCAAAATACAACCAACTCCAGAACCCTCCCATGCTTTTGAACCATTAAAATAGAAATTCCAAAGATTAGAAGCAGTTGGGTTAGTTTCTACACTGATACTATTTACATATATATTACAAAATCATTTTCACTAGTTGGATTAGAAGGAAAGAGTTCCAAATGTGTATCTAGTGGTACAGAAGATGGCGACGCAAGATAACATCGAAGATAAACTTCTAGAAAGAAATTTCTGCATTTCATACGCGAAGCTAATTGGCTCATTGTGAGCTTCAAGTGTCATAAAGGTATGGCTAATAAAAATTTCACTTTAAAATCAAATATGATTATTCTTTCCCTTTTAAGGAAGCCACAAATGAAACCAGTCTCTGGATAAATATCCTTGCAACTTGCTACACCAATCTCTACTTCGACCTAATCCATAGGCTTCTGGAATGTCCACAATAACAATGTCGCTACATTGGTGAAATTTATGATAAGAAGATAAGTGAATTATAACATCATTTAGTTCACTAATCGCCTACACTAGCGATCTATCGCATTGTATTATTATGGCATCCATCTTTTCTCATTTTGCATTCATTTGCTTTATGACAAATAAAGTCATAACATTCGTAGATGCACCAGAATCAACAAGGAAATTATGGATATTATAATTAAATATTTCAAATGTTAAAATAAAATGGGGGAAAGTGGACCTAGAATTTACATTAGCTTCATTAACTACAAATTTGAGTATAGTGGGAGACTTAATAGACATGACTTGAGAATAAAAAACCATCTTACCTAATGAAATATGAGATGCAAAAGCCTAGATGATCAACTCATGTTGGCATGCCAATTTTTCTAGCTTGTAGATAGGGAAATCAACGCGATATTTCTTAACATTATCTATATTTTATAATCAATATCCTCATCCTTCGCAGGGTGTGCTCAAGTGGTAGGTGTTGAAACTTTGTTTGATGCCTTAGTAGTGATGGACTTGTTCTTATTATTCTTGGAAGAATTATTAAAAGGTCAAATGTTTCCAGATTTGTACTAAGTGCTTTGAGTAGGATTACTTGGCAGTAAAAGTTTTCTCAAAACTCGCTTCCTTACATCTTGCTCAGTGACTGGTCCTTTGCTCCTCAAATTATATTGCTTAGTTTGTTGTTGCGTAGGAGCTTCACCTGTTGGGCGATCAATAACACCTTGTTGATCATTATTTAAAATAAGATAAAAAGTGAAAATTGAATCACCAACACTTGTGTTTTCCTCTGTTGAGATTGGTTCATTTATCTCTTGAGTGTGTTCTAAATTCTCTTCTATTAACAAACCTTTTATGACATTGGCAACCTCAAATTCATGTTATGTTTCCCTTTTCAGCATGTTTATTTAGAATATTCTTTCTTATGAAATTTAAGATAATTATCCATTCCCAAGTTCTCAATATTATATATAACATTAAATCTTTGTGTAGACTTAACCAATTGAATGGTTCTCTTCTTAAAGTATGGATTGAAGGGCTTAGAACTATTAGATGCCTCACTTGGATTCCTTTTGAGCTCAAATACCTCATTAGCGAGTAAATTTAAGGACTTACTCAATACTTCCATGTCAAAAGGATCCTTCTCTTTATTTTTAGCGGAAGAGGCTTGAGAATTTTTCCAAGTGTCCTTGGATTCCTTATAATATTCTTGATCAGCAATGACCCCAATAGATCTTAGGTCCTTCTTGATAGTGATTTATTTTTCCAAGTTGAGAGCCAATGTTTCCTTCGCAACTCTTTTCAAAAAAACAAAAATATTAGTAGAAAAGGAAGTAGTGTAGTAATCCTTAGTGATTGAATCATGAGGTTGCACATCAATGGGGAACTTGTTCAAAATACAAGTAAATATTTGATTGAAATCCTTAACCTTCTCCTTGTCCCCCATATTTATATTGTTTATTTCTTTAGGTAACATGGAAGGAGTTTTATAGTCAACAAATTTATCTAAGAACAACTGCTTAAACTCTCTCCAATTATGGATTGAAATTGCTGGAAACCTATGGTACCATACTAATTCTCTACCCTCAAGAGATTATGTAAATAATATACAAGAAAATAATCATAACATACCTCTAACATTATTAGATGAAAAGTAGAAGTCATCAATGTGATCTTCAACTTTCACTTTCTTATCTAGATCATACTTTGTAAGCATATTATTTGGTTGCTTAGGTAAGAGATGAAGGTTTTCCGGAAGAGAAATAATCCCTTGGGCCATCAAATCCAATTGGTATTCAACTATGTCTTAGTTCTCGCCCTCCACTTCACTCTTTGATTCTGAAGACTCTTCTCCTTCACTATTCAAATTTTCATTTTCGTTACGTTTTTCGTTATACCTTGGTTTTTTTCATCTAAAAGAGTAAAATACGCTGAATATCCCTCTATATTTTCCCTAATAGGTGGTGGAATATCCCCTTTATGATTAAATTCTTTGAGTGAGTCATCTAAATCCTCAAGGGTGGTAGTATCAAAATCATCCACTGAAGAAACTAGAACACCACATTGGGTTGTCTGTTTCCTTGATTTCTTATGAGGAAGAGCTAATGTAACAGGGAGTAATCCAAGAGCTCCAGTAAACTGATGAGTGATAGGTTGAATCCTCTAGAGTTTCTCGTAAATAATTTTGTAAGCATGCTCTAGAATTTGGTGAGATGACTCGCCTTTCTCATATAGTTGGCTCATATATGTACGTAGAAAATTGCTACCTTGAACTAAAGGTTCTTTATGTGGATGTCTTCAGTTATAAGCCATACAAATTATACCCTCCTTATAGCACCGGAATTTTGACAGCGAATGAAATCACCAACATAAAGGGGGGTCTCCCATATATGAAGTCCCAACTAGACCTCACATTGTTTTTAGTAGTAGCCCCATCCGGGAAATAGGCCCAACTTACATAATCTTAAGGATTTTCATTAGCTACAATAAGAAACATAAGAGACTACCCATATACTTTCAAGATAAGTAAGTAAGCTCACCTTATGAAGTACTAAATTGTGATGTGCATGCACGAAGAAGAGAAAGTTAGTCTTTAGAATAAAAGTAATAGTATTACCCTAATAAGGACAAACACATATATTTGAAGGAACCATTAATAATATTGCAAAATAGTTCACAAAGGAACAATGATCATGAAAGGAAAAGACACACAAATCAAAGATGTATACTAAATCCAAAAAAATATTCCATTTTATTTAATAAATATAAACACAAGCATACAATGGAAACAATGAAAGAATAGTCTTACAATGCTCACAATATATGCATGAAAGTGTGCCAACTTTGAGGGCTTCAAATAATTAAGTGAAAGTTCCAAGGTAAAAGATGACAACGATACATCACTAGCTCCAACAGTGGAACATTAAGCCACCACTTTCTCTTTAAAAGGATGATCTCCTCTCCTATGCCTAGCTTGAGAAGCCAAGCTGAAATGTCCATTTTCTTGAGCTGTGAGGGTTTATTTAAACAAATGAGGGTACTCTTCACCAACCATGTGACTCTTGACCTTCTCTCATAGATCTTCAGCTCCCCATATGACTTTTCAACTTTTGTGTAACCATTGAGCTCCTACATGATTATAGAACTTCTTAGTGACTTTAAACATTCCATTTGTAACCATTAGGATTCTAGAAATTTTACATTTTCTATTTTTTGATAATTATATAGTTAATTTCCACCAATAATGTGGAAAAATTACATGAGACAAGATAACACTCTTGTGTTAAGAATTTAAAAAGTTACAATTTGGTGACTATGACATGAGACTTCATTATAGTATATCAATGCCAAGTTGTTCTCTTTGTTTATATTTCTTCTTTTCCTTCATGATATATCTTGCTTGTACTTCATATCCATCCTCCTAAGGACCTGGTTGAAGTATTAGAGTCTTCCATGTCATCTTGATATTCATCCATTTTTCATAATTTATAGTTCCTTTATCTCATTGTATGATGGTCCCTTTGTATCTCACCTCCACAAGTATCTTCTTGAAACTTCTCCTTGATGACCTCCTTTAACATCATCTTTTCGTGATAGGATGATAGCACCTGCAAATGAAGTCCATTCATGAAAAGACAACATTAGTCCCAAAGTCATCTATTCTTCCTTGATTTCTCATGTAAGATGCTAAATATGATGGGATAATTTGCATGAGACGATAGAGAGACCTTCTTGAGTGCAGTGTTTTAGGGTCCTATATTTCATAGGAGGAGTTGTTTTTACCTAATGATTTTATATTTGAAAAATGTAAATAATATTTCATGTTTGAAATTTTTTTCCAAAAGAATTATATATATATATATATATATATATATATATATATATATATATATATATAGAATAAAGAAAGAAATGAAAATAAAATAAAAGAAAAACAAAAATAAAAAATGTGTGAAAATGTCCCCCTAGGTGAGCAAATTTGAATTCCACCAAGAAAAATCAATATTGCATCAGTTTACATTTAAAATTTTTGAATAAAGTGTGCAACTTGTTTAAGTGTCGCTTGGTAAATAGGAAAATTAGAAATAATTTTGGCTAATCACATTGTTTAATCGTGATTAGGCTAGGAATACAATACGTTAAATTTAGTGGATAAATTAATCACTTGGTTTAATTGTGATTAATCGATAGGAAAAAGCAGTTAAAAAATGTGATCTGCTAGTTCAAAAACAACATTGAATTGTTTCTAGATAGCTTTTTTAGGGAATTTAGTTTTTTATTAACTTTACCTTAAGTAAGGGTTAATCGTGCTTTAATGCGCTTGTAAGAATGTTTGGAATATTTTATTTTAGCCTAAGTGTGCATTTTGAACAAGATGGATGGTTGAGATTGTCCCCTGCCCGGATGAGTGACGAAGGAATGTTTTCACCCCCCCCGAGCTCAACCCTGCGTTTTCCGCGAGGGGGATCCGAAGCTCTTGCTACATGGCACCCTCTCACAATTTCTCACCCCTCCACTCACTTTCCTCTCATCGCACCCCCATCCACTTCGAAATGTCTTCCATTATTGACTTTCTCAGCTTCCACTTCCACTCACCACCCACCACGTGGACCTCTTGTCCCCACCTTCCATCATCCCTACATGCCGCGACATATTCCAAACCCACCATACTTACCACCTCAGTGCACTTTCCCTGCATGTGCTCTCTGTCACCTCACCCTTGCAGACCCCATTCCCACAACTTCTCCCGACCGTTAAACTTGTCCCGATGACTCACTTCCTTCCAATCCTATGCTTCCTTATAGCACCTCTCTCGCCATGTCAGCAAGTCGTTACTATATTAACTCCCTTCCACTCCTTGTGCAATGGATACACTCCCCGTTAATGGTAACGGATTACCGGTTAATTGGGAAATCATTCTATATAAATGATCTGAAACCATAAAACTTATTTCTTTCACAGTGCCATATAATCAACAGCAGGTTACAGATTATTAAGCCACAAAAGTGATCGATTAAATTGCCATTCATTATTGTTCCAAACTAACATCAAGGACCTAGTTTAGAATTCCTTTGTCATTTCCCGACTCCAGGTAATCCGTGACATTTTCTCATCTCAACAAATTCATCATGCCGCCTAAAATGAAACTCCCCAAAGAAAAGGGAAAGAAACCAGAAGAGAACCCCATGTTGCCCCCACCTGTAGACTTAGATCATGTACCCTTATTAGACCTGCAATATAAAATTGTTGAAACCAACTTTGAATTTGACTTGTTAAAACTTCACAGTTGGTTACAATAGAAATTCCTTGACCAAAGCGATGAAATTAATATGTGGGAGTCTACCCTACATCAGTTTATGTTGTCACAGACCCATTTTTTCCCTAATTTAGTTTCCTGGTGTCAGTTGAGTTATTTCCCGTCTCAGAGAGCTATCGTAAGTCACAATGGTGAAGTTTTAATAACTATCACAGTTGAAACCATTGCCAAAATTCGCCTGGAAACAATCCCAGAGTTAGCTAGGCCACTGTTAGTAGACGCTCTTACAGAGCTCTAGAAGAATTTAACTATTCCCTAGAGAGCCAAGATCTTTGAATTTTTTCTGCCTAAAGATTCCCAATTATGAAAAACCAATCCTCCATATTCATCTTCCATTTCCCCTGAGAGAACCAAACACATTATTTCCATCCTATCCTACATTCTTAGTTATTTTTCTGACTAGTGGGTTGATGAGACCATTGTTGGCTTCATGTCAATTTTCACCATTGGTGAGCAACCAATCATTTTTAATTACAGTCAATTTATTGCAGAGGCTATGCATGATCAGTCTATAAAATTTTCTATAGAGGGAGATTTCAAATACTCCTATGTTTTAGTGTACATGTTTATTTATCAACAAGCAGACAGATTCTCTTTCAACTTGCAGAAGATGGATGAGCAGGGTAGCGCATAATTAGTCATATAATGGACATCCTTGGTGAGAAGGAATTCCATAGTGGACCAGTTCTTATACACAGTGGTATGTCTCTTACATAGTGATGTGGAGCCCAGGATACATGAAGACATTCAAAAGATTCTACATCTCAGTGATCAAGTAAAGACAGGGGATTGGTATCTTTATGAGACCTACACAAAAATATGGATATATGGGTGTGAGTTGCCACCCTATGTTAGGTCCCTATACTACTAGTGTAACCCCTTATTTTTATTAGTGCAACCCCCTTATTATATTATTGTGCCCATGTAGTCCCAATATTGTTATTATTGTGCCCCATAGGGGCCCACTATTTTTATTGTTGTTCCCTTACATTATTATTGTTATGTCGCTCTGATTATATTATGACCCCTTAGACTCCTATACATAGAAATGAGGTATTATCATTTGTATCATCCAAGAATTGTTCATTTCTATAATGTAAAGGAGGTTTCCCCCTCAAAGAGATTGATTTTGAAGTCGTTCATCTATCTTTTGTATCTTTTTGTGAGCTTGTTTCATAACATTTGGTATTAGAGCTTTGGATTCTAGGGTTTCGCTACTCCAAACAGGTCATCGTGGAATTTTCACTATAACTTTGTTTCTGCGATGTTTCAGAAGCTAAAAAAACAACCCATTTGAACTGAAATTGTTTTGAACCTCAGGTATGAATTTCAGATCTTGTCTCACTACATTTTCAAATATATGAGCTGAGGAATTTAGGGTTTTTGTAGACTCCCGAATTACATCCCAAATAGGTGACCTTGGGAAAATCGTCATAAGTATCTCTCGGAGCATCTGATTCAAATTTAGTAAAAAGTGATAGAAATCAGACACATTGTAGTTTGTTGGGTATCATTTTTAGAACATAAGGTCAAAAGAGTAACACATGGCACATCGTACAAGTCGCTCTACTGAACTAGTCTATAACTAGGTCATTGCGGGATATTGGACATAACTATTCCTTCGGGAATACATATGTGATCAGCTTTCTGGGGTTAAAAAGAGGACTTAGAGGGCTATGACAGACCAAAATTTCAGAACCTAAAGATCTGAAATTACAGGGTTATAGTCGTTTCAAGATCGAGCTCCTAAAATCAAGAAAAAGAAATATGAGGAAGTTTGATGGCAAGGATCTAGTAAATTGGATACTGCAGATGGAACAATATTTTGATCTATATGAGGTTCAACTGTTACGAAAGGTACTTATTGCATCTTTATATTTAGAATCGAATCAATATTTATGTCATAAAGGGCTTTGTTCTTGTAAACCAGTTGTCACATGGTGAGGATAGAAAGAGAAACACCTTCTTTAGCCAATTGATAAATCTCAAACAAAAGGGTTCAATGGAAAAGCACATTGAGGAGTTTCAAAAATTGAATATAAGGGTGAATTATATTCTAGAGAAACATATGATTCATGTCTTCATAGGGACTTTAAAGGATAACATTCAACATGAGGTTCGTCTTTGGGAGCCCAATTCATTAGAGAAGACATTCAGGTTGGCAAGACAAATTCAAAGCAAAATTACGGCAACAAGAAATCCTATCACTCAAAATTATAAATATGGAAGTGTTTGATCCAGGTGGATGTTGGTGGCCACCCACCTATCCCATTTGGACCCCCACAACTGTCTCTTTCAGTCTTTTCAGTTTCCTAAATTGTAGCACATTTTACTATTTTTAGCAGTTTTTCGGGTCTTGAACTTCTGGAGCTGTTTTGAGACCCTAAACGACGTTTTTTTTGGGAATCTGGGGCATCACGAGTCTATGGACCCATGTTGCCTCCCAAAGTGGTAGTACTCGGATAGATATTTCTAACGTGCTATCGTACGCATCAAACAGAGATCGTATGCCAAAGTTACGAACCTGGGAAATTGATGTACCAATTTACCCAAACGGGGTCCACAATTTGGCGTTTCATCTTCTAGGGTTAGATTTCGGAATGTTAAGGGTTTTCCATTGTTTATCAACAATAAATAGGCCTTCGAGCCTCATTGTAACACAGTTGAGAACAGTTCAGAGGCATGTAGCCACACATCTCTTCTCAGAGATAAGCTACCATCGCCCTAGCTAGTTTATTTCCATTTCTGGTTGTAAGCATATTTCAGTATTTTCCATTAATGAAATGAAGTACTATTTCCACTGCATATCTATGTTTATGGTTATCTCTATGTTTTATTGCATTCCTGTTTAAATCCGGATCTGTGGTATCAGAGCGATCTGCTTTTTCTCTGTTTTTTTTTTGCATGTCCCCAACGAGGTCGGGATATAAGGAGTTAGGGCTTGAACTGGTCGAACCTTTGCAAGACCAGCCTCGCAAATCCCGACAGCCTCCCATGGTGGATGAGAAGAAAGACGAGGGGGCAGGAGATCCTATCAAAATCTTGCTTGAAGAAGCGCTTGAGTGGCAAAGGAACGCGATGATGGATAACTTTGCGCAGATCCTTCAGCGGCTACCCAAAGGTGACGCATCGGCTTCCAACAGCTACTCTGGAAACGCCACACTGTTTAAGGTACAAGTTAATTTTGAAATCCCCATCTTCGAGGGTAAAATAGACGCAGATGTCGTAGATAAATGGTTAAATCTACTAGATGGGTATTTTTTTGTTCATGAATTTTCAAATCGGGGAAAGATTGTTTTCGCTCTTCTCAAAGCAACCCCCCACGTCAAGGACTGGTGGGAAACCTACTGCGAGCAGAAGGATGAAAGTACAGGCTCACTATTTTCAGTCGCACCCACTTGGAATGACTTCTGGGATGCCATCAAGGAGCAGTACTACCATGTCGGAAGCTATGAGGACAAATACATCAAATGGACCACACTGCGGCAAGGACGAGACCAAGATGTGCTGGAGTTCACAAACATTTTTCATACCCTTCGCACACAGTTGGGTATCAAAGATTATGAGCTGCATCTGGTACTCAAATACCACGGCTGCCTACACAAATACATCCAGGAAGAGATGCGGTTCTTGAACATCTCCTCACTCGGCACAGCATACCGATACGCTGTCAAAATCGAGCAAAAGTTCAAATAGAAGAAGCGAGACTTAAGATCTGCAAATCCGGAGCCCAAAGGACAAAGCTAAGGCGAGGTGACCCGAGACAACCCGTCGAAGCCGCAAGAAAATAACAACACCACGAAGCCGAAGAAGGACACAGGAAAGTGGTGTGAGTTCCACAAGAGTCCCACTCATAACACCAGTGAGTGTCGGACCAAGCAATCGTTGGTGGCCGAATTGAAGGCTTCCAAATCAGATGCATGTTCTGATCCTGAGCCAGAACCTGACAAGGGGAATGGTAAAGGGAAGCAGATCATTGATGCGGATCCCAGCGCCACTGTTGCCACCGCCAAGATCCAGAAGAATGAACCTGAAGAACCAGAGGAGGGGGAATGTATTTTCCACTCACAGATGTGGGTGAAGGGTTCGCCGCTGCAATTCATTGTCGACAGTGGCAGCCAAAAGAACCTCATTTCAGCAAAGGTCGTGAAGCAGTTGGGCCTACCAACTACACCACACCCACAGTCGTACAGTATCGAGTGGCTTCACGAATGATGGGATCTCAAATTTCACCAGCAGTACCGCCTTCCCTACAGCATCAAGCCCTTCACAGACGAGGTATTGTGTGATGTTACACCTCTGGATGTTTGTGATCTATTATTAGGCCAACCATACCTGTGGAGGCGACATGCTATGTATGAGTCAAGGCCTCGTGCTGTCATTATTTCTTTAAATAATTTGTTATACAGGATATCGGAGGTAGCCCCACCTACTGCCACATCTTTGATCACTGCTAAGAAAGACAGCAAGCTCATCTCCCAGACCAGGAAATTTATCTGTCTGGTTCACTCCCAAAGTAAGGGGAAGATCGTTGCTACATCCATGGCCCCCTCAAAGGGTTCCTCCACGCAGCAGCAGCAACAAAGGGATGCGGTCATGATAGAACACAAGAACAACTTCTCCTCACCCACAGGGGTACCACACAAGTTTCAGGTGAGCAACAAAGTCTAGTTGAATCGGCAGAGAGAACGCCTTACCAGAACCCATCAGAAACTCAGACCACTCCGACATGGTCCTTACACCAGTACCAAGGCTATGGGCAGCAATGCTTTGAAGCACAACATTCCTCCATTCCTTTGCCTGCACCAAGTGTTCAATATGGACCATCGTTGACCATGCTTCTCACCATTACTGGACACATGAGAGATTGCAAGACAAGTTCAGCAGATGGAGGAACTCAACGCAATGGCGACCATTGCTTCCTAAGGGGGGAGGAATGATGTAGGTGGATTTTGGTGGCCACCCACCTATCCCATTTGGACCCCCACAACTGTCTCTTTCAGTCTTTTCAGTTTCCTAAATTGTAGCACAATTTACTATTTTTAGCAGTTTTTCGGGTCCTGAACTTCTGGAGCCGTTTTGAGGCCCTAAACGACGTTTTTTTGGGAATCTGGGGCAACATTGGTCTACAGACCATGTTTCCTCCCAAAGTGGTAGTACTCGGATAGATCTTTCTAACGAGCTATCGTACGCGTCAAACAGAGATCGTATGCCAAATTTACGACCCTGGGAAATTGATGTACCAATTTACCCAAATGGGGCCCACTATTTGGCGTTTCATCTTCTAGGGTTAGATTTCGGAATGTTAAGGGTTTTCCATTGTTTATCAACAATAAATAGGCCTTCGAGCCTCATTGTAACACAGTTGAGAACAGTTCATAGGCATGTAGCCACACATCTCTTCTCAGAGATAAGCTACCATCTCCTAGCTAGTTTATTTCCATTTCTGGTTGTAAGCATATTTCAGTATTTTCCATTAATGAAATGAAGTACTATTTCCGCTGCATATCTATGTTTATGGTTATCTCTGTGTTTTATTGCGTTCCTGTTTAAATCCGGATCAGTGTTGTTGCTCCTAGCCTTCCACAACCTACAAGGTTGACACCACAACAATTGGAAGAAAAAGGAGAAAATGACCTTTATTATAGTTGCGATAGCAAATATACGAAAGGTCATAAGTGTGCTGAGAAGAAATTACTTTACATTGATTATGAAGAGGAGGAAGAAAATGATCAATAAATGTCAAAAGAATAGGATATACACCAAGAACCATCCCCAGAGAAAGAAGAAATGAATCCGACTATATCTTTTAATGGATTGGCAGGAATCACCACTCCTCAAACTCTCAGTATAGGACATATGAAGAAGAAAAAAGTTCAAGAAGTGAAAGATCACATCGAGAACCAAGAAATGAATCTGACCATATCTTGTAATGCAATTTTAGGAATTACCACTCAAACTCTCAAGATAGAAGGACATATCAAGAAGAAAAAGGTTCAATAAGTGAAAGATCACATCAAGCATCAAGAAATGAATCCGACCATATCTTGTAATCCATTGGTAGGAATTACCACTCCTCAAACTCTCAAGATGGGAGGACATATGAAGAAGAAAAAGGTTCAAGTAGTGGAATATTACATGGAGCATCAACAACAAGTTCTCCAACTTTTAAAGGATAATGCCACTTTGGTGCAAAATCGAATGAAACAACAAGCAGATAAACATTGCAGTGAAAGAATTTTTGATGTAGATGATTGGGTATTTTTACGGCTACAACCATACAAACAAATGTCCCTTAAGCAAGATAAGAAGGATAATAAATTATCACCAAATTACTATGGTCCTTACAAGGTGATGCAAAATATTGGTTGATCCGGATTTAAACAGGAATGCAACAACATATAGAGATAACCATATACACAAAGATGCAGCGGAAATAATACTTCATTTCATTAATGTAAAATATTGAAATATGCTTACAAATGGTAATGGAAATAAACCAGCTAGGGCGATGGTAGCTTATCTATGAGAAGAGATGTGGTGACTACATGCCTCTGAACTGTGTTACCATGAGGCTCGAAGGCCTAATTGTTGAGAAACAATGGAAAACCCTTAACATTCCAAAACCTAACCCTAGAAGATGAAACACCAAACTGTGGGCCCCGTTTGGGTAAATTGGTACATCAACTTCACAGGGTCGTAACTTTGGCATACGATCTTCGTTTGATGCGTACAATAGCTCGTTAGAAAGATCTATCCGAGCACTACCACTTTGGGGAGGTCAACATCAATCCATGGACGCATGTTGCCCCCAGATTTCCCAAAAAAACGTTGTTTAGGGCCTCAAAACGTCTCCGGAAGTTCAAGACCTGAAAAACTCCTAAAAATAGTAAGTTGTGCTACAATTAATGAAACTGAAAATGCTAAGAGAAACAATGGTGGGGGTCCAGGTGGACTTGGTAGGTGGCCACCAATATCCACCTGGATCATTCCTCCCCCATTAGGAAGAAATGGCCCCCATTGCGTTGAGTTCCCCCATGAGATGAGGAAACTTTTACTGAACTTGGTCCCTTGTGAGCCACTTGCCCTGGTGAAGGAGTTGGCCTGCTTTGACAACTCGATACAGTTGGATATCCTGTTGGCGAGTGTTCTTCATCTGTGTGTCCATGATCAGAATAGTTGCAGCTTGTTCCATGCAATCTAGATTTAATTCTGTGGGTGTGAGCTGTTCTGCAATGTCGGATGTGTCTAGCAATGGTGGAAAGTATGGCCACAGGCGGTCCACATTGAACACTGGGTGCAGGCCAAGGAATGGGGGAATGTTGAGCTCAAATGAATTGTCTCCCACAGCCTTAGTAATGGTGTAAGGACCATATCGAAGTGGTCTCAGTTTCCGATAAGCTCCAGTAAGGCGTTCCTTTTGCAAATGCAACCAGACTTTGTCGCCCACCTAAAGCTTTTGTGGCATCCGATGTTGATCATGTCGTTGCTTGTACTTGGCATTTGATTTCTCCAGAATGTCATGAACCTGTTGGCGAATATGTTGGATGTGCTCGATGAAGCTAGTTGCCTTGTCTGTTTCACACTGGACATGAGCCAAATCTGTGTGAGTAGCTACAAGTGGCATGGCCACATCAATGGGGCATGGTGGCTGGAATCCCAAGCCCACCTGAAAATGGTTGTGGCCAGTCGAGCTGTGAAGAGCTCGGTTGTAGCTGTGCTAAAGATAGGGGAGGCTCTCGTCCCATGTGCGTGGATGCTTTGAATTGTACATGCACAAAATGTGTACAATCATCCTATTGACAACCTTTGTCTAGCCATCAGTTTGAGGATGGAAGTCTGTGGACTTAGTGAGTTTGGTTTCCAGCATTGACCAGAGATTGGACCAAAATGTACTAAGGAACCGACTATCCCGATCTGAGATTATAGACTGTGGGATCGCAAAGTGCACCCACACTCGTTCAAAGAAGAGTTTAGCAGTGGCTTCTGCTGTGATATTCTTCTTGCAGGTCACCATAATGGCCATCTTCGATAACCTATCGATGACCACAAAAACACAGCCATTTCCATGTTTAGTGGAAGGAAGGCCTAACATGTAATCCATGGAGATGGATTCCCAAGGTCGGCTAGGGGTAGACGGTGGGTTATAGAGGCCTTGCTTCTTGATGGTCGGTTTTGCAATGGCATAGGCAGTACATGATTTGATGTACTTCCTGAAATCCTCTCAAAGATTCAGGCAATAGAAATACTTTTGCAGTACTTCCACCATTTTCTTGACCCCGAAATGCCCAGCAGCCCGATGTAGTGTGCTTCCCAAATCATCTTGGCACGCTCGCTTGAAGGAACACAAAGGTGACCCAGGTGGCATAACAGGGCATCCTAGAGGTGAAAATCTGGAACATGCTGACCCTCCAAGAGTGTCTGGTATGTGTGGCCGAATTTTGGGTTGCTTTTGTAGAGAAGTGGCTAGTCAGAAGTCTCATGCCCATAAGAGTTGAGCACAGTGGTTAACGCCATGATCGGTGGTCGACTGAGGCAATCTGCAACATTATTGGTGCTGCCCTTCTTATATGTGATATTCAAATGGAACTGTTGCAGATATGTAGACCACTTATGATGGCTATCATTCTGCAATTTCGCTTGGGTCTGTATGAACTGCAGGGGTTGGTGGTCTGTCTGGATGACCTTTTTCCTTCCCCAAAATGTAATGCTTCCATTGTTGGCAGGCCTGCATAATGGAATACATTTCTTTATCATAGGTGGGATACTTCCAGACTGTGTCTGAAAGTGTTTCACTGTGACATGCCACTGGATGCCCGTGTTGAGTAAGGACTGCCCCAATAGCATAGTCAGAGGCATTTGTCTCGACCTCAAATGGTTGTTGTAAATCTGGTAATGCGAGCCCTGGTGCCGTGCAGAGGTGATCTTTCAACTCTATAAATTCCTTCTGTTGAGATTCAGACCAAAAGAATTTTGCTTTAGCTCCTCCCTTGGTGACTTGACTCAAGGTCCAAGTGATATGAGAAAACCCCAACACGAACCTGCGGTAGAAGTTGGTAAGACCTAGAAAGTTGCGGAGCTCTATCGGAGTGGTTGGAGATGGCCAATCCCGAATGACTTGGATCTTGACTGGATCCACATGAACCCCTATTCATCAATAATGTATCCTAGATACTGAACCTGGGTCATGCCAAAAGTTCATTTCTCCAAATTGGCACATAACTTGTGTTGCCGCAGTGTTTGGATAACCTGTCAGATGTGGTGGAGGTGCTCTTCCCAACTCTGGCTGAAGATCAGAATGTCATCCAAGTATACCACTACAAATGAGTTGGTGAATGGCCACAAGACATCATCTATTCGCCTCATGAAGGTTGCAGGAGCATTTTTCAATCCGAAATGCATAACCAACCATTTGAAAAGGCCCTCCTTGGTTTTGAAGGCAGTCTTCCACACGTCAGAGGGTTCGATTGGTACCTGGTTATATCCTGACTTCATATCGATCTTGCTGAAATATTTTGCCCCCTTTAGTTGGTCCAGGAGGTCATCACTCCGCGGGATCGGGTACCTATTACGGACAATGATCTTGTTCAGCACCCGATAGTCAATACAGAGTCTCCAAGTCCCATCCTTCTTTTGTACCAACACGATCGGGATCCCACAAGGTGATGAACTCGGACGGATGTGACCTTTCTACAACAGCTCCTAAATCTACCTCTTGATTTCATTGTTCTCTAGAATGGAGCGCCGATAAATTGGTCCATTGGGTAGCGGCGCACCTGGGGTCAGATCGATGGAGTGATTGACCTAACAGTGCAGAGGAACCCCTGTGGGGGAGGTGAAGATGTCCTCGTACTCCTCCACGACCTTGTTCATCTGTAGTTGTCATCCGGAGGCGCCTTGTCTAGAGGCTGTGGCCACTGTCTTCTTCTTACCTTAAGGGCGTATCGTTAGGAAAACAAATTTCCTGGTTTTGGAAATGAGCTTACTGCATTGTTTTGCAGTAATCAAAGGGATGGCGGTAGGCGGTGCTACCTTTGGTATCCTGTACAACTTATTTCCCAATGTAATAATAACAACACGGGGCCTTGATTCATCACAGCATGTCGCTTCCACAAGTATGGTTGTCCTAATAATACATCACAAACTTCAAGGGGAGTAATGTCACACAATACCTCATCCGTGAACGGCTTGATGTTGTATGGAAGGCGACACTGCTGGCTCACGTGAAGATCTCGTCCTTGGTGAAGCCACCCGATGGTGTATAGTTGTGGATGTGTTGTGGTCGGTAAGCCCAACCGCTTGACGACCTCCACCGAAATGAGGTTCCTTTGGCTCCCGCTATCGATAATTAATTGTAGCGGGGAGCCCTTTACCCACATCTGGGAGTGGAAGAGACGCTCCTCCTCCTCTGGATCGTCGGGTTCATTTTTTTGGATCTTGGCAATAGCAACAATGGCATTGGGATCCGCATCAATGATCTGCTTCCCTTTTTCATTCCCCTTGTTAGGTTCTGACTCAGAGTTAGAACATGCATATGATTCTGAAACCTTTAGCTCAGCCACCAGTGACTGCTTGGCCCAACACTCACTTGTGTTGTGAGTGGAGCTCTTATGGAACTCACACCATTTTCCCATGTCCTTTTTCGGCTTCGCGGCACTATTCTTTGCTTGCAACTTTGGTGGGTTGTCTTGGGCTGCCCTGCCTTGGCTTTGTCCTTTGTTCTGTGGTTTAGGGGCACCTTTCCCTTGCTTCGGATTCACAGATCCAAAGTCTCGCTTCTTTTGTTTAAACGTCTGCTCGACCTTGACGGCATATTGGTATGTTGTGCTGAGCAAGGAGATGTTCAAGAATTCTATTTCTTCTTGGATGTACTTGTGCAGGTAGCCGCGGTATTTAAGTATCAAATGCTGCTCTGAGTCCTTGATACCCAACTTTTTGTGAAGGGTATGGAAAATATTGGTGAACTCCGGCACGTCTTGGTCCCTTCCCTGCCGCAGCGTGGTCCACTTTATGTATTCATCCTCATAACTTCCGACAGGGTAGTATTGCTCATTGATGGCATCCCGGAATGAATTCCAGGTGGGTGCGGCTGAAAATAGTGAGCCGGTATTTTCATCCTTCTGCTCGCAGTAGGTTTCCCACCAGTCCTTGACATGGGGGGCTGCTTTGAGATGAGCGAAAACAATATTTTCCCGACTCAAAAATTCATGAACACAAAAATAACCCTCTAGCAGATTTAACCATTTATCTATGGCATCTGCATCTATTTGACCCTCGAATATGGTGATTTCAAAATTAACCTGTACTTTAAAGGGCATGGCATTTCCAGAGTAGCTGCTGGAAGCTGATGCGTCGCTTCTGGGTAGCCGCTGAAGGATCTGGGCAAAGCTATCCATCATCACGTTCCATTGTCGCTTGAGGGCTTCTTCGAGCAAGATTTTGATAGGATCTCCTGCCCCCTCGTCTTTCTTCTCATTCAACATGGGAGGCCGTTGGGATTTGCGAATCTGGTCTTGCAAAGGTTCGACTAGTTCAAGCCCTAACTCCTTATATCACGACCTCGTTGGGGACATGCAAAGAAAAACATAGAAATAGCAAACCGCTCTGATACCACTGATCCGGATTTAAACAGGAATGCAACAACATACAAAGATAACCATATACACAAAGATGCAGCGGAAATAATACTTCATTTCATTAATGTAAATATTGAAATATGCTTACAAACAGTAATGGAAATAAACCAGCTCGGGCGATGGTAGCTTATCTCTAAGAAGAGATGTGGTGACTACATGCCTTTGAATTGTGTTACAATGAGGCTCGAAGGCCTATTTATTGTTGAGAAACAATGGAAAACCCTTAACATTCCAAAACCTAACCCCATAAGATGAAACGCCAAACTGTGGGCCCTGTTTGGGTAAATTTGTACATCAACTTCACAGGGTCGTAACGTTGGCATACGATCTGTGTTTGACGCGTACAATAGCTCGTTAGAAAGATCTATCCAAGCACTACCACTTTGGGAAGGGAAACATTGGTCTAATTTTGCACCCAGATTTCCAAAAAAACGTCGTTTAGGGCCTCAAAACGGCTCTGGAAGTTCAGGACCTGAAAAACTGCTAAAAATAGTAAGTTGTGCTACAATTAAGGAAACTGAAAATGCTAAGAGAAATAATGGTGGGGGTCCAGGTGGACTTGGCAGGTGGCCACCAATATCCACCTGGATCATTGGTACTATGGAATACAAATTGGAGCTTCCTGAATCTTCTCGAGTTCCCCCAATTTTTCATGTTTCATGATTAAAGAAGGTTATAGGTGACAAGTTGTAAGTTCAAACAATATTGCCAAAACTTGACGAGGAAGGAAAAATCATATTGGAACCTTAAGCAGTCACGGAAACAAGAACCCGACAACTACCAAATCGATTAATTTCAGAGTATCTCATCAAGTGGAAGAACTTACCTACTGAAGGTTCCACATGGGGGGATGATAATTTTATATAGAAACATCCAGAACTACTCAAGAATTGAGGACAACACTTTTTGAAGGAGAGGGGCTCGTTAGATCCCTATACTACTAGTGTAACGCCTTATTGTTATTACTAAAACCCCCTTATTATATTGTTGTGCCCATGTAGTCCCCATATTGTTATTATTGTGCCCCATAGAAACCTACTATTGTTATTGTTGTGCCATTACATTATTATTATTATGTCGGCTTTGATTAAATTATGACCCCTTAGACTCCTATATATAGAAAGGAGGCCTTGTCATTTGTATCATCTAAGAATTGTTCATTTGTGTAATGTAAAGGAGGTTTCCCCCTCAAAGAGGCTGATTTTGAAGTCGTTGATTTATCTTTTCTATATTTTTTTGAGTTGATTTCATAACACCCTAAAAACTGCCTAAATTTGTGCCTATGAGACTTTTCTCATTAGAGTACATTCGGCAAATGATTCACATGGATGATATACATTTCTTGACAGCCAAGAAGAAGGCCCAATTCTAGACTAAAGCCAAAGTAGGACCTTTTGTCTGCAATACCAGATCAGCTAGTAAGGAAGTTGATTTGTTGCTAAAGAAAATTAAATTTAAATTGAGTTTCACTTGGTATTAAGACCCTTTTGACTTGATCTCAAAGCTAAGGGTGGAGAAAAAGGCCACACCTTATTCACATACTCCTCAACCAAAAATCAAGCAGTATATGAACCAGAATAATTGGGTGGAAAACAACCTGTAGGAGGTATAGGAGCAGGTTCTCTCTATTACAACCACTCAAACACCCATACCTAAAGAGAAACGGGAAAAGAGAGGAAGAAAAGAAGGATATTGCTCGGTGATAGAAATAGGAGCAAAAGATTTCCTAGTTTATATAAAGAAGCAAAAAACCAACTCTGCAAATGTTTTTTAGCAGGAAACAAAAGAATAAAAACCTATTGTAAAGATAGGTCCTCATGTGTCTAACATAGAGGAAGATATCTTCATAGCATCATCATCTTCATCTACTTCTAGAGATCCTTCACACACACCAAAGGCAGTCGATTTGGATCAAGACACTACTGAGCCCAACATTTTTTTCCAAATACAAGGAAATTAAGAAAAGGAATGAAATGCTAAAAGCCTCCACTTATATGCAGTTTTGGAAACAAACAATTGTATCTTAGGACATATTACTATCAGCATTCGACTTAGAGAAGGGAAAAATGCAGATAGCATTTCTCGAAGCCAAAGTACCAGCTCCCAAGTCACCTGCAGATTACAAGGAATCTGTGTTCACTTTTAATGCACAACATATTCATCCCATAGACTAGATGGACATGCACAAACAAACAAGTTATATGATATATTCCACACTCACTAACATTGCTACATCTATCTCTAAATTGTAGGTATCACTAAATATTGTACTGTCCCAACTCAAGCTAGAGAATATTTTCAAGTATCACTAAATAGTTTTTCAAGTATGTTTTTTGCCTGTAAATGGCATGCTACTGCTTGGTGGTGCAAGAATAAGATCTGCAACAACAATTCTTATCTCCTCAAAATGATGCGAGAGCCCAAGTGGGTGTGTTGTACTTTCATTATCTATGAACTACCTGGGAACTATATAGGGGAGAAACCATACTGAATATTGATATCCTGACATATTATACATGTTAAACATAAAGCCAAATGCATAATCTGACACATACTGCTCCAATATCGGCGACGACTCTCTGACACTCCACCATCCACAACCGACTGCCACCCACCGTTATTTGACTTTGAACCTCACAGTGTCCATGAATTTCACATGAAAAATTTTGGATCCTTCTTTTCCCTCTATCAATTTGTATTTGCCTCTCCTTTTGCAGAGCAAGCCAAGGCAAGGCCTGTCCTGTAATGTGAAGTGTGATTTCATTCTCATTGTTAATGTATTATGTTCTCCATTGATAATGTATTGATATGTCTCTACTTTTTTTATAAATATTGTGTTCCTCTACGCTCCTCTGAACCCATCAACTAGTATCAGAGATTTGGGTATACAAAGTAGTTTGTGCCCACCCATTCTTTTGTAGTTTGGCGATCCTTGGTAATAACCTACCTACAAGCCATCTACAATTATATTTCTAAAATACATGCAGTTCTTCTCAAGTAGATCCTAGTTTAAGATTGTTCCTCCTGAGTAGTAGCAAGTCACATGTTCTCTACAAGAAGTCGTTACATAAAATCAACAAGTCGCTTGTTCTCTGCAAGAAGTTGTTAGATTTCTTCTTCCAAACTTGCTAGATGAGGTAGAGGTCTTGGCCTAAAAGGACCATCACAGATTGCACCAGGACCAGGATGGGAGCCATGTAAAAGAAAACAAAATAGGACGGTTGTTGTCGTAGGAGTGTGTAACGTAGAGTCTTTGTCGTGAGTGTTTTGGGTTGAATATGTAATTTTATGAATGTATGTGTATTGGAATGTGTATTGGAGTTATATTAGTGTGTATTGGAGGATTAGTGAATGTATGTGTGGAAGGTGTTTTTTTTAATTTATTGCTACTGTAGGCTCCACACATTTTAATGTTGGACTTTATGCTTTTTAAATAAAAGAATAGTTTATTAAATTTGAAAAAAGATGGAAGGAGATTGATTTTTATTTTAAAAGGAAGGTGATATATGATAAAAACAGTTATTAAAGGAAATGAATTTGGCCTTTATTTAAAGATGTAGTAACTAAATTTTTATATCGTATAAGTGGAGTCTTGATTTCTTTTGGGGGTGAATTTTATTGAGAATGGAGACAACAATTATTGAGATGGAGAAGTTGAGGAGGGCTAGTTTTTCCCTATGGAAATCACAAATGGAGGATATATTGATTTTGAAGGATCAAGATTTTCGATTGAGGGTGTAACAAAGAAACCCTCATTGATGACAGATGAGGAATGGAATAAGCTAGATAGAAAGGTGATTGCGACAATCTGCTAATATCTAGCAAGGAATGTGTATTTTAATGTGTCCAAAGAAAATACAACAAAAGGATTATGGAAGAACCTCCATGATATATATGAGAAGAAAACCAAACAAAGTGATCTTGATGAAGAAGCTTTACAATCTCATAATGAAGGAGGGTGCTTTAGTTGCTGAGCACTTGAATGAATTCAATATTATTATGAGTCAGCTTGCCTCTATTAAAATCATACTAGAAGATGAAATTAGAGATATTTTTTTAATGTGTTCTATGCTAGACAGCTTGGAAATTTTAATTGTACTTCAAAACTTGCAGATACCTTGAAGTTTGATGATGTCAGTGATAATTTAATGAATAAGGAGTTGTGACACAATTCAATTGCGGAAAACTAGGGAGGAGAAGTTATAATTCTAACTGATCGTAGTAGGATAATTGATCGAGGCCGACAAGGGTGATCAAGATCGAGAGGCCCATTGAAATCAAGGAGGGACATTCGCATTTTCTTTCATTGTGTTAAACCCGGGCACATGAAGAAATAATGTCAAGTCTGTAAGCAAGGACAAAAGGATCAAAGACCGGCCAATAAAAATCACAAGTCACCCAGCACAAATGAAGGTGAGATTAATACTATAGTCATAAATGGTGATGTGTTGTTTACTGTTTCAGAAGAAGATGCATTTTTATATACATCTAGTAGTAGCTTTGATTGGATCGTTGAGTCTCGGGCATCTCACCATGTAACCCCATGCAAAGATAGTTACATATAATCCTGGTGATTAGGGTAGAGTGCATTTCGAGAATAATAATTTTTGTAGTATTGTTGGAGTGGGAGATGTCTAGATCAAGATGAAGGATAGACAAGATATATTGTTGAAACAAGTCAGACTTGTAACATAAATGTGCATGAGTTTTATCTCTATGGGGTGACTAAATGATGAAGGCTATTCCCCAAGCTTTGGAAAAGGAGGATGGAAAATTAGAAAAGGAGCATTGGTTGTGGTCAAAGGACCCAAGACCGAAACATTATGTACATTGAGGAAAATGATAAGGAAATATGATTTGGCTACTGGCACAAAAAGAAGGAAATTCCTCAGATGTATCACATAAACGCTTGGATCACATGAGTGAGAAGGGCTTAAAAATCCTTTTTGGTAAAAATTTATTGCCAAGTTTGAAATCCTACAATATTGATATTTGTGAGCATTGCATATATGGTAAAAAAGAAGGGTTTCATTCCTTAGAGGTGGCCAAGACAGAAAGAAAAAATTGTTAGAATTGATACACTCATATGTGTTTGGTCCTATCAACATCAAGTCATTAGGGGCATCATATTTTGTAACATTTATAGATGATGCATCTAGGAAGGTTTGGGCCTACCCTATGAAAAATAAAAGTGAAGTTTTTGAAATATTTAAAAAATTCCATGTTATTGTTGAAAGAGAGATTGACAAATTTCTCAAGTGATTGAGAACAAATAATGGTGGAGAATATTACTCAAATGCATTTAAGGAATATTGTAATAGGTTTGGCATAAATCATGAGAAGATTGTGCCTGGTATTCCTCAACATAATGGTGTCGTAGAAAGGATGAAACACATCATTATGGAAAAGGTGAGAAGTATGGTGTCCAATTCTGGTTTGGAGAAGAATTTTTGGGAAAATTTTGTAAGGACAACTTAGTACCTTATAAATCGATCTCCAGCTACAATATTGGATGGTGAGTAAGAAGTTGAATTATTCTCACTTGAAAATACTTGGATGTGAAGCATTTGTACATATTCCCAAAGAAAATAGAACTAAGCTAGATGATAAATCTATGAAATGGATTTTTCTCTGATATGCGGATGAAGAATTTGGTTATCGTCTGTGGGGTCCAGTCAAACATAAAGTTATTAAAAGCAGAGATGTTATATTTAATGGGTCAGAATTGTTTAAGAGGACTGTAGGTGAGGTGGAGGTTAAGAAAGTTATAGACAGGTTTGAAGAGAAATAGAGAAACATCCCACCAATGTCAGAAAATGGACAACAAATTCAAGACTAGGAAGGAAAACAAGTGGAAAGTGATGAACATCAAGAAGAAGGAATATTGCAAGAACCTTTACGTGAGATTCAAACTAATAATGCACCACCACAGTTAGTTTGCATATATTCTAGGCCTCATAAGCCTTCATAAAGGTATCCTCCTTCAAACTATATTTTATTGACTGATGAAGGTGAGCCTGATTGTTTTCAAAAGGCTTGTAAAGTTGAGCACAATAAAGAATGCAAGGAAGCAATGGAGGAAGAAATGAACTCTTTGCTAGAAAACAAAACTTGGGAGTTGGTAAATCTCCCAAAGGGTAGAAACGCTCTACAAAACAAATGGGTTTGCAAAATTAAGCATGAAGGTAACAAAAATAAGGAGAGGTATAAAGCAAGGCTGGTAGTGAAGGGATTTTCCCAAAAAGAAGGTATTGACTTCACTGAAATTTTCTCACATGTTGTTAAGATGTTATCCATTAGAGTCATTCTTGGTCTTGTTGCTGCTTTAGACTTAGAATGTAAACAGTTAGATGTAAAAACTGCTTTCCTTCATGGTGAATTAGAGGAATAAATTTATATGGAGTTGATAGAAGGCTTCATAGAAGAAGGAAAAGAATACCTAGTTTGAAGGTTTAAAAAGAGTCTCTATGGGTTGAAACAGGCACCTTGAAAATGGTACAATAAATTTGATTCATTCATGTTAGAAAATGGTTTTCATAGGTTAGATTCTGACCATTGTGTTTATATCAAGAGATATGATCAACGAAAGTATATAATATTATTTTTATATGTGCATGACATGTTGATTGTTGGGTGTGATAAGAATATGATCAATAGGTTGAAGAAGGATTTGGGTAACAAATTTGCAATAAATAATTTGGGTCCAGCACAACAGATACTGGGCATTAGGATCATGTGTGACAGTAAAAACAAAAGGTTGTGGTTGTCACAAGAAAAACATATCAATAAGGTGTTTGACAGGTTTAATATGAGGGATGCCAAGCTAGTTGGTACACCCCTTGCAACTCACTTCAAGCTTAGTACTGAGCTATGTCCCAATGATGACAAGGAGAAGGAAGAAATCGGTAATATTCCTTATGCTTCATTAGTTGGCAGCTTGATGTATTCCATGGTATACACACGACCAGACATTGCATATTTAGAGGGAGTAGTAAGCAGGTTCCTTGCTAATCCAGGCAAACAACATTGGAAAACAGTAAAATGGATTTTGAGGTAACTTAAGGGTACTCATCATTATTGTTTATGTTTTGGTCATAATGAGGTTTTGTTTGAAGAATTTAGAGATGCAGATATGGCTGGAGACATAGACACCAGAAATTCCATTGCAGGTTATTTGTATACATTTGCAGGAGCAACAGTATCTTGGGTGTCAAGGCTACAAAGAATAGTAGCTCTCTCTACAAAAGAAGCAAAGTACATAACCGCAACATAAGCTTGTAAAGAGATGTTGTGAATGTAGCGATTCCTAGGAGAGATAGGAAGAAAGCAAGACAAGTATGTGCTATATTGTGATAGTGAGAGTGTCATTCACTTAGCGAAAAACACATCATTTCACCAAAAACCAAGAACAATGACTTAAGGTATCATTGGAGCTGGCATGTGTTGGAGGAAGGAAAATTATCCTTGGAAAAGATCCATACAGATAGGATCCCTGTTGATATTCTCACTAAGATTATACCAAGAAATAAACATGAGTTATCTAGAGGCATGATAGGACTTCGTGTGACTTGATTAAGGACTCATATTTGGCTTCAAGTGGAAGAATGTTAAACGTGAAACCAAATGCAGAAGTTAACGCATACTGCTCCAACACCAGCGTTGACTCTCCGACACTCCGCCATCCACAACCAACTACCACCCACTGTCATTTGACTTTTAACCTCACAGTGTCCATAAATTTCACACGCAGAATTCTAGATCCTTCTTTTGTCTCTATAAATTTGTATTCGCCTATGCCTCAGCGAAGCAAGCTAAGGCAAAGCCTCTCATGTAAGGCCATTAATAATATATTAATTTATCTATGATTTTTTAATAAATCTTATGTTCGTATGCGCTCCTCTAAACCCATCAATACCATGCTAGTTTGCGCTCCTCTAAACCCATCAATACCATGCTAGTTTTCATTAATTTCTTTGACTCTATCTCTACAATATAAGTATACATTGATGATGCTCCTAAGTAAATAAATATTATTTTCGCTCATCACAATTAATGCCCTTATCAACATCCTTTCCTGATTTCAAATCATGGAAGGTCATTTATTTACCAACAGCATAAATAATTTGTATTTGGTTCTCAGATTATCCGAAAGTATATATTGTTTTCATTTATTTAGTGGGGTGCATGGATAAAATGGGATTAAGATTCACAAATATGGCACGAGGTTTTATTACATTGAAGTTCAAGATGGGAATTAGAATATAAATAAAACGTTTATTTAAAGAAGATATTTAACTTTAAATAAATATTATTAATCGATAAGCTTCCACAATAAGACAGAAGACTTGAAAGCTAAAAAGCATCATCGAATTCACATTATAACCTCTTTTGGCCCAGTGGTGGAGCCTCTTGCCAATGATTAGACATATACTCAATATTTTTGTGAAATTATATTAACATATGTGGAATATTTGATCCTAGCTTCAGATTACTCAGATTCACCGTTACAAAAAAAAGAGAGCAGATGAGCAGATGTTTACCCTAAATAAGCCAGCCTGGCGAAATGAAAAAATAAGAAACCCAAGGACTTGGCCGTTATGGAAATGCGAAACATTTTAAAGTAGCCAAAGAAAATGCATACATGTTGAATACAGTTGGTTAGATGCACACGAGTCAAAATCAAGTTAAATTCAAGCGTGAAAAATTAGTGAACGGATGCAATGAAGGAACCGGGAGTGTGGCGCCCCCTCTCCCTTATGTAAGGGACCTCTTGCCTTGCTAGCAGTCCGTCATTGGAAACTTTCATGGTCGATACTTCTCATCATAGCATTAGCACATACTACAATGTCTACAGTCTAGTGTCTCTATAGCGACGGCCAATCACTTAATTCATTTTTTCTTATGTGACATTAATGCTCACATATATTTGAAATGAAGACTCTTACTAAGAGCTTGTTTATTGCATTCAAAATATGACCTAGCCAGAGAATTTATAGGAATTCCACCGTCATTTACTTTTTCCTTAAACTTGTCAACTATCACCAATTAAGGAACAATGAGAGTGATTATTATTCTGACACCTCCCCTTAGTCACGACCTATACTTTAACTTGCTTGTTGGTCTCAGTCTTAGCTATGCTTAAAAACATGACTCAAATATTTCGTTTTGACTTTCTTTGCTAAAGTATAATGATGACACTTTTTCTTGAACTTGTTGCTCCAAACTTCTTTCTTCTTTATCTCTAGACCATGAACATTGGATATTGTTCCTTGTTACAACTAGGATGTTGTCAATTCATTTCAACTCATTTTTCAACATGTTCACTTCCATCATTAAGAGTTTTTAGGTATAGTTCAATTGCAACTGAGTTATATTCTTCTTTTTCTGTTGCTTCTTCTTGGTAGCTACCAATACGTGCACACTCATAAACATTAGTGAGATTTACAACATAATCATAATTTGGGTTCTTCCCAATGTTATCTCTGTCTTCCTCTTGGTAGCTACCAATACCAGCACATTCGTAAACATTAGTGAGATTTACAAAATAATCATAATTTGGGTTCTCCCCAACTATCTTTGTCCTCCTCTACCACATCTTTATACCAATTCTAGCACACTCATAAACATTAGTGAGATTTACAAAATAATCATAATTTGGGTTCTCCCCAACTTTGTCTCTGTCTTCCTCTACCACATCTTTATACTGAATTTCTTTTGGCCCATCCAATTGATTTACAAGCAAAGTTACTCTATTTTTAGCTATAGACATACTTTTAGCGTTGATCCTAATTATGATGCTTTCAACACAATCATCATTTTTAACAATAACTTCATCAACTTCATCTTTCTCGCTCCACTTTATGTTGTACTTCATTTCAAGAATATCCCAAAAAAAATTTGCATCACACATTTCACCAAATTTTTATAAAACAATAGGCAAAATGTTTTCATTAAGAGTTGATATAATGAGAAGCAATGCTAATGCACCTCTACTCTTATCATGGGCATTTATTGAAGTTTCTTGAACAAATTACCATAAATCTACTGAACCAACTCGCTTCCTTTTAGTTGCACAAAGCTTAAAATTTTTACCTAAGAAAGATGACAAAGCTAGCATTAGTCATTTCAATGTTGCACCGGTGTCTTCAAATTCTCTCAGCTAACCCAGATCTATATTTGGATTCATGTCTTCATTGATCATGAATTATATGGCTTGAAACATTCCATATTCTTCTTCTTCCCTCTCATTCTTTATATTTAGCGCTTTCGATTCTCTTTGGCGCTATTTAATTTTCCTTTGCTGACTCATAACTTTTATGCATTCTCATTTTATCTTCTTCTTCTGTGCATTATCAGTGCAGTTATCTCTTCAATAAATCCTTCTGCAATACTCTTCCATGGTTGTACATGCCCAATTTTCACTTCCTCGGGAAACTCAACACAAGCTTGGATGTACATGTTGGTTCAGCTTTCTTCCACATTACATTATCTGATTTTAGAAATTTCAAATTTCTTGAGGGCTTTAGGCACCACAAAATAAATCCATTTAGGCTAATCACACACCACAAAATAAATGTTATGTGTTGGTGTTCTACCACACACTCCACTTATCCCACGTATCCACTTATTTCATGAGTCGATTCGGGTCTCCATTGAATACTACACTAAACACCACATTAGCCTTTTCCACGCTTCACTGTCACACAAAACTTCAAATTATTGGGGCAAGAAATATCAAATATAAGATACCAAAAGAAATTCCAAATAAAAAATGGCATCAACCAATGGTGACAACACCTCCTTTATATAAGTCTCCCAACACCTCCACCTCAGGTCCACAACTGTCAACACATGCTTTCACTGACTACACCTCAGGAAATGAAATTGAGAAAGACGCAGTCACTAGGTAGACTTTTGTTAAAAAATGGAAAGACAAATTAGAATGAAACTGACCTCCAAATTAGAATGTCAACATATATATGCCTCCAACTCTTACTCCTAATGCAATCGACTTCTAATGATCCAGAAAATCCTTTACAACACAATAAGTTTTGAAAAATTCTATCTTTAAATTTTGATCTACAATCATGGAGAGAGATCAAATTATTATTAATATCACGTAGACACATGACATTCTGGATGTTCCTAATATTACCATTAGGCAATATCATAGGAATATCTCCATACCCTTTAGTCTGATATGCTTCATCATTTCCCAGGTAGATGTTAGCACCATTGTTTGTCTCCTTAAAATTTTCATACCAGTTTTTATTACATGTCATATGAGTGGATGCTCCAAAATCCACAAACCAAGTTCAACATCATCAGTCTCAGAAAAAAGAGCAACATCAGACACAAAATAATTTGAGATCATGATTTGGATATTCGCTAGAAAAATGCCCTATATGCTTCTTGTGTCTATGTCTATTTTCATCAGTCTTATTTTTATAACAGTATCTAGCAATATGACCAGTTTTTCCATAGTAAAAACGCTTAATTCCTAAATCATTTTTAGCGGATGACATACCTTGAAATCAATTTTTCTAAGATCGACCACCGCTTTTCTGTCCTCCTCCCAGTTTCCCTTTGAAGAAAATTTTTCTTTACCACCAATTCTAGATCTGCATTCTAGGGCTTCAGATTCTTACATCTCTCTTCTCCCTACATTAAAATCCCTGTCAACTCTTCAAAGGTCACAACTTTCTCCCTCGTTGCAAACATTGTAATGAACATTTGATAATCCTCTATCATACCATTTAGGCTAATTGTGACGAGATCAATGTTGGACACTTTCTCCCCTATTTCGCCTAACTTGTCTCTCAGTTCTTTAATTCGTGAGATGAATGTAGAAACAAGTTCATACTCTTCCATTCTAGTCGAGATAATCTTACTCTTCAAAAATAACACATGATCTGTATTTTTCGTTTCATACAAATCCTTGAGTGTCACCCAAATGTCATTGGCGGTTTTGCATTCTTGGATATGAGGGATTATGTTGTCGTTTACCAACATCTTCAACAAAACCTTCGCTTTATTTTCCCTCTTTTCATTATCTTGAATTGATGTGGTTCTGGCACCATCAATCGCAATCAGCGTTGCTTCATCTCCATTTGCAATTGTCCACGCATTAGAACCCTCGAGCAATATCCGCAACCTGAACTTCCAGTTGGCGTAGTTTGACTCATCAAGCTTATTTCTCTCTTTAAGATATGTCTCTACAATTTGATTTCATTGTGACAAAACAATTTCAATAGTGCTCTGTTTTTAATTCACGAGCACCACCAGTAGCTTGTTTGATCAATAGATCCATGACTCTAATAACAGATCCATTGTTCCAATCTACAGATCTAGTAATCTAGCAACTGATCTATGGATCCAACACCAGATCCTCCAACAATTGATATACGGATCGAACTCCAAATCCTCCAACGACAAATCTACGGATCTAACTCCAAATCCTCCAATACTCGATCTCCGGATCTAACTTCAGATCCTCAAATATACAAAAAAATTCTAGACAGGACAACCAACACAGGTACATCTGGTCTCAGGCCGCTTGTAAGATGCAAAAAACACCAGCGCTAGTTCACCTTGCTGCAAGTCGCGGTGACCAAAATTATCATAGGTTTTTGGACATTAGCGCGGGCGTAGCACTGACCACCAAAGTTGATCAACACTCTTTCGTTGTGTACAAGTAGTGTTGGTCAGCATGACCTCTCTTTGTTAGGGTCGCATTGATCAGGTTTACTCAGAAAAATAAGCACTCTGTCATAAACAAAAATAAATAAATTATACCATCCACCAAGGCTTACTCGCTTTCCAATCTCAGCCACAAGGGCTCTCAACCACTAAGGCTCAACTCACCAAGGCTCACCACAGACCCAACTCATCCACCAAGGCTCAACGCAACCGCCAAGGCTTTGATACCATGTTAAAAAATGGAAAGAAAAATTAGAATGAAACTTACAAACCGCAACTAGCAGTTCACATGTGAGCAAAGCTACACCTGGAAACTACCCAAGTAGTACCACACTTTTCCATTGATCATAAAATCAGAAATAAATAAGTGTACATTCAATTTAGGGAGATCACATCTATCTCCTAGAAAATAGGAACTAAGTCTAAACTAAGACACACACACAACCATGAAACGAACTTTCTCCATTAATTTCAACTACTTCCTCCTCCTCCCATGGCTCGACCTCCTCAGGGGTCTCCACCCAAGTCAACAACGCTAGACATATATCCATAACGAAACTCAATCAGCTCAGCACAACTCCTTATGCTCACAACTGTACCACACCACCACGCTTGTCCACACGCTGTGAGTTCTCTAGGTCTCTTCTTTTCACATGGGGTGCTTTCTCTTCCTCACTCACCACACACACTGATATCAATCCATGCCACACTACACTGAGATTGATCCAAACTCAACAATGCAAAGCTCAACGCAATCTCCTCACACTTAGACTTGTGGTATCATAGTAACCTACGATATTTTACAATCTACTGCAAGTATTCTTTTCCACTCAGCAATAGAGTCTTTGGATCAGATCTTCTTGATGCATCCTCTTCTTCCATAGGCAACAATGTATGATTAATACCATCTTTACCAAATGTGTATGTGTTCTTTTTCCCATCATGCATAGGTCCTCTATCATACTGCCAAGGTATTTCCAACAATATGTGACACACATCCATAGGCATCACATTACACATAATTTTGTCTCTATATTTTCTCAACTGCAACTCCACTTCACACTGCTCATTCACTATCAACTGATATCCCTTTTGAATCCATGACACCTTGTAAGGTGTTGGGTGTTTCTTTGTCTTCAATTTCAACTTCCCCACCACTTTTGTGGAGACCAAATTATCTGTACTACTATCAATTATCATCTGACAACATTTCCATTGAACCTTGCACACAATCCTGAACAAGTTCTTTCTCTGCGTTGGTTCAACAATTTCCTTAGCTAGCTTTAACAAAACTTTGTTAACTACCAAACATTGCCCTTTCTCTGGTACATTTTCTTCTTCTATTACTTTTGTTGCTTCCTCTTCAGTCTTAACAAAAATTGCATTTCTATGATTTATTCCTATATATCTTTTGGGCACTCATAGGCTTTGTGTCCTAGCTTGTTACATCTGTAACATCTGACTTCTCTTCCTCTGCCTCTGCCTCCTCTTCCTCTGGAAAAACTCCCTCTGCCACTTGCATCATCTCCTATGGTTGCATGCTGACTTGACGTACTGCTGGCTCCATCTCTAGGTGCTGTAGACCTTCCTCTACCACCTTGACTTCCCATTCCTCGGAAAATACCTCTATTTCTGGCATATTGCTTTCTCATGAGTTTTTCTTTAGCCTTCGATACCATCTGATAAGCCTCTTCTACTGTTTTAGGAGACAATACACTTATCTCATCTTGGATCTCCATTATGAGACCATTTACATATTTTGAAACCTTCTCATCTGTATCTTGGATTTGTCCTGCTATTATGCTCATTTTGTAGAATTCTTCTGTGTATTCCTTCGCTGTCATAGACCTCTGTCTAAGATTCTGCACCTGCCTAAATAATGTCTTCTGATAATCACTTGGAAAAAACTTACCTTTCAACTTTGCCACCATCCTGTTCCAATTTTTAATTGGTTGTTTAGCAAGTCTTCTTCTTTCTGCTTGCATTCCATCCCACCAAAGTGCGGCATGTCCTTTCAATTTATCACAACAAAGTTCACTTTCTTTCCTTCCTTTGTTTCTTCATAATCAAAGAACTTATCCATGTCATTAATCCAGTCTATCAATCCCTCAGGCCTCAAACTTCCTATATAAATTGAAACTTCAAGTCTAGGTTTAGATGTGGATCTCAATACTGACTTAAAGAATCTCATTTTAGGAGTTACATCTACATGTTCCTCTTCTTTTGCAGCTCCAACTTCAGGCTCACTAACATCTCCAACATCTTCATCACTTGCCATTTCCACTGCTTCTAATCTTGCTTGCATTTGTTGCATAGCTTCTAATACTTCAACTTTTGCAATTGGTCTTCCTTTTCTTTGACCAGCACCTCTTCCTCCAACTCTGAAAGCCATGTTGGATTTCTTTTTTTGATCCTTCAGATCCTGTTCAGTGTCACTAGGCTGCTCTGATACCACAAATGGTGGTCTGGTTGCAGGTGTAAGAGATAATCATTCAAATCCAGAATATCTAAGTTTGGAGGCAGATGAGTGAACCTGAAAAAGAAATTCAAGAAGAACTTCACTTACCCCGAAACTGAAAGGAAAACAAACTATTGTTCATAAACTCCTCGCATATGCCTTTCTCCCAACCTTTATTGCATTAATTCTCCACCGTCGATCCTCTTTCTTCAATCTAACGATTGGCACTTTCCCCACTTGCAAACTAGTTGGGTGATCCTCCACCTTTGATTAAGCCCGCTTGACCCAATGGTTGACACTTAACATCGCGTGGAATTATTGCCGATGTTTATCAAGTCGAGAGCACGCGAGGAAAGCATTTTCTTCATGCTACGTGTCGGCCACTGAATGGAATCGCGTGACTATCCCAAATTACCGGTTACCTCCTTGAGCCCCCACGAAAACAACTTTCTCCATGAAGACCACTTTACTCTTCTATTTATCTTCGGTGTTGGTTTACACGCGACTACTACAGATCTAATGGTTCAGTCGATCGGACGGTTCTAGGCTTCTCTTGAATTTATCAGACTTTTTCCCTTCTGCTATGATTTTAGTGCCTCCGCTAGGTTTAACTCTTCTCTATGGATTTTGGAGCTTAGCTAAGTAAAGTTTTGTGGTTCGAAACACATTCGAATTAACTTAATACACAATGAATGGCAAATTAAACGCGATAACACCAGATCATATAGAACTCTAATTTTACGGGCCAAATTGGAATTCAACAATACACAGAGATATTTCAAAGGAATTCAAACTCCGAGATTTAACCATTTATGCGCAGGATACACAGAGATACAGAGAAATTTTAACTCTTTTACGGTCTAAATCTCCATAGCCAAATCTAGCCAAATCCTCTTACAATAGTTCAAAACTTACATAAATACTTTACATTCAACAATCTGATCCTCAATCAATGGATCAAATCTATCTAATCCTAAATAAATACTTAAACTGCTTGATAGGTTCCAACACACTCAAAGTTTTCGGTTTCCTCCACCACAAAGAACACCTCACACCTTCTGACACATCACCACAACACTTTACTACTCGGCCTCTCACGAGAAGCCTTTCCACCATGTATGCTGCCTGACAAGTTAGATCCATAGTAGTTTCCCCTTCAACGCTGCTCCTCCATGCCTCTTCCTCATAGTGCTCAATGCACAACAATGCAAGAGTACCACTCAATCTTCACACCTCTAGCCCACATGGTTCTAAAACCATATCATAAATGAAGACTCTAACAAAGAGCTTGTTTATTGCATTCAAAATACAACAATTTATACAGAAACCCAGTTGGAGAATCTACAGGGATTCCACCCAGTGTCATTTACTTTTTACTTAAACTTATTGACTATAGCCCACTATTAACTCCATGCTGACTAAGAAACATTGCGAACCATTAAAATTCAGTCAAAATTAGAAATATATATATATATATTTTAAGATTAGAAATATATTTTTTAATTTACTGAAAAATAGAAATAATCAACATTATTTTCGCAGTCGCAGATAGTGGATATACACATTCAGTGTATTATTGACCTTTAATTAGTTTCATGTTCACTAAAAATTAAATCATATTTGCTACCGTTAACATTAGAAATTTAATTTGAATTTTCTTTTTGGGTTCTTTGGAGTTAGTTGTTCAGAGAAACTTGTGAGGACCATCACGTCAGTGCTGTATGCGATTGGTTGATGGTCTTTTTCAGCTGCTTCACTTATGAGTATGGCAGGTTTAAGAAACTATTATATATGGAAAATTCTGAGCATTGTTACAAATTAAATGCATTGCAGGGACAGGAATGACATGTAAGAGGATCACACACGCAAACAACAATGTGATTTTAATTTTTTAGACGGAATAAATCGATTGCTGGACGTTTGTTATCATCTGTTAGTATTTTTTTAAATTATTTAATTTTAGCAAAATTGCGCAATTTTAGCAATAGTGGGTGACGATATTTATCATCAATTTCAGTAGATTTGAAAGTTTGTTATTATCTTCATTGTAAGTTTTGGAGTTTTTCAGTTTAAATTAAATTTTGGTTATGGTTAATGTGACCATATTTCTTATCGATTTCAGTAAATTTGAAAGTCTGTTATTATTTTTTTTTAATAGTGATGAAGGGTTTTATAAGATTTTGGATTTAACTCAATAAAATTTAATTGTTTTGATGGTAAGTTTTGGAGATTTTCAGTTTAAATTAAATTTTGATTATAGTTAATGTTTTTAGTTTTTTTAGAGAGAAAATCAGTATATGGCCGAGGCCAACAGATATTTACAACATATGGCCGAAGCCAGCAGAATTTCAGAATTTACGGCATAGCCGTTACAATTTTCTTATTTTTTATTTTTCAGAGAGAAAATCAGTATATGGCCGAGGCCAGCAGATATTTACAACATATGGCCGAAGCCAGCAGAATTTCAGAATTTACGGCATAGCCGTTACAAATTGTTCAAAGGTCGAAGCCAGCAGATAACCAAGGCGCGGGGTCCACAACCACTGAGGATTCGATCGCGGCTGGGGGGAGCGAAAGCCATCCGCCGTTACAACTTATACAATTTCAAAATTTTGATTTTAAAATATCATCTAATTAAAAGAAACAATTTGATTATTTTTAGCCTTGTTATTAAATAAAGAAATAGATTTCAAAATTTTGATTTTAAAATATGATCTAATTAAAAGAAACAATTTGATTATTTTTAGCCTTGTTATTAAATAAAGAAATAGATAACTCCAATAAATTTTTGACAAATAAAGATTTTACAAATTTTTAAATTTACCTAAAATTCAGTAAAATAACATTTATTTAAACTATTGGCTCAAAATATAGATACTCTTAACAAAAAGATAAATTGCACTAAACTGTTATTTAGTGTAATTAGTACGAGTGAACTAGATATCATATTTTAATGTGAAATTCAAAATAAATGAATAAGTTAAATACATTTTTGTTTTTTTAATTGTCTTTTAATAATATATATATAAGTACTTAAAAAACTATAGATATTTATATCTTCGCCAATTATATATATATATATAGAAAATAATGATAAAAAATAAATAATAGATTAGTAATTAATACAATTATTATTTACAAAATCTACATAGTACCGTGATGACTTTGATGAGATGATGAGAAGTTCATGACCAATGGTACATGAAAAAAAAACCTAAAGAAACTCCTCCAAAGTGATGACTACTATTAAATGGGGGCTTTATCCATAATTAATATAGATATATATATATATATAAAACATTATATAAACAAAATTGTAAAGCAAAAATACATTAACACCACCATACCAAAGTTATAAAAACTAAATAAATGACACATTAAAAAAACCAAATTATTATATAACATCCTAGAATAAAACAAAAAAAACATTACTACACCAACAACACTACTTTCGAACATTTTTACAACGTAATAATACAAAACAAATTAATAATAAGTGGCTAGTACCTTAATTCACACTGGTTACATTCACAACAATGGGACTTGTAACCGAATACTTGCCATGTTTCCATGTAAGGGACCCAAATGCGTACTGACCCAAACTCTTCACGGCTTTCAGCGACACATTAAATCTTCTCTTTTCCCCGCTGGTAGAAAAGTGAAGCTCTGCAGGATCAACTGACACCGAAACTCCAACCGGAGACTGCACTTTTGCTTTATAAGTCACCGGTCCCTCTGCAACATTTGTCACAGTTCTTCTTACAGTTGCTGACCCTCTCAGCGCCGAGACAGTGATGGAAGGATAGTTGAGGTTATAGATGTTCGGGGGTCGTTTAGGACAAGAGAATGCCCTTCCTGTTATGGCCTTGAGCTGCGTTGAATTATAATGCAAGCTGCAAAAGAATGTGTTGTAGTCTCTGAGTGATACATCATAGACTAGGCCAGGATCTCCAGCCTTATTTGGATGCACATGACCTGCGCCATAGTTGAAAGGACCTGCTGTTTGCAGGGTTGAATCTTTAATTGCCGTTATGGTGTTGTCCATCTTTTGAGCTGTGATTTCAAAATATGAAAACCAGAAAAGAAAGAAGGTTAACAGATACTAAATTTATTTAAAAAAATAGAATTGGCAAAACATGTGAAGATTTATATACTCAAATATATATTCAAATATGTATAGTGTGGATAGAATCTAATTTTTATTATTCAAATATTTATAGCGGTGAATTTTCATAAAATATATTAAAATATTTTTAATAGTATACATAAATTAAAAATTAAATTTATTTATAAAGTAGTTATTTAATTTAACTTTTTAATTAAAAATATGTAATAATTTATTTTCAAAATAGTTATGTAAATTTTGTCTTTCTAATTAAATTCATTAATTGAAAAGATATCATATGAAATCAATTAATGGAATGAATTTCCATAATTAAAAATATTATTATTATAGAGTTTAGGCTTCTGATCCATATCAAGTTTGTGAGAGATTTTCTGCAAAAATCACATGGAATACCATTTGTCGACGCGTTTTGAACCAACTCGTGTGGTTCATCCTCAGGACGATAAACCACACTAGTTGGTTTGAAAAGTCGAAAAATGGTATTCCATGTGATTTTCGCTGAAAAATCTCTCACAAAATAATAATAATAATAATATTATTATTATTAATCTATATATATATATATATATATATATATATATATAATTTTCATTAATAATTATAATAATTTGTTTAAAATAAAGTTACAAGATAGTTAACTTTTTATAATTTTAATAATTTCAAATGTACTATAAAATATAAGTTTTTAGATGCTTATTATAAATTGATGCTATAAATTTACAAGTCATTTAATCTGTATAATTACACTAATTTATTTATTTATATAAAATATAACAAAATAAAACATCTTTTATTTAATTGATTTTATCGAGTTAAAAATTATAAAAACATCTTTGTTTAATAGAATTTTTTTTATAAAACTTATCATGTTAAAAATTATAAATATGATAATATGGATATTTGAGTATTGAATATTTTTTAAGGTTGCAAAATCACAAATTGTAAAGGAATTTGGAAACATCTAGTCTTTAAAATAGACATTCCACTCATGTTAAATACAACTAAAAGAATGTAGTAGATGAATAAAATTTCCATTCAAAAAGAAAATAACTATAACTTTAGCTGCTTTTTTATTTTGGATATCTACTTGAAATGTTAGAGGTTTGGAAAAGACTATGCACAATTTAAATAAAAAAGATTCAACTTAATTCCAAAAAAAATCCAGCATCATTGATATTTTCCATCAAAATTTTAAAGGATAAAAATTTATATTGAAGTTTAGAAACATCTGAAATTTTTATAATTATTTTTAAAAATATTAGATTTCAATAATTTTATAAAATATTTATAAAATTTTGAATATTTTAAATTTTATACTAGTTAATTAAATATTTATAAAATCATGAATATTTTAAATTTTATACTAGTTAATTGTGGTTAGGGAAAAATATATATATATTTTTTTTACTCAGAAAAAGACATGAAAAATTAGCTATCAGCCCTGAAATCTCTGTGCCCTCTCAAAATGAAAAATCCTACAAAACTTTGTATGTGTACGAAGATACAGATACCTGTAGTGATAATGGCAGATAGGATGGCTGCTGAGCTCCAATCAGGATGTGCACTCTTCAGTAAAGCTGCAACACCAGCAACATGTGGGCACGCCATAGACGTGCCAGATAATAAATTGAAAGGTACAGATCTATTATCATATATATAGCCAGTTACAGTTGTTGCTTCTGAATATGCTGCAAGGATGCTCACCCCTGGAGCTGTAATATCAGGCTGCATTGGAGAAACAGTCAACTTTCTTTTCAAAATATTACGATTCCTTACAATGGAAATGGATTTGTGGGGATTGAACGATAACCTTGAGTATGTCTGGAGTAAGAGAATTTGGACCCAGAGAGGAAAAATCTGCCATAATCGGAGCTGGCTTTACCCCTAATTGAGTTCTTGATAAAATGGAAGCGACAGGGGACCTGAATGAGCATAATTTAATTGGGCATTAATGTTTTTCATGCAATAACCAGGTTTTAGTACAAGTTAAAATGTTGCATTGAAATCCTAAAAGTTAAAAAGTTTCATTTAAATCCTACGCTGTCGATTTGATGTATTGAAAAACTGCGGCTCCATCAGTTGCATTCAAATGTGCAGCAGGAAGAAAATGAAGGTCTGCATCAATGTCTGTGTCGCCTTTGGGTGCATTGGCGAGAATCAGGCCTACTCCCCCTGCTAATCGAACGGTTAAACTTTTCTCAACTCTGTCAGAGATACCACGAAGGCAGGCGACAATTTTTCCTTTAACTTTTTTGGGATCTAATGATCCCGCGAAACAGAGTTGCCTGAAAATATTAGCGATTGAAACTGTTAAACCACAATATCAGAAAGAAGTGTGACTTTGATGGATTGAAATACTATTCTTTGGTAAAAGGTAATAGTATGCAGCATACGCAGCAGTTTTATTTGCATGTCGGGCTTTCACCCTCGCTGATGATACCAGTGGATACAGCTTTCCCTTTCGTAATTGGAACTGGCCTAGGCTTTGTCCCTGCCCTCCAACAAAAACACAGAGTAACAGAATCAACTTTTCTAGCAAACTTCAATGATCTGATTTATTGATTTCAATGCCCTTCATTGGGAGAAAAAAATTAGATTATCAAATTTTCAATTTTATGGACTGAAACAAAGGGAAATTTTCAATATCCATTATCGCCCTCTTGAAATTCTCTATGAAAAGAGACGTCTACTGTACTAACAATTATCCTCATAATCAATAAACAATTAAATCTGACAATGCCTTCCAAGAAAACATGCAACATAAACATGATGAAATATATTTAGCCGTTCCATGTTGGGGGCATAGATTTCCACCTCGGGCCTTATGGGAATACTGGTAAATGGAATTTCATAAGATGAATTAAACGCGCTTCATTACTTAACTAGAGAAGAAGCAATAAGCCGGCCGTCCCTGATGCAACTGTTTTGCTTTTCGAAGAAATTTTTGGCCTCTTTGTTTTCAAATTTACTTGAAAATTGGTAGAGATTTGTTGGATCCATGAACACTTAAAATAAATGGTGTTATAGAGTTTTTAAAGGCACTGAATGTTGGATTTACCCGCCAGCCTTAGTGATTCTAAACCTTTACCATTCTTTGTGGGTGGTGGGGTTTTTAATGGCTGGCCTCAATGTTTTTAGGGCAGTTAGTTGTATGTTTCTCCAATACTCTAATTTTTAAGTGATTTGGGGAATCAAAAGTGAGTTAAAGTTTTGATATTAGGTTAGAGTTTGTTATTATATTAAAAAAAATGTAGGTCATAGTAAATTTTCAAACCTTTATCATTATTTTAAATAATTAGTTAGTCTTATATTTTTAAGATAGTAGTCCCAAATTATAATTAATACAACACTAAATTCAAAAATACATTTTAAACAACGAAAAATTATAATTTTTAAAAAATTAAAAAAATTGTAAAACATAAAATAATTAAGATACTCGATATAAACCATACTTACTATACCATACTTACTATGTATGTTCTATTGTTTCCGAGATAAACACTCGAAGGGTATGCTCTGTCGATGCTGCTTGCTCCTACAGTTATGATCCAGGGTGCCACATTTTGAACTGTCCCCGGTAGACCAAAATTTCCGGCGGAACAGACGACAACCCTGCCTCTTTGAACTGCATGGAACGATCCAATTGAAATTGTATCTTGAAAATAATCCGGATTGGGAAGTTGACCTCCTAGAGAAATTGAGAACACATCAACTCCGTCATGTATCGCTGCATCGAATGCTGCAAGAATATCTGCATCATAGCAACCGTTGCCGCCTGAATCTGTAGGCCAACAAACTTTATAACTTGCAACTCTAGCATGAGGGGCTCCTCCTTTTGCAATCCCTTTTGCATGTCGATATATACTTGCATTTTTCACGAAATTCCCCCCTGCTGTAGACAGAGTATGAGTTCCATGTCCACCTTTGTCTCGTGCAGAGAGAAAATCCCCTGTTTCAGAGAGATTCAAAGGCTTGTTTTCAGCATCACGCCCTTTGATGAAATATTTTCCCCCAATCAATTTCCTGTTGCAGACAGCAATTTGGAGAGTGAAACTTTGCTTCCATTGTAAAGGGCTTGCTCTCCAACCAAATTGTTAATGCAAAACACTCAGAGTGAACAAGGATTCTAAGAATTGGGTACCATGTCCTACTTGTTCAAGCATGGATATTTTACAATGGGGTTGGCTTCTACTATACATCAACAAATAAAGGAACAAATACAGATATTGAGCATTCTCCAACAAGCAAGTTCGAAGTGTTTGCTTTCTAGGCAATGTAATGCAAGAAATAATAACCATAATAGACTGCAAGCAGTAAAACAAGAACAAATAAGAATGAGGGACTTTATACAAGAAACAATATGTATTATTCAGTAAATTTCAGTATATGTGACAATCATTTCTTAGAATCGTGCTTGCATGAGTAAACTTTTAAACCTTTACTATCATAATAAGTGGTTAATTGGCATGGAGATTAGTTCAAATCATCAATTTTCAATAAAATGAGAGTGACAATTACTCTAACATTATTTACCTCAAAATCATGCTTAATCAATGAAGTGACAAGTTATCCACCTCAAATATTGTAAATATATCCACCTCAAATATGGCATATTTACAAAGACCTTGAAAAAATAAGAATAAAAACTATCACTTCACGATACTGCAAGGGCTCTAGCAAAGTGCTTAAAACCGGCAATCAATAAACACTTACAATTTATACTACTACAAAAGAATACAAACTCAAACATACTTTTGGGAAACTGTAATCCTTCCTAAACAATTTGAAATTCTTCATCTTCTCTGGCCTTGTGTTTAACTTTGGAAGGCCATCCTTATTTGAATAGTACATTCCAAAATATGTTTAAAATTTGATGTAAACCACTTAGTCACTGTTTTACTTTAATAATGTCCATCATATTTCTAAAATATTTTTAAAATCTGATGTAAACGAGTTAGTCTAACTGTTTTACTACAGTAATGTCTATCATATTTCCAAAATATTGGGGAATTTGCAATGTATATACAAGATATCTTGTATTTCTCAGCCTGTAGATATTGATATAAAACTTCTCTTAAAAATCTGAAGAGAATGTTATCCGATATGCAAGTATGGTTAAACAAACTGAAAACTACTCTGACCCCTCATCAACGCACCTGTTGCAGTGTTCCGGACCGAATTGTGTTCCCTTTTTGCAGGACCCCTTCCATCGAGAAGGAATAGGCCCTATATCCTTGTCATGAAAACTTGCAGATTCTGGCCATACCCCTGAATGCAGAAGAAAAGTAGCATCAGAATCAATAACAAATAAAATGAACTCACCTAAAGAATATATTAACAGGCACACGCACAGCTATTTGCAAGGCTACTGAAGTGGGTTGCTACCTGTATCAATGTGAGCAATAATAACATCCTTTCCGAAATGCCCCTTTCTCCATAGCGATCTCGCAGGAATATCTACATTCTCAGTTTGTCCAGCTCCTGCTTCTAAGCCAAGGAATCCCCATGAACGAGTTGTGTGTAGACTTCTTGCTTGGTTAGGAAATACAGATAACACCTCAGGGAGTTCTGAATAATAGCACCCAACAGTAAGGATTCCAAATTCAATTCAGTTAGAAAAAATATGGAAATTTCTATATATCTAAGAGTGAAAAACAAGTATTAATGGTAAGTAATTCACAAAAAACTATCGAAAATTCTTCGCATTCATTCAATGTGAAAGAGTGAAAATAAGCATTAATGGTAAATAATTCACTTGAGAGAGAAAGAGCATGTTCTTCTTCAAGAATAGCAGCAAAACCATTCACGCTTCTGGTGTATGAGTAGAAGATGGCCTCCCTTGCTGCTTCCTTGCTGCATTTTTTCAGTGAAAACATATATATATATAAAGCTAATCAGTATAATGATAATAATTATGTAATTTGAAGGTTTTAGGTTTTAGCCTAGTCACACATGTTTCTTTTTCTGTGGACACAGAACTTAAAAGAATGTTACCTATATATTCTACCATTTATAATAAAATAGTAAGTTATATCACTTTCTAATAATAAAATGTGTGTATTTGTTTGAATTTCACATTTTCGTGTACATATTTTACACTCACTTGAATTGAATTAATAGTATTTATAAATTAAATTTGTGTTTTTAACCCTTACACATCTATATTAATTTATATCAAAATAATTAATTTATAATACACTAATTTCAAATTTAAAAATTAAATAATAATTAATACTTTTATTATATATATATATATATATATATATATTTTTACGCATCATATTTCTCTCTTAACCTGAAAATGGATTTATATTTAAAGTTAAATGAAAAACCAAGTTAATAAATTGTATTTTTGAAAAGGGAATTTAACTATGATAACAAAATTCATAACATCGTCCGTCATAGTATAATAGTAATAACAAAGAGTTTCATGGGATTCCAAAAAGATACCTAACGTATTTATATGGATTGCAATTATATTAATTTTAAAAAATTGATGGTTATATTTAAAAAATAATATAAAACTAAAAATGAAGATCAAACAATAAAATAAACAGAATAAGAAAAGCATGTAAAAAGATTTATTAAAGATTTATTTGTGTTTATCTATTGGAATGTACTCTCAAATTTAATATTAGTAAAACAAATTTCAGATTCTCCAAATAAACCAAAAATAAATAAATTGAAACTCTTTATTTTATTGAAATGGTAAAATGAGATGGAAATATACCTTTGCATGCAGTTCTCAATATTATAAGAAATCAATGCATATGAAACTCTTAACTAATTGATACCCATTCATAAAAATGGTGATCTAAATAATACATGAGAAATTAGCGTACTATCGGGTAAATAGCTTTTTTTTTTTTGCCAAATCAACTAGAAACATTCTAATGACGAAAATAGCTAAATAGTATGTTGAGATGCTTCACCAACTAGATTTTGGTATAAGTATTCAACGATAGATCACTTATAATTATTATAAAAAGAGAGTAAGAAAAAATATTTTATTTATGTTTGCTTTGTTTATGGGTAAAGAAAAGTATCTTATTTATATTTGTTGTGTTTATTTTGCTAACAAAATAATTTTTATTTATGTAAAAATGACTTTATAAACGATTTTAAAATAAGAAAATTAATATAAACAAACCAAAAGACTACCAAAACACTAGTAACAATTAACTGATTTTGTATAACATGATATAGCCATTCAATGGTGACAAATTGGATTCGTTTGTTTTTTAAAAGTACCATTAGTTGGATCACTTGTGGGGAGAAACATGTAAGACAAGGCATGAAGATTTTATATTTTTAAAAGATAAATGCAAAAATATCCAGCTATGGAATTGAAAATTAAGGAATTTTCTCTTTAGAATATTGATATAAAGAATTATATTATATGGTTGTTCAAGTAATTGGTAATTTGATGTAGTTTTCATTGTTTAGGGTTATATTTTTTAAAGATTTTTGTAAGAAAGTTGGAACATATTAGAAAGTATTTTTATCAAATGAAGTGGGAATTAAAATATAAATTATGACGAACAAAGAATTTGTTTTCAAACGTATAGGTAATGCAAGAAAATAGTGTACAATAAGGATTAGTATTTTGGAAAAAAAGTTATGAATTTAGAAAAAGGAAAATTGAAGAAGAATATTTAGGAAATGAAGTAAATAGTGTATGACAAGGCATAGTACTTTGGAAAAAGAGATAAATTTAAAAAAAAATAATAATAAAATTAAAGAGGAATCTTATCAGATAAAGCATAAGTTATTAGAAATACCATATAAAAGAGATTAATAAAAAATTATGGCAAAAATTTAGTTGTGAGAAAAAGATATTTTATGAACTTGAGAACACCTAGATGATTAACACATATTCTTAACCCATAATTGTGGCCATCCATTGGTTATAGGAGTGGGTTGACAATGTGAACTAATTGTTACAAAGGTGGATGATACAGTTAAGGTTGTAGTAGGAAGTGACAAAGAGATAGTAATAAGAGAGGTTGAGGTGGTGGTGGAGTAGGAGAATAAACCTCAATTAGAAAGAGAAATTAGATTAAAATAGAAAGTAGTTATTTTATATAAAGGAAATGCCCAATCCTCCCTTCTTCTATCCATTAAAATTACATATATAAAATAACACCACTTCTATAAATCTCTACACATAAAAATATGTTCAATTAAAATTAAATCTTCATAAAAAGAATATATATGATAAAAATAATAAGAAGAGTATAAAAAAGAACACATTCTTTTTCTATCCATTAAAATTACAGAGATAAAATAACAACACTTCTATAAATCTCTATGCATAAAAATATATTCAATTAAAACCAAATCTTCATAAACAAGAATATATATGATAGAAATAATAGGAAGAGTGACCAAAAAAAACACATTCAAAATAGCATTAAGAACGCATTCAAAATGACATTATTATTGTTCGTTAGTGAAAACCTTCTTATTATTTATTATTAATAATTGGGATAGAAATTGAATTTTTATTAATAAAAATAATATTAGTTTTTATTATTATAAAATATAAATGTTATTTTATTAAATGTATTAATTTTTATTTTTATTTGTTAGAGTGATAATTAAATAATTTTTTTATAGTGATAATTATCATGTTTAATATTTATATAAATTAAATTAGATTTATGAAAATTTAATAAATATAATCATTTTTTGGTTAATTTGTTTTGTTAAATCAATATAGTTTTGATGGGATAAAATTTTAGGCTTGTAATAAATATTTTGAAATAAACATTTAATGTGAGTGTACATAAGGTATTTGAAGGGAAAGTGATTTTTTTGCACAATATCTTAGTTTTATAAGGATTATAAATTTTTTCATCTAATATTTTAGGAATTGTGTAACATGCTACTTTACGATGGAATTTGTGTTAGCTTGTTCTTATTTTAGTAATGTTAATTTTCTTCTTTGTACTAACCAAAACAAAGATATACTTTTAATTTTCTAAATTATGATTGATCACCTCTTCATTATATCTTAATTTTCTATTATCCTACAAAATTTTTTGGCACCACAATTTGTCTTTAATTTTTTATGTAATAGCAATTTTGATATTATAATTATTCTACAATGTCACATTTTCCTCTAGTCCCCAATGATGTAGCTAACATTTAGCATTGTTATGCTAAGCTTTTGAAATCTATCAAAAATCTTTTTGTATAGTCATTTTCTCAAAGGGGACATGGCTCAATTCTATAATAAAGATAGGATAGGATAGATTTTATTTAATTTTGAGATTATATGTTATAACATAATTTTGGTTTGTTTTATCTTTTCTTCACAATTCTTTAGAGATGTTATATCATAAATTCCACAACTATATAGTATACTAAGAGGGACAATAGTTTCAAAGGGGAGTTACCTTTTACCTCATAGCTAAAGGTTCACTCATTTATGATTGTTTTTAAGTTCATAATAAGTTTTTCATCATTTATTTATCATTTTCTCAATGTTATATTTGTATTTAAACTTCAGATAAAGTTTGATTCCTTACAGGGTCCTTGTCATAGGTGAAATTAGTGTAAGTATTCTTTCAAAATTTAATTATCATAACCTATCAATGTTAATTCACTTACATTGCACTCTATAATAAATCCTTTATATTGTAGGATATAGTTAATCTTTAACAAATATTAATTGTTCTATTGAGATATACTAATAAGAATAATATCATTAGCCTACAAAATAAAATAAAAATCATTATTATACTAATTAGAATTATGTCAAAACAATCTTCTTTATTCAAACAATCTTTTAACTTGTCAATATATATCAAAAAAAACTTCTTTAATTAGTTCCTATATTACAATCAACTTCTTGCAAGATTCTTAAAAAGTGTGACAACCAAAAAACTCCCTTCCAAAATGAAACTTTATTCCAAAAACAAAACCTAAAGCCATATCAAATTTTTAATGGTTAATTTAATAAAATATAAGAGTTTAATTTATTATTACAGCAAATAATTATAACTCCAAAATCCATCTTAACTTATTTCTTTGCAGAGTATACTTTTAACCAACCTTATTTTTCTTTTCCAAAAATAATTTTATATAATTCTTTAAAAAGTACAGTAAAGTTGATTTTTCATCTTTATAATTATAAAATTACTCTTTCCACATTACATCCTCTTAAATGTAACTATCCTAGGTCGAAATTCCTTGAATATTTTGTTCCCAAGAACAAAAGTTCAGTTAAGCACCTAAATATGGACTGGCTTAGGCTGTCCCAAACCGTCTTTCTCACTTTTTGAATGTTCATCTTATGAAAAAATTATAATTTTTTCAATTATTTTATAATTTTTTTTTAAAGAAAACATTCGTTTTAATTATTAAAGTTATTCCAATTATACTATTAAATAATACACAACAATTACTAATCAACCATATTCATTATAAATCAACATTAAAAAAAAAACCTAAATAAAATTAAAGTGAAACAAAAAAATTCAACCACATGAACCAGAATACGATCTAGAACATACAGTTATGATTGTGGATCTGAGGTATTTCATAGGCAACAACTTCGGCCCGTCCTTTAAAAATCACTCAGAAGTATGATTGTGCTAAAAATGAGCCACATATTATGTACTGTTATTAGCATATTGATGGGAAAGTAACGAAAGGCATTCTTATTAATACTAAGAATATATTATAGAAAATTATTCATTTATACATTAATTGGTTCAGTTAGTTACTTTCTTCATACTGATAGGAATATATTATACAAAAATATTCATTTATATGTTAATTGGTTCAGTCAATTACCTTTCTAACACTGATCCCAGAAGCTCATGATGTGAATCAGCTACCTGTTGGTGGTCTGCATTGTCATCATGTTGTCCTCCTAAGTATACCACATATGACTGCTACATGAAGAACAATGATCAGGAATTCCAACTATGGTTTCAGACATATCCATGAAATATTGTTTTTGAAGTGTCAAGTTATTGTGTTCTTAAAAGAATTTAACAAACAAATATACCAACAACATATCTTTGATAAATGAAGACATTAGAACCTATAAAATAAGAGTAGAGTACAAGCCATTTCTTCTTGCCTTCTTAGCCCCCGCAGTTGAATCTATGAATGGTGATAACAAGAGGACCAGAAATACAAATGAACTTGTTTTCCCAACCATGGCTGCTGCTGCTGCTTCTCCTCTGCGATACATGGTGCACAATTATTTCAAAGCCTTTTATACAAAGACCTTGGCGATGTACGAACCGATAATCGGAATTCAAAGAGATAAATGTGGCGTGTCAAATGCAAATGATCGGTTTTGAGGGCATTCTCGACTGCATAGAATTCTGATTACTTGACACACAGGGTGGCATGCCTTGTAGTGTGCGAGAATTATATGCGACAGGCATATTTTGGATGGTTTCCCCCTTAAAATAGGCGTGTGTAAACATAACTGTGAGATTCAGTAAATCGAGGAGGCAATGGATTAGTGTGGATGCAGTTGTAAGATTCGTAGAATTACTTTATCCATAAGGAGTATCAATTGTCTAAACATTAGGCCAACGATAGCGGGGACGACGTCGAAAATTAACGGTGAGGATGGATGGTGGTAGTGGTAGATGAAGTCATGTGGTTAGAACTTTAAAGTTTGAGAAAAAAAGCAAAAGTCAAAATTTTGAAAATAAGTTCGGTATTAAATTTAAAATATTAAAAAATATCATATATATATATATATATATATCTATAATAATTTTAAAAGTTTAATATATTAAATTTCACATTAAATTTTAGTAATTCTCTTCTATATTAAAAAATAAAAAATAATAATAAATTAAGAAAAAGGTGTTAATGATTAATATCTATTTAGCCAGTTCCTAATTGTTTCTAGATCACTATATAATTATGTTGACTAAGCAAGTCAAGACGGTTGGCAATGTGGCAAATGTTTTGGAAATGAGAATGGGTGCGAGTAAGAGCCATGTAATGCAAGAAAAAATGTTTTTAGTTTTCAATCCTCTTAGCCTCACATAGTTCTTTCATCCCAAGGTGTTTTGGTAATAAGCCAACCTCTAGTTTCACTTCGAAGCTGGTGAGAATGGATTCTTCTCTTTGCTTTGTTTAGTTCTTTCATCCCAAGGTGTTTTGGTAATAAGCCAACCTCTAGTTTCATCAAGACGGTTGGCAATGTGGCAAATGTTTTGGAAATGAGAATGGGTGCGAGTAAGAGCCATTTAATGCAAGAAAAAATGTTTTTAGTTTTCAATCCTCTTAGTCTCACATAGTTATTTCATCCCAAGGTGTTTTGGTAATAAGCCAACCTCTAGTTTCACTTCGAAGTTGGTGAGAATTGATTTTCTCTTTGCTTTGTTTAGTTCTTTCATCCCAAGGTGTTTTGGTAATAAGCCAACCTCTAGTTTCACTTCGAAGCTCGTGAGAATTGATTCTTATCTTTACTTTGTTCATTTTCTTCTTAGCACTAATCAATATATGACAACAAAAGTTAATGATTAAAATATTTTTTAATACAAATATGTTTATTTATATCTTTAACTTCTATATATTATTGAAATATTATATTTCCATTACAATAAATTATAAATATATAAATTTATAGAATTTAAGTGTGTATGGTATAAACAAAAATTAATATATAAAAATTGTGAAAATAAAGATAAAGAGACATGAAAAATTTTATTAAAAAATGAGGATGTTCTATGTAAATTAACAAAATAATGGTATCCTCCCAAAAGTAACTTATCATGTGTGTGTCTCTCCCTAGTTGTGACATTTAGACACAACATTCCATTAGTATAGACAATCTGGAATCCCTAGTTGTGACATCTAGACACAACATTCCATTAGTATAGACAACTTGGGTTTTTTTTTTCTAAGTTTGCAGGTTTTAGACTTTAGGGTTTTCGTTAGGGGATTTTTGAGGTCTAAAATGGGTCTCCTAAAAAAAATGTGCAACCAAAATAAACTTTATAAGAACCAATAGGATTCAAGATGATCATGTCAACCATGGAGTATGATTCACTACTTTTGGAGTTAAAAATTGAAAAGATTAAAAAATAATAAAATACTAAAACTACTTTTTCAACTCGTATTTTCAAATTATCTCCCTAAGGTTTTACTCAAATTTCGAGCAAGAGCACTCGTTAGATGAAAAATTTAATTCCTCATCCAAGGAGTACCCATGTTGCATACTCTCGATGGAACCCACTACATGAAAAATGAGAAATACATGAAAAACGTGATTGCAATCACATTTTTTCATGTATTTCCCATTTTCATGTAGCAGGGTCCATCGAAAGTATGCAACATGGGTACTCCTTGCATGAGGAATCAAATTATACATCCAACGAGTGTTTCCACTCAAATTTTGAGTAAACACATAGGGATATAAGTTGAAAATACGAGTTGAAAAAGTAGTTTTTTCTTTTCTCCCTCTAAAATTTGATGATGTAATCTAATATTATTTTATTATTTCTACTATTATTTTATAATTTGCTTAGCAGGCACATTTTAGATCTCAAAATTCCCGTAATGGTTGTTTTTTAATTTTTTTATTACGAACCTCTTTGAATTTCTTACGATTTCATAACGATTTTGAAATGAATTTCAATAGAATTTTAGATGAATTTCATGAAATTATTCATGTTCATGTTTCACTTGTTCATGTTCAAGTTGAGACTTCTGAAACTCATCAAATAAGTTCACCAATGAATGAAATTCAAATAACTTTAAATTTAATCAATTATGTTCATCAAATCCGGTGACTTGGGTGGTGACGAAAACAACAATGACGACAAAGATGGTGTGGTGGTGATGGTAGTGACAGTGAGTAGAAAGATGATAATGAAAATGCGGATGAGGATGGTGGTGACAATGATGATAATGAGGACGAAGAGGCTGATGGTAATATTCTATTTTCTGGATATGATTAAAATAGATTGAATCTACCCACGGTATTTACCGTAGTATTTACCATGGTATCTACCCACGGTATTCCCCTTCATTTTTTGAAGGAAAATAATAAAATAAAGCTTCCCGAGGATCCATCAAGCTTATAAAATGGGATAAGAGCTAGGCATTGGGATCATCCTGGAGTATCAGCCTCCTAGGCAACCATTTTGCGGGGGTCATGCAATTTTCCAAATGGGATAGGTTTGCTTCAAGTATAATTTATATAAACTAATGAATCTAGATCATGTGACAAACTGTAAAAGTCACAATTGGCAGACTAAGGTTTTAGGCAATTTTCTAGGAGTTGGGATAGATATCCAAGTAGTGTTTAATATGTTAGGAGATATTCTAGTTAATTAGAGTCATATATGTACGTATAATTGGATCAAGAAAGGAAGCTTAGAGAGAGAGCTTCTCGAGAAGCTCGAGAAGGGAGGATGTATAATTCTCTGTAAACATGTTTTAGTAATATAATACATTGAGGTTGCCTATGGTTTGTGTCTATTCAATTTGTTTTCTTGGACATGTCTTGATACCCCATGTGAAGTGGGCAAGTTTCTTGATCACACTTAGTGTAACAAGTATGTTGTCGTGATGTTCAATTATTAATTTCTTGGAGGTCTGCCAATTTTTCCTAGGGTCATGCTATTATAAAGTTATGTAAGTCACCCATTTTACTCAAGAGAAACTAGGTCAAGGCCTTAGTTGAGATTTTGGAGTTCATTAATTTTATAGGGGAGGGTTGATAGAAATTGGAGTTCAAGCACAAAAATGAAGCCATAGGTTTAGAGCGAAAAGGTTTGGTGTTTGAATCTCATATTCAAAAGTCAAGGTACATGTTTGAATGACGGGTCATGGTGTTTGAAAAGAAACTTTGGGGTTGTTGTAGTTTTATCCCTTGCCTTTATCTATGCAATAAAGAAACCCCCGAAATCCAGTTTACAATCCCAATATTGCCAATAACCTGAAGATCACTATGGGTATGGCTGTCCTGATAACCTTGATAACCTAGAGCCCGATAACCTTATGGACCAAGAACCCTCAAGGAGTGGATTTGAATGACAAAATGACAATGAAAGGGGGATTTACGTTATCATCAGGGTTAGTAAAGGAAATTATAATCCAGGGGGTTGATAGTAGTCGAGTCCAGAATTAGGATGGTTATGTAAAGTGGTATCAAATTACTAGTATTTTCTCTTTGGAATGGAGAAAAAAGGAAGCGATTTTTCTACAGGAGATTTGCAACTAGTAGAGGTATTAGAAAGTTTAGTGGTAGAGAAGTTTAGTGGTAGAGAATCCTGAGAATGATTTCAGGTAAGGGAACTAGAGTAAGAATATAGAAAGAAGATACAAAACTAGAGGATTTGGTGTAGATTGGACAAATTTCTAGCAAGAAATAAAGTTTGGGAGAATTGATAGTTAAACATACTAAAGAAATGAATGCAAGAGATTTTGGAAATTCAGTGTTGATGACCTGGTAGGTAATCTAGTCTTTTCACTTTATTCTAATCTAGAAAAATAAATTGGTGGTTACATGTAGCAACAAAAGAAAGGAGAATTGTGCCAGATAACCCTTACAACAGAAACATTGTGGCCGAGAGTGGTTCTGGCTAAGGTTGGAAAGAGGACAATAGAGGATTTTATCAAGAGGAGTGAAGAGAACGAGGGAGTTCTCAAGAAGGGTGAGCAAAGTGTAGAAGCCATAGGAGTAGAGAAAGCTCAATAAGTTCTAGAGGAGAGAACCAATGATTCCAAAAGGCCAAGCATAAAGAAAATAAACTTGGTGAGGTTTCTTGTGGAGGCTTGTTTGTAGCACATATTGAGCATGGAGAAGTTGATCATGAAGAAGGGGAATGAAATTAATAAGAATAGTGATGATGAAGGTTTAGAGAGAAGCCACACAAAAATAAGTAATGATGAGTTTTACAGAAATATGGGTAAGTTAAAGGAAATAATCAGTGTGGTAAGTATGTTACTACAAGAAATGGAGAATGAAGACCAAATATGTGGATGGAATTTGAAGAAAAAGATCAAGTGGCATGTTAGACAAGAATATTCTACGATTCTTACAAAGAAGCTAATGCACCTGGTAAGCACTCAATTGAGAGATGAAGAGCTTAGATAAGTTGAGTGTGAGGAGGAGAGACTTCACTATTGTGAACCAAAACAAGAAACATTCTTTGGAGAAGTGGATGATGAATATGCTAATGAGAAATTGAGTGGGAGTCTCATGAATTTTTTAAAAGGTTCTCATTAGCCTTTTCTCCCCTCCTCTCTTCACCATTCAAGTCTGGAGCAAGCTCCTCAAATCTGGGTTGTCGTTGGAACCGTGATTGTGGGAAAAGACCTATTGCCTCAATGGAAGATCGACGGAATAGTAGAATACATCTCTAATAGGGATGAGATGCACAACACATTTCAACCTCGTATTCCAAATAATGGCCATGTGGTCAAAGAAGACATTAGTAATAAAAAGGTCAAAGTGCATTATACAAATCTTATTGGTGATGAGCGGGATGGAAGGCCGAAGCGGTGAAGACCTGATTGAGAGCAACGTGCAAACATGTTAAGGAGTTGCGTTGAGGAGCAACAATGTGCCACATCTAAGCTCATAAGACAGGATGCACAATTAGTAATTTTTGTTTTTGTTTTATGAGAGGTAAAGAAACACTATCAACAATCATTCCACATGGGTGAAGATGAAGCCAGATTTTCCACAACAATGTTGCATACTAGTTTGCGTGTTCTTGAATTTTGAGTTTTGTAAGTGAAACATGTTGAACCTAATCAACTCAACATGTAAATGCAATTGGTTAGAATTGATCACTCTAGCAATTGCTAATTGAAGTTAGAAAGATTCAAGATGAAAGCACTAAGTATGATTCTAGAAGAAGTTGGTTGAAGCAACAATAGATGGACAAACAAGGTAAAATATTGTGTGTTGAAATAAAGCAGACTCATAGTATATGTCACATACATTAGTAAGCAAGTCTAGAATGTTTGTAGTGGTCATTGTAAAGTATGTACCTAGTAACTCCAAGAGATGGAGTGTGAAATGTAAGCCTTGTAAGGCATGTGTATCCCCATACAGTTCGTGGTAATCTAAAAACCACTTTGTATTTGCAATGTCAATTTGTGGTAAGCTAGAAACCACATGTAAGAGTGAAGTGGGACAAAGATTCCTATTGGCATGGTTTAGGGTTAGCCGAGAAAACCCTTGGCCTGGTTGAGTTAGGTCTTTCGAGTGCCCTAGTGGCAAGTTTGTAGCCCAGAGTGGCTGGAGTGCCCTAGTGGCAAGGTTGTGGCCCAGAGTGGCTATAGTGCCTTCGTGGCTGAGTTGAGCCTTCGTAGCTATGTTGAGCCTTCGTGGATGAGATCCCATGGTGGCATGGTTGAGGGTGATTCGATAAAACCCAAAGCATGGTTACGAGTAATCTGAGAAGACCCATGATGATATTGGAGGGGGATTTACAGGTACATGTACATGTGTGCAGTTATAATGGTTGACAGAACCATGTATGCGAAGGACATCCTATAAGACTGGCGGTTGCAACAGTTGGCACCCATGCATTCTAGTGGATGGTTTCTCCTTTATATGGACATCAACATATTCTTTTGTTATGGTTGACCACAACTAGACTTTACAAATTGATATCAAGATAAGTACTCATTAAGGGGGTGTATTGGAATATGTAATTCCTACTTGTCTCAGATGTGTCTCTCTAACTAGAGGAGTCTGCTCCTAACTATGTTCCTAGATTTGTGTATGGTTGAGATATTCTCTCAACCAACAGATTTTGTGTCCAAGATAGTTTTCATATCTTGAGACAACACTCCTATATATATGTAAAATCATATTTGATTAATAGACAGTAAGATAGCTTGCACTATCGGTTTTTTAACAAACCAAACATTAGATAAGATCTATATTATTATTATTATTGGATAGTGAGAATTATATAATCTATTGTTATTACGAAATGGAATTTATTTAATAATAGTAAATGCTATATAGTAGTTAATGCTTGTTATTTAGTTTAAATAAAAGTTAAAATGAAGAATTGAAGTTAGTATTAATGTTTAGAATTGATTTAATTTTGGTTTTAGTTAATCGTAATTCTGTATTTTGGTGCTCGAGAATCCAATCATACCTCATGACAATAATAATATCTTATTGTAATAATAATGTTTTTGTTCAGAAGGTTTTCTAGAAAGTTTTATATTTTTATAGATAGGTATATTTTAAAGGGTAGTTGTTCTTGCTAGATATATCTCTAAAAGATAAGACTAATATATTACTTAAAAAAATACATATTTTAAAAATGGAATTGTTTTATTCACTTAGTTATTTATGTTTTGAATTGATAACCATTTTAATTTATTCTAAATAATTTTTTTTGTTGATTTCTTATTGATATTAAGTAAAATTATATATAATTTTTTACTAAATTCAATTTATTTGTTAGAATTCATTTCATCTGATAACCACTATTTTTTTATGTGCTTAAACCAAATTTTGTAATAAACAATAAAATAACACTAGGTAATATAAATAAAATGTTTTTATTTTTAAAATAATTATATAATAATTAAATGAATATATATTGATTTTCTAAGTGTTTAACTATTTTTAATATGAATTTAAAAAAAAAAAAATTATAGTTAAAATCAATTTTCACTTAATTATTAATGAGTTTATTCCATTATATTTGAAAAAAATAGTTTAATTCCGTCATTAAAATTTTAAAACTGTTAACTAAATATATTATTTTTTAATTTTAAACTTGTTAATTAATAATATTTAATATAAAAATAATTTAAATATTAAAAAATAATTAATTTAAATTCTAATTAATTAATATTGAATGAGATTTCATTTTGTTATTATTAATCTTTAAAAAGAAGTAATCAATTTAGCATTTACCAATATAAATAATACATATTTGATATTTGTAAATCAATGTGGAGCAGATGACAAAGTTGAACTCAAAACTAAATTTAATGAAGTCATATGATTTTGGAATCTGTAAATTAAATTTGACATAATAATTATGTGCCTAAATTAATCTTCTCATTTCATCATACATATCAATGCTAGTTTGCTTTTATTCCACATATTTATAATTATGTTTTTCTTTTATATAATGTATAGATTGTTATACATTTAAAACAATAAAAGGAAAAACTAAAAATCAACCATTTAAATTAAACATAAAAATGACAATAATATACAATATTCCCTAACTACAAAAATCCATTTTTTAACTACACATTTATAAAATTTAAATGTTTTAAAAATTATTAAATGCATTAATGTTGTTATTAATTTATTTCGTAGACCCACCCAGTATATGATACTTCTATAATAAGGATTTCAATTTTGAACAGACGAACACATTCGTATAGTGTTCAGAGATGAATAATAACAATAACGCTATCTTGACTCCAAAAATATAATATCAACCTATCATTATGTTAATCCAAGTGTGACGTGCTAATGATAGCATTCAACTTGCATAAATTATTATTTTATAGCAGTTGTGACAGTGGCGGCATAATCACATCATTCATAAAACCACCACTCTGGAAGTACACTTGTTAAGAAGCATGGTGTAAAAAGATGTTCAAAATGATATACGATAACATTACAAATAAATGTGGATAAAAAAAATTAATCAATGGAAAAAATATTTTGTAAAGTTTTATTTTGAGAGATTGAAAATTATTTAATATATTTTACCAAAGTAATAGGTGGTCAAGCCAAAAGCTAATGCTTAATAGTTACTAGCAATAGGCATAATAAAGAAATACTATAATTTTAAATCAAATATCACTAATATTATAAAATATAAATATTATTTTATAAAAACAATTTGTTTTTAATTATTTTTATTAATATTGCTAATAATAATGATGCTTAATATTTATTAAGATGATATTTAATTTATCAAATTTAATAAATATATTTTTTCTTGATTAATTTAGCTTTTTAGATTAATATATTTTAGATGAGTTAAAATGTTAGGATAGTAACAAATATTTTAAGATTATTATTTATTTTGGGTGTATACATGATATTTTAAGAGAAAGTGTTTTCAACTTCAACCCACTGAATTTTATAAAGATGACAAAATTTTCAGACCATAATGTTTTAAGAATTATCCAATTTGTACTTTCGTATGGAGTTAGTGAAAATGTGTTGTTATGTTACCCATGTAGATTTTCAATTTTAGGCTTAAAAAACATGTAGATACTTTTGATATTCTAGATTAGGATTAATCACTTCTTAGTAGTACATTAATTTTTTGATATCCTCTAATTCATTATGGTACCACAATATATCCTTAATTTTCTATGTAATTTAATAATTTTGATATTATTATTAGTATTATTATTTTGCATTCTCACCTCTTCCTTTATTACTCAATGATTTAATAGAGACATAGAATTTTATGCCAACCCTTGAGCCTTATATGCATGGATTGAGAAAGCCTTTTATCATCCATGTTATTTTACATTATTTATAGATAAAAATCAAACTTTGAATTAAAAAGAAGGAGTTGCAACTCACATGTGTGTACGACACCTGGGAGACTGCACTAAAAAACAAAGAGGAGACTCTCTCTCATGTTCACTCTACATTACATCAAATGAATATTACAATATTAAATACATCACTGAAAAATAGGTAGTTGTAAACAACCTCCTAAACTCTAGGAACTAATCCTAAACTAAGGAGATACGTTACAACCATATAACCATTTCTCCATTATTTTTAACTCCCCCCCTTAATGGAGAAAGGGTTATTCTGCACTCCTAACATCCCTCTAAATAATTCAAACTTTACTCGCCCTAGAGGCTTAGTAAAAATATCAGCTAAATTATCACAAGTATTACAATACTCCACACATATTTATTTTGACTGTATCTTTTCTCGAACAAAATGAAACTGAGCGTCAATATGTTTAGTATTTTTATGGAAAACTGGATTGTATGCAAGCTTTATTGTGCTCTGGTTGTCAATTTTGATGCTGGTTGCTTCTTTCTGACTTTCGCCTGCATCACTAAGCAATCTCCTCAACTAGATGGCTTCGCATGTTGCTGCACACAACGCCTGGTACTCAGCTTCACATGATGATAATGCTACATTACTTTGCTTTTTGCTACTCCACGAGATAACCCCAGATCCAATACTAAATGCATAACCTGTGATGGATCTATGATCATCCAGGTCACCTGCCCAATCAGAATTTGAATAACCTGCTAAAGTAACATCATAAATGTCAGTGTATAAAATACCATAATTACAAGTACCACTAAGGTACCTCAACACACATTTTGTTGCAATCCAGTGACTTTCAAGTGGTCTGGACATAAACTGGCTCAGCACACTAATAGAATATGCCAGATTAGGTCTAGTTGTCGTGAGATATATCAAACTTCCCACTAGCTGTCTTTACAAAGTGGCATCCACCTGTTTTGTGCCATCATCACTGCTTAACTTGAGATTCTGTTGCAATGGTGTTGCTGTTGTTTTACATTGTTCCATTCTGAATCTTTCCAACAGGGTTCTGGCATACTTTCCTTGAGTTAGAAAAGTCTGACCAGAATCTTTCCACACCTCCAAACCTAGGCAATAATGAAGATCTCCAAGGTCTTTCATTTCAAATACATGTGACATTTGCTTGATTTCTTTGATCAAATTATTTGCATTTCCTGTTATAATCATGTCATCCACATACAAAGAAATCAAAATGATTTGCCTCTGTTTATTTATCTTGGTATACAGGTTTGGGTCGTTGAGGCTCCTATGAAAACCATGTTGTATAAAAAATGAATCAATTTTCTCATACCATGACTTGGGTGCTTGTTTCAAACCATAAAGTGCCTTATGCAATTTACACGCTAAATGCTCCTGCCCCTTTTTCACAAAACCGGGGGGCTGTACTAAATAAATTTCTTCCTTTAATTCTCCATTCAGAAATGCAGACTTAACATCTAGCTGGTGTAGCTTCCATTTATGTTTTTTTGCTAAAGAGATTAGCATTCTAATTGTATTTAGTTTAGCTACAGGGGAAAAGGTGTCATCGAAATCTATGCCTTCTTGCTGTGAATAACCCTTTGCTACCAGTCTAGCTTTGAATTTTTCTACACTCCCATCTGCATTTATCTTAGGTTTATACAACCATTTACAACCTATAGGGTTTTTTCCTCCAGGAAACTCAACTAAATCCCAAGTATGATTTCTCTATATTGATTCAATTTCCTCATGCATTGCAGCCCTCCATTCATCTGATTTACTTGCTTCTTCATAATTTGAAGGTTCTACAATGTTTAAAATTTTGGACATTAAAGCAAAGCCTTTCAATCTTTCAGGTAGTCTAGTCTTCCTACCTAATATTCTAGGTAGAGGACTTACCTCAACTCTATCAGTTTCAACACTTTCCGAGCCTGCATCATCACTTATTACACTATCTACTGCTACTTCTTCCTATTTCTGCTCCTGCTGCTACTCTTCATCTTCGTCACTGTTCATCTCTATCAACAATGGAATGTGGCTATCACTGTTAGAGTCTTCCTTTTCTTCTTTAGTCTGTTCATGAAAAATAACATATCTGCTTGCAAAAACTTTATGAGTCACAGGATTATATAACTTGTATGCCTTATACTTTGTGCAATATCCTACAAATATATATTTCAAGGCTTCGGGGTCCAACTTCTTTCAATCTGCTTTTGGTATATGAGCATAAGCTTTAGATCCAAATATTCTTAGATGACTAACTGCTGGTTTGAGTCCAAACATTGCTTCAAAGGGGGTTTTGAAGCCTAGACATTTAGTAGGACTGCTATTCTTTAAATAAACAACAGTATTAATGGCTTCTGCCCAAAGACCATTCGATATACTTTTACCTTGAAGCATACTTCTCGCGCACTACACAAGCTCCATTATGTTGTGGAGTGTGTGGCACCGTGAATTGCTGCATAATCCCATGTTGCTTGCAGAAGTTCATGAACTCTCCTAACCTATATTCTCCCCCTAGGTCCGAGCGGGAGAATTTTTATCCTCTTTCTTGTTTGGTTCTCTATCATAGATTTGAACTCTTTAAAGTACGGAAAGGTTTGACTCTTTTTACTTAAAAAATAAACCCATGAAAACCTAGTGCAGTCATCTGTAAACAATAGAAAATAATATGCACCTCCTAAGGACCTAGTTTGCATAGGTCCACAGATATCTGTATGCACTAGTTCTAGGATGTCTCTTTCCTTTATGTTGACATGCAAAGGGAACTCTTCTCTATGCATTTTCCCTAATGCACATCCATCACATTCCAACTTGACATTATGAAAAATAGGGAGTCCATCGACCATACCTTTCTTCTGAAGTAAGATGAGGTCTTGCAAATTGAGATGTCCAAATCTCTGATGCCAGAGATTTTCGACTGTTGATCTAGCTGCAACAATTGATTTTCGTGGCATACTCTTTGCATCCAATCTGTACAAATTCCCCACGCGCACTCCTATTGCAACTGTTTCCATATGGCTACCCTTAATGACACAACCATTCTTAAAGAATTGCACCTGCATGTCTTGGTCTATAATCATTGAGACGGAGATCAAGTTTTTCTTAATTCCTAGAACATATAATACATTTTTAAGATGTTTAATGTCGCCACTAGGTAGCTTCACAGGAATATCTCCACATCCTTTGATCTCATACCCACTGTCATCTCCTAGATAAATTTTTGATCCACATGCAGATTCTTCAAGAAATTCAAAACAGTCTTTCTTACCGGTCATATGTGAGGATGCGTCAGAGTCGACATACCATATGTCATCCTCATCTCCCTTTGATGCTAAAAGAGCACAATCGACTGTGAATAGTCGAAGATCATGGCTGTGGTCCTCCTCTTCTCCAGCAAAACAGCCCTGATGTTTCCTCTGTTTTCCTTTTCTTTCATCTTCCTGCCTCTTATAACATTCTTTAATCTGACGACCAGGTTTCCCACAATAAAAACATCTCTTAACATAATTATCAGTCATACCTTTGAATGATCTCTTTTGAAAATAGCTGGCCCCCTTTTGCTGCTGCTACTGCAGTTGTTGGCACTGATGTTGGTGCTGGTGCTGCTTTCCTATATACTGTCGCCTCTTCACCATCAGAGCTAGGTCATTTCTCTGAGTTTTCAGATTTTGTCTTCGCTCCTCCTCCTGGAGTAGAATCACTGTCAGCTCATCAAATGAAGGGGCTTTCTCCCTCGCTGACAGTCCTGTGATGAATGTCTGGTATTCATCAGTCATTCTGTTCAATGTGAGTGTAACTAGATCTGAGTCAGACACTTTTTCTCCAATAGCTCCCAGTTTGTCTCTCAGATCCTTGACTCTGGCCATGAATCCACCAACGGACTCATTCTCGTCCATCTTCAATGCAAACAACTTTCCCTTAAGTGCCAGAACACGATTTGTATTCTGAGTCTCATACAGGCTCTTGATTGTTGTCCATATATCAGCGCTTGACTTGGAATCTCTGATATGTGGGATAATATTGTCCTTAACGGACATCTTCAGTATAACTTTTTCTTTCATTTCTCTTTTATCCCAGTCTTGTTCTTGGGTCGCTGTTCTAGATTTCGACTCATTTCCCTCAACGATCGCCCATGCATTTACGCTCTCCAGCAAAGTTTGCATTTTGAATTTCCAGTTGGAGAAATTCGTTCCATCGAGTTTGCTAGACTCGTGGAGGTATGATTCTATACTGTTGTTCATTTTCGCCCAACTGAACACCCTATTCGGCCACCACTGGGCAAGTCCGATCTGCTACAACCGAACAGATCAGGAACTTCACTGTGCCACCACTGGGCAAGTCCGATCTGCTGCCACCGAACAGATCAGGGACTTCACTATGCCACCACCGGGCAAAACCGATCTGCTACCACCGAACAGATCAACAAGCAAGCTCCAACACGCCACCATTGGGAAAAGGCGATCTTCTTCCACCGAACAAATCAAGGAGCTGCACTGCGCCACCACTGGGCAAAAAACCGATCTACTTCCACTGAGTGGATCACAGAGCTCTGATTCGCCACCACCGGGCATGTCCGATCTGCTACCTCCGAGCGGATCACGGAACCCCAATTCGCCACCACCGGGCAGGTTCGATCCAAGTGGATCAAGGAACCTCAATTCGCCACCACCGGGCAAATCAAATATGCTGCCACCGAGCAGAAATCTCCACGTGCCACCACCTGGCAACTCTAATCTGCAAAAAATTGCAGATTTCCAGAGAGAAAGAGGTTGGATTTATGGCACTCTGAACAGCTACAAATCTGCGCCAATTGCAGAAAAGAAAATTTCACGGTGTCCACGGAAATTGACGCGCTTAACAGCCACGGATCCACGCCAATTTAGTTATAATTTTGTTGGCGTGCTTATCATCCCCAAACCCACGCAAATGGGCGCTTCTGTTCTTTAAAAAATCGCGCCTTTCTGTTTTGTTCTGGATTGGCGTGACTGTCTTCAAAAAATCCGCGCCAATTGCTAAACCTTTTCTTCGGCTCAGAGATGATCAGTCATCTGAGACCCTTCGCTCCAGGTGTTACTGTAGTTCCACCTGATCACACAAACACATTTACATGCAATCCTATCACTACGGAATTGTAACTAATGATACATCCCTAAAAAAAAATGAGGCTATCTCTATCCTAAGCTCTGATACCAAGATAAAAATCAAACTTTGAATTAAAAAGGAGTTGCAGCTCAAGGTGTGTACGACAACTGGGAGACTGCACTCAAAAACAAAGAGGAGACTCTCTCTCACGTTCACTCTACATTACATCAAATGAATATTACAATATTAAATACATCACTGAAAAATAGGTAGTTGTAAACAACCTCCTAAACTCTAGGAACTAATCCTAAACTAAGGAGATACGTTACAACCATATAACCATTTCTCCATTATTTTTAACTTTTATCTAGCATTACTTATCTACCATCTACATGCCAACCCTTGAGCATTATATGAATGGACTAAGAAACCCTTTTATCGTCCATGTTATTGTACATTTTGTATCTAATCATAGCTACATTTTCAATAGGGGCATAGCTCAATTTTATTAGGATATGATATATCATTTTTAATTTCGAGATTATATATTGTATAACACAATTTTGGTTTTTCTTTATCCTTTTTTTCATGATTCTCTATAGATGATATAACTTAAACTTCATAACCATATAAGATAAGAATGGGGACAAAAGTCTCAAAGAGGATTTTAGTTTTTATCTCATAGCTAAAGCTCCACTCATTTACAATTGTTTTCAAGTCCATAAAAAGTGTTCCTGTTTTTATTTATCTTTCTCAAAGCTGTAGTTATAGTTAATTTTCAGAGGAAGATTGATTCCTCCATATTGTTGTTCTTATAGGAAAATTAGTGTAAATGGTCTTTTGGGTTTAATTATCATAGCCTATTAATGTTAACACTTATATTATACTATATAATAAATCTTTGAGAAGTTTTAGTTATTCTATTAAGATCATAAAAAATCTAGTCATAACAACAATTTAATTAGCTTTAAAAACGAATAATGATAACTATACAAACTAAAGTTGAACTCATATAATCTTGATTTCAAACAATTCTTTATCTTATCAATATGTATATATTAAACAAAATAAAAAATTGTTAACAACCTTGTTTCACTCTTATATTACTATTAATTTTTTCAATATTATTAAACTAACACAAAAATATTAAAAAATAATTTCATTATTACAACACTCCTATAAAATAATAACTCTTAAATCACTACTCTTAGATTTATTTTAACTTAGTTAACTTTCCAATCAACCCCAACTTTTTTTTCTAAAACAATTTTATTTACAATATTTTATAAAATAATAACTCTTAAATCACTACTCTTAGATTTATTTTAACTTAGTTAACTTTCCAATCAACCCCAACTTTCTTTTCTAAAACAATTTTATTTACAATATTTCATAACTTAAATTGTAATCAAAATCTCACACATAATTATAAGAATGATTCTTTCCACTTTCAACCTTAACTCGGCCTGGCCTAACATAGATAGAAGTCAAAATTATCCTTATAATTATAAGAATTATCCTTTCCACTTTCAACCTTACTTCCTCCTCCTAAGTATGGCCGTTTTTTATTGTCAGAAAACAAAATCGTTCATTGAAAGGTGGATTTAAACTTTGCGAAGAAAAGTATCACAGCGCTGCGATATTGAACAAGAAGATTAAAAGTACAGCTGTGGTAGACCATTTCTATTTTCTGAAGTATTAACAATAATTCAATTTTAACATAAGTTATTTAATAAATATTAAAATTTATGGAGGTACATATGATTTAGTTTAACTATTGATTTTTAAAAAGAAATACGCTCTTTTCAAACAAACACATTCTCTTTTCAACCTGTACCATTAATAACAGAAGGTTGATACCAGCATTATGATTGTGCATCTGAGGTATTTCATATACAAGCAGCAATGTCAGCTCTTCATTTCGAAATCGCTTAGAATTAAAATAAAGCTAAGAGTAAGCCACAGAATATTCTGTGTACTATTATTAACACATTGATGGAAATGTATGAAAAGGCCATGTGAGTAATATATTCCAAAAACTGATTCATTCATCCATTAATTGGTTCAGTGAATTACCTTCCTAATACTGATCCTAGAAGCTCATGATGTGAATCAACTAACTGTTGGTAATCCACATTGCCATCATGATGTCCTCCTAAGTACACCACAGCGGGAAAAAACACAATGATCAGGAATTCCCACTATTGTTTCAACCATAGAAAAAATCACCTTTCTATTAAATATTGTATTAAAAAAATTGCGAAATTATTGCATTTTAAAAATAATAATAAGCAAATATACTTATATTTGATAATGTGAAGACATTAGAACATATAAAATTAAAAGTAGAGTGGAAGCCATTTCTTTTTGCCTTCGTAGCTCCCGCAGTTGAATCTATGAATGGTGATAAAGAGAGGACAAAAACACAAATGAATTTGTTTTCCCGACCATGGCGGCTGCTGCTCTGTGATGCATGGAGCACAATTATTTGAAAGCCATTTGGACGAAAGGCCTTGGTCATGTATATCTGCCCATATTTTTTTTTTGATTCCGAGATATCTGAAGGGATAATGGGAATTCCGTGATATATTTGAGAGCAATCTCAACTGCATGGAATTCTGATCACTTGACACATGGTGGCATGGCGCGTAGTGTGCCAGAATTATATGCGACGGGGATATTTCGATTGTTGTAATAGGAGTGTGCAACATAACGGTAAGATTCATCGAATCGACGGGGAGGGAATGAATTATTCTCTGCTTCAAAGAGGGGAGACTGGACAGCCTCAATGTACTTAGAGGATTAGAGGATCAGTAGAGTATGCACTTATAAATATAAAATGGCACAATCATATTTATCAATATAGTTGATATATATTGATAGGTGTATATGAAACATATATACAATCATATTTTTCAATATGGTTGATATAAGTCAATAAGCTATATCAATCATATTAATAATTATTATTTGTATTTTTTTTAAAATTAACTATAATTATTATGTATTTTTTTAAATACCTACTATTTATTATGTATATTTTTTAAAGACCAACTATATAAATAATAACAACCATATTTTTATGTATTTATGATTATTATATTAATATTATAATAATAATATTAACCAATAATAATAATAATAATAATAATAATAATAATAATAATAATATTAGTATTATTAATTAATAATAATAACTCTATAATAATATTATTATATAATTATTTGGCATCGATGGACGTGGAAGGAAGTTCCTGCAACACTCTTCTAGCTTCGACTCCTCTAGGTCGCAGCGGGGATGGTAATGCAGTGAAGGGCGACGACTTCTAGTATGGCAACGCGTGTCCGGTGTTGGAGGAGCCACTGGACCAGGACGTGGTCATGTAACAACTCCTGGCTCCCATGGTCGCTCTCACTGATTTATTTTTGACTCACTTTTTCCAGTTCAATGATTCTCTAGTTTTGTCTAGGCGGTCAGGAGCTTTGTTTCTATGGTTTTGTCTATGCTATTGTGGTTTGGCAGTTTGAGAATCTCATGCTGATTTGGACAGAATCCCTGGCCTTCGTTGCTGGTTATGACAACGACACAGGGGTTGACTCTCTTTTTTTGGGGTTTATCCTAGTCTTAAAGTTCCTATGTCTGGTTCTATGTACACTATAACTGGTCTTCCCAATCATGGGACAGTTCTGTTAGGCTAAAAGCATGTAGCTCTTTGCTCTCGAGGTTTCGACCTCCTTGTAATTTTATTGTTACTCTACTTTATACTGAGAAAAAAAAATATTATTATATAATTATTAATTAATATAATAATATAATAATAATATTAACTGATAATAATAAGAATATTAGTATTATTAATTAATAATAATAACTCATAATAATATTATTATATAATTATTATATTAACATAATAATATAATAATAATTATCTTATAATAATAATAATTGTTATTATTATTGATGATGATGATGGTTAATGTCTACTGAAACCAAACTTTGGTCTATCGAACCTAAAGAAAATGAATTATTTACTTTGATTTAAGGTTTTATTCCTATGCTCAAAAAGCTTGGAGAGAAGCCTCCCGAGTTCACTATAATTTTGACATCGAAGAAGGCTAGGAAGGTCAGTATTGCAACAAATATTATGAAATTGAGACCTAATGTGGTTGTAAGCAGGGCACTCTAAGAGGAAGTGATTTTCATCCTCAATGTTCATATTCTCACAGAGATGTCAGATCCTTTCCATCCATGGTGTTTTAGGAACCACCTAATGACCCGTTTCACTATGGAGCTCATGAGAGTTCATTCTAATCTTGGCTATATTAATTTTCTTCTTTGCACTAGTTAAAACCGAGAGATACTTTTGATTTTCTAGGGTGGGCTTGATGACCTCCTTATAATATCTTAATTTTTTTTTAGTTGCTAAATATTTCTCACACCACATTTCTTTTTTGAGCTTAGAAGTAACAATATTTTTAATGTTATTAATGTTTTGCAATGCAACATTCTCGTCAATCTCCCAATGGTTTAACCAGGCCCTGGTGTCTTTATACCAACTTTGTTTGAGCCTTAGTAAATTATATTATATTATTATAATAATAATAATATTAACTCATAATAATATTAATAATATTAATTAACAATATTAATTTTCATAACAATAATTATTTTAGTAAATGTGGCAGATATACCCATAAAGTTTCATTTCTATCTATTACACAAATCATTAATAATAATAATAATAATAATAATAATAATAATTTATTATTAATTTTTTATAAAATGTAAATAAATAATTACTTACTATATTAAAAAAACATTAATATTTTTATTTTTTATTTTTTTATATATAATAATAATAATAATAAATAATAATAATAGTTTAAAAGTTAATTAGTGTTAAACAATAATAATATTTTTTTAATTAAATATATATATATTTTTTAACGAGATCGGGTACTTGTGTGTTATAAAAAAACTTCAAAAGGCAAAGCCTGTTACATATTGTAGGAAAAGCTGAGAGGGAAGGATCCAAAATGGGTGCGCAGACCCTTGATCCTTGTTGATGGACTTGGTAGGAATAGTTTGAAAAAGATAACGGCTATACTGCCGTAAAAACAAGCCTGCTAATAAACAAAATTTACAAGACATTAAACAGATTACTGTTGCTGGTTAACAGAGTCATCAAGCTGAGGTTCCTTTTTGGCGCTAATTTTAGTCGAAGTCTCCACTTGCATGCTCTGTGTTATTGAACTGATATGAGCAATTGTTTCTTCCATGTGGTTGCACTTCTCCTTGAGATTTTCAATCTCCGCTTTTTGCTTCTCCAGATTTTCCTCTTGGAGTTTCTGTCCGCATGGAATTCCTCCTTGAGCTCATTAAAGTGCTTAACGAATCTTGCAATCATAAAGCAGTGGGCTTTACATAAGGCGCATTCGCTGTTTGTAATGATGTGCTCCATAGGGTTTGCAGCTGCATCACGATCTTCTGGGAGCTCTGCCATTTCTGGGACTCGGGTGTAGAGAGCTTTATAGGCTCTTGACGAGAAGAAAGAACAGGGGGAGCAAAAGGAAAGAGGGCGGGATGAAGGGGAGAAGGGGGCGCAGATCGGGAAGAGAGCAGACCCAGCGTTGAAGGAGGCTGTGGAATGAAGGGATAGCTGCAATACAGGAGAAGACGAAGGACTGAAGGGAGCTGGAGGAGGATGGTGCTGAAACAAGGAGACAGAGCAGTTAGCTGAAAGAAATAACAGAACAATACAATTGCAAAAATTACCCCTGAGAACGATTGAGAGCGGCCTTCCGGTTGAGTTGAATGAAATGCGTTCTCTAGAACTGTCCCCAGGCTGGGTGAGGGGAGGCGATCCTTTGCGCTTATGCGAATGCGGGAATGGAGATCTGAGGTGCGCTGAGAGGGAAGGACTCTGGTGCTTATAATGCTGAGTGAGAGGTTGAGCCAACTGATCTGCCGGAAGATCCTCAGAGATTTGGTTGAACGTAGGATCAGATTTGAAATTGTTTTTGCAGTCGATGAAGATTGTGAAGCGACGAAGGCCTACCTTCTGCTCAGAGATGTCACAGGAGAGCTAAGAATTCATGGACTCATACTTGATCTTCTTGTCAAACTCGATTTCGTTTGCGTTGCTCAAGGTGATGGGGGGCACGGTGTCAGAGAGAATGCTAGCTAGAGGCGGCTTGGAAGGCTTAGAATGTCGAGCAGGAGGGATGTTATGATTGCTGAGATGACTGGATTTCAGAGTTTTGGGGAAGTGATGGAACCTGCTACGGGATTGATTTGTCATAGATCTGATCATTTTCTCTGGCTTGTCCAGTAGGCCTGTTGGATGCCCTTGTGGGAAGTGAATCAGCTTCTGAGTTGTGTTCCCTTAGAACATGTTTAAATGTTATGTCTCCCAACTGCCTGACGTTGTCCATTATTCTAGATTTTAGATTGTTTAGAGCCGCTTTTTTAAAGTCTCCCCCTGAAGCTATAGCTGCAATAATGATTGCTGAGTCTCCCAAGATGATTGAGTTCTGGATTCTCATCCGTTTCAGAATGGTAGTGCCTAGGAGGAGGCTGTAGGCCTCGGCCATGTTGTTTGACATTTGCCCCAGGCCCCATTCGTAGGTTAGAAGAACTTTTCCATGCTGATCCTTTATGACTCCCCCTGCCCCGGCTTTCCCCGGGTTGTTTTTGGAGGTCTTGTCAAAATGTAGGGTGGTTCGTTTTTGGTCAAGGATCCATTGTCTTATTTCTTCCTTGGTGCCTCTCAGCTTCCAATTATTGCCTCTCTTGTCTGTTGTGGAGTGAATTTGTTTATGCTTGGCATACTTGAGACAAAATTTGTTGAGCCAATCCTTCTCATCCTTGTGCCAACTGATTTGATCTGGAAGGGAGACAATGTTGGCACTTATTGCTTCGGATATAATCGCCATTATTTTTTCCAAAATGCGAGCTGGATTAGGCTTCTGGTTGTTGAAGATGAAGTTGTTTCGGGATAGCCAGATTTGCCAGCAGAGGGTTGCTGGGATGCATTTCCACAGGCGGATGATGGAGCTCTTGGATTTCTTGGGGAAAGGATAGCATTTCTCCCAATTTTTTTGTAGATTTGGAAGCTGGTCAAAGATCTCACTAATTTTCAGAGGGCTGATGAGCTGAGTCCAACAACGTTTAGCGAAGGAGCAGTCCAAGAAGAGATGATGGTTGCTTTCTTCCTTAGCACGACAGTGGTAGCAGATTGAGGGGCCAATTATCCCTTTTTTCCTGAGATTCTCAGCTGTGAGTATCTTGCCTTTGAGGAGTGTCCAGTTGAAATTTTTATCTTTGGCAGACACTCTGATTTCGACACTGCTGCATATAGATTCCATTTTCCTGTAGTTGAATTTGCCCGTAGAAGCCTATATTCCTCTTTGACAGTGAAGTTTCCTCCACTGGGATCCCAAATGTACCTATCGTCGGTCCCTTTGTTTGTGGGGGCAGAGCCTGAGAGAGAGGTTTTGAGATCGGTCCACAGATCCTTGAGGGCGTTTGGGGTAGGGAGGCCCTTCCAGTCATGCCAGCTGTTATGGTCCCATATGGAAATATCAAATAGAGAGGTCATATTCTTTGTTTCCATCCAGGTTTGCAGGGGTCTGAAGTTCTGAATAAGTTTTCTTGGATTTGTCCCCATGATTCTATCGGACCAAAGATTTATATTTTTACCACTGCCAGGCACTTTTGAAATGTGATTTCTGAATTGGTGGAGGATTTTTTTGATGAGCTTCCAAACAGGAGTGAAATGTCTCTTAGTGATTGTTTCGGCGAGGATATTAGAGTTCGGGCCATTGAGATACTTTCTTTTCAAAGCTTCCACCCACCAGGAGCCTTTTTCTATTAACATTCTCCAGATTAGTTTGAATCCCATAGCTCTATTGGAGAGACTTGCGATGTTGATGGCTAGGCCTCCGTTTTCGAAAGGGAGGATAACTTGGTCCCATCTGACAAGGCTGAACTTTTTTGAGTCTTGCTTCCCTCCTTGCCAGAGGAGGCTTCTCATAATTAATTCCATGTGCTTATGAGTGCTGGCAGGGGCCAAGGTTACTGTATATTGGTATATGGGCAGAGCAGAGAGGATGGCCTTGATGAGGGTAGTTCTACCAGCCAAATTTAGCCAAGATAACCCCCAGCTTTGGAGGATTCCCCTCATTTTTTCTATGTGCTTTACCCAAATTTTGGACTTGACTGTTTCTTTTGCTAGTGGCAGACCCAGATAAGAAAAGTGGCTCCAATTCCTTTGCACTGGAATGTCCAAGATCAGGGAAATACTTTGCATGATTTGGAGAGAGGTGTTCTAGGTGTATATCTTGCAGTTTTTGTTGTTTAGCTTTCCCCCTGAGGCTGCTAGGAAGGCATCCAACATTTTCTTGAATCTTTTTGCCATCAAACTTGAGGCTCCCACGATTAATAAGGTGTCATCCGCAAAAAGCGAATGGTTGATTTCTGATCCCTCTTTCTATACTGATCCCGGTGACCTCCTTTTGCTTGCGTAGTCTCTCTAGATGAATGCTCGAGGTCTTCGCCATTATTATGTATAAAAATGGAGAGAGGGGGCAGCCTTGCCTCAGTCCCCTAGTGCTTCTGAAATAGTTGCTCAGTCTGTCGTTGATCAGGGGGGTAGTCCACGGGTTAGAGATGCATTCCTTAATAATACTTATAAATTTGTTGGAGATCTCGAATTTACTAAGAACTTCTATCAGGAAGTGATGGTCCACCCTGTCAAATGCATTAGGCATGTCTAATTTGATGATCATACCTCGTTCTTTCTTGTTGATACTACTTTGTATTGCCTCCTGAATCAGAATGACGTTATCTGTGATTTGTCTCTGAGGTACAAATCCCCCTTGGTTCTCGGAAATGAGGGCAGGGTAGAGCTTTTTAAGCCTGTTGGCTAGAATTTTAGTGACAATCTTGTAAGAGACATTGCAGAGGGAGATGGGCCTGAACCGGTCGAAGGAGAAGGGATTGATATCTTTGGGAATGAGGGCGAGGTGTGAGGATTTGTTGTTTCCCCCATCTTGCAGTTTTTGAAAACATTTTTTACCATCGTTACAAAGTCTTTTTTTATAGTGTCCCAGTGATTTCTGAAGAAGGTGACAGTGAAACCATCTGGGCCTGGGGCCTTGTCCTATTTCGTGCTGAAGGTTACCATCCCGATTTCCTCCTCTGAAACATCCTTGTCTAATTCGCTGTTTTACATGACTGAGATTTTTCTCTTGATATGTCTGAGGAATTCCGTGCTATCCGAAGATTGGGGGCCTACTGTTAATAAGGATTGGAAATGCCTGAATGTTGCCTCTTTTATTGCTTCTTGCTCGTTGATCTCTTTCCCTTCTGCCACGATTTTGTCGATTTGGTTGCCGGCGCGTCTGAGCTTGACGTTGTTGTGGAAAAAGGAAGTGTTTTTGTCTCCGGCCTTTAGCCATAAACACCTCGATTTCTGCCGTTGTTCTTCCTCCTCTACCCTGTTTTGTCTATACAGTTCCCTGTACATTTCGTTTTCTTGTGTTTGGTCCTCCTTTGTGTATTGAGTATTCTCTTTTGCCTGGCTCCACTGTTCCAGCTGCTTGTGAAGGTCTACTTTTTTTTTTTCCTTAGCTGTGTTTTCTCTTGCCCACTGCTTTATAGCTGTTCTTAGAGACTTTAGCTTGGTTTCCCAGATATAATGAGGCGAGCCTATAACTTCCTTAGCCCACTGGGCTTGGATGAGGTTGCGGAAGTCTTCTTTAGCGTCCCAGATTTTGTTGTATTTGAAGGGGAGGGGCCCCAGATTTCTTCCCTTGTCTAGCATTATGGCCACTGGTTTATGGTCTGAGGCCGAGGCTTGAATGATTTTGGATTTGATAGAGGAAAATCCTGCAACAATTCTTTCATGAACAAGGATTCTGTCTAATCTCTCCTTGATGTTGTGGATGCCGATTCTTTTGTTACTCCACGTAAATTTCCCATTGTAAGGAGGAATGTCTATGAGATTGTGATTCTGGATTATTGATTCCAACGAATCTCTTGAGGGGTCTGTGTGGAAGTTCCCACCTACTATTTCCTCAGCATTTCTTATTAGATTCAGGTATCCTCTCAAGAGAATATTCCTGTCTTGAACTGACTGTATGTCTGTGGTTAAAGAATCCCAACAGAGAGCTTTATCCCTATAGTGATTCGGAGCGTAGATGTTGTATATAGTGTAGATTTCTTTTGATGTTTTGTTTCTGAGATCTGATCTTACCCACCAATTGCAAGAGTTTATATTGATGGGGTCCCATTTGTTCTTATTCCATAGAGTTCCTATACCTCCTGATGCGCCTGCTGCTCCTATTGATGTACCAGAGTAGTTTTTGTATTTTGTGGTTTGCTTTTGGAAATCGTTCTCAGAAATTTTGGTCTCCTGGATGAGGAGAAGGTCTGGTTGCTCCTGTTTAATTATATCCCGGACTGCATTTGTTTTTAAGGAGGAGCCCAACCCCCTGCAATTCCAAGAGACCACTATCATCATTTTCCAATTTTTAATTGGTGCCCGCTCTTCTCCTTTAGTTTTTCTCCACTTCCTTTTTGTCTATCAAGATATGTATCCATAGGTTGCTGGGTACCGGTGGCCATTTCTTTCGCTGTTGTTTCATCTCTGATCTCTTTGTTTGACTTCCTGCCTGCCTTTCTCGGAGGGTCAGAGGAGAGGCCTGCTTCTTTTGATTTATTTCGAGTGAGTATTCGCTCGATGGTTGGGGGGGGTGAGGGTGGGGGTTTCGATGGGGAGGAGATGACTGCTAGGGCAGTGTCTCGGGGGGAGGGGGGAGGGGATATGGGATCTTCAACTGATAGGGATTCAAAGGGGTTAGAGGAAGAGGGGAAGGGGGGTTCTGAATAGGAGGGTGGAGGGGGAGGAGGGGAGGGGATTTCTAGGAGGGGCTTGGAGCTTGGTCCTTATGAGGGAGTGGGTTTTTTCTTTTTAACTTGTTCCCAGGGACCTTCAGAGATTTCTGCATTACTATTAGGCTCATTTAATTTTGACTTGCTACATCTATTTGCGAAGTGTCCATATTCGTGACATACCTTGCATTTGAAGGGTAGCTGCTCATAGTCTAGTTGTTGGATGTGTATCCATTGATCTACCTTGATCTTGATGGCTTCCGGCAGGCCTTTCCCGAGGTCGACTTCGACGCATATCCTTGCACATGCATGCATGTTCTCCTTTGGCTCAGATCTGTCGATGTATTTGCCAACTGCGTTCCCAATAGCCTTTACAGATTCGTCTCCCTAGCAGTGAAGCGGCAGATGAGGCAGGCGGACCCAAACCGGGACTGTGTTTGGGATGTCCATTTCTGGATCAAAGTCTGGAGTCCATCTGTTCAGATAAAGGCCTCTTGAATCCATGAAATAAGGGCCGTTTCTGAAGATGAGGTTCCTGTCCTCTTTTGATTCAAATAGGAAGGTGTAGAAGCCCCTTCCGCAGAACCTGATAGCTATTTTTCCTTGTGTCATTGCGCTCCAGTTGCGTTCTACCCATTTTTGGACTGATCTGGGTGAAGGCCAAAGGCTAGTGAACTGGCTGACAAGGCCTCTTTCAACTAAGGCGATTGCTGCCTTCCTCGGAAGGGTAGGAGGAAGAGAAACTTCAGGGATTTCATCCAGTTTTTTGACACACTTTGTCGCAGATGGGCAGATTCTTGTTGATGCATTCTCTGGGATGAGAGATGCAAACAATTTTTCATGATCTTCCAGGTCTGGTGGGGGGGGGGGATCAGACGCAACCATTAAGGCGAAGGGAGCCAGAGTGCAGGCGCTTCCGGGTGAAGAAAGAGGCAGAAGGGGAGAGTCACAGTGCTGAGGTGAGCAGGAGGCCCGAGGGGTGAAGGGGGACTACGAGAGGCCCAGAGGGGCGCAGATGGAAGCAAACCTGCCAGGCAGGGGCCTGGGGCAGGGCCAGACGGCGGGCACAGGAGTCTGGTTCAGATCGCCTTCTTCAGAGCTCGCAGCCGCTCCGTCTCCAATCTAGTTTTTTCGCGTTTGACAAGTTTTTCAATCGAGAAGTTTGGTAAAAAAAAATCTCGGGCCTTTTAATTAAATATTATTAAATAATAATAATAATAATAATAATTAACTCATCTTTACATAATAATAATAATTAATACTTTGTCACAATGTGATGTTGGACTATGATTGATTGTGGTTGACCATGGTTGATTTTCCTATTGAGACAATCTTTGTCAAAAAGAGACATTTGAGCATGGTTGACCATGATTGACTATGATTCACTATGTTTGACCTAAAGGAATAACAAACCATATGGATTAATACAAAAAACCAAAGATTGACCATGGTTGTCCATTTTTTATTCTATAAAACATGCTTGACAATGATCAACCATGGGTGACCATGGTTGACAATGATTGTCGATAATTTTTATATGGAGACTATTTTTTTCATAATGCGACATCCTACCATGGTTGGTTATGGTTGACCATGATTGATATTGTAAATCCAAGTTAATAATAATCCCAAGGGATTGATATTATGAACCCAAGGGAAAAATAAACCCAATGGATTAATACTAAAACCCCATGATTGACCATGGTTGACAATGGTTCACCATGACTGGTATTATAAACCTAAGAGAATAATAAACCCAAGGGATTGATATTATAAACCCAAAGGAATAATAAGCCCAAGGGATTAATACTAAAACCCCTAGGAATTATGAACACAAGGGAATAATATTAAACCCAAGGGACTAATATTATAAACCCAAGGTATAAAATCCCTAAGATAAATATTAAAAATACTAAAATAAACATGGTTAAGCATGATTCATTCTCATATTAATGCGATCTTTGTCACAATGTGACAATGGACCATGGTTGACCATGGTTGACTATGGTTGATTTCCATATAGAGACAATCCTTGTCACAAAGCAACATTGGGCCATGATAAACCATTATTGACCATGATTTATTTTCATATCGAGACAATATTTGTGGGATGCAACGTTAGACCATGGTTGACCATGCTTGATTTCCATATCTAACCTTGTTTGACCATGGTTGGTTATGATTGAGCACGGTTAACAAAAATTGATATTTTTGAATTTTTTACCGGAGAACCCACAGTAATGGAATTTTTACACCAACGTTTCGAATCCCAAATGGGATCCATCATCAGGGTAAGAGAAAGATGATAAAAGAAGAGCCAGATGGAAGAAATAAATACTTATGAGGGAATGAATAGTAAAGGAGCAACACAGGTCGGCAAGAGAGATTTTTATAATGAAACCTAAATTTAATTTTAATTTTATAAATTAATATCATTTATTTAATTTTTATAAATACATATCATTTATTTAATTTTTATAAATTAATACTATTTATTTAATTTTAATTATATAAATTAATATCATTTATTTAATTTTTATAAATTAATATCATTTATAAATTGATATTATTAATTTAATTTAATTTTATAAATTAATATTATTTATAAAATTATATTATTAATTTAATTTAATTTTATAAATTAATATTATTTATAAAATTAAATTAAATTAAATTAATGATATTAATTTATAAAAATTAAATAAATGATATTAATTTATATAATTAAAATTAAATAAATAGTATTAATTTATAAAAATTAAATAAATGATATGTATTTATAAAAATTAAATAAATGATATTAATTTATAAAATTAAAATTAAATTTAGGTTTCATTATAAAAATCTCTCTTGCCGACCTGTGTTGCTCCTTTATTATTCATTCCCTCATAAGTATTTATTTCTTCCATCTGGCTCTTCTTTTATCATCTTTCTCTTACCCTGATGATGGATCCCATTTGGGATTCGAAACATTGGTGTAAAAATTCCATTACTGTGGGTTCTCCGGTCAAAAATTCAAAAAGCTCAAACCACAGATCTCTGAAATCCAAAAATTGATATTATAAACCCAATGGATCGATATTATAAACCCAAAGGAGTAATACACCCAAGGGATTAATACTAAAACCCCAAGGGATTATGAACCCAAGGGAATAATATTAAACCCAATGGACTAATATTATAAACCCAATGTATATAAACCCTAAGATAAATATTATATACACTAAAATAAACATTATTCAGCATCGTTGATTTTAATATTGAGACAAACCTTCTCACAATTCCATGTTGGACCATGGTTGACCATGGTTGACATCATAATAAACCATGGTTGACCAGGGAATAATAAACCCAACCGATTGATATTATAAACCCAAAGGAACAATAAACCTAAGGGATTAATACTAAAACCCCAAGGGATTATGAACCTAAGGGCATAATATTAAACCCAAGGGACTAATATTATAAACCCAAGGTATAAAATCCCTAAGATAAATATTAAAAATACTAAAATAAACATGGTTGAGCATGATTGATTTTCATATTGAGACAATCCTTGTCACAATGCGACATTGGACCATGGTTGACCATGGTTGAACATGGTTGACCATTGTTGAATAATATTAAACCCTAGGAATATGAATGCTTGCATCAATAAACCCAAGGGATTGATATTATAAACCCAAGGGAATAATAAACCGAAGGTATAAAAATTATAAACCCAAGGTATATAAACCCTAACATGAATATTATAAACCCTAAAATAAACGTGGTTGACCATTGTTGATTTCCATATAGAGACAATCGTTGTCACAGTGCAACGTTGGGCCATGGTTAACCATGGATTTTCATATCGAGACAATCTTTGTCAGAACACAACGTTGGATCATGCTTGACCATGGTCGATTTCCATATCCATATGGCTTGACTATGGTTGAACATGGTTCACTATGATTGACCATGGTTTACAATGATTAATATTATAAACCTAATGGATTGATATTATAAACCCAAAGGATTAATACTCAAAACCCAAGGGATTATGAACCCAAGGGAATAATATTAAACCCGAGGGACTAATATTATAAACCCAACATATATAAAACCTAAGATAAATTTTATAAACACTAAAGTAAACATGATTGGACATGGTTTATTTTCATATTGAGACAATCCTTATGACAATGCCATGTTGGACCAGGGTTGACCATGGTTAATTTTGATATCTAGATAATCTTTTTCACAATGCGACCTTGGACCATGGTTGATCATGGTTGATTTTCATATTGAGACAGTTTTTGTCACAACGCGATGTTCAAACATGTTTGACCATAATTGACAATTGTTGACCATGTTTGATTCTATAAAACATGGTTGACCATCATAAACCATGGTTCCCCATGGTTGACCATCATAAACCATGGCTGACCATGGTTGACCATGGTTGATTATGTTTGAACATGGTTGACCATGATTGATATTATAAACCCAAGTTAATAATAAATCCAAGGGATTGATATTATGAACACAAGGGAAACATAAACCCAAGGGATTAATACTAAAACCACAAGGGATTATGAACCCACGGGAATAATATTAAACCCAAGGGACTAATATTATAAACCCAACATTGGTAAACCCTAATATAAATATTATAAACACTAAAATAAACATGGTTTATTTTCATGGTGAAACAATCCTTGTCGCAATGCGACATTCAAACATGGTTGGCTATGATTGACAAAGGTTAACCATGATTGATATTATAAACCTAAGGGAATAATAAACCCCAAGGGATTGATATTATAAACCCAAAGGAATAATAAACTCAATGGATTAATACTAAAACCCTAAGGGATTATGAACCCAAAAGAATAATATTAAACAAAGGGAATAATATTAAACCCAAGGGACTAATATTATGAACCCAATGTATTTAAACCCTAAGATGACTATTACAAACACTAAAATAAACATTATTGACCATCATTGATTATCATATTGAGAAAATCCTTATCACAATTCCATGTTGGACCATCGTTGACCATGGTTGACTGGAGAAGAATAAACCAAGGAAATTGATATTATAAACACAAAGGAACAATAAACAGAAGGGATTAATACTAAGAACCCAAGGGATTATGAATCTAAGGGAATGATATTAAAACCAAGGGACAAATATTATAAACCCGAGGTGTATAAATTCTAAGTAGAGGCAATTTTTGTCATAATGTGAGACCGAACCATCATTGACCACAGTTGACCATGGTTGGTTATGGTTGATCATGGTTGACCATGATTGATATTATAAACCCAAGGGATTGGTTTTATGAACCCAAGAGAAATATAAACCCAATCGATTAATACTAAAACATCAAGTGACTATGAACCCAAGGGAATAATATTAAACCAGTGGGGCTAATATTATAAACTGAACATTGGTAAACCCAAATATAAATATTACAAACACTAAAATAAACATGGTTTATTTTCATAGTGAGACAATCCCTATCACAATGGGACATTCAACCATGGTTCGCTATGATTGACAATGGTTGACCATGATTGTTATTATAAACGTAAGGGAATAATAAACCCAAGGGATTGATATTATAAACCCAAAGTAGTAATAAACCCCAAGTGATTAATACTAAAACCCCAAGGGATTATGAACCCAAGTGAATAATATTAAACCCAAGGGGACTAATATTAAAAACCCAACATATATAAACCCTAAGATAAAAATTATAAACACTAAAATAAACATGACTGACCATCATTGATTGTAATATTGGGACAATCCTTATCACAATTCCATGTTGGACCATGGTTGACATCATAATAAACCATAATTGACTGAGGAATAATAAACTCGAGCAATTGATATTATAAACCCAAAGTAACAATAAACCTAAGGAATTAATACTAAAAACCCAAGGGACTATGAACCTAAGGGAATAATATTAAACTCAAGGGACTAATATTATAAACCCAAAGTATATAAACCCTAAGTGGAGAAAATTTTTGTCATAATGCTAGATCGGACCATTATTGACCATAAGTGACCATGGTTGGTTATGGTTGACTATGGTTGAATATGGTTGACCATGATTGACATTATCAACCCAAGTTAATAATAAACCCAAGGGATTGATATTATGAACCCAAGGGAAACATAAACCCAAGCGATTAATACTAAAACCCCAACATGAATCCAAGGGAAAAATATTAAACCAAGGGACTAATATTATAAACTGAACATTGGTAAACCCAAATATAAATATTACAAACACTAAAATATTTTATTTTTATTTTTATATTGATACAATCCTTGTCACAATGCCATGTTCGACCATTGTTGACCATGGCTAATTTTCATATCGAGACAATCTTTGTCACACTACGATGTTGGACTATGGTTGATCATGATTGATTTTCATATCAAGACAATTTTTGTCACAACACGACGTTCAAACATGTTTGACGACAATTGACAATGGTTGACCATGTTTGACTATATAAAGCATGGTTTAACATTATCAACCATCGTTGACCATGGTTGACCATGATTGTCCATGATTGTCCATGATTGTCAATTATTTTTATATAGAGACAAATTTTTTCATAATGTGAGATCGGATCATGATTGACCATAGCTGACTGTGGTTGGTTATGGTTAACCATGGTTGACCATGATTGATCTTATAAACCCAAGTTAATAATAAAACCAAGGGATTGATATTATGAACCCAAGGGAAACATAAACCCAAGGGATTAATACTAAAACCCAGTGGATTATGAACCCAAGGAAATAATATTAAAACCAATGGACTAATATTATAAACCCAACATTGGTAAACCTAATAGAAATATTATAAATGCTAACATAAACATGGTTTATTTTCATGGTGAGACAATCCTTGTCACAATGCAACATTCGATCATGGTTGACCATGGTTGGCTATGATTGAAAATGGTTAATCATGATTGATATTATAAACCTAAGCAAATAATAAACCCAAATGATTGATATTACAAATCCAAAGGAATAATAAACTCAAGGGGTTAATACTAAAACCCCAAGGGAATAATATTAAACCCAAGGGACTAATATTATAAACCCAATGTATATCAAACCGAAGATAAATATTATAGACACTAAAATAAACATTATTGAGCGTCGTCGACTTTCATATTGAGACAATCCTTATCACAATTCCATGTTGGACCATGATTGACCATGGTTGCCATCATAATAAAAAATGGTTGACTGAGGAATAATAACTCCAACCGATTGATATTATAAACCTGAAGGAACAGTAAAACTGAGGGATTAATATTGAAACCCTAAGGGATTATGAACCTAAGGATATTTTTTTTTTGTAAACTAAGGCATTTCTATTATCTACAACAAACTTAAAAATACATACTAAGGAACCTCAACCCGCCCATATGGGAAACCGGATCTGTTGGTTCCTCTTCATCAAACATTCGATACTATTTTTCATTTTACATACTGTCAGAAAAAACTTGCAAGACATTAAACCTTTGTAATCAGAATGTTTCCAGAAACTATTCTTTCTAAGATCTACTAAAGACCTATCTTCACTACTGGTTAATGAGGCATGCAATTGAATTCCCAAAAAACAGAGCAGTAGCATCAAAATTCAAAAAGAGATAGTTAACAAGCCTCTCAATTCTCCACGCTTCCCCTTTTGATTTCATTGTTGTCTTTGGTCTTTACCAACTCCTTCAGCATCTCCCGAATCTCCTTAATCTGTTCGTTCTATTGACGCATTATACCTTCAACATTCGCCACCTCCTTTCTTGCTGCCATCACTTCCTGAGCCATCTCCACCATTTCTGCAGCGACTTGTTCCATTGCCTTTGCTAAAAGGTGCTTCAGGACCCAGTACGTGTGAAGAGCTCGATGGTATAGGGTTAGTCTGCCTCTGGTATTGCCTAGATCAGGCATCTGGGTTGTCCATTCTTCCATCTCAGGGTCCGATGGTTCTTCCAGGACTCTGTTTTCCATAACTTCAATGATTTTCCAGATGTCTTCATTCGTTTCTTGATTGTAAGCCTGCTCTGCCTCATGAACTGTCCTGCGGATAGATTTCCTTCCGCTTTTCCGCCTTCCCTGAGGCTGGTTTCCCTCCTCTATGTTGTTTGCTTGCCGGAGTCGACCTCTACCTCTTTGTTCACGAGCTTTCCTTCTTCCGTCTGTTCTACCTCCTTTAGCACCTTTGCTACTCTGTCCTGTTTCAAAAGTCTTACTCCGAAAACCCTCATCCTGGTTAATCTCCATGTCTTCTGAGCTTTCGACTTCAATTTTTATTCTGCTTTGCTCAAAATGTCTGTCTCCGAATTCCTCCCGCTCTGCCTGGACTCCTTTATCCTAGCTCGCTGCCATCTTGCTTCATTTAAGACGTTGATTTTGGTTCCTCTACAAGGTCTCTCCTTTCCTCGTCACCTTCTTCAACTTCTTGTTGTCTTTCATCCTTCTCTTGTTCCGCCTTATAGATTTCTCGCCACCTTTCCTTTTATGATGAGTTTGTCCTCCACTTCCTTTCTCTCTTGTAACTTGAATGATGCTCTCTTCGGTGTTTTCTGAGATTTGTTTTGGATTGCGTACCTGCTGCTCTGAATTATCATTAATTGCTATAGTCAGGGAGGTGTGGCTGCTGTCCTTCTGTCCTATCTTTGCTGCCGAATACACCTGCCTTATCTTCCCGTTTCGGATCTTCACGGTTTTTTGATTACCATTATGTTGTTTCATGGTTATCGTTGTCTATGAGTTGTTTTAAACTATCCCATCTTGTCATCACCATTTGATTTGTCCAACTGTCATCCACTTTCCCCATTAATTCCTTACTTCCCCAATTGGCCAAGCAATCCGCGGGCTTATTTCCTTCTCTCCTGACATGAGAGGTGATCTTGTATTCAATGTCTTTCAATGTTTCTTCAATTTCTTGGACTATGCTCGCTGTTCTCCAACTTTTGACAACCTGCTCCCACTGTTTCCCTTGTATTAATTTTTTAATGGTGTTTATGACCAGGGCTGAATCACCTTCGATCTCTATCTTCCTATATCCATTTCTTGTCGCAATTTTGAGGCCCTGATAAGCCACCATAAATTCCGCTTCATTATTACTCATAGTTCCTCCATGCTCTGCATAGATCCATTCTACATCTCCTTGTCTGTTTCTAACGATTCCTCCATATCCTGCTGGACCTGGATTCCCCTTAGCCGCTCCGTCAAAGTTAAGCTTGAGAAACCCTTCCTATGGCCTTCGGAAGACTGCAAGACTTTGGGCAGTGATAGGCTGTTGTTGCTTTGTGTTTTGTTGAAAGACCATCCCTTGTTCCAGGTTCAGCCTTCTTAGGATTTCTGTTTCTTCCTTAGAGGTCTTCCAGTCTTCCTCTATCCAAACTTTTGCAAGGATTGATTCCCTAATTTGTCTCAGGGTCCTTTGCCAAACTTCTTCCGGATTTGATATTTTCCCTTGGAAAATTCTTCCATTTCTCTCTTTCCAAATATTCCACACATTGAAACCTGCCACCATGTTCCAGGCTCTTCTAACCACCGGGCTTTTAAAATTTCCTTCTCCCCAATTACACAGAGTTTGTATGATATCATGTGGATTTCGTTCAATTGTTGAAAATAGATCTTTAGTCTTACCCCATTGGAATTGGGCCATTCTGCAACCATTTAGTAGGTGTTCCTGGTCTTCTTCGTCTTGGTTGCAGAGACAACATCTTGATGGGCCTGAGAATCCTCTTTTTTGGATTTGATCCTAGGTTAGAATACGTTTCCTCCCTACCAACCACACGAACATATTTATCTTCGGCCACCATTTATTTTTCCAAAGTTTCCTCCATTTCTGCTCGTCTTCCCTTTGCTCTTGTTGGATTTTTATATTATAAGCTTCCCTAATAGTGAAAGTTCCTTTAGCTTCTTTTCCCCATCGTAGAATATCATTTCCTTCTCTGTTTTTTATTTTCCTGGACTCTAATTCCTTACTAAACAAGGTTTTTTGTTCCTCCGTTGCATTCCTGTTCCAGTCTTCCATTGTTTTCCATTCCCTCCATTCTTCATTTTCTCTTCCTTCTATCCAATAATATTTGACCAAAATGAGTTCTCTGTCCATCCCTGTTCTGTAGATATCCTGCATTCCCTGTATATTCACCATTTTCTCCCTTTGCTGCCACGCTTCCTCCCAAAATCTCGCATTCTGGCCCCCTCTGATTTCCCAAAATATATTTCCATCAACTAATTCTCTGCTTTGATTAGTCAGGTTCCATATGTCTGATCCTCTTGGTGTTTCTTATTTCCTTAATATTTCTTTAGGAGTTGATGGCATATGATATTTTGCTGTCCATATTTCTTTCCACAGGTCCTTCCCTCCTTACATCCATCTCCATCTTAATTTGGCTGCTAGAACTTGATTTAGAACAGATGGGTCCCTTAGACCTAGTCCGCCTTTTTCTTTTGGTTTAGTTAGGCTATCCCATGAGCAGAATGCCCATTTATTTTGTTGCTTGGGCCCTCCCCATAGGAATTTTCTGTATATCTCTATCAGCTTATTGCATATCCCTTTTGGTGCTGCCATTATTGATAATGGATATATCGGGATCACCTGAATGGTTGATTTGAGCAAAACGACCCTTGCAGCAAGATTCAGAGTACGGAAACACCAATTTTCAAGTCTTTTCATGATCTTTTCCAAAATGGATCTCTAGTTTCCTATTTTTAGGGATGATGAGTCTAGCATAGTTCCTAAATACTTTGTTGGAAGCTCCCCTTTTCTATAGCCCAAGGTCCCGGTTAAGTGATTTTTGATGGGTTCCACTGTATTAAAAAAGAACGTTCTTGATTTTTCATTATTTACCTCCATACCTGAACCTTTCATAAACACCTCTAGAATTCTCTTTATCCTTCTCACCTCATTCAGGGATACTTTACAATATATCATGATGTCATCCACGAACTGTTGGTGAGTGACTGTAGTATGCTTGCCCCATAATCTCAGACCCTGTATTTTCCCTTCTCTTAATTCTTTTTTGAAATATCTACCTAATCCTTCTGCTGCTAGTATGAAGAGAAAGGGGGATAGGGGATCCCCCTGTCAAAGACCTCTTGAAGAATTAAAAGTAGTAGATGGGGCTCCATTTAGAAGGATGGAGAAATTCGGCGTGGAAATCATACTTAAGACCCACTTCACCCATCTGTCACAAAATCCAAAGGCTTGAAGGATGGCTTCTAAATATCTCCAATTTAATCTGTCATAGGCTTTTGACAGATCTAATTTAATCAGCATTCCTTTTTCCTTTTTCATTTTTAGTGTATGGATTACTTCTTGAGCCACCACTAATCCATCCAGAATCTGTCTTCCTTCTACAAACCCAGTTTGTTCTGGGGATATTATGTTCGGGAGAATGGATTTCAGCCTCTGGGCCACCACTGATGCCACTATCTTATAGATAATGTTACATAAAGCTATAGGGAAAAAACCTTCAACTTGATCTGCTTGGTTAGTTTTTGGAATGAGGGTTAACATGGTTGAGTTTATACCTGGCCATATTCTTTGATGGATTCTAGCTTCCTCCACCACTTCTAGGACTTCTTCAGCAAGAAAGTGCCATCCTGCTTGGTATAATTCTACCGTGTACCCATCTGGCCTAGGGGCTTTATTCCTTTTGATATTCCTGACTGTTTCCTCCACTTCTTCCATAGTAATTTTCCTCATCAGTGCCAAATTCTGTTCTCTGGTTACCAGTTTAGGGATCTCCTTGCTTATCTTCATTATAGCCTCTGTTCTATTATCTTGAGTTTCATTTAGCAAATTTTTGAAATGATTAACCAGAACTTTTTCTATTTCCTCATGTTGGAGGACACACTGACCTTCTTGGTTCTTAATGGAGAAAATTCTGTTTCTTTGTCTATGCTGTATCATTGCTTTATGGAAGAACTTAGTATTCCTTTCCCCTTCTCTAAGCCATTGAACCCTTGACTTCTGTCTCCATAAGATCTCTTCTTGTTTCCTTCTCTCTTCTAGTTGATTTATTATAATTCCTTCTTCCTTTATTCTATCTTCCTGTATACCTTCTAGAATATCCATCTGTTGCAGCTCTTCCATTCTTTGCTCTAGGCGCTGTTTCTCTTTCAGTATATTTCCAAATTCTTCTTTATTCCATTTTTTTATTCTGTCTCTCAGCCCCTTTAATTTGAGTTGGAAGGTGTGCATTTTATTTTTCCCCTTTTGTTCACTCTTCTTCCACCATTCTTCAAGTTTCTCTATCAACCCCTCATTTCTAAGCCAAAATGCTTCTAATCTAAAAGGTTTGTTATTTGGTTTTTGTTTGAGATCTATTTCCATTTTAATCGGCCAGTGATCCGATCCTTCAACCGGTAAGATTGTGGCTTCTATGAAAACATCTTTCATCATTATTTGTTCGGAGATTAAGAACCTGTCAAGTCGAGAAGCAATTTGATTAACTCCCCCTCTTTGGTTGTTCCAAGTATGATTTCCATTTATAGTTTGAATATCGATCAGTCCCTGCTCCCTTATCATATCTCCGAACTGTTCCATAGCTGTATCCATTCTCCTTAGCCCTCCTCTTTTCTCCGCTAAGCTTTTAATCAGATTGAAATCCCCTCCTACTATCCACTGTTTTCCAGGGATTAGATTCCTCACTGCTTTTAGATTTTGCAGAAAGTTTTCCCGTTCTCCTTGGGTATGGGGTCCGTAAACACCTGTTATAATAACCTCCTCTGTTGTTCCTATAATCTTTGCAGTTCCTGTTAGAATTCTTGGGAAGCTTATCCAATTGTCTAATTGTATTTCTTCAGGGTTCCAAATTATTACCAAACCCCCCGCACTCCCAATCGCATCCTGTCCCATCATTTCATATCTATTCTTGTTTCTATTCAAAATATCTCTCATTTTCTCAGTACTTATTTTTGTTTCTTGTACTATCATTATGCTAGGCTTATCTTTTTTCAGTCTGTCATTTAAATACCTCTGTTTGCCTCTACTGTTGAGGCCTCTTATGTTCCAGCTTGTGATGATCATCGCAAAAGTTTCGGAGGGGTTTGAAATACCTCTGAGAGAGGTATAACTCTTCCTGAATTAACTAACATTTCTCCAACTTCTTGAATTGTTTCACTCATTGTTCTTCTACCTCTTTTTTTCCCTCCCTTGCCAGTACTACTCATTCCTAGATTTTGGGTTTCCTGCATCTCCATTTTCCCACCTCTTCGATCTTCAGTTATTCCTTTTTTCTCTTTGTATCTTTGAAAGGCTTCTTTGTACATCTATTTCTGATCCTCTGGAATAAATCTTTCATCGAGCCTCTTCCATTCCTACAAGAGCTTCGTCATTACTTGTTCTTCTTCCTCTCCTTTTGTTTTCTGTGGGTCTATTTCCATTCTTCGTTGATCCTCTTGGTTTTCTATTGGATCCTCTGTACCCTCTTTCCCTTTATCTACTTGATCTGCCTCTTTATCTTCATTTTCCTTTATGACTTCCATTCCTTCTATTTCCTCATCTTCATTCTCCTCTGTTTCTACTTCTTCGTCCTGTAATACTTGGAACTTGTTTTGGGATTCTATAATATGGATTCCTTTTTGTTTGTCTGTCTATGTCTTGTTGTTCCCTCTTTTTTTCTTCCTCTGCACTTCTCTGAAGTTCTCATCCTCCTTTCCTGATTTCTTTGTCGCGTTTCTCCTCTCATTTTCTGCTTCCTTTTCCTTTTCTGATAATGTGATAGGGCATTCTCGGTATAGATGTCCATACTCATGGCATCTTCTGCAACGAAAGGGAATGTGTTCGTAATCAATTGGTTGATGCCAAATCTCATCGTGATATTCCAACTCTATTGTGTCTGGAAGTGGCTCTGTTATGTTCATATATGCGCATATTCTTGCGTATGTTGTATATCTACCCCTCTTTTTCGACTCTGCCACTTTCACAAAAGATCGTATTGCGTTACCTATACCCTCAAGGATCTCTGGGTCCCAGAATTCTGTTGGTAAGCCAAAGAGTCTGATCCATACTGGGGCTGCTAACATTCTTTCCTTATCTGGGTTGTAGCAGTCTACCCACTGTCTCATAAATAATCCAGCATTGTTCATGAAGTAGGGTCCTTCCTCAAAGATCCTTTCCCTGTCTTCTAGATTGGAGAATATGACTGTAAAAAAGCCCTTTGCCCCCAGCTTTATTTCCACATGTCCTTTTGGTTTCCACCTTTGCTGGATCCATCTGAGAAGATCTTTCTCTGCTGGCCAGTATCCTACAAACTTACAGATCAAAGCATAATCCTTCATGTAACTTCTATATTTCTCTAATCTATTATGCGGTATTACGAACCTGGGTTTGTTCGTCGCCCTCGGCAGACATTTACTTGTTGCTCCCATTCTCCTTTGCGTTCCTGCTGCTGAAGTCTCTCCTTCATTTGTTCTGTCTCCTTCCTTCTGCCGTTCCTTCCTCGCTTCTCCCGTTATCACTGCTTTGAAGGAGGGGATCTCTCCCCTCCCCTGTGCCGTTTCCATTTCTTTCCTTCAGATCTTGAGCTTCTATTTACCCCCCAGACTTTTGGTTTTTGGCCTTTTCTTGCTCTAGTTCCTATACTTCTTGTTCTCAAGCCTGTGTTCTGCCCTAGTGCGCTGCTCTAGCGTTCGGCGACCCTTCTACCCTACCTTTGACGAAACCCTCGACTGTGAAACCCTCACCTTCGTTTCCGCCCTCCTAATACTTTCCATGATGCATCATTTTGCATTAAAAAAATGAACCTAAGGATATTAAACCCAAGGGACTAATATTATAAAACCAAGGTATAAAAACCCTAAGATAAATATTAAAAATACTAAAATAAACATGGTTGAGCATGATTGATTTTCATATTGAGACAATCTTTGTCATAATGTGACATTGGACCATGGATGACCATTGTTGAATAATATTAAACCCTAGGAATATGAATGCTTGCATAAATAAACCAAAGGAATTGATATTATAAACCCAAGGGAATAATAAACTGAAGGTATAAAAGTGATAAACCCAAGGTATATAAACCCTAACATGAATTTTATAAACCCTAAAATAAACATGGATGACCTTGGTTGACCATTTTTGATTTCCATATAGAGACAATCGTTGTCACAATGCAATGTTGGACCATGGTTAACCATGGTTGACCATGGTCGATTTCCATATCCATATGGTTTGATGATGGTTGAACATGGTTGGCTATGATTGACCATGGTTTACCATGATTAATATTAAAAACCTAATGGATTGATATTATAAACCCAAGGGATTAATACTAAAACCCCAAGGGATTATGAACCCAATGTAATAAGATTAAACCCAAGGGACTAATATTATATACCCAACGTATCAAAGAGATTTAGAACAATCGGTGAAGGAGCACGTTGTTAAGGCGCTCTGTAAGTAAAGGTCACCTGTTCTAGTCTCGCCGATACCAAAAAATCCAGCATGGTTTCCGCTGGTACGACTCAAGCTGGGTGTGATTCTTGGGTGACTTTGACGGCTTAGACGCCTCTGAGTTGTGGCCTCTCAACCACAGGGTAAGAGTGATTTTCAGGATTCACCCACTTATCAACCAAAAAAAAATTATATACCCAACATATATAAACCCTAAGATAAATTTTATAAACACTAAAGTAAACATGATTGACCATGGTTTATTTTCATATTGAGACAATCCTTATCACAATTCCATGTTGAACCATGGTTAATTTTCATGTTGGAACATGGTTTATTTTCATGGTGAGACAATGTTGGTCATAATGCGACATTCAATCATGGTTGACCATGGTTGGCTATGATTAAAAATGATTAACTATGATTCATATTATAAAACTAAGGGAATAATAAACCCAAGGGATTGATATTATAAACCCAAAGGAATAATAAACCCAAGGGACTAATGTTATAAACCCAACATATAAAAACCCTAAGATAAATATTATAAACACTAAAATAAACATTATTGAACATCATTGATTGTCATATTGAGACAATGCTTGTCTCAATTTCATGTTTGACCATGGTTGACATCATAATAAACCATGGTTGACTGGGGAATATAAACCCAAGCGATTGATATTATAAACCGAAAGGAACAGTAAACCCAAGGGATTATCAACCTAAAGGAATAATATTAAACCCAAGGGACTAATATTATAAACTCAAGGTATATAAACCCTAAGTGGAGACAATTTTTGTCATAATGTGAGATCGAACCATTATTGACCACAGTTGACCATGGTTTGTTATGGTTGACCATGATTGATATTATAAACCCAAAGTAATAATAAACCCAAGGGATTAATACTAAAACCCCAAGGGAGTATGAACCCAAGGGAATACCATTAAACCCAAGGGACTAATATTATAAACCCAACGTATATAAACCCTAAGATAAAAAATTATAAACAATAAAATAAACATGATTGACCAGCATTGATTGTAATATTGAGACAATCCTTATCACAATTCCATGTTGGACCATGGTTGACCATGTTGACATCATAATAAAGCATGGTTTGACCGGGGAATAATAAACCCAAGTGATTGATATTATAAACCCAAAGGAACAATAAACCCAAGGGATTAATACTAAAAACCCAAGGGACTATGAAACTAAGGGAATAATATTAAACCCAAGGGACTAATATTAGAAACCCAAGGTATATAAACCCTAAGTGGAGACAATTTTTGTCATATTGAGAGATCGGACCATCATTGACTACAGTTGACCATGGTTTGTTATGATTGACTATGGTTGACCACGATTGATATTATAAACCCAAGTTAATAATAAACCTAAGGGATTGATATAATGAACCAAAGGGAAACATAAACCCAGGGATTAATACTAAAACCCCAGCAGAATAGTATTAAACCCAAGGGACTAATATCATAAACCGAACATTGGTAAACCCAAATATAAATATTACAAATACTAAAATAAACATGGTTTATTTTCATGGTGAGACAATCCTAGTCACAATGTGACACTCAACCATAGTTGATTGTGAATAACAATGATTGATAGTATCGACAATATTTGACCACATTTGATTAAAATAATTTAAATATAAATATTCTTAATGTTATTTATTAATATTAATATCAATACACTTTATATTAACCATATTAATGTTAATATCTTTTAAAATGAATAGAACTTCAAATTTTATTTTTTATTAATAATTTTATTTTCAATTAAAGCATATATTATTATTCTTATTTATATATATTAATACTATTTTTCATTGGAATTAAAATATTTATTCTATTTATTTCTAATTCCTATTTGTACTATGTTACTACGTGAAAAGTAATAAAAGCTAAGACAAAGAAAAATTCTCTCCCACTTCATTTGTTCTAGGTTTCTCTGAATTTGAGAATGTTTTACCTATTGTTCTAGGGTTCTCTGAATTTGAGAATGTTTTACCTATTTTCAATATGTATATCATGGCCATCAATATTTTCAATTTATATATATATATATATATATAAATTGAATAAAGAATATAACCTAAAATTGGAATACTAAATTTAGCTTATGTTTGATTAGTTTTAATTAATTTTATTAAAAAAATATAATTTTAAATTATAAAATTTCTAAAATTTATTTTGTATGAAGTTTTTTCAAAATACTAAATTATTTTTTTATCTTAAATCATTTTTTATATTAAAAATACTATTCAAATAGCTTAAAAAAAACAGTATCATAGAATTAAATAAAGAAAAAGAAACCAAATGTTTACATCCCATAATAATTGATGGCTTGTTTTTATATATGAATGTAAGAGAAAACTGAAAGGCGAGAAGGTAATACAAAGAGACATTCTTGGCTACTTCATAGCCTAGCTTTCCCTTATCAATTTTGTCATTTCTGTGTGAACTTGAGAAGAATTGCATTTATCAAATCTCAAAATGACAAAAAAATGGGAAATAAATACGTGGCACAAAAAACCAATGATATAAGATTTAACACATGTTGATGATATAGAGATCTATTAGTGTTCGTAATATTTTTTTAATGTAAAGTAAAAACATTTATAATAATGCTTAAAAATTTAAAAAGATATATATATTTTCAATATCTATATCATAATCATCAATATTTTCACTCTGTATTTTTAATAAAATCTATGAAAAATATATCTTAAAATGGAAATAATAATTAGTTGATGTTATCCCCCGATCAGGGTGATGGAGTAGGTAATCAAAAGTAATGGCGATGTCAGAATCCAGGAGGTGAGAGGACTGCTTACTGTAGCTTGCATGATTATATTGCAAAACGTGGAGGGGTACTGCATACCAAGAGAGATGTCAGACGGGAGAAGTGGCGTTAGGAATGTTGGGAAGAAGAGAGGTGGTAAGGAGGACGACATAAGGAGGATGGGATGGCAGGTAGGTGCAACAGAATATGAAAGCGGGGGTAAGGAAAGAAGGAGGGATAGATTGCAAGGGAGAAGGCGAAGGAGAGTAGCAGACAAGCCAAACACGCATCCAACAAGCAGGAAGAGCAACCTTGGGTATGTTTACTGCCTTTTTTATGTAATTTGCAAAAGAAAATTCAGTATGATGGGGGGGGGGGGAAGGAACTTGGGTTAGGGAGGGGAGGAGATACCTCGCGTAGAGGTTATGTTGTGCAAACAAAGCAGTAGTAGCGAGAGAGAGTGGCCCGGTAGCTTTGCTTTGAGGTTGGAAAGGATGGAGGGCATAGAAGATAATAGGGAGGGGTGCATTGTGCTCAGGGCTAAGGATAGAAAGGCTAGAAAGGATTGTATTAGGGTTGCAGGGAGGTCTGAGAGTCTGGAAAATTTCTTCAAGCAAAAATTTTGGGTAGGAAAGGTGAGCTTTCTTATAAGCCTTGGCTGCTTCCTTCACGGTTTTAAAGAAATTTTAATTTTTTATATAATTCATTCAAAATATTAAATTTTGTTTTCATACTGAGTCGACTTTTATATTAACAATATAATTTAAACAATTTAAAAAAAATATATCATAAAATTTAAATAAAAATAAAAATAAAAAAATAAAGTGTTTACCTTTTTTTTGCTTTTAAATGTAAAAAAAGTGCTAATCAAAAGATTACTTATCATTTAGTTTTTTTTTCCAATAAATGTAAAATAATAACTAACTAAACAAATATACTGATCATAAATTGCTTATTCCCAAAATACTTAGTTGCTCAAACTTTTGCATATAAGTTATTATCCACTTCATTTTCAGTAGGGATATTTTAAATAATTTTAAGATATTGGTATAATGAAAAAAAATTGATACCTTGATTTTATTTTCAATGATTATCACTAATATGACTAATAGTTGTTAGTCATATTGATTGAAAAAAAATAAAGGCACTAAATTTCTTTCATTATACCAACAGTGAAACCATTAAAAATATAAGTTCAAAAAATAAAGTTGAGAAATGATATCTGAATCACCACAATGCAAAAATTCAATTATGGAAGTACTTTTAGAATAAGCAATTTTATGATATTTAAGAGTATATTTTTCCCTAATACTTCTACATTTATAAACAAAGACAAATGATGAGTAATGTCTTCTAAAGTTTCTATGGACAAAGTCAAATATTGAATCTTCCATTCACTTAACATCATAAATTGAAGATGCATTTACTTTAGCAATCTCACTAATCAAATTGAAGTTTATTCAAAATTTGCTACCTCTAATTTTATGAACAATCTTATCCATATAATTAATTTATGGTTGTTATTCTCAATATGCATGTATGAAAATTGCTAATTTGAATTATGAAGTTAATATAATTTGAATGTATTAAAAAAAAAATTATTGAAAAGATTTTGGAAACATTGAATGGGGAAGAAGAAGTTAAAATTACTTGAAATCACAAAGCTTCAATGTTGAAACACTAAATTTATACTCAAAATAAACATTTTATAAGGCTCTGTTGAAAACAACAACAAAAAATGCTAAAAATAGCACTGCAATAAATAGCATTTCGGGATACATTCCAATTTTAGTTAGTCCCTGAACTAAAATTGAGAATTAAAATTCAAGTTTGATCTTAGCAGTTGTTTGTAAAATAATTAATTAATTCATCTTGAGTTAATTAGTTGTAGAAAATCAAACATGAAGTCTATGTGGAGACATGCAATAGTTTCCGCTTTGATTGAGGAAGTTATCCCTTGATTAAGGAGATCAGGATGAGTTGTACTTTGAGTTGTAATTAGTTAGCTCATTTAACTGAGTTAAGTCCAATTAGATTAGTTCCAACAGTTTGTGGAACTAATTGTGAGTTCAGTTAGTTAATGCATGCATGCATGTAACTACTGCACTTTAGATAACTGAATATTCTCTCATAAATAACTCATGCATGTCAGTTTAGTCAGAGACCCAGTTGAGATTAGATGATGGGACAATGTACTATCAATTGAAAGAATATTCCATTGAAGATATCTCTTTCATGCAAAATGAATTCATCCTTGGAGATTGCGTAGTTACTTTCGAGTTTGATGAGTTGTGTGAGAATTCAATTCACATAGGTGGCAACCAGAGGACCCAGGAGAACCTGCGAAAGGAAATAGGAGGCTTGGAGGACTGGAGGAAGGCATATGTTGTGTCTATTCAGTCTATGAGCAGCATTGAGGGATTGTACTGAGAGCTGGATAGCTTGTGAGCTAAAGCTTTCTGTAACCCGGACATATTTCCACTTGTATGATAATACAGAGATTGGGGTTTTTAGCTGATCCTTTCCCCAGAGTATTCTTCTCTGTTCATGTGTGATTGATTTCATATTCTCTGTTATATGTGTTCTATTTGATCTTGCTCAAAATCGATTAAGCTTCCGCAAGTTTGTTTGTAGAAGTAGATCAAGTATTTTGCTTTAGTATATTGCATAATCTATTGATATACAGTGAGAATTTCTACATGGTATCAGAGAAAAGGTGATCAAAGAGAAGAACAATATAGAACGAAGGGAGAAGTTCGAAGGTTGAAGTTCCTAATTATAGAATTTGAATTCTTATCGCATCTCAAATTTCACCAATGGCGTTCAACAGTTTGAGACTCGAGTATGCCCTTGATGGTAGCTAAAATTATATAGCTTGGAAGGATCGCATGGAAGCAATATTAGAGGACAATGGTTTGAAGGACTTCATTAATCAAGAAGTCCCCAAGCTAGCAACAGCTAATGCTACAGAATTGGCAGAATGGAAGAAATGTGTGGCTAGAGCGAGGAGGATTCTTCTAGAGGGAGTTTGAGACCACATAGGCTCGAGTCTCCATGGGAAGGAGACACTGTTTTCAATGTGGAAAACATTGAAAGATCTATATCAGAACATCAACTATCAGATAAAGCTGGTGCTGAAAGACAAGCTTTGGAAAATCAAGTGTGAAAAGGGCGACACAATCTCTACATATCTGAACAAGCTCACCACCTGCAGGGATGAGATTGGAAGTGTAGGGATCATTGTTGGCTACGTGGGGCTTGACCCAAGTTCAGAAGTGATTTAGCCAAGAAAATCTTGGTACTACTGACCCTTTCGGCAACAGTCCACGAAGCGCGGACTGAGGTCTCACTCGAAGTAGTATGGGAGGGTGTTGGAACCAGTTTTCCGCACCCTAGGGATGTCTGATATGTGGCGATAGGTACGCGATCCAACCTTAGCACTTACTGGGCTACGTGCACCAGTGGGCACATTGTGTGTTGTGTTACTACCTTCGCGCAACTCTAGCCGTAGCGTGACCCGTGTTAATTACCCAAGTCTTCCTTAATTAGGTTCTGTTCGCTAATTACTTAGAATATTTTCATACATAAACATTCAGATAGTGTTGAACAAGTGTGCACATATAAATAACTAGATAAAAATTAATGCATAATATCAAACATATAGATCCACGACCAGATGCACAGTATTTTGAATCCAACTTATCTTTATTAATAGTCCTTTTCATGTTTAGTTCAATTACAGACCTGACTCTACCTTGTGCACTCAACTAAAGGGGTCCGTGCACTCAGCTACGAACTCTACTAGGCCTCTGTACACTAAGCTGCAGAGCCTCTTCCTACTACTCTGACCCACTACACTTCAGATCCATTTCTATCCTCTAACCATGCCTTTGCATCTATCTACTTGCTTGTTCCAAAACTTCACTTTACACTTAGAGCCTCGCTCTATTTATATAATCCCATGGTCCGCGAACCATGGGTAGGCCGACACAACTTTACATTAAATTACATTATTTTAGGGTGAACAACCCTATGACCCATCCTAGACTTTCGCGCTCCGCGCCCACATTTCACGAAGTCTTTACATTACATTGACCAAAACTCAGGCTTTACGCCCCAAAAACATGTTGTGGGGGGATCCATTGCCCAACAGGCCCCCAACACAATCATTGTGATTCGTCTCGAGTCACTCTGCTAGTGCGGTGATCTTTGCACAAAGTCCATCTAGCAGGTCTTAGAGCTTATGGCCCTGGAGAAATGTCTAGAAATCTTGAGGGACTCAAATCTACATAATACCATAATTGAAGTTGATTCCAAATTGACTATTAATCCGGTCAAGAAAATTTGTTATGGCTCTGCTCTAGATAAAGTCTCGAGACATTGGCGGATTTTGCAAGTATATCAACGGATTTAATCCCACATGCAGAATAGGAGAACCCTTAGTTTTACTCATGTGCGCCAAACAACCAACGAAGTAGCAGACATATTAGTTAATGAAGGCATGCGCTATGCTACGAGCAATAAAATTTATGATTGGATAGAGACCCCCCAAGGAAGATTGAGGGAAGAGTGTCTCAGATAAGCGAGTGCGGACATGGAGCTCTATCAAATCAAGGGAAGCTAAAAGTAAGTTGACTACGGGAAATAGGGAAATTTGGATCTTTTATGCTCAAGGAGTGCATGGACATCTGGACTTCAAGCAGAAATTCTTACCCTGAACTATTCATCCCCAAAGTTAACAGGAAGTATTCTATTTAAAAGACGAGTCTTTTCATGATAACTAAATTCTCTAAAGAAAACTAAATTCTTTATAAGTCGAGTCTTTTCATGAAAACTTAATTCTCCAAAGAAGATTTTGCTTTGTCGGGTGTTGGGTTAACGTGCTAGCAGGTAGGAAAATTTGTAGTTATCCTAGGTATTTTGCATGGCAACTTGTAAGGGGGTTACCATGCCTGTTGGACCTGCACTTAACTTAAATGATGGCTTTATTTGATTTGGGTCCGGGTGTAGTGTTATATTCCCTGCTTGTTTTGCTTCAAAGTTGGGATTGGTGGATTTTGGGTAGACTACATGCTCGAGGGTTATCCCCCCACGCAGACTCAAAATCCTTTTATTGCGGTCTCTATTTCCTCATTGGGTCCGATTCAAGAATTAAAGAGTTTGCATGTTTACGTTCCAATATGGAGCCTCGTCCGTCAGATCTTTGAAGGTGGATCAAACAGTCTTAGCAATTGCTTGTATTTTGAAGGTCTCATAGTTTTGTTTTTGGCCCTTGGCACGGATTTTGAGCCTTTGGCTCATTTCCCAAGGCTTTGTGTGGCTGGTTAACTCTATGACCCACAACTCCTTTGGGAATGTTGTAATTTATGTAATTTGTTTTTTCAATTCAATTGAATAGAAGGACCGACTCTTGCTTCAAGAAAAAAAAGAAACTTACAAACTAAAACTAGTAGTTCACATGTGAGTCAAGCTACACCTAGAAACTTCCCAAATAGTACCGCACTTTTCCATTGATCATAAAATTAGAAATAAGTAAGTGTACATTCAATTTAGGGGGATCACAACTATCTCCTAGAAAATAGGAGCTAAGTCTAAACTAAGACACACACAGACAACCATGAAATGAACTTTCTCCATTAATTTCAACTACATTCTCCTCCTCCCATGGCTCGACCTCCTCAGGGGTCTCCACTTAAGTCAACAACGCTAGACTTATATCCATAACGCTAAACTCAATCAACTCAACACAACTCCTTAGGCTCGCAGCTCTATCACACCACCACGCTTGTCCACATGCCGTGAGTTCTCTAGGTCACTTCTTCTCAAACCAGCCGCTTTCTCTTGCTCGCTCACCGCACACACTAATATCGATCCATGCCACACCACACTGAGATTTATCCAAACTCAACAATGGAAAGCTCAACACAATCTCCTCACTCTCAGACTTGATCTCACGACAACACACAACCCCACTTCTCACATCCACACATCGCTATATGATCTAGACCACACAACATTCAACATAACACAAGACTCCTTTCACCAGTCACTGCAAGAATAGATCAACTCGTTGTTCAATAATTACAACACACAATTCGTTGTCCAATTCAGAAGAGGAGTCGATAAAAAATGCGCTCTTCCACAGTTTACCAACTATGCTCACACTCCATCTCCCCATGCAGACTTCTCTGACACAGATATGCCACACCAGATCTTAATAGTGGCTTTGAGCCATGCGACTCCACAACCTTTCGGGTTGCCTTCGCCAGACATTCACCAAGAAATGGTGACTTAAAGCTCTAGTCCCAAGTGGCCAACTATTTCACATGAAAATGCAACTCAACAGCTTCACAACACTGCCCAAATCCTCAGCTTTCACATTATAATTTTTCGTCTTCCCCTTCACATTAGGTACGAGTGTTGGTGTCCTCCACCAGGTTCCAACCCCACAACACACTGAAAGTTGTCGGTTTCCTCCACCACAAGGAACACCTCACACCTTCTGATGCCTCACCGCAACACTTTACTACTCGGCCTCTCACGAGAAGCCTTTCCACCATGTATGTTGCCCAACAAGTCACATCAATATGTAATTTCCCCCTCAAGGCCACTCGTCCATGCCTCTTCCTCCATAAGTTAACTAAGGCCACTCGTCCATGCCTCTTCCTCCATAAGTTAACTAAAAATTAAATCATATTTGCTAAAGTTAACATTAACAATTTAATTTGATTTAGATTTTTAAAATCAATTATTTTAATTTTCATGAACTTAATTGGTTGTTCCGCTCTTCATCTTATTAAGTAATCATTATAACTTTGTAATCCGCCAACGGGAGGTTGTCCTTCCTCAATAACGCAGCCAGTTATTTTTCTCTACAGTGGTGGCTTTGTATGCCTTGGCCTTTGAGTTAGTTGTTACTAGAAGCTTGTGAGGACCATCAAGTCAAGTTCCATATGCTATTGGATGATCGTCTTTTTCAGCTGCTACATTTATGAGTATGGTAGGTTTAAGAAACTCTCACATATGGAAAATTCTAGAGCATTGTTACACATTAAATCCATTGCAATGACACTAATTAAGAGGATCACGCAAGCAAATAACAATGTGATTTCAATTTTTTTAGACTAAATAAATCAATTGGTGAACGTTTGTTATTATTCCTATGTAATTTCTTAAATTATTCAATTTAGCAATAGTAGGGTGACGATATTTCTGATCAATTTTAGTAAATTTAGAAGTGTGTTATTATTCTCTTTTAATCTAGTGAAAGGTTTTACAAGATTTTGGACCAAGTTAATAAAAGTTAATTGTTTTCATGGTAAGTTTTGGAGATTTTCACTTTAAATTAAACTTTGATATTTCTGATCAATTTTAGTAAATTTAGAAGTGTGTTATTATCCTCTTTTAATCTATTGAAAGGTTTTACAAGATTTTGGACCAAGTTAATAAAAGTTAATTGTTTTCATGGTAAGTTTTGGAGATTTTCACTTTAAATTAAACTTTGATTGATTATGGTTAACGTTTTTTATTTATTAGATATATGGATTTCTAACATTTTGATTTTAAAATATGATTTAATTAAAAAAATAATTTGATTCTTTTTTATCTCATTATTAAATAAAGAAATGGATAACTTCAATAAATTTTTGAAATAGGTTATAAAGATATATATAATTTCTGATTCCAATAAATAATTAAGAGAAAAAAAACAAATAAAAATATATTCACCCAAGAAAAAGGATAAATTATACTAAACTATTATTTAGTGTAATTAGTAATAGTGAACTAGATATCATATTGAAATTCAAAATAAATGAATAAGTTAAATACATTTTTGTTTTTTAATTATCTTTGAATAATATATAAAAAATACTTAAAAAAATATAGATATTTCTATAATTGCCAATTATGTATATCTTAAAGATTACAATATCCATCATAAAAAATAAATAATAGTTAATAGTTAATGCAATTATTGTTTACAAAATCTATATTCAGCACCTTAATTCACACTGGTTACATTCACAACAATGGGACTTGCAACCGAATACTTGCCATGTTTCCATGTAAGGGACCCAAATGCGTACTGACCCAAACTCTTCACGGCTTTCAGCGACACAATAAATCTTCTCTTTTCCCCGCTGGTAGAAAAGTGAAGTTCTTCAGGCTCAACTGACACCGAAACTCCAGCAGGAGACCGCACGTATGCTTTATAAGTCACCGGTCCCTCTGCTACATTTGTCACAGTTCTTCTCACAGTTGCTGACCCTCTCAGTGCCGAGACAGTGATGGAGGGATAGTTGAGGTTATAGATGTTAGGGGGTCGTGCTGGACAAGGGAATGCCCTTCCTATTATGGCCTTGAGCTGGGTTGAATTATAGTGCAAGCTGCAAAAGAATGTGTTGTAGTCTCTGAGTGACACATCATAGACTAGGCCAGGATCTACAGCCTTATTTGGATACACATGACCTGCCCCATAGTTGAAAGGACCTGCTGTTTGCAGTGTTGAATCTTTAATTGCCGTTATGGTGTTGTCCATCTTTTGAGCTGTGATTTCAAAATATTAAAACAGAAAGAAGGTTAACAAATATTAAATTTATTTAAAAAAATAAAATTGGCAAAACATATGAAGATCTAATCTTTAAATATATATTCAAATATCTATAGCGGTATATAGAATCCAATTTTTATTATGTTAATATATTTAATTTGGAATAAAATTTTTAAAATTTTAATTTTATTATCAATAATTATCGCTTTTAATTTTCATAGAATATATTAGTATATTAAAATTTTTAAAATTTTAATTTTATTATCAATAATTATAGCTTTTAATTTTCATAGAATATATTAGTATATTTTTAATAGTATACATAAATTAAAGAATGAAATTTATTTATAAAACAGTTATTCATTTAATTCTTTAGTTAAAAAGATGTAATAATTTATTTTCAAAATAGTTATATACATTTTTTCTTTTTAATTAAATTCATTAATTAAAAAAACATCATATGAAATAAGTTAATAGAATGAATTTCCATAATAAAAAATATTATTAAATGTTATATATATATATAATTTTCATTAATAATTATAATAATTTGTTTTAAATAAAATTATAAGTTAGTTAACTTTTTATAATTTTTTAAATTTTAATGATTTCAAGTATATTATAAAATCGAAGTTTTTAGATACTTATTATAAATTGATACTTATAGATATATAAGCATTGATTTGCATAGACTTACAAGTCATTTAATCTATATAACTAGACTAATTTATATATTTATCTATATAAAATATTACAAAATAAAACATTTTTTAATTTAATTGATTTTTTTTATAAAACTTATCATGTTAAAAGGGATAAATAGAATAATATGGATATTTGAGTATTGAAATTTTTTTACATTTTCAAAATCACAAATTGTGAAAGAATTTTTAAACATCTCGTCCTTAGAATAGCCATTCCACTTATGTTGAATACAACTAAAAGATGTAGTAGATGAATAAAAAGCAAATAACTATAACTTTAGTTGTTTTTTATTTTGGATATCTACTTGAAATGTTAGAGGTTTGGAAAGAACCGGGCACACTTTAAATAAAAAAAATTCAACTTAATTCCAAAAAAAAATCCAGCATCATTGATATTTTCAATCAAAATTGTAAAGGATAGAAATTTATGTTGAAGTTTAGAAAGATCTGAAATTTTTATAATTATTTTTAATTATTTTAAAAAAAATATTAGACTTCAATAATTTTATAAAATATTATAAAATTTTGAATATTTTAATTTTTTTACTATATTTGTAAAATTTTCAATATTTTAATGAATATTTTAAATCTTATACTAGTTAATTGTGGTTAAGAAGAAAGAAATTTACGTCTTTTTTTTCTCAGAAAAGACATGAAAAATTAGTTATTTGCCCTGAAATGTCTGAGCACCTAATGCGCTCTCAAAATGAAAAATCCTACCAAACTTTGTATGTATACGAAGATACTGATACCTGTAGTTACAATGGCAGACAAGATGGCTGCTGCGCTCCAATCAGGATGTGCCCTCTTCAGTAAAGCTGCAATACCAGCAACATGCGGGCACGCCATAGACGTGCCAGATAATATATTGAAAGGTACAGATCTATTATCATATTTATAGCTAGTTGCAGTTGTTGCTTCTGAATATGCTGCAAGGATGCTCACCCCTGGAGCTGTAATATCAGGCTGCATTGGAGAAACAGAAACAGTCAACTTTTTTTTTCAAAATATTACGATTCCTTACAATGGAAATGGATTTGTGGGGATTGAATGATAACCTTGAGTATGTCTGGAGTAAGAGAATTTGGACCCAGAGAAGAAAATCCTGCCATAATCGGAGCTGGCTTTACCTCTAATTGAGTTCTTGATAAAATGGAAGCGACAGGGGACCTGAATGAGCATAATTTAATTGGGCATTAATGTTTTTCATGCAACAACCAGGTTTTAGTACAAGTTAAAATGTTACATTGAAATCCTAAAAGTTAAAAAGTTTGATTTAAATCCTACGCTGTCGATTTGATGTATTGAAAAACTGCCGCTCCATCAGTTGCATTCAAATGTGCAGCAGGAAGAAAATGAGGGTCTGCATCAACGTCTGTGTCGCCTTTGGGTGCGTTGGCGAGAATCAGACCTACTCCTCCTGCTAATCGAACGGTTAAACTTTTCTCAACTCTGTCAGAGATACCACGAAGGCAGGCGACAATTTTTCCTTTAACTTTTTTGGGATCTAACGATCCCGGGAAACAGAGTTGCCTGAAAATATTAGCGATTGAAACTGTTAAAACACAATATCAGAAAGAAGTGTGACTTTGATGGGATTGAAATACTATTCTTTGGTAAAAGGTAATAGTATGCAGCATACGCAGCAGTTTTATTTGCATGTCGGGCTTTCACCCTCGCTGATGATACCAGTGGATAAAGCTTTCCCTTTCGTAATTGGAACTGGGCTAGGCTTTGTCCCTGCCCTCAAACAAAAACACAGAGAGTAACATAATCAACTTTTCTAGCAAAACTTCAAGGATCTGATTTATTGATTTCAATGCCCTTCATTGCGAGAAAAAATTACATTATCAAATTTTCAATTTTATGGACTGAAACAAAGAGAAATTTTCAATATGCATTATTGCCCTCTTGAAATTCTCTATGAAAAGAGACGTGTACAGTACTAACAATTATCCTCATAATCAATAAACAATTAAATCTAACAATGCTTTCCAAGAAAACATGATGAAATATATTTAGCCGTTCCATGTTGCAGGGATAGATTTCCACCCTCGGGCCTTATGGGAATACTGGTAAATGGAATTTCATAAGATGAATTAAACGCGCTTCATTACTTAACTAGAGAAGAAGCACTAAGCCAGCCTGCCGTCCGTAGTGCAACTGTTCTACCTTTTGAAGAAATTTTTGCCTCTTTGTTGTCAAATTTACTTGAAAATTGGTACAGATTTGTGGGATTCATGAGCTTTAAAAAAAATGGTGTTACAGAGTTTTTAAAGCCACTGAATGTTGTGTTTACCCGCAAGCCTTAGTAATACCAAACCTTCACCATTATTTGCATATGTTTTTAGGATTTATTTGAATCATAGGTTTAATCTATGAAGTTTGTAAATTATCAGTGCTATGGGGTTTTTCTGTTCTTCCAACACCCTAATTCTAGGTGACTTGGGAATCTAATACCGGTCAAGGTTGTGATATCTTGTTAAATTGTAGGCCTTAGTAAATTTCAGAACCTTTATTATTATTTTGATTAGGTAGTTAGTCTCATGTTATTAAGGTAGTGGTCCAAATATATAACAGTGGATACAACACTAAATTCAAAAACACATCTAAAAAACAAAAAAATATAATCCAAATAAAAATTCTTCAGAAAACTAAAAAAATGGTAAAACATAAAATAATTAGGAATGCCAATAAACTGTACTTACTATATATGTTATGTTGTTTCCGAGATGAACACTCGAAGGGTATGCTCTGTCGATGCTGCTTGCTCCCACAGTTATGATCCAGGGTGCCACATTTTGAACTGTCGCCGGTGTTGGACCAAGATTTGCGGCGGAACAGACGACAACCTTCCCTCTTTGAACTGCATGGAACGATCCAATTGAAATTGAATCTTGAAAATAATCCGGAATGGGAGGTACACCTCCCAGAGAAACTGAGAACACATCAACTCCGTCATGTATCCCTTCATCGAATGCTGCAAGAATATCTGCATCATAGCAATTGGAACCGCCTGAATCTATAGGCCAACAAACTTTATAACTTGCAACTCTAGCATGAGGGGCTCCTCCCTTTGCAATCCCTTTTGCATGTCGATATATACTTGCATTTTTCACGAAATTCCCTCCTGCTGTAGACAAAGTATGAGTTCCATGTCCACCTTTGTCTCGCGCAGAAAGAAATTCCCCTGTTTCAGAGAGATTCAAAGGCTTATTTTCAGCATCACGCCCCTTGATGTAATATTTTCCCCCAATCAATTTCCTGTTGCAGACAGCCATTTGGAGAGTGAAACTTTGCTTCCATTGTAAAGGGCTTGCTCTCCAACCAAATTGTTATTGCAAAACACTCAGGGTAAACAATGATTCTAAGAATTGGGTACCATGTCCCACTTGTTCAAAAATGGATATTTTACAATGGGGTTGGCTTCTACTATACATCAACAAACAAAGAAACAAATACAGATATTGAGCATTCTCCAACAAGCAAGTTCGAAGTGTTTTCTTTCTAGGCAATGTATTGCAAGAAATAATAACCACAATAGACTGCAAGCAGTAAAAGAAGAACAAATAAGAATGCAGGGACTTTTAAATCTTAGAATCGTGCTTGCGTTAGTAAACTTTTAAATCTTTATTGCATTGGTAAATTTCTAAATCTTTACTATCATCAATTTTCAATAAAATGAGTGTGACAATTACTCTAACATTACTTACCTCAAAATCATGCTGAATCATTGAAGTGACAAGTTACTCACCTCAAATATGGCATATTTACAAAGTCCTTAAAAAAAAATAAAAATGAAAACAATCACTTCATGTTACTGCAAGGGTTCTAGGAAAGTGCTTAAAACCGGCCATCAATAAACACTTACAAATTATACTACTACAAAAGAATACAAACTCAAACATACTATTGGGAAACTGTAATCCTTCCTAAACCATTTGAAATTCTTCATCTTCTCTGGCCTTGTGTTCAACTTCGGAAGGCCATTCTTATTTGGATAGTACATTCCAAAATATTTTTAAAATTTGATGTAAACGAGTTAGTCTAACTCTTTTACTTCAGTCATGTCCATCATATTTCCAAAATATTGGAGAATTTCCAATGTATAGAAAAGGCAAACTTGATATACTAAGATATCTTGTATTTCTCAGTCTATAGATATGAATATAAAACTTCTCTTAAAAATCTGAAGAGAATGTTATCCGATATGCAAGTATGGTTAAACAAACTGAAAACTACTCTGACCCCTCACCAACGCACCTGTTGCAGTATTCTGGACCGAATTGTGTTCCCCTTTTGCAGGACCCCTTCCATCGAGAAGGAATAGGCCCTATATCCTTGTCATGAAAACTTGCAGATTCTGGCCATACCCCTGAATGCAGAAGAAATGTAGCATCAGAATCAATAACAAATAAAATGAACTCACCTAAAGAATATATTAACAGGCACACACACAGCTATTTCCAAGGCTACTGAGGTGGGTTGCTACCTGTATCAATGTGAGCAATAATAACATCCTTTCCGAAATGCCCCTTTCTCCATAGCGATCTCGCAGGAATATCTACATTCTCAGATTGTCCAGCTCCGGCTTCTAAGCCAAGGAATCCCCATGAACGAGTTGTGTGTAGGCTTCTTGCTTGGTTAGGAAATACAGACAATACCTCAGGGAGTTCTGAATAATAGCACCCAACAGTAAGGACTCCAAATTCAATTCAGTTTCTATATATCTAAGAGTGAAAAACAAGTATTAATGGTAAGTAATTCACTCAAAAACTATCGAAAATTCTTCGCATTCATTCAATGTGAAAGAGTGAAAATAAGCATTAATGGTAAATAATTCACTTGAGAGAGAAAGAGCATGTTCTTCTTCAAGAATAGCAGCAAAACCGTTCACGCTTCTGGTGTATGAGTAGAAGATAGCCTCCCTTGCTGCATCCTTGCTGCAATTTTTCAGTGAAAAAATATAAATATAAACATAATCAGTATGATAATAATAATTATGTAATTTGAATGTTTTAGGTTTTAGCCTAGTTACACATTTTTCTTTTTCTGTGGACACAGAACTTAAAGGATGTTACCTATATATTCTACATTTTCTTGTACATATTTTACACACTGGGATGGAATTAATAGTATTTATAAACGAAATTTGTGTTTTTAATCATTACACATCAATATTAATTTATATCAAAATAATTAATTTATAATACATCAATCTCAAATTTAAAAATTAAATAATAATTAATATTTTTATTATGTATTTTTGATGTTTCATATTTCACTCTCTTAACATGAAAATAGATTTATATTTAAAATTAAATGAAAATCCAGGTTAATAAATTAGATTTTTGAAAAAGGAATTTAACTATTATAGCAAAATTTATAATATTTTCCATTATAAATATAATAGTAATAACAAAAAGAAAAGATACATAATGTATTTACTTGGATTGCAATTATATCAATTTTATAAAGTTTATGGCTATATTTAAAAAATAATATAAAACTAAAAATAAAGATCAAGCAATAAAATAAAAAGAGTAAGAAAACCATGTAAAAATATTTATTTGTATATTTTCTAAAATGTACTCTGAAATTTAACTATATAATAGTAATAACAAAAAGAAAAGATACATAATGTATTTACTTGGATTGCAATTATATCAATTTTATAAAGTTGATGGCTATATTTAAAAAATAATATAAAACTAAAAATAAAGATCAAGCAATAAAATAAAAAGAGTAAGAAAACCATGTAAAAATATTTATTTGTATATTTTCTAAAATGTACTCTGAAATTTAACTATTAGTAAAACAAATCTCAGATTCTCCCAATAAACTAAAAATAAATAAATTGCAACTCTTTATTTTATTGAAATGGTAGAATGAGATAGAGGTATACCTTTGCATGCACTTCTCAAGATTATAGGAAATCACTGCATATGAAACTCTTAGCTAATTGATACTCATTCACAAAGATTGTGATTTAAATAATACATGAGAAATTTATAGAACTATCATGGTAAATAGCCCTATTTTGCCAAATCATCTGGAAACATTCTAATGAAAAAAATAACTAAATGGTATGTCGAGATGCTTGACCAACTAGATTTTTGTACAAGTACTCAACCATTTATCACTTATAACACTTACAATTATTATAAAGAAATGGTAAGACAAAGCATTGTACTCAACCATTTATCACTTATAACACTTACAATTATTATAACACTTACAATTATTATAAAGAAATGGTAAGACAAAGCATTTTATTTATGTTTTATTTGTCAATGGGTAAGGAAAAGTATCTTATTTATGTTTGCTTTGTTTATCTTGTTAAGTATTGTGATATAATTGCTAAAATAAAACTTAAATAAAATGGAAAAAAAATTCAATTAAGTAACAAAAAATAATTTTATTTATATGAAAATGCTTTTACGAACCGTTAAAAAAAAAAAAATTAATGTAAACGAACCAAAAGACTAGTAACAAATAACCGGTTTTGTATAACATTATATAGCCGGTGACAAATTGGAGTCGTTTATTTTGTTGCAAGTACCGTTAGTTGGATTACTTGTGTGGAGAAACATCTAACACAATGCATGAAGATTGCATTTTAAAAAAATAAATGCAAAAACATTTTAGAAAGTATTTTAATCAGATGAAGTGGGAATTAAGATATAAAGTATGATGAATAAAAAAATGTGTTTGCAAATATATGAGTAATGGAAGTAAATAGTGTATGATAAGGATTAGTATTTTGGAAAAAAAATTATGAATTTAGAAAAAAGAAAATTAAAGAAGAATGTTTACCAAATGAAGTAAATAGTGTATAAGAAAGTTTAATATTTTGGAAAAAAAAATAAATTTAAAAAAAAAATAAAAAAATTGAAGATGAATAATTACGAAATAAAACATAACTTATTAGAAATACTATATAAAGGAGATTAATAAAAAAATTATGGTAAAAATTTAGTAATGAAAAAAACATATTTTATAAACCTAAGAACACCCAAATGATTAACCCAAATAGTAGTGGGTTGGAAATGTGAAGTAATTGTTAAAAAGATGGATGATACGGTTAAGGTGGTAGTAGGAAGTGAGGAAGAGATAGTATTAAGAGAGGTCGAGGTAATAGTGGAGTAGGAGAATGAAGTGAGGAAGAGATAGTATTAAGAGAGGTCGAGGTAATAGTGGAGTAGGAGAATAAACCTCAATTAGAAAGAAAAATTAGATTAAAATAAAAAGTAGTTATTTTATATAAAGTAAATACACAATCTTCCCTTCTTCTCTCTCTCAAAATTACAAAAATAAAATAACACCACTTCTATAAATCTCTATACATAAAAATATATTCAAATAAAATGAAATCTTCATAAACAAGAATATATATATATATATAAAAGAAGTGTGACCCAAAAAGAACACATTCAAAATGGCATTATTATTGTTGGTTAGTGAAAATCTTATTATTGTTTATTATTAATAATTTGGATGAAAATTGAATATTTATTAAAAAGAAATTATTTATTATTATTATAAAATATAAATGTTATTTTATTAAATGGATTAATTTTAATTTGTTACAACATATTTATTTTTATATGTTATAGGGATAATTAAATAATTTGTTATAGTGCTAATTATGATGTTTAATATTTATAGAAATTAATTTTGATTTACGAAATTTTAATAAATATAATAATTTTTTGGTTAATTTGTTTTGTTAAATCAACATAGTTTTGATGGGATAAAATTTTAGGCTTGTAATAAATATTTTGGTGTACATAAGACATTTGAAGGGAAAGTGATTTATATTCAAAATATCTTAGTTTTATAAGGATGATAAATTCTTGCCCCTGATATTTTAGGAATTGCATAACATGTTACTTTAGGATGGAATTTGTGTTAGTTTGCTCTTATTTTAGTAAGGTTGATTTTCTTGTTTGCACCAATCAAAACAAAGATATACTTTTGATTTTCTAGATTATGATTGATCACCTCTTCACCATATCTTAATTTTCTATTATCCTCAAAAAATTTATGGCACCACATTTTCTCTTTAATTTTTTTATGTAGTAACAATTTTGATATTATAATTATTCTACAATGTCACATTTTCCTCTAGCCTCCAATGATGTAGCCAAGATTTAGCATTGTTAATGATAAGCTTTTGAAATCTATCAAAAAGCTTTTTGTATAGTCATTTTCTCAATGGGGATAAGGCTCAATTTTATAAGAAAGATAGGATAGGATAGATTGTCTTTAAATTTGTTATAACATAATTTTGGTTTAAGGAATTTAGACTTCTGTGATCCATAACATTGTTTAGATATCTTCGGCAAAATCACATAACCAATCTTTTGTCGACACGTTTCGAACCAACTTGTCCTGACGATGAACCACACTGGTTGGTTCGAAACGACAAAAGATTGGTAATTTTGGTTTGTTTTATCTTTTTTCACAATTCTTTAGAGACGTTATATCATAAATTCCACAACTATATAGTATACTAAATGAACAATAGTTTCAAAGGGGAGTTTCTTTTTACCTCATAGCTAAAGGGTCACTCATTTATGATTGTTTTCAAATTCATAATAAGTTTTTCACCCTTTATTTATCATTTTCTCAATGTTATATTTGTAGTTAAACTTCAGATAAAGATTGATTCCTAACCCGGTCCTTATCATAAGTGAAATTAGTGTAAGTGTTCTTTCAAAATTTAATTATCATAACCTGTCAATGTTAATTCACTTACATTACACTCTATAAACATTGTACTATATAATAAATCGTTAACATATATTAATTGTTGTGTTGAGATATAATATCGTTAGCCTACAAAATAAAATAAAAACCATTATTATACTAATTAGAATTACGCCAAACCAATCTTCTTTTTTCAAACAATCTTTTAACTTGTCAATATATATGTAAAAAAAATTGTCAATATATATGCAAAAACAATAAAATAACTTCTTTAATTAGCTCCTATATTAAGATCAATTTCTTTCAAGATTCTTAAAAAAATGTGACAACCAAAAACTCCCTCCCAAAAATGAATCTCTATTCCAAAAATAAAACCAAAATCCATATCATTTTTTTAATGATTAATTTAATAAAATATAAGAGTTTAATTTATTATTACAACAAATAATTATAACTCCAAAATCCATCTTAACTTATTTCTTTCAGGAGTATACTTTAACCAACCTTATTTTTCTTTTCAAAAATAATTTTATATAATTCTTTAAAAGATACAGTAAATTTGATTTTTCATTTTTGTAATTATAAGAATTATTCTTTCAACATTACATCCTCTTAAGTATAACCATCCTATGTCAAAATTCCTTAAATATTTTGTTCCCAAAACTGGAAGTTAAACTAAACACCTAAATATGGACTGGCTTATGCTGTCCCCGAACAGACTTTCAAACTTTTTGAGTGTTCATTTTCAAAAAAATTATAATTTTTTCATTTATTTTATAACTTTTTCATTAAAATTATACTATTAAATAAAAAAAATTTAATAATCAACCATATTCATTATAAATCAACATTAAAAAACCCTAAATAAAATTAAAGTGAAACAAAAGAATTCAACAACATGAACAAGGATACGATCTAAAACATACAGTTATGATTGTGCATCTGAGGTATTTCATAGGCAACAACTTCGGCCCGTCCTTTAAAAATCACTCAGAAGTATGATTATGCTAAAAATGAGCCACAAATTATGTACTGTTATTAACACATTGATGGAAAAGTAACGAAAGGCATTCTTATTAATACTAAGAATATATTATGGAAAAATATTCATTTATACATTAATTGGTTCAGTTAATTACTTTCTCACTACTGATAGGAATATATTATAAAAAAATATTCATTTATATGTTAATTGGTTCAGTCAATTACCTTTCCAACACTGATCCCAGAAGCCCATGATGTGAATCAGCTACCTGTTGGTGGTCTGCATTGTCATCATGTTGTCCTCCCAAGTATACCACATATGACTGCAACAGGAAGAACAATGATCAGTAATTCCCACTATGGTTTCAGCCAGAGAAAAAACACCTATTCATGAAATATTGTTTTCTAAGTGTCAAATTATTGTGTTCTTAAAAGAATTTAACAAACAAATATACCAACAACATATCTTTGATAATGTGATGACATTAGAACCTATAAAATAAGAGTAGAGTACAAGCCATTTCTTCTTGCCTTCTTAGCCCCCGCAGTTGAATCTATGAATGGCGATAAAAAGAGGACCAGAAAAACTAATGAATTTGTTTTCCCAACCATGGCTGCTGCTGCTGCTTCTCTGTGATGCATGGTGCACAATTATTTCAAAGCCTTTTATACAAAGACCTTGGCGATGTATGAACCGATAATCGGAATTCCAAGATATAAATGTGGCGTGTCTAATGCAAATGATCGGTTTTGAGGGCATTCTCGACTGCATAGAATTCTGATTACTTGACACACAGGGTGGCATGCCTTCTAGTGTGCGAGAATTATATGCGACGGGCATATTTTGGATGGTTTCCGTCTTAAAATAGGAGTGTGTAAACATAACTGTGAGATTCAGTAAATCGAGGAGGCAATGGATTAGTGTGGATGCAGTTGTAAGATTCGTAGAAATCCATAAGGAGTATCAATTGTCTAAACATGAGGCCAACGATAGCAGGGACGACGTCGAAAATTAACGGTGAGGATGGATAGCGGGAGTGGTAGAGGTAGATGAAGTCAAGTGGTTAGAACTTTCAAGGCTAAGAAAAATGCAAAAGTCAACATTTTGAAAATAAGATTCGGTTTTAAATTTAATATATTTAAAAATTATCATATATATGCCGCTTCGCTCTCTCTTCACCGATAACGTTCCAATGGCATGGAAAACTTTATTATGCTCCGAGGAAACCAACATTTGAGTTGGATGGGTGATTTTTAAGTTTTTTTTTTTTTTTTAAATTAAAGTTTCAATTCTTTAATTATAAAAAAATATGGAGGCTCTTTATTGATATAAAGAAAGGGGCTTATTATTTCATAAAAAGGTGGCGTAGAGGAGACTGAGGAAACAAAGATCACTCTTCTAGATGTGCAATTTTTCGTTGAGTTTTATTTTTGTTGCTACTTGTTTTAAGTGTCTTGATGGAGTCCAGGTTTGAAAAGGTCGAATTCATTTTGTAATGATCGAATAAATTTCTTTGTTATTCTTTTCGTTGTCTTGGTGATTTGTTTCAGATTTGGTTGTGTGGCATAGAAGCCACAACGTGCACCCCAAGGTTCTATAGTTGAAGAGCTGCCAAAGGAAGAAGTCTCCCGCCTGTATGGTAACGAGGTTGTTGGAGCTCATTAGAGGACTGTGTGGAGTCAAAAGAAATCCCAGAGCAAGATAAAGCGAGATACGACGGACTTTAACAACATGTCCATATTTTTAGATATTTTTGATTGTAATGATGATGATTTTCTCATGTGGTCATTTAAAGGCATTAGCATGAGTAGTATGTTCAAGTTAGATTTCAGAAAAACAATGTGGTTCTCTTGATGACCACGAGAATCAAGAGGCACAATCTGTTGTGCAAGATCTTGAAATTGAAGACACACGAGCTGATCTTCAAGAAGGGTGTAAAGAGGAACAAAGTGTTGAAGATCAATTGGACGAGCCACATGACGCTGATTTCAAAGACATGGCAGAAGAAGACAAAGCTCGAGAGAATTTAAATTGTGATGATCTCATTAATATTTCTGTGTGTAGACATTACATCGATGAATGATGAAGACATCATAGCTGACGTTCAGATGGTTGACACCAGAAATAGTTAGGGAAAATTCTCCCATCCATCCTGTCATACTTTTGAGAAGGGCAAGAATAAGAATTCAAGCTTTCCATCACTGGGGTAGAAATGAGGGGAAGATACATCACTACCTCATGGTGAGGAAAGTGAAGACGAAGCTTCGACTCAAGATGAACAAGTATGGACTCACATGAAAAAAGACCAAAATGAAAATCTCTGTTACCAAGTTTTTCATGTTTTAATTGTAAGCCCAGCTGAGACTAAACCAGTAGGCGTATGTTATTATTCAGTACCCTTTCTCCATTAAGGGGGAGTGTTGGAATTAATGGAGAAAGCTAAACCTAGATTATTGTTATGATGATGATAGGTTTGAGACTCTAATCTTAGACCTCATATCCTAATATCTAGGGAGTGGTTGAAACCATCTCATTAGTGTGAAAGCTTATATATTTGAGGCCCATTTGACTCAATGTAAGTGGGCTTGTATGAGTATTTGTACACTCTCCAGGTATCTCACTTGGAGAACCATTTAGTTAATATATTCAGTTTTCATCATGGTATTTGTAGAAATTTCACCTGTAGAACAATGATATATGCAATGTCCTAAAGCATAATACTTGTTCTACTTCTACAAAACATTAAGCGGAAGGATATTCGAATTCATGAGCAACATCAAGTAGAGACATGCATAAATGATCAAAAGACATCAATCACACATAACATAAAATATATCACTGGGGAAAGCACCAGCATAAAACCCCAACACTGTATTATCAATCAAGTGGAAATCCTCTTCACAATACAAAAAAATTAGCTCAATAGATATCCTGTTCTCTCTGTACTTTGATGATCTTCAATCAGAAGACAAAAATCATGGACTACCTAGACCTCAATATATAGGCCACATGTCCTCCAATCTCCTATAATAGATCCTTCTCCATGCAAGGAATACTTACTAAAAATATCAAAGCATTTGATAGTACACTGTCCCACCTCTGATCTCAACTGGGTCATTGACAAAACTGACATGCAACAGTTATCCATGACTGAATCCTCAGTGATCTAAAATAATAGTTGTCACATGCATGCAAGCATTAACAAACTATATTTTATTATTTTAACAACTTGTTAAAATAATCTAACAGGACTTGACTAGTTAGAACTAAGTCAACTGATTCTCTTATTATAGAACTCATACTTATTCCCTCAATGAGTGGAGGAAATTAAGGATAAATTCCTCAATTAGCAGGACAACTCATGTGCATGCTCAGAAAGAGTTCAAATTCGAATTTCCTTAACTAATTAACTTCACTAAATTAATTAATTAATATTTCCAACTGCTATTAAGACCAAAATTAATTTTAATACCTATAGAGAGACTAGGGACTGCTATAAATAGGAAGTGACCCAAAAATGCTATTTTTAGAACTTTCTATTTTTAGAAGTTTCACCTCTCACCCAATGTGACCAATGACCTCACTGGCCAAACTACTATTTTTAGACATGCTATTTTTAACAGGTCTTTTTTTAGCACATTCTAAATTTAACATTTTTTGTTGCACATTTTTCAACACTCCCTCTCAACAAGAAAGGCTTTCTCTCGAACCCGATCCTGTAACTCTGGAATGTTTTGTATGCAATACATCTACCCGGTGCACTTGCTCCAACAACACTTGGAACAAAAACACTCCCAACTAACCACTCTGTTGGGATGGGAACATACTCTGATGCTGAAGCTCTACCTGTTGCTGACAAGTGCTCCTTATCTAATATCTGCGCTACTGCAATATCTCCATGCATCTCGCACCATTTCACACCTCTCTGTGCCACCTAGCACTGTGCAAAACACTTGTGCCTCTCGCATTGCTGCAGCCTGGTAGTTATGCGTTGTCCTGGGATTCCCTGCACTGTCGCTCTCTATGCCACTCCATCTGCATCTATCTCTACCCAATCAGTCAATTCCTGCTACTCCAAATCGGGGCTCCTGTAGCAAGGTCTCATCCAAGAGGTTGGGTACCTTAAGGATCCTGCCCCTCCTCCTTGGGACGATCACTCTATATCGCCCTACCTCCTACCTGGAGGTATGGCTGCATGTGATCCCTCTACCCACCTGGCTCGAAGTTTCCCTCCACTAGAGGTCTTTGCATGAGTAGATGTCTCTACTCGATCTCCATTTAGCTTCCCCTGTTGTGGCTACTCCACAACCTCTTGAAGTTGCTGCACCAATCATGGCTCCTCTACAATCGTCTGAGACCTTTTCTAGGGCTGCATATTGAGAGGTAATTTACTCTCCCTCTCAACCACCAAGTATCTAACCTTTGCCTTGCTCCTCAAAGCTTTGCATGCATCTTGTACCTCAAATGCATACAGGTTCTTGGCTAGCACACTAATCTATTTCCACTTTCCTGCCATCATGAAATTTTCTAGAAAAAGCGCTGATTTTAAATCAGTGATATCTCCCTCATTCGAACTCTGATTCAGCGGATTTTATTATTATTATTATTATTATGGGTATTTTTCCGCAAGAAATCCAAATCTGCTATTTATTTTTGAAAATTTTGTATAGAAATTTTCAGATCTGCTCTGCAAACTCTCGACCCAAAATTCAAAATTTTAAAATCTCCTCTTTTTGTATATTGTTCTTCCTTGCTCACCTATACTCCGATATCATGTAGAAATTTCACATGTAGAACAAACCAATATATGTAATGCCCTAAAGCATAATACTTGTTTTACTTCTACAAAACATTAAGTGGAAGCATAATCGAATTCATGAGTAATATCAAGTAGAAACATGCATAACTAATCAAGAGACATCAACCACACATAACACAGAATATATCACTTGAGAAAGCACTAGCATAAAACCCCAACATTGTATTATCAATCAAGTGGAAATCCTCTTCACAATACAAAAAGAATTAGTTCAATAGCTATCCTTCTCTCTCTTTACTTTGATGATCTTCAATCAGAAGATGAAAATCATGGACTACCTATGCCTCAATATATAGGCCACAAGTCCTCCAATCTCCTATAATAGATCCTTCTCCATGCAAGGAATGCTTACTAGAAATATCCAAGCATCTGATAGTACATTGTCCCACATCTGATCTCAACTAGGTCTCTAACAGAACTGACATGCAATAGTTATCCACGAGTGAATCCTCAGTTATCTAAAATAATAGTTGTCACATGCATGCAAGCATTAACAAACTATATTTTATTATTTTAACAACTTGTTAAAATAATCTAATTGGACTTGACTAGTTAGAACTAAGTCAACTGATTCTCTCATTATAGAACTCATACTTATTCCCTCAATGAGTGGAGGAAGTTAAGGATAAATTCCTCAATCAGTGGGACAACTCATGTGCATGCTCACAAAGACTTCAAATTCAAATTTCCTTAACTAATTAACTCAACTGAATTAATCAATTAATATTTCCAACTGTTGTTAAGACCAAAATTAATTTTACTTCCTATAGAGAGACTGCGGGCTGCTATAAATAGGAATGGACTCAGAAATGCTACTTTTAGAACTTTCTATTTTTACCAGTTTCACCTCTCACCCAATGTGGCCAATGACCTCACTGGCCAAATTGCTATTTTTAGACATGCTATTTTTAGCAGGTCTATTTTTAGCACATTCTAAATTTAACATTTCTTGTTGCACATTTTTCAACAGTGTTTGCCATATAATGTGTGATGTACATTGAGTATGTAGAGTGTTCTATAGAGCTAGACCCTCCTGGTTCACACTCTTTGTCGTAGAGCTAACCAATGGCTATTTTTTATTAATTCAAATATCTCTTTTTAACATATAATAATTAAAAAAGTTTAATATATTAAATTTTACATTGAATTATCGTAATTCTCTTCTATATTTTAAAAGATAAAAAATAGTAATAAATGAAGAAAAAGATGATGATGATTAACATCTATTTAGAAAATTTTGTAAGAGATTAAATAAGATTTTTTAATATTTTATTTTTATGATCAAAGGGAAGGGAAAAATTGTTCCTCGATCACTATAAAGTTATGTTGACTAAGAAAGTCAAGAAGGCTGACAATGTGAAAAATGTTTTGGAAATGAGAACGAGCATGAGTAAGAGCAATGCAATCCAAGAAAAAATGTTTTTCATTTTCAACCCTCTTAGTATCAAATAGTTGAGAGATTCTTTCATCCCAAGGTGTTTTGGGAATAGGCCAACCTCTAGTTTCACTTCGAAGCTCGTGAGAATTGATTCTTATCTTTGCATTGTTCATTTTCTTCTTAGCACTGTTAAAAACTACAAAATCAAATTTATTGAATAAACCTGAGCAGCTCACAGGTGTGGAAAACCACCTGGAGACTGCCTCTATAGAAGACGCTTTGCCTTACATTCATTACATGAGAAATATATATAATATACACACAATTAGGAAAGTTGAAACAACACCCTAGAAAACAGGAACAAACTCTTAATCTAAGGTTCAGTTTGAACCATCGCTCCATTAAGACATTTTATCATTAATCTCAACACTCCCCCTTAATGGAAAAATGGATTCACACATATACCTAACACTTCCCTAAACAATTCAAACTTGATTCTACCAAGAGGTTTGGTAAAAATATCAACAACATTGTTAGAACTATTACAATACTCAATATGGATTTCTTTTTACTGAACTTTCTCCCTGACAAAATGAAATTGTGGATCGATATGCTTTGTGTTCTTATGAAATAGGGGATTATTTGCAAGCTTGATGGAGCTCTGGTTGTCGCATTTGATCATTGTTGCAACATTTTATTCTTCTCCAGCATCATGGAGAAGTCTCCTCAACCAAACTGCTTCACATGTTGCAGCACACATAGCTTGATATTCAGCTTCCGCAGAAGACAAGGATATTGTGTTCTGATTTTTGTTGCTCCATGTAATGACCCCAGATCCAATGCTAAATTCATAGCTTTTTATGGATCGTTTGTCATGTACATTTCCAGACCAATCGAAGTCTGAAAAATCTGTCAATTTAACATCACATGAATCAGTATAAACAATACCAAAATCTAAGGTTCCCTGGAGATACCTTAAAACACCCTTTGTTGCAATCTAATGGCTCTCAAGGGGATTTGACATAAATTGGCTCAATGCACTGACTGCATAAGCCAAATCTGGCCTAGTTGTAGTCAAGTAGATTAGACTCCCTACCAATTGTCTATACAAAGTCGCATCTGCCTCTTTAGATCCATCATCATTCTGAAGTTTTATATTCTGTTGTAAAGGTACTGTTGCAGCTTTGCACTAATCCATTCTGAACTTTTCTAGTAAGCTCCTGACATACTTACTTTGTGATAGAAAAGTTTGTCCAAAATCCCTCTGGACTTCTAAACCCAAACAGTAATGTAGCTCCCCAAGGTCTTTCATCTCAAAGACTTGTGACATTTGCTCCTTGATTTTTTTAATGAGGTTATCAACATTCCTTATAAAGATTAGATCATCTACATATAAAGAAATCAAAACAATCCTCCCATCTTTATCAAACACGATATAAAGATTAGGGTCATTTTTGCTTCTTTTATAACCATGCTGCAGGAAAAATGAATCAATTTTGTCATACCATGACCTCGGTGCCTGTTTTAATCCATACAATGCTTTCTTCAACTTGCAAACTAAATGTTCTTCACCTTGTTTGACAAACCCCTTAGGTTTCACTAAGTAGACTTCTTCATTTAAGTCCCCATTTAAAAAAGAAGATTTAACATCTAGCTGGTGAATCATCAAATGGTGTTTGGTAGCTAAAGAAATTATCATTCTGATTGCATTTAATTTAGCTACAAGGGTAAATGTTTCATCATAATTTATGCCTTCTTGCTGTGAATATCCCTTTGCAACCAGCCTAGCTTTATATTTATCTATGCTCCCATCTTCTTTAAATTTAGGCTTATACATCCATTTGCATCCTATGGGTTGTTTGCCTTCAAGTAGTTTAACTAAATACCAAGTTTTGTTTTTGAGGATTGACCCATATTCCTCTTCCATAGCAGTCCTCCATTCACTATATTGTTTGACTTCTTTATAACTAGAGGGTTCAACAACATTCATCATACTAGTTATAAAAGCATTCTCCCTATATCTTGTTGGTAACTGAATATTACTACTTGATCTCCTGAGTGGTGGGGTAGATTTAAACCTTGTTTGATCATCCTTTTGTGGACTTGGCTTGAAAACTGCATCATCTTCTTCCCCTTCGTACTGCTTCTCATTGTTGTCACTTGATTCATCACTTCCTTCTTCTACCAGCAAGGGCACATCCCATTCTTCATTAGCACTCTCATGGCTTCCATCATTGACCTGGTCATGAAACACTACATGTCTGCTCGCAAAAACTTTATGAGTATAGGGATTAAATAGTTTGTAAACCTTAAATTTTGTACAATACCCAAAAAAAAATACATTTTATGGCCTTTGAATCCAGTTTCTTTCCATATTCCTTTGGGACATGAGAAAAGGATTTACTTCCAAAAACTCTCAAATTCTTAACTGCAGGCCTTATAGCCAAATAAAGCTTCAAAAGGAGTTTTGAAATCTAAACTTCTTATTGGACTCCTATTCTTTAGATATACTGTAATATTAATTGCTTTAGCCCAAAACCCATTAGAAAGATTCTTATCTTTAACATACTATGAGCACACTCCACAAGGGTCTTGTTCTTCCTCTCTACAACCTTGTTCTGTTGAGGACTGTGGGGTACTGTAAACTGCTGTTGTATCCCACGAGCTTTGCAGTGTTTGAGAACACAAGCTTTCTTGTAGTCTCCACATTGATCTAAGCAGAGAATCTTGATGCTTTTACCTGTTTGCTTTTCAACCATACTTCTAAACTCCTTGAAGTATTCAAAAGTGTGTCTCTGCTTCCTGAGGAAATACACCCAAGTAAATTTAGTACAGTCATCAATAAACAGTAAAAAATAGTATGCACCACCTAATGACCTTGTCTACATAGGTCCACATAAATCTGTGTGTACCATCTCAAGTATATCGCTCCTCCTTCTATCAACATTCACAGGAAATTCATCTTTGTGCAACATTCCAAGTGCACATGCATCGCAATCAATATGAACAGGCTTTAAAATAGGAAGACCTTCGACCATACCTCTTTTCTATAATAACAACAGATCATTGAAGTTAATATGGCCAAACCTCTGATGCCATAAGTCCATTATAGTCATAGCAGATGATGTCAATGCCTAATGTGGTATGCTTTTGACATTTACCTTGTACAATCCTCCCACACGAATACCTGATGCAATAAGATTTGTACTTTAATAATACAATATGATTTATAAAATTCTGCCTTGAGATTATGATTAGTTAATGTAGAGACATAGATCAAATTCTTTTTGATCCTGAGTACATACATCACATTATGAATATGTCTAATGTTTCCATGAGGCAAAACAACATGAATATTACCATAACCTTTGATTTGATACCCTCTATTATCGCCAAGGTAGATGTTTTCTCCACTATTGCTCTCTTTGAAGTCTTCAAACCACTGTCTATTCGCTTTCATGTGGATCGATGCACCTGAGTCCACAAACCAGGTATATGCTTCATCATCCTTAGCCGAAAACGTAGAGTCAGATATTTACAATCTGAGGTTCTGACTCTATTCCTCATTAATAAAATGACATGCATGTTGTTTGTGTCTCCTCCCGACTTCATCAGACTTCTTCTTCATGCAATATCTAGCTATATGGCCAGTTCTAACACAATAAAAACATTTGGTCGTAGAGTCATTTCTATTGAAAGACATACTGTGAGGTGGGGGCATCTTTCTCTGTGGGGTTGCACTGCTCTTCTATGCTGCATTTGGCTTTCCTTTGAAAGGCTTCTTCTTCGCCATTAAGGCAAGATCTAAACTTTTAGGTTTATGGGTCAGCCGCCTTTCCTCCTCTCACATGAGGATCCTTGTCAATTCTTCAAACATAGGGCCTTTTTCTCTTGCATTCAAGCCAGTGATAAACATCTAATACTCGTCAAATGACACCATTCATGGTAATCGTGACCGAATTGTTGAAAATGGCAACAGGAAATGCTAAAAATAGAAGTGCTAAAAATAACACTACTAAAAATAGAAATTTGGGTACCAGTGCTGCATTGGGAAATTGGGAATGAAAAATGGAAGTGCTAAAAATAGCATTCTATTTTTAGAAATTCAGGATGGATTCCTATTTTAGTTAGTCCCTCGACTAAAAATAGGAAGTAAAATTCGAATTTGATATTTTGTTTTTTCTCGGTAAAAACTAAATCTATTAAGAGAACGTATAGTACAGTAAGAAGTTACAGCCAAGAGAAGCAAGAACACAGGCAGCCGGAAAGGATAGGCTATCCACCTCGGCTCCTAGAAGAAAAGAGAAGAGAGTAGAAGAGAGCAGGAAGTAACTAGAAGAACCAGGGAGCAAAAACAGAGCATAGGATTCTACCCAACATGGGAAGAATCAACTATTCGGCATTTTTTCCCTTTCTTTTTACCAACTTTGACCCATTCAGGAGGGCACTACTGCGCTGGCATGATTTGCAAACTGAGCTGGGCTGACTGAGAGGTTTCCTTATCTGAATCCGAGGTAGAGGATTCATGAATCCTTTTCTGAGAGTTTGGCTGGACAGACAAATCCTCAGGCTCAGTCAAGGGTGGATCTTGTGCCATCTTTGCTTCCTTCCTCACCCTCCTCCTCTTCATCCGAGCTAAAATCAAAATCGTCCATGGGGGGAGGGTCATGAGGCTTCCAGCTTTTGGATTTTTTCTTAGGATTGGATTTCTTCTTTTGGGTAGGCATCAAGGGACAAGAGCTTTGAAGGTGCCCTGTGTGATGGCAGTTGCGGCAACGGAAGGCTGTGTTCTCGTAATCCAAGTTCTGAGTCCAATGAAAGTCTCCAATTTTGAGATTGATCTTGTCAGGGAGACCTTTGCTCATGTCTATTTCTGCACAGATTCTGGCAAAGGTTTATAGGCCCTTTTCCCCTCTATAAATCTCTGTGTCTAGAAAGCGGCCTAGAGAATTGCCGATCCCTTGGAATATAGCAAAGTTCCATAAATGCACCAGGAGATTAGGAAGTCTGACCCAGATTGGGAGCTTGGTGATGATTGTTGTAGATAGATTGAAGTCTCGGAACTAGGGGGTGAGGAATAGACCTGCTGAGCCCCAGAACCATGGCCCTGCTTTTAAGACTCTTCGGTAGTCCTCATCAAAAGCAAACACTATAATGAAAAAGCCCTTTGAGCATAACAGAACCTTACAATTGTTGGTCCAGTTAGAGTGAATCCATTGGTAGAGGTCTGCTGTGCGTGGCCATAGCCCATTGAACCTGCAAATCATGCTCTGCAAACTTTTGGGATTGCTCATCGAACGTTGGATGCACTATTTCAATGGAGGGGGTTTCCTCCAGTTTGTCCACCAGAAAAGGTTTGGGGGCCTGAACTGGTGGAACTGTCTTCTCCTACTTCTGTGCATGGACATCATCTTTGTATGAAAATGCCTTGGCTGAGGATGACTGTCCTACAGCTCCCCCTCTCTGATCAGGGGCTCAGGACCAAGTGTCGTAAAATGGTCAAAAATGAAAGTTCTTAGAACTGATTGAAACTTGAATGATTGGAAAGTTCTCATCTTCCCCATTCCTGCGCCGCAAACGGTTCGAAAAACGGTCGCCGTATGAGAAAGTTATGCCAAAAATAAGAATTGCTGAATAACTTTAGAAATTTGAATTTTTAAAAAAAGTAAAAAAAGAATATTCCAAGGAATATTATTTGGAATATTCCTTTTTAGCAACGCCCTGGGTGACGTCATCAAGTGTATGGGCGCATACTAAAATTTTGGGTGGCATGGGCAAGGTTTGAACCCATGACCTGCCTGCCACAAGCCTTACGCCTCACCGTTAGGCCACAGGAGCGGGACTTGAAAGGCTGAGCAAGCAAACTTGATTTAAATTTAAAACTGTGCTACGGGCGGGAAAATTAAGGGGGCCAGCCCCTAAGCGCCAGCCCCCGCACACCATATGACCGGGTGCCCAGAACCGTGGGCTAACCCCTAACCTCCAGTGCGCAATCCAATGCTAACCGCCAATCGAAAATTCCGGTCACATGCGCATTTATCACTGCAGTTAAGTTGGCGGAGTTTTTGGCGGAGCGCCAAATTTGGGCGGTCCCGCCATATTTGGCGGGCCTAACTGGCCGTCACTAAATGTAACTGGGGTTTTGTTAGGCCAAACTAGCAGTCAGGAGTAAATGGCCATAACTTTGGCTAGGAAAGTCCGTTTTGGACGAATATTTTTTTGATTTTGGGTCTCTTCGACCTTCTGAAGCCATTGGCACAGGTTTCATAGCCATCTGAGGTCATTTGCAGGTGTTTTAGCTTCGTGGAAGTTCCAGGAGCCACAAGGGCCAAATCAGTTTGGGAGCTGCATTGGGAATTGTGTAGCCAGTGAATGTGGAACGAAGGTCAATCCTGAAGTTTTCCAGCCTTATGAATCCATTTCTACAGCTCGTTTTTCCTTTTGAGGCATTATTTTCACTGTTTAGCTTCAGGGAAGCTTTCAGGGCCATTTCAGTGCATGAGCTGTTTGGGGGCTATGTTCATCCGTTTTTGGTGATTCAAAAGCCTATGTCTATTATTTTCGACCTTCTGAGCCTAATGGAAGAGGTTTCAGAACCAATTGAGGTCATCTTCACCTCGAAATTCTCCATTCAAGTTTGAAGAGCCACCAGGGCCAATTGGGGAAAGTACTGTATGAAGGTACAATTTTCACTGTTTAGTGTTGGGAAAGAGCATGTTTAGCTAATTCCTATCTTCTGATTCTGTATTTACAGTCAGATCTGTCCTTTGAGACACCCATATTCTTGTATTATCCTTTGTAGCAATTTTAATAGAAGAGGACAAGCCTAGTTGGAGAGGCTTGGTCCAGCAGATGTAGCTCAGGAGGGGGTGAACTGCTTTATCATTTTGATGTCTTTATTTGCTGAAGATGATATGGTAAACAAATCTGATATAAAGTTTTAAACAGCAAATATACATAACTTGCATACACACATAATCACCTATTCAGCTACAGAAAGTTATTTGTCTTTTTCCGCAAGATATAAAACTTCAAGTATGTGTATGTCAAAGGCTTCTAAGTGTTCACTTTGTTATTTCTTTAGGCAGAGCCTGTAGAGGGCCAGGTAGCCTCTGGAACTCATCCTCTTTTTAGAGGTGACATGTCTGGTGAATGCCCCTACAGTCTATCTCTGTATAAGAAATAAGAAGTTTATACATTTTTAGATGTCATTTGGAGTGTCTAGCTCACAGTTGAAAATTATTGAGAATGGATATATTGCACCCTTAAACAAGTACATTCCATTTTCAGATCACTCTCAAACGAAGGGAAAAAATAATGGAGGCATTTCTCTTAATGATGTGAAAAGAAAGAGGGCTGAGATCCTCAAGTTGTTTGCCTTCGTGGAGAAGTCGTTGAGCTGCAAAAGGTATCCCCAGCTTGAGTTCCAGAGCATGCTTGAGGTCCTGCACTAGATCCGAGGAGCTCACCCATTGTAGCAGAGTTTTGCTAGAGATGAGCTTGATTTGGATCTGAAACGAGGCAGAAGGATCAAAGTTCCTCTTTTCTCTGCAGATCTGAGACGAGAGGAGGCAGGATCTTTGCAGGGCTTTCTTTTTCTGAACTTGCCGCAGGGGTATGTGAGGAGATGATGGGAAAATCCCATCGTTGATGAGTCTGTCGATGCATTCTACCCCATAAAGCTTCTAGAAGGACCATCCTGGTAGATCCAGGGATCTGAGGGAATTCTGAAGATTAAAAATAGAGTATTGGCTATTCTTGGGGGATAGAGGAGGTAGTAATAAGATTGAGCAACCTTCCAGATCATAAAATGTCTTCCCAGTAGCTGCCATCTGAGGAGAAGCGTGGGTAAAATCTACCTGCTCGTCCTTAACCATTGCGTTTGCAATCTGAAGGGGGCGGCGGGTGCGAGAAGCAGCAACAGAGGGCCGCAATCTAGCAACCTCAGAGATCTGAACAAAACAAAAAGGGGAGAGGGCGGCGCTCAGAAGCAATTGGAAGACCTGCAGTTCACCGATGAAGGGGAAAGCCAACATTCCATAACTGTATCGTGCGTCTCCGTCAACAGCCGGGCCAAGGAGAGGCCAGACGGCAGCCGAAGGAAGGGAGGCGGCATCAAGGATGTTAGGGTTCATCGTTCAGTCCTCTTCGAATTTGATATTAGAGTAGTTTGAAAATTAATTAATTCATTCATCTTGAGTTGATTAGTTAAGGAAAATAAAACTTGAAGTCTATGTGGGGACACGCAACAATTTATCTATTAATTGATAAATTTATCCATTAGTTAAAGAGATAAAGATGAGTTGTAATATTGAGTTATATTTAGTTGGCTCAGTTAACTAAGTCAAGTCTAGTTAGATTAATTTAATAGTTTGTTAAATTAATAAGAGTTGAGTTAGTTAATGCTTGCATGCATGTAACTACTGTATTTCAAATAACTGAGTATTCACTCATGGATAACTCATGCATGTCAGTTCAGATAGAGACCCAGTTGAGATCAAAGAAGGGACAGTGTACTATCAGTTGGATGAATATTTTTCCTATAAAGGAAGCTCATCCATGATGAGGATTTATCTTCTTCAGGACTACGTAGTTGGATCAGAGGTTAGTGAGTGTATGAAGAGGCCAATTCACACAAGTGGCTTCACTGGACCCCAATCAAAATTGCGTAAAGAAATAGGAGGCTTGGAGGGCAGATTAGATGTTGGATAGAGGCCTTTGGCTGTCTATGAATAGTAGAGGTATTGCAGAGAGAGCAGGATAGCTTTTGAGCTGATTCTTTTTGTAATATTGGCTATATTTCCACTTGTATGATAATATATAGATGGGGTTTTAGGTTGGTGTTTTCCCTGGGTTATATCGTTTGTGTTATGTGTGATTGATTCCTTCTTATCAGTTATATGTGTTCTTATTGATGTTGCTCATGTTCGATTAAACTTCCACTAAATTTGTGGTAGAAGTAGATCAAGTATTTTGCTTTAGTCTATTGCATTATCAAGTGATCTGCAGGTGGGAATTACTACATGGTATCAAAGCAAAGGTGATTAAAGAAGAATAGTATACTGAGAGGAGATTTCAAAATTTTGAGTTTTGGGCCGAGAGTTTGGAGAGCAGATCTAAAAATTTTTGTAGAAAATTTTCAGAAACAAATAGCAGATTTGGATTCCTTGCGGAAAAAGACCCAAATTCAAAAAACAAATCAGCCAAATTGAGGTTCAGATGAGGGAGATATCACTGATTTAAAATCAGCTCTTTTTCCAGAAAATTTCGTGACAGGGGAAAGTGGAAATAGATTGGTGTGCTGAGCCAAGAACCTATATGCACTTGAGATACAAGATGCATGCAAAGCCTTGAGGAGCAAGGTAAAGGTTAGATACTTGGTGGTTGAGAGGGAGAGTACATTACCTCTCAACATGCATACCCAGAAGAAGTCTCAGACAATTGTGGAGGAGCCACAATTGGAGATGATGAGTGGAGATCGAGTAGAGACATCTACTCATGCAGAGACCTTCAGTAGGGGGAAACTTCGAGTCAGGTGGGTAGAGGGATCACATACAACCATACCTCCAGGTAGGAGGTGGGGCAATGTGGAGTGATTCTCCCAAGGAGGATGGGCAGGATCCTTGAGGTACCCAACCTCTTTGATTCGACTTTGCTACAGGAGCCCCGACGAGGAGTAGCAGAACTGACTGATTGGGTAGAGACAGATGCAGATGGACCAGCAGAGAGAGCTACCGTGCAGGAATCCCAAGACAGTGTAGAGCTAGCAGGTTGCAGCAATGCGAGAGGCACAAGTGTGTTGCACCAGTGCAAGATGGCACAGATAGGTGTGCAACGGTGTAAGATGCATGGAGATATTGTAGTAGCGTAGAGGTCAGAGAGGGAGCACTTGTCAGTAGTAGGTAGAGCTTCAGCATCAGAGTATGTTTCTAGCCCAACAGAGAGGTTAGTTGGGAGTTTTTTTTTGTTCTGAGAGTTGTTGGAGCAATCACACTATGTAGAAGTGTTGCATGCAGAACATTCCTGAGGTACAGGATCAGGTTTGAGTTGAAGCCTTTCTTGTTGAGAGGGAGTGTTGAAAATGGCGACAAGAAATGCTAAAAATAGAAGTGCTAAAAATAGCACTACTAAAAATAGCACTGCTAAAAATAGTAGTTTGGGTACCCGTGCTGGATTGGGCAATAGGGAATGAAAAATGGAAGTGCTAAAATAGCATTCTATTTTTAGCAGTTTAGGATCGATTCCTATTTTAGTTAGTCCCTGGACTAAAAATAGGAAGTAAAATTCGAATTTGATATTAAGAGCAGTTTGAAAATTAATTAATTCATTCATCTTGAGTTAATTAGTTAAGGAAAATCAAACTTGAAATCTATGTGAGGACATGCAACAGTTTATCTATTAATTGAGGAATTTATCCATCAGTTAAAGAGATATGATGAGTTGTAATATTGAGTTGTAATTAGTTGGCTCAGTTAACTGAGTCAAGTCCACTTAAATTAATTTAACAGTTTTTTAAATTAATGAGAGTTCGGTTAGTTAATGCTTGCATGTATGTAACTACTGTATTTCAGATAACTGAGTATTCACTCATGGATAACTCATGCATGTCAGTTCAGACAGAGACCCAATTGAGATTAGAGAAGGGACAGTGCACTATCAATTGGATGAATATTTTTCCTATAAAGGAAGCTCATCCATGATGAGGATTTATCTTCTTCAGGACTGCGTAGTTGGACCAGAGGTTAGTGAGTGTGTGAAAAGACCAATTCACACGAGTGGCTGCACTTGACCCCAATCAAAATTGCAAAAAGAAATAGGAGGCTTGGAGGGCAGATCAGAAGTTGGATAGAGACCTTTGACTGTCTATGAGCAGCAGAGGTATTGTAGAGAGAGCATGATAGCTTTTGAACTGATTCTTTTTGTAATACTGGCTATATTTCCACTTGTATGATAATACAGAGATGGGGTTTTAGGCTGGTGCTTTCTCCGGGTTATATATTTTGTGTTATGTGTGATTGATTCCTTTTTATCAGTTATATGTGTTCTTATTGATGTTGCTCATGTTCGATTAAGTTTCCACTAAATTGGTTGTAGAAGTAGATCAAGTATTTTGCTTTAGTCTATTGCATTATTAGGTCACCAAGATTGTTCACTAATGTCACCAAGATTGTTCTTGATCTCCTTGATCTACGAAATAAATGCTACAACTGTCTCATTCTCCTCCATCTTGATGGAGAGAATATTGCTCTTCAAGAACAACAATCGATCGGTGTTCTTGACCTCATAGAGATCCTTGAGCGTCTTCCAAATTTTTGGCGCAGTCTTGCAATCACGAATATGGAGAATAATGAAATGTTTGACCGTCAATTTCAGGATCATTCTCACCTTAGTCTCCAACTTATCCCAATCTTGGATTGTTGCTTTTGTTCCTCCTGCAAGCATGTTCAGCTTCACGTCATCATTATTCACAATTTCGCATGCATTGTGTCCTTCAAGTAGGGTCTGCAATTTAAGTTTCCAACCAAAATAATTGGATCCATCTAGCTTGTTATTCCCATTGAGGTATGCTTCTGCTAACTGATTATTCATCTTGAATGAATAAAAAAACTTCAACCCTAGCAACTTAAAAAAACAATAACCCCATATCTTAAAAATTACTGCAAATGTTAGATCCAATGAAAACTTCAATCAAAAAACTGAGCCGAGATCCCCTTTATTTTTAAGAGATCACTCCAATTCCTTCTTAAAATTAAATCACCCCCTTTATCAAATAATAATCCCCTTTTCTTAATTAAAGAATTAAAAAAAATTAATTAAAATTTTAAATTAAAAAGTTCTAATATCCTTTATTCACCAAAGCATGCAAGGTTCTCTCTATTGGTGATTGGGAAATGTCGTTGTCCTCCGGAAATATACAGCTTCGCTGTTAGATATAGAAATTGGATTCAACATATCCTCTACTATGAGAAACCCAGGCTCTCCAAGAATGTCGTTTTCGAGTGCCGCCGACGACAGGAAATGGACAAGTTTCTCTACACTCTGAGGGCTCTGGTTCCCAATATTTCCAATATGGACAAGGCATCGATTTTAGAGGACGCCATCGAATATTTGGAGAAGCTAAAGAAACAAGTGCAGAGAGTTGACTCTAACGTTGAATCCACCAACGTCTTGGCTCTATCAGTAGATCCTCGGTTTGAGGAAACTGATTCTTTAGTGGTGAGATCACAATGAAAGTTTTAGTTAATCTACGACCTCATCCACGGCAGTTTAGGTGACCTTTACATTGGTTTCATAATCAAATCACAAAGGCCTCGCATTTGCAGATCTTAGACCTCTCACCATGCATATCATGCGGGTTTGGATGCGGTAATGGTGGAATCAATGTTCTGCAGAGCACAAGACAACGATCTCATCCTCTTCTCTTTTCATGGAGCAGCGATCCAAAAACATAATTCTCAAGCCGTGTAAACTTTGTCTCTTAACCAGGTGTCTCTTGAGAGTATTGAGCTGCTCCAGTTAGTGTAGGAGGCGAGCCAAATAAAATGATCCTGGCAGAATTGTTCCTGGAGTAGCGATCTAAAACCCGAAATTTGGATTAAAAAAAATTGGATTCAAAAAACAATATGGAGAATTTCGTGATTCACACAATTGATGCTCTTTGAGAATGGCACACCCGTCCCATTCTGAAAAATAAAATCACGTAAGGCCATAACTGGATAGGCATGACTATAGCACTGGATCCCGCACTGATCACCCTTAAAAATGTGTCGCTCTAATTTCTACCTCTCAGCCTTCACTAGAACTCCTCCATTCAGAGTTACAGGCAGTCCTCAGCACTGTAGCTCTGATACCATGTTAAAAAAAACAAAATCAAATTTATTGAATAAACCTGAGCAGCTCACAGGTGTGGAACACCACTTGGATACTGCCTCTGCAAAACATGCTTTGCCTTACATTCATTACATGACAAATATATATAACTTACACACAATTAGGGAAGTTGAAACAACACCCTAGAAAATAGGAACAAACTCCTAATCTAAGGTTTGGTTTGAATTGTCACTCCATTAAGACATTTCATCATTAACCTCAACAAGCATTAATCAAGAGTGACAGATGACAACAAAAGTTAATGGTTAAAATATTTTTTAATATAAATGTTTATTTATATATTTAACTTCTATATATTATTGAAATATTATACTTCCATTACAATAATTTATAAATATATAAATTTATACAATTTAAGTGTGTATGGTATAAACAAAACTTAATATATCAAAATTGTGAAAATAAAGATAAAGAGGCATGAAAAATATTATTAAAAAAGTGAGGATGTTCTATGTAAATTAACAAAACAATGGTATCCTTCCAAAACTAACTTAACATGTGTTTGCCTCTCCCTAGTTGTGACATTTAGACACAACATTCCATTAATATAGACAACATGGATTTTTTTTTTTTTTAAGTGTGCAGGGTTTAACCTTTAGGGTTTTCATTAGGGAAATTTTGAGGCCTAAAATGGGCCTCCTAAGAAAAATGCACAACCAAAATAAAATTTATAAGAACTAATAGGATTCAAGATGATGATGTCAACCATGGGGGATGATTCACCATTTCTGGAGTTAAAAAGCGAAAAGACTAAAAAATAATAAAATACTAAAACCATTTTTTCAACTTGTATTTTCAACTTATCTCCCTAAGGTTTTACTCAAATTTCGAGTAAGATCACTTATTGAATGCAAAATTTAATTCCTCATCGAAGGAGTACCCATCTTTCATTCTTTCGATGGACCCTGCTACAAGAAAAATGGGAAGTACATGAAAAACGTGATTGCACATGAAAAACGTGATTGCAATCACGTTTTTCATGTATTTCCCATTTTTCGTGTAGCAAGGTCCATCGAAGGTATGCAACATGGGTAATCCATGGATGAGGAATAAAATTATGCATCCAACGAGTGTTGCTCAAATTTTGAGTAAACACATAGGGAGATAAGTTGAAAACACGAGTTGAAAAAAAGTTTTTTCCTTTTTTCCCTCTAAAATTTGATGATGTAATCTAATCTTATTTTATTATTTCCACTATTATTTTATAATTTTCTAAGGAGGCCCATTTTAGACCTCAAAATTCCCCTAATGATTGTTTTTTAATTTTTTGTCACGGACCTCTTTGAATTTCCTATGATTTCATAATAAACTTGAAATGAATTTCAATAGAATTTTAGATGAATTTCATGAAATTATTCATGTTCATGTTTCACTTGTTCATGTTCAAGTTGAGACTTGTTGATCTGATAAGGAGATCTAGGATAATTAATAATTTATTATAGACTCATGTGCATGGATTTGTCTATGTTATTTTATGCAATGGATCGATAAGATTGCAAAATACAGAGACAATGAAGCAGTAAACAAATCATAATAGACAATGCATAACCCAAAAAATTTAATGAGGAGTTCACCCAACACTCTTGGGCTACATCTCCTGGTCCAGTGTTCAGTGATGGCCTCTCTATTATGTTTTCAAGCAGAGTTTTTTTTTTACAACAATATGAGCTCAATTTGAGACTCAATACACAACAAATGTAACAAAAGAGCTTTGCTTGAACATCTCAAGCCTCTCTGAGTACACAAACTTCCTCAACGCTCTCTGTCTTTGTCCTAACTATGTCTCGGCATTTGCCTGCAATACTGCTTGTCCTGTTTGCTCTTTGTTTGTGGCTTTAAAGCCAATCTGGGCTGCGTTTCTCCTTCCCGACTTTCTATCTCCCAGGCCTCTGTCTGCTCGAATCCCTCTTCCAGCATTACACAATCATTACATAACGCCTAAAGGGGAGGTGGCCACCTATTCGGCAACGTAAGAGTGCCTCGGTCCCTTGAAATCCTTCAGAATCCCAAACGCAGTCATTTTCTGTTTTACACAGGAAAATGCATTCACAACTGTGAAATTTCGCCAAAACACAGTTCAATTCGGACTTCAAAAAGTCCTTAAATATGGTTTATTCCCCTATCAGGTCCATCCTCAATCGCTATCGCAAGTCGCTTCGGCCTTGCTCCAAGGTTCCCCTTTGTATTTTTGAAATACGTCAAAACTGCGAAAATGAATTAGAAATGGCTTTTCCCCGAATTTGAAACAATATACATTTCACTTCACGAACCCTTTCAAGTTTGGCTTATCACATAGAAGCTACTCCTTTGTATTTTGTTAAATAACAAAATATGTGAAAATACATAAAAAAAGGCCAATCTACAGATCTCAAAATCTTATGAAATAACATTGATAAAACCACTGGGTCCAGTTCATCGGATCACACATATACATGTGTATAGGTCCCGCTCCATGGTGTTTCTCTGATGTGATATCATGATGCGATTGATCGCAATTACACATGGCTCATGCCCCGAGCCATTTGCAAGTGCTCTTTGTAATCACTGATAGCGATCATGTGATGCAACGTGGGTCATCGATCTACGCGCTTGATCGGCGGTCCTAGTTGACTCCGCTGGTCACCGTTGCAAGTGTGATGTGGTTTGCGCCGATACCCGTTGTCGCTATTCTGATTGTGATTACCGATTAGATCTGGACCGTTGATCGGCTAGATCTGATGGCTACTGTGCATCCATTTGCTTCGGCTTTGATACTATATAATTTTCACTGATTGCACATGTTTTCTCTAGTTTTTTCCACCTGACGGTGTTTTTCTGCCATGTTAAGGGCTCTTGGCATGCGATGATTTTGATCTTTGGTATGATTTTAAGAGTTTTCAAGACTTAGAAAGTGTTCTTGGATCCATTTGGATCATGCCTTCCCACTAAAAAAGGCTTTTGGAGCACCAAAAGTTGGTTTTCAAGCATCGCTCAAGTGAGGATAGAGCTGCCTCACTTGCCCAATCTCTATCCATTTGGCATTGCTAGGTTTTGAACCTTTCATCCCGATCCTAAGGTACTCCACATCCCCTCTATGTGTAATCCTCACCTTCCTGTCCAGAACTGTATCTTCCTGCAGCTCCTTGAGGTATTCAAGCAAAAAATCATCAATGGAAGGCAATTGACTTTGCTCTTCAAGATCTTCAATTAAATAAGGTTCAAACAATCTTAAATTTTCTGCATTCACCAATTTTCTCAGGTACCTTAAAAGGCACATACCTTATTGGCTTCAGCTTCTTTCCTTCACCTTACATTCTGTCCTTACTGATATACAGCCAGACTTGATCACCGACTTGGAAGTTGTGCTCCACCCGATGTTTATCATGCCTTGCGTTGTATTTGGCTTGGCTCTTTTCCAGCTGTTCTTGCATTTCCTAGTGAATTTGTTGGATCTATTCAATGAATCTAGTTTCTTTGTCCACATCACTGTGTCTAGCAACTGTTATGCCTTTTTCAAAGACAAAATCCAAGGGAGACCTTGGTATAAAACCAAAACAGGTCTCAAAAGGAGATGTATGTGTAGAAGAATGTTTAGCACAGTTGTAAGCATGCTGCACATAACATAAATGTTCATCCCAAAGCTTGGGATGCTTGCTGCAATAACCCCTGAGCAATTGGATCACTATCCTATTGACTACCTCTGTTTGGCCATTTGTTTGTGGATGAAAGGTTGTGCTTTTCTTTAGTTTGGTGTCCATCAATTCCCACAGACTTGACCAAAACTTCCCAACAAATCGGGAGTCTCGATCATATACTATGGAAGTGGGTAACCCAAAATGCACCCAGACAAGATGAAAGAACAACTTCGTTGTTTGTTCAGCTGTAATATGCTTATTACAGGGCATTAAAATACACATTTTGTTGAACCTGTCCACAATAACATATAAATTGTCATGTCCCTTTCTAGATTTTAGCAATCCCCTAATAAAGTCCATGGAAACACTTTCCCAAGGATGGGAAGGAACCGGAAGTGAAGTGTACAAGCCTAGTTTTCTATTGTTGGGCTTTCTTTTAGCACGCATGATACACCCTCCTACATATCTAGAAACTGTTTCATGCATTTTTGGTCAATAACAGTATCTTTGGAGCTGTGCAACTGTTTTACTCACACCACAATGACCTGATATCAGAGAAGTATGTGCCTCCCGAATTATGTTAACTCTTTCTATTTGTGGAATGCATAGCTTTCCCAAATGATACAAGAGTTGGTCCTTAACATAGTAATCCAATTTTTCTACCTTTTTTCCATTACTTAAAGCTCCATATACATCTTTAAAGTCTATATCTTGAGCATATTTTTCAATGTAGCTTTCATGCATTACTGAGTTATGCTTAAGTATAGTAGATGCATTTATGAATGGTCTAGACAACATATCTGCAACTTTATTGTGTATGCCTTTTCTATATTTGATGACTAAATGAAACTGCTGTAGGAAACCCATCCACCTATAGTGTCTTGATTGCTGCAATTTAGTTTGTGAGTGCAAGTACTGAAGTGGCTAATGATCAGTATGTATAATTGTTTATTTGCCCATTAAGTAATGTTTCCACTTCTTTACACTCTGGACTAATGCATACAATTATTTATCATATGTAGGATAATTAACTACTGCAGAATTAAAAGTCTCAGAATGGTAGCATATGGGTTTACCATGTTGCATCAACACTGCTCCTACAGCATAGTCACTGACATCTATTTCGATCTCTAATGGTTGTTGAAGATTTGGCAATGCTAGTACTAGTGTTGTACTAATTTTTCTTTCAAGGTGTTGAATGCTTTCTGTTGTTCGCCTCCCCACTGAAACACCTTGTTTAGTCCTGTTAAAGCATGTAAGGGAGCTGCAATTAAGGGGAAGTTAGTAATAAACTTTCTCCAATATTTTATTGCTCCTAGGAAGCTTCTAACTTCTGTAGCAGACTTGGGTTTAGGCCAGTTTACAATGGCTGCAACCTTTCAGGGATCTATCTTCAATTCACCACCCCTACAATATGACCCAAATAATTCAAAGATGTTTTACCAAATTCACATTTTGATAATTTAACATAGAGATTTTATTTTTTCAAAACATCTAGATTCTACCTTACATGCTTCAAATGTTATTCCCATGTTTTACTAAAAACAAGAATGTCATCCAAATATACAATTACAAAATCATCGATAAAAGGCTTGAGTACATCATTCATAACTCTCATGAAAGTGGCAGGAGCATTAGTTAAGCCAAAAGGCATAACTAGCCATGCATACAGCCCTTGCTTTGTTTTGAAAGTAGTCTTCCATGCATCTTGCTCTGCTACTTTGACCTGATGGTAACCACTATGCAAGTCCAACTTGGAAAAGTAAACAGCTTCCTTCAACTGATCCAATAGATCATCAATGCGAGAAAGGGGGTAACAATTCTTGATCATTTTTTTATTCATTGCTTGGTAAACAATGCACATCCTCCATGAACCATCTTTCTTCCTCACCAACATTATTGGAGATCCACATGATGATGTTCTTGGTCTTATGAACCCTTTCTCAAGCAGCTCCCGTACCTGCTTCTTGATTTCTGCATTCTCTAAAGTGGATAACATGTACATTCCGATGTTAGGCATTGGAGCATCTTGCTACAAATTAATATCATGTACAATTTCCCTTTTGGGTGGTAGACCTTTTGGTTCTTGAAATAGGATATCATATTCTGAAACAACATTTTCTAAATCAGCTTGTTGTTTAGCATCACAACCTTCAAATACATTGGTTTTATCAGGTTTCTTTTCCTTTACAACCATCAGTAAAAATTACTTGCATGAATTTACAATTCTTTTCATTTGGCCTGAGTTTACGAGAGTATAATTACTCTTGAGTTTATGAGCTCTTACAATATATTTGATTCCATCTTTAACGAGTTGATACTTATTTTCAGCTCTATAGAAAATGGATTTTCTATCATACAAGTAAGGACTTCCTAAGACAATTCCACATATATCTAAGGGAATGATATCTAACTCAACTTCATCTACAAATGTTGACCAAAAAAAACTTAAGTTTACATTGTCTAGTCACTTGTAGCTTTGCTTTATCACATACCCAACCTAATGGGTATGGCTTATTGTGAGGTGTGGTTAGTAGTCCCAATTTCTTTACAATTGCTTTAGAAATTAAGTTTACTTGTGAGCCACTATTAAACAAAGTATCAATCTTTTGATGCTTGGAAATAACTCCATTATGAAAAAGCTCATGCCTTTTCCTCTCATTTTCTTTATTATCAATAGTTTGTGCAGAATTACTAGTAGATGCTTCAGAATTTTTACCTTTTATACCTATGGCTGCGATTGTTGTTTCATCACCTAAGTCTGACCCCAAATCTTTTTGTATAGTAACAGTAGGCTTCTTCTTCTTTCCATCAAACTTCTTGGGTTTCAGCTCGGGATGCAAATACCAACAATGTTCATCATCATGTCCATCCTTCTTGCAGTGAGTGCATGATGGTTTGGCCTTTTGTACAACATTTGCCTTCCTCTCTTTTAATTTTTGCTTCCTCTTTTCCTTATTCTTGCTTGCAGTGGGTTTTGATGATCCCCCAATCTCTGGGTTCACATTCTTACCTGTAACCTATAGATGGGTAGCCTGAACAGATACCTCATTTATGCTAGTAGGGTTAAACATGAGAATGGTGTGCCTCAAATAGTTGTGTAGACCACCTATATATTTCAGCAAAGTTTCAGGTAAGTTTAAAGAAATGCCTAGAATCAAAGCTCTTTTTCTAAATTCTTGGGTGTAGCTTTGTACACTTTTCCCTTTTAATTGGCGAAGAGTTTGCCAACTCATCATAGCTTGCTGCATATAAGCTAGTGGATATATTTTTCTTTTAATTTCATAAACAAGTTTACTCCAGACAGAAAGAATTTTACCATGCTTCTTCAAGTCAGCTTGTGTCTTGCCTTCCCACCATACTAAGGCAGTTCCTCCAAGGTGTAGGCTGGCCAGCTGAATTTTACTCCTATATGAATCATTATTCTGCACCCTGCAATACACATCAATCTGTCTAATCTAGTTATCTAGATTCTCTGCATTTAATTCTCTATCATATATTGACAAATCAAATTTAACATCCAATTTAATCAAAGATGTTTTCTTCTTTTTATTTTTAGGGCTATTAGGAGGTGTGGATAGAGGAGCCTCTTTTCCATTCCCTTTGCCTTCAGAATGTCCATCTATAAGAGATTCCTCTATTCCTTCGTGTTGTTTGGAGTTTGAAGAATCTTCACTTCGACCTTTCTTACATTCTCTATACATTTCTTCTACCATGGCTCTCATGGTCATGAAACTGTCCATGAACTGAGAGTTTGATTCCAAGGGATTTTCTTCTGCCATTTTCCTCCTAGGATAGACTCTACCAATTTCTGGGTTAGTTTCAACCAGTTCTCCTTCTCCTACTTTGAGCTTTGACCTAGTTATCATTCACCAATCCAACACAAGCTTGTCTAACCTTAGTAAACCTGAAGCTATGATACCACTTGATCTGATAATGAGATCTAAGATAATTAATAAGGTATTATAGACTCATGTGCATGGATTTGTCTATGTTATTTTATGCAATGGATCGATAAGATTGCGAAATACACAAACAATGAAGCAGTAAAAAAATCATAATAGACAACACATAACATAGCAAATTTAATGGGGAGTTCACCCAATACTCCTGGGCTACATCTCCTGGACCAGCCTTCAGTGGTGGCCTCTTTATTATGTCTTCAAGCAGAGTTTTTTTTTTTTTTTTTTACAATAGTATGAGCTCAATTTGAGACTCAATACATAACAGATGTAACAAAAGAGCTTTTCTTGAACTTCTCAAACCTCTCTTAGAACACAGACTCTCTTAATGCTCTATTTCTCTGTCCTAACTTTGTCTCGGCATTTGTGTGCAATACTGCTTGTCCTGTTTGCTCTATGTCTGTGGCTTTAAAGCCAATCTGGGCTACGTTTCTCCGTCCCGACTTTCTATCTCCCGAGCCTCTGTCTACTCGAATCCCTCTTTCAGCGTTACACAATCATTGCATAATGCCTGAAGGGGAGGTGGCCACCAATTTGATAATGTAAGAGTGCCTCGGTCCCTTGAAATCCTTCAGAATCCCAAACACAGTCATTTTATGTTTTACACAGGAAAATGCATTCACGACTATGAAATTTCGCCAAAACACAGTTCAATTCGGACTTCAAAAAGTCCTTAAATATGGTCTATTCCCCTATCGGGTCTGTCCTCAATCGCTATCACAAGTCGCTTCAGCCTTGCTCCAAGGTTCCCCTTTGTATTTTTGAAATACGTCAAAACTGCGAAAATGTATTAGAAATGGCTTTTCCCCGGACTTGAAACAATATACATTTCACTTCACGAACCCTTTTGAATCTGGCTTATTGCATTGGCACTTATCCTTTGTATTTTGTTAAATAATGAAATACGTGAAAATACATTTAAAAACACCAATCTATGGATCTCCAAATCTTATGAAATAACATTGACAAAACTGTCAGGTCCGATTCATTAGATCGAACATATACATGCATATAGGTCCCACTCCATGGTGTTTCTCCGATGTGATATCACGATGCGATTAATCGCAATCGCACATCGCTCATGCCCTGGGCCATTTGTAAGCACTCTTTGTAATCATCGACAGCGATCATGCGATGCAATGTGGGTCATCGATCTGCGCACTTGATCGACGGTCTTGGTTGACTCCATCGGTCGCCGTCGCAAGTGTGATGTGGTATGCGTCGATACTTGCTGTTTGCCTATGTCGATTGCGATTGCCGATCAGATCTGGACCGTTGATCGACTAGATCTGACGGTTACTATGCATTCGTTTGCTCCGCCTCTGATACTCTTTTATTTTCACTGATTTCACATGTTTTCTCTGGTTTTTGCCTCGCGATAGTGTTTTTCCACCATATTAAGGGCTCTTGGCATGCAATGATTTTGATCTTTGGTATGATTTTAAGAGTTTTCAAGACATAGAAAGTGTTCTTGGATCCATTTGGATCACTTGTGAAACTCGTCAAATAAGTCCGCCAGTGAATGAAATTCAAAGAACTTTAAATTTAATCAATTTTGTTCATCAAATCCAGTAACTTGGGTGGTGAGGAAAATGACAATGATGACAAAGATGGTGTGGTGGTGATGGTAATGATAGTGAGTAGAAATATGATAATGAAAATGGGGACGAGGATGGTGGTGACAATGACGATAATGAGAATGAGGAGGATGATTGTAATATTCCGTTTTCTAGATATGGTCAAAAGATATGGAATCTACCCAGGGTATTTATTGTAGTATTTACCATGGTATCAGCTATTCCCCTTCGTTTTTTGAGGGAAAATAATAAAATAAAACTTCTCGAGGGTCCATCGAGCCTATAAAGGGGATAAGAGCTAAGCATTGGGATCATCTTGAGTTGTCTATTTATTTTTTCTTCGTTGATAACTTGGCAAGGTTAGTTCGAGTTTGATCTGAAGGACGAAAACCTCGAGGGTGTAGTTGTCTGGTGGATCCATACAAGGTCCATGATTGTGCTTCAGAATTTAGTTGGTCGAGTTTTTGTTTAGTAGCCCTCTTGGCATACATTGTGCTATAGCTATTTATTAAATAAAGTGGTTGTTATTTCTGGGTTAACGTGTGTTCCATGTTTTCGCAAATTAATTCCTCAGATGTTTTAATTGTAAATGAATGCATTATAATGAGATATGATAATTTTTGTTAATTGGAACGTTTTGGTGATCCAAATCCCTTCAAAATTTTCTTGCTGGGAATCTTACAGTGGAATCAGAGCCACAATCTTGGCCAGCTGTAGGATTCCAAGGAAAGAAAAGAAAAATAGGATTTTCTTTCTTCTGGCTCAAGCGAGATTTCAAGGAGGAAGGGTTTCAGGAGAGATCCTTCCAGATAACTTCATTGGATTTGATTTTCACCCTAGGCAATAAACCTAGTTTTGATGGTCCTCGAATCACATTAGTCACATTAGTTGGGTCGATATTTCTTATTTCCGGTCAAGGGCTCATTTATTCCTTATCTGAGTTGAGAATATTTGTTTTAGGAGCTTCTCTACAGGTTGATTGGAGCAAGGCTACCTTAAGGCCCTGTGCATTGAAAAATCATAGGGTTGATTAGACTCACGCATCCTAAAACAATTTTCACCACAGTCAAGGGATTGTTGATCGAATTGCATCATTGTAAGAGTCGGGTACAAGGAATGAACTGTAGCCTCATTTGTATACCAAAAGCCACCAATCGATTAAGAAAGGGATGCAGCCTCAGAAGGCATTTGAGCCACGTTGGAAAGGGTCATGATGTTTACATTGAGAAGGTTGGGTGCTGCAACCATAGGATCAGCCTCCCCACTATGACCAGCGCAAGGGAGCTACACATTAATGTTCATGACACTAACATGGATCCAATAGAAAATGGTGAAGATCTGCACCACTGTAAGGATCGATTTGTCATCGGAGTGTGAGTGCAGTGGGAAACATAAGAGATTTACATAGTCGTGAAGGGGACAAGAGGTGATCTGAACTCGAGAAGTGAGCAGTAGTATGTGGGAACGTAGAACCGGTTGGATGGAAGGCGACCATCACCACATATCTGGCACCTTATTCATTGGCTGCATCATCAACAAAAGGAGCGCCATCACATCAAGAAGAATATCGTAATCTATGTGTAATACAGGAGGGCGCCATTACACAAGGAAGTAGCACCTTGGTGAAGGACGCATGGCTCCCAATCCTGCGACATAATTCTCCATTGCATATTCACCGAGCCATTGCATTAACACCACAGTGTACGTTGTGTATTGTGCCCATGGTTATAATTTGAATTTCATGGTGTCGTTGACCCACCAACACAGATAAATTGTTGGTCAAATTGTTGTACTGCTTGAGCCAAACGCATTATAAACGTATATTTGGTGGATTCCATACAGGTTGTTTGGACACAATTATTGACATTTAATTATTTGCAATGGAGTGGTTGAAGACCTTTGGTTTAAAAAGGGAAATCAGAAGTGGCTGAGTTTTATAATATTAAAAAGAAAAAAGAAAGAAAAAGATAAAATCAATGTTCTTCCGGCTATTGGAGGATTGATCTTGCAGATTAGTGCAAAGGAATTTCTTTCATTGGGGTAAATCAATTTTATTGAAGAAGTGGGGGAGAAAGAACAGAGGCTAAGTGTCAAAACCTATTGATTCCAAGCCATAATGTCATCTCTTTACTTTTGGAAACGACTCATGAATCAACATAATAGTACATCTATTGGTCATCTAGGCTGCAATACCTTGATGGATCAAAGATGGTAAGAAAATTCAGATCAAAAGAAAGAAAAAACAATAGGCCTTTCTCTCAGAATATCCATGCTATCCTTCAATGTTCAAAGGATATCTAGAAGGAAGATGTAAGAAGCAAGTTCCTCTTTGAACTTGGATCCAAAATGGAGAGAACAAAATTAGAAGATCGCCTCCTATTGATAGACAAATTATACATAGCTTTATGTGTCATAGAGAAATTAGATTGGAAAGGGTCAATTTGGGACTTGAAGAAATCCATGCTTACTTTGATGTAGCCTAGGTTCTTGGATCATTCTTGTGAAAAGGTTAAACTCACAGTCGTCACTTGTCTCAGTAAAATCTTAGCCTTAACAATGCCACTACTGCCCTACGTCATGGGGAGGATTTTTCTAGTAATAGTAGAGGCCCTCCAAGGATTGGAAAATATCCACCTTCTTACTTTCTTTCATAGGTGAGAAATTTTAGAATGCATGGAAAAATCCAGGTTCTTTATACTTACGCTGAATCTAGAATGTGATGACTTAATCCTTCAGATGCTTCAATGCTTTTGCACTAGCATTACAACATGCCATCCAAAATTTGTCAAAACAGACATGCAAATTATCATGTCCCTAATCTTAGGAGAAGATAAGGCAATCTACAAACAATTAAGGTTCAAATTTCTGGCCATTTGGAGGAAGGAGCTAATTGTATGACCTGTTGCCTATGAACTAGTTGAGGAGTTGGTCAAACAAAACATCAAACTAATCAAAAGGAAGTTGACCAAGGAGGAAATAACAAAGATTTGTGAGCATGTCAACAAGAATGAACTAAGAAGGGAAAGCATATGTGTTACACTAAAAAATGTCACCATGACTATTTACAGTTAGTATGGCTCTATCAACAGTCATACTACCCTCTTAAGCAAGTCTTATGCCTCTGCTCTCCATGTCAAATTCCAAAAAAGAGAGAAAGTCTTTCTAAATGCATTTATCTTTGGGGACGCAGGTTCTCTCACCCTTACCTGCGGGTACGCACCCAATGTTCACAAAAGCTGCGTCTTTGGACGCTCTGTATGTAAAGGGGCAGGTGCGTCCCCCTGTAAAGGTTAAAATGCGCAAGTTTCATCTTTAAAAAGTCACTTGTGGTCAGTTCTAGAGCATTCTAGAAGGTTGTTCGACGTGTATTGAGTGCCTCCAGATGGTTCATGCACTCCTACCAAAGAGGAACTTATCCCATCAATAGGGGACCTGATTAACTTTTTCTTGAGCACTATAGATACAGGCATTGGGCCAGAAGGAGAGGAGGTTGAAAGCTATACGTTTCTAAGGGTAAATGCTGCAGGAATTAGGACTCCCATTTAGAAGCTTGTGAGGAGAGATTGCCATCTTTGCTTGTTCTATTTGGAAGTGGGTGAGCTTTGTCAAAGTAAAGGAGAACTCTTGATGGACCCTGGGAGGGACTTGCACAACACCAAGGCTCAAGTTGTATTTGTTCCTTTTGTTACCTATTAATGCAAATGAGTCCATTCTTCTCAATAACTTGTTATTTATGAGTTATTTCATGTACTCCTTGGTCTATGTGTTAAATATGTTTTATTCTATGAGATTATCAAGTGCTATTTAATCGTTTGATTGTTAGTGTATGCAGGTTTCAAATTGAAGGAGGAGCTCATCCGGATCAGCGGAGCTGGACTGCTACAACAGCGTTGGATTACAGGTAGGATCTAAACACTTGATTTCCCGTATAGTAAATGCATGTTTAGAGAAGGATTGCTCTTGTTTGTCTTGTTTGTCACTAGAGAGTCTTAGGCTCCTAGGGAGGTTGGTTGTGTCCGCACAATCGACTCTTTCCGCCTGACAAATTGGCGACTCCACTGGGGACTCCATTGATGTGAAAAGTCTTTTCCTTTGTGTGAACTTTGCTCTGAGAAAATTGGTTTATTTTTCTGGTTTTGGCTCTGTGACTTTGTCTTTGGGTGGGTTAGCTTAGGATTAGATTCATTTTGGTTTTTCTTGAGTTTTTCAGTAGGACGCACCCTCTGAGTGTTGCACAGTGCGTCCCTGGACGCACTGTCGCTGTGTGCACAGAGCGGGCCCGCACCTGTTCTAACGGGTCGCCTGCGTCCCCTGTTAAAATTTGAGAAAATTCCATTTTTTGCATTTTTTCTCTTAGATTTTGTTTTTTCTTAGTTTTTACTGCCCAGATTCATTAGTCCCTTGTCAAAGATCTTCACTTGAACTTGTTTCGATAGCATTGAGTGTTTTAGTGGATTTCATGGAAGTTTAAGCCCTAGGGTTTGATTTTGAGTAGGTCTTGTAGTGACTTTGGCGGTAGAAGTTGTCAAGCCTTAGTTCTCTCTGGTTTTGTCAGCATTCTAAGAAGTCAGACCTGTCATAAAGTCTACCTGTGAGAGAAACTTACCATTGAGTTGCCTCTTTGGGCAAATTTCGAAGTGCTTGTTGTTTAAGTCTTGAATTCCATTTTACAAAAAAGAACAAAAATATTTGAGTTTTGTTTTGATTAGTCTTTTGATTCTGCATTAGCTGGTCCTTGATTTGATTTTGGTCAAGTAAAACAACCTAGAATCATCTTTGTGAGCTTTTGCCTTGTTAGGTTTGCTTAGAGTAATTTCCCTTTTGATTTGCTTGTGAGTCCAGTTTTCATAGATTTTATAGCTTTTGAGATTGTTTTTTGTTAAGATAGGTTTATATGCTTAATTAAAAAGAGAAAATACAAAAACATCTCCTTTGAAAAGTTTTGTTTCAAGTAGCTTTGAAAAGTTTTGAAAGAAAAAGAGTTTTTCGTGCACGTAAGGAGTGGTCATGTTTGTATGCTTGAAAAGATAAAGAGAATTGTTTCTTTGATTGTCTTTTCTAAGGAAGTGGTTTTCTATAAAATTTGCATCTCTCAACTCTCTTAGTTAAGAATTTCATTGACAAAGGAAAGTAGCGTAAATCATCTTAGGTGCATCTTTGTAGTGGTTTGAGTCGAGTCTACACGCCATTGGTTTCACTTCTGCTACCTTTTGTCTTTAAGAAAAACCATAAAATTAACGCTTAAAGTAAAATCGACGTAGTAACTTTTATTTACTAGGGCTCTGAAACACCAATTTAGATCAGGCTAGTGTCTTGGAGTAGGTGAGTAATTAACTCTCCAAGACAACAAAACCAAACAAGTAGCTTATCTTGTGATAGAATAAATCCAATTGTCTCACTTGTACTCTGGGAAAGCTCCTCTTAAAGGAGAAGCACGAGCTCGTGTCCGAACCAGTGAGGGGATCAATCCCCCCTCGTTGGGAACGACGCCAAACACGCACGTATTACAAACGGTAAACCTCAGATTAACCATTGTCGAGGAGCCAGGGGTCACTTGTCGGTAAACCTTGGATTATTTTCAAGGAGCCGGCAAGGGGATTGAGCTTGCTACTCTGCCCATGCGTGCTGTCGGAGTTTAGACTGTTCCCCCAGGTGCATTTGTTGCGGTTGGTAACCTTAGTGACCATTATCTTTAGGATTCTACCGAGGTGACGATGGAGGGAAGGTCCCACTGTACCTGGAGCAGACGTCGGCTAGACTCAGTTGGATTTTCTGGGGGGTTCACTTCACTCGAGACGGTTAAAGTGGAGGAACTCGGTCCAGTCTATTTATTAAGCAGGTTGCCGGGGTAACTGTTCCACCCGCCACTTCTGTACTGAATCCAGCGATGTTGGGCTTCATCACCAACTAGTGCTTTTGGTCTGGAAGGCTACTATTTGTGCTTGGTTTGACGCTCTAGATTCTTTAGGCGTGTGATTCACATTTGTTTGGTTCTTTAGAGACTTTAGGTGGTTTGATTTGAAATTTTATTTTGTTTTCGTATGTAGTAGTTAAAAGTTTTTAGTTGTGGCGGAATTACCGAGACAGTCCCGTTGAATTCGGGGCCAGTCTCCTGAAGTTGTTTCTGTGGCCGAATTGTTGAGAAGATCCCGTAGGCTTAGGGGATCACCTCCTCGAGACGACCCCGGTAATCTAGAAGGTTTAAAGGTCCTTGTAACTCCTCCTAGTGGCAGTAGAGTAGGTTCACCTAAAGAAGGAGAATCTTCCTTGGTAGTCCATTCAGATTACCAAGGCTTAGAGACAGGTTATAATCCCGAAGCTGTTACAGTTTCTGAGCTTGTTGGTAGTTTTTCGTCTGCTAGTGATACAGGCGAAGAACCAGAAATATCTGAACCTGTTTCTCCGACTTCTAGTGTTCCTGATTCACCGAGAATAGAAAGAATTATCACCGAAAATCTTCCTACTGGTTTGATTGCTATCGAAGAACTTGCTCCAGAGGAAGAAATAGGTGTCTCTAACCTTGAAGATCAACTTACTATTGATCTAAGGGAGTGTGAATCTATCTTTTACAGTCCTCCTAGAAGTACTACTTGGTACCTTTCATTAACCAATTATTTAGACAACTTTGGGCTAGGTTTTTCTACACCTCGTACTCCTTTTCCACCTGGAGGTATTCACACTCCTGTAAATATGGCTGGTCCATCATCTGTGTTTACTCAAAGTCCTGAATCTTTCTTACATGGCGGTCCTTCTGTTCCCACTGGGTATCAATCTCTTTCTGGTACCTTTGCGGGAGCATCTCCTCAACCCGTTGATCATGGGTTATTAGTTGGAAACAGTGGTAATATACCATTGGGTGTAGGTGACATTTACATGATGTCAGGTTCAGTTCCCGTTTCCCAACCTCAAGGTGGCCAATTACCGCCTAGGGGGCAGCCTCAGTTAATGCCTGGGGGGCAACCTCAAGGTACATCATTTGTGTCTGGGGGGCAACCTCAAGGTCAGTACGCGCTTATGGGGCAATACATACCTCAAGGTAAACCCCAGCCTAAATATGTACCCCAGGGTCAACCTCAGTATCAATATCAACCTCAAGGATGGCAACCTAAAGGATGGCAACCCCAAGGGTATCAACCCCAAGGGTATCAACCTCAAGGGTACCAACCTCAAGGACAAGGTCAAACCCAGTATCCGTATTTACCTCAAGGTTATCAACCTCAAGGTCAATACTCAGGTCAAGGTTATCAACCACCTCAAGGTCAATCATATGGTCAAGGTATGGGAACTGCACCTTACAATTATCAATCCTATCCTCAATCCGGCTATGGATCTCAGTATCCTCAACATGTTACGGGTCAATACCCTGGAATGTTAGTGTGGGATCCGTCACAGGGTCAACAGGTGTTGCAGCCAAGTATACAGTTGGTACCTCAAGCTGGACAACCCATAGTTTCTGGTCCACCCCAGCAACCACAACCTGTCCAGTCAAGTGTTCAAACTTCTGTAACTTCGGTTGTTACTCAGCCGCCAATTGCACCTAGTACTCCATCTCAAACGGCTGCTGCAACTACCGCCACATCTACCATACTTACTTCTGGAGTATCGACGGCTCTGGTTTCTACTGTCTCTGTAACCACTCCTCAGACATCTTTACCGTTGTCTGGATCTACGATTGAAACCATGGTCCAGATGCCTGCAGGCCAGCCTGGTATAAGTACGGTTGTCATTACTCAACCTCAATTTGTTCACCAACCGTACCAGGGACAGTACCAACCTGGGCAAGCTGTCCAACAACCGGTTTACCAGTATCAACCGTATCCTGGGTATACTTATCAACAACCTCAACAACCCCAGTACGGTCCGGTTAATCCTGGTTTTCCAGGAGGATATAATATCCCAAATGCGACTCCTGTTCCTAGTTATCCTGGATATCCTCCTCCTGGGGCCGGTATTGTGACCCAGAGTTTTAGAGATCCTAACCAGCAGTTACCGTTTATCGCAACTTTGGATTTACCAGACTTGACGCGCCTAACGAACGATCCAATTCAATATCTTCCGTTCTGGCCGCCAATGCCAAATAAGTTGCCCAGCGATATACCCAAGTTCGAAGGTAAGTCTGGAGAGGATCCGTCCAATCACGTGATGACTTACCACCTCTGGTGTGCTTCAAATTCTATCTCGGATGATTCGATCCGCTTACGCCTTTTCCAGCGTACACTCGTTGGTCTCGCGGCCAAGTGGTACATTGAGTTACCACGGGCCTCTTTTTACAATTTTAGCCAGTTAGCTACCTCGTTCTTAACTCACTTTCAGTTGCCGGTCAGATACGATAACGGCACGGAGTTATTAACTTCACTAAAACAATCAACGTCCACGTATATTTCTGATCACATTCATGAGTGGAGACGTCGAAGAAGGCTAGTGAAAGTTTTTATCCCGGACCAAATCTTAGCTGAATGGTTTGTTAAATCATTATTACCGAAGATTACTGAAGATGTAGCTAAGGCCGGAGTAGTTACTGAGGAGCAAGTCATTGCTCAGGCGCAATACCTTGACTTAGTTTACACTCAGTCGGGTACGTTACACGAGAAGATTCCGGATCTTCCAAAGTCGAATCAAATCGCTGCTGCTCCTTCGGGATCTCATGCCGCTGATGGTATGATTGGTATCGTGAATACAAAGAGCAAGAAGAAGTCTTCCAAGGCTTCAACTACTCCTATTATCACTTTGCCCGATTCCCCGACAGGAGAGTCTTCTCCTGAACTTACCGCCGATATTCACGCTGTAGAGTCATCTACGGCCAAATCAAAAAACGACGGAAAGAAGAAAGGAAAGAAGAAGACTAAAGCAGACAAGGCTCGGAAGGAGAAAACAGAAAAGCCAGAAACCAATGAAGAAAAGCGCAAACCTCGATATCCTTGTCTTATCTGTGAAGAGGATCATTTTACGAGAGATTGCCCTCATCAGGCCGAGGTTGTGAAAATAGTCAAAGGTTCTCCCACTCCTGCTGTGTTTAAAAATCCATTTCCGGAGCAGGAGAATAAGATGATAGGTTCTTCCTCGAATGCCAGTGAAGAACCCATTTTGATGATGTCTCATGTGCGGATTGCGACTCGATCGCAAGATTATGGTAGTAAGAATCCTGTTGATGGTAAGGAAGCAGAATCTTCTCACTCTAACCCATCAACCTCAGCTCCTGGTTCCGATCCACTACAGATCGAGAAACCTAACCCGGACTTAGTAATTAAACCGCCCGCCAAGGGTGTACTTCGAAGGTCTGCTTTCAATCCACATGCGAGAGCAGCCCAGAATTACAACATTGTTGAGGACTTAGCTGTTTCACCCTCAGCAATGTCGGTGTTAGAAGTGCTGCAATCATGCCCAGCACAACGAAAATTACTTTTGTCGGCTATAGGAGCTGTTGATGTTCAGGACCCGAATCTAATAATCTTCGATCTAGAAAATAGTACACCGCGTCTCCCCCATCAAATGGCTTTCCAAATTCCAGTGATAGTCAAAAACAAGCCTATTCATAGGACTGTGATTGATGAGGGAGCTTCTACGTGTATTATGTCGATTCAATGTTGGAGATCCCTTGGTTCTCCTTCGTTGAACCAATCCCCCACCATCCTTAAGGCCTTTGATGGCCGTGGGTTCCGTCCGTTTGGTATTCTACAGGAATTACCTATAGGGGTAGAAGGTAAAACCGTTAGTCTGGATGTGGAAGTGGTTGATGCCCCTCTAGACTACAACCTTCTTTTGGGTCGAAGTTGGTCATATGCTATGACGACGGTCGTTTCATCGGTCTTCAGAGTAATTAAGTTTCCACATAACGGTAAGATCGTGACTATTGATCAGCTGACATACTTTTCATCCGACCCAGCCTCTTCAGAGAGTATCCAACATGTCGGTAAGACGACAATCCCTTATAGGGACGTTGGTGTAGGTTTAGTTAAGGATTCCGGTTTACTGGGAACTTTTCCTCTCCCTCCACTCAGCGTAGAACCTTCATTTGCAACAATTCATATGATTACATCAGAAAACATTATTTATGATGATCCTTGGATTGTCCCATCTGACTCTGAGATAGACTCATTCGGTGATGCTATGCCTTTGAGTCCATATGAAATTGCTTATGAAGCTGTCATGTCTTTTACCGACTCTCATTCAACCGAGATCGACCAAATGAATGTGGTCAGTGAAGAATCACTTTTCACCTCAACCTTAGAACGGATAGCGTTTCCTGAAGTCGTGTCATCTGACGAACAACTTCGCGAAATCCTAAGTGTAGACGATCTACCATGGGAGGATCTCCATCACAGATCTTCATTTTTACCTAAGGATGATGCATTTGAAAATGATTTTTCATCTATCTTTACCGCTGAATATGTCAAAGACGCTCAGGATCCAACGAAACATCCTGATTCAGAGTTGAATTTAGGGAATATTTCTCGTACTATTCCCATTGATATTTCAGTGAAGCCTGGAATTGAGGAGAACATTCATATAGGTGCCGCATGTACAGAAGATGAAATCCAAACTTACAAGGCCCTATTCCAAGAATTCCGCGATGTGTTTGCCTGGTCTTACGAGGAAATGCCGGGAATCGATCCTGCCATTGTTGTTCATGAAATAAAGACCTACCCGGATGCTAAACCCGTCCGGCAACGGTTGCGTCAGATTCACCCTCGAAAAGCGGCTGCCATTAAAGCAGAAGTCGAAAAGCTGTTGAAAGCAGGTTTCATTTATCCGATCCCGTTAACGGATTGGGTATCGAATATTGTTCCGGTCAACAAGAAACAAGGAACAATAAGAATCTGTATCGACTATAGGGATATCAATCGAGCTTGTCCAAAAGACAACTATCCTACGCCTTATATCGATCAAATTATTGATGATTGTGCCGGAAGTGAAATGTTTTCCTTCATGGATGGTTTTTCGGGCTATAATCAAATCAATATTATACCTACCGACGAACCAAAAACGACATTCATTTGTCCATGGGGGACATTTGCTTATTGCAAATTACCTTTTGGGCTTAAGAATGCCGAGGCCACTTTTCAACGAGCAATGTCTTACGCATTTCATGACATCAAGCACATTGTGCAACCGTATCTCGATGATTTGCCTGCTCATTCATTCCATCGAGCTGATCACCTTGTCCACTTACGAGCAATCTTTATGAGGTGTAGGCATTATCGAATTCGGTTGAATCCCCACAAATGTGTTTTCTGTATAGAAACAGGTCGATTGCTGGGATTTGTTGTTTCAAAAGCCGGCATTCGCGTCGATCCCTCGAAAGTCGAAGCTATCATCAAATTGCCTCCTCCTTCGAGTTTGCGCCAACTCCAAAGTTTGCAAGGGAAAGCGAACTTTTTACGCCGATTCATCCCAAACTACGCCGAGGTCACTAAAGGTTTTACACGGTTGTTGAAACAGAACGCTCAATTCTTTTGGGACGAGATTGCCCAACAATCTTTTGATGCACTTAAACACGCGTTGACCCATGCACCGTTGTTGCATCCTCCCAACTACAACCAGGACTACTTCTTATACCTCGAAGCTTCGCATTCCACCATTGGAATGGTGTTAGTTCAAGAAGATGAATTCGGAGCGGAACATGTGATATATTATCTCAGTAGGACCTTAAATCCCACTGAGCTAAAATATTCGCATGTGGAGAAATTGGCCCTGGCAGCCGTTCAAGCTGTCCAGCGTTTTCGTCACTACATTCTTCTCCGTAAAACTACAGTTATTTCGGATTGCAACCCTATGATTTACATTTTGACAAAACAACTGCTAGGGGGCAAGTACTCTAAATGGATCGTTATCCTGCAAGAGTTCGACTTGGAGTTCGAGAAGTCCAAGTCTAAGAAATCCTTAGTTTTTGCGGAATTGATGTGTGATTTCCCACGTGCTGACACAGAGACTGTGGCAGAGGAGTCCATTGCGGACGAATCTTTGTTTCTTATCAGTACTTTAGATCCGTGGTACGGGGATATAATCATCTATCTCCAAACCCAAACCTTTCGGCCTGAAGCTTCAAAGGCGGAACGTCGAAAAATTCGGTTTCAATCCCAGCAATACAAAATTATTGGAGATACACTTTATCGCCGGGGGGCAGACTTAGTTTTTCGACGTTGTTTAACTCACGAAGAGGCTGAGAGGGTTTTGAATGATTGTCACTCTGGAGCATGTGGCGGTCATATGTCTGGGTATGCCACAGCTCAGAAGGTGTTGCGCGCTGGTTACTTCTGGCCATCTATGTTTAAAGATTGTATCATTGCAGTCCGGAAGTGCCACAACTGCCAAGTGTTTGATCGAAAGATGCGCGCACCACCTGCTCCTCTCCACCCTATAATTGTCGTTGGTCCATTCGCCAAATGGGGTATCGACTTTATTACTTGTAACCCTCACTCGGCCGGGGGGCATGCGTATATCATCCTCGCGGTTGATTATTTCACTAAATGGGCCGAGGCGATGCCTACATTCGACGCAAGCGGCAAAACAGCTGCAGTTTTCGTATTCAATCATATTATAACTAGGTTTGGTGTCCCACAAGCAATCATTACTGACCATGGGAGCCATTTTCGAAACATCATGATGACTGAGCTTACAAGCCAGCTTGGTTTGCGCCACGATAGCTCTACTCCTTATTATCCGCAAGCCAACGGTTTGGTTGAGTCTATCAACAAAGTTCTGGTTATCATGATCCGACGAACCATTGGTATTCATCGGTCGAATTGGCACAACATGTTATTTTCAGCGCTATGGGCATACCGAACCTCAGTAAAAACTTCAACAGGGTTCACTCCTTTCCAGCTAGTTTATGGCTTGGAAGCTGTGTTACCCATTGAATGCGAAATCCCATCACTTCAAATGGCTGTCGAATTACTCCCAGCTACTTCCGAAGAGGAGAAACGTTTATTGTACTTAGCTAAATTAGATGAGACTCGACGTGACGCTGCATTGGCAATCGAGACTCACGCGAAGCGAATGAAAGCTCAGTATGATAGAAATGTGACCCCTCGAAGTTTTTCGGAGGGAGACCTAGTGCTATTATATGATCAAGCTAACGATAAGCTAGGTGCTGGAAAATTCGTTCCTATGTGGCATGGACCCTATATTGTAAAGCGAAAGCTAGCAAAAGGGGCTTATGAGCTGGTAGATTTTGATGGGGACTCTTTGGGTAAACCCAGAAATGGACTTTACCTAAAGAGGTATTATGCTTAAATGGTGGGTATGGAGAAGTTTTAGTTAGGTTAGGTTTTCTTTCTAGCTAGTATGTTTGTTAGTTAGTCAGTGTGCTTAGCTTAGCGAGTGTGTTTTTCGTCGTTATTCTGGCTTATCTTGGTTTTACTCTTGATATTGCAGATGTCGACGCCTCTCCAAACATACATTGGATTTGCTGATGGTGCTTGTCGTAGTACACGGAATATCTCTTCCGCAGCTTGGGTTATCTATTCACCCTCTGACGAGTTAGTTTCTATGCATGGGGTAAGCCTCGGTCAAACAAAAAACAACATTGCAGAATACAGTGCAGTGGTTGAATTATTATCCGAATCTATTTCATTTGGAATTCGACGTTTGATAGTGAGGTTAGATTCTGAACTTGTTGTATTACAGCTTAATAGAGTTTATGCCATTAGAAATCCTGTGTTATTAAGGTTGTTTTTGAGAGTGCGTCTCTTGGAACGTGAATTTGATTACATTGAATATCAGCATATTCCAAGGTCTTTAAATACATTAGCAGATGCAATTGCTTCTCGAGTGTTGGACAGACATTTACGATAATCATGCAAGTAAATTTAAAAACATTTCATCACATATGTTAAACAAGATAAGCCGGTAATAGTGATATATATATATATATAGGAGTGTGTCAAAAAATATACATCGTCTTCGATCATAGGTTGAAAAACACCTTATGATCGGCAAAAATGATAAAGTACAAAAAGTCAAAAATGTCACATGTGTCTACAAAGTGACTAGCCAATCACTGGTGGTGCTCCCTATACGACACCACTGCACGGGCTACCTTACGCAAAAATCTCCTAAACGGTCCAGGGACTGCGACTACATAGCGCTGAAGCCTGATAGGAATATCATCCATAGTAGTCTCAGGCATATCTGCCGTCAGACGCTCTAGATCATGCTCCAACTCAGCTAGTACCTCTGCAGCCGCGTCCTGTGGGGCCGGTACCGGTGCAACTGGATGTCTCCTCTCAAAAGGCCGGAGGTTGGCTGGGCGCTGTGGACCAACATCTGCATTTTGAAAATTTTTACTGTCAGTTTTGAGACGATATATATAAAAAAAAAACAAAAAAAATACATAATTTGAAAACTTGTGAAAAATAAAGTACCTCTGTCATCCCATTGTTCTCCCTGTGGAAGAACCGTGTCCGGATCACCTCGAAAATCTACTCCGGCATACGGAAAGTCCTGGATCGAAAAAACCTGGTCCTCTAACCAGTGAAAATAACTATCAGAGAATCGAACAACTGCCGCGCCCTCGTCAGGATGCCGGGCCATCACCGCAACCCATCGTACCAGCTTTGGCTCCCGAGGACCCAAGATATCAACAGTGAGTTGCTGAGGGATCAGCATCGGAACTTCCTCTAAGGCAAAGCTCATGACTAAAGGCCCATATCCAAAAGTTTTCAGTCGTCCGTTCTTTGCCTTAGTCAGTTGGCTCTTCATATTAGCCGACACAGCATCACACCAGTTGAAAATGGTGCCTTGGTAACAGTCAATCGCCATCCGCATTTGGGACCCGGAAGCAATATGTAAAGCGGCTGCGCGGCAAATTCTGGTAACCGTGAAAGCTATAACTTTGAGTTCACGCAGAGAGATGTGTTTGATTTCCACGCCTTTCGCATGGTGTGCATTGGGTGTGCACCAATCTTCCCGGAGACTAACAAGGGATTGGCCACCCGGCCTAGTCCCGGCTAGATTGAGTTGCTCGCCTCTATTTGGCAAGCCAGTGAGAAAGTATACATCGGAGGGCTCTATCTCGAGCTGGTTCCCTCCTATGTAAAAGCATTGCTCTTGAACGTTCCATCTCTCAACCAGCCATTCTAAGAATCTCACCTGAGCCCTCATGCCAGGTATGGCCCAGTATTTATATAGCTCGCATGCTTTTAGGGCATCAATGGAAGGTTGATGTTCAATTGCAGCTAAATCAACGTCCTCGTGCTCTCTTTCTCTCCAATCCAACATGGTAAGTGCCCTACACACCAAGAAACAATGATTAGAATTAATTTGGGGAAATTTGAATGGTTGTTTGTGAGGATTGGGGTTTCAAATTCCGCATTCCGCGGAGGACACACCCCGTGTTTAGAACACAAGGCGTCCGGACGCAGCTGGCCTGAAGGTGGGCTGCGTCCCCTGACCATTTTCCTGTATAGGAAAAAGTCGGGGGACGCAGGTCACCCGAAGGGCACCTGCGTCCACCGCAGAGCGCATTTTGAAACCTAAACCCCCCCAAAAAACAAAACTAAAACCTAAAATACAATTTTAATCGGATGAAATTGAAGAGTAGGATGTTGTAAAATACCTGGAAGAGACGGCGTTCGATTCTGACGGTCGGATTTTCCGCAGCAACCACAAGAAGTTTCTTGCCAAAAGCCCTTTTTTCAACCTCAATAGTAAAATGGTGAAAATGACATGGTAAAAAGTCTTTTTATAGGTTTTTTGGATGAATTTGTTCATTTTTCACCATGGAAGGATGTTTTTCGATGTATTTTTGCCTATCTTAAACAGGTATGAGTAATGTGTTGTTTTTGTGCAGGACAAAGGGACTTAGAGGGAAAATTGTCACTTTTCACGAACCAAAATATCAGAGTCATCTTTTAAGCCCTTTTCTGACTCCTAAAAAATGAAAAGATTGCCGAGCGTTTCTTTTACACTCGTTAAAACGGAATTAAAAGACGGTCCCCTTATAGCTCTTTTCTGACCGTAGAATCAGGAAAATATTGCCGGGTTTTTATCGTTTCAAACTCGATATGGAAATAAAACGATGTGTCCTTGATCGCTTTTTACTTTTCAGGTCAGTGACAATAATTATGAAAGTACTCCTTGGTCGCAAGATCAAGCGGTTCCCCCAGGTATTATTTTATACTTTTTCGGGCTTGAGGGACACAAATCTACGAAAAAGTTCAACTTGGAGTCTTCTTAAGTTTTTCAGACTCTCTAAAACTGAAAAACGCCGAGTTTCTCCTATACTGGGCTCGTTAAACATTTCACAGTAAGGGACCTGTTCAATTACAAACAGGAACGAACCACTCCTTCCTAGGGTTCGAATCAAAACTAGGTTGGACTCATCCGAAGGATGAGCTTATAATCAAGCATATGTTATCCTCCTCAAGCTTGTTAAAAATAAAGAGGTACTTGCCAGAAATGGTGGGGGAAAAGAGAGAAGAATGAGCCTATTTGTTACCTTTTGTCTCAGAAGAAACTTTATTACCACTCTTGAACACGACACTTTTCATTCACCTGGGTTGGGAAATCCTTTACCTCACAGTTGATCAAACCACTTTGAAAGTCTTCAGCCGGGTTCCGGGGATTAACTTTGAGTTATTCAGCACCAAGCCATCTGTCGTGTTGTTATGTGTTCAAGAGGTCTGCAAGCAAAACTTTCATCTGCAAAATACTTGTCATAAATTTGACCATCCCTGAGTCAGTCTTTACAGCAACATTTCTTCAACTTGAACAATGATTTCGTGTTACGGGCTTGCCTGCAACAGGTCGCTTTCTATCGACATCAACACATTATCTAGAGAGATGACTTAGAAATCGTCAGTACCTTGAAGTCTGCATGCATCAATGGCAGGTTTCTCGCCTTTGACGTCAGTTTACATCATTGACTTTTGATCAAAGGATTCCATGAAATGTTCGACATCAACTCATTCATTCACATCTCATGGATTGTACTGGGTACTTTGAGAACCATTGACATTACTGGTGGTCTCTCTCACGCTTGTTAACAGTTTACATCATCGACTGGTAATCAAGTGGTTTCTACCATGTTCGACATCAACTCATTTATTCGCATGGCTAGAATCGTACCAATTCGAGAAGTAGAAATGAAGACCCTGGATCTAGTTTCCACCATCCAGGCTGCGAGGAGTTTTGTATTCATTATCTAAGTAGACTAATCATAAACAGATGGCTGCGCCCATACTGTGTCTACAAAAGTCTATGATTATGATGTACTGCAAGATCATTCCTATATCAGAGTAGTTAGTCTGTTAGTTAAATTTTTAATATGAGTATGGGAATGCCTACCTCAGTGATGATATAATCTTGTACATGTATTTTGTGTTGAAAATTGCAGGTTCTGACCAGGCTCTCCATGAGATAATCCTTGAAATGATAAAGCGCTTCACCCTTCCTATATAATACAAAACCCTAATCTATTTCAGGCTTCGCACTTTAGGGGGCAATCTGTTACACTAAAAAATGTCACCATGACTATTTACAGTTAGTATGGCTCTATCAATAGTCATACTACCCTCTTAAACAAGTCTTATGCCTCTGCTCTCCATGTCAAATTCCAAAAAAGAGAGAAAGTCTTTCTAAATGTATTTATCTCTGGGGACGCAGGTTCTCTCACCCTTACCTGCGGGTACGCACCCAATGTTCACAAAAGCTGCGTCTTTGGACGCTCTGTATGTAAAGGGGCAGGTGCGTCCCCCTGTAAAGGTTAAAATGCGCAAGTTTCATCTTTAAAAAGTCACTTGTGGTCATTTCTAGAGCATTCTAGAAGGTTGTTCGACGTGTATTGAGCGCCTCCAGATGGTTCATGCACTCCTACCAAAGAGGAACTTATCCCATCAATAGGGGAGCTATCCCATCCAAAGAGGGGATTATCCCATTGATGGTGGACCTGATTAACTTCCTCTTGAGCACTATAAATACAGGCATTGGGCCAGAAGGAGAGGAGGTTGAAAGCTATACATTTCTAAGGGTAAATGCTGCAGGAATTAGGACTCCCATTTAGAAGCTTGTGAGGAGAGATTGCCATCTTTGCTTGTTCTATTTGGAAGTGGGTGAGCTTTGTCAAAGTAAAGGAGAACTCTTGATGGACCCTGGGAGGGACTTGCACAACACCAAGGCTCAGGTTGTATTTGTTCCTTTTGTTACCTATTAATGCAAATGAGTCCATTCTTCTCAATAACTTGTTATTTATGAGTTATTTCATGTACTCCTTGGTCTATGTGTTAAATATGTTTTATTCTATGAGATTATCAAGTGCTATTTAATCGTTTGATTGTTAGTGTATGCAGGTTTCAAAGTGAAGGAGGAGCTCATCCGGATCAGCGGAGCTGGACTGCTACAACAGCATTGGATTACAGGTAGGATCTAAACACTTGATTTACCGTATAGTAAATGCATGTTTAGAGAAGGATTGCTCTTGTTTGTCTTGTTTGTCACTAGAGAGTCTTAGGCTCCTAGGGAGGTTGGTTGTGTCCACACAATCGACTCTTTCCGCCTGAGAATATGCTTTGTATGGAAGGGATCTTGAGCACCTAACCATTCATGTCCATGTGGTAGGAAGGAGGAAACAAGGACAAAACCAAAGGAAATTCCTCTATACCACGACGATTCATCTGTAGGATCTGAGTAGTCAAGTATGTATGGTGAGAAACAACACAATTTTATTTAGAGAGACTTGCAGTACAAGCCGATGATAATCAGGCATCTTAACAAAGTACATGGGGAAAGGAAGGAGATAATTCTTCCTAACAATATGGTAGACTCTTATCTCCATGAGGACATCCATGAAGAGTATGAGAAACCAAGTGTAAATAAGAGTTTGTTGGTACATCCATTTTTGAAAACCAGAGAGGATGGACATTAAATTAGCCCCACAGGTGGAGAAGGTTGGGAAGAAGACATTCAAGGAGACTTAATGAGGAGCTAGTGATGGAAAACTAGTATGATAAGCATGAACATAAGGTGCAACATGAAAAATACAGTATGCCGGATGAGCCATTTCTGAAGAGTCAATCAAAGGTTGACGGTAGAGCTAATATAGTTGAGCATATGGTATAGAAAAATACAAAATAATTCAGCAGAGCACCTGAATTACTAGTAGAGTATTTTTAGGAAAAGATCATGCATTTCAAGACAGATCTTATGATGTTGAAGCAGAGAGTCTGGAGAGTCTAAGACACTACCTTACAGGAAAATAGAAAAATTGAGGAGCTCATAGGGTATGTGGTGAATCAACAACCAAGTTGTCTAACGTTGAGGAATGACTCAAGTCCCTCACAAGGAAACAAGAGGAGTACATTTGGGAGTTCTAGAGCAGCCCTCTACATGAGTACATAGATGAGGCTTGCAACACTACCAACCCATATTTATACATTGAGAAGAGCATGGCAGAGTTCTTCAAATGCATCATGTTGGGTGACCAAATGGAGAAGCATGAGTTGATCATCAAGCAACATTAACATAGTAGATTTGTAGGGATTAATTCTTCCCAAGGCATGGATTGGTGAGAGATTATGAGTTGGTACTCTATTGATGGGTTGATTCCTAAGGTTATACTCACAACCAAGGGCATATTTATTTAGGGCCCTTTAGCACGGGCAGTGATGAAGGGTTGATATTGTACCATAACCCACAGGTCCTAGGAATTAGGTGGCATTGGGATTGAGGAGAATCCATTGGCGGCAAGATTGGCTGGAGGATTGTTTGGGATCCAGGTGAATCTATCGAGGGAAGGATTGACCAGAGGATTGTTTGAGATCCAGGTATTGGAGAATCCATTCAAGATCATTTAGCATGGAGGCATAGAATAACACACTACGTTGTATGGGATCTTGGTATTAATGTCTAGATGCTTCTGTTGTGGATAACAATGAATTGCTTGAGGACAAGAAATCTTTGAGCGGGAGGATTTGTAATATTCCTTTTTTTGGATATGGTCAAAATAGACGGATATACTCGTGTTATTTACCATGGTATTTACCATGTTATCTACCCATGGTATTCCCCTTCATTTTTCGAGGGAAAGTAATAAAATAAAGCTTCTAGAGAGTCCATCAAGCCTATAAAATGGGAAAGGAGATAGGCATTGGGATCATCCTGAGTTGTCTATCTATTTTCTCTTTCTTGAGAACTTGGCAAGGCGAGTTCCAGTTTGATCCCAGGGATGAAAATCCTATCGGTGTAATTGTCTGGTGGATCCATCTAGGGTCCACAATTGTGCTTCAGAGTTTAGTTGGTTGAGCTTTTGTTTAGCAGCCCTCTTTGGCATACATTGTCCTTCCTTCAATACTTATAACCTACACATAGTCCACACACCAAATATTTCTTTCCAAGAAATTAAAAGGTGAGAAATAAATAAAATTTAATGTAAATTTCTCAAACTACTCGAGATCTAATAGAAGTAAATAAAATACACTATATATGATGGAGAAATTCTAAGATCTATATTATGAAGGAAACATCAATACTAGAAGAGTATGCCTTTGTTATGCATGAAGATCCTTTTCATCTCCTTGAATACTTGAGACACCTTCTTTAGTCTCTTATTCTATTTCACTAGCATTCCCTCCTTGAATTATCTTCCTCCCTATCTTGCAATTTGATATCTTATTACAAGAATCTAGAAGTCTGTTGATCAACATTCCTTGACAAAATTAAAGGTCCAAATTTTCTCTTTTGAATGTGTGAGGTGACCATCATGAAGACCTAAAAAATATTGAGTGTTTAAAATTAGTTTCAAGTTGAGGCGCTTCCTAACATAAGGCTAACAAGGATGGTTTCATCTCCAAAAAAATAAAGAGAAGGAAGGAATCAATAATGGCCATCCTCTCATCAGATATCCCCATGTTAGCATCATATAGAATTTTATGAACTAAAAAAAAAGGTTTTATGCCAAATATATCAACATTTTTCCCTAATCCATTTAAAAATTTAAGTATGAGTATATCAAGTGCTTCCTTTTTATGATTATCCAGTTCATTTATTTAATTATTTTTATGCAAAATTACTATCCCTACATAATAATTCTATTGCATTATTATTATTTTTCATATTAGCATGATAATTGGGCTATGAGATGGTAATAAGAAGTTACAAATAATGAGGATTCCATTTCTTCATAAATTGATAAAAAAATCTTCTTGCAATGCATATGGGATGAATACTTTGGATTTATAAATCAAAGCCAAGATTCATTTGGAGTAGTCAATGATTGCTAAGGCGTTATCTTTTGGAGGCCATAATTTGAGTTCCTAATACCTTAATTGGAAAAATGAAAGCTCGTTGGAAAGTAAGAGATGTGCATAACAATTACAATTAATTTCCATGCTTTAAATGGCATATTTCATGCTAAAACATAAAAATATAATTGTTATTATTTTTTGCCTGAAAGCAATTAATTTCGGAGAAAAAACTAAGATACTCAATTTTTTTTCAAAATTCTAAAAATGGAACCCAATTTGAAAGACAAATATCCTAGTTTGAGATTTAGTATAGTCAACACAAAGAGGGAAAACCTAACCATTAAGTAGTTTCAAATATGAAAAGAATATTGTAAAAGAGGAAAGTCACATTCTATAAATGAGATTGTGGCTTTTGCTCAAGATGTTTTTTGTCTTTCCAAAAGATCTTGTGAATCATCGTGCTTAATTTTCCCTCTCATATGTTCTTCTATATTTTTATTTGATTAAGCTTTCTATTGCCATTTGGCAACCTAAAGATCTAGGTCTAACTATATCGTTTTATCTCTTCTACAAATTTCATATTGTATTTTATGTCTAAGGGAGCAAGGTTCTTGCTTGTAATAAAGCAAATGGAGTTTCATTATAGATTATATATTTTCTATTTAAGAGGTTGTTTAAGTTTTAAGACATTGTTAAGCTTGTCAAATTGAGACTTCATAATTAATTTCTCCCACAAAGAGCTATTTAAGTTGTATGTTGTAGGCATGAGTTTGTGATGCAAGAGTATCAACCTCCTAGGCAACCATTTTGTGGGGTTCATGCAATTTTCCAAATGGGATATATTTGCTTCAAATATAATTTGTATAAAAGGAATAATGCATTTTTATGTAATTACAAGTTTATATATTCTAAAAAGAATCTAAATCTTTAGGAATTTCGATGAGCTAGTAGTTTTGGTCATGTGACCCATTGTGAAAGTCACAATTGGCAGGCTAAGGTTTTAAGAAATTTTATAGGAGGTGGGATAGATATCCAAATAGTGTTAGATATGTTAGGTGATATTTTAGTTAATTAGAGTCATATATGTACATATAATTGGATCAAGAAAGGAATCTTAGAGAGGGATCTGCTTGAGAAGCCTGAGAAGGGAGGATGTATAATTCTATGTAAACATGTTGTTCTAATTAAGATAATACATTGAGGTTTCCTATGGTTTGTGTGAGTTAAATTTCTTTTCCTAAACATGTGTTGAACCCCATGTGACGTGGGAAAGTTTCTTGATCACAGTTAGTGTAACAAGTATGCCATCTTGATGTTCAATTATTAATCTCCTCGAGGTCTGTCAATGTTTCCTAGGGTCATGTTATTATAAAGCTATGTAAGTTACACATCTGACTCAAGAGAAACTAGGTCAAGACCTTAGTTGAGATTTTGGAGTTCATTAAATTTATAGGCGAGGGTTGATAGAAATTGGAGTTCAAGCACAAAAATGAAGCCATAGCATTAGAGCGAAAAGGTCCGGTGTTTGAGTCTCAGATTCAAAAGTCAAGGTACATGTTTGAATGACTGGTCATGGTGTTTGTAAAGTAATTTTGGGGTTGCTATAGTTTTATCCCTTTCCTTTATCTATGCAACAAATAAACCCCCGAAATCTAGTTTACGGCCCCAATACTGCCAATAACCCGATGATCACTATGGGATTGGTTGTCCCAATAACCTTGATAACCTAGAGCCCCATAACCTTATGGACCAAGAACCCTCAAGGAGTGGATTTGAATGAGGAAATGAAAATGAAAGGGGGATTTATGTTATTGTCAGTGTTAGTAAAGGTTATAATCCAGGGGGTTGATAATAGTTGAGTCCATACTTAGGATGGTGATGAGCCCCAATTTTTGGTAACAATTTGGGCTCATTTGGCCTACTTACCTTGCTCAACCCTTCATCTTTTATCACTTATGCATCATTTCTTAGTATATTCGTGTTATTTGTAGGAAGAAGGGTAGGCATTATTCCTATGTGACTAATACATGATGATTTTAGGTTTTTTTGACATTAAATGGAGCAAAGACCACACAGAAGGAAACAACAAAGGTGGCATTGCAGGTTTATAGGGAGGTTGTCCACAGTCTTGAATGACCTCCCTCGTGATCTCCACCCCAACTCCGAGCTTCAACAACTATCCCCACCGAGCTGAAAGGCAGCCAACAGATTCTACAGGAACAACAGTTTACTTTTAGTTGGACAACCGAGCTCCACTAATTGAGGAAGCCAGCTTGATCCTCATCATGTATAAATATTGAGGCCGTAGCCTTTGATAGGATCTTTTTGAACTTTTGAACTACTGTTGCAATTTCTGAGTACGAGCTACAACTCGGTTTTTGCTTTTTGTAAGCCAGTTTTGGCATGATGTTAGACTCATGATTATGATCTTTTAATAAAGGCAGGTAGATTTGGATTCAATCCTGAGTTCTTAAGAGGAGCTATAGCTCTCAGGTTAGGGCCCAACCTGAAAGCAATAGACCTCCTTTTCTTTGTATTGTTACTTGTCTTTCCTTTCAGCACTTTGTTTCTTTGTTTTGACATGCATTTGGAAAACACAGTCTGCTGATTTAATTTCTTTAATGTGATTGAGTAGGATTAGTTTATGGTTAAAGTGCTGTCAGCAGTTTAGATTAGAGTAGGAGGATTAGGATTCATTAGAGCTCCAAGAAAAGGTTGATAGTGCACTCACTGCCATCTCTGTTTAGAGATTGGGGGTGTAGACCGTACCAACCACCAAAAAACGCAGTCTTATATGTTCATGCAAGCTGCAACACAGTCATTTCCATCATAGAACCGTCCATGCATTCTGACCTTGAGCAATAATTCTTCGTTCCAACACCATGCATGATTTATCTCCACAATTTACATTGTTGTTCGTTGGTTAAATAACACAGTTAGAATAGGTTGATGGAATTCTCGGTTTTGTGAAAGACATAGAGGATTTGTTCCATTTACACTGCGAAGCATTGTTCTATTATCTTCTTCTTCTTCTCAACTGCGCCTAAAGTCACCTACTCATCCTCTATTCAACTCGTTTGCCTTCCAACCCTTCTAATTCTCACGTAGCTCCATCTTTTTGACTTTTCATTGCTTCCACCCTTCTATCCACCAACCAACTTTACCCACTCTTTCTCCATCTAATCTCTCTGTCCCTGAGCCATCACAAGCTCCCTTTTCATCCTACCTATCCACCCATACAGCTCCTCGACTCCTCCACCACCCAAAACTCCAACTGTAGAACATCCTGTAGAAGTTAGCAGACTTCCTGTAGAAATCCCGAGCTTCCTGTAGGATCCCCTACAGACATCCTGTAGAAGCCTGCAAACTCGGTTTCCAAGCACCTGAACGTTGTGGACTTCTGTGGAATGATGTTAGGGACCCCCTGGAACTTCTCAGAGCCCTCCTAACCGTTCCCAAGCCTTCCTTCCCTTCGAACTACCCCTGCACAGTCAAAACCCAATAAGAAACAATCACAATAACTCCACCCACTTGAGCAAAAATGCAAAAATGTGTTCTCTTCAATGAAAGTAGTTTAAAGTCATGCATCTCATCTCACTAGAAGTAATGGCATCATTTCTAGAAGTTTGCACTCCCACCATTGCATCATAGAGATTAAACTAGTCAGATTAGGGTTTACTAGGGTTTCCCTGTTTGGTTGGCTTTCAGTTCATTCTTGAAAAGTAGGTTAATTTCCTTTAAGATAGCCTTCGTTCATCATTTAGAAAGCTTCTTCTGAAAACATATAGAAGTTGGCTTGAGCCCTAGCAGACTTGTGCCAGCTGACCAAGTGACAGCTGCGACAAGAGCTAGTACTTGTGCATACAGCAGCGTCGCTTCCAAGTTTGTTACGAACTACCAAGTTGATAAAATTAGAGATAGGAAGCCCCAGGAGTTGTAGCATTATTGCTACAATACTGCAGCCCACCATCTTTTTGGCGCCGTCGCCGGGGAAGCGTCAGAGTATTAGTAATTGTTGCTTTTCTTCTATTTTCTTACTCTTGCCTTCTGCTAAGTAGTTTATTTCATTTCCATTCTGCAAAAGTAGCATAGACATTTCCTGCTTTCATAGATTAGCATTTCAATTCCGCAACTTCAATTTTGCAAGCGTAGATTAGTATTTCAATTCTGCAAGCGTAGACTATCATTTCCATTCCTGCAATTTCATTTGAGCAAAGTAGATTAGTTCTTTCCTACTTTCAATTTAATTCTGCATCTTTATTTCAGTAAGATAGTTAGTTGTAGATCAATCTGTTTCAGTTTTGCAGGTACCAAAGAAAAACAAAAGCAATCAAAAAAAAAAAGTCTTTCCATTTCATGCCTCGTAGGAATCGAGATAAAACAGGCAAATTCTTACGCAACACCCCCACCACATCACTGAGTCACCCTTCTCTCTTCTTCGGTGACAGTGATCCAGAAGAACCTATAGGTGAACCTCCTGAGATATACGAAGATCCTATAGCAGAAGAAGAATTAGAGACCATCCCATCTGAAGCTATGGCTGACAATAGAGGAGAAGATGAGAGAATAGAAGGTGCCTTCCCCATCCGAGAGACCAATGGAGAGATGAAAATGAAGAACATTAGCCCCTCTGCTTTACCTCACTTCCATGGACTGACTACTGAAGGTCCTGATACCTTCCTATTTGAGTTTGCTGTCCTTTGTAGAACCTATGATTATACTGAAGATGAGCAGAAGCTGAAACTCTTCTCTTCAACTCTTAAGGATGCAGCATTACGCTGGTTCATGGGCTTACCTGGGAATAGTATCACTACTTGGGCTTAGATGCAGCAAGCTTTCAATACCAAGTACCGGGACTACTGTAGGTCCAAGGAAACCAAGGGAGAAATCTTTCGGATGACCATGGGAAATGATGAGTCCTTAGAGGATTATGAGGAGAGGTTCCAACTTAGATATAAGCGGGCCAGGTGCACACTTGACCCTGAATCCCTCAAGTTGGTCCTGCTCCGAGGAGTCCCTGAACACCTCTTAGATACCCTTCACATGTTAGCTGGGGGGGATATTTACCAACTGCCTTGTGAGGACATCAAGACTGTGTTTAGAAACCACTCCAGGGCAGCTCGGAAATGAGGTAGAGGAAACCTCCTCTCAACTGGTGTTCCTTTCTCCAAACATGAGTTTGCAAATCAATTAGAAGATCTTAAGAGTGAGGTGAGACAGACCATTTCCATGCAACTGGACACATTCAGGATCCAGCAGAAGAAGGAAGAAGCTGAGAGAGCCTTGGCTATCTTTTTCCCTAGATGTACAAGGAGACACCCTAAGAACGAATGCCCATTGCATTCGGTTGAAGTGTGTTTCGTTTGTGAGGAGGACCATCCCACAAACCAATGTCCAACCTTACCTGGACTTAAAGCCATGTAGGGACAAAAGCTCCCACTGAACCTCTCTATTTCCTCAACCAAAGGAGGCCACAAGGACCCAGACCTTACCAGCAGGGGATGCAAGGGGCACCCCAAGCTTATTACAGCCCCAACCAATCAACTCCTATGCCTTCCTGGGGTCCCCCTGCTCATCCTTCTTGGTCTATGCCTCCTCCATGGTCTTACCCACCTCAGTACCCTACTCAACCCACTACTCATTCCTATCACTCACATGCCCAGCCACAGCCTTAGTGGAATGCACCTCAGTCAGGGTGGAGACCCCAATACAACACTCCTCCTGCCATTTTGCCTCCACCACCAGTTCAACCTCAACCATTACCTCCTGCTCCTCCAAGGCAACCTCAAATACCTGCTCAACCGAACCCGAACCCCAACAATAGACAAGCCCAGCAGGTATACACTGGGGAAACATCATGCCCTACTTATGCTGTGGAGATCCAGGAGATCAATCTTCGATCTGGAAAGACTCTTCTGGATCGCCAACCTCCTCCCCTAGAGGATGAGGAAGATAAACAGGAAAGTGAACCAAAGGCTATTCCACCCTTTCATGAGAGCCTAACAGCCACCACAAAACCCAACCCAGAGGAGGATGAGCTCTTGGGTGAGCTCAAGCAGTTGTGTGTGAAAATACCACTTCTCCAAGCCATCAAGGATGTGCCAATATACAACAAACTGGTTAATGAAAAGTGTTTCAAACACCCAGGAAGGTGAAAGAGAGATGCTTCAACCATCAATGTCTTAGGACAACTGTCTGACCTTATGTTAGGACAAGTCATCTGCCCAAAGTATCTAGATCCTGGGAGTCCTGTAGTAGATGTCCACATCAATGGCACCATCATACCTCACACCTTGATTGATTTGGGGGCTGCCATTAATGTGATGACCAGGGATACCATGCTCAAAATCAATCTTCAGGGTTCCTTGAGGAAGACCTCGACAGTACTCCAACTAGCAGATCGCTCCACTGTGACTCCCGAAGGGATTGTGGAGGATGTCTTGGTCTCTGTCGAGTCTTGGGAATACCCTACAGATTTCTTGGTTCTGCAACCCAAGGCAAAGCTTACTGGATATCCTCTTATTTTGGGAAGGCCTTGGTTAGCCACTGCAGATGCTTACATAAGTTGTCGTGCAGGAAATATGACCATCAAAAATGGTCCTATGTCCAAGCAGCTAGTCCTATACCCTCCTGCCCAACCTTCCTTAGAGCATGACTTACCACTTTGGTTGGAGGAAGGAGAAGAGGATGAAGTGTACTCAACACCTTTGTGCACCTTAGATACCACTAGAAGAGACCCCCCAACCGAGGATGACTTGATTGAGACCTTGATCCAGAATCCACCTTCCAGTGCACTATCCTTAGAGAAATTGGTGGAGGATGCCCAAGCCAGCACCTTAGTGGATCTTTGTACAACCAACCCTGTCACTCCCAGAGTCAAGAATGTGGAGTTCGGCCCTGAGAGAACGTTAAAGATCAGCTCCTCCCTATCTCCTTCCCAGGAAAAGGAGCTGTGTAGCCTGTTGGCCAACCATCTAGATGCTTTTGCTTGGAGCTATAAGGAGATGAAAGGAGTCCATCCTTCGATCTGTACCCATCACATATACATCAAAGAGGATTGTAAGCCGGTTAGGCAACCTCAGAGGAGAATGAATCCAACCCTTAAGGACATTGTCAAGGAAGAATTGCAAAAACTGCTGGACGCCAGATTCATTTACCCCATCTTAGATAGTGAATGGGTGTCCCCTCTGGTGTTGGTTCCCAAGAAGAATGGGAAGTGGAGAATCTGTGTGGACTACTGAGAACTGTACAAAGATACCAATAAAGACCATTTCCCTCTACCTTTCATAGATCAAGTGTTGGATGGACTGGCAGGAAAGAAGTTCTTCTCTTTCCTGGACGGGTTTAGCGGGTACAACCAGATCCAAATCAGCCCGGAAGACCAAGATAAGACCACCTTCACTTGTCCTTGGGGTACCTTTTCCTACCGAGTTCTTCCCTTTGGGCTATGCAATGCTCCTGCTACCTTCCAGAGAGCTGTCTTGAGCATCTTCTCGGAGCTGGTCCATGATGCAGTGGAAATCTATATGGATGACTTCACTCCTTATGGGGCCAACTTCCAGGAAGCATTGTCTAATCAGGGAAAGGTCCTAACCAAATGCATTGAGATGAACCTGTCCCTTAGTCTTGAAAAATGTGAATTCCTGATGACTGAAGGGACCGTGCTAGGCCATACCATTTCTTGCCAAGGGTTACAGGTGGATCCTAACAAAATTGCTCTCATCAAGAAGGTTCCACCTCCTCAAAAGGTAAGGGATGTTCGGAGTTTCTTAGGATTAGTAGGGTATTACAGGAGATTCATTAAAGACTTCAGCAAGCTAGCCTCGCCATTGTTTGGCCTGTTGGCAAAAGATGTGGAGTTTAAATGGACTGACGATTGTGAGAGGGCTTTGAATGAATTGAAGGACAAGTTGGTGTCAGCCCCAATCTTGAGAGGTCCAAACTGGGCCCTACCTTTCCACATCCACACTGATGCCTCGAACAAAGCCATAGGTGCAGCTTTAGGACAAGTTGAACAAAAACTTCCATATGCCATTTACTTTGTTAGCCAAAACTTGTCCAAAGCTGAACTGAATTACACTGTAACTGAGAAAGCGTTTTTGGCTGTGGTCCATGCACTGAACAAGTTCCGACATTATATCACTGGCTACCAAACATTTGTACATACAGACCATGCTGCAATTAGATATTTAATGAATAAACCAGATGTGAATGCTCAGATTATTAGATGGTTACTTTTGTTGCAACAGTTTGATTTGACGATTGTTGACAAACCAGGTAAAGAAAATGTTGTTGCTGACTTTTTATCTAAATTGGATTTGTCTCCAGATGAGGATGGGACAGTGGATGACCAGATGCCCGATGAACATCTGTTTGCTATCTCAACACTCTCTCCATGGTTTGCTGATATAGCAAACTACCTTGTTTCAGCACAGTTCCCTCCGCAGCTATCTTCAAGAGAGAGGAGAAGAATCATCAGAAAAAGTGCCTCATTTACTTGGATCGGGGGCAATCTGTTCAAGCTTGGCCCCGATCAGATCTTAAGGTGTTGTGTACGGGAGGAGGAAGTATTTGATATCCTCCTCACCTGTCATGATGGGCCTTGTGGAGGACATTTTGCAGCAAAGAGGACTGCCTTCAAAATCCTGCAGGCAAGCTACTATTGGCCCACACTTCATCAAGATGTCAGAAGATATATCAGCCAATGTGACCAATGCCAAAGAATGGGGAAACCGACTCAAAGGGATGAGATGCCTCTCCAACCTCAAGTGACTCTTGAGCCATTTGAGAAGTGGGGTATGGACTTTGTGGGTCCAATCAACCCTCCTTCGAGGCAAAGGTCTTACATCATTGTGTGTGCTGACAACCTGACAAAGTGGGCAGAGACTAAAGCAATCAAAGCAGCAACAGAAGAGAAGGTCACCGAGTTCTTAAGAGAAAACATCTTCTACAAGTTTGGCTACCCAAGAGAGCTGGTCACCGATCAAGGGAACCAGTTCACATCCAACCTAGTTGAAGACCTACTAGCACATCACAAGATCAAGCATAGGACTTCCACCCCCTATCACCCTCAAGCAAATGGGCAGGTGGAAGTCACCAATAGAGCATTAGAAGGGATCTTGACTAAGGTGGTGAGCAGCAACAGAAAGGACTGGGCAGATCGCTTGGTTGAGGCCACATGGGCTTACAACACAACCTAGAAGACCACCACCGGCTTCACACCTTATGAGCTGGTATATGGGAAGAAAGCTTTGCTGTCCATTGAATTTGAGTACAACACTTTGGGGATGGCAGCTCAGCTGGACCTAGATCTCCGCCATGCACAACAAGAAAGGTTATTGCAGCTGAATGGACTGGACGAGCACCGAATGCAGGCCCTCCTTCACTCGGAAGTGGTTCAACTTCAGAGAAAGGTGTGGCATGACCAACACCTCAATGACAAGCAATTCCAGCCAGGATATTGGGCACTGTTGTATGACTCCAGGTACAAAGATTTCAAGGGGAAGCTGAGAACCGGATGGTTGGGGCCATATGCAGTGGAAAAATGTCATGACAATGGATCTGTTCTTATTCGGACCATTAATGAGGAAGCCATCCCCATGCTTTTCAATGGGCATCGATTGAAGATCTACAGGAAGCCTCTCTCAAGACAAGAGTTCATCAAAACTATGGAGAAATCAGTGTTGGTCATAGAGAAGGGTTCTGCCTTTGCTTTGGGCATACCCTGAAAGAAAAAAAAATAAAAAATAAAAAATAAATAAATAATAAAGATCCTTGGGTGAAAACCTCTCTGAGGCACCCAAGGCAGGTGGTAGGGGTGAAAACCTCATTGAGGCGCCCCTATTGTCTTTCAAGAAAAAAGGAAAGAGATTTGAAAAATATCCTTGAGTGAAAACCTCTCTGAGGCGCTCAGGGCAGATGGCAAGGGTGAAAACCTCATTGAGGCGCCCCTGTTATCTTTCAAAAAAAAAGAGAAAAAAAGAAAAAAAAAAGAAAAAAAGAAGAAACAATAAGAAAAAAGACAAGGACAGCAAGTTCATAATGTAAAATTGCATGCAGGTTGCAGGTGTTCTATGGAGGAGAGGAAGCCTCTCAACTCAAAGCCAAGGCTCCTTATCATGCTGTCAGGAGACCTCACCAGCACCTCCTCCAAGAATACTCATTTTCTCCAAGGTATGTGCACAATTTCATCACGGCTTGAGATTTATACAGGAAGATGTAGATTTTCTACTGGAAAGTGCAGACTTTCTATAGGAAACGCAAACTTTCTACAGGAAGCTCTGTATTTCTACAGGAAACTTCCTATAGAAGTTCGGGACGACCCAGAATTCATTCTATGAGGAGATCTAACGACTAAGGATCGGTTTGGACACATGCAAGCTATTGTTGTCACCCTTGCACACTGCTGTCACGTCGTCCTACCATCCTTGTCGACATGCAACGAAGTTACCTGCACCAGCAAAGCAGATCGTTGAGTTATCAAAGAGAAAGCTATTTTTAAGATAAACAAATGCTGAGATGTCATACCATATCCATCCCAGCCATCCATGAGCTCAGGGAGCGTGATCGTGAGGCCAAATCCTTCGCCGTGTAGCATGCACCCGAGGAGGAAAAACTGTTACAAGACATCCTGCGGGAGTCCTGTAACAGTTAAGCCCGCTAGAGTGTACACCATTCACAACGCTGGCCATATGCAATGAAAACGCAGGCGCATGCAGCCAAGCATCAAATCCCTCGTCGGTAGCCTGTAAACATGAACCTTCGGGCCTGTGCAAATTCATCAGCGGCAAACGCATCCACTCATCATCGTCCAAAAAACCGAAAAATCGTGTTGCGGCTGTTATACTAAAAAATGTCACCATGACCACTTACAGTTAGTATGGCTCAAATCAACAGTCATGCTACCCTCTTAGGCAAGTCTTATGCCTCTGCTATCCATCTCAAACTCAAAGAAGAGAGAAAGTCTTGTAAAAAATGTGTTTATCTCTGGGGTCGCAGGTTCTCTCTAGCCTTACCTGCAGGGACGCTTACCATGTTCACAAAAGCTGCGTCCATGGACGCTCTGTATGTTAAGGGACAGGTGCATCCTTCTGTAAAAGGAAAAATGCGCGAGTTTCATCTTAAAAAAGTTACTTGTGGTTACTTCTAGAACCTTCTAGAGGTCGGTTTGATGAAATGGATGCGCCTCTAGTTGGTTCATGTATCTCTATTAAGGGGGAACTTATCCCATCAATAAGGGAGTTATCCCACCCAAAGAGGGGGATTATCCCATTGATAGTGGACCTGAATAACCTCTTTACAGCACTATAAATAAAGACATTGAGCCAGAGGGAGGAGAGGTTAGAGCTATACATTTTCTTTGGGTAAACGCTGCAGGAATTAGGACTCCCATTTAGAGCCTTGTGAGGAGAGATTGTCTTTGCTTGATTCTACTTGGAAGTGGGTGAGCTTTGTCAAAGTAGAGGAAAACCCTTGATGGACCCTGGGAGGAGCTTGCGCAACACCAAGGCCAGGTTGTAAGAGTTTCTTTGTTTCGTTATTAATACAAACTGGTTTATTTTTCTCAATAGCTTGTGTTAATGAGTTATTTCATGTGTTCCTTGGTCTGCATGTTGAATATATGTTTTATTATATGAAATACAAGTGCTTGGTAATTGTTTGATTGTTTGTGGTTGCAGGAATTGACATGAAGGAGGAGCTCATCCGGATCGGCAAGGACGGACTACAACAACAGCGTTTTGGAATAAGGTAAGCCTAAACACTCATAGTTTTCATGTTATAAAAGGTATATTTAGAGAAAGATCATTCCATTTTGTCTTGTTTGTCGCTAGAGAGTTTAGACTCCTAGGGACGTCAGCTGTGTCCGCACAAACGAATTTTTCCGCCACGACAAATTGGCGACTCCGCTGGGGAATCCATTAATGAGAGAGTCTTTTCCTTTATGTGAACTTTGCTCTGAGAAAATCACTTTTATTTTCTGGTTTTTGACTGTGAGAATTAGTATTTGGGTGGCTTAGCTTTAGATTTAGTTAGATTTGGTTTTTCTTCATTTTTCCAGAAGGACGCACCCTCTGAGTACTGCACAGTGCGTCTTTGGACGCGCTGTTGCCGTTTGCACAGAGCGGGCCCGCACCTGTTATAACGGGTTGCCTGCGTCTTCCTGTAAAATTTAGGAAAATTCCATTTTTGCGTTAATTGCTTTTAGATTTTGATTTTTCTTAGTGTTTTCTGCCCAGATCCTTTAGTACCCTGTCAAAAATTTTCACCTGAACTTGTTTTGTGAGCTTTGAGTGTTTTAGTGGATTTCAACGAAGTTTAGACCTAGGGTTTGATTTTTGGATAGGTTCTGTAGTGACTTTGATAGTAGAAAGTTGTCCAGCCTTAGATCTCTCTGGTTAGTCAGCCTTCTTAGAAGTCGGGCCTGTTGTAAAGTCTCCTTGTGTGAGCAGCTTGCCATTTAAGTTGTTTTGGGTCAAATTTCGAATTACTTGCTTATAAAGTGTTGATTTCCATTTTACAAAAAGGACAAAAAGATTAGAGTTTTGTTTTGGCTAGTTTTTGGTTCTGCAATAAGCTAGTCCTTGATTTGATTGTGATCAAGTAAAACACCTTAGAATAATCATTGTTAGTTTTGGCCTCGTTAAGATTGCATAGAATAAATTTTCCTTTTAGTTTGCTTATGAGTAAATTTTCATAGATTTTAAATAGTCGTTAAGATTGATTTTTGGTTATATTAGATTTATTTGCTTTATTAAAAGAAAAATACAAAAACATCTTCTTTAAAAAGTCTTGTTTCAAGTAGCTTTTTGTTTTTGAAAGAAGAAAAGAGTTTTTTCGTGCATGTAAAGAGCGGTCGTGTTTTTATGCTTGGAAAAGACAAACGAATTGTTTCTTTGATTGTCTTCAATTAAGAAGTTGCTTTTATAAAGATTGCATTCTCTCAACTTTTTAGTTAAAGCAATTCATCAAAAAAGTAAAGTAATGGGTAAATCATCCTAGGTGCATTTTGTAGTGGTTTCGAGTCGAGTCAACACACCACTGGTTTCACTTCCATCACCTTTTGACTTAAGAAACAACCTTAAAAGTAACGCTTAAATTAAAATCAATCTAGTAATTTTTATTTTCTAGGGCTCTAAAGCACCAACATAGCTTAGGCTAGTGTCTTGGAATAGGTGAGTACTTAACTCTCCAAGGCAGTAAAACAAACAAGTAGTCGATCTTGTGATAGAATCAAATCCAATTGTTACATTTACACTCTGGGAAAGCTCCTCTTAAAGGAGAAGCACGAGCTCGTGTCCGAACCAGTGAGGGGATCATTCCTCCCTCGCTGGGAACGACGCCAGACAGTACGTATTACAAACGGTAAACCTCGGATTAACCATTGTCGAGGAGCCAGGGGTCACTTATCGGTAAACCTTGGATTACTGTCAAGGAGCCGGTAAGGGGATTGAGCTTGTTACTCTGCCCTTGCATGCTGTCGGAGTTTAGACTGTTCCCCCAGGTGTACTTGTGGCCGTTGGTAGCCTTAGTGACCATAATCTCTAGGATTCTACCCAAGGTGACGGTGGAGGGAAGGTCCCACTGTACCTGGAGCAGACGTCGGCTATACTCACTTGGATTTTCTGGGGGGTTCGCTTCACTTCGAGACGGTTAAAGTGGAGGAACTTGGTCTAGTCTATTCATTAAGCAGGTTGTCGGCGTAACTGTTCCACCCGCCATTTCTGTACTGAATCCTGCGAGGTTGGACCTAATCACCAACTAGCGCTTTTGGTCCGGAAGATACTGTTTGTGTTTGGTTTGACGCTCTAGATTTTTAGGCGTGTGCTTCAAATTTGTTTGGTTCTTTAGAAGACTTTAGGTGGTTTGATTTGAAATTTTTACTTTGTTTTCGTGTGTTGTAGTTAAAAATCATTAATTGTGGCGGAATTACCGAGACAGTCCCGTCGACTTCGGGGCAAGTCTCCTGAGATTGTTACTGGAATAGATTTGTTACGAAAACTCCGTAAATCGCGGGGTGAATCTCCTGAAGACATTCCGGGTCAGTACGAAGGGTTAAAGGTCCTTGTAACTCCTCCTAGTGACAGTAGAGTAGGTTCACCTGAAGAAGGAGAATCTTCCTTGGTAGTCCATCCAGATTACCAAAGTTTAGAAACAGGTTACAATCCCGAAACTGTTACAGTTTCCGAGCTTGCTGGTAGTTTTTCATCTGCCAGTGAAACAGGCGAAGAACCTGAAATTTCCGAACCTGTTACTCCAACTCCTAGTGTTCCTGATTCACCAAGAATAGAAAGAATTATCACCGAAAATCTTCCTGTTGGTTTAGTTGCTATAGAAGAACTTGTTCCAGAGGAAGAAATAGGCGTCTTTAATCCTGAAGATCAAATTACCCTTGATCTAAGGGAGCGTGAATCCATATTTTACAGTCCTCCTAGAAGTGAATCTTGGTACCTTGCGTTAACCAATTTTTTAGACAACTCAGTAGGTTTTTCTACACCTCGTACTCCTTTTCCACCTAGAGGATTTCATACTCCTGTAAATATGTCTGGTCAGTCATCTGTGTTTACGCAAAGTCCTGAATCTTTTTTACATGGCGGTCCTTCTGTTCCTACTGGGTATCAATCTCTTTCTGGTACCTTTGCGGGAGCATCTCCTCAACCCGTTGATCATAGGTTATTAGCTGGAAACAGTGGTAATGTACCATTGAGTATAGGTGACATTTACATGATGTCAGGTTCAGTTCCCGTTACCCAACCTCAAGGTGGCCAATTACCGCCAGGGGGGCAACCTTCGTTAATGCCTGGGGGGCAACCTCAAGGTACTCCATTTGTGTCTGGGGGGCAACCTCAAGGTCAGTACGCTCCGATGGGGCAATACATACCTCAAGGTCAACCCCAGCCTCAATATGTACCCCAAAGTCAACCTCAGTATCAATGGCAACCTCAAGGATGGCAACCTTCAGGATGGCAACCCCAAGGGTATCAACCCCAAGGGTATCAACCTCAAGGATACCAACCTCAAGGTCAAGGTCAACCCCAGTACCCGTATTTACCTCAAGGTTATCAACCTATGGGTCAATACTCTGGTCAAAGTTATCAACCACCTCAAGGGCAATCATATGGGACTGCACCTTACAATTATCAACCCTATCCTCAATCCGGCTATGGATCTCAGTATCCTCAACCTGTTACGGGTCAGTACCCTGGAATGTTAGTGTGGGATCCGTCACAGGGTCAACAGATGTCGCAACCAAGTATACAGTCGGTACCTCAAGCGGGACAACCTGTAGTTCCTGGTCCACCCCAGCAACCGCAACCTGTCCAGTCAAGTGTTCAGACCCCTGTAACTTCGGTAGTTACTCAGCCGCCAGTTGCACCTGGTACTCCACCTCACACGGCTGCAGCAACTACCGCCACATCTACCATACTTACTTCTGGAGTATCGGCAGCTCCGGTTTCTACTGTCCCTGTAACCACTCCTCAGACATCTGTACCGTTGTCTGGATCTACGATTCAAACCACAGTCCAGATGCCTGTAGGCCAACCTGGTACAAGTACGGTTGTTACTACTCAACCTCAATTTGTTCAACCTCCGTACCAGGGACAGTATCAACCTGGGCAAGCTGCCCAACAACCGGTTTACCAGTATCAACCGTATCCTGGGTACACTTATCAACAACCTCAGCAACCCCAGTACGGTCCGGTTAATCCTGGTTTTCCAGGAGGATATAATATCCCAAATGCGACTCCTGTTCCTAGTTATCCTGGATATCCTCCTCCTGGGGCTGGTATTGTGACCCAGAATTTTAGAGATCCTAACCGGCAGTTACCGTTTATTGCGACTTTGGATTTACCCGACTTGACGCGCCTAACGAACGATCCAATTCAATATCTTCCGTTCTGGCCGCCAATGCCAAATAAGTTGCCCAGCGATATACCCAAGTTCGAAGGTAAGTCTGGAGAGGATCCGTCCAATCACGTGATGACTTACCACCTCTGGTGTGCTTCAAATTCCATCTCGGATGATTCGATCCGCTTACGTCTTTTCCAGCGTACACTCATTGGTCTCGCGGCCAAGTGGTACATTGAGTTACCACGGGCCTCTTTTTACAATTTTAGCCAGTTAGCTACCTCGTTCTTAACTCATTTTCAGTTACCAGTCAGATACGATAATGGTACAGAGTTATTAACTTCACTAAAACAATCGACGTCCACGTATATTTCTGATCACATTCATGAGTGGAGACGTCGAAGGAGATTAGTGAAAGTTTTTATCCCGGACCAAATCTTAGCTGAATGGTTTGTTAAATCACTATTACCAAGAATTACTGAAGATGTAGCTAAGGCCGGAGTAGTTACTGAGGAGCAAGTCATTGCTCAGGCACAATACCTTGACTTAGTTTACACGCAGTCGGGTACATTACACGAGAAGATTCCGGATCTTCCAAAGTCGAACCAAATCGCTGCTGCTCCTTCGGGATCTCATGCCGCTGATGGTATGATTGGTATCGTGACTACAAAGAGCAAGAAGAAGTCTTCCAAGGCTTCAACTACTCCTATTATCACTTTGCCTGATTCCCCGACAGGAGAGTCTTCTCCTGAACTTACCGCCGATATTCACGCTGTAGAGTCATCTACGGCCAAATCAAAAAACGGTGGGAAGAAGAAAGGAAAGAAGAAGACTAAAGCAGACAAGGCTCCAAAGGAGAAAAGTGAAAAGTCGGAAACCAATGACGAAAAACGCAAACCTCGATATCCTTGTCTCATTTGTGAAGAAGATCATTTTACGAGAGACTGCCCTCATCGGGCCGAGGTAGTGAAAATAGTCAAAGGTTCTCCCACTCCTGCTGTGTTAAAAAATCCATTTCTGGAGCAGGAAAATAAGATGATAGGTTCTTCTTCAAATGCCAGTGAAGAACCCATTTTGATGATGTCTCATGTGAGGATTGCGACTCGATCGCAAGATTATGGTAGTAAGGCTCCTGTTGATGGCAAGGAAGCAGAATCTTCTCACTCTAACCCATCAACCTCAGCTCCTGGTTCCGATCCACTACAGATCGAAAAACCTAACCCAGACTTAGTGATTAAGCCGCCCGCCAAGGGTGTACTTCGAAGGTCTGCTTTCAATCCACATGCGAGAGCAGCCCAGAATTACAACATTGTTGAGGACTTAGCTGTTTCACCTTCAGCAATGTCGGCACTCGAAGTGCTGCAATCATGCCCAGCACAACGGAAATTGCTTTTGTCGGCTATCGGAGCTGTCGATGTTCAGGACCCGAACCTAATGATCTTTGATCTAGAAAATAGTACGCCACGTCTCCCCCATCAAATGGCTTTCCAAATTCCAGTGATAGTCAAAAACAGGCCTATTCATCGGACTGTGATTGATGAGGGAGCTTCTACGTGTATTATGTCGATTCAATGTTGGAGATCGCTTGGTTCTCCTTCGTTGAACCAATCCCCCACCATCCTTAAGGCCTTTGATGGCCGTGGGTTCCGTCCGTTTGGTATTCTACAAGAATTGCCTATAGGGGTTGAAGGTAAAACCGTTAGTCTGGATGTGGAAGTGGTTGATGCCCCTCTAGACTACAACCTTCTTTTGGGTCGAAGTTGGTCATATGCTATGACAGCGGTCGTTTCATCGGTCTTCAGAGTAATTAAGTTTCCACATAACGGTAAGATCGTGACTATTGATCAGCTGACATACTTTTCATCCGACCCAGCCTCTTCAGAGAGTATCCAACATGTTCGTAAGACGACAATCCCTTATAAGGACGTTGGTGTAGGTTTAGTTAAGGATTCCGGTTTACTGGGAACTTTTCCTCTCCCTCCACTCAGCGTAGAACCTTCGTTTGCAACAATTCATATGATCACGTCAGAAAACATTATTTATGATGATCCTTGGTATGTTCCATCTGACTCTGAGATAGACTCATTCGGTGATGTTATGCCGTTGAGTCCGTATGAAATTGCTTATGAAGCTCTTATGTCTTTTACCGATTTTCATTCAACCGAAGTCGACCAAATGAATGTGGTCAGTGAAGAATCACTTTTCACCTCACCCTTAGAACGGATAACGTTTCCCGAAGTCGTGTCATCTGACGAACAACTTCGCGAAATCCTAAGTGTAGACAATCTACCATGGGAGGATCTCCATCACAGATCTTCGTTTTTACCTAAGGATGATGCATTTGAAAATGATTTTTCATCTATCTTTACCGCTGAATATGTCAAAGACGCTCAGGATCCAACGAAACATTCTGATTCAGAGTTGAATTTAGGGAATATTTCTCGTACTATTCCCATTGATATTTCAGTGAAGCCCGGAATCGAGGAAAACATTCATATAGGTGCCGCATGTACTGAAGAAGAAATCCAAACTTACAAGGCCCTATTCCAAGAATTCCGCGACGTGTTTGCCTGGTCTTACGAGGAAATGCCAGGAATCGATCCTGCCATTGTTGTTCATGAAATCAAAACCTACCCGGATGCTAAACCCATTCGGCAACGGTTGCGTCAGATTCACCCTCGAAAAGCGGCTGCGATTAAAGCAGAAGTCGAAAAGCTGTTGAAAGCAGGTTTCATTTATCCGATCCCGTTAACGGATTGGGTATCGAATATTGTTCCCGTCAATAAAAAACAAGGAACAATAAGAATCTGTATCGACTATAGGGATATCAATCGAGCTTGTCCAAAAGACAACTATCCTACGCCTTATATCGATCAAATTATTGATGATTGTGCCGGAAGTGAAATGTTTTCCTTCATGGATGGTTTCTCGGGCTATAATCAAATCAATATTCTACCTGCCGACCAACCAAAAACGGCATTCATTTGTCCATGGGGGACATTTGCTTATTGCAAATTACCTTTTGGGCTCAAGAATGCCGGGGCCACTTTTCAACGGGCGATGTCTTATGCATTTCATGACATCAAGCACATTGTGCAACCCTATCTCGATGATTTGCCTGCTCATTCTTTACATCGAGCTGATCACCTTGTCCACCTACGAGCAATCTTTATGAGGTGTAGGCATTATCGAATTCGGTTGAATCCCCACAAGTGTGTTTTCTGTATAGAAACAGGTCGATTGCTGGGATTTGTTGTTTCAAAAGCCGGCATTCGCGTCGATCCCTCGAAAGTCGAGGCTATCATCAAATTGCCTCCTCCTTCGAGTTTGCGCCAACTCCAAAGTTTGCAAGGGAAAGCAAACTTTTTACGCCGATTCATCCCAAACTACGCCGAGGTCACTAAAGGTTTTACACGGTTGTTGAAACAGAACACACAATTCTTTTGGGACGAGATTGCCCAACAATCTTTTGATGCACTTAAACACGCGTTGACCCATGCACCGTTATTGCATCCTCCCAACTACAACCAGGACTACTTCTTATACCTCGCAGCTTCGCATTCCACCATTGGAATGGTGTTAGTTCAAGAAGATGAATTCGGAGCGGAGCATGTGATATATTATCTTAGTACGACCTTGAATCCCACTGAGCTAAAATATTCGCATGTGGAGAAATTGGCCCTGGCAGCCGTTCAAGCTGTCCAGCGTTTCCGTCACTACATTCTTCTCCGCAAAACTACAGTTATTTCGGATTGCAACCCTATGATTTATATTTTGACAAAACAACTGCTAGGGGGCAAGTACTCTAAATGGATTGTCATCCTGCAAGAGTTCGACTTGGAGTTCGAGAAGTCCAAGTCTAAGAAATCCTTAGTCTTTGCGGAATTGATGTGTGATTTCCCGAGTGCTGACACAGAGACTGTGGCAGAAGAGTCCATTGCGGACGAATCTTTGTTTCTCATCAGTACTGTAGATCCGTGGTACGGGGATATAATCATTTATCTCCAAACCCAAACCTTTCGGCCTGAAGCTTCCAAAGCAGAACGTCGAAAAATTCGGTTTCAATCCCAGCCATACAAAATTATTGGAGATACACTTTATCGCCGGGGGGCAGACTTAGTTTTTCGACGTTGTTTAACTCACGAAGAGGCTGAGAGAGTTTTGAATGATTGTCACTCTGGAGCATGTGGCGGTCATATGTCTGGGTATGCCACAGCTCAGAAGGTGTTGCGCGCTGGCTATTTCTGGCCGTCTATGTTTAAGGATTGTATCATTGCAGTCAGGAAGTGCCACAACTGTCAAGTGTTTGATCGCAAGATGCGCGCTCCACCTGCTCCTCTCCACCCTATAATTGCCGTTGGTCCATTCGCCAAATGGGGTATCGACTTTATTACTTGTAACCCTCACTCGGCCGGGGGGCATGCGTATATCATCCTTGCGGTTGATTATTTTACTAAATGGGCCGAGGCGATGCCTACATTCGACGCAAGCGGCAAAACAGCTGCAGTTTTCGTATTCAATCATATCATAACTAGGTTTGGTGTCCCACAAGCAATCATTACTGACCATGGGAGCCATTTTCGAAACGTCATGATGACTGAGCTTACAAGCCAGCTTGGTTTGCGCCACGATAGCTCTACTCCTTATTATCCGCAAGCCAACGGTTTGGTTGAGTCTATCAACAAAGTTCTAGTTATCATGATCCGACGAACCATTGGTGTTCATCGGTCGAATTGGCACAACATGTTATTTTCAACGCTATGGGCATACCGAACCTCAGTGAAAAATTCAACAGGGTTCACTCCTTTCCAGCTAGTTTATGGCTTAGAAGCTGTGTTACCCATTGAATGCGAAATCCCATCACTTCAAATGGCTGTCGAATTACTTCCAGCTACTTCCGAAGAGGAGAAACGTTTATTATACTTGGCTAAATTAGATGAGACTCGACGTGACGCTACATTGGCAATCGAGACTCACGCGAAACGAATGAAAGCTCAGTATGATAGAAATGTAACCCCTCGAAGTTTTTCGGAAGGAGACCTAGTACTATTATATGATCAAGCTAACGATAAGCTAGGTGCCGGAAAATTCGTTCCCATGTGGCATGGGCCCTACATTGTAAAGCGAAAGCTAGCAAAAGGGGCTTATGAGTTAGTTAATTTTGATGGGGACTCTTTGGGTAAACCCAGAAATGGACTTTACCTAAAGAGGTATTATGCTTAAAATGATGGGTATGGAGAAATTTTTAGATAGGTTAGACTTTCTTTCTAGCTAGCAAGTGTGTTAGTTTAGTCAGTGTGCTTAACTTAGAGAGTGTGGTTTTTCGTCGTTATTTTGGCTTATCTTGGTTTTACTCTTGATATTGTAGATGTCGACGCCTCTCCAAACATACATTGGATTTGCTGATGGTGCTTGTCGTAATACACGGAATATCTCTTCCGCAGCTTGGGTTATCTATTCGCCCTATGACGAGTTAGTTTCTATGCATGGGGTAAGCCTCGGTCAAACAACGAATAACATTGCAGAATACAGTGTAGTGGTTGAATTATTATCCGAATCTATTTCATTTGGAATTCGATGTTTGATAGTGTGGTTAGATTCTGAACTTGTTGTATTACAGCTTAATAGAGTTTATGCCATTAGAAATCCTGTGTTATTAAGGTTGTTTTTGAGAGTGCGTCTCTTGGAACGTGAATTTGATTACATTGAATATCAACATATTCCAAGGTCCTTAAATACATTAGCAGATGCAATTGCTTCTCGAGTGTTGGACAGACATTTACAATAATCATGCAAGTAAATTTAAAAACATTTCATCATACATGTTAAACAGGATAAGCCGGTAATAATGATATATATAGATAGAAGTGTGTCAAAAATATATACATCGTCTTCGATCATAGATTGAAAACACCTTATGATCGTCAAAATGATAGTACAAAAAGTCAAAAATGTCACATGTGACTACAAAAGTGACTAGTCAATCACTGGTGGTGCTCTCTGTATGACACCACTGCGCGGGCTACCTTACGCAAAAATCTCCTAAACGGTCCAGGGACTACGACTACGAAACGCTGAAGCCTGATAGGAATGTCGTCCATAGTAGTCTCAGGTATATCTGCCGTGAGACGCTCTAGATCATGCTCCAACTCAGCTAGTACTTCTCCTGCCGCGTCCTGTGGGGCCGGTACCGGTGCAGCTGGATGTAGTCTATCAAAAGGCCGGAGGTTGGCTGGACGCTGTGGTCCAACATCTGCATTTTGAAAGTTTTACTGTTAGTTTTGAGACGATATATATGAAAAATAAAAAAAATACATAATTAAAAAACTTGTGAAAATAAAAGTACCTCTGTCGTCCCATTGTTCTCCCTGTGGAAGAACCATGTCCGGATCACCTCTGAAATCCATTCCGGCATACGGAAAGTCCTGTATCGCAAAAACCTGGTCCTCTAACCAGTGAAAGTAACTATCTGAGAATCGAACCACTGCCGCACCCTCATCAGGATGCTGGGCCATCACCGCAACCCATCGTATCAGCTTTGGCTCCCGAGGACCCGAGATATCAACAGTGAGTTGCTGAGGGATCAGCATTGGAACTCTCTCCAAGGCAAAGCTCACGACTATAGGCCCATATCCAAAAGTCTTTAGTCGTCTGTTCTTTGCCTTGGTCAGTTGGCTCTTCATATGAGCCGACACAGCTTCACACCAGTTGAAAATGGTGCCTTGGTAACAGTCAATTGCCATCCGCATTTGGGATCCGGAAGCAATGTGCAAAGCGGCCGCGCCGCAAATTCTGGTGACCGTGAACGCTATGACTTTGAGTTCAGGCAGAGTGATGTGTTTTATCTCTATGCCTTTTGAATGGTGAGCCCCACGTGTGCACCAATCCTCGCGGAGACTATCAAGGGGTTGGCCACCCGGCCTAGTCCCCGCAAGATTGAGTTGCTCGCCTCTGTTTGGAAAGCCAGTGAGAAAGTATACATCCGAGGGCTCTATCTCGAGCTGGTGCCCTCCTATGTAAAAGCATTGTTCTTGAACGTTCCATCGCTCAACCAGCCATTCCAAGAATCTTACCTGGCCCCTCATGCCCGGTATGGTCCAATATTTGTATAATCCGCATGCTCTTAGGGCATCCAGGGAAGGTTGATGATTTATTGCAGCTTCATCTTCCTCTACATGCTCTCTTTCTCTCCAGTCTAACATGATTAATGCCCTACATATCAAAAATAGCAATTAGAAATTGATTTGAGGATTTTTGGTAGGTTTTTGAGGGAGTTGGGGTTTTGAAATGCGCACTTCTCGGAAGACGCACCCTGGCTTTGTAGCACAGGGCGCCCGGACGCGGCTGGCCTGAAGGCGGGCTGCGTCTTCCGACCATTTTCCCGTATGAGAAAAAGTCGGGGGACGCAGGTCACCCGAAGGGCACCTGCGTCCGCCGAGAGGCACATTCCAAAACCAAAACCCCCCCAAAAAATGAAACTAAGACCTAAAAATTAATTCTAAACGGATAGAAATGCAAAGTAGGATGTGTAAAATACCTGGGTGAGACGGCGTTCGATTCCGACGGTCAGATTTTCCGCAGCGACCACGGGAAGTTTCTTGTCAAAAGCTCTTTTTTCAACCTCCAAAGTCAAACGGTAAAAATGACATGGTAAAAGGTCTTTTTATAGGTTTTTTGGATGAATTAGTTCATTTTTTACCATGAAAAGATGTTTTTCGACGTATTTTTGCCCATTTTAAATGGGTATGAGTAATGTGTGACTTTTGTGCAGGACAAAGGGATTTCGAGGGAAATTATCATTTTTTACAAATAAAAATATCAGAGTCATCTTTTAAGCCCTTTTCTGACTCCTAAAACATGAAAAGATCGCCGAGCGTTTCTTTTACACTCGTTAAAACGGAATTAAAAGACGGTCCCCTTTTAGCTCTTTTCTGACCGTAAAATCAGGAAAAGATTGCCGGGTTTTTGTCGTTTCAAACTCGATACGGAAATAAAACGACGTGTCCTTGATCGCTTTTTACTTTTCAGGTCGACGACACTATTATGAAAGTACTCCTTGGTCGCAAGATCAAGTGGTTCCCCCAGGTATTATTTTATACTTCTTCGGGCTTGAGGGACACAAATTTACGAAAAAGTTCAACGTGGAGTTTCCTTAAGTTTTTCAGACTCTCTAAAATTGAAAAACGCCGAGTTTCTCCTATACTGGGCTTGTTAAATTTTTACAGTAAAGGACCTGTTCAATTACAAACAGGAACGAACCACTCCTTCCTAGGGTTCGAATTTAAACTAGGTTGGACTCGTCCGAAGGATGAGCTTATAATCAAGCATATGTTATCCTCCTCAAGCTTGTTAAAAATAAAGAGGTACTTGCCAGAAATGGTGGGGGAAAAGAGAGAAGAATGAGCCTATTTGTTACCTTTTGTCTCAAAAGAAACTTTATTACCGCTCTTGAACACGACACTTTTCATTCACCTGGGTTTGGAAATCTTTTACCTCACAGTTGACCAAACCACTTTGAAAGTCTTTAACCTGGTTCTGGGGATTAACTTTGAGTTATTCGTTACCAAGCCATCTGTCGTGTCGTTATGTGTTCAAGAGGTCTGCAAGCAAAACTTTCATCTGCAAAATACTTGTCATCCATTTGACCATCCCTGAGTCAGTCCTTACAGCAACATTTCTTCAACTTGAACAATGATTTCGTGTTGCAGGCTTGCCTGCAACGAGTCACTTTCTATCGACATCGACACATTATCTAGAAAGATGACTTAGGAATCGACAGTACCTTGAAGTCTGCATGCATCAATGGCAGGTTTCTCGCCTTTGACGTCAGTTTACATCATTGACTTTCGATCAAAGGATTCCGTGAAGTGTTCGACATCAAAACATCTATTCACATTTCACGGGTTGTGCTTGGTACTTTGAGAACCATTGACATTACTGGTGGTCTCTCTCACGCTTGTTAACAGTTCACATCATCGACTGGTAATCAAGTGGTTTCTAACATGTTCGACATCAAATCATTTAATCACATGGTTAGAATCGTACCAATTCGGGAAGTAGAAGTGAAGACCCTGGATCTAGTTTCTACCATCCAGGCTGCGAGGAGTTTTGTATTCATTGTCTATGTAGACTAATCATAAACAGATGGCTGCGTCCATACTGCGTCTACAAAAGTCTATAAAAATGATGTACTGCAAGATCATTCCTGTATCAGAATAGTTAGTCCATTAGTTAAAGTTTTGAATCTGAGTATGGGAATGCCTACCTCAGTGATGATATAATCTTATACATGTATTTTGTGTTGAAAATTGCAGGTTCCAACCAGGTCATCCACAAGACAATCCTTGAAATGATAAAGCGCTTCACCCTTCCTAGAATTATAAAACCCTAATCTATTCCAGGCTTCGCACTTTAGGGGGCAATCTGTTATACTAAAAAATGTCACCATGACCACTTACAGTTAGTATGGCTCAAATCAACAGTCATGCTACCCTCTTAGGCAAGTCTTATGCCTCTGCTATCCATCTCAAACTCAAAGAAGAGAGAAAGTCTTGTAAAAAATGTGTTTATCTCTGGGGTCGCAGGTTCTCTCTAGCCTTACCTGCGGGGACGCTTACCATGTTCACAAAAGCTGCGTCCATGGACGCTCTGTATGTTAAGGGACAGGTGCGTCCTTCTGTAAAAGGAAAAATGCGCGAGTTTCATCTTAAAAAAGTTACTTGTGGTTACTTCTAGAACCTTCTAGAGGTCGGTTTGATGAAATGGATGCGCCTCTAGTTGGTTCATGTATCTCTATTAAGGGGGAACTTATCCCATCAATAAGGGAGTTATCCCACCCAAAGAGGGGGATTATCCCATTGATAGTGGACCTGAATAACCTCTTTACAGCACTATAAATAAAGACATTGAGCCAGAGGGAGGAGAGGTTAGAGCTATACATTTTCTTTGGGTAAACGCTGCAGGAATTAGGACTCCCATTTAGAGCCTTGTGAGGAGAGATTGTCTTTGCTTGATTCTACTTGGAAGTGGGTGAGCTTTGTCAAAGTAGAGGAAAACCCTTGATGGACCCTGGGAGGAACTTGCGCAACACCAAGGGCAGGTTGTAAGAGTTTCTTTGTTTCGTTATTAATACAAACTGGTTTATTTTTCTCAATAGCTTGTGTTAATGAGTTATTTCATGTGTTCCTTGGTCTGCATGTTGAATATATGTTTTATTATATGAAATACAAGTGCTTGGTAATTGTTTGATTGTTTGTGGTTGCAGGAATTGACATGAAGGAGGAGCTCATCCGGATCGGCAAGGACGGACTACAACAACAGCGTTTTGGAATAAGGTAAGCCTAAACACTCGTAGTTTTCATGTTATAAAAGGTATATTTAGAGAAAGATCATTCCATTTTGTCTTGTTTGTCGCTAGAGAGTTTAGACTCCTAGGGAGGTTAGCTATGTCCGCACAAACGACTTTTTCCGCCACGACAGCGGCCGCACAGGTAAGTGTCTCGACCCTTTCTTCCATCAGATTGCATGAATTTTACTTTGAAATTGTTTGCGAAGTGTGAAGTGAATGGGTTGAGAAGTTGTATGGCCATTTGACTGGCCACGTCGACCAGTTAATGGTCTAGTCGGATGTTTGGGTGGCGGCCATGAAAAAAGGAATGGGCAGCACACACGTGAGAGCAATCCCGTCGGGAAAAATGTATTTAGCAGAAGAGACGGCGGCGGATCTGCGGGGGGATGATGTGGCAGTAAGGGAACTCGCAGGCAAATGATGGGACGACGTCATCCAACGGTCCGGCAGGGACAGCTCACCCCCGCGCCACGGATTCCGTCGATTCAAATCTAATCGGCTAGATTGCACCCCATTCATTTATCATTCACCGTTTGAAACTCGAGTGATCATCCAGATCCCTCTGCAGTTCGATACTCCGAGCCTTTGGCCATCAGAACGCCTGTGAAGCAACACCATGAGCGCAGACCAACTGCAGTCTTTCCCAGAAATCACGCGCTGCTCCTATAGGAACGTTGTTTCTACAGGAAGGCGGGTTCCTCACGTCAAAAGGTGGCGGATTAAAAAGGTAAACCTGAAATCTCCATGCAATTGGCTTTTGAAGGTGGCAGAATCGTCATCTACAGTCTGGTCGTAGAAAATTGTTGCAGTTGTTGTCTGCTATGCATAAACTGTCATTCTACAGGATTTCAGTGTAATTAAGCTATTTTAAGGTCCTCAGAGATAAGCTTCGTGGATTTTGTGCATGACAGAAGCATAATTCTACGCTTTGTCTCAGTAGACCAAACTTCTTCCGCGTTCGACACCTCTAGTTAAAGCAATAGTTTTTATCATGCCGGGTGGGTTCATTAGAAGGGAACCCACTGATCCAACAAAGTTAAGGGAAAATCTTGAGGTGGTGGAGCTCTTCACACGAGCACAATGGATATCCTTCCGTGACAAATTGCAGGGTTATGACGACGAAGTGGCAGAAGAGTTTTTGCAGGCTCTGAGGCCGAGATCCAAAACATTGGCCACCGTGAAATTCAGGGGCCTAAGCCTCAAGCTCACCCCGCAATATATCAGTCGAATTACTGAACTTCCAATGGGTTTGCTATGGGATAAGGAAGAAAGGAAGTTGAGCCAACAGGCCAAGAAAGAATTCTTTCCCCCAGAGGAGGAATTCTCGGAAGACAAGAATGGGGTGCGTAGAACCAGTTTACCGCCACCATGGAATGAAGTTAGCCTGCAGATCATGAAGTACATAACCTACGAAGGCCGTTTTAGCATTGTGTACGGGTATCACTTTAGGTTGCTCATTGAATTGAGGCACCAGATTGATCTTCCTGTAGAAAATAAACTGAGCATCCCCTATTTCCTGCTACAGTCTCTAATTGAGTGTGCCACAAAGTTAAAAGAAGGCATACCAGACCAGGTAGCCCACCATGGATTGATCAAACTTCTCATGGAGGATGCGCTTCATTCATACAAGGTTCCCCTCTCATGGGAAGCATTCAGAAATTTGACAAGAGATGGAGACATAAGGATGTTGACCGAAGAAAGTGGTTCCTCCAGCAGTGAGGAGAAAGAATCAGTGGCTGTGGGAAAGAAAGAAACAGGCCAGAAGACCCCGACCACAATGCAGAAGAAAGAGCAAAAGAAGAAGCATGAGAAAAAGGATGACAAAGAAACAGATGACACACCCATCTTGACAGCAAGAGAGAAAAGGTTGCAAGGCAGAGTGGACAAGGCTGAGAAGGTCCACATCAGCAAGAGTGCCTCGACAGCGATCGCAACTAAGTCAAAAAGCAAAACCCATGCAACAAAGCAAACCAAGGCGGCAACACCTGTTTCTACAGGAAAGCCGAAACCGGCTTCTACAGGAAGCCCAAAATTAACAGAAAAAGGGTCTTCTACAGGAAGCCCGAAATTGACTAAAACAGGGTCTTCTACAGGAAGCCCTGAAAAAGTGAAACCCAAGGAGAAGAAGGCAGACATTCTAGCAAGGGAGGCAACAGCTGTGCTGGCCGCCCTCAGCCACCACCTAAGCCAAAGGAGAAGAGAAAGAGGGAGACCCCTCTATACTTTAAAGCTCGAAGAAGTGTCAGAATAAAGACGAGCAAGCCACAACCTTCATCCAACAGCCCGATTGTTTTTGAAGATACCCCTACTTCACCCAAGGAAAAGTCCCCCTCGAGGATATCAGTCACCTACGAGAGGGGGAGCCCAAAAACAACTACTTGGAAAGGAAGGTTAGACCAATCGGCTTCAAAAGCCCGGCTCAAGGTCAAGGAAACAGAGAAGGGGGAAGGAGCGGCACCCTCATCACCACCAAGGGCAGAACAGGCAGAGCCGCCAAGAGTAGGAAAGAAAGAGCATATTCCGGAGCCTAGTTCTCGGCCAAGGACAAGGAGCTGGAGCAAAATTGCTCAAGGATGAGCAAATATTTTAGCTGCGGGGTGATGATGAGCCCCAATTTTTGGTAACAATTTGGGCTCATTTGGCCTACTTACCTTGCTCAACCCTTCATCTTTTATCACTTATGCATCATTTCTTAGTATATTCGTGTTATTTGTAGGAAGAAGGGCAGGCATTATTCCTATGTGACTAATACATGATGATTTCAGGTTTTTTTGACATTAAATGGAGCAAAGACCACGCAGAAGGAGACAAGGAGACAACAAAGGTGGCATTGCAGGATTATAGGGAGGTTGTCCATAGTCTTGAATGACCTCCCTCGTGATCTCCACCCCAACTTCGAGCTCCAACAACTATCCCCACCGAGCTGAAAGGCAGCCAACGGATTCTACAGGAACATCAGTTTACTTTTAGTTGGACAGCTGAGCTCCACTAATTGAGGAAGCCAGCTTGATCCTCATCATGTATAAATATTGAGGCCGTAGCCTTTGATAGGAGCTTTTTGAACTTTTGAACTACTGTTGCAATTTCTGAGTACGAGCTACAACTCGGTTTTTGCTTTTTGTAAGCCAGTTTTGGCATGATGTTAGACTCATGATTATGATCTTTTAATAAAGGCAGGCAGATTTGGATTCAATCTGGAGTTCTTAAGAGGAGCTATAGCTCTCAGGTTAGGGCCCAACCTGAGAGCAATAGACCTCCTTTTCTTTGTATTGTTACTTGTCTTTCCTTTCAGCACTTTGTTTCTTTGTTTTGACATGCATTTGGAAAACACAGTCTGCTGATTTAATTTCTTTAGTGTGATTGAGTAGGATTAGTTTATGGTTAAAGTGCTGTCAACAGTTTAGATTACAGTAGGAGGATTAGAGTTCATTAGAGCTCCAAGAAAAGGTTGATAGTGCACTCACTACCATCTCTGTTTAGAGATTGGGGGTGTAGACCGTACCAACCACCAAAAAACGCAGTCTTATATGTTCATGCAAGCTGCAACATAGTCATTTCCGTCATAGAACCGTCCATGCATTCTGATCTTGAGCAATACTTCTTCGTTCCAACACCATGCACGATTTCTCTCCACAATTTACATTGTTGTTCGTTGGTTAAATAACAAAGTTAGAATAGGTTGATGGAATTCTCGGTTTTGTGAAAGACATAGAGGATTTGTTCCATTTACACTGCGCAACATTGTTTTATTATCTTCTTCTTCTTCTCAACCGCGCCTAAAGTCACCTACTCATCCTCTGTTCAGCTCGTTTTCCTTCCAACCCTTCTACTTCTCACGTAGCTCCATCTTTTTGACTTTTCATTGCTTCCACCCTTCTATCCACCAACCAACTTTACCCACTCTTTCTCCATCTTATCTCTCTGTCCCTGAGCCATCACAAGCTCCCTTTTCATCCTACCTATCCACCCATACAGCTCCTCGACTCCTCCACCACCCAAAACTCCAACTATAGAACATCCTGTAGAAGTTAGCAGACTTCCTGTAGAAATCCCGAGCTTCCTGTAGGATCCCCTGCAGACATCCTGTAGAAACCTGCAAACTCGGTTGCCAAGCACCTGAATGTTGTGGACTTCTGTGTAATGATGTTAGGGACCCCCTGGAACTTCTCAGATCCCTCCTAACCATTCCCAAGCCTTCCTTCCCTTCGAACTACCCCTGCACAATCAAAACCCAATAAGAAACAATCACAATAACTCCACCCACTTGAGCAAAAATGCAAAAATGTGTTCTCTTCAATGAAAGTAGTTTAAATTCATGCATCTCATATCACTAGAAGTAATGGCATCATTTCTAGAAGTTTTCACTCCCACCATTGCATCATAGAGATTAAACTAGTCAGATTAGGGTTTACTAGGGTTTCCCTGTTTGGTTGGCTTTCAGTTCATTCTTGCAAAGTAGGTTAATTTCCTTTAAGATAGCCTTCGTTCATCATTTAGAAAGCTTCTTCTGAGAACATATAGAAGTTGGCTTGAGCCCTAGCGGACTTGTGCCAGCTGACCAAGTGACAGCTGCGACAAGAGCTAGTACCTGTGCATACAACACCGTCGCTTCCAAGTTTGTTACGAACAACCGGGTTGATAAAATTAGAGATAGGAAGCCCCAAGAGTTGTAGCATTATTGCTACAATACTGGAGCCCACCAGATGGTTATGTCAAGTGGTATCAAAGTACTAGTATTCGCTCTTTGGGATTGAGAAAAAGGGAAGTAATTTTGCTACAAGAGATTTACAACTAGTGGAGGTAGTAGAAATTTTAGTGGTAGAGAATCCTGAGAAGGATTTCAGGTAAGGGAACTAGAGTAAGAATATAGAGAGAAGATACAAAAATAGAGTATTTGGTGTAGATTGGACAAATTTCTAGCAAGAAATAGAGTTCGGGAGAATTGATAGTTAAACATACTAAAGAAAGGAATGCAAGAGATTTTGGAATTTCAATGTTGATGAGACCTGGTAGGTAATCTAGTCTTTTAGCTTTATTCTAATATAGAAAAATAAATTGGTTGTTACATGTAGTAACAAAATGAAGGAGAATTGTGGCAGATAACCCTTACAACAGAAACATTGTGGCTAAGAGTAGTTCTAGCTGAGGTTGGAAAGAGGAAAATAGAGGAAGTTACCAAGAGGAGTGAAGAGAATGGGGGCATTCTCAAGAAGGGTGAGAAAAGTGCAGAAGCCATAGGAGTAGAGCAAGCTCAATAGATTATAGAGGAGAGAATCAATGATTCCAAAAGGCCAAGTCTAAAGAAAATAAACTTGGTGAGGTGCCTTGACGAGGCTTGTTTGTAGAACATAGTGAGCATGGAGAAGTTGATCATGAAGAATGGGAATGAAAATAATAATAATGGTCATGCTGAAGGTTTAGAGAGAAGCCACACAAAAATAAGTCATGATGAGTTTGACAGAGATATGGCTAAGTTAAAGGAAAGAGTAAGTATGTTACTACAAGAAATGGAGAATGAAGAACAAAGATGTGGATGGAATTTGAAGAAAACGATCAAGTGGCTTAGACAACAATATTCCATGATGTTGACAAAGAAGCTAAGGCACCTGTTAAGCACTCAATTGATAGATGAAGATCTTATATAAGTTGAGTATGAGGAGGAGAGAGTTCACTATTGTTAACCAAAACAAGCAACATTCCTCGGAGAAGAGGATGATGAAGATGCTAATGAGATACTACGTGGGAGTCTCATGAATTTTTTAGAAAGATCACATTAGCCGAAAGGGTTGATGATGAAGACATCAAATGAGGCTAGAGAGCCTTGTGTTTTTGAAACTAATAGATTGTGTGTGAATGTAGGTTTTCCAAATTTTAAGGATGGTTATTAAAAATTGTCATAAAGGAACAAGAGAAGATAAAATTGTATCTAAGAGAAAATACAAGGAGAATTAAACAATTGTAATGAAAGGCATGAGGCTTGTGTTGGATAAAGGGAGTGTAATTCCTGATGAACCCACAAAGGAAATTGTAGATAATAAGGTGATGAGTTTACCTTTGGAAGATCAAGCTTTTGTTGAATGAGGAGGGTGAAGACCACACCACAAATGAAAATAGTGAGTAGGAAAAGCTCAAGGGAGCATTGAGTGAGTGCAAGGGATTTACCAATGAGGAATATAAGTTTCATTTGAGAAAGTTCAAAAAATTGAAGAATTTGGAGGATAAGCGTCATGAGAAAATTAGACAACCACATACCTCATTGAAGCATGAGGAATTTAGGCAGTTATCTACATTGTTAATGCATGCAAAAATTATCTTGCAAGAAATAAAGTCATAGAAATTCAAGGGAGAAAATAAGGTTCTAAATATGGAATTCTATGTTCTAATAAGTGGCAACAGAAGAAGCATGCAATCATGTGATGTATCTCAAAAATTATACACGCGGAGATGATTGTACAAGCTACTAATATTGTGTCTGAAGAATTACCTATGGGAGTAGAGAGACTTAGCATGCACAATCCAAAATGTGTCCTGATAGAAATCAAGTATATTTTGGAAAGTCAAAATAATGAAAGGCGTGACGAGGGAGAAATATGAAGGAATTAATGCAATTTTAGAGGTAATAGTGAAATTAATGTGTTGAAAAGTGGAAGGTAGCTAGAGAACACCCAAATGGAGAGGGGTCAAGTCAACTCTGTAAAGAAAATAAGGAGACAACATTAGATGAGGTAGAAAACTAATCTAGAGGTAGATTGGATATAGAAGAATTACAAGGAAGGAAAGATCAAGAGGGGGGGTATCCAGGAGATTTCGTAAAGAAAGAAAAAAAACTAAAGGCATCTCGAGTTGTCTTGAAGATATTGTAATTAGTATCTTGAAAGGGGATGTATAACCCTATCTTGATGCAGGCATAAAGCTTATTGAAAAGGAAATAATAATTGGAGGAAGTGGTAAGGAAGAAGCACCTAATCAATGACGCAAGGCCACAGAATATTTTTTGCGAAAATAACATGTGAAAATGAGAATAAGTATTTTCCAAGGTCCTCTGAGTAGTAAAATTGAAGTTGTAATTGAAGTGAGTTTTGGATAGTTTATGGAAGGGCATAATTTGTATTATGACAAAGATGGGACCAAGTCAAGGAAGCAATTTTTTCATGAAAGGGATGATGGAAGAATGGGAGAAGTGATGACCAAGGAACATGTCATGGTGATAAGAAATCAACCTTAGAATATTTATGAGTATAGAATTCAGCAAGGAAAGGAGTGGGAAAGTAGGAAAATGTGGTTGGATGTAGAGGATTGCTTCAACAAAGAAAAAGGGTAGCAACAAACTAAAGTGTGAGATCCTGGAAAGTTGAGGACAACAACAAGAAATGAATGCAAGAAATTTTTTGGACATCAACAACATAAAGTCTAGGATCCAACAGGATTTCAACAATTTGATGAAATATGGCCAGGAGGTCATAAAATGTTTCTACATAGGGAGATTGATGCAGGAGCATCAACCCCCTAGGAAACCATTTTTCCTAGACCCAAGGGGGTAATGAAATTTTATTAAGGGTAGATGTTTATCTCAAATATAATTCATGTAAAATTAGGAATAGTGTATTCTTTTATGTATAATTACATGTGTCCTGATTCTAGGCAGAATCTAGGTTGTTAGGAATTTTGATGGGCTAGCACTTTTGAACATGTAGCCCATTTTAAAATATAAAAGTAATAGACTAAGGTGTTAGGAAGTTTTCTAGGAGTTGGGATATATGTCCAAATATTCTTTATTTTGTTTGGAGATATTCTAGTTAATTAAAATTATATATGTATGTATAGTTGGAGTAGAAAAGGCGGTCTAGTGAGAGAGCTCGAGGGAGAACATGAAAAAGCAAGAATCTCAAGAAGGGAGGCTATTTAAATCTTAGTAAACATATTGCTCTAAGTAATAAAGGAATTGAGGTTTCCTATCGTTTGTGTGGTTTGATTTCTCTATCTCAACATATGTTAATTCCTTGTCTAACGTAGACGAGTTTCTTTATTATGCATGGTGCAATGAGTATGTTTTCATGATCATTAATTATTAATGTCCTAGAGGTCCATTGGTTTTTTTGAGGGTTGTGTTATTATAAATCTATGTGAGTCACACATCCATGCAACATAAACTAGATTGAGTGCTTAGTTTAACTTTTGGAGTTCATTAAATATATAGAGTAGGCTTGCTAGAAATCAAAGTTCGATAACAAAGACAAAGCTTGAGCATTAAAGAGGAAAGGTCCCATGTTTGAATCTCATATCCAAAATTCAGGTTGCACATTCAAATTACTGGTTTTGGTGTCCGTAAAGTAATTTTTGAGTTGTTGTGGTTTTATCCCTTGCCTTTATCTATGTGATGGGAGTAACCCTCTAAATCTAGTTTAGGACTTCAATAACACCAATAATCTTGATATCATTATAAGGCTAGTTGTGATGATAACCATGATAACTTGGAGCCCAAGATCCTTGTGGGGCAATATTGCTCAATGAGTGGATTTGAATGAGAAAAATGGGAGTCAAATGGGGCTTTACACCATTACCAGGGTTAGTAAAGGAAACTACAACCCAATGGGTCGAGAGAAGTTAATTCCAAACTTAGGTTGTCTAATTCAATCTCTATAGTGATGTATCATTAATATATTATGTATATTTTTGTTTGTAAGCTTAGTAATATCTTTCATTCATTCATCTATAAATAGATAGGTTACACATATATGAGTCGTTTGATGGCCTGAATGTGGCCTGTGGGAAACCATATCTGTTGGCCACCGAATCACATTATAAACCATCCAAAACATAAATATTTTGAGTCTTTTTAGCCAAGCCTTATAAGGCTGATAGTTTGGAAACAAACTAGTAAACATCATACTGAAAACATAAATGCTACCCTGTATAAACATCTAGAATTAATAGTCCTAGCTTTGACCCACTAATCATCCGATGATTCCACCAGAGTGGGATCTTTAGCACTTGATCCTGGTAACTCAGATCGCAGAAGACATGGGATATGTCACTCAATGCGGCCCAAATAGGCATTCTGATTCTGCAACTGACATTGTATAAGTTGGAGTTCATTTTGAATGTCTTGTAGGCCCGGCTCAGCCTCACTATCCATCGTTGTGTTTTTGGTCATAGCCATTTCTTTGACCACTATGCACTTTCTTATCTAGTAAAGATGAATGGATTGTATGAACAGGGTGAGACGGTCACGCGTGTACTTAGGTTCTATGATTAGTTCCCCTGAGTCTTCAACTGGTGATTTAAGATCAGCTTGCGAATTTAGCTTTGCCTCCTAGTTCACAATCAATTGTTTCACCTGCATCAGGTTCCCTTCCCTGTAAACCTAGACCGTGGCCTGAAGATTCTTAGTGTTTGTTTTTTGACCCATCTGTCACGTAGTCCCCTGTCACGCAGTCCCCTGTCGTGTAGTCCCCTACCTCGCAGTCCCATGCCACACAGTCTCCTTCTACATTGATTCTTGGTGTGTAGGCCCCTTCCACGTAGTCCTCCTCCACATCATCCCATGCCGTGCAGTCCTTTGTCGCACAGTCCCCTACTGCATAGTCACCTACCACACAGTCACCTACTGCATCATCTCCCTCCACTTCATCCTCTGTCGCTCAGTCCGATCGAAAGATGGATCTACATATTTTCCTTTATCTTCCTGGTGTCTTCTGCCTCTTCTACTTCGACCCAAAATTCGACTGTGAGGCTGAGACTTCACCATATCTTCCAAGGCTAGGTCCCCTTTCTTCACCCTTCTCCCACCCACTCTCATGACCCAACCAACTGTATAGAGGCTAGAAGTGACAACGTAGGTAGAACTAGAATGTGATTTGTACAGAGAACCACCTAAAAAACAAGCATTAACTTGATGAATGGCCGGAAAAGGAAATGCTACATAGGAAAACATTACATCCCTTCAGAATTACACCACCCGAGCCAGCAAGCATATATAATTAATAACCCTCTGGAGGTGGCATGTATCACTAGAATGAGAGTGGTGTCCCCCATGCCCTCCTGAGCCTTGAGTCCGTAGACTTGGACCTGATCATTTTCTAAAACCCTTTCTCTCCACAGGGCTTTCCCCGACAATTCAAGCTTAAATCGGGAAACCCAGTTACAGAGAAAAAATCATGATACAAAATCAGAAACTAGTAAGCATGCCCATGCGAGAAAGAATACTGCCAGAGAATATAGAAATCGGCATTACATAATTGAGAAGGCCTATACTTCCAATAATAGAAACTGCTGATTTAACCAATGTTCATTTTCCCCTCCAGGCATGAATTTTATCCCAAGTAGTTTCCCCCCACCCAGGATATAGAGATGGCATTATAACATACCAGACATTATATACCAACCTTGAGTAGAGATAGGTAATAGTTGGGTATTCCTCTCGCGTTCCCAACACCGCAAACTTGTAACAAACACACTTAGGCTCCTTAAGAAGTCGAGGACCCAAGTTTATACATTGGATATATGGTCTTAACTCCACCTTTTCTCCCACTACCTCTAGGCACCAAGGATTACCGATCTTCATGTCGTGGATCTGCCAAGATCTATGACGTTGCATATTCTCACAACGAATATGTGTGTGAGGGCGTGGGGAATACCACCCACCATCCCAAAATAATAAAATCCGTCTCATACCAATCAAGCCCAAGCGAGCCTCCAATTGTCTCACACATCAATCGGGGGAGAATCCTACATAATTGAAGCTTGACAAACGCATTGATTCTAATGTACATGGTCCTTTAAAGATATTTGAAAAACTATCTATTTTTTTATTATTTCATCTTGTAAAGTCGTAGTTAATTTTTTATTCATATTATTTTGAAGTGGAAGAAAAAATACTTGTTGAAGGTAGATCCCAATACATAAAACATATATTCTCATATTCATTTCTTGTGTGCCTAATGATTTTATTTGATGCATGAGAGCTTTGTTAAAAGATTTTTTGGTTTTTATTGTTTAGAAGTCACCCATTACATTCATCTAACACAATAATAAGAATATTCCACATATCAAAGTAGGAGTACCACCTCTTTAAAATTGAAAGGGGGACTTGGAATATTCCTTAGGAGGTTGACTTTTGTCCTTGATAGGAAGATAGATCAACACAAGTATGTGGAGATATTCTTGATGACATGTGAGTTAGATGGATACAAGTCATGTATAGATTTAATGGAATGTGAACCAAGCAATTACAATTCATAAATAGATTTGATGGCATGTGAACTAAGCAATTATAATTCATGCATGAGTTTCATGCATAATTATTAGCTGTTTTTCCACCTATAATGAGATTTTTTTCTATTATGAATTTTTTGCTCAAATTCCATGCTTAAATATGATCTTTTGCCAAGTCACTATGAACTCCTTTCTCAATTATTAAATGATTATTATTTCATAACTATGAAATTGATATAAAATAATTACTTTCATGTGAAATAATTATGAGAAATTACATAGTTATGTAATTTCAATTTCATAACATTTAATAACTTCCTTCTAAGGCCCGTGGTGGAAATTACAAGTATAATAAATGAATCCTAATGTATGACATTAGAAGAGGAATTGATGGCCAAAATATATTATGAAAAGTCAAGGTGAGCAGAATCGCGTAACGAAGCAAAGTTGGATGTGTTCTTGTACAAGGGTTCATAAAAGCATCTATATTAGTGGTTGCTCGTAGTCTACAAATAAAAATTAATATTAATATCAACCCTATGGTATTAATGATTTTGTATTAACTATTATTATCCCTGGATTTGAAGAAAACACCAACAAAAGTATGATAAATAGCTAGAAGTGTGTAATACATAATGAACTCAAAGATATCCCAAGGGAAATCTTTCTATTATAACACATGTGGGGAGATCTCCAAAGTTGATGTGTGGCTCCCTAGACGTCCTCGTTTATTGTGGGTTTTGTGGATTTTTCTACCATCGTTTATGTAATCTCCAATCCATTTTAACATGTGTGTTTGGGTGTGCCACATCTCAATCTCTTATCACCACATTTCTTTCCATTTTTAAAGGTTGTCTTCATAGTTGGTCGCATGGATGTCGTTGTGGGTTTTTTCTAGTCTTAGATTCCTTTTCGTCCTCTCTCTTGAGCTTGTAAGGTGACTTGGGCCCTGTCTTTTATGTTTTCTTTTGCTTGGTTTTCCTCCCTCATGTATGCCTTTTCTTGTGGTCGGGGTTTCTTGCCTAGTTCTTATATGTTTTTAATCTATCATTCAATTTTTTTTAATGTGTTTCTGAATGTGCTCATGTTTTTTTGTATCAATCATATAATTTCTCAAGATTGTATACACACTTGGTGTGTCTACAAAATGTATTTTTTATTAAAATTAAATGTAATTTTTTCTTCAGTAAAAAAATATGAAATGAATAAATAAATAAATATCTAACCACTTAAGTATTTTATTATTTTTGTGAGAGAAAATGGTTCGAAAGGTCATTAATGATGTGATTTTTTTATGTTAGTCAATCACATTAATTCATAAATAATTGATTTTCTAAATTATTTCCACTTAGATTGGTGAAATGGGTGGAAATAATTCATTATTAATTTTTAAAACATTTCCATGTGAATGATTATTGTTATCAATTAGAAGTTTTCCCTAGAAGTTATCAAAAGAAGTAATAATCCGAAGCAACCACAAACCAATCTTTTAGGCTCAGGTTCTAGCCATCCTAAGTCTAGAGAGGGCTCTCTCTTTATAATTTAGCTTTGTTTTTATGAGATTTTAGGCTAGTTCTTGGTGTTCATGGAGTTTTGATTTTGGATTGAAAATAGAGTGGTGGAATTATTTGGAACAGATGGATAGAGCTAGGTCTTCAAGCCATTGGGCTATGGAGTCAACTAATGGATAGCATAATTGGACCAAATCATTAAAGGGAATGTTCACAGGGCAGGCTAGCAAAGCAAAAGGCAAATCTTAAGGTCTAATGGGTGAAGTGATTCTAATCATGGTGAAAGGGCGCTTAAGAATCCTTGGACCGGGATTAGAATGAATAATAGAGGGTGATCATGAGCAAAGGGCAATTAAGAATCCTTTACTATAGACCAAAGGGGAAACTACGGAAACTAAGGAGCAGTTAAGAATTCCATAGCTAAGATAGTTTCAGAGAAAACATTCAGAATGTAAAACAGTCAAGGCAGAGTGCATTCAAGCAATTTTTGAAATATCATTCCTTGTTATACATTTAGATTTTTTAGATAAACAAACATGATTGTGAAGAAATATAAGAAAGGTAAACAATAAACATGAGAGAATACTTATTTGTTTTCTGCTTTACACAAGAATCCTGTGAAATATTTGAACTTTATTCCTTGATCCAGCAAGCCAATCCAGTCATTGCTACAATAGAACTTTGGTTTGAGAGAAAATGTCTATAGAAATGTCTTAGAATCCACACTACATACTTAGAAATGTGAATCATTTATACAAAAAATACTTACAAAATATCTCAAAACAGCTTGAGATTTAATCTAGGGAATTAAAATATCTTCTTGCATGAAGATAGAGACAGATGGAGAACTACTTCTTGTTGTCTCCCTTATTATGGTGTTGCTGGTTGTTTCTGTTGAGTTGGAGCCCTTTAAGCTGGCTGATATTTGTATGTTGGAACCTTTTTTACTTTGATCCTTTCACTGATACTCTTTGACTCTGTTACTCTTTGACCTTGCTGATTTATCTTTTACCTGTTTCACCTGGTTGCCTTCAGATTTACTGTGGTGACTTTCTGATGTAAAACGTTTTCATAGTAAATCTGTCATTTTTTCCCACCATTCATCCTTAGGTAACTTTAATTTCAAAATTCTTCTATAAATTTCATATGCCTCTCTGTATTTTGAAAACTTGGGCTTGGTGACAAACAAATGTTTCACTTCATGTTCTAGGAAAAATAGGTTCTCCAAAGTATCATACAATACTTTTCCAATTGGGAGGGCTTTTATACCTGAAGAGATGGCTTGTTCCTCGACCAGCCTCTTGAGTCTATCACTGTAGTTCAATTGAATCATGAGTTTATCATGGATGACCATAGGACTGGGAAAGCCTTTGTCCTTCAAAATTTGAAATTTAGCCATAAACCTATCAATGGCTACCTGCATGTTATGGCGCTTTTCTTCTAAGTTGAGCATGAGGTTTCTTTTGGAAAGAACGTTTTTACTCTCTAGGATGGCTTCAATCCTATCCTCTATGCCAAGCTCATGGAGCTCATATCTGTTCTTACTATTCAGGAAGTGGATGAGTCGATTTGCATCCTCAGGTGTATTTCCTAATTCTTCCCTTACTCTCTGGATAGCTTCAGTGGCTACCTTCACTAATTATGTCTGCTCAAATATAACTTGGATTGATGGCAAAATATCGTTAACAAAGAAAATGATATTTTCCTAGAGCATTTCTTTAGTCTATCCTAGTGGCTTCTACAGTTTTAAATCTTTCTCTAGGACTTTAATTTTCTCATCCATCCTTAGGGATTTCTGTCTTTCTTCTCTTTGCTGAAATTAGGCAAGTTTATAGTCAGTTTCTAAACTTGCCACTTTCTCCTTTAACCTTTTGAGCTCTGTAGCTTGGATGGACATCTACTCCATGGCTTTTACAAGCTCTGTTTTTTTCTCAGTTGAAGTACCTTCTGTTGTAGTGGACTCAGTTGCAATTCGCAGTGTTGTGGTAGATGGAACTGTAGGTTCCAATGATGATGCCATTATGGAAGGAAATACTGTTGTAACTGTGGGGATGGCAGTTGTGGAAGCTGTGGCCAGGTCACTTTGCTTGGACTAAATCAAAGTGTCCAACTCCTTCTCTGTTTCTTTAAGTTGGTCATTTAGCTTTAGGACTAGGTCCATAAGCTCTTCATGTCCTTTTTGTGGTTCTAGGACTTCCATTGTTTGAGGGTGATGCAGCTGGGGAATTTTGAGATGCTTCTTCAGTGTAATAATGTTATCATGCTTCTTTTTAACTAGCTTCTCTATTGCTTTCACATCCTTGGGATCATGCCCCACCTCTATCACTAAGTCCTCTAAGGACTTGTTTCTGGTATCTTTGGCCTATGAGGAGGCCTTCTCCAACTTAAACTGAGCTGACATGTTGTTTAAAGAGTTTTGTAATTGATGGGCTGCTATGGCTTTCCCTATCAATGTAGAATAAATCATTTCACCTATTTGCTTATGCAGCTCAATCTAGTCAATGGGATGAATATCCCTTGCCAGTAATTCAAAATGTACTCTTTTAAAATCTGTTGTTATTCTTGGCTGTTGAGTGGTTGGCTTGATAAAGGTCATCTGTGTTTTCCCCTCTTTAGCATCATAGGCTGGCATAAGCCTTGTTTGATTGGTAGGGGTCATTTTCATATATTGTGCATAGGTTTGGGCTTTTAGCCTCTCATTCTAGCCTTTATCTCTTTGTATCTCTCTTTGATTTCTTGGTATTTATTTGCTGGCATTCTGAAAGAGGATACCTCAACACTTTTTTGCTTTTCCAACATCTAAGTGTGTGATGTGGAAGGTTCTAGAGTGACTCTAGATGGAGTGGCAAGCCTACTCCCATCTCTTTCGGTGCTTGTAACATTAGCTATCTCCTCTGTATATTCTTTTTCAGAAACAAGATTGACTCTTTATCTCTTAGCCTGGACTGTCTCTACATAGGCTTGTGATGTTGCTCTTCCTGAAGTAGTGGCCCCTTCCCTGTTTCTCTTGAAGCTTTTATCCTCATTTAGAGGAGTCTGTAAGGCTAGTGTGGTACTCATGGTGGCTTTTGGTCTATCTTTTTTCCCTAATTGCTCTGGTATGTCTTATTTCTCTGGTCCCTCTGATAGGTATGGTTCTTCTAATTCTTCTTGTACCTGGGATTCTTCTTGTACTTGTGATTCTCCTGGCACCTGTAGGAAAGAACCATCATAAATATGTTTCTCTAGATCAATTAGTGTGTTTTCCACAGCAACTTCAGTACTATCCCTATCCTCTAAAGTGTTTTCCACCCATTCCAATTGGTTGGCATACTTTTCTATTTCAGGGATTTGGTGATGAATATAAGGAGCCATCTTTTTTTTTCTGTCTTTTGTTGCAAATGAAATCCAAGTGATCATATCTCCATATGAAGCTCTGTTTTAGATTTAATCTTTGAAGGATTTGGTCTGCTTCCTTTCTAGCTTCTCGGCTATTACAAATAAGGGACCTAATTGGTCTTTGATTATGAGATGGGCCTTCTTTTTGTCTTTGACAAAGTGTACCTCATCTGAATTGATTATTTTCCTGTAGCACTCCAGAGCAAATAATCTCATTGGGAGTTATTTGGGTAGTTTGTATGGGGCCAACTCACAACATAAATCCTAATATCAGTGTGGTTTTTGTAGAATTACTAATCCCCCACTTTGGATTGTTTTGAGAGTTGCAGGATCCTTCTTATATCTGCACTGATTCTTGGAGGATGGCTTCCTAGCAGCATTGTCACAGTGGGATGTACAAATAGGTCTATGAAGTCTGTGTATGAATAGGGGGGGTCATATTTATGGATCAATGGAGTCTAGAAAATTACTGACCTAGGGTGACCTTTTGTATCAAGCTTTTGGGGAGTAAAGGGGAACTTAACTACTTGGTAGTATAAAAAAAGGTGATACAAGATAGAGGAATACTTGAAGACTCTCTCATTACTCATCCTAAGAAATTGGTCATGCATCCTATCGGCTATAAACTTGGAATAATCACAAATGACAGAAGGAGGTTGTCCTGGAGTGAAGATGGACATGAAAGCCATGATGATTTCATCTATATACTCACTGGTGGTATAACCTAGGATATTGGATAACATTGCTACAATGTCCTGTCCAAATTGGGAAAATATGGTATACACATATGGATGAGGATCTTTTGGGATATACTTTTCCTCCCTAATGAAATTTTGGAACATCTCAGCAAGTTTTGTAGTGGTAAGCTTTGGGAATCAGTCTAATAGGTCTCCAATTGAAATAGGGGTTAGGTATTTCCCTGGTTGAAGTTGCAACATTTCATTAATTGATTTAGAAGTGATGGTTAAAAGTATGGTTTGGTTAGGGGACACTACTGCTCTTTGACTAGGGATATAATTTGCATGGCAGTAATGGACAATTTTTGGGAAAATGTGAACTTCAAGGAATTGGTACTTGGGCAAATTGGACTCCCAAAGACCAATTTTATTAGCATGGTTCAAGTATAGGTCTCTATATCGGCAATATATTTTGAGTGGGGATTCATGGACAGAGGTGTCCTTTATTTTGAAATCCTTATCAGCCAAGGGGAGGTAGTCTAGGTCTAGTTGAGGAGTAGAAATAGGTCTCACATCCATGGGAATTAGGGTAGCCATTCTCAGTTCTTGTGGATTTGAGAATGGGGGAGGTGATTTTCAGTGTTTTAGGGCAATGGTGGTTCAGTCAAAGTAAGCTTAAGTTACTTAAGTTTCTTTAATTAATTTTTTACTTTAACTAACAAAACTCAGTAACTCGTTCTAAAATTAATGGGTTTTCCAGTGAAATATGGCTTAAATACCTGGAATTTAAGGAAAACTAGCTCTGAACAGGTTGGCTAGCAACTACAACGGTCGAAAAGGTTCTGCATAGGCTGGAAAGGAAACTGGGTGCTCTGTGGCATCTTTAGAGTGCAATTGGACGTAGGTTGACAACTTCGATGCTTGCGGGTGCGTGCATGGAGGTTTACAATTGAAAAAATGATAAAAACCAATGATTTGGGGCTTTTTGGCTTTATGTGCGAAAGTCAATTTTGGTGGTATGGGTGAACAATGGTCGTTTTTCGTGTAGTGGGGTGAATAATAGCTATTTTGGTGTGTACCAGGCTGGCAGTAAGTGGTTTCCATTGCACTGCTTTTGGGCACTTGGTGGTATTGGGGGGAGGTCGCCCAATTCCATACATTCAGCGACACGTATACTGGAGGGCCTAGCGGAAAGCAACTCTTTTCAGGCGGGTAATGATCGGATGTTGGTCCCATACGAAATGGATGAGGATCGTCAGATGTGGAGGGGAGCGATCGTGTGGTGATCAGGTAGTGGAGTTGCACTGAGGGTAGTCGGGGGGCCCTGTGGGTGATTTAGTGCGGCAGTTTTTAGTTAAGGGGGGATTGAGGCGGGGTTAAGGCGTCGGGGTCATTAGCGGAGGGTTTAATTGGGTTTTTGACTAAATTTATCGCGAATCGATTATTTAGTGGGTTTGGGGTAGAAAATCATAGTTTATATAATTAAACTAGGGTAGGGTTAATTAATATTGCGGGAGTTAAATATATATGGGAAACAGGTTTTGTTTGGGATTTAATAAATAAATTAGTAATTAGTCAAATTAGCGGAAAGGGGCACAATAACCTAAGTATATGATATTTCATGTTTTAATGCTTTTATTATAATAACATAAAAACTTAGGATATAATGTTCTTATGGGTTTTTGATATGAAAATGAATTATGTGGGAGAAAAAATACTTTTCCTAGCTAAAATTAATTTAACCTTAGGAAAAGAGTATTATCTAGGGAAAATGAACGAACTGAAGGGGGGGATGAAATTTTATAAGGGGATTTTATTACTTATTTCCTATAAGTCATTGAGTCAAGGGTTCGGTCCCTCCAAAAGTCAGAGAAATGCTTTGAGCCTTTTTGACATAAGGATTTTAAGTACTTTGAACTTTATTGTGGGAAATTAGTTAAGCAAAAGGTGAAATGAATGAGGGAAGTTAATTAATTTCCTTTGATATTCAATTTCATGCTTGATTGTCCATTTCTATAGAACTTTCATGATGGAAAAGTTAATAAACATGCTCTTGTCTAATCAATCACCATACTTTTGCAACCTTTCTACTACTTACCCATCTATTCATCCTACCATTTTTACTTCTCTTTATTAGGGTGCATTTAAGCTAGTAAACCCTTATCAAACATTTTTTTTTCTTTACAATAGTAAACTAACTAAATCTAACCTTATTACATCCAAGGGCTCAGATTAAACAATTGAGCTCCTTTTATTTACTCTACCTATCAAATTATCTTCCAAGATTAAACAGTTTGGTTAGATTTCTATTCTCTTTCTATAGACATGAAATTTTAAAACATGAAATAGCCAAGTTTAAACATTTTGACTATCATGGATTATGGCAAAGATTAAAAACTACACACAATCATTTATTATGCGCTAAAAAGAAATAGGAGTGGCATTTTGGCTTGCTCACTTTCATGGCCTTTTTTCTTTTTTGGGGTTAATATTTTTCATCTTTTTTGACCTTTTTTATTATTTTTGTCCTTTGATTATTCTTTCAGGACATACCCTCTTCACATTTTTTATTTTTTTGAATATGAAAAACATTTGTAGAAAGAAAATGTATGTACATATTACAAGTTTAATCTCAGTCATTCAAAAATAATGACTCCTATTGGTATAGGAACCTAACAATTACAATGGTTGAAAATAATAAAATTACCTTCACATGAGTAATGAAAATAACATAAAACTAGCACAACCACATTGTTAAATGTGGTTGATATATGCTAATGGGTCCATTTTCATAGGTTGAATGACATAAAATTTGTAGAATGTCACTAATTGACATATATCAACTATAATTACTAATGTGATTATGTTATTAAGGTTTAAATAATATCTAGCATGACCACATTAGTAAATGTAGTTGATATACATCAATCAACATCATCTACCCCCTTCTATATGTCACTCAATGTATAAAAATTACACTAATAGGTGTGTATCAATTACATTTACAAACTTGGTTGTGCTAATTGATAACCGATGTGCATGGGGTGAAATAGTAGACCATGTTTGACTATGGCTAAATATGTTCAAGTTATGGTTATAGAGGGTTTAATATGGTCAACATATAGCTGATTATGGATGACCATAGTTGTTTACATATAAATATAGTTGATTATGATAGATTATTATTAATAATGGTTCACCATGACTACCCATGTTTGATCATGGTTGACAATTATTGGCCATAATTGATCTGATATTCACCCTATGAGTGACATCAATTGAAGATTTATTAAACAAACGTATTACAGACTCATGTGCTAGTGTGTGTTCTATGTTATTGAAGCAACGAATCGATCAGATTGCCAATACACAGACAATGAAATGGAAAGACAATAGACAAATACAGTAAACAAATACAAGAACACAAGAAATTAATAAGGAGTTCACCCTATTCTCTAGGGCTACATCTCCGGTCCATCTCACAGTGGTGGCTTTATTTTATTGTGTCTTTAAGTAGAGATGTACAATGCAGGGACTCAATGTGAGTTCTCCTGGAGCAGGGTTGCTTGGCAGGGTGGTTCTTGGATTCCCCAAGCCACTTGAGTACACAAACTTCTTCTTCCTACCAGCTCTGTGACCTTCCAGTCTACAGTGGAGAGCCCAATGTGGTGCTCAGCCCGGACAGATATTTTCTGGGATGGCTCGGATCCCTCAAGCCTCTGGTGCTCGATGCTGCCTCTGGTCAACTCAGTCCTCTGTCCTCTTTCTGCTTTGCTTTACTGCCTTCTTTATCTGTTTTCTGTCTCTCTGTGTTCAGTCCTCCTCTGGGGGTTCTCTGACTGACTATGATTGTGCATTCTGTCTCTGTTCATGGCATTTAGGCCATCCGTTCCAAGACTGTTCAGTTCCTTTTCCGCCTCTGTCGATTCACCTTTTGCAGCTGCGCTTGGAATTCCCTGTTTGGTGTCATCATCAGTGCTCAGGGAGTGGACACATGTCCTCCTCTAAACAGTGCCAGCCTACTTCGTCAGTTCTTTTCTTTAGTTACGTTGTGGATGAAGTCTTTCTCCACCATGGCGGTCAATAGGACTCCAAATCCTTCTAAATCATGGCTCATTCCCTCGTCAATTCCGCTTCCCCCATTGGGCGCAATCTCAGAAGTCCCATCTGGGTCCCCTAGATCCAATGTCATATACATGTTTCACGTGGTTGACTTGCTCGAGCTTTAGTGTGCAATGAACGGTGGTTTTCTCTCACCTCTACTTTCCATGTGTCGATCGTTTAATGGAATCGCTCCACTTTCATCCAAAATCACTTACCGTTTGAGGGTGCCCTGATCAATACCGTCGGTTTCTAGAGCATGGGTCCCGCCTTTGTACTTTTTAACACTTTTTCCATTTCGCCCGCAGTTCTCTGGCTCCCCATACATCCGTGTAATCAGGCTTCCTCCATTATGGCCCTTTTCGCCCAGCAATGCGTGCTTAGCGCTAACCGCGCATCAAAAACCTCCTTATTTTCCCGATCCGGGTCTCCAAGGGGCTACTTTGACCTTCCGTGCAGTCTCCATGGGCCTCGGTCAGCATGCTTTGACTGAGGTCCTCGTCGTTCCATGCTGGCTGCCATTGCCACTGGTTCAGGGTGTTTTTTATTACTGTTTTGGAATTCTTTAGAGATTTTTCCCTACCTGATACAGTCATGGTTCATTAACAGTCTTTATGGATCCAATTCAGATCATGACCTTCCCACTGAAAAATCTTCTGGACCACCAGAATTTGGTTTTCAAGCATCGACTAAGTGAGGGTATTTTTTTCTCACTATCCAATCTCAATCCACTTTACACTGCTTGGCTTTGAACCATTGAGCCCAATTCTGAGGTACTCAACATCTTCCCTGTGCGTCGTCCTCACCTTCCTGTCCAACACTGTGTCTTCTTGCAATTCATTAAGATATTCAAGTAGCAGGTCATCAATAGAAGGCAACTGACTTTTCTCTTCAGGGTCCTCAAACATTGAAGGCTCAAACAATCTCAAGCAATCTGCATTTATGACTGAGTAGATGTGCATGTAAGCTGGTAGATCAAGGCGAAAAGCATTTTCACCAATCTTCTCAAGTATCCTAAAAGGTCCATACCTAATAGGCTTTATCTTTTTACCTTCACCTTGCATCCTGTCCTTGCTGATATACAACCAGACTTGGTCTCGAACTTAAAAAATATGCTCCATCTAATGCTTATCATGCCTATCCTTATACTTGGCTTGGCTCTTTTCCATATATTCCTGTACTGCCTCGTGGATCTCCTGGATCTGTTCAATCACTATGTCCATCAACCATGGTATCTTTACCAAAGAAAAAATCCAAAGGAGACCTTGGTGTGAAACCAAAACAGGTCTCAAAAGGAGATCTCTGTGTAGAGGAGTGTTTTGCTTTGTTGTAAACATGCTGCACATAACAAAAGTGTTCATCCCAAAGCTTAGGATGTTTGTTGCAATAAACTCTCAGCAACTGGATCACTGTCCTATTAACTAATTCTGTCTGGCCATCTGTTTGTGGATGAAAAGTTGTTCTTTTCTTCAGTTTGGTGTCCATCAATTCCCAGAGACTCGACTGAAAATTCCCCACAAATCGAGTGTCTCGATCAGATACAATGGAAGTGGGTTATCCAAAATGAACCCATACATGTTCAAAGAACAATTTTGCAGTCTGTTCAGCTGTAATTTGTTTACTACAAGGTATCAAAATACACATTTTGTTGAACCTATCCATAACAACATATAAATAATCATGACCTTTCCTAGATTTAGGCAATCCTTCGACAAAATCCATGGAAACACTTTCCAAAGGGTGAGAAAGAACTGGAAATGGAGTGTACAAGCCTAGTTTTCTATTACTGTGCTTTCTTTTAGCACACATAGCTGTTATAGACATTTTTGTGCCTTACAGCATTGAGCATGAAATGTCCATAATCTAAGGGATCCAAAGTCCCTAAACATGTTGTTCCTACCCCTAGAGGAACAAGGCTAACTAACCACAACAATTCACAGAAGTTCTCCACTAGAAACTGCTCAAAAACAAGTCAATTCAGGATCAATTCAGTGGCTCCACTAGCTGTCTGCGCTAAATGTCAAAGCCAACACTGGCTACCTGCGCTGAATGTCAAAGCCAACACTGGCTACCTGCGTTGAGCGAGAATTGCCAAATGGCAAGTTCATTCCAAGAGGTGTCAAAACCCAGGAAGCTTCCAGAATCTTCCTCAATGAAACTTGCCTTAGTGAATTCGACTGGTGATGAGTAAGAGGTTCCAAATCTCCAAGTGGAATCAAGAACTGACAGAGGGAGAGGACACTAGTCCGATCTCAAGCTGAATCATCCTCTCTCCAAACATCTATATATGGATCTCTCCTCCATGAGATCTAGAGGCTGGAATTTTGTTATTGTAAAGAGTTGTTGTTGGTTTGAGATTGGAATCATTGGGTGCTTAATGCTTTGAAGGGGGTGAAGATAGGAATTCCATTTGCTGGGAAGGAGATGCTGGATTGGAGCCCTCCGGGTTGTATCTCTTCCTGAACCTTGTTATTCATCAATAAAGCGATCTTGGTTTCTCCTATATGCTGATTTTTCTTTGATGCATGATTGCATTAGTATGTTTAGTTTATTTCTAATCCTGAACTAGTTATGAATATGAATCCATGTCTTGTGTAGTGTTCTCTTCTTGTGATCTTGCAGAAACCTCTTGAAGTTGGGCGAGCGAGAAGGCAAGTAGCTGGGAACCCTCAAAGAGAAGAGGGACCGGATCGAGGGACAAATGGAAGACATCGGTTAGTCCATCTATCTCTCTTCATTCTTAATTCATAAAGGAAAAATACTAGAATAGCTGTCTCTGTTTGTTGCTAAGGCACTGTCACACCTTAGGTGGATAGGATCGTCCTGCATAGGCATTTTTCCACACAACAAATTGGCGACGCCATTGGGGAGATCTGTTTAGTCATTTTATTTGTGTTTCTATCATTGTTTGTTTCATAGACTCGACAGCAACAATCGAACTGCATCTGCTATTCCCAGATGCAAAGTAGACAGTTGCTGCTTTGATCCAATCACTGGACTTGTCTATGATCTGAACAATGGACTCACAAATGATTTGATGATCCTTTGTGATAGATATTAGTACTCCCTCAAAGCATCCCTTTGATTGCACCTTGCTTGTTGCTTTTATTTGGCCTGAAACAGTAGATTAATCAGCAATCTGTGACCCAGAACCAGTGAGAAACGAGAGTTTCTCCTTCAGCGCAGACCCTGTGAAGGGATTCTGCATTTCAACGAAGGTCCCGTGAAGGCTACCTGCACTGAATGTCAAAACCCCTGTGTTGAGGTTGCGCTGATCCAGTTAGCCCTTGTGCAGCTGGGGTTCTCTGCTCTGTTTTGCCTTGTTTTGATCTCTGATTTTTGCAGCCTGTAACCAGCATAGGTACCAGTCTGATAACTCCTTTTCTCTGCTTAAATTCTGCCTCCTTTTGTACAAAAAGACTGTGAGTGTTTTTATGTGTTTGTGGCATCATTTGCAGTTTTCCTTTGCATGAGTGAAATAATTATCCTGTAGCCCTTGATTCAGATCTGTTGATTGTGATCTTAGGAGAGAGTTCATTGGCTGTTTGCAGTTGATTATACATTTACTTTTGCATTTGGTTTGAGTTTGTCTCTTTTAAGTGTCGAAACAATTATTCATTTCGAAAATCATTAAGTGTTGTAATCTCTTCTACCCTCTCTGATTTTGAAAAAGTAAACTTGTTTGTACTTGTCATTTAAAAGCAAATTCAAAGTTGTACAAGAAGCTTTATTTGTAGGCATCAATACTAAGAAAGCGGAAAACAAACACCTGCATTGGGCATTTGCATCTTGATAGTTTGCATGTCTGATTTAGGAAAAGTGCATTAGAGTGTGCTGATTGCTCTTTGAGAAAAGATGGTGTCTTTCTTTTCCCTTAGTAGCTAGGATTTTCAAAGTTGAAAAGATGTAAAGCTTGCTTATCATCTTTAGACTGCATTTAGGAATTGTATCATACATCTCGTGGTGAACCTCAAAAGGCAAACTTCTAAAAAGATCAACCTAAAATAAATTGAATGAACTTAACAACGCTTTGCAACATAACGCACAACATAGAGGTCTAGGCTAGAGGCGTGTTCCGGCGTCGTAAAGCCTGGTGACTGTCGATCTCGTGGATGGTGGGTGATTCCTCCTGAGGGACGATAGCGCCAGTACGGATTGTGCTCCCACGTACCGTCGCGTATATATTGGGAGACCCCTATAGGCATAAAACCTTTATCCTTAGGAAGCCGTGTCGGCCGCCCTACTGATCGCAATGCACTGAACACAACATTCAGGAAGATCGACCGCTCGTACCCTAAAAAGTATTCTGCGGTTTTGTGAAAAGTTTGGCACACCCTCTGCCTAGAACTCTAGAGCAGTTCCTTTTGGCCTTTTTCAGACTCTATAACGGAAAAAGTCCATCCGAGCATTTGTCACTTCGGGCTCGTTAAAACATCGAAGGAGACTAGAGTCATCTTTAGTTTTTTCTCAACTCTTTAAAATTGAAAAAGCAAGTTGTGTCTAAAGCGTCGTTAAAATTTATTTTAAACGGAACAATCACCCCTATTCCCGCGTTGATCTTTAGGTTGAAAAAATGGAGCACACCAACCAAAGAATTCCCCTTGGTGGAAATCCTAGTCCCTTCTCCTCTTGGGGAGATTTTGGTGCGCCCCATATGCCCACATTGTCGCTTCCAGGACTGACAATTGGCCTGTCGGTCTGGCTCTTTTCAACCAATGTCGTTCAGAACACCAATATTCCTGAACAGTCGAGTCAATAGTTAGACCAGACCAGAGTTTCCCACCAGCCTTCTACTTCATCTAATTCTTCCTCTCCTCCTTCATCTTCGCTTGACGGAACTGGTAAAACAAAAAACCAGGTTCCTAAAGAGAAGAAGGAAAAGAAGAAGAAAGAGAAGAAGAAGAAGGAGCCAAAAGCGACTGGGGGTAAACAAGTGTCGTCTAACAAAAATCCACACACAGCACTGACTAGGCCTAAATCGCCATGTGTCATATGCAAGGGAGACCACTTCCACAGAGATTGTCCCTGCATCCCTCGGATACTAAGGGACTGGTCTCCCTGTCTGCACAATTCGGTGGCGTCAACCTCTGATAGCCATCACTACAACAAAACCAGCGATTAGCGTCCTTTTTACTTCTTTTTTTGCATCTAGAGCCCATTTTTGGTGCTATTTGCATCCATTTATCAAATATGGTGCAAAACGTGACACAAAATTTGCATCAAGTTTTGCACCAAATCTTACACCAAGCTTAGCACCAGGTATTGCAATAGGTTTTGCACCACGTTTTGCACCAAATTTTATGCCAAGTTTTGTGTCATCCTTTACACCAGGTTTTATTCCAGGTTTTGCATCAAGTTTGGCACCTAATTTTGTTTGACATACTTTTGCATCCTCATTTGCATCCACTTTTTGCACCTACACTTGCATCAAATTTTGTATCGACTTTTGCATCCTTTTTTGCATCCTTTTTAAAATCATTTTTTGCATCCATTTTTTCATCCATTTGTGCATCCATTTTGCGCCAAGTTTTACATCGTGTTTTGTGTCTAGTTTTGCATAAAATTTTGCATCTACTTTTGTTGCATCCACTTTTCCCTCTTGTTTGGCATCCATATTTACATCCTCTTTTACATCTATTATTGTACCCACTATTGCATCTAATATTTTTGTGCCACAATTAGCGCCTAGTTTGGCACCTCCTTTTGCACCCACTTTTGATTATAATTTTGCATCCACGTTTGCATCCTCATTTGCGTCTAGGTTTTCATCAACTACTACATCTATTTTTGCATCCCTTTTTGTATCCAATTTTGGACCAGGATTTGCATCGGGTTTTGTGTCTCGTTTTGCATCTACTTTTGCATCGACTTCTATTGCATCCACTTTTGCACACAATTTTGAATCCACTGTTGCACCCATTTTAAATTTCACTTTTTGCATCTGTTTTTACATCTTCATTTGCATCATACTTTGATTCGTTTTTTGAATCTATCATTACATCCACTTTTGTTATGCCACAATTTGCACCATGTTTTGCACTCACTGTTGTATCCACGTTTGCTTCCAATTTTGCATCCATGTTCACATCCTCTTTTGCATCAAATATTGCATCTATTTTTGCATCCACTTTTATGTCAGGTTTATGCATTGGGTTTTGCATCTCGTTTTGTATCTACTTTTGCATCTACTTACATTATATCCATTTTTTGCATCCAATTTTGTTTTGCCTGTTGCATCAATGTTTGCTTCCACTTTTACATCCATTTTTGCATCTTATTTTGCATATTTTTTGTCTATTGTTACATCCACTTTTGTTGCACCATATCTTGCGCCTACCATTGCAACCACATTTGCTTCCACGTTTGCATCCCCTATTGCATCCACTTTTGTTTCATCCATTTTTGTATATACTTTTGTTTCCGTTGCTACATCCACATTTGTTTCACCACAATTTGTGCCAAGTTTTACACCTACCATTGCACCCATATTTGCTTCCACTTTTGCCTTCATGTTTGCATCCAAGTTTGCATTGACAACTGCATCTACTTTTGCATCCACTTTTGTGTCAGGTTTTTCATGTTGTTGTGCATCTACTTATGTTGTATCCACTTTTCATCCAATTTTACTTCTATTGTTGCCCCTATTTCTATGTTCGCTTTTGCATCCCTTTTCCAACACTCATCATATTTTCTGCATTGATGATATTCCTTATGGCATTGACAATTATGAACAATTGATGGCAATGTCAATAATATTGATAATGATGAAAATGAAGATGATGGCGATGACATGAATTGTGATTATGATGATAAAGACGATAGTGGTTACAATGACAATGATGATGATGGCAATGATTATGATGATGACGATGCTAATGACGTTGACGAATCTTCCCAATTTTAGATGTTGTCATTGTCATAATCATAAGCATTATCTTTGGTGTCATGATCATCATTTTCATCTAGGTCATCATAAAAAACAATAATGGCATGAATGATGATGATGCATGATTACAACAATGTCGATAGAAATTACATTAATGGTGATGATGGGGATGATAAAAATGACAATGACGATGATAATGGTGGTGATGATGATCATCATCGATCATCTGTCAAAAATAGAGTTGTTATTTCTCTTACGTATATCAATGTGTCCTAAACAACCCTTTTCTAGCACTGATCACATTTTTTGGGTTGATGATATTTCTTACAACATCTACAATTATGAACAATTGCAAACAATGTCCATAATGATGATGATGATGGCATGAATGGTGATTATGATGATAATGTAATGATGGCAATAACAATGACAAGGATGATGGTGATGATGATGACAATGATTATGAGAATGAGAATGACCTTACAATCTTATGGATTCGTGAATAATTACTAGTTTCAATACCATCTTCTGGATACGTATTACTATCATACTTTTTAAATTTTCTGTCTCTCTTGAGGTATCTTACTATAATGGTGTTGTCAACACTAGAAAGATATCTTGTTGTAATGGTGGTTCTAATGTTAGCAATAGCAAAGTTTAGTAGGGAGGATGCTACTACAAGAGGAATTCCTTCTAAGTGACTATGGCATTCAAAATGAGGTTTTATGGGCTGCTTGTTAACACATGTTCTCATGCTCATATAAAATTAATGTGAAAATTTGCTTTAATTGGTTCCCATGCATAATTGATATTGATAATGGGGTGGTATAAAATTGTAATGGGCATATCCGTTAGTTAGTTATGATGGGTCAACAACATTGAAACCATCCAAGTGACATTTCACCTTGGAACAATCGTCGCTCGTGCGAAAACACGAAGTTCATGTAAATGAAAGTTTATGGACTTCTATTTGTGCCATATCTTATGCCTATCATTGAAACCCACATTTTATTCCACTATTTCATCCACATTTGCATCCTCTTTTGTGTCCAAGCTTGCATCAAATATTGTTTATGTTTTTTGCATCCCATTTTGAATCTACTTTTACATCCACTTTTGATTCGTCCAATTTTTCAACTAATTTTCTGTCCACTATTGCACCCATGTTTACATCCATTTTTGCATACAAGTTTTCCTCCTTTTTGCTTTCAAGTTTGTGTCTTTTTTTAAACATTCATTGTTGTATCCACATTTGTTTCACCACAATTCATGCTATGTTTTATGCCTACTATTGTTCCCATGTTTTCTTCCACTTTTTCATCCATGTTTGAATCCTATTTTGTGTTCATGTTTGCATCAAATATTGCATCTACTTTTTCATCCACTTGTGTCAATTTTTCTATCTTTTTTTGCATCTACTTATGTTGTGTCCACTCTTCATCCAATTTTACGTCTATTTTTACCCCCATTTTTTTTGTTCACTTTTGCATCCCTTTTCCAACACACATCATATTTTTTGCATTGATGATATTTCTTATGACATTGAAAATTATGAACAACTGATGACAATGTCAATAATGATGATGATGATGATAATGAAGATGATGACGATGAAATGAATTACAATTGTTATGATAATGAAAATGATGATAAATACGATGTGGGTTATAACGACAATGATGATGACGATGCTAATGACCTTGGCCATTCTTCCCAATTTTTTAATGTTGTCATGGTCATAATCATAATAATTATATTTGGTTAAGTCTTCCAAGTCATCATCAATATCATTATTTTCATCTTGGTCATCATCAACAACAATAATGATGTGAATGATGATTATGAAGTTCATGATGAAGATGACAACAATTATGATAAAAATTATATTAGTTATGATGATGGGGATGATGAAAATTATAATGACGATGACAATGGTAGTGATGATGATGATCATCAATCATCTCTAAAAAATAAGCTTGTTATTTATCTTGCATATATCATGTGTCCTAACAACCCTTTTCGAGCAATCGTAACATTTTTTGGGTTGATGATATTTCTTATGATACTTATAATTATGAGAAATTGACGACAATGTCCATAATGATGATGATGATGGTGATGATGAAGACATGAATGGTGATTATGACGATAATGAAATGATGACAATAATGATGACAATGATGGTGATGATAATGAAAATATTGAAGATGATGACCCTCCCTCTAAACTAGGGAGGAACTCATAATGAGACAAAAAAGTACTCTCAAGTTGAAATATTCATATAAGAAGGGATCTGGATTGATAAGCATCAATGATGATTTACATCATCATAGCCAACATTGTCAAAATAGCAAGGCCTTGACTAACAATTTTATCTCTCCATCAGATCAGAGCACAATGTTGGGAGGCATAAATTTGGACACCACTGCCTCTCTAGGCACTTACCCCACTAGGATGTTCACCAAGTATGTCCTCACATGATCATTTCCTATTCCACTATCATAATATTTGACACCAGTAAATGTCAATCCTCATGACTATTCTTATCTTGGATTAATGTACTTGACTTATGGTGGTTAGTCCTAGTCAAAGTACAAATTCTCAAAGAATATTGGTCCCATATGTTTATCCAATCCACCATTCTCCCTACTGGAGCCTTTACTAGGCTTACGGCTATTAGTCCTGGCCATAGTACATGACACATGGATAATATGGTGTCTACCCTCACTCCCTCTCAACGAGAGAGGAGACATCCACAAGCATAAGATTTTCTCAAGAATACCCATCATTTTCATAGAGAATAACATCATTAATTTGTTTTCATCGCATGATGCCTTTATGATTAAGCATTCATAGATTTGTGGAAAAATATTTCCCCTTTTGTCATTTGTGATGAAATAAAATCAAAAAGTGAAAGCCAAAATCATTAAAGATACACTATAATGATTTAGCTAAGTCTAAACTATAAGATTGAAGTGAAAATTCATGTAAATGTTATATCTATGAGTTGTGCCAAACTTATGAAAATCTTATTCCATAAGTCCTATATATAAGAAAAAGAAAAAGAAAGAAAAATAAGGCCCAATTAATGGTAACTCATGTATTCACTCCCTCTTTGGAAATTATATGAATATATACACTCCTAGCCACACTTGATCACATGTTTGTGATGGTTAAATCATGAAATCCTCTATCCCCTTGCATTTTCACTTCATCATTTAAGCACCTAATTGAGGACATAGGGAATGTTTGTTGCCTAAGGGTTTAATGTCTACTCTTGGTTTACTTATGTCAAACTACTGTCAATTTATGTGACGGAGTGAAATACATAAGTTTGTGGAGTTATTAGAACAGTGTATTAAGTTAGTCACCACACACACATGTATTATATCTCATTGATCCACATGTGTGGGTTGGAGACTCATTTCTTGAAAACTTTAATGGAGACTACTTTATGGCTTTAATGGTATAGCTTACAAAATATCTTGTTAAACATTGTGATTCATCCTTTCTTTTCCTCGAGACACTTGATAATATTGAAGTCACTCCCAATAATCCATGGAGATGGGGAGTATAAATTACTTGTGGTAGAAATAGAATTTAGAAATATAGGTTTTCCATTTGCGATATTGGAGTCATAGACATTTGATACATGGTAGTAGTCCTCGATGTTAATTAACTAAAATTGCATTGTCATAATGCGAAAAGAGGTAAACATATTAGTAACCTTGATGTCCTAATCATTTCAAATAATAACCATTCCACACAAGTATCTCTAAGCATCAATTAATACTACTTGGAAATTCCTCCCCCATTTGCTAATTATATGAGGTAGAACCTCACTTAATATTTTTGTTTCTTATGTCAACATTATCGATGGGTGCTTTGCGTACCATTTTTCCTTTAGAAGTATTTGTTTTCCTTTACTATTGAGGCCCCTCATGTTCCATGAGACTATTTTCATCGAGAATTTACACAGAAAGGAAGTATAATGTGACTAAAAAAACACATGTCTCAAGACTTAAGTGTTTGGACAATTCCACTTCATGACTCTTATATTTCCTTTAGCTGGGACCAAATGGTGAACATGATGGCATTAAGGGAAATTGAACAATGAAAATCTAAAAAAGAGGTGACTTTTGACTTACTAAAAAAATATGTCCATAACAATTTCATCAATCAATGAATCATTAAAAAAAAATACCCAAAACAATTTCATCAAGCAATGAATCATTGCATTATAAAATACAATCTATAAACCTTTTGGGAACGTTTTGCTAAACAATGCTCAAAAACCAATATATTTAATATCAACATTTAACAATAATATGGACAATAACACATTTTGATAAATTAAATAACATATTATCAAGCATTTGGTAATAATTTTATGGTAATATTAATAAAATATTAATAATTCTAGTATTAATATTTATACATAGTGATTTATATAAATTGTTTATAAACAATTTAACATTATTTTTGTTTATTAATATGAATAAGTGCTTTCTATATTTTTAATTGTTACTAATAATAATAATAATAATAATAATAATAATAATCATAATAATAATAAGGGAGAATGGGTGTGCAGAGCAAGAATAGGAAATGTTGGTACATGGAAAAATGGCGCTCGCTCCTGCTAGGGTTTTGCGCTCCTTCCCCCGGCAGTTCGGCCCCATCGCCTGGGCTCCATCCTCTGTCGCGGCCTATGGCGGCCGGGGGTTCCTGGGCTCCGAAATCTCTAAAAAGAACATCTGCCTAAGCGGCCTCAGAACGAACTCTCTGACGGAGACATTTTTGGAAATATGGCATACTGTTTCGAGCTTTTCTCATGAAGCAGGGGAGCGTATGGATGAACCTTGCTTTGTGGACAGTCAAAAAACCGAGAAGGGCATTCTTGTTGTTGCTCAAAGATACGAGCCCATAGCTGAGAAGGGTGTTTTTCATCTGCTGTTGGGGGCGACGAATGATGAAGCCGCTGGTGCGTGGGTAACCTTCTCTCCGCGTTTTTTCCTTTGCCGATGTCTATTATTTAGGTTTCCCCGAATGTGTCTGCTCTTAGCAGTGGGGAAATACGAATGCTTTTTCCTTCTGCAGCATATTCGTGTTGGGGATTTTGCTCACCTGGATGCTGTTTCAAGATTTTTATTGGGGAGGGAAAATCGAACTGTTTTTCTCTGGAATTTTTTTAAGGGAAAGACCGATAAACAAGGAAGGGGCATGGGCATTGCTTCGTGGTTCTTGTGTTTCGTTGTCCCCCTGTTCTCATCCAAACAGATGCGAGAGCAAGATCCCCAGGCGGAGAAGACTTCAAGGCCATGGGTCATCCCCTCCAAAATCGACACAAGTCCAGAGGACAGGATTCCCCTGTTACGCACAGGACCTGTGGATATTTTTCTTGAGCATAGGAGAAATAGCCTTGGGGAACCTGCCCCCCTTTACGCCTCTGTGACCCAAATAGCAGTAGTTTCAGGGGGTAAAAAATCTAAGCTAGCCCTCAAGGACCCAGAACAGGATCGAACTCAAATTTTCATCAGAACCCTGTCAGGAAAAACTATATGCAAGAAAATCTGGACAGGAATATTGATAAAAAATATAAAGGATGAAATACAAGCAGATATAGGCATCCCATCAAACCTGCTAAGCTTGATACATGCAGGTAAAATCCTGCAGGATAATTTTACAGTACAACACTATGGCATTGGTCGAGACTCAACTATCATTCTAAGCACAAGGCTGAGAGGAGGAAGCTCTGGTCCAGGCCCTAAAGGCATTGGTTCTTTTAAAGATGCTGTCAAAGGGAAGGGGGAAGTCAAAAATAAGCCGTCACCAACACCAGATCTTCCTGGTCCCTACATTGTGGAGCAAAGATCACAGAATCCTGTTCTGCAAATCGACTTGCCTGAGGTAAAAAAATTTCATTCTGATCTTTCTTCATTGGCTGTCATATGCAGATTCAACGGGTTTTGGCCTAAAACAGATGCTTTAAGACAATGGATCTTCTCCACATGGACCCCAAATTGTGACATCCATTTGTGCTCCAAGGGTTTCTTTATTGTAAAATTCGACTCGGTTAAGGAAAAAGATTTTGCCCTCCATGAGGGGCCATGGTTCTGGGGCAATGCTGGTCTCTTCATGACCCCCTGGTTCCCGGGTTTTGACCCCTCCTCTATGGTGGTTTCCAAAATGCCGGTTTGGGTCAGGCTCCACAACCTACCATTACATTTCTGGTTTCCTAATGTTTTTGCAGCGATAGGGAATGCCATAGGTTCATTCATCAAGCAAGATGTGGAAAGAATAGAAAGATGCATTCATACTTTTGCCAGAATCTGTGTGGAGGTTGATCTTAGTCAAGGGCTTCCTGACAATATAATTCTGATCCATAACAACTCTCAGTGGAAACAACCTCTTGATTATGAAAACACGACCTACAGATGTCGAGGCTGTAAAAAAACAGGACATCTACGTAATAACTGTCCGCAAAACAAAAGAGAAAATAGAAGGAACAAGAAACAAGTTCACAAACCAAGAGGCTGGCAATGCACAGTGAATCCAGAAGAAGAAATAGAGGATGAGGGGGAGCTTAACTCCCCACCTGAACAACATGATGATCCTATTGGGGAGAATGCCGCGGCTGCCACCCCCACGGCAAACAATCAGGAACATTTGTCCTCAGATTCCGGAAAATTTACTACATCAGCAAACAAGAACACAAAGATTCACCAAAATCAGGCAGAGATGACAAGCGTGGATCCAAGCATGGGAGGCATCAAACGGCATCACCACTCAGATACTTCAGACTCAGACAAAGAAACAGGCCCACAGAATGCAGAAACACAGTTAGTCATTGCTTCGATCGAGCCCACTCAAGGAGAGTGGCGCAAGGTTGAAAAGAAAAAGGGGAGAAAAACTTGAAGCGTGAGTTTTACTTACAGCCGGAATTCAGTTTTTTTGCCCTTTCTTTCTCTCTCCTCTCTTTCTCTTTTCTTATTCTTTGTGCACGTTAGTCCTCTAACGTTGCGTGGGGTGCGAAAGCACTCGAGCCCATGTGGCAGCTTATGGAATGCTTCAATGCATCTGCTTGTGTAACTTTTCATTAATTCTTTAATAAAAGGTTACCGTTTTTTTCCTTGGAATAATAATAATAATAATAATAATAATAATATAAAACCCTAATATGCAATTTTATATTAAATTTTATTCATAGTGAACAATTTATATATTATTAATATATATATTCACAATTTAACATTTATATTATTCATTAATATGAATAGGTGTTTATTAAGAATCCTTCGTATTATATATATATATATATATATATATATATATATATATATATATATATATATATATATATATATATATATATATATATATATATATATATATATAGATATATATTATCAGATATAACCGTTAATATAAATATAAATAAATATGAATAGAATCTAATCATATATAACCGTTATTATTAAATATTACAAATCTATCCCCTGTCCCTCCCATAGTCGAACATAGTCATTTTCTTCTAGCTGTTAGGTTGACCTGTCTTCCTATTTAACCCTCTTCCTGGATCTGTTTCTTCATCGTGTCCTTAAGATGAACCACACTTGCTAGTTCGAAATGAGTCGACCCAAATCTTCAATGTGATTTCTTCTGAAAAATTTATTTATATATTATCAAGCCTAAAAAATGTCACTAACAAAAAACAATAAAGCATGCAACTAATGAAAGTGACCACTCAAGGCCAACATAAGACAATTAATCTATTAAGACCAAGATTAATGGGGACAAAGATCTACAAAGGGCAAAGACAAACCTATTTTAACTTTATTGTTTTATTAGGTTCAAGATGAACATTTCAAGATATAATGAAGAACATAATTAGTTTTATTGCATTAAGAAAACCCAAGCACATTCTATAACTTAGCAAGGAAGAGATGTATAATACCCATCTCAGCGACACAACACATCACATTAAGTTACTTTTTTATATATAAATTAAACTCCTATCATAAAATAAAAAATTGAGCATGAATGGAATGTTTAAAATCCATTTTTATAAATATATATAGTTTTTCTTATTGAAAAAAAAAATACCAAAAACTAAATATTTTTTTTTTAGAAAATAAAAAAATACAAAAACTAATTATATATTAAAAAAAAACTAAACATAAGTAAACTAGAATTTGAATTTGACACTCTTGTTCACTTTTGGAAACGCATATGGTGGAATTTGATCTCTTTATCCTCATATTTATCTTTTTCCTAAAATATAAAAGCATACAAAAGCAGGAAAGAGCCATAACGCATGGGGAAGCTTTTTCTTAAGCACAAAAGCATCTAAAAAGTGGAAAAGGCCATTTTTATATGAGGAAACATTATTCACCCAAAAGATTTTGCCCAAATTGAACTAATGAGGAATTTGGGAAATCTTCATAGCCTTCACTTTCCTATATATTGGAGGTTTGGCCATTGAGAAAATGATGAGAGTTCTTGTATTGTCACGCTGCTGAAATCTATCTTGAGAGGGAGAGTTTTGGAGCTAGGAGTAGGGGAAGGTGTTGCTGCAACTACATCTGATTGTTGTAACTTTCCTCCAACTCCTTTATTAATATAGATCAGTTTTTCCTCCTTCCATATGTTTCTATTCATTCTTTACTTATTCTATTTAACTAATGAATGTATGGGATTTTGGTTTATATTTATTTATTCAATAATATTTATATGTTTCTGATAGTTTCAATTATCACTATATTATGCTGTGAAGGTTTATTTATTCTCTCTCTTATGTGTAGGACCAAGCTTTGGAGATAGCTAGGAGCGCTTCTTAGCTATAATAAAAACTCCAAGAAGACCTGCATGCCAGGACTCACAAGAATTCCTTCTCTTTTTCTTAATCTATACTCTACATCTTGATCTACTCAGAATCTCGAGCCTTAGAACAACCTTTCTCTTAATTGCTATGTCCTAGGTTTCACTCAGAGGGTTTTATGTTCTTCTAACCATGCATTAAATCATATAGAAAAATGAGATTTAGAAACTTTAATATATTTCACTATGTAAATGAAATTAGTAAAATGAACCCATAGAGGGGGTCATAAATGGAAATAAAAGTAAAACTCTAAATAAGAATCTAAAAGTGGATGTAACCATGGATGCAAAATTGGGAGTAGAATTGGACGTTAAACTAGCCATCAAAACAAGATGCAAGCAATGACACAAAAATGGTTTGAAAGTAAAATTAAAAAAGGGTGCAACACTAGAGACAAAGAAGGGAACAAAATAGGGAATATGAAGGGATACCAAATTGGGTGCAAACAAAGATGCAAAAATGGACACCAAAATGAGAATGCAAAGAATGGTGTAAAATTAGGATGCAAAATTGAGTGCAAAAAGGATGTAAGAAAAGGCACAAAACAAGATGCAAAATGGGACTGAAAAAGGGTGAAACCAAGGATGTCAAAAATGATGCATAACTAGATGAAAATTCAAACTAAAATCTAGGTGCAAAATGAGATGCAAATGTGGATACAGAATGCGGCAGAAGAAAAGGATGCAAATTTGATGCCAAAAAGGATGCAAAATTAGATACCAAAAATGATGCAAATTTGGACATAAAAAACAATGCAAAATTGGACACAAAAGAAGGAAAAATGGTGCAACAATGGGCATACAAATGGCTCAAATTTGGATGCAAATTGAGATGCAACATTGGATGTAAAATGAGGTGCAACAAATCGTTCAAAACTTGGTGCAAAAACAAATGAAAAAGTAGACGAAAAAAATGGCTCAAAATTGAACGTAACAATAGACACAAAATTGGATGCAAAGGTGGATGCAACACATGGTTCAACATAGGATGCAAATTTAGATGCTCAAAAGGATGCAAAATTGGATGCAAGAAATGGTGTTAAAAATGATGCTAAATTGGATGCAACAAATGATGCAAAATTAGCTGCAAAAAATGGTGCAAAATACGATGTAGAAAAGGGAGATAAATAAAATGAAAAAGCGGATGCAAAAAATGGTGCAAAAATGCATGCAAAATTTGGCGATAAATCAGCTTCAACATATGGTGCAAAATTGGATGGAAAAAATGGTGTAAAAAAAGGTAGAAAAACGGGTGAAAAAATAGATGTAAAAATAAGTACAAAATTAGAAGCCAAAAATGGCATAAGACCAGATGCAAAGATTGGCACAAACTGGATGTAAAAACAGGCACTAAATCAGATGCCAAAGATGATGTAAAACTCGATGCAAATTACGACACAAAACTAGAAGCAAAGAATGCCACAAAAGAGGAATCAAAAAATGATGCAAAAATAGATGCAAAAAATGGCACAAAACTAGAAGCAAAACCTGTTGTAAAACCAAATGAAAATCTTGGTGCAAAATATGATGCAAAAAATGATGGAAATTTTGGCATAAAAAAAATGCAAAATTTAGTGAAAAAAAGGACACTTTAAAAATTGTACAATAGAGCCATATTTAGCGCCAGGCTACTCATCCAAATTGAGAAAAAAATGCACTAAAATCTGGTGCTAAATCTGGCGCAAATTGCATGTTTTGTTGTAGTGCATGTTGACAGCTCACCGTCAACTAGTGAAAGTGAAGTCCCAGGACAGAGAGGGAAAGCTAGATTTCCCTGCAAACTGTGTGAAGGCGACCATGCCATCCATCGTTGTCCCTTCTTATGCGAGGCAAAAAGAGTTTTGGAAGATCGCCCGATCTTACGAGCGCAACTTCCTCCTGGATATCAAAAACGCCTGCCAAGTCCTTCACTAGTTGAGAACCCGGCTGGCTAGCCCAGGTGGTTAGCCGAAGCACCTATCATTGAAGATGAACCGTCTGAATCCATACCTGACGAAAGTCTAAAGGTTGAGATGGCAGTTGACCCGGTTTTGCCTTCAGAGGCTCTATCTTCGAATGATACCATCACAGAGGAGAGTAAAGACGACACCGTCCAAATTCTCTTCATCAACACTGACTCCGACGAACACGGGGGCAATGCACCCATTCCTTTATCGCAGGAAGGAAGTTCGTCAGAGCGATATCCGGCCATCTATTCGGTCTCACCACCAAGCAACCTGGTTGTGTCCTTCGACTGGAACCAACTAGGCAGACCCCGGTTGCCAGCAAGCATACCATTCAGAATTATCGTTCAAATATACAGAATGGTAATGGCTGGCACTATCATTGATGAGGGGGCATCTGTGAGTATCCTTTCCTCTATTTCTTGGAAAGCGCTTGGTTCGCCAGTGCTTTTTCCTGAAATGAGAAATCTATCAGGCTTTGATAAAGGAACCAGTCGACCTTTAGGGATCCTCCCCAATGTGCCCATAACATTGAAAGGGAAGACCGTTCAAATGAACGTGATGGTCATTCAAGGACCCTTGGATTATAACCTACTCCTTGGACGAGACTATATATATTGCATGGGAGCCATCATCTCCTCACTCTTTAGAGTAATGTGTTTTCCGCATGAAGGAAGAGTGGTCAAGCTCGTGGACCAAGTTTCATTTCCCGGATCACGCATCGCAAATAGTCATGTACCATCCCTAAATGGTCTCTTCACGCAAGAAGTGTCTCAACCCATGGTCCATCCTCTTGATGAGCGTGAGTAATCCGGGAGGATATGACTGGAACCCAGGGGGCATGCATCCTGGTCTGCTTCGGCCGGAAAACTCTGGGTATAGAGTAGGTTTCCGCAGGAGAATATGACTAGTCTGTACCCCGCCCATGCTGGAAGAGGGTTATTCTAGAATAAGATTCTTTTCTCAAAGTTACGTGTTTGGCACTAAGGTCATTCACCTTTGTCTATCTCGGTAGACACCACTGAAGAAGTGTTTTGTTTGAAAGATTAACGGAACAATCTTTGGGTAACCTAAAAGAGGTAGGCCTTTCCTGGTAGAACAAATGTTTTACTTGCAAATTGAGGGGTAACCTTGAAATCGTACTTTATGCCTGGGGGCATGTAAACCTTTTGGAGTGCAAGCAAGGGGCAGCTATTTACTTTTTAAATTTTTAGGTCCTCCCTTTAAACCTGTAGGTCTAACCCTTTAAACTCGTAGGATTAGTTGTTTCCGAACTTGCATAACGAAAGGATGCAGAGCAAAGCTTCGTGAGATGAAGCTCCATAAAAAATAGCATCTTCACTGAGACATTCTTATCATATGACTGGGTATTCGAGCAGTTTTAGCACACAGTTCATGCTCGTTAAAAAATAAACGCAAGATCCGAGCAGTTTTAGCACATAGTTCATGCTCGTTAAAAAATAAACATAATATCGAGCAAATGTTTCCACCCGCGTTTAAGCTTGTTAAAAATTGAACTATCCCGGTAAATAACCACAGTGAATGTAATATAATCAGCCATTAAAGCCTTGGTCATGTTTGCACCGTCACCTCCACTTTTCCATTGGCCGATCGTTCACCTCCATATGTTTGTTTACCCATTTTGAGGAACAGCTGCGAAGAGTGATTTCACTAGCCATCCTTGTGACACTGCCGTGATTGGAAAATTCCAACCTGTACCTGGAATTAGCTGCTAACCCGTTTTATCACTCGTTCCTCAAAAGACGAGTCTTCTTTAAGCTCTTTTCATCTGACTCGTAAAATATGAAAAGATTGCCGAGTCCTTGGCCTTCCAGCTCGTTAAAGGGACAGGAAGTGCTATCCCTCCTCTAGATTTTAATCTTTTTGGACCTGAGGGATTATTGAACAAAAAGATCGAGCACTTGTTTTGTTCGGCTCGTTAAAACTATCGAAAACTCATCCCTTCTGTATTGTTTTATACTTTTTCGCACTTAAGGGATTAGATGACGAAAAAGGACTTTTGGAGTTAACTTTATGTACCTTTTCAGACTCTCTAAAAATGAAAAGGACCGAGTTATCCTTGTCGTTAGACTCATTAAAATCATTAAATAGCGACAAACTTGTCTTTAGACGAGAACGAGTTTCACTATCGCTAGGCTCGTTAAAACATAGCGATGGGCTTGCCCGAAGGGTAGGCTATAGAACAAGCATATGTTATCCTCCTCAAGCTTGACAAAACTAAAGAGGTACTGGTCAGCAATGACTGGGGAAAAATTGGGAGAAACTCAAGAAAACTTTGATTGTAGCAAGTCGCTCTTGAACATGACACTTTTCCTCCGTACCACAATCGGGTTGGGTTGTTTCATTCACCGGTCACATCCGTGGTCTCGCCATACCATCCATATTTGGGGTAATGCTACCGATCCATCGCATCAGTGTCGCCACATGTTAAAGAGAAGTCGTTCAGAAAAGTCAACCGTGTCCCATCCACTGTCGTACATTATCCTTCATCCTTTCATGACCGCCACCCTGAATCATATGTCACAGATTGTTTTCACCTCCATCAAAATCATTAGCTCCGTTCCGTGTCATTGATGTGGGATTCATTAAGGCCCTCCTTTGACGGATCACTTCTTGTTGACATCAGCTCATTATCCAAGAAGTTGATCTAGGAACAACCCCTTCAGTACTTTGAAGCTTGCATGCCTCAATGGCAAGTTTCTCACTTCCGGCGACAGGTATACATCAATGACCTTCGACCGAAAGATTTTGCGTGGTGTTCAACGCCAAGTCCTTTATTCACACCACGTGAATTGTACTGCAGTACTGTGAGGGTCATTATCATTATCGGTGATTCATCTCGCGCTTGTTAACGGTTTACCTCATTGAACGGTAATCAAGCGATGTCTTTCCATGTTCGACTTCAGAACATTTCTCACATGGATCGAATTGTACTTAGAGTGAAGATCGAACGAGTTTGAAGACCCCGGATCTAGTTTCATCCATCCGGGCTGCGATATATATTTAGGAAAGATAAAGACATTGACATGTACATCATTGCAGCAGATAATCATCCTACCCCAAAGGATGATAATTTCATCAAAATTATCAGTCTACCACCAGCCGATTGTCTGTTCTATGTACAGAAAAATGAATCTATAAAGGTGAGCATGGGAATGCCAGCCTCAGCTAGATCATGAAAGCAGTATGAAAAATAATGTATTGTATTATATCTTATTACAGGTCTCCTCCCAGCATTGGATGAACTTCGGATCCCCCTGATAAAGCATTTCGCCCGATAAACAGCCTCATACTTTAGGGGGCAACTGTTATAGACATTTTTGTGCCTTATAGCATTGAGCATGAAATGTCCATAATCTAAGGGATCCAAAGTCCCTAAACATGTTGTTCCTACCCCTAGAGGAACAAGGCTAACAAACCACAACAATTCACAGAAGTTCTCCACCAGAAACTGCTCAAAAACAAGTCAATTCAGGATCAATTCAATGGCTCCACTAGCTGTCTGCGCTGAATATCAAATCCAACACTGGCTACCTGCGCTGAATGTCAAAGCCAACACTGGCTACCTGCGTTGAGCGAGAATTGCAAAATGGCAAGTTCATTCCAAGAGGTGTCAAGACCAAGGAAGCTTCCAAAATCTTCCTCAATGACACTTGCCTCAGTGAATTCGACTGGTGATGAGTAAGAGGTTCCAAATCTCCAAGTGGAAGCAAGAACCTCCAAGTCGAATCAAGAATTGACAGAGGGAGAGGAAACTAGTCAGATCTCAAGCTGACTCATCCTCTCTCCAAAAATCTATATATGGATCTCTCCTCCATGAGATCTAGAGGCTGGAATTTTGTTATTGCAAAGAATTGTTGTTGGTTTGAGATTGGAATCATTGGGTGCTTAATTCTTTGAAGGGGGTGAAGATAGGAATTCCATTTGCTGGGAAGGAGATGCTGGATTGGAGCCCTCCGGGTTGTATCTCTTCCTGAACCTTGTTATTCATCAATAAAGCTATCTTGGTTTCTCCTATATGCTGATGTATCTTTGATGTATGATTGCATTAGTATGTTTAGTTTATTTCTAATCCTGAACTAGTTATGAATATGAATCCATGTCTTGTGTAGTGTTCTCTTCTTGTGATCTTGCAGAAACCTCTTGAAGCTAGGCGAGCGAGAAGGCAAGTAGCTGGGAACCCTCAAAGAGAAGAGAGACTAGATCGAGGGACAAACAGAAGACACCGGTTAGTCCATCTATCTCTCTTCATTCTTAATTCATAAAGGAAAAATACTAGAATAGTTGTCTCTGTTTGTTGCTAAGGCACTGTCACACCTTAGGTGGATAGGATCGTCCTGCATAGGCATTTTTCCCCACAACAATAGCATACCCTCTTACATATCTAGAAACTGTCTCATTCATTTTTGGCCAATAGCAGAATCTTTGCAGCTGTGCAACTGTTTTACTTACCCAAAAGTGACCTGATATCAGAGAAGTGTGTTCTTCCCTAATTATCTTCATCCTCTCAGTTTTTGGAATGTAGAGTTTCCCACAATGATATAAGAGTCGGTCCTTCACATGATAGTCCAATTCTTCTACTCTTTTTCCTTGACTCAAAGTTGCATATACATCTTTAAAGTCAATATATTGAGCATATTGTTCTATGTAGCTTTCATGTAGCACATAATTATGCTTAAGTATGGTAGATGCATTTATAATGGGTCTAGATAACATGTCTGCAACCTTGTTATGTATGCCCTTGTTATATTTGATGACTAAATGAAACTGTTGTAGAAAACCCATCCATATGTAATGTCTTGATTGTTTTAACTTAGTTTGGGAGTGTAGATATTGAAGTGGTTGGTGATGAGTATGTATTACTATCTCTTTGCCCATTAAGTAATGTTTCCACTTTTTCACACTCTGAACTAATGCATACAATTCTTTATCATATGTAGGATAGTTGACTACTGTAGGATTAAAAGTCTCAGAATGATAACATATGGGTTTACCATGTTGTGTCAAAACTGCTACCATGGCATAGTCACTGGCATCAGTTTGGATCTCAAATGGTCTTTGTAGATTTGGCAATGCTAGTACAGGTGCTGTACTAATCCTTTATTTCAAGGTGTCGAAGGCTTTCTGATGTTTTCCTCCCCACTGAAACACCTTATTCAATCCTGTTAAAGCACGTAAGGGAGATGAAATCGAGGAGAAGTTAGAAATGAACTTCCTCCAATACTATGCTTCTCCTATGAAGCTTCTCACTTCTGCAGCAGACCTAAGTTTAGGTCAGTTCATGTTATAGACAATTTTGTGCCTTGCAGCATCAGGCATGAATTGTCAATAATCCAAGGGATCCAAAGTCCCTAAACATGATGTTCCTACCCCTAGAGGAACAAGGTCAGCAAACCAATAGCTCTCAGATCAGTTCTCCACCTGAAAACACTCAAAAACAAGCAATCCTGAAATCAAAGCAGGTGCTCCACTAGGCTTCTGCGCTGAAACTCAACTCCTCCATGGTGTACCTGCGTTGCAAAGCAGGTAGAACAAAGGCCACCTGTGTTGAGCGAGATGGGACAAGTGGCACACTGAGTCATTGCTCTGGAATCTTCCAAAAATGACACTTGGATCAGGGATTTCGCCTTGTGATGAGTCAGGCGCTCTGTTTCTCCAAGTGGAAGCAAGGTTCTCCAAGTGGACTCAAGAACTGAAGATCAACTGAAGAGAGAGAGGACACAAGGCAGCTACACATCAGTTGCAAGCTGACTCATCCTTTCTCAATTCATCTATATATTGAGCTCTCCCCTATGAGCTCAGGGGGCGGGAATTTTGTGCAAAGTAATGATATGCTGTTGGTTTCACTATAGAGCTATTGGGTGATTGCTTGAAGGAGGTGAAGAGGAGAAATTCTTTCTGCTGGGAGGTGTTGCTGGATTGGGGCCTTCAATGGTTGTAACCTTCTCAAAACTTTTACTTCTTCATTAATAAAAGCTATTGAGGTTCTTCTATATGCACTTGTTTCAATGATGTATTGTGATAATTGTATATTTGATTTATGCTAATCCTTGAATCAGTTATGATTGCATGCTTCTTGTAGTTTCCTTCTTTGTTATTTTGTAGGATCTCATTGTAGTTGGGCCAGCAAAAGAGCAAGGTGCTGGGAGCAAGCAGTGAAGAGAAGAGTTTGGATTCAACATTAAGCGCAAGGCAACGGTTAGTGCATTTCCTCATTCTCTCTTTCTTTCGTAAAGAAGTAAACCTTAAGTAGTTTTCTTTACAGTTGTTGCTGAGGTACTATCACCCTTAGAGTGGGATAGGGTCATCCGAATCGGATACTTTTCCCTACAACAAACTGGCGACTCCGCTGGGGATCGTATCTGTTTGATTGTTTGTAGTATTTTTCTATTCATTTCCTGAACAAAAGAGTACCAAATCGAAAAGCTTTTGACTATATCAAAAGCGAAGTAGAGGGCAGCTACTCTAGCTCTTTCCTGAGCATGTTCATGATTTGAAGAGCTGATCTACAAGGATCCTTGTAAGCTCTTAGTGATATCTTTTCACCTTCCTTGTCATCCCTTAGTGTGTGCTTGACTGACTGCTTCTGATTTGAGCAAAAACTGTGTATTTTTGAGAAAATTGTGACCCGGAAACTGTGAAAACGCAACTTTCGTTTTCCAAAGCAGGTAGTACACAGGCTACCTGCTTTGCAACGCAGGTCCCGAAGGGGCTACCTGCGCTGAGAGCCAGACTGGCTGTGCAGCACCTGCGTTGGCCCAATTTTGCCTTGTGCTGTTGGGGTTTCCTCCCTTTTTCTTGCCTGTTTTCACTATAGTTTTTTGCAGCAAGTTGTCTTTCTTGTACCTATCCTGAAACCAACCTTACTTGCCATCATTCCGCCTCTGTTATATAACGAAATTGTACTCGTTCTTTTGTATTTCTTACATCATTTACAATTTCCCATAACGAAAGTGAACTAGTCTTGCTTTGGCCTCTTAGATCTGAACCTGTGTTAGGCATTTTGCTGGTCTAAAGAGTTAGCTTGTTTGCTGTCCATAGCTGATTAGTCTTTTTACTTTCGTCATTATGGTTTGATTTCATGTATTTCCATTGATTAAACAAGTAAATCTTAAGGTGTCTTTTGATTTTGGACAAGCTTGTTTGTTTTCGCTTTAAATCGAAATCAAAGTTAAATAACAACTTTCTTTTTGTAATACATCAACATTAAGAAAGGGAAAAGAAAATACATGCATTGTGCATTTTGCATTTGAAAAAGTTTGCATGATGATTTAGGAGAAAGTGCATTAGTTTGTGCTGTATGAACTGTGTGAAAAGATATGCCTTTCTTCTCCCTCAGTAGTTAAGATTTTCATCAGTCAAAAATATTTGAAAAAGCTTGCTTCTCATCTTAGACTGCATTTAGGAATTTGTATCAAACATCTCGTGGTGAACCTTGAAAGGCAAACTTTAAAAAAGATCAACTTAAAATATATTGAATGAACCTAACAACGCTTTGAAACATAACGCAAACACATAGAGGTCTAAGTTAGAGACGTGTTCCGGCGTCGTTAAACATAGTGACTGTCGATCTCGACGAAGGTGGGTGATTCCTCCTGAGAGTCGGTGGCACTAATACGGACTTGTGCTCCCACGTACCGTCGCGTATATATTGGGAGACCCCTATAGGCATATATCTTTTATCCATAGGAAGCCGTGTCGGCCGCCCTACTGATCGCAATGCAGTGAACACAGCATTCACGAAGATCGACCACCCTTACCGTAAAACGTATTCTGTGGTTTTGCGAAAGGTTTGGCACACCCTCTGCCTAGATCTCCAGAGCAGTTCCTTTTGGCCTTTTTCAAACTCTATAACTGAAAAAGTCCATCCGAGCATTTGTCACTTCGGGCTCGTTAAAACATCGAAGGAGACTAGAGTCATCTTTAGCTTTTTCTCGACTCTTTAAAACTGAAAAAGCAAGTTGTGTCTAAAGCGTCGTTATAACATTTATTTTAAGCGGAATAATCATCACCCTTCCCTCGTTGGTCTTCGAAGTTAGTCCACCACAAGTGGAAGTTCCTGTAGAATCGCTAAGAAATCTTTTGGATAGACTAGATATGTCTGAACAACCGTCGACATCTAGGACTGTGTCGTCCGACACAGTAGCAGCAGAGCCTCCTGCTGCTACTCCAACGATGTTCGCTGGTATACCATCTGTCCCAGCAAATTGTCAACAACAAGCCGGAGTCCCATCAGGGATGATGACATGGTTAGTTCCTATTTCTTCGTCCGGATTATCATCTGGTATTTCTTATGTTGAAACTCAACAAATCAATCCAACGTGTCTTCAAAGGCCAATCTACCCTTTAAGTACTGGATTGCCACCATACGGAGGATAGTATGCCTTTTCATTGTTCCCCCTTGGAGAACAACCATATGGGAGTTTACAACAAAATTCAGGTCAAACTGGAATTACATCCAGCGGTTGGGTACCAATACTGCCTCAGCAACCAAGAGTTGCATATTCAATGCAACCAGTCCACCCTGTGTTGAATGTTGCCACTATACCTGGTATGGTGATTGCGTCGCAAGTACAAGCGCTGCCTACTGTATGTCAACCCAAAGTTTCTCAGGTTGCCATACAACAACCTCTTGTCTCGACATCTCAATCGCAACCTCAGGTCAGTGCCTCCTTATCCGGAGCGACTCAGGATCAAACAAGTACTGTGACTCCTCATCTTGGTCGATCATCTAGTATTGGGCATCAGCAAATGGTCCAACAACCAGAGCTGGTTCAAACTCAACAACCGCCATTCCAGCAATCATGTCAAGGACCTGAGCAACAAGTCTTTGTAAGTAATTTGCAACCATACTATAATGGTTATGCCCATCAACCTTGTCAAAGTTGCCAACATTATGCTGGTATGCAAAGACCCACTGCTCAGGCGATTCCATCTTATCCTGGATATGCTTCGCCTAACCTGAATCAACAGTTGCCCTTTGTAGCAACTCTAGAATTACCAGATCTAAACCGGCTGACGAATGATCCAATTGCTTATGCCTCTTGGTGGCCAGCGATTCTGCATAAACTTCCATCGGACATTCCTAAATTCAATGGAAATCCAGGTGAAGATCCGTCGAATCATGTGATGACATTCCACCTATGGTGTTCATCAAACACCATGAATGATGATTCGATAAGACTTCGCCTCTTCCAGAGGACATTGACAGGTCCAACGGCTAAATGGTACATTGAATTTCCTAGAGCTTCGTTCGACAACTTCAGTACCTTAGCCACAACCTTTTTAACCCATTTTCAATTACCGATAAGGTATGAAACGGGAACAGAACTCCTTACCAATTTCAAACAGACGACTGCCACCCACATATCTGATCATATACATGAGTGGCGACGTCGTCGTAGGATGGTAAAAACATAAGTTCCGATCAGCTGTTAGCTGAATGGTTTATAAAGTCATTACTTCCCGCTATAACGGAAGATGTGGCCAAGGGGGGATTCATAACAGAGGAGCAAGTTATCGCTCGTGCACAGTATCTAGACTTGGTCTATACTCAGTCCGACACGCTCTACGACAAAATACCTGATGCCCCATAGACCGGAATTCTCAATTCCTCCTCCTCCTAAATCAAACAATGACTCTCACGTCGGCGATGGCGTGATTGGCAAGCGCAAAATTTCTAGTCAAAATGCAAATGAGGAACTTCTTGCCTCAGAAGTAAATGCCATGTCGACCGACAAGGGCAAACAACTGAAGCAACCAGGGGGCAAGAAGATAAAGAAAAGGAAAGGGAGACCCCCGACAGGGTGTCATATATGCGATGAGGATCATTGGATGAAAGATTGTCCACATATACCTGAAGTTAAGAAACTCTTCAAGAGTTCAAAAACCCCAGCAGTATTGACTGATCCGTTCCCTAATCCAAGCCAAAATCTGGTTGCCAATCAAAATGCTTCCCAATCCCAAGTGCTTATGTTGTCCACCTCAAAGCAGCAGAATAATGCTTTGACAAGGAATAAAGGTTACCGGAATCCACAGCGGTCGAATAACAAGGCTGATAAACAACCTAGTAGTTCGACAACAACTTTGAACGAAGTTGTGCCACCCATCGTTCCTAAGCCAATAATAAAATCGCCAAAGGGAGTAGTACACAAATCGACATTTAATCCTCGTGCAAAAGTAGCACAGAATTATAATATAATAGAGGACGTGACCAAATCGTCGTCCGCTATGTCGACACTTGAGGTAGCGCAAAATTGCACCTCCCAAGAGCAAGCCTTATTATCAGCCATAGGTGGGATTGGCCCAATGGATTCCAATCTTGTGGCCATTGATCATAAAGGATATGACCCTAAGTTACCAGCTCAACTAGCTTTCCTTATTCAAGTGAAAGCCCTCAACAAGACTGTTCATCGAACAATTATTGATGAGGGGGCATCTACATGTCTTATGTCGATGAGTTGCTGGAAAAATTTAGGCTCACCACCCTTGTCGAAATCGTCAACGACATTAAAAGCATTTGATGGACGATCATACACTCCATACGGGATTTTAACTAACTTGCAAGTTGAACTGGGGGGCAAAACAGTAGAAGTTGATGTTGAAGTAATCGACGAAAATCTCGATTACAACATCCTACTGGGAAGGCCTTGGATATATGCCATGGCCGCAGTTGTGTCGACCTACTTCAGGAGGATTGTATTTCCTTTTCAAGGAAAAATTACAATCGTCGACCAACAAACATTTCTCCCCAACAGTTCTCAAGTTGCGGGAAGCAGCACAATGATCCATGAAAGTAATCAATCACTCCAAAATATCGGAGTAGGTCTCCTAAAAGACCCTACCTTAATGGGTACTTTTTCCCTACCGCCGGTGAGTAATCTGGCGGAAGTAGCCATAGTGGAAACCTACAATATGAAATCTTCTATATCCAACGGATTCGGAAGATTCCTAAATATTTTGTCAGCATGGATCGTCGCCCTAATGGAAATACTGTAAATACAGTGGGCCCCGAGGACGGTTCTTATCTCGTGTCAACCTCGTTAAAAAATGAAACAAGGAGTCATGAGGATAGTTCTTTTACTATGTCAACCTCAATAAAAAATGAAACAAATCCCCTTTTAAAAATTCAAAGGTAAACCTTCATTCCAACCACCAAGTTGAATGCAATGAAGCTTGGGGGGCACCCTCCTTTGACATGCGTTATTATGATGCTGGGGGCATGCATAAAATCGAGCAGTTTTAGCACACAGTTCATGCTCGTTAAAAAATAAACGCAAGATTCGAGCAGTTTTAGCACATAGTTCATGCTCGTTAAAAAATAAACATAAGTTGTGAGCAATCTTCCCCTAGAGTTCAAGCTCACCCAGAAAAAATGAACCGGTAAATAACCTTGAGAAATGTAACCTTTGACTGCCATATTAAAGCCCTTGGTCGTGTTCTTGTAGTCTCACCTCCATCCGTTCATTTGGCCAATCGTTCATCTCCATATGTTTGTTTACCCATTTTGAGGAACAGCTACGAAGAGTGATTTCACTTAGCCATCCTTGTGACACTGCCATGATTGGAAAACTCCAACCTGTACCTGGAATCTGATGCTATCCCTGTTTATCATTCGTTCCTCAAAAGACGAGTCTTCTTTGAGCTCTTTTCACTGACTCGTAAAATATGAAAAGTTTGCCGAGTTTTGGCCTTCCAGCTCGTTAAAAGGACCGGAAGAGCTATCCCTCCTCTAGATTTTAATCTTTTTGGACCCGAGGGATTATTGCACAAAAAGATCGAGCGCTTGCTTTTTTGGCTCGTTAAAGCAATCGAAAATTCATCCCTTCTGTATTGTTTTATACTTTTTCGGACTTAAGGGATTAGATGACGAAAAAGGAATTCTGGAGTTGACTTTATGTACCTTTTCAGACTCTCTAAAAATGAAAAGGACCGAGTTATCCTTGTCGTTAGACTCGTTAAATTCATTAAATAGCGACAAACTTGTCTTTAGATGAGAACGAGTTTCCCTATCGCTAGGCTCGTTAAAACATAGCGATGGGCTTGCCCGAAGGGCAGGTTATAGAACAAGCATATGTTATCCTCCTCAAGCTTGATAAAAATAAAGAGGTACTGGTCAGCAATGACTGGGGAAAAATTGGGAGAACCTCACAGCTTTAATGGTAGCAAGTCGCTCTTGAACATGACACTTTGTCCTCCATATCACATCGGGTTGGGTTGTTTCATTCACCGGTCTCATCACCATGGTCCTCGCCACACCATCCACTTTTGGGGTAATGCTACCGATCCATCACATCAATGTCGTTATATGTTCAAGAGATGTTGTTCTGCAAAGAGTCAACCATGTCCCATCCACTGCCATACATTGTCCTTCATCCATTTCATGACCGCCACCCTGAATCATACATCACAGTTTGTTTTCACCTCATCACAATCACTAGCTCCGTTCCGTGTCACTGATGTGGGATTCATTAAGGCCCTCCTTTGACGGATCGCTCCTTGTCGACATCAGCTCATTATCCAAGGAGTTGATCTAGGAACAACCCCTTCAGTACTTTGAAGCTTGCATGCCTCAATGGCAAGTTTCTCACTTCCGGCGACAGGTATACATCAATGACCTTCGACCAGAAGATTTTGCATGGTGGTCGACGCCAAGTCCTTTATTCCCACCATGTGAATTTTACTGCAGTAACTTGAGGGTCATCATCCTTATCGGTGATTCCTCTCGCGCTTGTTAACGGTTTACATCATTGACTGGTAATCAAGCGATGTCTTTCCATGTTTGACTTCAAGAAATTCTCACATGGATCGACTTGTACATCGAGTGAAGATCGGAAGAGATTGAAGACCCGGGATCTAGTTTCATCCATCCAGGCTGCGATATATATTCAGGATATAAAGACATTTGATATGTACATCATTGCAGCAGATGATCATCCTTCTCAAAGGATGATAATTTCAGCAGAGAATTATCAGTCTATCATCAGACGATCGTCTGTGCTATGTACCAAAATGAATTTATAAAGCTGAGCATGGGAATGCCCACCTTAGCTAGATCATGAAAAAGAATGAAAAAATAATGTATTGTATTGTATCTTATTACAGGACACTTCTCAGCAGATTGAATGAACTTCGGATCCTCCTAATAAAGCATTTCACCCGATAAACGACCTCATACTTTAGGGGGCATCTGTTATAGACAATTTTGTGCCTTGCAGCATCAGGCATGAATTGTCAATAATCCAAGGGATCCAAAGTCCCTAAACATGATGTTCCTACCCCTAGAGGAACAAGGTCAGCAAACCAACAGCTCTCAGATCAGTTCTCCACCTGAAAACACTAAAAAACAAGCAATCCTGAAATCAAAGCAGGTGCTCCACTAGGCTTCTGCGCTGAAACTCAACTCCTCCATGGTGTACCTGCGTTGCAAAGCAGGTAGAACAAAGGCCACCTGCGTTGAGCGAGATGGGACAAGTGGCACACTGAGTCATTGCTCTGGAATCTTCCAAAAATGACACTTGGATCAGGGATTTCGCCTTGTGATGAGTCAGAGGCTCTGTTTCTCCAAGTGGAAGCAAGGTTCTCCAAGTGGACTCAAGAACTGAAGATCAACTGAAGAGAGAGAGGACACAAGGCAGCTACACATCAGTTGCAAGCTGACTCATCCTTTCTCAATTCATCTATATATTGAGCTCTCCCCTATGAGCTCAGGGGGCGGGAATTTTGTGCAAAGTAATGATATGCTGTTGGTTTCACTATAGAGCTATTGGGTGATTGCTTGAAGGAGGTGAAGAGGAGAAATTCTTTCTGCTGGGAGGTGTTGCTGGATTGGGGCCTTCAATGGTTGTAACCTTCTCAGAACTTTTACTTCTTCATTAATAAAAGTTATTGAGGTTCTTCTATATGCACTTGTTTCAATGATGTATTGTGATAATTGTATATTTGATTTATGCTAATCCTTGAATCAGTTATGATTGCATGCTTCTTGTAGTTTCCTTCTTTGTTATTTTGCAGGATCTCATTGTAGCTGGGCCAGCAAAAGAGCAAGGTGCTGGGAGCAAGCAGCGAAGAGAAGAGTTTGGATTCAACATTAAGCGCAAGGCAACGGTTAGTGCATTTCCTCATTCTCTCTTGCTTTCGTAAAGAAGTAAACCTTAAGTAGTTTTCTTTACAGTTGTTGCTGAGGTACTATCACCCTTAGAGTGGGATAGGGTCATCCGAATCGGATACTTTTCCCTACAACAGTTCATAATGACTGCCACTTTAGAGGGATCTATTTTCAATTCACCTCCCCCTACCATATGACCCAAGTATTTTAGAGATGTTTTTCCAGATTCACATTTTGAGAGTTTAACATAAATCTTTTCTCTTTTCAAAAAATCTAATGTCTACTTAACATGCTTTAAATGTTCTTCCCACATTTTACTAAAAATCAAAATGTCATCTAGATACACAATAACAAAATCATCAAGAAAAGGTTTGAGTACATCATTCATTAATCTCATGAAAGTAGCAGGAGCATTAGTTAAGCCAAAAGGCATAACCAGCCACTCATACAATCCCTGCTTTATTTTGAAAGCATTCTTCCATGCATCTTGCTCTGCAACTCTGACCTGGTGGTATCCACTGTGAAAATCTAGCTTGGTGAAATAAACAGCTTCCTTCAATTGATCTAAAAGATCATCTATCCGAGGAAGGGGATAAATTTTTTTGAGTTTTATCTTATTCAGTGCTCGGTAATCAATGCACGTTCTCCACAATCCATCTTTCTTTCTCACCAAAACGATTGGTGACCCACATGGTGATGTGCTAGGCCTGATGAACCCTTTCTCAAGCAACTCTTGCACCTGCTTCTTGATTTTAGCATTCTCTAAAGTAAACAACCTGTACATCCCAATGTTAGGCAATGGAACATCTTGCTACAAAACAATATCATGTACTATTCCCTTTTTGGGTGGCAGACCTTTAGGTTCTTGAAATAAGACATCATACTCTGAAACAACTTTTTCTATATCAGCTTGCTATTCAACATTACAACCCTCAAATACATTGGTTTTATCAAGTTTCTTTTCCTTTACAACCATTAGTAAGAATTGTTTGCATGAATTTATCATTCTTTTCATTTGTCCTGATTTTATGAGAGTATAATTATTCTTGAGCTTATGAGCTCTTACAAAGTATTCGATTCCATCTTTAATAAGTAGGTACTTGTTCTCAGCTCTATAGAAAATAGCCTTCCTATCATACAAGTAAGGACTTCCTAAAACAATTCCACATATATCCAAAGGAATTATGTCTAACTCAACCTCATCTACAAACATTAACCCAAAAGAAAACTTGAGTTTGCACTGTCTAGTCACTTGTAGTTGTGTTTTAGCATTCAACCATCCTAATGGGTATGGTTTCTTGTGAGGTGTAGTTGCTAATCCCAATTTGTTTACAATTGCTTCAAAAATTAGATTTACTTGCAAGCCACTATCAAACAAAGTATCAATCTTTTGATTTTTGGAAATAACTCGAATATGAAAAAGCTCATGCCTTTTCCTCTCATTTTCTTCATCAATAACAGATTGAGCAGAATTACTAGTAGATGCTTTAGAATTCTTACCTTTTTTACTTGTGGCTACTATAATTGTTTCATCTCTTGAGTCTGACCTCAAATATTTCTGAATAGCTGCAACAGTCTTCTTCTTCTTGCCCTCGAACTTCTTAGGTCTTAGCTATGGATGCAGAATCCAACAATGCTCATCATCATGCCCATCCATTTTACAGTGAGTGCATGAAGCTTTGGCTTTCTGTGCAGTTTTAGCTTTCCTTGCTTTCCACTTCTGCTTTCTTTTCTCCTTGCTCTTGCTTATAGTGGGTTGGGATGGTCCCCCAACTTCTGGATTTCCATTCTTTCCTCTATCTTCTAGATGAGTAGCTTGTACAAATACCTCATCTATACTTGTGTGATTAAACATGAGGATGGTATGCCTCATGTAGTTGTGTAGACCACCAATGTACTTCAAAAGAGTGTCTAGTGAGTCTAATGAGATACCAAACATCAATGCTCTCTTTCTAAATTCTTGAGTATACCCTTGCACACTTTTCCCTTTCAACTGTCAAAGAGTTTGCCAACTCATCATGGCTTGTTGCATGTAGGCCAATGGATAGAACTGATTTTTGATTGTAGCAACAAATTCACTCTAGATAGAGATAGTCTTACCATGTCTTTTCATGTTAGCTTGGGTTCTGCCTTCCCACCAAACCAAGGGAGTGCCTCCTAGGCATATGCTTGCCAACTAAATCTTACTCTTGTCTGAGTATATGTTCTGTACCCTGCAATACACATCAATTTTTCTAATCCAATTGTCCAACTTTTCAGCATTTAGCTCTCCATAATATATAGGTAAATCAAATTTAACATCTAGCTTAATCAGAGATGCTTTCTTATTATGCACAGGGCTATTAAGAGGTGTGAGGAAACTTTCTTCTTTCCCCTTTCCTTTTGAGTGGTCATGGAAGTGAGACTCATCTTCTTCTTTATCTTGTTTAGAACCTAAGGTGTCTTCAACCTTATGCTTTCTAAAGTCCCTATACATTTCTTCTACCATAGACTTTATAGCTACGAAACTCTCTATGAGTTGAGGGTCTAACCCCATAGAACCTTGTCAGGCGGAAAGAGTCGATTATGCGGACACAACCAACCTCCCTAGGAGCCTAAGACTCTCTAGTGACAAACAAGAAAAACAAGAGCAATCCTTCTCTAAACATGCATTTACTATATAAGAAATGAAGTGTTTAGATCCTACCTGTAGTCCAACGCTGTTGTAGCAGTCCAGCTCCGCTGATCCGGATGAGCTCCTCCTTCACTTTGAAACCTGCATCCACTAACAATCAAACGATTAAATAGCACTTGATAATCTCATAGAATAAAACATATTTAACACATAGACCAAGGAGTACATGAAACAACTCATAAATAACAAGTTATTGAGAAGAATGGACTCATTTGCATTAATAGGAAACAAAAGGAACAATTACAACCTGAGCCTTGGTGTTGTGCAAGTCCCTCCCAGGGTCCATCAAGAGTTCTCCTTTACTTTGACAAAGATCACCCACTTCCAAATAGAACAAGCAAAGATGGCAATCTCTCCTCACAAGCTTCTAAATGGGAGTCCTAATTCCTGCAGCATCTACCCTTAGAAATGTTTAGCTTCCAACCTCTCCTCCTTCTGGCCCAATGCTTGTATTTATAGTGATCTAGAGGAAGTTATTCAGGTCCACCATCAATGGGATAATCCCCTCTTTGGATGGGATAGCTCCCTTATTGATGGGATAAGTTCCTCTTTGATAGGGATACATGAACCATCTGGAGGCGCTCAATACACGTCGAACAACCTTCTAGAATGCTCTATAAATGACCACAAGTAACTTTTTAAATATGAAACTTGCGCATTTTAACTTTTACAGGGGGACGCACCTGCCCCTTTACATACAGAGCGTACAAGGACGCATCTTTTGTGAGCATTGGGTGCGTACCCGCAGGTAAGGTTGAGAGAACCTGCGTACCCAGAGATAAATACATTTATAAAGACTTTCTCTCTTTTTGGAGTTTGACATGGAGATCAGAGGCATAAGACTTGCCTAAGAGGATAGCATGACTGTTGATAGAGCCATACTAACTGTAAATAGCCATGGTGACATTTTTTAGTGTAACAGATTGCCCCCTAAAGTGCGAAGCCTGAAATAGATTAGGGTTTTGTATTATCTAGGAAGGGTGAAGTGCTTTATCATTTCAAGGATTATCTCGTGGAGAGCCTGGTCGGAACCTGCAATTTTCAACACAAAATACATGTATAAGATTATATCATCACTGAGGTAGGCATTCCCATACTCAGATCAAAACTTTAACTAACAGACTAACTACTCTGATACTGGAATGATCTTGTAATACATCATAATCATAGACTTTTGTAGACACAGTATGGACGCAGCCATCTGTTTATGATTAGTCTACTTAGACAATGAATACAAAACTCCTCGCAGCCTGGATGGTGGAAACTAGATCCAGGGTCTTCATTTCTGCTTCTCGAATTGGTACGATTCTAGCCATGCGAATAAATGAGTTGATGTCGAACATGGTAGAAACCACTTGATTACCAGTCGATGATGTAAAATGTTAACAAGTGTGAGAGAGACCACCAGTAATGTCAATGGTTCTCAAAGTACCCAGTACAATCCATGAGATGTGAATAGATGAGTTGATGTTGAACATTTCACGGAGTCCTTTGATCGAAAGTCAATGATGTAAACTGACGTCAAAGGCGAGAAACCTGCCATTGATGCATGCAGACTTCAAGGTACTGACGATTTCTAAGTCATCTCTCTAGATAATGTGCTGATGTCGATAGAAAGTGACCCGTTGCAGGAAAGCCCACAACACGAAATCATTGTTCAAGTTGAAGAAATGTTGCTGTAAGGACTGACTCAGGGATGGTCAAATGGATGACAAGTATTTTGCAGATGAAATTTTTGCTTGCAGACCTCTTGAACACATAACGACACGACAGATGGCTTGGTGATGAATAACTCAAAGTTAATCCCCGGAACCCGGCTGAAGACTTTCAAAGTGGTTTGATCAACTGTGAGGTAAAGGATTTCCCAACCCAGGTGAATGAAAAGTGTCATGTCCAAGAGTGGTAATAAAGTTTCTTCTGAGACAAAAGATAACAAATAGGCTCATTCTTCTCTCTTTTCCTCCACCATTTCTGGCAAGTACCTCTTTATTTTTAACAAGCTTGAGGAGGATAACATATGCTTGATTATAAGCTCATCCTTCGGATGAGTCCAACCTAGTTTTGATTCGAACCCTAGGAAGGAGTGGTTCGTTCCTGTTTGTAATTGAATAGGTCCTTTACTGTGAAATGTTTAACGAGCCCAGTATAGGAGAAACTCGGCGTTTTTCAATTTTAGAGAGTCTGAAAAACTTAAGAAGACTCAAAGTTGAACTTTTTCGCAGATTTGTGTCCCTCAAGCCCGAAAAAGTATAAAATAATACCTGCGGGAACCGCTTGATCTTGCGACCAAGGAGTACTTTCATAATTAGTGCCACTGACATGAAAAGTAAAAAGCGATCAAGGACACGTCGTTTTATTTCCAGTATCGAGTTTGAAACGACAAAAACCCGGCAATCTTTTCCTGATTTTACGGTCAGAAAAGAGCTATAAGGGGACCGTTCTTTTAATTCCGTTTTAACGAGTGTAAAAGAAACGCTTGGCAATCTTTTCATATTTTAGGAGTCAGAAAAGGGCTTAAAAGATGACTCTGATATTTTGGTTCGTGAAAAATGACAATTTTCCCTCTAAATCCCTTTGTCTTGCACAAAAACGACACATTACTCATACCTGTTTAAGATAGGCAAAAATACATTGAAAAATATCCTTCCATGGTGAAAAATGAACAAACCTAGCATTCATTCATCCAAAAAACCTATAAAAAGACTTTTTACCATGTCATTTTTACCATTTTACTGTTGAGGTTGAAAAAAGGGCTTTTGGCAAGAAACTTCCCGTGGTCGCTGCGGAGAATCCGACCGTCAGAATCGAACGCCATCTCTTCCAGGTATTTCACAACATCCTCCTCTTCAATTTCATCCGATTAAAAGTTTGTTTTAGGTTTTAGTTTTGATTTTTGGGGGGTTTTAGGTTTCAAAAATCGCTCTGCGGGGTACGCATGTGCCCTAAGGGTGACCTGCGTCCCCCGACTTTTTCCCACACAGGAAAAAGGTCAGGGGACGCAGCCCACCTTCAGGCCAACTGCGTCCCGACGCTCTGTGTCCTAAACGCGGGGTGCGTCCCCCGCGAAAGGCGGAATTTGAAACCCCAAACTCCACAAACAACCATTTGAATTTTCCCAAATCAATTCTAATCTTCATTTCTTGGTGTGTAGGGCACTCACCATGTTGGATTGGAGAGAAAGAGAGCACGAGGACGTTGATTTAGCTGCAATTAATCATCAACCTTCCATTGATGCCCTAAAAGCATGCGGACTATATAAATACTGGGCCATACCTGGCATGAGGGCTCAGGTGAGATTCTTGGAGTGGCTGGTTGAGAGATGGAACATTCATGAGCAATGCTTTTACCTCGGAGGACACCAACTCGAGATAGAGCCCTCTGACATATACTTTCTCACTGGCTTGCCAAATAGGGGCGAGCAACTCAATCTAGCCGGGACTAGGCCGGGTGGCCAATCCCTTGCTAGTCTCCGGGCAGATTGGTGCATACCCAATGCACACCATGCGAAAGGCGTAGAAATCAAACACATCTCTCTGCGTGAACTCAAGGTTATAGCTTTCACGGTTACCAGAATTTGCGGTGCAGCCGCTTTACATATTGCCACCGGGTCCCAAATGTGGATGGCGATTGACTGTTTCCAAGGCACCATTTTCAACTGGTGTGATGCTGTGTCAGCCAATATGAAGGTCCAACTGACTAGGGCAAAGAACGAACAACTGAAGACCTTTGGATATGGGCCTCTAGTTGTGAGCTTTGCCTTAGAGAGAGTTTCGATGCTGATCCCTCAGCAACTCACTGTTGAAATCTTGGGTCCTCGGGAGCCAAAGCTGATACGATGGGTTACGGGATGGCCCGACATCCTGACGAGGGCACGGCAGTTGTTTGATTCCCTGATAGTTACTTTCACTGGTTAGAGGACCAGGTTTTTTCGATCCAGGACTTTCCGTATGCCGGAGTAGATTTTCGAGGTGATCCGGACATGGTTCTTCCACAGGGAGAACAATGGGACGACAGAGGTACTTTATTTTTCACAAGTTTTCAAATTATATATTTTTTTTTTTTTTATATATATATCGTCTTAAAAATGACAGTAAAAATTTTTAAAATGCAGATGTTGGTCCACAGCGCCCAGCCAACCTCTGGCCTTTTGAGAGGAGACATCCAGTTGCACCGGTACCGGCTCCACAGGACGCGGCTGCAGAGTCACTAGCTGAGTTGGAGCAGGATCTAGAGCGCCTGACGGTGGATATACCTGAGACTACCATAGATGATATTCCTATCAGACTTCAGCGCTATGTAGTCGCAGTCCCTGGGCCGTTCAGGAGATTCTTGTGTAAGGTAGCCCATGCAGTGGTGTCGTATAGGGAGCACCACCAGTGATTGGCTAGTCACTTTTGTAGACACATGTGACATTTTGACTTTTTGTACTTATCATTTTGCCGATCATAAGGTGTTTTTCAACCTATGATCGAAGACGATGTATATTTTTTGACACACTCCTATCTATATATATATCACTATTACCGGCTTATCTTGTTTAACATATGTGATGAAATGTTTTTAAATTTACTTGCATGATTATTGTAAATGTTTGTCCAACATTCGAGAAGAAATTGCATCTGCTAATGTATTTAAAGACCTTGGAATATGCTGATATTCAATGTAATCAAATTCACGTTCCAAGAGACGCACTCTCAAAAACAACCTTAATAACACAGGACTTCTAATGGCATATACTCTATTAAGCTGTAATACAACAAGTTCAGAATCTAACCTCACTATCAAACGTCGAATTCCAAATGAAATAGATTCAGATAATAATTCAACCACTGCACTGTATTCTGCAATGTTGTTCGTTGTTTGACCGAGGCTTACCCCATGCGTAGAAACTAACTCGTCAGAGGGCGAATAGATAACCCAAGCTGCGGAAGAGATATTCCGTGTACTACGACAAGCACCATTAGCAAATCCGATGTATGTTTGGAGAGGCGTCGACATCTGCAATATCAAGAGTAAAACCAAGATAAGCCAGAATAACGACGAAAAACACACTCTCTAAGCTAAGCACACTAACTAAACTAACAAACATACTAGCTAGAAAGAAAACCTAACCTAACTAAAAAATTCTCCATACCCACCATTTAAGCATAATACCTCTTTAGGTAAAGTCCATTTCTGGGTTTACCCAAAGAGTCCCCATCAAAATCTACCAGCTCATAAGCCCCTTTTGCTAGCTTTCGCTTTACAATGTAGGGTCCATGCCACATAGGAACGAATTTTCCAGCACCTAGCTTATCGTTAGCTTGATCATATAATAGCACTAGGTCTCCCTCCGAAAAACTTCGAGGGGTCACATTTCTATCATACTGAGCTTTCATTCGGTTCGCGTGAGTCTCGATTGCCAATGCAGCATCACGTCGAGTCTCATCTAATTTAGCTAAGTATAATAAACGCTTCTCCTCTTCGGAAGTAGCTGGAAGTAATTCGACAGCCATTTGAAGTGATGGGATTTCGCATTCAATGGGTAACACAGCTTCCAAGCCATAAACTAGCTAGAAAGGAGTGAACCCTGTTGAGGTTTTCACTGAGGTTCGGTATGCCCATAGCGATGAAAATAACATGTTATGCCAATTCGACCGATGAATACCAATGGTTCGTCAGATCATGATAACTAGAACTTTGTTGATAGACTCAACCAAACCGTTGGCTTGCGGATAATAAGGAGTAGAGCTATTGTGGCGCAAACCAAGCTGGCTTGTAAGCTCAATCATCATGATGTTTCGAAAATGGCTCCCATGGTCAGTGATGATTGCTTGTGGGACACCAAACCTAGTTATAATATGATTGAATACGAAAACTGCAGCTGTTTTGCCGCTTGCGTCGAATGTAGGCATCGCCTCGGCCCATTTAGTAAAATAATCAACCACGAGGATGATATACGCATGCCCCCCGGCCGAGTGAGGGTTACAAGTAATAAAATCGATACCCCATTTGGCGAATGGACCAACGACAATGATAGGGTGAAGAGGAGCAGGTGGTGTGCGCATCTTGCGATCAAACACTTGATAGTTGTGGCACTTCCGGACTGCAACGATACAATCTTTAAACATAGATGGCCAGAAATAGCCAGCGCGCAACCCCTTCTGAGCTGTGGCATACCCAGACATATGAGCGCCACATGCTCCAGAGTGACAATCATTCAAAACCCGCTTAGCCTCTTCGTGAGTTAAACAACGTCGAAAAACTAAGTCTGCCCCCCGGCGATAAAGTGTATCTCCAATAATCTTGTATTGCTGGGATTGAAACCGAATTTTGCGACGTTCCGACTTTGAAGCTTCAGGCCGAAAGGTTTGGGATTGGAGATAGATGATTATATCCCCGTACCACGGATCTAAGGTATTGATAAGAAACAAAGATTCGTCCACAATGGACTCCTCTGCCACAGTTTCTGTGTCAGCACGCGGGAAATCACACATCAATTCCGCAAAAACTAAGGATTTCTTAGACTTGGACTTCTCAAACTCCAAGTCGAACTCTTGCAGGATAACGATCCATTTAGGGTACTTTCCCCCTAGCAGTTGTTTTGTCAAGATATAAATCATAGGGTTGCAATCCGAAATGACTGTAGTTTTACGGAGAAGAATGTAGTGACGAAAACGCTGGACAGCTTGAACGGCTGCCAGGGCCAATTTCTCCCCATGCGAATATTTTAACTCAGTGGGGTTTAATGTCCTACTAAGATAATATATCACATGTTCCGATCCGAATTCATCTTCTTGAACTAACACCATTCCAATGGTGGAATGTGAAGCTGCGAGGTATAAGAAGTAGTCCTGGTTGTAGTTGGGAGGATGCAACAACGGTGCATGGGTCAACGCGTGTTTAAGTGCATCAAAAGATTGTTGGGCAATCTCATCCCAAAAGAATTGAGCGTTCTGTTTCAACAACCGTGTAAAACCTTTAGTGACCTCGGCGTAGTTTGGAATGAATCGGCGTAAAAAGTTCGCTTTCCCTTGCAAACTTTGGAGTTGGCGTAAACTCGAAGGAGGAGGCAATTTGATGATAGCTTCAACCTTCGAGGAATCGACGGGAATGCCGGCTTTTGAAACAACAAATCCCAGCAATCGACCCGTCTCTATACAGAAAACACACTTGTGGGGATTCAACCGAATTCGATAATGCCTACACCTCATAAAGATTGCTCGTAAGTGGACAAGGTGATCAACTTGATGTAAAGAATGAGCAGGAAAATCATCGAGGTACGGTTGCACAATGTGCTTGATGTCATGAAATGCATAAGACATCGCCCGTTGAAAAGTGGCTCCGACATTCTTAAGCCCAAAAGGTAATTTGCAATAAGCAAATGTCCCCCATGGACAAATGAATGCCATTTTTGGTTGGTCGGCAGGTAGAATATTGATTTGATTATAGCCCGAAAAACCATCCATGAAGGAAAACATTTCACTTCCGGCACAATCATCAATAATTTGATCGATATAAGGTGTAGGATAGTTGTCTTTTGGACAAGCTTGATTTATATCCCTATAGTCGATACAGATTCTTATTGTTCCTTGTTTCTTGTTGACCGGAACAATATTCGATACCCAATCCGTTAACGGTATTGGATAAATGAAACCTGCTTTCAACAGCTTCTCGACTTATGCTTTAATCGCAGCCGCTTTCCAAGGGTGAATCTGACGCAACCGTTGCCGGACGGGTTTAGCATCCGGGTAGGTCTTTATTTCATGAACAACAATGGCAGGGTCGATTCCCGACATTTCCTCGTAAGACCAGGCAAACACATCACGGAATTCTTGGAATAGGGCCTTGTAAGTTTGGATTTCATCTTCTGTACATGAGGCACCTATATGAATGTTTTCCTCAATTCCGGGCTTCACTGAAATATCAATGGGAACAGTACGAGAAATATTCCCTAAATTCAACTCTGAATCAGAATGTTTCGTTGGATTCTGAGCATCTTTGACATATTCAGCGGTAAAGATAGATGAAAAATCATTTTCAAAAGCATCATCCTTAGGTAAAAACGAAGATCTTTGATGGAGATCTTCCCATGGTAGATCGTCTACACGTAGGATTTCGCGAAGTTGTTCATCAGATGACACGACTTCGGGAAACGCTATCCGTTCTAAGGTTGAGGTGAAAAGTGATTCTTCACTGACCACATTCATTTGGTCTAGCTCGGTTGAACGCGAGTCGGTAAAATACATGACAGCTTCATAAGCAATTTCATATGGACTCAAAGGCATAGCATCACCGAATGAGTCTATTTCAGATTCAGATGGGACAATCCAAGGATCATCATAAATAATGTTGGCTGATGTAATCATATGAATTGATGCAAATGAAGGGTCTGCGTTGATTGGAGGTAAAGGAAAAGTTCCAAGTAAACCGGAATCTTTAACTAAACCTACGCCAACGTCCCTATAAGGGATTGTCGTCTTACCGACATGCTGGATACTCTCTGAGGAGGCTGGGTCGGATGAAAAGTATGTCAGCTGATCAATGGTCACGATCTTACCGTTATATGGAAACTTTATTACTCTGAAGACTGATGAAATGACTGTTGTCATAGCATATGACCAACTTCGACCCAAAAGAAGGTTGTAGTCTAGAGGGGCATCAACCACCTCCACATCCAGACTAACGGTTTTGCCTTCTACCCCTATAGGTAATTCCTGTAGAATACCAAACGGACGGAACCCATGGCCATCAAAGGCCTTAAGGATGGTCGGGGATTGGTTCAATGAAGGAGAACCAAGCGATCTCCAACATTGAATTGACATAATACACGTAGAAGCTCCCTCATCAATCACAGTCCGATGAATAGGCCTATTTTTGACTATCACTGGAATTTGGAAAGCCATTTGATGGGGTAGACGCGGTGCACTATTTTCTAGATCAAAGATTATCCGGTTTGGGTCCTGAACATCAACAGTTCCGATAGCCGACAAAAGTAATTTTCGTTGTGCTGGGCATGATTGCAGCACTTCTAAAGCCGACATTGCTGAGGGTGAAACAGCTAAGTCCTCAACAATGTTATAATTCTGGGCCGCTCTCGCATGTGGATTGAAAGCAGACCTTCGAAGTACACCCTTGGCGGGCGGTTTGATTACTAAGTCCGGGTTAGGTTTTTTGATGGGATAGAATGAGAAGATTCTGCTTCCTTACCATCAACAGGATTCTTACTACCATAATCTTGCGATCGAGTCGCAATCCTCACATGCGACATCATCAAAATGGGTTCTTCACTGGCAGTCGAGGAAGAACCTATCATCTTACTTTCCTGCTTTGGAAATGGATCTTTTAACACAGCAGGAGTGGGATAACCTTTGACTATTTTCACAACCTCGGCCCGATGAGGGCAATCTCTCGTAAAATGATCCTCTTCACAAATAATACAAGGATATCGAGGTTTGCGCTTTTCGTCATTGGTTTCCGACTTTTCCGTTTTTTCCTTCGGAGCCTTGTCTGCTTTAGCCTTCTTCTTTCCTTTCTTCTTTCCACCGTTTTTTGATTTGGCCGTAGATGACTCTACAACATGAATATCGGCGGAAAGTTCAGGAGAAGACTCTCCTGTCGGGGAATCGGGCAAAGTGATTATAGGAGTAGTTGAAGCCTTGGAAGACTTCTTCTTGCTCTTTGTATTCACGATACCAATCATACCATCAGCGGCATGAGATCCCAAAGGAGCAGCAGCGATTTGATTCGACATTGGAAGATCTGGAATCTTCTCATGTAACGTACCCGACTAAGTATAAACTAAGTCAAGGTATTGCGCCTGAGCAATGACTTGCTCCTCAGTAACTACTCCGGCCTTAGCTACATCTTCAGTAATCTTCGGTAATAATGATTTAACAAACCATTCAGCTAAGATTTGGTCCGGGATAAAAACTTTCACTAGCCTTCTTCGACGTCTCCACTCATGAATGTGATCAGAAATATACGTGGACGTCGATTGTTTTAGTGAAGTTAATAACTCCGTGCCGTTATCGTATCTGACCGGCAACTGAAAGTGAGTTAAGAACGAGGTAGCTAACTGGCTGAAATTGTAAAAAGAGGCCCATGGTAACTCAATGTACCACTTGGCCGCGAGACCAATGAGCGTACGCTGGAAAAGACGTAAGCGGATCGAATCATCCGAGATAGAATTTGAAGCACACCAGAGGTGGTAAGTCATCACATGATTGGATGGATCCTCTCCAGACTTACCTTCGAACTTGGGTATATCACTGGGCAACTTATTTGGCATTGGCGGCCAGAACAGAAGATATTGAATTGGATCGTTCGTTAGGCGCGTCAAGTCTGGTAAATCCAAAGTTGCGATAAACTGTAACTGCCGGTTAGGATCTCTAAAACTCTGGGTCACAAGACCAGTCCCAGGAGGAGGATATCCAGGATAACTAGGAACAGGAGTTGCATTAGGGATATTATATCCTCCTGGAAAACCAGGATTAACCGGACCGTACTGAGGTTGTTGAGGTTGTTGATAAGTATACCCAGGATACGGTTGATACTGGTAAACCGGCTGTTGGACAGCTTGCCCATGTTGGTACTGTCCCTGGTACGGTTGTTGAACAAATTGAGGTTGAGTAGTGACAACCGTACTTATACCAGGCTGACCTGTAGGCATCTGGACCGTGGTATGAATCGTAGATCCAGACAACGGTAAAGATGTCTGAGGAGTGGTTACAAAGACAGTAGAAACCGGAGCCGTCGATACTCCAAAAGTAAGTGCGGCAGATGTAGCGGTAGTTGCAACAGCCGTTTGAGATGGAGTACTAGGTGCAATTGGCGGTTGAGTAACTACCGAAGTTACAGAAGTTTGAACATTTGACTGGACAGGCTGCGGTTGCTGGGGTGGACCAGAAACTACGGGTTGTCCAGTTTGAGGTACCAACTGTATACTTGGCTGCAACACCTGTTGACCCTGTGATGGATCCCACACTAACATTCCAGGGTATTGACCCGTAACAGGTTGAGGATACTGAGATCCATAACCGGATTGAGGATAGGATTGATAATTGTAAGGTGCAGTTCCCATACCTTGAACATATGACTGACCTTGGGGTGGTTGATAACCTTGACCCGAGTATTGACCTTGAGGTTGATAACCTTGAGGTAAATACGGATACTGGGGTTGACCTTGACCTTGAGGTTGATACCCTTGGGGTTGATACCCTTGAGGTTGCCATCCTTGAGGTAAATATTGATACTGAGGTTGACCCTGGGGTACATATTGAGGCTGGGGTTGACCTTGAGGCATGTATTGCACCATAGGTACATACTGACCTTGAGGTTGCCCCCCAGGCGTTAACTGAGGCTGCCCCCCAGGCGGTAATTGGCCACCTTGAGGTTGGGAAACGGGAACTGAGCCTGACATCATGTAAATGTCTCCTACACCCAATGGTATATTACCACTGTTTCCAGCTAATAACCCATGATCAATGGGTTGAGGAGATGCCCCCGCAAAGGTACCAGAAAGTGATTGATACCCAGTGGGAACAGAAGGACCGCCGTGTAAGAAAGATTCAGGAGCTTGAGTAAACACGAACGAAACCAGAGATTCTGGGTTCGATCCCCAGTGGAGTCGCCAATTTGTCAGGCAGAAAGAGTCGATTGTGCGGACACAACCAACCTCCCTAGGAGCCTAAGACTCTCTAGTGACAAACAAGACAAACAAGAGCAATCCTTCTCTAAACATGCATTTACTATATAAGAAATCAAGTGTTTAGATCCTACCTGTAGTCCAACGCTGTTGTAGCAGTCCAGCTCCGCTGATCCGAATGAGCTCCTCCTTCACTTTGAAACCTGCATCCACTAACAATCAAACGATTAAATAGCACTTGATAATCTCATAGAATAAAACATATTTAACACATAGACCAAGGAGTACATGAAACAACTCATAAATAACAAGTTATTGAGAAGAATGGACTCATTTGCATTAATAGGAAACAAAAGGAACAATTACAACCTGAGCCTTGGTGTTGTGCAAGTCCCTCCCAGTGTCCATCAAGAGTTCTCCTTTACTTTGACAAAGCTCACCCACTTCCAAATAGAACAAGCAAAGATAGCAATCTCTCCTCACAAGCTTCTAAATGGGAGTCCTAATTCCTGCAGCATCTACCCTTAGAAATGTTTAGCTTCCAACCTCTCCTCCTTCTGGCCCAATGCCTGTATTTATAGTGATCTAGAGGAAGTTATTCAGGTCCACCATCAATGGGATAATCCCCTCTTTGGATGGGATAGCTCCCTTATTGATGGGATAAGTTCCTCTTTGATAGGGATTCATGAACCATCCGGAGGCGCTCAATACACGTCAAACAACCTTCTAGAATGCTCTAGAAATGACCACAAGTAACTTTTTAAAGATGAAACTTGCACATTTTGACCTTTACAGGGGGACGCACCTGCCCCTTTACATACAGAGCGTACAAGGACGCAACTTTTGTGAGCATTGGGTGCGTACCCGCAGGTAAGGTTGAGAGAACCTGCATACCCAGAGATAAATACATTTATAGAGACTTTCTCTCTTTTTGGAGTTTGACATGGAGAGCAGAGGCATAAGACTTGCCTAAGAGGATAGCATGACTGTTGATAGAGCCATACTAACTGTAAATAGCCATGGTGACATTTTTTAGTGTGACATTTTTTAGTATATGTTCTGTACCCTGCAATACACATCAATTTTTCTAATCCAATTGTCCAACTTTTCAGCATTTAGCTCTCCATAATATATAGGTAAATCAAATTTAACATCTAGCTTAATCATAGATGCTTTCGTATTATGCACAGGGCTATTAAGAGGTGTGAGGAAACTTTCTTCTTTCCCCTTTCCTTTTGAGTGGTCATGGAAGTGAGACTCATCTTCTTCTTTATCTTGTTTAGAACCTAAGGTGTCTTCAACCTTATGCTTTCTAAAGTCCCTATACATTTCTTCTACCATAGACTTTATAGCTAGGAAACTCTCTATGAGTTGAGGGTCTAACCCCATAGAACCTTCCTCTGACATTGTCTTCTGAGGATAGACTCTCCCAATTTCAGGATTAGTTTCCACCAACTCTCCTTCTCCTAATTTGAGCTTTGATCTAGTGAGCACTCACAGCTAAACCAACACAAGCTTGTCTAACCTTACAGCCTAGAGCTTTGATACCACTTGATCTTATATTCACCCTCTCAGTGAAATTAGTTGAAGATTTATTAAACAAAGGTATACACAGGTTCGCTATATACCAAGTCGCGTGTACACGCTGGTTGGCTTCAGTAAAAGCGCGTGTATGTGGAAAACTTATCTTTGGTCCACGGCGGTTATTCCTTGGAAGTTGTGCCTATGGTTTTGGACCTTGGTGTCTCGACAGACGTGTTGATCCCTAGTTTTGAAGTTGATGGTATTGGATCTCTATGGTTTTGGCTCTTGAACAAGGCCTAAGGCTATATAAGGAGAAGGAAATCATTAGGCAAGTGAATCTTAAATGTCTTGAATATCTGAAGAAGTATGAGATCCAGTATGCAGGTTATGGGTTGATGATGCATTGCTTGATTTCAACTAATTTCACTGATAGGGTGTGTGTTCTATGTTATTGAAGCAACAGATTGATCAGATTTCCAATACATAGACAATGAAATGGAAAGACAACAGAGAAATAAAGTAAGAAAATATGAGAACACAAGAAATTAATAACGAGTTCGCCCTATTCTCCAGGGCTACATCTCTAGTCCAGCTTTCAATGGTGGCCTTATTTTATTGTGCCTTTAAGTAGAGAAGTACAATGTAGGGACTTAATCTAAGTTCTCCTGGAGCAGGGTTGCTTGGAAGGGTGGTTCTTGGATTCTGCAAGCCACTTGAGTACACAAACTTCTTCTTCCTACCAGCTCTGTGAAATTCTGGTCTATAGTGGAAAGCCCAATGTGGTGCTCAGCCCAGATAGATCCTCTCTGGGATGGCTCAGATCTCTCAAGCTTCTAGTGCTCGATCCTACCTCTGGTCAGCTCGGCCGTTTGCTCTCATTATGCTTTTCTTTACTGCCTTCTTTCTCTGTTTTCTGTCTCTCTGTGTTCAGTCCTCCTCTCGGGGTTATCTGACTGACTATTACTGTGTATTATGTCTCTGTTCATGGCTTTTATGCCATCCATTCCAAGACTGTTCAGTTCCTTTTCCGCCTCTGGCGATTCACCTTTTGCTGCTGCGCTTGGAGTTCCATGTTTAGCTTCATCATTAACACTCAGGGAGTGGCCACATGTCCTCCTCTAAACGACACCAACTTGTTTCGTCGGTTCATTTCTTTAGTTACATTGTGGATGAAGTCTTTCTCCACTGTGGCGGTCAATAAGGACTCCAAATCCTTCTAAATCGTGGCTCATTCCTTCATCAATTTCGCTTCACCCATCAGGCACAATCTCAGTAGTCCCATCTGGGTCCCCAAGATCCAACATCATATGCATGTTTTGCACGGTTTACTTGCTCGACCTTTAGCGCGCAATCAACAGAGGTTTTCTCTCACCCCTCCTTGCCACGGGTCGATCGTTTAATGGAATTGATCCGCTTTCATCTAAAACCATTTATAGTTTAATGGCGCTCCGATCACTACCGCGGGTTTCCAGAGCGCGGGTCCCACCTTTGTACTTTTTAGTGCTTTTGCCTTTTTGCCTATGGTTCTTTGGCTTCCCATGTGTCTGTGTGCTCGAGCTTCCTCCATTATGGCCATGTTCACCTAGCGATGTGTGCTTAGCACTAATTGCGCATCAAAAACCTCTTTATTTTCCCGATCCGGGCCTCCCAGGGGCTACTTTTCCCTTCTGTGCAGTCTCCATGGGCCTCGGTCAGCGCGCTTTGACCGAGGTCCTCGTCGTTCCACGCTGGTTTCCATTACCACTGATTTAGGATGTTTTTGAATGATGTTTTGTAATTCTTTAGAGATTTATCCCCACCTAATACAGTCATGGTTCTTTGACAGTCTTTATGGATCCCATTCAGATCAATAGTTGACAATGGTTGGCCATTTTAACTAGGTTTGACCATGGGTGAACATGGTTTGACCAATTTAACTATGGTTCATGATATTTTTCTATTGTAGATTATGATTTTCCATGTCGAATATATTCAACCAGGCAGACCTTGGTTGACCTTTTTCAATCATTCTAACCACATTTGACCATCATTGGACATGTTGAGCATTGTTCAGCATGGGCTGACCATGGATTTCCAAAGTGACTATGGTGAATATGGTTGACAAAAGGTGACTATGGTGAATATGGTTGACAAAAGATGACCATGGTTGGCCATGGTTAACTAATGTTTACCATGGATTACTATTATTGATTATGGCAAGTAGAGGTTGAGAATGGTTGACTATGGTGACCATAGTTAACTATGGGCAACTATAGTTGACTATGGTCAAAGATAGTTAACCATAGCCATCGATCAACTTTGGTTAATCATGATCAAATATGGCCAACCATGATCAATTATGGTCAACCATGATTGATCATGGTCATTTTTGGTAAAACATGGTTAATCGCGGCCATATTCATCAACCATAATTACCCATAGAGATCATGGTTAACCATGGTCAAATCTGGTAAACCATTTTTACCATATTTGTATTGCTAATTATGTATTCATAGAAGTATATGTTACACGTTCACTTGGAGTATCAACTTTAGCCACCCAAATACTCTCTTATTTATAACAAACTAGTTTTTAGAATTGATAAGATAAGTAATAAAAAATATGTGTTCAGCCAATTCAAGATCTAACCACGACTTGATTTTGGGGCATGGGATTTAAGTGAGTGGGGTTGGGGTGGATGAACCTATTGTAGCAGCTACAACCACCCTCCAAATTTTTTCCTATGCTTTGATTTTGGAGTCTTCCTTCCTATCCATAGTAGCTTATCTTACACTGATTCAGGTATTCATGCTTCGATTGAGACTTATATTTTTAATTTGTTCTTGTGTTTTCTTGTTTCAACACTTAACAAATCTTTCCAACTCACAAGCTAATATTTCAACTTGGTCACACAGTAGTTCTGGGATTGCCTCTAGAAATGACATAATTCTTGAGACCATTCAACCTTGATGATTGGAATTGCGCAGGTCAGACCGGAACTCAACCTTAAGCTCAGAAAATGCGTAGTCTTGCACGACAACCCAACACTAAGCCCAGAAATTCCCTCTTTGAGGTCAGAAATGGCATAGTGCATTAAGCTAGAAAGTTGTTGAGTTCCTCATAATTGTGCAATCTTTCTCGACAGTGTGCACGGAAAGTTTCCCCAAAAACATCCAAAAAGCTAAAAATAAAAAAGAATCCCTAAAAAATAGGGATCCATTATTAGTATCCCAAAGGAGGCACACTCGTTATTTTTAGAAACTTCTACCAAGTGTCATTTTTTCCTTGGTTTTAGGCATGCACATCATCAAACCTAATTTGCTCCAATCTATTTAATCAATGCCTTTAAATCGCATTTTCTCATTCGATCTTGGAGCTCTAGAATTCCTAAGGAGATCAAGGAGCCTTCGGTGTAGTCATCGTAGATTTTTCAGGTGACTTTCACCTTTATTGTCTTTTATCAATTTTTTGGTCACTTTTTGTCATTTCACTTGTGCGAGTGTTGTTATTCTTATTTCTCTTCATAGTTGTTGGAATTTAAAATTATTTTAGGTTGTATAGGTGTTGTTCCAAATTGTCATTTTCCTTTCACAAGTGCCACATATGTTTGTTGGCTTTTGCATTGATGGCCGTTGTTGTAGTGACTCCCCTCACATACTTGATTTTCCTTTAGTTTGTTTAGTTTCTAAACTTTATCTACATTGATTCATTCATACTTAGTCAGATATGCACCCAAGCTCACATCATCACTTATTTCTGCTCATTTTCCACACTTCCACCAGGAAGATCTGCACTTTCCTTGGCCATATTTTGCATTGACCAGTTGGGCACTATGCAATCCTAAGGCTTAAGCTAAGATCTTAGCCTCTAGAACTGTGTAGTGCATAATACAAGCTAGCCCAACTGCACATTGCGCAGTTCTAGAGCTCAACTTGTCACCTTGGCCACTAAGACTGTGCAATGTCTAGTCTCTGCCCAAGCTGAACTACACATTGAACAGTATCAAGCCTAAGGTTGCATCCTTTATTGTTGGGACTATGCAATAACAATTACTACAACCAGTCTCCCTTGCTTGTTGATGAAAACTACACAATCCCTCTCATCATTTTTTCAGTTTGATGCTTGATCATGCAATATGCAAAATGCTAATGTTTGCTTGCCATGAGTATCTTTTTGTCCCACAGGTACCACATTTGAGAAGCACTTCTCTCGAGTAGTCATTGCCACCATGGAACCAAAGACATCTTTTTCAAAAGAGATGACTGAAAGTAGCATTGGAAAAGAAGTTGGTCAACACTAGAAGACTTGCTAGTATATGCAGTCATTGAGGTATTTATGGAAAAAGGGTAAAAAATAACATGGAAGCAAGTTAATGAAGCTATTTTATAAAACAATCTTGAGGTAGATCTAGAGGACCGACAAGTTTATCTCGGTATCTGGCTGTTAGGACTGTACAAGGTTCATGCATATATCCAACCTTCCCATGTGCAGATGTCATCAGCTAGATTGTTTCACACATTGATGAGAAGACCATGACATTGAGCAATGGTAGCATACAAAAGCTTGCTACCATTCTCATAGAATATTATCAGTGAATATATCACTTTCTTTAGTTTGTGAAGCTCATGGACACTTTTGTCTATGCCACCAACATCTATGTGAACATGTCAAGATATATTGTTAAAGGTTGGGTGAAAGAGCCATTGAATTTTCGACACACATTGACCCATTCATACAAGCCCACGTAGTTAATTGGGGGGTTAGAGTGAGGGAAGAGCCCCCCATTTGTTGCAACGATTGCGCAGCGGGGGGTTTGAGAGGGGCAGGTAGCCCCCCTCTACAGGGTCTGGTGCAGCGGCCCGGGGAATTTCTTGTGGACCCTATATTAGGTTGGGTAGATGCATGGCTTTCACACATGGTTTTGGACAGGATGGTTTTTCGTCCATCGTTTTGGATGCGATGTTTTTTGGTCAATGGTATTGGATGCTTTAGTATGTATAAATATGTATTGTAACATTGAAAGGAACATGATGGAAAATCAAGATGGTAGTCCCAGTTTTTGGATCTAGAGGAAAATCTATGTGTATATGAGTTTTATGTGTTATGTTCTCGCATTGTTTATTTTCTATTGTTAGAATTCGTAAGCAGGTAATTTCTATATGGGGTTAAAACCTACATTTGGTATTGGGGCCTTTTTGGCTTCAAGGGGACGCCTTTGTTGCTAAGGGGTTTTGCTCGGTCCTGTGGTAGACCCTATTCAGTGGGAGATTTGTGTGATCGATTCTGGTGGTGAAAGAAGATGGCGAATAGTGGAAAGATAGAGATCAAGAAATTTAATGGTCTGAGTTTTGAGTTGTGGAAACTCAATATGGAGGATCTGTTGGTGGATAAAGATCAATGGATTGCGATAGATCCGGATACTAAACCAACGGCAATGTCTGATGAAGAATGGAAGAAGTTGGATCGGAAGGAAAAAAGCACAATATGATTATGTGTCTCAGATTCAGTATTGTTGAATGTATCAGGGGAAGCTACAACGAAAGCTTTGTGGGACAAGTTAGGGACTTTGTACCAATCTAAGTCTCTGGTGAATAAACTATTTCTACGGAAAAATTTGTATAACCTGAGGATGAAGGATGGAGACTCAGTGACAGAGAATTTGAATGCATTTAATACTATGGTAAGTCAGTTATTGTCTATTGATATTAAAATTTTAGATGAAGATAAGTGCATTAGTTTGTTGTGTTCTCTACTAGATTTCTAGGATAGTCTGGTTATTGCAATAAGTAGCAATGAAACTGCCTTGCAGTTTGATGAAATAGTCTCATCCTTACTGATAGAGGAGATGAGATGGAAAAATATGGAGAGCCAAAATGGTGATGCATTATCTGTATGAGGACAGTCCTAGAACAGAAACAAAAATAAGTCATCGAGTGGGAGATCTAAATCTAGAGGGAGATCTAAATCTCTAGGAAAATGTGTAAATGTGGTGTGCTAGAAATGAAGAAAGGAAGGACACTACAAAAGGGACTGTAGATCTAAAGCTCCTAAAAAAGGAAAGGGATCTAATGATGCTCCTTTTGCAGAAGAAAAACCCACCTCAGATGAAGGTGGGGATGTGTACTTGGCTTCTTCAAGTACACATGTAGATCATGAGGCATGATTGATTGACTCAGGTTCATCCTTTCACTTAACTCCCCATAGAGAGTGGTTCTACGAGTATGATAAATACGATGGTGGTGATGTCTTCTTAGGGGATGATAGGAAGGCTAGAATCGTTTGTCATGGAAAAGTAAAGTTGAAGTTGCAAGGTGGTAGGGTTAGAACACTTCTGGGTGTTCTACATATTCCTACATTGGCTAGAAATATGATTTCTGTAAGCAAGCTGGATGATGCAGGTGTAAAAACAATGTTCAAGATGGATACCTGCAAGATGCTTCAGGGAGCACTGGTATTGATGCGGGGAGTCCATATTAGAACTCTTTACAAGCTACAAGGTATCAATATTGTTGATGGGTGCAACAGTTTTGTGGTTCTTAAAAATGGAGTAGAAAATCTAGTGGTCTTTGGAGAGAAGACCATGTTATGGCATTAAAGGCTTTTACATATTGGAGAGAAGGTCCTTTGAATACTTCATGGTAAAGGTATGGTAGAAGGTTTGAGTAATAGCTCTCTAGATTTTGATTTCTGTGAATTTTTTTTATATGTGAAGCAGAGTCGGGTGAGTTTTCCCTCTGGTGGTAAGAGGGTGAAACAAATATTAAAGCTTGGGTACAGTGATGTGTTTGGACCTGTGAAGGTTCCATTAATAGGTAAGTCTGTGCACTATGTATGGTTATAGATGATTTCTCAAGGAATACATGGATATATTTCCTTAAGAAGAAATTTGAAGTCTTTGACAAGTTTAATGAATTTAAGGCTCTGGTGGAAAACCAGATAGAGAAGCAGATAAAGGTGTTGAGGTTAGATAATGGTGGAGAGTTTTGTAGCAATGGATTTGAATAATTCTGTAAGAAGTGTGGTATAGCATGACAGAAGACTACTCCATACACACTTGAGCAAAATGGAGTTGCAGAAAGAATGAACAAGATGTTGATGGAAAGGGCAAGAAGCATGCTCAATGGTGCTGGGTTAGGACAGGAATTATGGGTAGAGGTGGTGGAGACAACATGTTACCTAGTGAATAGATCACCTTCATCAGCATTGGAGGATAAGACTCTACAAGAGGTGTTGGCTTGTTGGCGCCTGACCTAGGTTTAGAGGTGATTTAGCCAAAGAAATCCCGGTACTAATGGCCCTTTCAGAAATAGTCCGCGGAGCGCACACTGAGGTCTCACCCAATGTATTATGGGAGGGTGCTAGAACCAAGTTTCTACAACTTGGGGATGTATGATGGGTTCATGGTTTGACCCTGCGCACACATCGCTACGCGCACTTATCAGTACTTCGCAGCCGGTGATGCTGCCTTCGTGCAGCCCTACTCGGGGGCCAAATAGTGTTATTACCCAAGTCCTTGCTAGTAACCTGATATTAATTAATTAACTTATCTTATTGTTGGCATTATGAGATAAGTGTTGTCCTTGATGGAAAACCACACTGATGAAAAATCATAGTGCAGAAGGTCAGCATCAAGGAATTGATGATCAGACTATAAGAAGAAGAGAAAGTTCATACACGCAGGTTCATTAAGCCCAAGTCACGTATACAAGCAGGTTCACTATATACCAAGTCGTGTATACGCAGGTTCGCTATATACCAAGTCGCGTGTACACACTGGTTGGCTTCAGTAAAAGCGCGTGTATGTGGAAAACTTATCTTTGGTCCATGGCGGTTATTCCTTGGAAGTTGTGCCTATGGTTTTGGACCTTGGTGTCTCGACGGACGTGTTGATCCCTAGTTTTGAAGTTGATGGTATTGGATATCTATGGTTTTGGCTCTTGAACTAGACCTAAGGCTATATAAGGAGAAGGAAATCATTAGGCAAGTGAATCTGAAATGTCTTGAATATCTAAAGAAGTATGAGATCCAGTATGTAGGTTATGGGTTGATGATGCATTGCTTGATTTCAGCTAAGGAGGGATCTCACCGGCTGATTGAGAACAAGATCTAAGGAGAGATCAGGATCAAATGGTTTGAAATGAACTATCTTTATGATGCTTATTCTAGATCTACATACTGACGCATGTATTGTTCTATAAGTGTTATGAGTATGACTGATGTCTGGTACAGCTGCAAAGTTATGAGAAATTATTTTTAGATCTGTACGCGGGTTGTCTTTGGCAAAAGGGCGTATACACGCGGGTTTGATTCATCGAAGTAGCGTATACATTTTAAAGCTTGATATTTGAAGTTGCAGATGGGTCTGATGGTTATTACAGAGTTCTGTGTCTGCTCTGTGTTCTGGTGACGGTGTTGTTAACAGGGTTTCAGTGATTCAGAGTTTGATGATTGTTTTGAGCTTCAATGATAGTTATGGGTCCAGTATGAAAATTGGATGAAAGTGGCCTTTCAGATTATATGTTGTGCTTCAGTGTATCCAGTCTGAAAATTGATGAAACGTGGTACCTGGAGGAGAGAAGATTGTAGGCAAGCACCTACGTACTAGTATCTAAGCTAGTACAAAAGCTAAGGGAGATCTTTGGAGCATTGTAGCAGGTAGCAGCCTGTGTACTAGTAAATGGATCGGCTAGTACAAGAGCAAAGGGGGTTGTAGCTCCCATACTGGTATAAGACTGCACCAGTACAAATATTGTAAAAGGATTTTCTTATTAAGAAGAAGATTGAGATGACTTGCAGCAGGTGGTTTTCACCCACATTGGGTTTCCACCTTATATCTTTGTGTTCATGTGTGTGGCTTTTGTGTGATGATCTGTTCTGTTATACTGCACCTGTTTACTGTTAATATGGTTAATAATGTTCTGATGCAATTACTGAAGATAAGCTAACTGAATCATAAGATTTCTGGATATACGCTAGTTGCTTTAGACACAGCAGCATGTACACGCGGGTTCACTTAACTGAAGTAGCGTATATGTTTGTTAGCATTGAAAAAGTTTTAATGATCTGATAATACTGATTCACCCCCCCCCCCCTCTCAGTATTATTTCCAACAATTGGTATCAGAGCAGGTCCTTTGGTAGAAGCTTGATCACTTGAAGGAGATCCGTGGAACAATGGGAAAGAAGCTTAAGAAGAAAGCTCATAAGAAGAAGAAGACATCTCAGAAGATCTATGACAGTGGGAGAGTCAATTGGGGATTAGGTATAAGAAGTTCTTCAGATTCAGAATCAGATTCAGAATCATTATCAGGTATGAATGTGTTATCCTCTGATGTTCCTGCTATATTTCCTTGTGAAAGTGATGGAAGTGATAGTGAAACTACTGAACATGCTTTTATGGGTGAGCAAGAAAAGTATCAAATAGAGGCAGTATTTAGAAGGCTTGCAGACAAAGTTAAAGATCAACAAGATCTATTAAACAAAAGGGAATGTGCTTTCAAAGAAAAAGTTACCAAACTAAAGGCCCAACTAGAAGAAGGAAACAAGGTAAGAAAGCTTCTCAAGGACAAGGAAGACCAATGTCAAAAATTGCAGCATGAAGTGACATCATTAAGAAAAGAAGTCAACGAAAGAAGCACAACCATCAAGAAACTCAAAGATAGATCCAGCTACTATGAAAATCTTGAAGCTACAATCCTCGCACTAAAAGGAGATCTTGAAGAATCAAAGAAGCAGAATACAGATCTACTCCAAGCTATTGCAATACAAGAAAACGAAGCCACCAGCTTAAAATCTCAACTAGAATGTGCCTTCCGAGTTCGTCAAATGCAGCAGGATCTGAATGAAGAACAAGAAAAGGAGATTCTCAAACTAAGGGAACAAATGGAAGAAGGAAGGAAAGTTGAAGAAGATTTTAAAAAGCAATCTCTTGAAAAGGAAGAATAGCTTCAGATTGAGGTAAATATCTTGAAAGGTAAACTAGAAGAAAAGGATAAGCTTTTACGATTTCAAGATAGTTCTAAAGTCTTGGATGATATTCTTAGTAATCAAAGGTCTCCTGCTATAAAGACTGGTCTTGGTTTCCATGAATCTGTTGAAGGTGAATCTAGTTCACAAGGTGAGGCAAGGAACTCTAAAGAGAAATCTAAAGTGATCAACGAAGAAATGAAAGATCAATCTCATCATCAACCAAGAAAAGAGATTCCTCAAAGAAAACCCTTTACTCCTCCTATGAATAATGTTGAATGTTATGTATGTCATAATTTTGGACATGTTGCAGCTAGATGTAGAAGAAGAAGGGTTCAAGACCATTATGCAGAAAGATCATCACATTCAAGGTACTTTTATGGATATTGCTTTGCTTGCAATATGTTTGGTCACAAAGCTGCTGATTGCTACAGGAGGAATATGAAACATGTAAGATGTTATGCATGTAACAAGCTTGGACATAGAGCAAAGGAATGCAGGAACAAAGGATGGACATCACACCAAAAGGAGAAAACCTCATCACACTTGAAGATATGGAGGAAGAAGGAAGTACAGTCAGCACAATGTACTGAGACACAGCACAACACAGACATATCAGACTCAGGGGGAGATGAAAGTGTAAAAATTCAGTGTTCTGAATCTCATACGCAAGTTCCTTAAAGGGAAGTCGCGTACATACGCGAGTTAGACACTGCAAAGTCGCGTATATGTCAGTCTCAGGAAAAGCAGTGGGGACAAGATCAGAAAACGGATCTGATATGATTCAGTCTATTATTTGCTCTATTGGTTACAGTCTGCTGAGGATGTGTGGAAATGTTTTGTTACTTGTATGATGTCTAGAAGTGTTTTGATCCTAACTTGATGATGATGATGTTTTGATGCTTATTTCTGATATATGCATGATCAGATCTAACAGATGGCACTAGTTGAGGGGGAGCATATGCCTTTAGTAATTCATTTTTGGCCTTATGGTTAATAATCCTTGGTGATGATTCTTATATGGCTAAATGATATATCTTGCTATGATGTGGTTGTGAGTTGTCTATGATAAACTCTCATATGATTCTTGAAGTTACATAGAAGATGTTCAGATCAGATTTATGGTTGATTCTTTGATGATGCATATATTGTGCTTACATGGTGATCTTCATAAGGACAAGGAGAAGTACAAAGCTTGAATACACATCTTTCTCACTTGATGATGATTCACTCATATACTGCTATTGTCATATGCATAAAAATCATACAGTTATGATGCAGGCACTCTTGTGGATAAGGATTGTTGTTGTTGATGATATCAAGAAGTTTTGTCAAATGAGCTTGAGCTCAAGATACATAGTGCTGATACATGGATGACTACTCAAAGTTGCTTTGTTGGAGACATGACATACCTTGCTGCAGGACATTTACAGGTTGCTGATATGAAAATGGTTGTACGCGAGTTTCATAAGGCCTATCCGCGTATATACGCTTGTTTATGTGGATGCAGACGCGTATATGGAGTTTTGAAGGAAATCAGTAGGGACAGATGTTGGTGGCAGAAAGTCTGATATGGGTCTGACAGAGATCATCTGGCACAGGTTCAGGGGGAGCAGATAATCTTCCAATGATGCATTGTTGGCATTATCTTAAAGTTTTTTGTTCTGGTTCACATTTGTTGTTGGTTTCAGGTGGAACAAAGGTGAAAGGAGAACAGAAGGATCTCTTGGTTGCTGATCTGAATGGTGATTATCAGATGCTGCTGGTGACTTTCATAAGTCTTGGTCTAGTTCTTTCGTCTATATGTCATATATCTCTTTTGTGGTATCTCTTTCATGGTGTCAAGGTCATGTGACGGCCTATTTTGGTTTCCCCACTATGCCTGGGATGATTGATGCAATATGATTGGTTGTCATATGTAAACTTTTGATGTATCCCCACTTGGTTGGGTGGATGAGTCAATTTTTGTATACCCTCACTTAGTTGAGAGATGGATGTATGTATGAGTCTTTGGTGATAGGAAGGTCTTTTATGATGTATAGAGTCATGTTCTTCTTGAAGAACATCTTTTGCAGATCTTGCCTACAGTCAGGAAGAGCATGAACAACACACTTTAGCAGTACAGAGACTTGGCATGTACTCAGGGGGAGCATTGACAGATTGGTACACTTTGGCATATACAAAGGGGGAGATCATTCAAATATTTTAACAGATACTCAGGGGGAGTATGGACAGAGAAATGTTCAGCAAAAGAAGAGAACATCTTGGTCCACCCTTTGCCCTTGATGTCAAAGGGGGAGAGTGATTTGGTGTTGTTGCCATCAAGTCCAAAGGGGGAGATTGTTGGCATTATGATGCATGTGTTGTACTTGATGGCAACCCTCTCATAGAAGAATATCTCACTTATGTATAACTGGATGAATCTTTAGAAGAGATATCAGACGTGACTGATGGAGGACAGCTCAAAGGAATCAGATGATAGTTCTAAGTGTGACAAGTTAGCTTTGCCATCAAGTCCAAAGGGGGAGATTGTTGGCATTATGAGATAAGTGTTGTCCTTGATGGCAAACCACACTGATGACAAATCATAGTGCAGAAGGTCAGCAGCAAGGAATTGATGATCAGATTATAAGAAGAAGAGAAAGTTCATACACACAGGTTCATTAAGCCCAAGTCGCGTATACAAGCAGGTTCGCTATATACCAAGTCGTGTATACGCAGGTTTGCTATATACCAAGTCGCGTGTACACGCTGGTTGGCTTCAGTAAAAGCGCATGTATGTGGAAAACTTATCTTTGGTCCACGGCGGTTATTCCTTGGAAGTTGTGCCTATGGTTTTGCACCTTGGTGTCTCGACGGACGTGTTGATCCCTAGTTTTGAAGTTGATGGTATTGGATCTCTATGGTTTTGGCTCTTGAACAAGGCCTAAGGCTATATAAGGAGAAGGAAATCATTAGGCAAGTGAATCTGAAATGTCTTGAATATCTGAAGAAGTATGAGATCCAGTATGCAGGTTATGGGTTGATGATGCATTGCTTGATTTCAGCTAAGGAGGGATCTCACCGGCTGATTGAGAACAAGATCTAAGGAGAGATCGGGATCAAATGGTTTGAAATGAACTATCTTTATGATGCTTATTCTAGATCTACATATTGACGCATGTATTGTTCTATAAGTGTTATGAGTATGACTGATGTCTGGTACAACTGAAAAGTTATGAGAAATTATTTTTAGATCTGTACGCGGGTTATCTTTGGAAAAAGGGCGTATACATGCGGGTTTGATTCATCGAAGTAGCGTATACATTGTAAAGCTTGATATTTGAAGTTGCAGATGGGTCTGATGGTTATTACAGAGTTCTGTGTCTGCTCTGTGTTCTGGTGACGGTGTTGTTAACAGGGTTTCAGTGATTCAGAGTTTGATGATTGTTTTGAGCTTCAATGATAGTTATGGGTCCAGTATGAAAATTGGATGAAAGTGGCCTTTCAGATTATATGTTGTGCTTCAGTGTATCCAGTCTGAAAATTGATGAAACGTGGTACCCGGAGGAGAGAAGATTGTAGGCAAGCACCTACGTACTAGTATCTAAGCTAGTACAAAAGCTAAGGGAGATCTTTGGAGCATTGTAGCAGGTAGCAGCCTGTGTACTAGTAAATGGATCGGCTAGTACAAGAGAAAAGGGGGTTGTAGCTCCCATACTGGTATAAGACTGCACCAGTACAAATATTGTAAAAGGATTTTCTTATTAAGAAGAAGATTGAGATGACTTGCAGCAGGTGGTTTTCACCCACATTGGGTTTCCACCTTATATCTTTGTGTTCATGTGTGTGGCTTTTGTGTGATGATCTGTTCTGTTATACTGCACATGTTTACTGTTAATATGGTTAATAATGTTCTGATGCAATTACTGAAGATAAGCTAACTGAATCATAAGATTTATGGATATACGCTAGTTGCTTTAGACACAGCAGCGTGTACACGCGGGTTCACTTAACTGAAGTAGCGTATATGTTTTTGAGCATTGAAAAAGTTTTAATGATCTGATAATACTGATTCACCCCCCCCCCCCCCCCCCCCTCTCAGTATTATTTCCAACACTTATCTGTATGCTTTCATTTATATTTACCAATATTCACCATTCATATAGTAGCGCGTAGTAAATAGACAATATAATTGCAATTGATATCAAACATGTAATAACATAAGAACAGATACACGAAATTCAGGTAAACTTCTCTTTATTATTCTTATTCCTTGGTTACAAACTCGACTCCACTCTATGCATTCAGCTGCAGGGGTCCATGCACTCAGAAACAGAATCTAATAGGCCTCTGTGCACTCAGCTGCAGAGCCTCTTCCTACAACTACGAACCAAGATACCAGACTCTTACTCTATGCTCGCTATCCTTTTTACTCCATTCATTTTTTACCTTTCTTTTCTACTTTACAACTTAGAGCCTCGCTCTATTATACAATCCCATGGTCTGCGGACCATGGGTAGGCGAACACTACATTCAAAACTTAGGGCAGACAACTCTATGACTCTAACATACAATTTGTGCTCCTTGCCTGCAATTCACGGAGTTTTTACAATAATATTATTCAAAACATGGGCTTTGAGCCCCAAAACATGCTGCGGGGGGATTCCATGCCCAATAGGCCCCCAAAACAAACATCGTGACTCACCCTTGAGTCACTCTGTTGGCGTGGTAATGTTGGCGTAGAGTCCTTCTAGCAGGTCCCGAACGGTCGTGATGTTTGCAGTGCACCTAGCTGCTGCTTGTTGTACTTGTTGCATTCTCTCTTCTTAGCCCTCTATTTCTGGCGTGCCACTGTGCATCTGTGCATGCATCCCCTAAATATGCGTGAGATTTCCTTTAATATCTTATGTTATTGTGAAGGCTTCATCAATCCATGGCTAGATACGCACTTTGAGAGCTGCTTCCTTATGGAGTGCCGCATCCACTTTCTCCTTTAATGCCTTGGCTTACTGCATCCTCGTAAGACACTGACTGAGAGCTACTATCTTCACAGTTCCTTGGATCTTGTCATACTACAACTGGAGTTCTCATGCCTCTATCTCCAACCACTGGATGTTGGGGTCCTCCTGTAACATTGTGAGGACCTCAAGCACTTGTTCCAACATGTTGGTACAGTCGCGCACTGCACCTCCAATCTCTTCCAACCCTATTGTAATAGCATTGGCGTGTTGTTCTTCGATTTCTATGGGAGTGGAAGACTACGCCTTCAACCATAGCTCGGTGATCTAGAGATTCTGTTCTAGCTGCACCCTTGTTGTATCTTCTCTCGCGTTATAGACTCCATTGGCCAAACTATGGATCCGTACTTCCACTGGTAGATGTGCTATGACAGCTAACTCTGGGACACATCCGCAAGCGTCATCTACTGTCTCCACCAATCTTTGCTTCTACGACACCAATTCGTCGTGCTCTAAGATGAGTTGCTCCATATTGATCTTCTGTCCACTAAGAACTTGGATTGTGCAGTTGTCCCTAGCGCATAGCTCTGCTGTTATTCCATCCTGTAGCTAATAGACTGCTTCCCAGGGAAGGGTACCTAGATTAAGGCTAGGGCCTTTCATCCTGGTAACCATCAGTCAGTCCATCACATTTGATGCTACTAATGCTCCCTCTAGCAACACTATTGTGTTAGCCATCCTTGCGCGCATCATCTGCTCTACTGCTAAAGTACCTACTGCGACGTGGGTAGACAAGGTACCTTCTTGAGGGGCCCACACTTGTAACTCTTGCAGCTTTGCCCTAAGGGCCTCCAACATAGTTTGGTGCTCTATCCTAAACTCTTGTAACACTTCGTTGGTGACATCGTAGACTGTCTCACCTGATGCCATAGAGATCTCCTTTAGTTAAGGTGATCACGTCAATGGCTAGCTTCGAGGCCTTGACCTTCTTTCTTGGACCCGATCTCTTTGCAATGCGTGGCCATTTTAACCGAGTGGAAACCATTCCTGGTTCCACACTACCTTATACTATTTCTGGTTGCTGTACCTCCTTTCTTAAGGATGATACTTGGCCCTCATTTGACTGTGTTGTTATTGTTGCTTCTGCGGCTCCCCGTGTTGTCTTTTCCTCAACTGTTTCTTTTTCGTTCCATCGTTTCTCTGCTAAATGAATGGCACATAGCTTAGTATCATCCTTCCTTTTCTCTGTTGCCTCTTTTTCCAGTTCTACCAAATTTGGGGCGCGCCAATCAGGAGGCCATGTCTCCAATACTATAAATATCATGTCGTCGGTGGCTATGAATGGTAGCTTCGTCCACTGCTTCGTTGGATCCTCCTTCACCCTGATGTATATGTTGTGCATATCCACCTTAAACTCTGCAAAACTATTTAGATTGTTGTACACCCTAGGTGATAGGCGCGGCCTCCTGTTGATGCACATCTGGAAGCTTGCCTCCATGAGCACCTAGAAAATCTTGATGTTGCAGATCTGTTTTGCGTCCTTGGTGGCCCAAAGCGAACCGTACCTCACAGCCTCTAGTAACTCTCTGTCAATGTGGGGGAATTGACTGTCCTCTGGTACTTCTCTCGCTACCAGCAATATGGCTAAGAGCAACCACATGTAGTGGAAGGTCTTACCTGGTTCCTAGGCTTCGCAACAGTTTTTCCAAAATTATTCGCAGAGGAATTCGGCCCAGTTGAACTGAATCCCCTCCGCGCACTGCTCAGCCAGCACGACCACCGGTGCTAGTACCTCATCAGCTTGGCATTTTCTCATCACTTTGCCTGCTAGGAGTTGGGTGGCTACGCGTACCCCCTTATCTTTGATGCTAGAGATGACATAGCCCCTCTTATTTTTCTTCAACTTATACTTTTCCTTCATGGCCTCTGCAAGGGCCACATCACTACTTATTCTGGCTATCGTCGCAGGGTCCATTCCTTTACAAGGAAGCTGAGAAATCTAGTGAATGAGGTATACCGTGATGGGAATAGGCTCCTCCAGCCATAGATACCCATCATGGACCAGGCACAATAACTACCTGATGACGAAAATGGTGATGGGTGTGTGGTGGAAATGCAATATCCATAACAAGTGCAGAAACCTAGCCTTTTCCACACTGCACAGCCATTTTCGCAGCTTTAACGCTATCACTGCCCCCTCCGTATTCTACTTCATTAGCTCAGCTGTCTCTAAGTGCGGGAACTCTCGTCATCCGCGAGGTCCCAGTCTTCAAATTTCATGGTTGGCACGTGGCCTAGGTGCGTGCCCTCAAATATAATGTCGTCGGGGAGGAGCGAGGTCTAGAGTAAGCTTTTTGTTTCACCTAGGTTCTTTGGCACCTTGGTTTTCCCTTTCCGTGGAGGGACATATGCCAAAATTTTTGTTGCAGAGCGCAATGGTTGGATGTCCTCCTCCACGTCTTTTTCTTCTTCTGTAGTGGCAATTAGGGCCTGCAAATCTTCCTCCTCTTCATCTATTTCAATTGTAACTGCCTTACCCTTCTCTTCCATGGATAGTTTGTGCCATGGATTCCTTGCGGACATGCGTACTGGCCCCATTTCCTGTTTATCCTTCTTGGGCCTTGGTGTTCGTGGTGATTTCTGTTACCACCTCAGTGCCTTCTAGAACATCCTCCACCATGTGGGTCTGCGCGGCCTCATCAGTGGTTACTGTTAGCTACCTATACCAATAGGTTTCATATTTCATGATTGGCAAAGAAAGTTCCAAATATGCTCTGCTTTAATGATACAAAGATCCCATATTTCCAAGAGAAGACACTGTGTGTATATAGCCTTATGGTGACTCAATTTTGATGGATGGTCCAAAAGCCTAATCTGGATCATGCCATGTTTCAATTTTCTGTTGTAGATTAGAGAAAGAAGTCTGTCCAAACTGTTTAATCTTGGCAGGCCAGTAGCTTAGGTAGAGAATTAAGGTTCCCAACTGCTAAATCTGGGACCTTGGAAGCAATAAGGGTAGTTCTAGATAGGAAATCAAAAGAAAAGGCAAAGAGAAAAGAAAAGGCAAATAAGGGTCTGCAAGTCTAAGTGCACCCTCCATGAAGAAACAAAAAAATGCTAGGCAAATAGATGGGTAAGTAGATGGGGTTGCAGAAATGTCATTCCTTACAATTGAAAATGTGCTGACCTATTCACCAAGGAGCATCAATTGATTGAGAAGCTCTTCTTCTCCATCAGGTGGCAGCAAAGCAAAGGAGCATGCCTAACATTCCATTTTCTCTTTTCCCATTCATAACTAACATCCCTTCATCAGTTGTGTTCATAAGAGAACTTGAGGTTTATGCTGGTGCTTAATCGTTCAAAAGCCACACTTCTTGTCTAAAATTCTTTTCATTTTGATCTACTCCCTTAAACTAAGTGGTTTTCAAATAAACTTAGTGATTTCATTCCTCATTTACCTCTTTTATCCATATTAACCCTTAACTTTACTATCTAAATCCCCTGTGTCCCCCTTTCCCTACTATAATAACACTATGGTGTATAAATCCCATCATTAAATAGATATCCTCCCTTTAGCACTATAGCTAAATAAGTTTGTCAAGGGAGACATTAGTCCATCAGGGACTATAATCAACCCTATCAGGGGGTTGCTCTGACCTCAGGTTGGAGTGACAGCCTCCCCCTAAGCCATCACCTCACCTCTGTCCAATAAATTCCACAAGAACCCCCTCCCTCTGCTCAAACCCACTTTTTAAACCTTTTTCCCCCTTGGGTTAACCTTGCCCAGAAAAAACCCACAAAAAGCACTAAACCTAAGGTTCTCCGCCCAGATTATTTAAAACGAATATTTTAATATGCTGGCGGGACCCCCCCCAACCTGCACGATCCGTCGGAAGGCCCGCCAGCCGTTGATCGTCTTCCACCCACGATCCAATGGTGGGCGGGCATTTTCAGTGTTGGATCTGCCGACCTTTAGCGTCCGGGGAACGGTGGTTTTCCGCCCTGTACACGGGACGTGTGGCAGGCTGCGGGGTTGTTCGGAGCCCCCCTCCCCGATGCCGCCTTTCCCCAAAGGTGGTGCGGGGAAACCGCTTACCACCATCCCGTTACCACCTGCCCCTTACGACATGCATACGTCATCCTGACGTAGCGCCCTTCCCCGCCCCCGCATCGTGTGGCCCTCCACGTAGTCCTGCCACCTTATCCATTGGCCACCGTGTCCTGCCACCTTGGCCCACACCTCAGCAGCCACGTCACCCCCGTACCCGGGCCCACCATGACGTCATGCTGACGTCATCGGCGGGAAGGCGCCAATTACCTATTTTTTTCGAATTTGTCGTTAAAGTCACAGTTTAAGTCGTTTTTATGTCATTTTCGTGCAAAAGAAGACATAGCCGTTGCAGCTGGTTCACTGCCAAAGCGCCTCCGGACCTCCAAATTCAAATTTGAAACCGTACCAACTCATCAATTTTGCCTCCATAGTCCGGCCCGCAAGCTTTTCAAGCGTTTTATCCAGGTATTCACCGTAATTCTTCCATTTTGCCCGTGCATACCATTTCTCTGTAAAAATCACCATTAAAGCACTTGTCAAAATTCCATACAAGCTCTGTCTACTACCTAAAAGTGAGCTAAGGTAACCTGCATTACCCCGGAACCAGAATTTAACACTAAAACAGTTAAAAACGCGGACCAAGATTCTAAATTTGTCCTCGAGGGGCCCGGCATTGTTCCCTTTTGCCGGGTGTAGACCTGCTGCAGCTGCCTTCCTAAGTATACCTCTCATAACCTCGCATACCCCCAGCAATTCACAACCCCTGTGAATTTACTAAAATCTGCAGAGGCAAGCCTGCTTTTCCATTTTAAAAAACATTTCACACATTGTCCATAGTTGTCCTATCATTTGAACTCTTAGGAGGTTTGCAAACCATTGCACCCATCTTACTCAAAATCAAATCATACAATGGCTACCCCTGCACCCACAGCTCTCAGTGTTGCTCCATTAAATCCACCCAATAAAGACTTGCAGTCCTTGCCTCTTGCTGACCAGGACTACCTTATTGAAGACTATGTGGGAGACAGGGATTTTCTGCAGACCTTCAGGCAGTTGAGAGAGGACTACCTGAATGGTCATGATACATATGGCATATGGGAGTCCAACCTGCCATACTATTGTCTCCCCGCTGTAAATGTGTTTCCTGAAATCATTCGCCTATGTGCTGAAAACTATGATGTACAACACAGAGCCATCAACGCCCCATCTAGGAGGATCCTCTTCTACATCAATCCGGAGTCCATCAACAAAATGCTACATTTTGATTAGACAGAGCTGCTAATCCCATTCTCCATGAACTATCTGCTGGACACTGGTGCCAAGATGACCAGTGAGGAGATTCAAAAGGTCACCAGGACATTCATGAGACCTGAGTGCCAGCCTGCAGGGCCACCTCCTTATTTAGATGCCCACTTCACTGAAGTAGGCAGATTACTCCTGGACATGATTGCTTATGTGCTGGGATACAGAACCAGCGAACATGTGGATGAGCTAATGCTAGTTTTACTAGCTGTTTACAGCCCAGGCCAACCCCCTGCCTGCAAATAAAACTTTGCCATGTTTATAGCTAACAAAATCCATGATCAGTTGGGTGCAGTGGATAGACAAGGGGTCTTCAAGTACTCAGCATATATTTATCACCTCTTTATGTATTATCACTCTGAGGCTCTTCCATGCTATATCAAAAAGCTGGATTATAGAGGGGAAAGAAGATCTGTCATCTTCTGGACCTCTGTCTATCACATAGTCACAAACTCACCCTATTCCTACTGTGAGTTTGTTGACCAATTTGTGTATCCAGTCCCTTGCCTATTGATGAGGTCCCCTCCTCCCAGAATATCAACTGAGATACAGAAGGCTCTGCAGCTTTCCAAAAAATGCAAAATAGGTGATTGGTACCTATATGAGGATCACACAGTCATCAGAGTCTATGGCTGTGAGCTCTGTCCTTACAGACTCCCAAAGTATGTGCCCATGAGGATATTTGCCTTGGAATATTATAGGCAGTTGATTCAGTCTAACCTCACCCATTTCCACAGCTCCAGAAAGAAGGCCCACCTCAAGTTCAAACACCAGTTGGGCCCCTTCATCATGAACAAAAAAGAAGGATCGGAGGATGCTGACCTCATCCTCAAGGACAAATATAAACTATCATACAGTTTCCGGTGGGTCCCTTATGAACCTGAGGGCTTCATTACTGCCAGAAGAAACAAATACAGGCTTCTGGGTTATAGGCATTGCCAATACCCACACATTGAAAGATATGCCAACCAGCAAGATTGGCTGCAGGGTACTCTAGTAGAAAAGCTAACTGAAGAAGAGATAATGCTAAAGAATATGAAGGAGCTTGAAAAAACCATTGACCTAGACTCTGTGCAGCAGGTACCTTTCAAGCGACCTTATTCAACAGGAGAAGGGACCTCGGCCTCAGGGACTGCACCAGCAACACAAGCACCCTCCACAACAACACCCGCTGCAGAAAAAGGCAAAGGGATAATGGGTGCAGAGGAGGAAACAATGAAAGAAAAGCCTGCCCCTGCAAATGAGCAACATCAAGAGCCCCAACAAGGGCAGCAAACAGAACAGCAGCAAGAGCAGACTACCCCTCAGCAAATGGAGCTACCAGCAGCTCCAGTAATGCAAACTCCACCTCCACAGACTGAGCCATTGACTGCTCCTAGTTTGCAGACCCCAGCACATGAAGAAAGGGGTATGAAAAGAGATAGAGCAGAGTCCACTCCAATTACTGGATCCTCCCAACAACCAGGAGCCAAAAGGCAAAGGCTAGACTCCCCAGAAGTAGAAGACATCACTGAGGAATTCCTTGACAACTCAAGGAAAAATAGGGAGGGCAGCCAGAACACAGGGACAAGCTCCTTTCAGCAGGAGCAAGGATTGCAACTTGGTTTGGAGGTGTCTTCCTCCTCCCAGCAGAGCAAGAAGCCCAAGAGCACTAAGGCTTCTTTCAAACAAATAAAAGCTCAGAATGATCTGCTGAGGGCTGAGGTCTACAAGCAATTTATAGATGCAACACCAGCCCAGCAAGAAAGGCTAATGTCTGTGTATGACATTAAAGAGGAAAAAATAATCCTCAGTCACTTCAAGCCTACAATACCGCAGCCTAAGTCAGCTGCAGATTTTGTGAAGACAAGGGTGGAGGTCATGGCCAAAGACATCCATCCCATGGACCAAATAGAACTCCACAAGCAAGCTGGAGAAATGGTTTATGCAACCTTGGTGGAGAGGGCAACCATGGCCCATGAGCTGAAAGAATCCCTAAAGAACACCAATACACAGTTGGATTTCGAGAGAATGTCCTCCTTGGCCAAAGACAATAGAATAAAGTCTCTTGAGGACATCATCATTGATCTTGGACATGATCCTAGTGATCCAAAGGGTGTGAAGGCCCTTATGAAGAAGAAAGATGATGACCTGAATGCATTAAAGAAGAGGTTGAAGCTGCAGCCCACAGAGCATCCTCAAACCGCAGAGCTTCAAAAGCAAAAACAGGTTGATGACCAATTAGACCTCATAATGCAGCAAGACCAGAGGATCAGGGATTTGGAGAAAGAGCTGGAAGGAGCATTACAAGATAAACAGGGAGAATCCACTTCTCAAGCTCCTCCAACTACTTCAACAACAGCAACAACTTCAGGGGCAGCAGTGGCCCCCACAACAGAAGTAGCAGGAACAGTAGCAGCTCCAGATGCCAGTGAAAGTATAGAAGAATTGACCAAGGCCATCAAGGAAATGGAGCTCCATGCCAATGAAATAAAGAAGGCCAAGGAAAAATTGGCAGAACTGGATGCCAAATATGACAAGTCAAAGGTAACTGTAGCGGAGCAGGGCAGAGAAATAAAGGCCCTAAAAGACAAGATCAAGGCCTTAGAGAGGGAACTGAATCTAGAAACTGCCATGGCCGACATAAAGAGGATTCTATGGGCCAAAATTGGCCACTCCATCAATCAACAATGGAGGTCAATCAAAACAATACATGAACAGATGGACTTAATGGGCCAAGCACAAGCAGAAATCCATAAGGCCAAGACAACACTGGGAGACAAGCCAGAACAGGCCAACAGGATGATAGACTTCCTGAACAGGAAAGAAAAGGAGGAACTGGCAGCCATAGGCATTGCCAACAGAACCGAGGTTGTCCTCACTGCTAAGAACGTACTAACTCTCAGGAACTATGTACAAACTGTGGAGAGGAAGTGCTATGAGATACAAGCTGGGGTGGAAGAATACAAAGTCAAGATGGCAGTGCTGCAATAAAAGGGACTGCCCAACCTCCTAAGTGGTGCAGGAAGACTGATCTCTCGAGATCAATTTGCCAACAGAATGGAAACCACTATTGAAAATCAGATTGTTGCATCTGGCAGTACATCTGAGCAAACAGGGCCCCCCACAGGACAGAGCTTGTATGAAAAACTTGAAGGCATGTTCTTCATTGAAAATGAGGTAAATCATCTGTTTGAACTCCTCCTAACTTTTATAGGTATACAGAGGCCGATGAGACCTTGATAAAAATTCAGAGGCATCAAATGCATAAGGAGGATTGGTGGCAAGTGATGCTTCAGATTCTGCCACGGTAGCCTCAGTTGTTCGGCCACTGCCAGCTCCAGGTCACTACAAGACAAATAGCATGACAAAGTCAGAAATAAAGGCAGCTGAAAGGATGATTCAACATAAGGACAAAGACAGCTAGCCTAAAGGATAAGCAAATGTGCATATTTGGACAGCTTAGCCTCAGCCGACTTCGACACCCACCAAGTCATCAATTTCTGACTATTTTTGACAGCTAAAGCAGCAAAAAGTTACTACAGCTTTTACTTTCTTAGCTACCAAGCTCCAGGAGTTGGCATAACATTTATGAGCCATTAACTCCTTTTCTTGATCTTTTTTCATGTAAATTTTGTATAAATACTCCCCTTAGTAACGCATAAGGGGTTGGTGATTTTTGACTCCAAGGAAAAATCTATTGTATACTTTCAGTTTTATCTAATACAGAGGGCTGGACCAGCTCAGTGATTTCCTGAAGTATTTGATGTATGGATGATGCTAGATGTGCTGATGCAGAATTCCTGTGTTGTCTGATGAAGTAACAAGTTTTTCTCAATCCCTGTTTCTTGTCTTCTTATGTTTATCAAACCATAGTTATGTTATACTAAACTAGTAGTAAAGAAAAAGAATAGTACATGATTTGTTTCATTACACCTTGTGCTCAATTTTTACTGCTGTGAATGTTGATTTACATAATTAATGATATACATGAATTCTTAACTGCTCATGTGTCTATTAATTCTATATGTGTGAATGTCAACTAGAAATTCTTCATTGCTTCTAGTTTGATGTTCCTACCGTCTTTTCTTTAGCAGTTTTCTGTGAGATTCTTAATTGCCTTGCATAAACTGGACACACCCCACTCAATCACTATTATAAACGTTGTTTCCTCAGACACAAATCTGGCTCTGCAGCATCACTAAGGTATCACACAGTATCAAAGAAACTAAAGGACCACTGACTCCATGCCCAATGGACTAAGACATGCTAGTAAGTACTTATACATGTTAACTGGAATCATCACCAAACATATTTCAAAAACAACACCTTGAACATAATAGCTAGCCTAAAATACTATCATAACAGAGACAAATCATAAAGAGAGAGCCCTCTCTGATTACAGCTTGGCTAGAGGCTGCAATCCAAAGACTGGTTAGTGGTTACCCCGGCCGTATTCCCTTGGGAGTCATAGGGAACAACCTAGGTGTTAACATAAATGGCGACTCCACTGGGGACCTGAGCATATTGTTTTTTAACTATTGTCTGCCAAGACAGTGGTTCTAAAAAAGCTTAAACAGTCCCTTACACAGTCCTAAAATATCTTAGAAAATACCAAAAAGAAATTCAGAAGTTGGCTCCTAAAAAGGAAACCAGGCACACTAGGTCAAACCCTGACCCAAATCCACCAGCTGTGTTTGAGAATCCTAATATAATCCCTAGAATCATTAGGAGACAGCAAAGGCAGGAAAACCCTAGTGATTTCAGTCCTGAGACAGCTCACCCTGAACCAGTTCCAACCCCAATCAAGGTTCTATTTAGGTCTACCCATGTCTCCCCCAGTTCACCATCTACATCTCAAAGCCCTCCTTTTACATCTTCACCCACTGCACATATCCCCTTGTACAATACTCTAGGTACTGCTACACCTGTTACCCCTGTGGAAAACACCATTCCTTTTATCCCAGTTGCTCCTATAAATCCCCCAAACCGTGTGAATATGGCTAATAGATATGCACCCTTGCAGTTACCAGCTAATGCTGTAGCTCTACCCCAAGACTACCAAACTAAAATCTCATATTTTGACTCCACTGGTCCTTTCACAGCTATTCAGCATGCCAAAAGGATGCAAGACCATTTTGAGACCTATGAAATAGATGATGACAGTGTGAGAATGAGGATGTTTGTTCAAAGTCTGTCTGGGGATGTAAGAACTTGGTTCAGATCCCTGAATTCAAATTCCATCACAACTCCTGATGAGCTTTATCAAGCCTTTACTAGTAGATGGGAGAAGAAGAAGGATCCTCTGCACATACTTGGTGAGTATGACACTATCAAAAGAGGTCCCCAAGAGACTGTTTTGGAGTATTGTGCAAGATTCAACAATGTATATAACGCAATCCCACAAAATTTAAGACCTCCCCCTGATTTGGCCTTATACAAATTTCTTGATGGTTTTGATCCTGATATGGCCTACCAGTTGAAGGAGAGAGCTCCCGAAACCCTTGCAGATGCCCAAAAGGTTGCTGTTACAGTGGAAGCTAACCTGATTGCCAAAAGAAACAGAGCAAGGTTGGAAAAGAGAACCACCTTCAAAGAAGAACCCTCAGCTTTTGATAAAAAACTGGATGCGATACTCACTGGTATGAAGAGATTGGGAGATAGAGTGGAATCAGTTGAGAGAAATTCATCATGGGAAACACCACAAAACAACCCTCCTAGGAATCCAAATTTTAGGAGAACTCAAAATCCGAACGTTGGCAAGGCCAATTCTGACCAGACATAAGGCCCCCTTTTCAAGAGAATTATGCTGAGACTTCCACAGCAAGTGAACCCAATGAGGATCCCCATATTAATCTAATGGGTTTGGATGGTGAAAGTCAAGTCTTTTTAACACAAGAAGACCACGAGAATGATGAAATCAAGCTGTTCCAAACCAAATAAGGTGAGTCATTTGACTTTAAGCAAGGCTATGACACAGCTGTTTATGAGGTCCATAAACAATACAAGCTAAGGAGTAGAACTGTAAATATAACTCAGCCTGAAAGGACAAAGGACAGCCAGCAGCCCAAAAGAGCCATTGTCACAGAACCAAGTGACAAAACTGGTCCAAATACAGATGAGGTAACCATTGAGGAAATAGCTGAAACCTTTTCCTCAAAACAGCAACCAGTAGATCCCTCACCCTTGAAGCCCAACCTAAGTAACACCCCTCAAGAAGTGAGTAAGAAGGACAAGCTTCCAGATCAAGATAAGAAACAAGAGGAGGACCTGGTTAACAAGGAAAAGGCTGCCACTCACAACACCAAGATCCAATCTGATAGACCCTTTGACATAGAAGCGGAAATTGGAAAATTGAAGGTAGCTATTCCCCTCTCAGAACTGGCCAAACATGACATTTATAAACAGCAAATTAAGAAGTCCCTTCAACTTACTAACAACAAAGATGATGTCAATGTGCTGGATGATACCCCAGAATTGCTGTTCGGTCCAGAAGTTGATGGAAAAACAGTGGTCACAGGGATATTACCTTTTTATGTCAGTTTACATGTTCATGATAAGATATTACACAATGCAATGTTTGACTCAGGTGCCTCTCACAACCTCATGCCAAAAGCAGTCATGGAAAGACTTAATCTAGATATTACAAGGCCATATAAGGACCTATTCTCCTTTGACTCCAGCCAAGTCAAGTGCTTAGGTCTAATAAAAGACCTGTGTGTGTCCCTTGTCCAGTACCCAAACAAAACAATTCTGATGGATGTTGTAGTTGCTGACATCCCACCCAAGTATGGGATGCTGTTATCAAGGTCATGGGGGGCTAAACTTCAAGGTTCCCTGCAGTTAGACATGTCATATGCAACCATCTCTGTCTTTGGGCAACCAAAAAGACTATACAGAGAAACACTTATGAAATACATGGTCAGCAGTGAAGAAAAACCTCAAAATTTTCCCATATATGTTGTTCAATCTGATATAGACTCATATATTCTTTTCAATGATAATACAGGTCTTACAAATAACGATGTTGAAACTCAAACACTTGAGCAAGACCAGGATATTGATGAACAAACTACTACACAAGAAATAATGGTTAAACCATCGCTAGATAAAATTGTTGTTCTAGAGATCAAGCAAATTCAATCAAGTGGTCAGACTGTCCTAGAAGACAAACCAGGTGAAAAGCTAGAACTCCAACTTATGATCCCAGATCACAGGGAACTTATTAAATCTCCCCTAGAAAAAGAAAACCTATGGTTTCTTGAATTTGATGGGTCAGTCAACAAATTAGGGGTAGGAGCTGGAGTTTGGATACATAATAAACAACACAGTCATGCATAGGGTCGAGCCTACAGACTAAATTTCAGATGCACCAATAGCATGGCAGAATATGAAGCTCTTCTACTAGGCCTTAAACTAGTAAAGTCCTTACAAGTCAAAAAAGTGTCAATTCTAGGGGACTCAGACCTAGTTATCCAACAAGTAAAGGGAAATTTTGTCACTAATGACAAAAGACTGAGATCTTATAGATCTGCTGCTGCTGAAATACTACAGTCCTTCACTGAATTTCAAATTACCAAGATTCCTAGAACCCATAACCTGCATGCCCATATCTTGACCACATTTGCAAGTACCTGCAAGCTTCCTTTTGAGCCCCACCGCTGTTTTTCAGCCGAGATAAAACACAGACCATCTGCCCCAAACAATGTCAAGGATTGGCAAGTGTTTGATGATGATACTCAAATAAACAATTTCTTGACTTTACAACAAGAATTTTCAGGACTAAACATTGACACTGAAAGAGCAAGTCAATCACAAATACCTGAAAGAGCAAGTCAATCACAAATACAGTTTGAACAGACTAACTACCCACTATCACCCAAAACAGAAAAACAAATGCTAAATCCAACCATTTTCAATAAGGAGAACATACAAGAAATTCAATGAATTAGTTATGAGGAAACAACCGAAGATGAGGCTGAAGTGATACAATTGAAGGACAATTTTCTTCCAACAGGCTTAGCTCCTTTAGAAGACATTTTCGACTCCAATGATGTCCCCAACAAACCAAAAATGCAGCCCCTCAACACTGCCATAGAAGAATGTAACATTGGGACTGCTGAACAACCCAAAATAATAAAATTGTCTGCTTCCTTACCTCCTGACCAAAAGCCCAAATACATTGACCTCTTTAAAGAGTTCCAGGATGTCTTTGCATGGAGTTATGAGGATTTAAAATCCTATGACACCTCTGTAATTCAACACACTATCCCTCTCAAGCCAGATCAAAAACCCTTTAAACAAAAATTAAGGAGAATCAATCCTATGCTTCTCCCAACAATGGAACAAGAGGTACAGAAAATGTTCAAAGCAGGCATCATAGCCCCAATCAGATTCTCTGAGTGGATTTCAAACTTAGTCCCTACAAGAAAGAAAACCGGTGAAATAAGGCTATGTGTTGACCTAAGGAACTTGAATCAAGTATCCTTGAAAGACAATTACCCCTTACCCAAGATGGATCACATATTGCAGAGAGTAGTGGGGGCCTCAAGAATTTCTCTACTTGATGGATTCTCAGGTTTCAACCAGATCTTAGTTCATCCTGAGGATCAGGACAAGACAGCATTCACAACCCCATGGGGGACCTTCAAATATGTAAAAATGCCTTTTGGATTGAAGAATGCAGGGGCAACATTTCAAAGAGCGATGGATATTGCTTTTTCCAAAGAGATTCATGATTTCCTTGTTATTTATTTGGATGACCTCACACCTTTCTCAAAATCAGACCAAGAACATTTGAAACATTTGAGACAGATCTTCCTAACATGTTGGAAGTATGGAATTTCCTTAAATCCTAAGAAATCCCTATTTGGTTTAGAGGAAGGTAAACTATTGGGCCACATCATTTCTAAAGATGGCATTAGGATTGATCCAGACAGAATCCAGGCCATCTTACAAATGCCTCACCCAAGAAATATAAAAGAATTACAAGCCTTTTTGGGTAAAATCAACTTCCTGAGGAGATTTATCCCAAATCTGGCCGAATTGAGCAGGTTACTGAATAACATGTTGAAAAAGGATTCAAAAGTAAAATGGACGACAGAGGCAAGTCAAGCCTTTGAAGGAATAAAATTGGCCCTCACCCAAACTCCAGTCCTAACAAATCCACAATTTGATAGGGAATTTATCATATTTTCCTTTGCTTGCCAGCACACAATTGCTGTTGCCTTATTACAGAAGGATGACCAAGGAAATGAGAAACCCATTGCTTTCTTTAGTAAAGCCCTTAGAGATGCACCCCTGAAATACCAGATTATGGAAAAGCAAGCATATGCCTTGGTCAAAGCCATTAAAGACTTTAGGATCTACATCCTATACTCCCATGTTATAGCCTATGTACCACGCCCAATTGTCAAAGACATACTTACTCAAGAGAACTTAGAGGGCAGAAGAGGAAAATGGATTGCAAATATTTTAGAATTTGACATCGAAATAAAACTTACCAAACTGATAAAAGGACAAGGTCTGGCTAAATTAATGTCTGAAACAAATTTCCAAGCCTTGGACATCAACCAACTGGACAGTGAACTGGAGCTGGCGACTCCAAAGATCAATGTAACCTTTGAACAATCCCATTGGTATTCTGATATATGTTATGTATTACAAAACCTGTGTGCTCCACCAAGATTGTCCAGAACTAAGTGTAGGTTCCTAAAAATGAAAGCTTCTAAATTCTGTGTTATGGATGGAAATTTACTTTGGAAAAACCATGAAGGGATATTGTTAAATTGCTTAATTGAGAATGAAACTAACAATATCATAAAAGAATTTCATGCAGGTGACTGTGGTGGACACTTGTAGTGGAAGTCCACTGTGGATAAAATACTGAGGGCTGGTTACTACTGGCCCACCATGTTCTCTGATATCAAGAAATTCACCACCTCATGTCATAAATGTCAAGTGTTTGAGGGAAAGAGACAGTTGCTGCCACTTCCCTTGAGGCCTATTGCAACAGAGAGACCTTTTCAACAATGGGGCTTGGATTTCATTGGGGAAATTCACCCTTCATCTTCAGGCCAACACAGATGGATTCTAACAGCTACAGACTACTTCACTAAGTGGATTGAAGCTGTTCCATGCAGACAAGCAAATGATTTAACAATCATTCAGTTTTTGGAGAATAACATATTGGCTAGATTTGGTTGTCCTGACAAGATAATAACAGACAATGCTGCTGCTTTCAGATCCAAGAAGATGGTGAATTTCTGCCACAAATTTCACATTACCTTGGGCCATTCTACTGCATACTATCCCCAAGGAAATGGCCTTGCTGAATCATCAAATAAAAGCCTGGTAAACATCATAAAGAAAGTGCTAGAAGAGAACAAAAAGAATTGGCATAAGAAGTTGGTCAATGCCTTATGGGCAGATAGACTAACAACCAAGAGATCAATTGGGACTAGCCTATATGAGTTAGTCTATGGATTAGAAGCTAAATTCCCTTCATCACTAGGGATTCCTGTCCTAAAACTTCTTTAAGAAAGTCAAGCTGAACCAAATGATATGCAGAGAAGGATAAATCAAATAATATGTTTGCAGCAAACTAGAGATCAAGTGTACAGCAGAGTTCAAGTTTTACAAGAAAAGCTAAAGAAAGCTTTTGATAGAAGAACTAAGGCAGAAGACTTTAATATTGGAGACAAAGTCCTCAAGTGGGACTCAAGAAGAGAGGATAAGGGAAAACATGGAAAATTTGATTCCCTTTGGAGAGGACCATTTGTTGTCCAAGCAGTACAGGGAAACAATACCCATTTCCTTAAAAGTCTTAATGAAACTGATTTGGATGAAGGTCCTGTGAATGGCAGGATGCTGAAGCACTATTTTGACCACTACCCATAAGTGCAGCCTGAGTTTCCCTTGTACATATTCAGGTGTATATATTACTTTCTGTTAAAATGTAAAAATGCAGCCTCTCAAGTTTTATTAACTGTCAGCAAAAGGCAAATAGGTTTAGAGATCCACCAAGGTGGGAAGAACACAATTTTGGCATTTCAAAGCAGCATACTTCAAGTTTCGTAAACGCAGTCAAGGGCCAAGGCATTCTGACCTACTATTCTTGGTCTTTCAAAAGGAAAAACCATCCCCATGTGGAGCCACTGTTAGCTACCTATACCAATAGGTTTCATATTTCATGATTGGCAAAGAAAGTTCCAAATATGCTCTGCTTTGATGATACAAAGATCCCATATTTCCAAGAGAAGACACTGTGTGTATATAGCCTTATGGTGACTCAATTTTGAAGGATGGTCCAAAAGCCAAATTTGGATCATGCCATGTTTCAATTTTCTGTTGTAGATTAGAGAAAGAAGTCTATCCAAACTGTTTAATCTTGGCAGGCCAGTAGCTTAGGTAGAGAATTAAGGTTCCCAGCTGCTAAATCTGGGACCTTGGAAGCAATAAGGGTAGTTCTAGATAGGAAATCAAAAGAAAAGGCCAAGAGAAAAGAAAAGGCAAATAAGGGTCTACAAGTCTAAGTGCACCCTCCATGAAGAAACAAAAAAATGCTAGGCAAATAGATGGGTAAGCAGATGGGGTTGCAGAAATGTCATTCCTTACAATTGAAAATGTGCTGACCTATTCACCAAGGAGCATCAATTGATTGAGAAGCTCTTCTTCTCCATCAGGTGGCAGCAAAGCAAAGGAGCATGCCTAACATTCCATTTTCTCTTTTCCCATTCATAACTAACATCCCTTCATCAGTTGTGTTCATAAGAGAACTTGAGGTTTATGCTAGTGCTTAATCCTTCAAAAGCCACACTTCTTGTCTAAAATTATTTTCATTTTGATCTACTCCCTTAAACTAAGTGGTTTTCAAATAAACTTAGTGATTTCATTCCTCATTCACCTCTTTTATCGATATTAACCCTTAACTTTACTATCTAAATCCCCTGTGTCCCCCTTTCCCTACTATAATAACACTATGGTGTATAAATCCCAGCATTAAATAGATATCCTCCCTTTAGCACTATAGCTAAATAAGTTTGTCAAGGGAGACATTAGTCCATCAGGGACTATGATCAACCCTGTCAGGGGATTGCTCTGACCTCAGGTTGGAGTGACAGCCTCCCCCTAAGCCATCACCTCACCTCTGTCCAATAAATTCCACAAGAACCCCCTCCCTCTGCTCAAACCCACTTTTTAAACCTTTTTCCCCCTTGGGTTAACCTTGCCCCTAAAAAACCCACAAAAAGCACTAAACCTAAGGTTCTCCGCCCAGATTATTTAAAACGAATATTTTAATATGCTGGCGGGACCCCCGCCAACCTGCACGATCCGTCGGAAGGCCCGCCAGCCGTCGATCGTCTGCCACCCATGATCCAACGGTGGGCGGGCATTTTCAGTGTCGGATCTGCCGACATTTAGCGTCTGGGGAACGGTGGTTTTCCGCCCCGTACACGGGACGCGTGGCAGGCGGCAGGGTTGTTCGGAGCCTCCCTCCCCGATATTGTCTTTCCCCAAAGGTGGTGCGGGGAAACCGCTTACCACCATCCCGTTACCACCTCCCCCTTACGACATGCATACGTCATCCTGACGTAGCGCCCTTCCCCGCCCCCGCGCCGTGTGGCCCTCCACGTAGTCCTGCCACCTTATCCATTGGCCACCGTGTCCTGCCACCCTGGCCCACACCTCAGCAGCCACGTCACCCCCGTACCTGGGCCTGCCATGACGTCATGCTGACGTCATCGGCGGGAAGGCGCCAATTACCTATTTTTTCTGAATTTGTCGTTAAAGTCACGGTTTAAGTCATTTTTATGTCATTTTCGCGCAAAAGAAGACATAGCCGTTGCAGCTGGTTCACTGCCAAAGCGCCTCCGGACCTCCAAATTCAAATTTGCAACCGTACCAACTCATCAATTCTGCCTCCACAGTCCGGCCCGCAAGCTTTTCAAGCGTTTTATCCAGGTATTCACCGTAATTCTTCCATTTTGCCCGTGCATACCATTTCTCTGTAAAAATCACCATTAAAGCACTTGTCAAAATTCCATACAAGCTCTGTCTACTACCTAAAAGTGAGCTAAGGTAACCTGCATTACCCCGGAACCAGAATTTAACACTAAAACAGTTAAAAACGCGGACCAAGATTCTAAATTTGTCCTCGAGGGGCCCGGTATTGTTCCCTTTTGCCGGGTGTAGACCTGCTGCAGCGGCCTTCCTAAGTAGACCTCTCATAACCTCGCATACCCCCAGCAATTCACAACCCCTGTGAATTTACCAAAATATGCAGAGGCAAGCCTGCTTTTCCATTTTAAAAAACATTTCAGACATTGTCCACAGTTGGCCTATCATTTGAACTCTTAGGAGGTTTGCAAACCATTGCACCCATCTTACTCAAAACCAAATCATACAATGGTTGCCCCTGCACCCACAACTCTCAGTGTTGCTCCATTAAATCCACCCAATAAAGACCTGCAGTCCTTCCCTCTTGCTGACCAGGACTACCTTATTGAAGACTATGTGGGAGACAGGGATTTTATGCAGACCTTCAGGCAGTTGAGAGAGGACTACCTGAATGGTCATGATACATGTGGCATATGGGAGTCCAACCTGCCATACTATTGTCTCCCCTCTGTAAATATGTTTCCTGAAATCATTCGCCTATGTGCTAAAGACTATGATGTACAACACAGAGCCATCAGCACCCCATCTGGGAGGATCCTCTTCTACATCAATCCGGAGTCCATCAACAAAATGCTACATTTTGATCAGACAGAGCTGCTAATCCCATTCTCCATGAACTATCTGCTGGACACTAGTGCCAAGATGACCAGTGAGGAGATTCAAAAGGTCACCAGGACATTCATGAGACCTGAGTGCCAGCCTGCAGGGCCACCTCCTTATTTAGATACCCACTTCACTGAAGTAGGCAGATTACTCCTGTACATGATTACTTATGTGCTGGGATACAGAACCAGTGAACATGTGGATGAGACAATGCTAGTATTACTAGCTGTTTACAGCCCAGGCGAACCCCCTGCCTGCAAATACAACTTTGCCAAGTTTATAGCTAACAAAATCCATGATCCGTTGGGTGCAGTGGATAGACAGGGGGCCTTCAAGTACTCAGCATATATTTATCACCTCTTTATGTATTATCACTCTGAGGCTTTTCCATGCTATATCAAAAAGCTGGATTATAGAGGGGAAAGAAGATCTGTCATCTTCTGTACCTCTGTCTATCACATAGTCACAAACTCACCCTATTCCTACTGTGAGTTTGTTGACCAATTTGTGTATCCAGTCTCTTGCCTATTGATGAGGTCCCCTCCTCCCAGAATGTCAACTGAGATACAGAAGGCTCTGCAGCTTTCCAAAAAATGCAAAATAGGTGATTGGTACCTATATGAGGATCACACAGTCATTAGAGTCTATGGCTGTGAGCTCTGTCCTTACAGACTCCCAAAGTATGTGCCCATGAGGATATTTGCCTTGGAATATTATAGGCAGTTGATTCAGTCTGACCTCATCCATTTCCACAGCTCCAGAAAGAAGGCCCACCTCAAGTTCAAACACCAGTTGGGCCCCTTCATCATGAACAAAAAAAGAAGGATGGGAGGATGTTGACCTCATCCTCAAGGACAAATATAAACTATCATACAGTTTCCGGTGGGTCCCTTATGACCCTGAGGGCTTCATTACTGCCATAAGAAACAAATACAGGCTTCTGGGTTATAGGCATTGCCAATAGCCACACATTGAAAGATATGCCAACCAGCAAGAATGGCTGCAGGGTACTCTAGTAGAAAAGCTAACTGAAGATGAGATAATGCTAAAGAATATGAAGGAGCTTGAAAAAACCATTGACCTAGACTCTGTGCAGCAGGTACCTTTCAAGCGACCTTATTCAACAGGAGAAGGGACCTCGGCCTCAGGGACTGCACCAGCAACACAAGCACCCTCCACAGCAGCACCAGCTGCAGACAAAGGCAAAGGGATAATGGGTGCAGAGGAGGAAACAATGAAAGAAAAGCCTGCCCCTACAAATGAGCAGCATCAAGAGCCCCAACAAGGGAAGCAAACAGAATAACAGCAAGAGAAGACTGCCCCTCAACAAATGGAGCTACCAGCAGCTCCAGTAATGCAAACTCCACCTCCACAGACTGAGCCATTGACTGCTCCTAGTTTGCAGACCCCAGCACATGAAGAAAGGGGTATGAAAAGAGATAGAGCAGAGTCCACTCCAATTAGTGGATCCTCCCAACAACTAGGAGCCAAAAGGCAAAGGCTAGACTCCCTAGAAGTAGAAGACATCACTGAAGAATTCCTTGAGATCTCAAGGAAAAATAGGGAGGGAAGCCAACACACAGGGACACGATCCTTTCAGCAGGAGCAAGGATTGCAACTTGGTTTGGAGGTGTCTTCCTCCTCCCAGTAGAGCAAGAAGCCCAAGAGCACTAAGGCTTCTTTCAAACAAATAAAAGCTCAGAATGATCTGCTGAGGGCTGAGGTCTACAAGCAATTTATAGATGCAACACCAGCCTAGCAAGAAAGGCTAATGTCTGTGTATGACATTAAAGAGGAAAAAATAATCCTCAGTCACTTCAAGCCTACAATACCACAGCCTAAGTCAGCTGCAGATTTTGTGAAGACAAGGGTGGAGGTCATGGCCAAAGACATCCATCCCATGGACCAAATAGAACTCCACAAGCAAGTTGGAGAAATGGTTTATGCAACCTTGGTGGAGAGGGCAACCATGGCCCATGAGCTGAAAGAATCCCTAAAGAACACCAATACACAGTTGGATTTCGAGAGAATGTCCTCCTTGGCCAAAGACAATAGAATAAAGTCTCTTGAGGACATCATCACTGATCTTGGACATGATCCTAGTGATCCAAAGGGTGTGAAGGCCCTTATGAAGAAGAAAGATGATGACCTGAATGCATTAAAGAAGAGGTTGAAGCTGCAGCCCACAGAGCATCCTCAAACCGCAGAGCTTCAGAAGCAAAAACAGGTTGATGACCAATTAGACCTCATAATGTAGCAAGACCAGAGGATCAGGGATTTGGAGAAAGAGCTGGAAGGAGCATTACAAGATAAACAGGGAGAATCCACTTCTCAAGCTCCTCCAACTACTTCAACAACATCAACAACTTCAGGGGCAGCAGTGGCCCCCACAACAGAAGTAGCAGGAACAGTAGCAGCTCCAGATGCCAGTGCAAGTATAGAAGAATTGACCAAGGCCATCAAGGAAATGGAGCTCCATGCCAATGAAATAAAGAAGGCCAAGGAAAAATTGGCAGAACTGGATGCCAAATATGACAAGTCAAAGGTAACTGTAGCGGAGCAGGGCAAAGAAATAAAGGCCCTAAAAGAAAAGATCAAGGCCTTAGAGAGGGAACTGAATCTAGAAACTGCCATGGCCAACATAAAGAGGATTCTATGGGCCAAAATTGGCCATTCCATCAATCAACAATGGAGGTCAATCAAAACAATACATGAACAGATGGACTTAATGGGCCAAGCACAAGCAGAAATCCATAAGGCCAAGACAACACTGGGAGACAAGCCAGAACAGGCCAACAAGATGATAGACTTCCTGAACAGGCAAGAAAAGGAGGAACTGGCAGCCATAGGCATTGCCAACAGAACCGAGGTTGTCCTCACTCCTAAGAAGGTACTAACTCTCAGGAACTATGTACAAACTGTGGAGGGGAAGTGCTATGAGATACAAGCTGAGGTGGAAGAATACAAAGTCAAGATGGGAGTGCTGCAATCAAAGGGACTGCCCAACCTCCTAAGTGGTGCAGGAAGACTGATCTCTCGAGATCAATTTGACAACAGAATGGCAACCACTATTGAAAATCAGATTGTTGCATCTGGCAGTACATCTGAGCAAACAGGACCCCCCACAGGACAGAGCTTGTATGAAAAACTTGAACGCATGTTCTTCATTGAAAATGAGGTAAATCATCTGTTTGAAACTCCTCCTAACTTTTATAGGTATACAGAGGCCGATGAGACCTTGATAAAAATTCGGAGGCATCAAATGCCTAAGGAGGATTGGTGGCAAGCCATGCTTCAGATTCTGCCACGGTAGCCTCAGTTGTTCGGCCACTGCCAGCTCCAGGTCACTACAAGACAAACAACATGACAAAGTCAGAAATAAAGGCAGATGAAAGGGTGATTCAGCATAAGGACAAAGACAGCTAGCCTAAAGGATAAGCAAATGCGCATATTTGGACAGCTTAGCCTCAGCCGACTTCGACACCCACCAAGTCATCAATTTCTGACTATTTTTGACAGCTAAAGCAACAAAAAGTTACTACAGCTTTTACTTTCTCAGCTACCAAGCTCCAGGAGTTGGCATAACATTTATGAGCCATTAACTCCTTTTCTTGATCTTTTTTCATGTAAATTTTGTATAAATACTCCCCTTAGTAACGCATAAGGGGTTGGTGATTTTTTACTCCAAGGAAAAATATATTGTATACTTTCAGTTTTATCTAATACAGAGGGTTGGACCAGCTTAGTGATTTCCTGAAGTATTTGATGTATGGATGATGCTAGATGTGCTGATGCAGAATTCCTGTGTTGTCTGATGAAATAACAAGTTTTTCTCAATCCCCGTTTCTTGTCTTCTTATGTTTATCAAACCATACTTATGTTATACTAAACTAGCAGTAAAGAAAAAGAATAGTACATGATTTGTTTCATTACACCTTGTGCTCAATTTTTACTGCTGTGAATGTTGATTTACAGAATTAACGATATACATGAATTCTTAACTGCTCATGTGTCTATTAATTCTATATGTGTGAATGTCAACTAGAAATTCTTCATTGCTTCTAGTTTGATGTTCCTACCGTCTTTTCTTTAGCAGTTTTCTGTGAGATTCTTAATTGCCCTGCATAAACTGGACACACCCCACTCAATCACTATTATAAACGTTGTTTCCGCAGACACAAATCTGGCTCTGCAACATCACTAAGGTATCACACAGTATCAAAGAAACTAAAGGACCACTGACTCCATGCCCAATGGACTAAGACATGCTAGTAAGTACTTATACATGTTAACTGGAATCATCACCAAACATATTTCAAAAACAACACCTTGAACATAATCTAAAATACTATCATAATAGAGACAAATCATAAAGAGAGAGCCCTCTCTGATTACAGCTTGGCTAGAGGCTGCAATCCAAAGACTGGTTAGTGGTTACCCCGGCCGTATTCCCTTGGGAGTCATAGGTAACAACCTGGGTGTTAACAGTTACCTCCTCAATTCCTAACCCATCCTTAGTGGCCATCATCCTCTTTGGGTTGTATTCTATCTCTCGTGAACTTAGGGGCTCAATTATCACTTGGCTCTTAACACTTTGTGGTCTTCTCAAGTGCTCAATTCTCAAATGACCAAGTTTTTTTCACTAGCTAGCCCTGTGAGTTTTATAGCACCTTTCGAATTCGAATTCGACCATTCCCCCCAATTTCGAGCCATTAATGCTTTCTTGGTTGCAGATTTTCCCAAATATTTCCCATAAGTCGCATCTTAAATTTCTATCACCCGCTACATTTGACCTCAAATTGAACATCCCATCATGAGTAGTGACACAAACAATCACTTCCCAGACAATCCGCGTGGTAGCGCAAATCTCTATGTGTGGTTGCGAACCTTGTGACGTTCTGATTCTGCATGCATCTCCAATACTATGCAGCTCCTAGGCAAAATATTTTATAGTCCTGTGCTCCCTTTTAGCTGCCTGGAGCGCTAAGACTGTTCTCCCTATGGCTAGTCAGGTGGTCGCACCACCCTTGCAGGGCTCCATCCTGTCCTTCAGCATGGTTCACAGAGAATCCCCATCTTCCACTATGATGATCGACATCGTGTATTCTCCTATTGGAAATGTGCTACCCTGTTTGGCGACATGCAGTCCTAGCCATGGCAACAGACTACCTAGTCCACGGTGATAGTCCTACAACTCATTAGTATGATTGTACGCACCTTGCCTTGCCATCCTCAGTTTTTCAACGAGAAATTCTTCCTTTATTTCATTTTGCAACTTCTTGACCTCTACATCCATTAAAGTGCTTCTCTCCCTTAGCCATACCTAGTCTTTTCAAGTTCACGAAGTCTAAAGTTTCCCCGTCAGATTTCTTCCTTAAGTCTTAGATGTTTTGTTTCCCGTAGCTGTCTGGTTTCTTCATTCCAGTCAGCGTGGACCATCATATCTACGGGTGCTATTATACACAGACTTGTCTTCGCATGCTCCATAGGGACTATAGCCCTTGCTTCATAATTCAGCTTTGGAAGCGCTTGCACAATCATAGTTTCGTACATGGTCCTATAGGCCAATCAAACCGCTGTTACGCATAGGTCCTAGTCGGTGCATCTCACATGGTGGACCCTCTTCAGCACTTTGCACACCTTGTCAAAGGCTTCCCCATGTATGTTCTTTGGTGCGCTAGGATGTATCATGCTTCATCGTTTGCGCACTTGTCTTGTGTCATTTTGCGTGTTTTTCTTGTCTCCTATCATGAGAGCGGTGTGTGTTTGTGCAGGTGCATACCATATGCTTGTACTCATCTGGAAAGGTGGGCGTGCAGGATGTTTCATCCATCCTGCCTAGCTTCAATCCTCTTCTGAGGCTTCCCAAATCATAAGTGCACCATCTTTCGACATTCGCACCAGTCCTCAAAACTTTGTTTTTGCGTACCCCACCACCTTGTGGGAGTAATGCGCAGTGCCCATTTTAGAGCATCGAACCGCTACTATTCTAGCACATCACTTTCAAACTCATTCATGAATTCATCCACTGCTGTTAACCTGTCATACATAGGCATATTTCTTGCCTCGGTTGTCACACAACATAGTGATCTTACCATCATGTTGAAATTGAGTGTTGTTACCTCGTGTAACTGGTTTTGCCATCGTTCTATTTCCTCATCCAAATCTTATGTGCAAGAGCTTTCGTGCTGCCACAAAATTTTACCATCTGCTATAATATTCACCCAATCCTGTTCCCAGACGGTTATCTTGTAGATACAATCTAGCTCGTTGTCGCTCTCGTCGTCGCACACTAGCTCTATGTAGCACGCTCCTTGTGCATGGTCTAAAGGTACCACTACGCATAGTGGATTTTTCTCAAAAATCATTTTGCACTTCTTCAAATTTATGACTCTGTTCATATCAGTGGCCCAATCTATTCCCAGTAGTGTGGGATAGGTATTGTTGTCATCTACAATCTCTATCACCTGGAAATTTGCAACCGCGCCCGCACCTTCGATATCTACCATTATTCCCTGCAGTATTCCCATCGGTAGGATATTCTATTCGTTCTCCATTCACAATTGAAAAGGGGACCATTGCAACACAAGCCTACCCATATGATTCCATGTTTGATTTGGCAGCACATTCACATCCAATCCTAGATCTAGAATTACTTGATACATTTCATATTCCCCGATTTGTGCAGTTAATGTCATTTCCCTTCCTGTTCGTGATGTATGTTTTCCAAGTTTCTAGACTACGCGGGGTTCTCCCGACCCAACGCACCTAATGATAAGTTCCTATAGCCCTTTCACAGCTTTGTTGTTGCGTAGTAGTTTCATACATGTCTCCAAAAAGGTAGTGAGCATTGAAGGATCCATCTCCAGCTCTAGTTGATCCTTACTACCTGAAGTGGTGACATCTCTGAAGCTATTCTTAGCTTCCATGAATGTCTCCTTTGCATGCTCCAAATCAAATTTAGGTTCCTTTGTAGGAGCCTTACGAACCCATGCACTTTCTTCAGGCTACTTACCTTTGTCCCTTCCTATCATGATACCACTTTTGAGCTCTATTTTTACATTCGGGTCCTCTTTGTGTTGATCATACCTCATCATTTGTAAATTCTGAGTTGGGGGAGGCTGGAGTGTCACTTTATTGCGCAACCTCGCTGTTAGTGTAGGGTAGTCCTCCATCTCATGATCAAATTGAGTACAATATAAACATGATGCTCTCATCAGATTTGTACAATCGCAAGCATAATGTCCTAGCTCTCCGCAATTGTAACAAATCAGATATCTATGACCCCTTCCTATTCCCATTCCTCCTTGATCTCATTTGCGGCCCTGAAATCCAGCACGTGCCATCCCTGCACTTGGATCGAGGGCTCGTGTTTCAGTCTGAACTCTGTAGGCAGGAGTTCGATCCAACATTAGCTTGTAACTTCTGCAGGTGCACTCAACATGGCCTACCGACCTGCAAAAATTACAAAACAATTGCTAGGACATCTGTGTATACTTCTGTAATAGGTGACAGTTATCTGTAGTGTGTTTTCCTCCTATCTGACAAATTTCACACAATAATAAGGGTGTCGTGATTGATCCTGCTTGTGTCTCTGGTCTTAAGGGCATTGGCCCTCCTCCTACCAAGTAATTCACAAAAACTAGACAATGGTGCTTGTCATGCCCCTAGCCTTTGCAATTTATGTACCATGCCTCCTCGAACGCTTATGGGCAAGTTGTCGCAACTTGTTTCAAACTCTGCATTTCCAGACACAAATTTTGTAGTTGTGCGTGGATTTCTGAACTCCCAGGCCAGGATCTTGTAGTGGAGTCTCGTGCAGTCTCATTACAATCTCCAAAGCCTCGACTTGGGTGGATAACTTCTGTTGCAATAGAATCATCCTCAAATGTGGCGTTAGTGAAGCTACAAACCATGTGTGGTGTTGTCCATCCATCAAAGTCATGTTGGCTTCGTGGATCATACTCTTCAGTCTTTGATCCAGATCGCATGGGGTCTCACCTGGAAGCATCACGGTTTCCTTAAACTCAATAATCGATTGTGTCTCTGACTTTGGCCTGCTAAATTCTTTATTCATTGCAACTTGGATATTTGCGATCCCCATGTTTGGGTGGTCATTAGAGTGCTTAATGTATCACGTTAGTGCCTGATCTTACAACGCACTTACCAACGTTGCCTTCTTTATATTATCATCCACAACTCCTTGTGCTTCCCATATGGCCTTTACCATGAACCAAAATTGGCTCATATTTTCGTTCCCTACTCCTATGAATACCAGAAATTTTATCGCACTCGCCATATTGAACTATGGTGGTGGCGGAGGTGGTGTGGGTGCAGATGGAGGTGACGGTGGTGAGACTGGTGGTGGTGTAGGTGGGGGTAGTATGCGCTGAATTTGTTGCCTTATCAGATTAATCGTGCTTCTCAAAGAAACTTTCGCTAGCTCTTCTTCACTTTCCCACCGTGGCAAAATCAAGGGACTATTCTCTATTTATGCTCTATCTTCATTTCTATAAATCCTCCCACTTCACGTAGTCCCAAACATTAATTTATTCGCATAACCTGCTTTTCACACAACATCATTTTAATCGAAGTGCTCAATGATTTAATTTACTTACCTCGTGGTCCCTTGAGGAAGCATCGTTCTGCCTCATTGTAGCTAACTGTCGTATCTACTGTGAACTCAGTGACAAACCCCTCTATAATTCGATCGAGCCAATGGTCCACAGTGCGTGTGATCTTATCTTCTGATGCTTCTAGTCTGCACACTAATTTTGGAGTCCACACAATCAGTTTGTCGAGCCTACACCTTCCCTGACTGTCTGCTAGCTTTGCGATCCACTCATACAACTCAGAGGGAAAGGATATAAAGAAAATTTCATGGATTTCCAAATATAAGTAGCACTCTAACCACTGTTCCTTTGATACTTTCGGATCCTTGTTTTCCTACGCCGTGAACTCTTGAATCTTTCTATCCAATAACCCTTCAATTGATTTTTTCGTTCGATTCTAGCAGCACGACATCAGGCATCCCTCTTGCAGATCCTGGCCCCGACAACGGAACCATTAGTTGACTTGTTGGGGCCTAACCTAGGTTCAGAGGTGATTTAGCCAAACAAATCCACGTACTACTAGCCCTTTCGGCAGCAGTCTGCAGAGCATGGATTGAGGTCTCACCCAAAGTAGTATGGGAGGGTGCTAGAACTAGGTTTCTGCACCTGGGGGTGTTTGATAGGTTGGCAGTTTTACCCTACGTGCATGTTGCTACGCGCACTTATCAGTACTTCGCAGCACGTGATGCTACCTTCCCATAGCCCTACTTAGGGTCGAATAGTGTTATTACCCAATCCTTGCTAGTAACCAGATATTAATTGATTAACTCAGCTTATCTGTATGCTTTCATTTATATTTACCAATATTCACCATTCATACAACAACGCACAGTAAATAAATATTATAATTGAAATTGATATCAAACATGTAATAACATAAGAATAGATACATGGAATTCAAATAAACTTCTCTTTATTATTCTTCTTCGTTGGTTACAGACTCGACTTCGCCTTACGCACTTAGTTGCAGTGGTCCGCACACTCAGCTGTGGACTCTACTAGACCTTTGCGCACTCAGCTGTAGAGCCTCTTTCTACGACTACGACCCAAGATACTAGACTATTGCTCTATGCTCGCTATCCTTTTTACTCCATCCGTTTTTAACCTTTATTTTCTACTTTACAACTTAGAGCCTCGCTCTATTTATACAATCCCATGGTCCGCAGACCATGGGTAGGCTGACACTACATTCAAAACTTAGGACCGACATACCTATGACTCTAACATACAATTTGCGTTCCGCGCCCGCAATTCACAGAGTTTTTACAATAATATTATTCAAAACTTGGGCTTTGAGCCCCAAAACATGCTGTGGGGGGAATCCATGCCCAACAAGAGGTATGGATTGGTAAGAAACCCTCTCTTTCACATCTGAGGGTATTTGGATGTTATGCATATGTAAATGTTCCAAAGGAGAAAAGAATCAAGTTGGATAGTAAATTTGAAAAGTGCATCTTTATTGGGTATAAGGATGGTTTAAAGGGTTATAAGCTTTGAAACCCAGTAACAGGGAAGGTTGTGTACAACCGAGATGTGGTGTTTAGAGAGGTGAAAGATGTTATTAAACATGAAGTCCAACCAAAGGAACTTGAGAAGGCAGAGTTTGAGCTTAAGGAGGAAGAATTAGACTTTACAGCAGAGGAGTAATTAGAAGATGAAGAGCCAAAAACTCTGGGTGTGAGAAGATCAATTCGATAAAGAAGGCAACCAGAAAGGTATAGTCCATCTACTTTCTGTTCAAATTTTGCTTTATCTGTTACTGATGATGATCCTAGAACTATGAAGGAAGCAGTAGATTCAGAGGATGGAAAACTCTGGAAAGAGGCCATGCTTGATGAAATGGCATCTTTGCACAAAAATGAAGCTTTGGATCTAGTGGAGTTGCCGGCTGGAAGGAAACCCATTGGCAGCAAATGGGTATTCAAGAGGAAGGCAAATGCAAAAGGAAAGGTGGAGAAATAAAAAGCTCAATTTGTAGCAAAAAGGTTATTCCCAGGTGTCGGGAATTGATTTTGGTGATATTTTTTCTCCTATTGCCAAGGTAGCTTCTATTAGATTACTTTTATCTGTTGCTGCTTCATTTGATTTTGAGGTAGAATAGATGGATGTGAAGACAACATTTATTCACGAGGATCTGGAAGAGGAGATCTACATGAAGCAACCTGAAGGCTTTGCGGTGAAGGGTAAGAAAGAACCGGTATTCAAGTTAAAAAAGTATCTCTATGGGTTAGTATTGTCACCAATGATGTGGTATCATAAATTTGATACATTTATACGGGCACTTGGCTTCACTACAAGCAAAAAAGATCATTATGTGTATTTTAAATTAATTGGTGACTGTGTTATTTATTTGGTCTTGTATGTGGATGATATGTTGTTGGTTGGAAATTATAAAGAAATTATCTAGTATTTGGAGACCCAATTGTCCTCCAAATTCGACATGAAAGATCTTGGCGCTGCAAACTATATTTTGGGCATGGAAATTAAAAGAGATCAGGCAAAGAGGAAGCTCTGGTTAAACTAGAGGAAGTATGTTGAGACAATACTACAAAGATTTAATATGCAGGATAGTAAATCGGTGAAGGTTCCTATTCTTGTAGGTGTGAAGTTATCTGTTGAACAGTGTCCCAAAACACAAGAAGAGGAAGAGGACATGTCCCATGTTCCATATGCAAGTGCAGCTGGTAGCCTGATTTATGTAATGGTCTGTACGATACCAGACATTGCACATGCAGTGGGAGTATTGAGCAGGTTTATGCAAAAACCAGGAAAGGAGCATTGGAAAACAGTGAAGCGTGTTTTCAGGTATTTGCATGGCACTAGTGATTATGGTTTGTGCTACCAAGGAAGACTAGGTTTGGACAGAGTGTTGGATATTTGTGGCTTTGTTGATGCAGACTAGGATGGAGGTCTGGACCAAAGGAGATCTTTAAGTGGGTATGTGTTTAACCTATTTGGAGGTGCAGTCAGTTGGATGAGTAAGAAACAATCTGTAGTGGCAATATCAACTACAGAGGTAGAATACATGGCAGCCACTCATGCAAGCAAGGAATCAGTTTGGTTGTAAAGAATGTGTTCAAGTATGGGGTTAGTACAGGGAGCTATAAGGATAAACTGTGATAGCCCAAGTGCAATTTTATTGGCAAAGAACCATGCTTATCATTCAAAGACAAAACACTTTGATGTTCAGTATCACTTTATGAGGGATATGATAGAAGACAAAAAGGTGTTGTTGGTAAAGGTGTGCATTTTGTAGAATACTGCAGATGCATTGAAAAACTCTATGAGCTCTGAGAAGTTCTCTTGGAGTAGAGAAACAATGGGCATTGTAGGGCTGGATAAATGACTAAGCTCTCTTGTGGCCGCCTGTGGAAAGAAAGAAACATGTGGGAGAATGTTGGGTTGTGTTATATTCTTTCCACGACTAGCCCATGTAGTCAACTAGGGGGTTAGAGGGGGGGCAAAGCGCCCCCTTAGTTGCGCTGATTGCGCATCGGAGGGGTGATAGAGGGGTGACTGCCCCCCCTATCTGAGGGGTTTGAGGGGAGCGGGTAGTCCCCTCTATGGGGTCCGAGGGAGCACTTCAGGGAAATTTTTTTTGGGCCCTATATTAGGTTGGGCGTACCTACCTATGGTTTTTTCCATGGTTTTTGCACATGGTTTTGGACATAATGGTTTTCAGTCCATGGTTTTGGACGCAATGGTTTTCGGTCCATGGTATTGGATGCTTCGGCATGTATAAATATGTATTTTAACATTGAAAGGAACATAATGAAAAATCAAGTTGGTAGTCCTAGTTTTGGGATCCAGGGGAAATCTATGTCTATATGTGTTTTATATGTTATGCTCTCGCATTGTTTAGTTTCTGTTGTTAGAATTCATATGCAGGTAATTTCTATATGGGGTTAAAACCTATAGGTCATCTTAGCTTGCAAGATCCATGGTCAGTAGAGCAAAAAGACCTTTGCTGAAGGGTGGGCAGTCTTATTGAACCAGGTTGTGAACAAGGGGAAGTCATTCAACTAGTCAAATCTATTGGCTTGATAGTTGATAGTGCATTTAACACAAGCTCAGACTCCACCCAAGGATAAGAAAACAAGGTTTTATATGTCTGCATATTTATTGGATGCAATTTGTGAACAAAATTAGATTCCTGGCATGAACTGGACATGGACACCACAATAAACTATTGTGCATATCTATTGCATGTTTCTTTCTGATTGCAGTCATCGAGGAGTAATGGAACAAATAGCTGACCATTTCATCATACTGCTTTACAAGCTCATCTTTGAAGAAGAACCACCTAGCATGTCACAAGAAGCAATGGAGGCAATAGAAGGATCACAGATTGGTTTTCCTCACTGCGTGGCACCTTGCTAAGAGTGTTTGATGGAGAAAAGCCTTCACATTTTTTTCCATGTTATGCCATTGACAAGATTGTCATGCAAGAAGTGTCATATCATCTCGCCACAGGGTTGTCAGAAAATTTGCATAGGAAGAAGAAAGCACCTTGGCCAACTATTCCTATGCATATTGGATTATACGAGATTAAGAACTTGAAAGTCACAGATACCAAGGGAAAGTAGACAGTGAATTTTGGATTTGGTACTTGAGAGTTTAATCCATATTATCCTCGTAGTATTTGCAAAGACAACTATGTGAGAATTACTTTTTAGAGGCTCAGCGGGTCATTTCATTTCCTAGAAGAGGATCCATGGAGGAATTTCTACAATGCCTCCAAACTCCATGAGTTGGCTAGTTTAGAAAGGAATTCAGAGGCTACTCTGCAAAGGGAAGAAACTCCAAAAGAAACAACAATAGAAGGCAAGAATCACATGAATGACAAGGGAAAGAGAAAGATTGTCAAAAGTCCAAGGGGAGAACAAAGATGCAAGATGAAATCAGATCCTATTCAGTTATGAAAGAATATTTAGCAGCAGAAGTGAAGAGGAAGAAATGGATACACAAAGTAGAGTGGAGAAAGAAAGAAAACCAAATCTTGCAAGAAGTAGAGATGATATTGATGCAAGCAGAACAAGAACTGAAGGAAGAACAAGAGTTGAGGAGGAGAGAACATGAAGAGAAGTAGAAGCAGGAAGAAGAAGGAAGACACGGAACAATAGCAAGAGAAACAACACCGATATAGGTTGAAGAGAAGGAACATAACCAACCAAAAACTGAGGAGGAGGGTGAAAAAATGCAGGATCAAGAGATTTCTCAACAAATGGAGCACTTGATTGAAGTTACAGACATGGAGATGGAACAAGATGCATAGAATGAAGATGCTGACCTAATATCGTGCACATCACAAGTCACCGTTCAGTCTCCACCACCTTGAGCAGCTGATCCAGCTCCGAGCGAGGAAGGGGATGTTGTTCCTCTTGATGATGATCCGGTAATGGAAGTGTAAAATCTGTGATTTGATGAGTTCCAAAAGAATATTGTACAAGCATAAATAAAAAGAAATTCCAGATGATCACGCATCACTTGCATTCATTAGAGAAATGATGATAGTAGTGGACACCTTGAAGAATCCAAATTCCATTGTCGAAGCCAATTTGGTTTCTGTAGGTACAACAAGATCTACTATTCAGTATTTGACGACTGAGAAGGAGAAATTGGCACAAAACTTGCATGCTACTAGGAATAAGAGCTAGAACAACTATATGCAACAACACTTAATGTAGTTTCAACATAGGTCTACTTGGAGGAGATGAGAGAAGTGATACTTTCTGATGTATTAATACTTGGAGAAACCATGCATAACCTTTATGAGGATTTTTTGACTTTACATAAAGAAATTGTTCATTTTCATGGCCTACGGGAGTAGAGCAAATAATTTGTTAAACCTATCAAGAATGTGAAAGCTTCCATTAACTATGTGCAAGAATGGACAATGCACTACAAAGGGGAACCAATTAACTTGGGGAAGAAAATGAAGCCACGGGAAGAGATGGTGAGAGTGAGAGTTCGAATGTTGATTCTAAAAAACAAGTAGCTCGCCTCATTTATTGGTAGACTTTAGGCCTCATTTGTATGGTTATTCAGTAGTTTGGATGTCTTGGTGAAGCACACATGATACCATCAGTTGGCTCGCTCACTAAATCCAAACCTAGGAACCATGTCCAACAGGGGATCGAAGAGTACTTGGAGCAACTAAGAAATATTTCCACCAGGGAAGATTTGGAGTTGAATAGAAAGAACATGCCGAACTACGTTAGTAGTCCTGTCAAAATTAGAACAATGTTTCTCATGCTTCAGAAGGAATTTGACTACTTCCTGTTGGTGTCCCAAATTGCTCTATTTTTACCCTATTCCCATAATCCTTAACCTCTATTTTATCTCTATTTAACCCTCTCATTTCTGCACTAATCCAAGATAATCATCTATTCCTACATATACTTCGTATTTCATAATTAAGATTTATTAAGTGCTTTATTAGTAAATTTACATAGATTTCATACCTTTTAGTATCTCTTCTAACTTATGTTTAACTTTCCTAAAAGTATTTCAAGAATTGAGTGCTAATAATTATTTAGCGTGATTAGTGTAGGCAGATTCTTGCACGGCTAATGAGTTTCTCCATGATCTTCGTGATATTCCACATGGGCGTTTTGATCCATGACTCCTAGTTCGGTTGCAGACTATTTGAGGATGGACATTGGCGGCGTATAGTCAGGGATTCTTGCCAAGAATATGGTCTACGACTAGCAAAGTCTGTGTTTTATTATAACCATCAGCCGGTTTTGCAAAGTTCGTTTTTTAGTTTGTTCAGCCGAAAGGCTTGAATGGGAAATGACTGTAATTAGCATAATATGGCTAAGGCCGAGAGACTGTATATAATGTATATTGTAGGTAGAGCCAAGCTAGCGATCTCTGAGTTGTAATTTTGTTTACTTTGTAATTTTGTTTACTTTGTAATTTTCTATTGCCCTCGGTTCTAGGCTACATTCCCACTATCATGTATATTTGCTGATCAAGTTAATACAAGGAACGCACCATGTTTTCACATTGTGTTTAATTTCTATTTCATGCGTGATTAACTGTTGAATCATTTCGTTTCCTAAACGGGAAATGAGCTAGGCTGGCTATGGAAACCAACTCATCTACCCTTGTGCTTTCACCATTTGAAAAGTCTGTGTGAACATTTATTCATTCGCAGTTGTGTGGCTTTGATTGCTCTTATGTTTATTTCAAAGTTCTGAGATTAATTCATTTTATAGTCAAGCGTGAACGGATCCGTAGTTTGGAAGTCTAATTAAGTTTATTTCTTTCTTGCAATTTCTTTCCTGCAAATGACTTTCTTGCAATTTCCTTCCTGCAATTTTTTGCCTTAGTTTGCTTCCACTTGAGTTATGCCAGAATATTCTTCCTGTACCAGTGCATGTAGTTTCCTGCACTCCGATTTCACTTTACAAAAAGTGTTATGTTCCTTTCCTGCTTATAATTTTGTTTATTCCTGCAAGCAAATGTATTGTCAATTCAAGTAATCATTCTCAATGTTAAGAATTACACTTGTAAAGGATATTTACATGAATTGAGAAAGAACGTTATTACAAACACCATACTGTATACTTGCAATATATGACTTAAGAAAAAGGAACATAAATGTTATAAGTGAATTGCTGAAAGTTAGTTGATGCATGCAAATTACTTTGACTACTGCTCGATTATTTTGAATTGATTTTGATTTATGAAGTTTGCTTTCATTGCAAAGTTCAGTTAATTAAAGAATCCTTTTTCACATGTAATTTATCTCAAAATCTAGCTTGCAATTGCAATTCTTTTCAACACATCTTTGGATTCTTTCGAAAGTAAATTGGAAAATTTGGTGAAGGAAGCTCTGTCTTGGTGCAAGAGTTGGTCTCTTGTCATAGGAACAAAGTATGCTAAGCCTTGAGGCTTAGAGCACCTCCATAAAGACATAAGTATTTAGTAAAGAAGGTAAAATATATTTTTTCACATAAATACTGTACCTGCACTAGTGCAAGCAGATTGCAATAGTACAAGAACAGGTCGTTTGGTGTAGAAGAAAGATCAATTGGGAAACAGATCTTGCAAGGGCCCACTTGTTAAACTAATAGCCATGTATACTAAAGATAAACATAGTATTTCATTTCAGCCTCTAAGATTGCTTCCATATGTGTGAAAGTTCCTTTACTTGATTTCCTCACAAATTATTTTTTTACATTCCAGCTTTAGAATTGCTTTGGTGTCGATTGTATTTAAGATTGTTTTCTGTCCGATTCTGCAACATTTCATTTAAGAAGTAGGATTATGAATAGTAAAAGTTCATACCACTTCTGGAATTTCCTATGCATCATCTCTAAGTTTACGAAACCTCTGGGTTGACAATTAAGTGTTAAGGAGTTTGCTTAAGAGCAATTTCTGCACCCAACATTTTGGTGTCATTACTAGGGAGGCGATTTGAATTGGTAATAATTTTCCATTTTTGCAATATGGGTAAGTCTGATATTATTTTTTTTTGCAGTGTGCTTCTATTTGCTTGAAGGAATTTATAGGTGTCTGGTTATTTTTAAGTTGCAATATTTTTATTGAAATTTTGTTTTGTCATTTTTTGAAATGAATGCCTAAAAGAGGTAGGGGTCCGAAGCCCACTAGGGATCAAAGAAATACTGATAAATCTGAAACCAAATCTCATATTGGGCCTTCTTTTGTAGGCGGAAATTCCAAACAAACCCAGACTCGTCACGCAGTAACAATCCACTTGGGCTCTAGCAGCAATGGTCCAGGTGTGACACAACCCACAAAGGGGAAGAAGGGGACTATTAGAACCCTCAATCATCCTTCTCAACCTCTTGAGAGTGGTTTGTGTGGAAGAACAATGATGGAATATCATGAATACCATGCAGAAGGAACTTGTGAAAATCAAGTAAATGAGGAACAATCCACTTTTGGATTCCCAATTGTGGATTGTGAGACACAATTACAAATGAAAAATATTTCACCATCAGCTCTTCCTCATTTATACGGTAAGGTACATGAAGATCCATACTCTTTCCCATTTGAGTTTGATATTTTGTGTAGAAGTTATGATTATTCATCTGATGCCCAGATGTTAAAGCTGTTTCCTACAACTCTCAAGGACGCAACACTCTACTGCTTCATGGGACTAGGAGCAAACACTATATCTTCTTGGGAACAAATGAAGAGAGTGTTCTTGTCAAAATATTAGGAATATTGCAAGACTATAGATATTCAAGATGAAATCTTTACTATTGTGCAAAATGATGATGAGCCTCTAGAGGACAACTTGGAGTGATTCATGTACATCCTCCAAAGGTCAAAGCACAAATTTGATCCATTAGAACCTTGTTCTTATGGGGAACTACTAACGATGATAGGAATAATCTAAATATTTCAAGACAAGGGGATATTTCTCAAAAATATTTTGATCAAACCTGTGACTTGTGGATGAAATAAGAAAACTAAATCTACTGATGCTATGATTATTGGATTAGAAAACAAAATGGACAATATGAAAATTGAAATAATGAATACTATTAGTAAACAAATAGACTCTTTGAAGTTTCAACAAAAACTTGTAGAGGAACAAGAGTCATTGTCCATTTTTTATCCAAAATGTAGAAGAAAACATCTTTTAAGAGAATGTCCTCTTGATATTAAAGAAACTAATAAATGTGAAATTTGTATAGAGAACCATGCCATGGAAAAATGTCCCTCCATACCTGGGCTGAAAGTTGTACTTGAAGGAGGACAACCTGAAGCTGAATCACTGCATGTTATGGGAGCACGAAGAAAATGGCTCTTGAACCTCTACCACATTTTTTTGGTTATAATGCACATTCATATTACTATCTTAACAATAGTCACTCTCAACATTGGCAGCATGGGAACCAATATCATTATGGACAACCATCCCAATCTTGGAAACAAGGATGGAGAGGGCCAAACCACTCATATCATTCACACCATTCCTCTCTGGGACCTATGCAGTCATACCCTCCTACATATGCACCTTACCCAATGCCACAACCATCATTACCTCAGCTAAGTTAGCCAATGCCACCATTGCCTTTACCTCCACCATTTTGACCTTCTTAGCTACCTTCCCAGCCTTTACCCAATCCCAATAATAAAGTGGTACAGATGATCCATTCTATGAACCCACTTTCCTCATCCAGATATCAATCCATGTCAGTTGGAGTCAATGACCTCCAATTGAGATTGGGGAAGATAGTAACCTAAAAAAATCAAAAGCAACCTATGGTGATTATTAACAAGAAAGGTGAGGAGGAAACTCTTGACTATTCTGAAAAAGATGAAACCATCCAGCCTATCCCTGTATCTTCTAAGCCTTTTTCGTCTTCTTCCAACCAACCTTCTTTTTCCATAGAGGTCAGCTATAGAGAAGAAGGACCCCATTCCTAAGACTAGCCTGGCTTCTAAGCTTAGGAACATTTTCATAAAAGCACCTTTGCTCCAAGCTATTAAAGATATCCCCATTTACACAAAAATCATTAGGGAAATCTATCTTAAGAAGCCATGAAGGAGAAAATTAGAACCTCAAACCATTCAATTTGTTGGTAGAGCAGCAGAGTTAATGATGGGGTGTATGCACATAGAGAAATATACTGAACCTGGAAACCCTATTGTCTCTATTTATATAGGTGACTTCCTTATATCCAATGTACTTATAGACCTAGGGGAAGCCATTGTCCTACTCCTACTATGCTTGAACTAGCAGACAAGTCTAAAATCAAGCCGAAAGAGTGTTGGATGATGTGATTGTTTCTCTAGACTCTTGGGAATATCCCATGGGCTTCATTGTGCTTCAACCAAAGAACCATATGGGAGGACATCCCTTAATCTTAGGATGACTATGGCTTGCTACGACTGATGCTTATATCGTATGTCATTCTGGTGACATGTATGTTTCCCATGGAGATTCCAAGAATAAGGTCACCGTGTATCCACCTACTAGATCCATTTAGGAGCTCTGAGACACTTTATGGTTAGACTACAATAGTGATTGTGGAGCACCTGGAAGGTATACTTTTGACTAGCAATCTAGTGGTTTTTCAATAATAATTGTAACCTTTTCTGCATGAGGAATTCGAAGAAGATAAAGGATTTTGATAAAATGTGCAAACATAGACAAAGGAAGCTCAAGTGCTAATAATTGACGTTTTCTATGTAGGAAGACATGCGAGCAAGGAGTGCCCGCCCAAAAGCGAGAAGCAGAGGAAAAATAATTGTTGTTCCTCCAGTAGGGAACTGGATGCGGACACGATCAAGCAAAATCGGAATTGAATAGTCTAGAAAAAAATGCGGGATACCGGCTCGGCGAACGCAAGAAAGATTGAACGATTAGCGAATCCCTCAGGATCTTCGATCCTGAGGGATCACTGCTTTACTTATCTCTGATTATCTAGATATCTCTGTCACTTCTGTTATATAATGGCACAGCATCATTAAGCAAAAGGAGGATTGTTTTTGTAATTTTACAGTTCCAGAAAAAACTTTAATCATTGAGTCTCACTGAGACCTGATTTTGTTATACTTTTGTGGATGCGATTAATATAAAAGACTTGGTGTTTATTCCGTTTCTGCGTCTGGAGTAATTTAAGGCAGTGTACCATTGGTAGCTAAGGGCCCGGCTCCGAAGGACACTTGCTTTTGTATCATTATATGGTGATTTGTGTGTGGTTTGTTTATCTTCGTTACTTAGCAGTCTGATGAATTCTTTATATGATACGCTATGCTCTATTATGTTTAATGAATGAATGATTTCTCTATGTAAAGATTCTGCACTGTATAACTGGATTTACACAGGGTCAGATTGTATCTTTATTCAGCCATTTTGGTAACAGAGTACTGGTATGAATGTTACTGTCATTGGATTTATGTTAAACAATATTCGTGGGATTTGAGAGCAGCGTCATTCTGTTAGAAACATAGTTGTATCATTCAATACTCTCAGATTGCTATATTAATGTAGAACATGTACATACGGGTGATGGTTGTTGTTTCGTAAATCATTAAGGATTACTGTTGTTCCATTTGATTACTGCTATTCCATTTGATTATTGTTGTTCCATTTGATTACTGTTGTTCCATTTGATTATTGATGTTCCATTTCCATTTTGCTATTCCATTTTACTTTCCACTGATTTATTTACCTGCCTTTGTTGCTTTGGTGTGAGAGAATGCCTAAGGCTGTAGTGAGCCTCAGCAAGACGCTTCTTAGCTCCCAGACCTAGAAGTCCATGCTCTAATTTCCCTTCCTTAATCAATTTCTAAAGGGATGGGATATTTTTTCCGTACCCTTGACTGATCAACTGTTTTGTGTGACTCCATCTTTTAGGTTAGTTTAGTTACAGCTTAGCATCTGTTTTCCTTTGATCTTCTCAACCCTATACTACTAAGCATTACTCGGAAAAATAGCCTCGGATTGAGATACTTCTTGCAATAACAAAACGTTCCCGGATTGACTTATTAATGTGGAATAATTATTGGTGTGAGAGACCCTAGTTACAACTCTACATTTTGGCGCCGTTGCCGGGGAAGGAGTATAGCCATTTTCCCTTTATAGAGTAGTGCGCAAAGCTACTAGGGGGGAGTTGGATTTTAAAAACGGAAGGTAAGAACCTGCGTACGGAGCATGTAAAAGCCCTGCTCCACCGTCTGCTCTCTTAGCAGAATTGCTAGTTGAATAGGATTTAGTAGTTTTTAGAGTGCATGACTAAGCAGAAAAAGCTCCAGTCAAACCTGAAAAAGCCAAAGGACCAGTGACCCTTGGCCGAACAACCTTCATAGATGAAATCTATAAGAAAACTGAATCTCAGCTGTCAGTAGGCCTCAGAAAGACTCATTCTAAGCAGCCTACTAGTTCCCTTCAGGCTACAGCATCACCATCTGGAGCCTACGCTGAGGTGCATAGTCGGAGTGATGAATAGGACTTCCAAGAAATTGAAAATTCTATGTCAGAACGGCTGCAAGAAGGTAATTTAAGTAATCTTTGTGAAGGAGAAGGGGAAACAGGGGAAATAGAGGAACCAAGGTCTCCTTCTAGGATAATCCAATTGTTAAACAGCCCAGACAAGGGAAGCGCGGCAAAAATTAACCTTGAAGGCACCCCATTCCCTCAGACAGAGATCCCAGATAAGGGAAGTTTCATTAAAACAATTCCTGCCAAGGCCGTCCCTTCTCAACCTAGGAACACCCTCCTAGAAATCCTGGAAGGATATTGGCACATATTTGATCCAATGGCGCAGAATCAGCCAAATGCTCAAACTTCTACATTGCAATATCCTATAGTAGATTCTGCTGCAAATGCACCCATGAAAGCAATACCTCTTCAACACATCCCGACGTTTCATGGACTTACATCAGAAGACCCCGATGCATTTTTATTTGAATTCGATGTGCTATGTAGAGGGTACGATTACACCACTGACCCCCAGAAATTAAAGCTATTCCCCTCCACTTTAAAAGGAGCAGCTCTAAGATGGTTCATGGGTTTAGGTGGTGGAGTCATAAACAACTGGGAGCAAATGAAAGAATCCTTTCTTAAAAAATATCAGGATTATTGTAGGTCGAGAGAGCTAAAATATGAAATTTTCCAAATGACGGCTAGACCAAATGAAACTTTGGAAGAATACGTAGAACATTTCCAGTATAATTTACAGAGATCCCCCTATGCATCACTACCTCTGCCCGATAATGTGTTGAAAACCGCATTGATTAGAGGAATGAAAGAGCAGTGGATTGAAACATTGAATATCATGGGAAAAGGGGATATTTACCAAGAGAATTTTTATGATATCATTAATTTATGCATCAGGAGTTCAAGAGGCAGCACAAGGATAAAATCAACAGAATATGATAGGTTTGCTAAAGACAACAAAATATCAACAGAAGGGGTAACACGTGTAGAACTAGGGAATTTATTAGAAAATTTTAAAACTGATATTCTGGGGACATTAACTACTCAGCTTGATATTGTGCAGGCTAAACAAAAGCAAATGGAGGTGGAGCAAAATCTGGCAATTTTCTGCCCCCGATGCAGAAGAAAACACAACCACAAGGAATGTCCGCTAGATACAGTTCAAGCATGTGCTATCTGTATGAAAGACCACCTTACTGAGAGCTGCCCCTCACTTCCTGGATTGAAGGCTGTATACAAGGAAGCAGAAGAAGAATCAGAACCAGCATACTTTGTTAACCAGCGTCGCCAATGGCAACCTAGGCAATTTGGTATGTTTTCTGACCCAACTTCTTCTTTTCAGCCTCCGCAATACAATGCTCAGCAATATGGTATGTGGCAAAACCAATCTACACCCCCAGTCCCGAATTGGTCATCACAGTCGTTTCCTTCTCCAAATCCATGGATGAATCAGACAAGCCAATTCGGATGGCCAAATTTTCCTTACACTCCACCATATTGGCAGAATAACTCATACCCTCCGCAATGGATTCCCCCTATTTCACAAGGTTCACCCTTGCAGACAAATTGGCCAAGATCAACATATCAGTCAACATGAACTATTCCACTCCCTCAACCGACTCTGCCAGCCTTACAACAAAACCCCCAGTCTAATCTAAGGCCGCAACTCCCAGCCCATCCCAATCCCAATCCTAATAATAGACCAGTCCAATCCCTCCAAATTATAGAAACATCATAAACTGGACTTGACCTAAGGGAGTGCAATGACCTTCAGTTACGATCTGGACGTATCATAGAAACAGAGGGAGACAAAACAGTTCACATTGAAGATCAGTTACCAATAGAACAACCACCACAACAAGAGGGTGTAAATAAGGAACAGACCCATCAACAAACAAATACATCCTCTCCTCCTTTCCCGGAACGATTAGTCATACCACGACCAGTACAACATCCAGACTTTGACATTCTGGGGGAGTTACAAAACTTGTACATAAAAATTCCATTCCTCCAGGCCATTCAAGATATTCCTATATATGAAAAAACTATAAAAGAACTGTGCATAAAAAAATCGAGGAATACAACCACTAACCCAAGAGTCCAAGTAGTCGGCACCTTATCTGACTTATTATCAGGGAAAGAGACACCTATCAAATACGAAGATCCCGGAAATCCAATTGTGACTGTCCAAATCTATGGCCAAACCCTGACTAACGCTTTAGTTGATCTAGGAGCTGCAATCAATATTTTAACAACCTATACTTTCCAAAAGCTTGGCATCACATCAGTAGAACCTACTTCTACTTTGCTAGAATTGGCAGATCGATCTGTAGTTCGACCAGAAGGCACTCTATACGATGTCATGGTTTCTGTAGACTCCTAGGAATATCCAACTGATTTCCTGATAATTAATCCAAAAACCCGACTGGATGGACATCTGCTAATATTAGGAAGACCTTGGCTTGCTACTCCCGATGCCTACATTGGTTGCCGGCAGGGAAACATGACTATAACTAAAGGACCAGATGTTAAAAACCTAGTTCTATATCCTCCAGCACAGCCAAGCCTGCCAATGATCAAAACCAATCAGTATCCTGTGTCATACCTTACTAACAATATCAGAGCCCCATTGACTGTACAGAAGGCTTTAGATTTTAAAGATCAAATAGAAGATGATGCCATCAATAACTTCATTAGTCAAACTGAATCTAGATCTCACACACAGTGTTTTATGATAGAGGCAGCATTTGATAGTAAGCTAGAGGAAGACCCTTTGAAAGACGCACATGACCAAACAATACCAGTGACTGTTGTTGCCAATAGTAAATTAGTGGAAATTGAACCTGGTAAGGCCCTAAATATCAACGCCAACCTTACACCAGACCAAGAAGCAAAACTTGTAAATCTGTTACGAAAATATCAAGGAGCATTTGCGTGGGATTACCCTGACATGAAAGGGATCGATCCCCAATTATGCACCCACCACATCTACATAGAAAAAGATGCAAAACATGTTCGTCAGCCACAAAGAAGACTTAACCCCCATCTAAAAGAGGTAGTAAAAGCCGAACTTCAGAAACTTCTAGATGTTAATTTTATTTATCCCATCTCCGACAGTAAGTGGGTCTCTCCCTTGGTGGTGGTACCCAAGAAAAATGGAAAATGGAGGATTTGTGTAGATTACAGGGAGTTAAATAAGGCCACGCAGAAGGATCACTTCCCTCTCCGATTTATAGATCAAGTATTGGACACTTTGGCAGGAAAGAAATTCTTTTCTTTCCTGGACGGCTTCAGCGGATATAACCAAATCCAAATTGCCCCTGAAAACCAGGATAAAACTACCTTTACTTGCCCTTGGGAAACGTTTGCTTATCGAGTTTTTCCCTTCGGCCTATGTAATGCCCCTGCTACATTCCAAAGGGCTGTCCTTAGTATCTTCGCAGATCTGATAAATGACGGACTTGAAGTATATATGGACGATTTTACACCATGCGGAGATGATTTTGACCCAGCTCTAGATACCCTGGAAAAAGTCCTACAATGCTGTATCGCTACCAGACTTTGTCTGAGTCACGAAAAGTGTTACATGATGATGACAGAAGGGTTCATTCTAGGGCACTACATCTCAGCAGCTGGCATCCAGGTAAACCCGGCTAAAATCCAAATTATTTTGCTTATTCCTACCCCCACTACTCAAACGGAGGTACGCAGTTTCCTTGGCTTTTCTGGGTATTACAGACGATTTATAGAACATTACTCACGTATTGCTGCACCTCTATATGCTTTAACTGGCAATGTTGATTTCTTGTGGACAGAAAAATGCGACCAGGCTTTTAAGGAATTGAAGAAGCTTCTATCAACAGCCCCAGTCCTTCGAGGACCCAACTGGAATTTTCCATTTCAAATCTCATCTGATGCCTGAGACACAACAATTGGTGCAGTCCTAGGGCAAGAAGAGGATAAGAGACCATACGCTATCTACTATATCAGCAAAAATTTATCCTCTGCCGAACTCAATTATATTGTTACTGAAAAGGAATTCCTGGTTGTAATACATGCTGTTAACAAATTTAGACATTATATCACAGGCTATCCCGTTGTGTTATATACAGATCATTCTGTTATCAAATATTTGGCAAATAAACTTGTTACGAAAGCTAGAATAACTAGATGGTTGATCTTATTGCAGGAGTTCGACATCACAATCAAGGATCGACCTGGCAAGGAGAACCTGTAGCTGATTTCCTCTCACGAATACCGAAAGCAATTGAAACAGCAACAGTGGAAGATCAATTTCCTGACGAGCACCTGTTTGCTGTTGCTGTTCGAATGCCCTGGTATGCCGATGTCGCTTATTACCTTACAGTCGGTAAGCTACCAAAACACTTAACCCCTCAGGAACGCAAGCAGATTGTTCAGAAGAGCACTCGGTTTTCGTGGATCGGAGGACATTTGTTCCATACAGGGGCAGACATGCCAATCAGAAGGTGTATTCGAGAAGACGAAATCTTCAACATTCTAAAAGCTTGCCACGACGGGCCATGCGGGGGACATTTCGCTGAAAAAAGAACAACACATAAAGTATTGCAGACAGGATACTATTGGCCTACAATTTTCAAGGATGCGAAAAAATTTGCACAAGCTAGTGACAGCTGCCAGCGAGCAGGAAGACCTGGCCAAGCCGATGAAATGCCTATGAGACCACAATTGGTCATTGAACCATTTGAACGATGGGCTCTGGACTTCGTTGGGACCATCAATCCATCATCAAATCAGAGGACATACATTCTGGTGGCGACAGACTATGTTACTGAATGGGTCGAGGCCGAATCATTACCTAGGGCTACAGAAGACTCTGTGATACATGTCTTGTTCCATTTGTTTGTACGTTATGGACTTCCGAGAGAACTAATCACCGATGGTGGACCAAAATTTGTTGGAAATAAATTAGCTGCAACACTTAACAATTATCATGTCCAACATAAGATCACTACCCCATACCATCCGCAGGCAAATGGGCTAGTAGAGAGTAGTAATAAAATAATAGAATCAATTTTAACAAAGACCATTGCATCGCATAGGCGTGATTGGGCCACTCGACTACCCGAGGCACTGTGGGCCTACAGAACCACATGGAGAAGTACTACAGGCTATTCACCTTATCAATTATTGTTTGGAAAGCAGCCAATTTTCCCCATAGAATTCGAAATCCGAACGCTACGAACTGCACAGGAATTCGACCTAGATCTGAGTGAGGCACAAATCAATCGATTACAGCAGATTAATGAATTGGACGAAATCAGGCTCTCTGCATTACAAAATACAACATTAATTCAACAACAGCGAGCTAAATGGCACGATGCACTTATCAAGAATAAAGTCTTTCATGAAGGAGACTGGGCTCTGTTATACGACTCTCGGTTTCAGGACTTCCCGGGGAAACTTCAGACTCGATGGTTAGGACCATACGAAATCCAGAAGGTACACGACAATGGGACCCTTACCCTGATCACAATTGACGGTTCTGGATATGCATTTAAAGTAAATGGCCATCGAGTTCGCCTTTATCGAAAGCCACTCACTCGGGAATCCTTCTGTCAGCAGCTGTGACAAGATACTGATATGGAAATCTTAGGAGAGGAAGCGAAATCTTCCTCACCTATAGTTTAAGAAATTCATTTTTATAACTTGTACATAAACATCTTGTATATATGTTTCTTTGATTTTTTTTTACTCCAAGTGTGTTTCTGTTCCTTTGTGAAAAGGAACAGCACTTGTGTGTTTTTGTTGTTCCTTTGCGAAAAGGAACAACACTTGTGTTTTTGGCGTTCCTTTGCGAAAAGGAACAACACTTGTGTTTTTGCTGTTCCTTTGCGAAAAGGAACAACACTTGTGTGTTTTTGCTGTTCCTTTGCGAAAAGGAACAACACTTGTGTGTTTTTGTTGTTCCTTTGTGAAAAGGAACAGCACTTGTGTTTTTGCTGTTCCTTTGCGAAAAGGAACAACACTTGTGTTTTTGCTGTTCCTTTGCGAAAAGGAACAACACTTGTGTGCTTCTGCTGTTCCTTTGTGAAAAGGAACAACACTTGTGTATTTCTGCTGTTCCTTTGCGAAAAGGAACAACACTTGTGTGTTTCTGCTGTTCCTTTACGAAAAGGAACAACACTTGTGTGTTTCTGATGTTCCTTTACGAAAAGGAACAACACTTGTGTGTTTCTGCTGTTCCTTTGCGAAAAGGAACAGCACTTGTGTGTTTCTGCTATTCCTTTACGAAAAGGAACAACACTTGTGTGTTTTTGCTGTTCCTTTGCGAAAAGGAACAACACTTGTGTGTTTCTGCTGTTCCTTTTCGAAAAGGAACAGCACTTGTGTGTTCCTGCTGTTCCTTTGAGAAAAGGAACAACACTTGAGTGTGTCTGCTGTTCCTTTTCAAAAGGAACAACATTTTAGTATCTTCACTGTTCCCTTCTCAAAAGGGGACAGCATTTGCGATTTTCCGTTGTTTCTCTCAAAGAAATGGTATCCTACGAATGAATTCCTCTCTCAGGAATGCCATCGACATATTTTTGCCCTTATGGAGGATGCTCTGCCCCATGTTCTCCTCAATCTTGTAGATACAACAATGAACTTATGCGGTGAACACAAGCCATGAGATACCGAAATCAGCACATCATAAATCACTATCATTATGAATCCAGTATGTATAAGAAGACAAGAGGAGGGACGTGAACTTTTCATCTTCGCTGTCATTGTCATTTACCGGTACCATTGTCATTGGTGATCTTTATCATGACGATTCCCCTAAAAATCTTTTTTTGACCATTACTTAGGAGTAAGAACGAACGATTTATATCTATCTGTTGGGATCGTAATACTTCTTCCACCATTCCCCGCTCTTAAGGAGTGCGGAACCACCCTTATGTGAAAATAAACAAGAGAGGTGCTCTGCAAAAGAAAACAAAAACAAAATATGAAAATTGTCAAATTCAGGATAGGGGGTCTCATTCAGAGTCGGCCTACCATGATCATAAGGGTGGAAGCGAAGTGGAATTCCCATAATGGCCACCACACCAGGGATATGGTCCGAAGGTAAATTAACAAGAAAACCTTGGAACAGGAGGTCTCATCGCGAGCCGGCCTGACCACGTTTCACGCCTACCTTGTGAATGGCATTATGGCTATCTGGTCACTAAGCCAGCATAATGGCCTGCATTTTTGACAAAGAACTCTTCAGAATATACACAAAGGATCATGGTTCCGGAGGGTGAAATAAACAACTCTGCCAAGGTTATGAACACCTGTTGGCAGCAGAGCTCTGTTAATGGCATAGAAGTCGTAATAATTACACCAACAGGTATGATATTAAAATTTTTCTATCTCTTATCCTTTGAAAAGATCATATGTCACACCCGATGTATATATCGCATGAATATTTATTACCACCAATCATGGCAACGGAACTGACAGTGACCACTGGAGACTTCGTACGCTTGATAGACGTCCCATCCCCTAGCTCCTCATTATATCACGCAGGCTCTTATGCAAAACACGATCTACCTTTTTGCCTTGGTTTCGGCATTTCATTGTTTTTCTAAAACATGGCATAATTTCATATGCTGTACTTTATGATTGGACCTCCGACTGGCTGTTGCTCCTCTCTTTGACGGCTGGGGATAGCCTATCAGATCGCGGGGGGGAAGGTAATCTCATTACTCCATGATTACGCGGCTGCACACCATTCGGGCGAGACAATGTACGAAGGAATGACATGGTTTAATGGTATGATGCTTCCATTCTACGGAAATTGCCATCCACGATCTTTTTTTAGTTGCATGCTCGGTGATCATCCTCTCTGCGTCGCAAACACCGCAAGCAGTTGCTGTTCCATTTCTGAGAAGAATCATGGGTGGAAAGACGGTCCGAAGTGAACCTCACAAGCTGACAGTTTCTGCTGCTGCTCGTGAAATTCTGGAAAACGTAGGATGGTTGAATTACTTCAGCCGCCTGCAAGAATCAAATGAAGCCGTGGCATTGGAATTCCTGCAGAATTTGCAGGAAAATTACTCCATAGTAGGAGGGAAGCGGATAGCGGTTATAGAGGATATTATTGCAGAAGTTTCAGGATTACCAGCTGCTGGACCCATATGGACGCCGAAGAAGGAAAAATTACAAAAAGCTATGGAAATTTTCCAGGACGAAGGCCAAAGCTTGACAGTCAAAGGGAAAGGAGTTCTGCCGGCAACACTAGGGGAACCCTGGACCGAGCTAGCGAAGACAGTACAAAGTTATATCACCTGCGAAGGGAGAAAAGACTTGGTAAGACCTCGTCACTTAAAACTTTTAGCTGTTTTAAAAGGAAAATGTTCTGTAAATCTCCTTGCACTTTTAAATTCGCTACTACATGACGCGGCCCGAAACCTGAGAAAGGCCCAGCACATAGATGCAGTCGTTAGCCACCATGGGTTGATTCGGTTGATAGTGAGCCATAGTCTTACTCAACAACAAAGCACTTGGGAGGAATTGATCGCAATAGTCGAAGGAGGATCGGCTGCACCACCCCCAAAACCTGAACAGTCCTCTAGCACGCCGGAACGATTAGAGAAATGCAAGAAGACAGCAACAGAAAGACATGCCGCTTCAAAACGGAAACAACCTTCCGACATTCCAGAACGACCAGAGGAACCCAGAGAACCTGCTGGCACGCCCGACCTACCTGAGAGACATAGGAAGTCAGCTCGATTGGCCCGGATACGAGGAAGGTTGGAAAGAATTCAGGAAGCAATGGCCCAGCCAATTGAAATTGCGGATGAACCCCTAGAACCAGAAGGAGGACCTTCCGAAGGAAATGTGGAGAAATCAGGGCCTGGGACTAGCCAGCCGGAAGGGGAAGAAATAGTTATCGAACATAGCAACCAAGAAAATGAGCACTCTGAGGAAGCAATGGCCACTGAGCAGAACAATCAAGAAAATGAGCACTCTGAGGAAGAAAGGGTTACTGAACAGGGCAATCAAGAAGAATAAATAGCACAGCCAGGGGGTAGCCCATTGCAGGACCCTGTAGGTGAGGACGAATTGGCAGCAGTTCTGGCCAATATGGGGAAATATGGCTAGTCCTCCAGCACAGCAGGCGTCCCTGACAGTCCCGCAGAGGAAGAACTACCCGAGGAAGCACATGCAGAAAAGGCAGGAGAAGAAAACCCGCCTGGTTATGATAATGAAATTGAAGACAACAATCAGGGACAGTCTGTCCCCAGGACGCCGGAAGATATCCCAGATGAAGAAGGAGCGGGCTTAAGGGTCAAACCCTCTGCTGAGGCAAAAAAGATTAAGAAATTAAGAAAGAAACAGCAGAGGTTGTTGGGCACTATAGCCAGGCTCTGGCAGGAAATTCGAATTCTGAAAGCCGATTTGAGAATACAAAGGACCTCAAGGAAAAGGAGGAGGGCCACTACAGCAAAAACCCCAAGGACAAGAACCCGTTTTGTTGGTCGAAACCCCATCAGAAGACCTACTGCCGAGGAACAGTCTACTGTTCCAAATGTTAATGAGGAACAGGGTGTTGTTCCAAATAACATAGAGGAACAGACTGTTGTTCCATCTGACGCTGGAGAACAAACTGACATTCCAATTAAGAGAGAAGAACAACAAGATGTTACAATGGCAGGGGGACCTCAGCAGCCTTTCATTCGTGTCAAGAAGGAGAAAGAGAATAAGGAGACCCAAACAGAGGCACCACCCTCAGGGGTTATTCGGGCTCTAAACTCTAAACAGCGCAATAAAAAGTTGCAGGCAAAATTCCCGGCCTCTATGGCTCAATGGAACAAGGATCCAAAAACGAGAAACTTGCACAGGATGATGAAGCAAGCCCAACAAGAAGCTGAACAACTAAGAGAGCAAGCAATCCCCCAGGAGAAATATGAAGAATTACAACAGCAACTTCGAAATATTAGTCAATCTGAAAGCCAAGCCTTTGAGGGGTGGCAGAAGGAACAAGAAAAGGTTGCTAAGGTAACTCGTCGATTAGATAGTGTTGTTAAGCAGATGGACACTGTGTGTTCCTTATATAATGATGTTTTGACTTGTAGGGCCCCTGCTAAAAATTATGCTTTATTTTTGCTTGAAAGATATTTGAGATTGAAAATAAAAGCCATTAGGGCAGGAGCACCTATCCACATCAACACTGTTAATGATTTTATAGATTGTTACAAGCATTATGGGGTTAAGGTTCAAAGGTTATTGTGCGAGTTTTACTTGCACAACCTTGTGCTAGACCAGGAAACTGAATTAAATCCTGGCCCTTTTGTTGGCGATATACAATTCCAAGCCTTCATCTCATTTGGGGTTAATCAGGTGAAATGGCTCAGAGCTTATAACACCTTTCAGAGACAAGAAAATGGCCTAGACTTGTGGATACGAGCTGAACCTAGAGACCCAGTGACGCTATAGAGAGAACATAGGAGTCTTATGAGGATCCCAGGTGTCATTCAGATAATAAGACCCATGCACAAAGACTTGATCCAAAATGGTTTGGAATATTTCATGACTATTAAAGATCTTGCCCTCGATGCTGCAAAATTTCGATACCGGACCTCTAGTCCAAGCATCCAGCTCAAGGAACCATTCAAATATGAGAATTTTGAGCTGGCTGCCAGCCGATTGAACCTTTATGGCGAACGGATTCTGCAAGCAGGGCCATCCTGGTTAGGGTATCGATTTCGCAGCCCAATTATTTGGCACCCTGCACCCGGATATCAGGCCTTATATGAGATGCCTGCAGATCAAATAGATTAGTTCTTTGATAATCTAGTTGCTCATCACGGTTGTCGGCCTCCTCACGAGATCCCTTCTCCGGCCTATTCTCTCACTGCCTTGCATGTTAACTACAATGTTTTCATGAGGCCATGAAACAGGGTAAGCAGGGGGGTGTGTGGAGCACTTGGAAGGTATGCTTTTGACTAGCAATCTAGTGGTTTTTCAATAATAATTGTAACCTTTTCTGCATGAGGAATTCGAAGAAGATAAAGGATTTTGATAAAATGTGCAAAAATAGACAAAGGAAGCTCAAGTGCTAATAATTGACGTTTTCTATGCAGGAAGACATGCGAGCAAGGAGTTCCCGCCCAAAAGCGAGAAGCAGAGGAAAAATAACTGATGTTCCTCCAGTAGGGAACCTGATGCGGACACGATCAAGAAAAATCGGAATTGAATAGTCCAGAAAAAGAATGCGGGATACCGGCTCGGCGAATGCAAGAAAGATTGAACGATTAGCGAATCCCTCAGGATCTTCGATCCTGAGGGATCGTTGCTTTACTTATCTCTGATTATCTAGATATCTCCGTCACTTCTGTTATATAATGGCACAACATCATTAAGCAAAAGGAGGATTGTTTTTGTAATTTTACAGTTCCAGAACAAACTTTAATCATTGAGTCTCACTGAGACCTGATTTTGTTATACTTTTGTGGATGCGATTAATATAAAAGACTTGGTGTTTATTCCGTTTCTGCGTCTGGAGTAATTTAGGGCAGTGTACCATTGGTAGCTAAGGGCCCGGCTCCGAAGGACACTTGCTTTTGTATCATTATATGGTGATTTGTGTGTGGTTTGTTTATCTTCGTTACTTAGCAGTCTGATGAATTCTTTATATGATACGCTATGCTCTGTTATGTTTAATGAATGAATGATTTCTCTATGTAAAGATTCTGCACTGTATAACTGGATTTACACAGGATCGGATTGTATCTTTATTCAGCCATTTCGGTAACAGAGTACTGGTATGAATTTTACTGTCATTGGATTTATGTTAAACAATATTCGTGGGATTTGAGAGTAGCATCATTCTGTTAGAAACATAGTTGTATCATTCAATACTCTCAGATTGCTATATTAATGTAGAACATGTACATACGGGTGATGGTTGTTGTTTCGTAAATCATTAAGGATTACTGCTGTTCCATTTGATTACTGTTGTTCCATTCGATTATTGCTGTTCCATTTGATTATTGTTGTTCCATTTGATTACTACTGTTCCATTTGATTATTGTTGTTCCATTTCCATTTTGCTGTTCCATTTTACTTTCCGCTGATTTATTTACCTGCCTTTGTTGCTTTGGTGTGAGAGAAGGCCTAAGGCTGTAGTGAGCCTCAGCAAGACGTTGGTTAGCTCCCAGACCTATAAGTCCATGCTCTAATTTCCCTTCCTTAATCAGTTTCTAAAGGGATGGGATATTGTTTCCGTACCCTTGACTGATCAACTGTTTTGTGTGACTCCATCTTTTAGGTTAGTTTAGTTACAGCTTAGCATCTGTTTTCCTTTGATCTTCTCAACCCTATACTACTAAGCATTACTCGGACAAATAGCCTCGGATTGAGCTACTTCTTGCAATAAAAAAACGTTCTCGGATTGACTTATTAATGTGGAATAATTAGTGGTGTGAGAGACCCTAGTTACAGCTCTACAGTGATGAGGAGACTCAGCATGTTTCTTCGATACATCAGAATGCTGAGTTCTTGTATGAGGGTGAGATTCAAGACTTCCTGAGCAATTTAGACACCATGCCCAATTTTGAGTCATTGAGTCATATTTTTAGTCTAGATTTTTAGGAAAGATACGACTCTCTACCTCCCTCACCACCATCTCTAGAGACACCTCTGTGTACTCTTGAGTCTCATACCACTCTTGTTGAGATTAGTCCAGGTAAATCCTTTCATATCAGTTCAAACTTGGATTCTTCTCAGTAAGAGCAGATCGTGAATTTTTTTTGAAACCATCTTGATGCCTTTGCATGGGGCTATGAAAGGCATCCCTCTTGAATCTTGTACCCACCATATCTATATTTAGGATGGAGCCCGACCTAACTGACAACCCTGAAGGTGAATGAAGCCAACTCTAAGATATGTTGTAAAGGAAGAATTGCAAAAAATCTTAGATGCTGATTTTATCTTTTCTATTTCTAACAACTAGTGGGTCTCTCCATTGGACTTAGTCTCAAAAAAATATGGGAGATGGCGCATTTTTATTGACTACAGAGAATTGAACAAATTCACTCTCAAAGATTACTTCCCCCTCCCTTTTGTTGGGTTGTGTTATATTCTTTCTACAACTATCTCACGTAGTTAACTAGGGGGTTAAAAGGGGGGTGGATCCCCCCCTTTATTACACCAATTGCGTAGCAGGGGGAATCACAAGGGGTTTGAGGGGTGCAAGTAACCCCACTCTATGGGGTTCAGGGAAGCACCTCGGAAAATTTTGGTTCTGGACCCTATGTTAGGTTGGGAAAACCTACCTAGGGTTTTGTGCATGATTTTTGCACATGGTTTTAGACGCGATGGTTTTCAATCCATGGTTTTGGACACGATGGTTTTCAGTCCATGGTATTGATGCTTTGGCATGTATAAATATGTATTGTAACATTGAAAGGAACATAATGAAAAATCAAGCTAGTAGTCCTGGTTTTGGGATCCAGGGGAAAATATCTGTGTATATGTGCTTTATGTGTTATGCTCTCGCATTGTTTATTTTCTGTGTTTTAGAATTCGTATGCAGGTAATTTTTGTACGGGGTTAAAACCTACATTTGGTATTGGAGTTATTTTGGCTTAAAGGGGACATCTTTGTTGCTAAGGGGCTTTGCTCGGGCCTATGGTAGACCCTGTTCAGTGGGAGATATGTGGGATTGATTCTGGTAGTGAAAGAAGATGGCAAGCAGTGGAAAGATAGAGATCTAGAAATTTAATGGTCAGAGCTTTGAGTTGTGGAAACTCAAGATGGAGGATCTGCTAGGGGATAAAGATCAATGGATCGCAGTAGATCAGGGTACGAAACCAACGGGAGTGTCTGATGAAGAATGGAAGAAGTTGGATCAGAAGGTAAAGAGCACAATATGATTGTGTGTCTCAGATTTAGTATTGTTGAATGTATCAGGGGAAGTTATGGTGAAGGCTTTGTGGGACAATTTAGGGACTTTGTACCAATCTAAGTCTCTGGTGAATAAATTGTTCCTATGGAAAAAGCTGTATAACTTGAGGATGAAAGATGGAGACTTGGTGACAGAGCATTTGAATCCATTTAATACTGTGGTAAGTCAGTTATCATCTGTTGATATCAAAATTTCAGATGAGGATAAGTGCACCAGTTTGTTGTGTTCTCTACCAAATTCATGGGATAGTCTCATTATTGCAATAGGTAGCAATACAACTTCTTTGTAGTTTGATGAAATAGTCTCATCCTTGTTGACGAAGGAGATGAGACAGAAAAATATGGAGAGCTAGAACGTTGATGCCTTTTCTGTACAAGGACGGTCCTAGAACAAAAACAAAAATAAGTCATCGAGTGGTAGATCTAAATCTAGAGGGAGATCTAAATCTCCATGAGAACCTGTAAAGTTGGTGTGTTGGAAATGCGGAAAGGAAGGACACTACAAAAGGGACTGTAAATCTAAATCTCCTCATAAAGGAAAGGGATTTGATGATGCTCCTTCTGTAGAGGCGAAAACCACCTCAGATGAAGGTGGGGATGTGTACTTGGCTTCTTCAAGTACACATGTAGATCATGAGGCATGGTTGATTGACTCAGATGCATCCTTTCACTTTACTCCCCATAGAGAGTGGTTCTGCGAGTATGAGAAATATGATGGCGGTGATGTCCTCTTGGGGGATGACAGGAGGGCTATAATCGTTGGTCGCAAAAAATTAAATTTGAAGCTGTAAGGTGGAAGGATTAGAACACTTCCGGGTATTCTGCATATTCCTGCATTAGCCAGAAATCTATTTTCTGTATGAGAGCTCGATGATGCAGGTGTAAAAATAATGTTCGAGAAGGATACCTACAAGATGGTTCGGGGGGCACTGGTATTGATGTGGGGAGTTTGAATTGGAACTCGGTACAAGATGCAAGGTATCACTGTTGTTGATGAGTGCAATAGTTCTGTGTTTCCTCAAAGTGGAGAAGACAATATAGTGGTCTCTGGAGAGAATACCATGCCGTGGCATCAAAGTCTTGGACGTATTGGAGAGAAGGGTCTTTGAATACTTCATGGTAAAGGTATGAGTAATAGCTCTCTGGATTTTTATTTCTGTGAAAATTGTGTATATGGGAAGGAGAATTGGGTGAGTTTCCCCTCTGGTGATAAGAGGGTGAAACAAATATTAGAGCTTGTGCACAATTATGTGTTTGGACCTTTGAAGGTTCCATCACTCGGTAAGTCTGTGTACTATGTATCATTTATAGATGACTTCTCAAGGAATACATGGATATATTTCCTTAAGAAGAAAGCTGAAGTCTTTGACAGGTTTAAAGAATTTAAGGCCCTCATGGAAAACCAGACAGAGAAGAAGATAGTGGTGTTGAGAATAGATAACGGTGGAGAGTTTTGCAATAAGGAATTTGAATAATTCTGTAAGTGTGGTATAGAATGGTGGAAGACTAATCCATATACACTTCAGCAAAATGGAGTTGTAGAAAGAATGAACAAGACATTGATGGAAAGGGCAAGAAGCATGCTCAGCGATGCTGGGTTAGGACATGAATTATGGGCAGAGGTGATGGAGACAACATGTTACCTCGTCAATAGATCACCTTCATCAACGTTAGAGGTTAATACTCCACAAGAGGTACGGATGGGTAAGAAACCCTCTCTTTCACATTTGAGGTTATTTGGATGTGATGGATATGTACATGTTCCAAAGGAGAAATGAACCAAGTTGGATAGTAAATCTGAAAGGTGCATCTTTATTGGGTATACGGATGGTTTAAAGGGTTATAAGCTTTGGAAACCAGTAACAAGGAAGGTTGTGTACAGCCGAGATATGGTATTCAAAGAGGTAAAATATGTTATTAAAAATTAATTCCAACCAAAGGAACTTGAGAATATAGAATTTGAGCTAAAGGAGGAAGAATCATGCTCTACAATAGAGGAGGAATCAAAAGATGAAGAGCCACAAACTCCAAGTGTGAGAAGATCAGTTCGAGAAAGAAGGTAGCCAAAAAGGTATAATACATCGGCTCTCTGTTCAATTTTTTCTTTATCTATTACTGATTATGATCCCAGAAATTTGAAGGAAGCAATAGATTCAGAGGATGGAGAACTCTGGAAAGAGGTCATGCTTGATGAAATGGCATCTTTGCACAAAAATGAGGCTTGGTATCTGGTGGAGTTGTCGGTTGAAAGGAAACCCAATTGCCAGCAAATGGGTTGTTCAAGAAGAAGACATATGCAAAAGGAAAGGTGGAGAAATACAAAGCTCGGTTGGTAGCAAAAGGCTATTCCCACATGCTGGGAATTGATTTTGGTGATATTGTTTCTCCTGTTGCCAAGGTAACTTCTATTATATTACTTTTATCTATTGTTGCTTCTTTTGATTTTAAGGTAGAACAAATGGATGTGAAGATAACATTTCTTGATGGGATCTGGAAGAGGAGATCTAGATGAAGAATCCTGAAGGATTTGCGGTGAAGGGTAAGAAAGAACTAGTATGCAAGTTAAAAAAGTCTTTGTATGGGTTAAAACAATCACCAAGGATGTGGTATTAGAAATTTGATACATTTATATGGGTACTTAGCTTCACCAGAAGAAAAACAGATGACTGTGTGTATTTTAAATTAATTGGTGATCGTGTTATTTATCTGGTCTTGTATGTGGATGATATGTTTCTGGTTGGAAATGACAAAGAGATTATCCAGGGTTTGAAGACCCATTTGTCCTCCAAATTCGACATGAAAGATCTTGGTGCTACAAACTATATTTTGGGCATGGAAATTAAAAGAGATCGTACAAAGAGGAATCTCTAGTTAAGCTAGAGGAAGTATGTCGAGACAATATTGCAGAGGTTTAATATGCATGATAGTAAACTGATGAAGGCTCCTATTCCTGTAGGTGTAAAGTTATCTATTGAACAATGTCCCAAGACACAAGAGGAAGAGGACATGTCCCGTGTTCCATATGCAAGTGCAGTCATTAGCCTGATGTATGCAATGGTCCGTACTAGACCACACATTGCACATGTAGTGGGAGTATTGAGTAGGTTTTTGTCAAAACCAAGGAAGGAGCACTGGACAATAGTGTAGTGGGTTTTCAGGCATTTGCGTGGAACTAGTGATTATTGTTTGTGTTACCAAGGAAGACAAAGATTGGATAGATTGTTGGATATTCATGGCTTTGTTGATGCAGACTAAGCTGGAGATCTGGATCAGAGAATATCTACAAGTGGGTATGTGTTTAACCTATTTGGAGGTGCAGTCAGTTGGATGAGTAAGAAACAATTTGTAGTGGCACTATCAACTATAGAGGTATAATATATGGCAGCCACTCATGCAAGAAAGGAAGTAGTTTGGTTGCAGAGATTGTGTTCAAGTATGGGGTTAGTACAGGGATCTATAAGGATAGATTGTGACAACCAAAGTGTAATTTTTTTGGAAAAGAACCCAATTTACCATTCAAAGACAAAGCACATTAATGTTTAGTATCACTTTGTCAGGGATATGATAGAAGACAAAAAGGTGTTGTTGGTAAAGGTGGACACTTTGAAGAATAATGCAGATGCATTGAAAACATCTATGAGATCTGAGAATTTCTCTTGGTGTAGAGAAATAATGGGCATTGCAAGGCTGGATAAATGACTAAGCTCTCTTGTGGCCCCCTGTGGAAGGAAAACAACAAGTGGGAGAATGTTGGGTTGTGTTATATTCTTTCCATGACTAGCCCATGTAGTTAATTGGGGGCTTCTAAGGGGGGCGGAGCCCCCCCCTCGTTGCGCCAATTGCATAGCGGGGGGAGTCACAGGGGGTTTTAGGGGTGCAAGTAACCCCACTCTATGGGGTCCAGGGTAGCACCCCAGAAAATTTTGGGTTTAGACCATATGTTAGGCTGGACAGACTTACGTATGGTTTTGTGCATGATTTTTGCACATGGTTTTGGATGCGATGGCTTTTGGTCCATGGTTTTGGACGCGATGGTTTTTGGTCCATGGTTTTGGACGTGATAATTTTTGGTCCATGGTATTTGATGCTTCGGCATGTATAAATATGTATTGTAACATTGGAAGGAACATAATGAAAAATCCAGCTGGTAGTCCCAGTTTTCTGGATCTAGGGGAAAATCTCTGTGTATATGTATTTTATGTGTTATGCTCTTGCATTATTTATTTTCTGTGTTTTATAATTCATATGCAGGTAATTTCTGTACAGGGTTAAAACCTGCACCTTTCATCGATCAATTAGTTGATACCCTTGTTGGTAAGAAGTACTTTTCTTTTCTAGATATATTTAGTGGGTATAACTAGATACAAGTTGCACCCGAGGATCAAGACAAAACCATGTTTACATGTCCATGGGGTACATTTTCTTACCGAATTCTCCCCTTTGGTCTATGTAATTCCCTAGCTACTTTTCAAAGGGCGGTCTTGGCTATTTTTGCTAACCTTGAGTGTGCAGAAATATATATGGATGACTTTTCAATGTTTGGTGATTCATTTCAGGAATCCCTCAAGAATCTAGAAGAAGTGCTTCATCGTTGCTAAGAAGCTCATCTTGCCTTGAGTGATAAAAAATGAAGATTAATGTGCAAGGTAGGTGTGGTTCTTAGCCATCTTATTATGACAAAGGTATCTAGGTCGACCCGGCAAAAATAGAAATTATTTTGAGTCTTCTGATACCCAAAACTCAAAGGGAAGTGAGAAGTTTTGTAGGACATGCGGGCTACTATGGGAGATTCATTGAGAATTTCTCAAGGATAGCTAGCCCCCTTTTCTGAATTTTGGCTAAAGATAGTGAGTTTTCTTGGTCCATGACTTGCCAACAGTCCTTTGAGACATTGAAGGAAAAACTAGTCTATGCACCAGTTTTGAGAGGACCAAACTGGTCCCTGCCATTTCATATATCCTCTAATGCCTTAGATATTCATATTGGCACAATTTAGGACAAGAAGAAGACAAAAAATCTTACTATTTATTTCATTAGTAAAAACTTGTCCCTTGCTGAACTAAATTATATGGTTACTGAGAAAGAGTTTTTAGCTGTAATTTTTTCCATTAATAAATTCAGACATTATATTACAGGATATGAAGTCTTTGTGCATATTGACCATTCCGCAATAATATATTTGATGAAAAAACCATTAACTAGTGGTAGAGTGACTTGGTGGTTATTACTGTTACAAGAATTTAATATTACCATTATTGATAGACCAGGTGTTGGTTGATAAAAGGTGTCTTTTAAACCTCCGAATTATCCCACATTAATTATCAACTTAGGTAAGTCCTCTTATTTCAAGAGTGTACACAGTATGTGGTTGCTATTAATTCAGAGAGTAATGTTACCTAGATTGCAGTATAGATCTTTAAATACAACAGTAAACGAGTGCATCTAACAAACTCCAATTGTAATCATTAAAGCAAATATAACATCTAAACTTCAAGACTCAATCTTCTACCGAAATCATAATCGAATCCTTACTCAAGCAAGTCAACTAGAAATGGCATCAGTTGAGAGTACAGTAGCAATAACTTGTCTCTTCTGAACTGATTTAATCTAAATCAAACTCACTCTTTAGTAAATAATATAAACAACAATGATATCAATCTGAGAATCCAATAGCGATAGTTAATACTCTTTACAATTGATTAAATCAAGTGGAATATTTATCTAAGTAACTCAATCCGAAATGAAAGTGAATTGAATCAATGACAATGCTGTAAGTTATATAAAGCAAAGATATTCTGTCAACACCGGAAAACAATAAACAACGAAGGAGATAAAATCAAAGAAAGCAAGAATACTATCAAACCATCACACTTGCGAGAATTGGAAATGTATGACATAGAGAAAGCAGTTAAATCCACTAGAGGCCAAGCCCTTAGCTGCCAGCGAACACTACTAAGTTACTTCAATTAATGCGAGGGAACAACAACTTCACTTATGTATTAATCATCAAATGTAAGTAGCATTACAATATAACCGTGTTCTCTCAACAGCAAGAGTCCGTAATTAAAATTACAAATTCAATAATAATAGAGCTTCCTCCCTTTCTCCTTACAATCAACTCCTTTCATAATCAGAAAGGGCGAAAGATAAATAGTAAATGTGATCCCTTAGGATCTCTCGATCCTAAGGGATTCTCAACAGATTTCTAACTTCAGACATCCTTCCCTTTCTTGCACTGATCCTTCTTATTTGCCTTTGGCCTTGTACGCAACTGCCGTGTTCTTCTCTTTGATTGTTGAATTTTGTTGTTTCTTTGTTAGGGAACAACAATTGTCCTTTTTGTTGTTTTCCTGCATAAAGAAGGGTAATAATTAGCTAAATCGTAACTGCATATAATTCCTTCATTTCTTACCATAATTTTTCAATATATTACCATATTAGGATATAGAAAAGATAAGAATAAAGGAAAAGGATGACGATATTGATAGTAAACACATACCCTTTCTGTGACTCAACACCAGGAAAATCTAATGTAGTAGTAGATTATATTTCAAGATTAAATAATCCTGGTGAATCAATTCTTGTTGATGATGATTTTCCTGATGCACATCCTTTTGCTGTGTCAAAAAAATCCCCATGGTTTGCTAACATAACTAACTATTTAGTCACTAGGAAATTACCACCTCACTTATTTGCTCATGAAAATCAGAATGTCATATAGAAAAGCAATGAATATTCCTAGATTCAAGGAGACCTCTTTTACACCGGAGCAAATATTATTATCCGTAGATATGTAAGAAAGGAAGAAGTGTTTGATATTTTAAAATCTACCCATGATGAACCTTGTGGGGGTCACTTCGCCGATAAGCAAACTGCATACAAAGTGTGACGAGTTGGCTATTTTTGGCCCTCCTTGTTTATCAATGCCAAACAATATGTCAAGCGATGTGATAGCTGTTAGCGAATTAGCCAACCTAATCAAACCAATGAAATTCCTTTATGTCCTCAAGTTATGATTGAGCCTTTTGAAAAGTGGGCCATTGATTTTGTAGGACCAATAAACCAACATCATTAAATAAAAAGCATATTTTCGTTTGTACAAATTTCATTACAAAATGGGTAGAAGCTAAAGTTGTTTCTTTTGCTACTGAAAGAGTTGTTGATTTTCTTTTTACTGCAATCTTTATTAGATTCGGTGTGCCTATAGAAATTGTTTTTGACAATGGACCGCAGTTTATTTCTAATCTGGTACAGGGTGTTATGGAGCAATACATAATATGACACAAGAAATCTACATCATATCACCCACAAGAAAATGGTCAGGTGGAGTCCACAAACAAGGTGATTGAGTCCATCCTAAAAAAGACAATAAATATTCATAGAAAGGACTAGGTTGACAAATTACTGGAAGCATTGTGGGCATATTGAACCACTTGGAGGAACAACACAGGACACACACTGTATGAGCTGGTGTACGGGAAACAAGTCCTATTGCCAATAACATTCTAGATCATGAATTTCAGGACTACAGTCCAATTGGGGCTAGATCTCTCTAAAGCACACCAACAATGTATTCTAAAGTTGAATGAGTTAGATGAATTTTGAAGGGATTTTGTTCAACAAAACACCTTGGTTCAACAACAGCACAAGAAGTGGCATGACAAGTCTATCCAAAAGAAGCAATTCCAATTAGGTGATCGGTTTCTCCTTTACAATTTCGGATTCAAATATTTTAAAGGGAAATTCCATACACACTGGATGGGATCCTATAAGGTGGTAAAAGTGTTTGAAAATGGAGCGATAGAGATCAAAACTACTGATGAACATAATTTTATGTTCTTGGTGAATGGGCATAGATTGAAGGTATATTTTCAACCAGTTACTAAAGGGTATTTTATGCAACAAGTCCAACAACAATATGAAAAGGAGTTGGTAGGTGGTAACACCAACCTGTTGAAGATTTGATTCTTTCTTTTCCTAATTAAATAATAATAATAATAATAATAATAATAATAATAATAATAATAATAATAATAAAAGGATAAAATAAAAAGAAAAAAAAATGACAATTTTTTCCTGTAATTATGAAAATCAATTGACTGACATGATTGCAGAAGGATCAACATGAAAACTAGCATGCCTCAAAATTTCAATAAAAAGGGAATGTTACTTGATTTTTAAATATGTTGGCTACCACCAAGAAGAAGTAGGTTCAAGGAACCCAACCCTTAACAAGTTTGGGGTAAGTAGCATGGAAATTTTTATCCAAGTAAACATTTAATTCCTGCCGCAATTACTTTTCCGGCACCAGTACAGGTAGACCTTGAAGATAAAATTCTACCTTTCTTCTAATTTCCCATTTCTTAATTCCCACTATTTTTCATTTTTTAAATCCCTAATGGATTGCCCTCCTCTTTCTTCTAATGAAAACTACCCTTACCCGATCTTGTAAAATCCTCTATTTCCCTTGAATTTGTTTCCACATCCCATTCTCATTTACCCCCCTTGGTGATATTTTTCTTGGAACCCCTGCAGTAACATTCCTTCCCATTTTGAAAATCACCCCTTTCTCGCTTCTTTATTCTCTCAGAAATTGATTGTAGAATTTGATGCAGTAAATCCAAAAGGCATGCTCATGAAACACCAAAGGATGGCGAATAAAACTTTCCTTATATATTGAGGAAATTTTTTTTTCCAGCTACAGAATTGCGTTCTATCAGAATCGTTATTTCGGTAAACTCCCTGGTGCAAGATGTGTAGTGCAAGAAGTTAGTGCGAGAACAATGCAGTGCAAGAAGTTAATGCAAGCATGATGCAGTGCAAGTAGTCAGTGCAAGCACAATGCAGTGCAAGCAAGATCAGTGCAGGATTGTAGCCAATTGTGGAAGCAAGTGTAAAACAAATTTCACACAGTATAGGAGAGTATTATGAAAAATGTTTATGGAATTTTAGTACTCTATACATGAGTGATCCCTGCATTGATATATCATAACATTATATATTCTAATTGATACTTTGTTTTATCATTTACTGACTTAGGAAAATTTTTAAAGTACATGATATATTGGGTTCTGAAATCTATTTTTTTAATGGGTACTAAAATATGTCTTAATTGAATTATGAGGTAGACCGTGGGATAGTACAAGTTGTATGAAGATTAATAACTCACCTCCCTTTGAACCAATCTCCCATCACTTGTTCATCATCGTCTTACCTCCTAACTCGATTATTATGACTGTTACACAACGGCTCCATAAGCCTCTACCACATCCAATCATTATTTCTCACCCATAGCAGGATGATACGTATTTGCATCTGAACCGAGGATTCGTTCTTTTATCATTAAACATGATCGGTTGGATGGGACTGAAAGGACAAAGGATGGTATCGCTCACTAAAATCCTTTTGAGGTTGTGACATGGAACTGTGGCAAATTCGAACATGGCACCCATGAGGAATGAGCCATCATCCTTGAAGGAGATATAATAAACTACGGAATACCAGAACAATCTTGCACTATTGCAAGAATCCAGATTCCTTCCATTTTTGTAGAAGTTCGATGGCTTCGACATGGCCGTGGTGCTAGAGTTTGCGAAGACGTTTGAAGGAGGCCGAGCTAGGGTTGGCTCATTAGAATTCGAAGTCACAGAGGAGTCCATTGCATGAGCTACAAGCTTTCCAACTACAGGGGAGAAGTGGTTCAAAAAGGAGTGGCTTGAAAAGAAATGATGGCATCAGTTTGTGAGTGACAAAAAGCTTGAGGTTAACTGGAAGAATGGGCTTCCGCAGAGCACCATGCTTGGAAAATGGCGAGACCTCTTGTTCATACTACAAAAATTTGTGACCTATGAGGGATGTTACACATTAGCGTTCATGTACCACATGAAATTGTTGTTGCACTTTGAGTCAAGGAAACTTATTAATTTTCCTTACTATCTACTCTGAAGTCTCGAGAAAATGGTGAAGGGTGTGCAGAGTGGGAACACAAGCCAAGTCGCAAATAAGCTATATCATCATGGGCTTCTCACAATCCTTGTCAAGAAAGTTCTAGAAGAGAAGGTAGTGACCTAGAAGGCATTCTTGAAGGAGTTACGGGTGAGGAGTGGAGGGAAGTCTGTTGGAAAGAGTACAAGAAAGAAAAGGAAGGTAGAGACATCGTCCTCTACCAAGCAAAAGGGTAAAATCATGCTGGCGCAAGCAAAAAAGAAGTTTGTCGAAGACACTCCACCCTCGACAAAGAAAAGAAAAACCAGAACCTCGAGAAGAAATAATACGGTCTCTCAAGGGATGAGTCAACATCAGTCTAGATCTCTGATTTTGATTGATGAATCACCTCAAGTTTTGCCTAAAGACCATAACCTTTTAGTGCTTATAGATGTAGTGGCCCACACTATGGTAAATGAAGAGAAAGTGGAAAAACAAGACAACATATTATTGTCTACCCTTGTTCACAGATTAAGAAATAAGAAGATGACATCGAGTGCAGAAGAAGTTCAGGTAGACGATCATGAGGATGATGAGGCACAACACATGGAAACCCTTGACAATTTCGATGAACATGACATCGAAACCCTCAATGTTTTTGATGAACAGGGTACTAAATCCCCTGAAGAATTGGAATAACAGGGCATTAAAAACCCTATGGAGTTAAGTGCGCAAGGTACTGAAACCGTTGTGTTATCAAGGAAACTAGTGTCTATTCAGAGCTACTAGTCCCACTAAGATGGGTAGCTATCTTAGAAACAAACTAACTAAAGTCACTTGTGTTTCCCTTTACAAGAGATAGATGAGAAAGAAGCAGAGAGTACCAACCTCATTCTTTCGCTTGGCTCCTTGCTTGTTTCCTTTCCCCTTTGACAGAATCTCGCCACTCTTTCCTTACTTGTCCCACTTCAAAGAGCACCGGTAGAGTCAAAGCAGCATAATACCATCAAAGCATAGAGATCTATCACTATAAACAATATAGGATCAGATATATATTGACCATACAAATGCATATATCAACACAATATTCAGAGATACACAAGAATATGGAGGAAAAATCAAATAGCTTTATTGATAGAAGTAGTAGAAGAGAGAATTACAACCATTTGGTATGACCCAGAGCCATCCTCCCAGCATGAAAGCCCTCTTCACCTCATACAAAACAAGATCACCCAACAATGTCTTCAAAGAGAAACCAACAGCACTTCCTTGCAAATTCCAAAATTCCAGCCTTTGGATCTCTGGGATGAGGGATCCATATATAGATGTTTGCAGGGGGTGAGTCAGCTTCTGGGATTTTGATTAGTGTCATCTCTCAAAGAGTTCTTGGTTCCACTTGGAGATTTCATGATCTCTTACTCATCCTTGGGCGAATTCAGAGAGGCAAGTGTCAAATCAACAGCTTTTAGAAGAGTCTCAGGGTCTCCACCTAGAAAATTGCATGTGCCATTTTTCTGCTCTCACTCATCACACCCTATAGAAGGGATTTACAGTATGCATCACACTTTTTGCATCAGGTAGGTGAGATGCATCGCACCCTTTGCACTGGGCAGTCTGTATGGTCCTGCGTTGACTAGTTCTGAGTAGTTTTTCATGGAAAACTTCTGGGAGATGATGTAATCAGCTGACCTTGCTCCTTTAGGGTATGAAACAACACTTTTAGGGACTTATAAGCCCTTGGTTTATGGACATATATGATTGGGGTTGCAATGCCCAAATATGTCTATAACAGTTGCCCCCTAAAGCATGAGGTCGTAAATCTTTTGATGTCGGGTGAAATGCTTTATAATGAGGATCCAAGGTTTTTCGAACTGGAAGGTGACCTGTAATAAGATACAATACAATACATTATCTTCATAATATTCTCATGATCTAGCTGAGGCGGGCATTCCCATGATCAGCTTTATAAATTCATTTTCATGTACATAGGACAGACAACCGTCCGTGTAGCAGACTGATGATTCTGGTAGAGCCATCATCCTTTGGTTTGGATGATCATCTATGCAGCAATGATGTACATTTGTGCATCTATTTTCCTAAATATATCGTGGCTTGGATGGATGAAACTAGATCTGGAGTCTTCAAAACTCGTTCAATCTTCGCCCGAAAGTACAAGTCAGTCCATGTGAAAATATGTTCTGATGTCGAACATGGAAAGACATCGCCTAATTACCAGCCAATGATGTAAGTTGTTAATGGGCGCGAGAGGAATCACCAATGATGATGATGACCCTTAAGGTACTACAGTACAATTCACGTGGTGTGAATACATGAGTCGATGTTGAACACCATGAAAAATCTTTCGGTCGAAGGCCATTAATGTAAACCTATTGCTGGAAGTGAGAAACTTGCCATTGAGGCATGCTAGCTTCAAAGTACTGAAAGGGTTGTTCCTAGGTCGACTTCTTAGATAATGAGCTGATGTCAACAAGAAGTGACCTGTCGTAGGAGGGCCTTAATGAATCCCACATCTATGACACGGAACAGAGCAAATGATTTTGTGGAGGTGAAAACGATATGATGATACAAGGTTCAGGGTGGCGGTCATGAAAGAATGAAGCGTGAAGGTATTGCAACAGATGAGACACAAGCTGGGTAGGTGAATTCTCTGAGCAACTTCTCTTGAACATATCGGCAACAATGAAATGGATTGGTATCATTAACCCCAAAAGTGGATGGTACGGTGCACCAATGGTGATATGACCGGTGAACAGAATAACCCAACCCGACTCAATCATGGTGATGGAGTGAAAGTGTCATGTTGAAGAGCGACGTGCTACCAATAGAGTTTCTTCAAGTTTTATTCCCAATTTTCCCCAGTCATTTTTGACCAGTACCTCTTTATTTTTGTCAAGCTTGAGGAGGATAACATATGCTTGTTCTATAATTTGCCCTTCGGGAAAACCCGTCGCTATGTTTTAATGAGCCTAGCGATAGTGAAACCCGCTCTTGTTTGGATGGACAAGTTTGTCGCTATTGTTTTAACAAGTTTAACGATAAGGATAACTCGGTCCTTTTCAATTTTAGAGAGTCTAAAAAGAGACAGAAAGGAAACTCCAATATTCCTCGTTCGTAATATAATCTCGTAAGTCTGAAAGAGTATAAAACAATGTGAAAGGGTTGAATTTTTGATAGTTTTAACAAGAAGAACAAGACAAACACTCGATCTTTTTGTGTAATAATCTCTCAGGTCCAAAAGGATTAAAATCTAGACGAGGGATGGCACTTCCAATCACTTTAACGAGCTGGAAAGGCCAATTTCTCGGCAATATTTTCATATTTTATGAGTCAAATGAAAAGAGCTTAAAGGACCCTACAAGCTAGTAGATTATGACGGGATTCCACTGTCACAACCCCGAAACGGGTTTTGCCTTAAACATTACTATGCTTGACTCAGCATGGTAACCTCTTTATATGCTTTTGTTACATTTTTGTTTTCGTAAGAGTAATCAATTTGGTTAGGTAATCCACTTTTTCATTTTCTTGCAGATGTCGAACCTATTGGAATCATTTGTTGGATATGCCAACAGGGTGAGTCGTAGTACGCGAAACTTGTCTTCTACAGCTTGGGCCATCTTTGATCCAAGCGGTGAGTTAATGAGTTTCAAAGGGGTGTGTATTGGTCGATCAACGAACAAAATCATTGAATATAGCACGTTGATAGAGCTCCTCTCTGATGCCATCACGCATGGCATACGCCAACTTGTCGTCAGGCTAGAATCACAGCTTGTCATTCTACAGCTTTCCGACATCTATTCCATTCAAAATCCAGCTATCTATCATATGTTCCTAAGTTTCAAGATTTTGGAAAGGCAGTTCGATTCTATTCAATATCAACATATTTCCAAAAAATTAAACACATTAACCAATTCATTAGCAAATTATGTGTTAGATAGACATTTGCAACATTTGTAAAAGAGAAGCATTTCATCAATAACTGCATTAGGATCATATAACTTAACCAAAATAAAGCTCCGAAAATTAAAAATTATATATAACTGTTTATAGTTTGTACATAGTGTTATATGTCCAGGACAAAATCAGTCATATGACCAAAAAACTCAAAATGCAAGGGGGCACCCTAATCTAATGGTGCTGGTGATAACTAGACACCGCCTGTGCAAATGCGCAAGAGCCTAGTCCATTGTCTCGGCACGCCAGTGATATGGTGTTGTAATCTTAGAGGCAGCTCATCGGTCCTCACATCCAGAATACCGAAGGTAAGACCCTCGATCTGATCCTACAACACTGCAAGGGTTTTGGATACATCCAGATCACGAAGAATCGCCCTCCCTATAGCCGCTCTTGCTAGAATGGCAGTTGTTGCTCGCGGGTGAACTGTTGGTCGCACGGGCTTGCTATCTGCATAAGCACATGAGTTTTGATTAGTCTTGATAAACATTTGAAAAGCACAATAACATTATAAAAGAAATAAACAGAGATATGGTCAGATATTTTTACCTATGACACCCCACTGCTCACCAGCCGGCAGCACCAAATCTAGGTCACCTCGGAAATCCATCTCGGCATATGGATACTCGGCATAAACCATCTGTTGATGGTTGAACCACTCGAAGAAAGCATCAGAGAATGAAACCTGTGATTGACCAGCATGTCTGGCCATAAGGTCAACCCATCTCTGCATCCGTGGCTCAGTCGGTAGTGGTAGGCCAAGTGAGATGTACTGTGGCTGCATCAGTGGGATCCTCTCCAAGGCGAAAGCAGTCAGAATAGAACCATAGCCAAAGTTCTTGGATCTTCTGTTTTTCACCTTGGTAAGCTATTCTTTGATCACTGGAAGTACTACATCACACCAGTTGAATACCTTGGGTTCGAGGCATTCCAAGGCATACTGCATATAGGACCTGTTGGCCAAGTGAAGGGTTGCGTTACTAGCCAATCTAGCAAAGGTGAATAAAGTATTCCTCAAGGAACAGTCTGTGACATCTCGGATACTAATCTTGTCATCCCTGCTCGGTTGAGATCCTTCTCTACAGTATCGGCGAATATAATCCCTCATGGATTCACCCCCATGGGCAAAACCTGATAATGAGAGAGGGGCACCATGCCTCGATAAACTGGTCAAAAATTAGATGTCCTCAACATTCATGGGGATGGATTTGCCTCTTATCTGGAACACTTGGTTGGTAGGATCCCATGCATCGAGGAAATATTGCAACAAGTTGATTTGTTGCCTCATGCTAGATATGTGGAAGAACTTGAGCAAGCCATATTTCTGCAATGCAGTTACCATACCCAGATCATGTAGGGAAACCATGTTCTCTTCTTCATGCTCGTGTTCATGCCATGTAACAACCATTTTTTCTCTGATGAAACTCTGGAAAACAAACAAGAGAAGAATTAGGATCCTGATTTGGCAAAAAAAAGGCAAAATCTCCATGAAACATTAGTGCAAAAGTTGTCCTCCTTGTGCCCATCGCACCCTAGCTGTGTACTAGGTGAGATGCATACTGACTGGCTAATGGCCAGCCTGGGATGCATTGCACCTTTCAATGTATACTAGGTGCGATGGGGGCAGAGTGAAATGTTCAAACCCTAGGGGCCCAGAAAAGCAGGAAAACATGCTCAGAATTCAAAAAAGGAAATAATGCAATTGAAGAGCTCAGGTTTAGCTCCTTCCTGGTCCAGACGGCACCGAAAATTGTCCACAGAATCTCCCAGAATTAGCTGATGAAAAACAAGGGGGAAAAACACCTCCAGAGCTCCAACAATCACAACTCCAAATGAAATGGTAAAATGTGGGGTAAAAGACTATTTTAAGTTACTTTTCACGTAATCTAAGTAGGGTATTAGTTTTTAAACTCATTTTTCAAGCATATGTCCTCATTTCTAATTAGTTTGATGGAGCACATGTAGAGTCAAAGAAGAATAATACCATCAAAGCATAGAGATCTATCACTGTAAACAATATAGGATCATATATATATTGACCATACAAATGCATATATCAACATAATATTCAAGGATACACAAGCATATGGAGGAAAACTCAAATATCTTTATTGATAGAAGTAGTAGAAGAGAGAATTACAACCACTTGGTTTGACCCAATGCCATCCTCCCAGCATGAAAGCCCTCTTCACCTCATACAAAGCAAGATCACCCAACAATTTCTTCAAAGAGAAACCAACAACACTTCCTTGCAAATCCAAAATTCCAGCCTTTGGATCTCTGGGATGAGGGATCCATATATAGATGTTTGCAGGGGGGTGAGTCAGCTCCTGGGATTTTGATTAGTGTCATCTCTCTGATAGTTCTTGGTTTCACTTGGATATTTCATGATCTTTTACTCATCCTTGGGCAAATTTAGAGAGGCAAGTGTCAAATGAGCAGCTTCTAGAATATTCTTAGGGTCTCCACCTAGAAAATTGCTTGTGCCTTTTGTCTGCTCTCGCTCATCATACCCTACAGAAGGGATTTCCAGTATGCATCACACTTTTTTCATGTGGTGGGTGAGATGCATCGCACCCTTAGCACTGGGCAGTCTGTATGGTCTTGCTTTGACCAGTTCTGAGTAGTTTTTCATGGAGAACTTCTGGTAGATGATGTAATCAGTTGAACTTGCTCCTTTAGGGTATGAAACAACACTTTTATGGACTTAGAAGCCCTTGGCTTATGGACATATATGATTGGGTTTGCAGTGCCCAAATATGTCTATAACAGCTTGGCACGAAGGTTGTGGGAGGAATCAAAACCCTTGGTGATAAGGAAACCCTAGATGAGTTTTTTTTTGGCGATGTCATAATGAAAATGCTGGACAACCTTAGTCTAAACAATGACAGGACTTGCTTTGAGTCTATTGTAGAGAAGGTATTTACACTAGAGGATTTGAGCATGGAGCCCTCTACCCTCTACCTGAACAACCAAATAGTGGAATTAGAGCAACAAGTTCATGACCTAGTTGCTTTGAACCAGGTCATGAAGGAGAAAAATTGGCAAAAGCAAGGTGAGGTAGAGTTGCTCGCAGAAGTTAAGAAGCAGAAAATCCAAGTGAAAGTATGGAAGTATCGAGCTTCCAAGTGCTACAAACGACTCACGAAGGTGACTAATCAGTTGAAAGTAGCCCGAGGTAAAAAGGCAAAGGTAGTGAAAGAAGGGATAAGTATTGAAGTACAAGATTGAGAGTTGGTCATTCATTTTTGAATATTTTTTGCAGAAGGTAAAATGTTGTGTGAGGACACACAACAAATTAGGGATGGGAGGATGTTGGTGTCCCAAATTTCTCTATTTTTACCTTATTCCCATAAGCCTTAACCTCTGTTTTATCTCTATTTAAGCCTCTCATTCCTGCACTAGTCCAAGATAATCATTTATTCCTACATATATTTTGTATTTCATAATTAATATTTATTAAGTGCTTTATTAATTTCTTTACAAGATTTCATAACTTTTAGTATCTCTTATAACTTATGTTTAAATTTCCTAAAAGTATTTGAAGAACTAAGTGTTAATAATTATTTAGCGTGATTAGTGCAGGCAGATTCCTGTACTACCAACAAGTTGCTCTGTGAACTCTGTGACATTCCACGCGGGATTTTTGATCCATGACTCTTAGTTTGGTTGCAGACTATCCAAGGATGGACATTGGTGGCGTATAGTTAGGTATTATTGCCAATAATATGGTCCATAGCTAGCAAAGTTTGCATTTTATTATAACCAATAGCTAGTTTTGCAAAGTTCATTTGTTAGTCTGTTAAGCTAAAAGGCTTTAATAGGAAATGACTGTAATTAGCATAATATGGCTACGACGAGAGACTACATATAATGTAGACTATAGGTAAAGCCAGGTTAGCGATCTCTGAGTTGTAATTTTCTTTACTTTGTAATTTTGTATCACCCTTTGTTCTGGGCTGGATTCACACTATCATGTATATTTGTTGATCAAGTTAATACAAGGAACGCACCATGTTTTCTTCATTTCTATTTCATGCTTGATTAAGTGTTGAATCGTCTCATTTCCTAAATAGGAAACGAGCTAGTTGGCTAGGGCCCAGCTAACCCAGCTCATTCACCCTTGTGATTTTTCCATTTAAAAAGTTTGTGTGAACATTTATTCATTTGCAGTTGCGTGGGTTTGATTTCTCTTATGTTTATTTTAGAGTTTTGAGATTAATTCATTTTATAGTCAAGTGTGAATGGATCCATAGTTTGGAAGTCTAATGAAGTTTATTTCTTTCTTACAATTTCTTTCCTGCAAATTACTTTCTTGCAATTTCCTTCCTACAATTTTTTGCCTTAGATTGCTTTCTCTTTGGCCATGCAGGAAGATTCTTCCTGTACTAGCGCACGTAGTTTCCTACACTCTGGTTTTACTTTACAACAAGTGTCATGTTCCTTTCCTGCAAATAATTTCATTTATTCCTGCAAGCAAACGTATTGTCAATTCAAGTAATCATTCTTAATTTTAAGAACTACACTTCTGAAGGATATTTACATGAATTAAGAAAGAACGTTATTACAGCACAATACTTTACACTTGAAGTTTATGACTTAAGGAAAAGGAAGATAAATGTTATAAGTGAATTTATGAAAGTTAGTTGACGCATGCGAATTACTTTGATTACTACTTGATTATTTCAAATTGTTTTTTCTTTATGAAGTTTACTTTCATTGCAAAGCTCTGTTAATTAAAGCATTATTTTTCACATGTGATTTATGTCAGAATCTAGGTTGCAATTGCAATTCTTTTCAACATGTCTTTTAATTCCTTCGAAAGTAAATTGGAAATTTTGGTGAAGGAAGCTTTGTCTTGGTGCAAGAGCTGGTCTCTTGTCACAAGAATAAAGTGCTCTAAGCCTTGAGGCTTAGAGCACCTCCATAAATCCATAAGTCTTTAGTAAAGAAGGTAAAATATACTTTTTTCACATAAGTACTATACTTGCACTAGTGCAAGAAGATTGCGATAGTACAAGAACACATTGCTTGGTCTAGAAGGAAGATCATTTGGAAACAGATCTTACAAGGGCCCACTTGTTAAACTGTTAGCCATTTATACTAAAGATAAACATAGTATTTCATTTCAGCATTTAAGATTACTTCCAGTTGTGTGAAATTTCCTTTACTTGATTTCGTCGCAAATTATTTTTTGACATTCCAGCACTAGAATTGCTTTGGTGTCAATTGTCTTTAATAGTGTTTTCTGTCCGATTCTGCAACATTTAAGTTAAAAAGTAGGATTAGGAATAGGAAAAGTTCATACCACTTTTGGCATTGCCTATGCTTCATCTCTAAGTTTACGAAACCCCTGAGTTGACAATTAAGTGTTGAGGAGTTTGCTTAAGTGCAATACATACACCCAACACTTCCAAATCATTGTACCCAGAGGCCATGGAGGCTAGAATCTTCTTCCAGCTAGACACCATCACACATTTTTTAGATTTCATCACACAGTATGAATCTTGGCACCAATCTGTGACCGAGAAGAATCAAGTGGAAGTTGTTGAGCTACAGTTTCACCAAACTAAAGCATCATAGTATTTTTATTGTTAGGTTGTCAAGTTGTATTTACCCTATTTTGTCTTATATGGATATGAGTGTAAAATTTAATATTATTTGTAATTATTTGTAAAGTGAAATTCCAAGTCTTAATATTGGAATATGAAGAGTCATGATGTAATGTAATGAGTCATCTGAAAGAAGTTGAAGAGTCATGAGGGAGTCTAAAGGCCACAAAGGGGAGTTGAAAGGTCATCCACCCCCTTGTTATAAATAGAACCTCATAACTCATGTAAAGGGGATTTTGGGAGAAAATATTTTGGCTAGGCTGAGGCTTAGGAAGAGCTTGGGAGTATTGTGAAGAGCCTTGACTTCTCTGTAGCATAGAGCGAGTAAACTTATTTGGAGGAGCAGGCTGATCTGATTAGGAATATTAGTTTTTTTGTGCTAGGATCCTCCTCAGATTATAAATAAAATGCTATTCTTGTGCATAAGGATTCATGAGTTTATTGCAAGTGAAAATGAGATTTTATGTGAATTTTATGAGCAATTTAACATAAAATAGAAACTAAATAGCAAGATATAAATGTATAGAACATCACCAGAAAAACATCACAATAGGGACATGTTGAAGGAGTTCACCCCTCCTAGGAAACGTCTTATTTGTCCAGCTTCCAATGGCTTGGGCCTCTCTATTATAGTCAAATGTGTAATTTATGTGTTTACAATGCTCAAATGCTTATGTAACCTACTCTAATCAGTCCAAAATGTCCAAAAATGGCTACCTAGCCTCTTTTTACACTTAATTTTGTAAAAAAATAGAGAAGTTATGACCTCTCCTAGTTTCTCCACTATTCACTCTACAGTTTTCCCAAAATGCGACACCAAACTCGCATTTTCACCCTGTTTTCCACTAACGGCCACCAAATCCACCAAATGCCGGGCGGATTTGTCGGATAGTTAATTTGGCTATCGTGGCCTAAAAATGCTAAAAATATGGTCATATGGGGGGTCCATGTGCCCATGGGTTATCCCCCAATGCTGGCCCCTTTCCCTCCAGCCACCACATAACCCTGGCATTTAAAGGTAAGGTGTTCACATGGGGCGGTTCCTACGATGATCGAGCGGTTGTGTTTTTTCCCTGGGGGTTAGACATAAGGTGTCCATATGGGGTGCCAGTTATATAACTGTGTGGCCCACACAACTGTCCTTTTCCTCCGAACTTCGCACCAACCAAACTTAAATATACCGCGCGATCATATATGGTTAAGTATTATCCGCTTGGTGCATTGGCAATGGACTCCATTGTGTGTTGGAGGTCATGGGTTCAACCATCACTTCCTCCACCCAGACTATATAAATGTTTTGGTGGCCTCCTGGGATGCCACGTGGAGGCCTCCGACTGGGCCATGTGTTAGCCCGTGGTCGGCCATCACCCCAACCAATAAAATTATGCCATTTACACCTATTACTAAAATGACACTTGTCACACTATGATTCACCAAAATAAGCCATTGACTGGTCAAACTGCGCAGTTAGCTCTACCACCTTAGTACCTAGTCAGCAGTACAGATGGAAAGTGAGTAGTACAGACTGCTGATTGGGTGTCCCTTTTTTCTTAATTCGACTATTTGGGAAAGTGAACAAAACTTGTTGTTGGATTCATATGGAGTCTGTTTCGTGTGAAATGAGTTGCACCAAATCTAGGTTGACGAGCACTACATGGTCATCTAGGTTCCACACCAATCCAACAACTTTTAAATTTGAGCTAATTTTTGAGCACCTGATCATTCCTCCCCACTGGAAGCCTTTTGGACCCCAAAATATCACTTTCAGTTGTCCAGTAGGTGAGGGTATAGTTCCCTCACATTTCCAATCTCTATCCATTTGTCCTTTGAAGGATTGTTTCCTTTGAGCCCCACTCGAAGGTAATCTACATTCCCTCGTTTGGAAGATCTTGTTCTTCTGTTAATAATGGTGTCTTGTTGTAGTTCATCAAGGTATTCAGGAGAAAAATCCTCTATGAAATGAATTTGGAATTTTATCCTTGATCTTCAAACAATGGAGGGTCATACAATCTTAATTTGTCAACATTAACAACAACATAAATTTTCATATATGATGGTAAATCCAACATAAAGGCATTGTTACCAATCTTTTCCAAATTTCTGAATGAACCATATCTACTTGGTTTGATATTTTTACCTTCTCCTTGGAGCATCTCTTTGCTAATGTGAAACCAAACTTCATCATTGACTTGGAACTTGTGAACTACATGATGCTTGTCATGCATTGCTTTGTACTTTCCTTAGCTCGTTGCAAGTTGTTCTTGAAATCTTTGGTATACCAATTGGATTTGCTCAATGAACCTTCTTGCTTTGTCTATGCCACTATGACCATCAATAGCAACATCTTTGCCAAAAACGAAATCCAAAGGATACTTAGGCAGGTATCCCAAACATGCCTCAAATGGAAATGTTTGAGTTTAAGAGTGATTGGCCCGGTTGTAAACATGCTAAATATAGTGCAAATTTTCATCCCACAACTTAGGATGCCTGCTGCAATACCCATGAAGAAGCTATATCACTATCATTTTCACCACCTCTGTTTTACCATCTGTTTGTGATGAAAAGTTGTACTCTTTTTCAATTTGGTGTCTATGAATACCCACAAGCTTGACCAAAAATTCCCAACAAAGAGAGAATCTCAATCACTAACAATGGATGTGGGAAATCCAAAATGCACCCATACATTTTCAAAAAATAACTGAGGAGTTTGTTTAGTTGTAACTTTCTGTTTACATGGCATCAAAATACACATTTTGTTGAACCTATCCACAAATACATACAAATAATCATGACCTCTTTTGGAAAGGGAAGACCCCCTACAAAATCCATAGAAACACTCTCCCACGGTCATGAAGGAACAAGAACTAGTGTGTACAGTCCTAACTTCCTATTTCTAGGCTTACTAGCGGCACATAATGAACATCCTTTAATAAAACGTGACACACTTTCAAGCATACGAGGCCAATAACAATACCTTTGTAGATGTGCCACCATCTTACTTACAACGAAATGACCAGCATTAAGAGAAGTATGTGCCTCTCTTATAATGTTGGCTCTTTCTCCTTGTGGAATACAAATCTTACCAAGATGGTACAACAAGTTATCATGAAAATGATAATCCAATTCCTCTACTTGGTTACCTTGACTCAAGCTTGCATAAACATCCTGAAAGTCATTCTCTAATGCATATGTCTCAATATAACTTTCATGCAAAACATAATTATGCTTGAGTAAAGTAGTTTCACTAACAATATGCCTATAAATAATATCAACAACTTTATTGTAGATATCTTTCTTATACTTGATTTCCAAGTGGAATTGTTGAAGAAAACTCATCCATCGGAAGTGTGTTGATTTCTAGAAATTTGATTGAGATTGCAAGTATTGCAATGGTTGATGATCAGTGTGAATGATTGTTTCCTTACCCATCAAGTAGTTTTTCCACTTTTTCACACTTTACACCAATGCATACAATTCCTTGTCATATGTAGGATAGTTAATCATTGCACCATTGAAATTTTTTGAATGAAAATAGATAGGCTTACCCTATTGGATGAGGACTACACCATGGGTGTAGTCACTAGCATCAGTCTGAATCTCAAATGACTGTCTCAAGTTTTGAAGTCCAAGTACAATCGCTGAACTGATATTTTCCTTCAATGCATCAAAGGTCTTTTGTTGCTTGCCTCCCCACTGAAAATTAATTTTCACACTTATCAATGCATGCAAAGAAGCTACTATAGAAGAAAAGTTAGCAATGAATTTCCTCCAATATTGGGTTGCTCCCAAAAAATTCTTACCTCAGTAATGGTCTTGGGCCTTGGCAAATTCAAAATGACATTATCCTTAGAGGGAATTATTTTCAACTCACCTCCTCCAACAATATGACCCAAGTAAACTAAAGAATTTTTTCCAAACTCACACTTTGACATGTTAAGGTACAAATATTCTTTCTTTAAGACATCAAGTAATTTTCTCAGATGCATGACATGTTCATCACACAATTTACTGGAAATTAAGATGTCATCTAAGTAGACTATAAAAAAACTCATCAAGAAATGGCCTAAACACATCATTCATCACACACATAAATGTAGCAGGAGCATTACATAAACCAAAAGGCATAACTAGCCATTCAAACAAAACTTGTTTTGTTTTGAACATTGTCTTCCAAATGTCCCCTTCAACAATCATAATTTGATGGTAGCCACTCCTTAAGTCCAACTTAGTAAAATACTTTGCATCTTTCAGTTGATCAAGTAAATCAACTATTATAGGCAATGGATAACGGTTATTTACGATAATATTGTTCAATGCACGTAAGTCCACACACATGCACCTTGATCCATCCTTCTTTGGAAACAAAACAATAGGTGAACCACATGGTGAAGAAGATGGCTTTATGATCCATTTATCCAACAACTCTTAAACTTGCTTTTTAATTTCGGCACTTTCCATCACTGACATGTTGTACATGCCAATGTTAGGAAGAGGACAATCTTGTGGCAATTGTCTCTCATCTTGGATTCCTCTCTTGGGAGGCAATCCTTTTGGTTCTTGAAACATCTCATCATATTGGTTAACTACATCAACCAATTCAGATTTCAATTTTGAATCACAACCTTTAAAAGATCCATTATCAACAACATTCTTTGGTTTGATCATTAGAAGCACAATATTCTTGCTTGAATTCACTAGTCTTTTCATCTGCCTCGCATTAACAAGTGAAAGATTTAGTTTCTTGCTATGAGCTCTCACAATATATTACACTCCATATTTGAACATGATATTTGTTTTCATGTCTATGGAAGATAGCTTTTCTATCTTAGAGGTATGGGCTACCTAAAACTATACCACATATGTCTAATGGCACAACATCAAGCTCCAGTTCATCTACGAAATTTCCAGTAATGTCGAATTTCAATTTACACTTTCTAGTAACCTGCAATTGTGCATTATCACACACCCATCCAAGTGGATATCATTTATGATGTTGAATGGTTTCCAAGTTTAAACTTTTGACAATGTTTTCAGAGATAAGATTGGATTGAGAGCCACTATCGAAAAGTGTATCAATTTTCCTATGTTTTGAGATCAACCTTATGTGAAAAAATTTTATCCTCTTCTTTTAATTTGGAGTTTCATTTTGTGAATTTTAAGTAATATTTCTAGCAATGGATTCTTTTCCTTTCATACCCATGGCTGTAATTCTAGTTTCATTGCCTGAATTGGATCCCAAATCCTGTTAAGTGGTTGCAGTTGTATTTTGTTTTCCTTTTTTGTTGAATTCTTTGGTTTCATTTCGGGATGAAGCCTCCAAAAATGAGATTCATCGTGACCCTCTTTGGAACAATGTTTTCATGTTAATTTCTGTCCTTCTTTCTTAATAGATGCATTTTTCTTTCCCTTCCCTTTGAAACCCTTTTCTTTTCCTTTACCCTTAAATGGCTTTCTACTACCTTCTTCTGGAGTGTTTTTCACTCTTGCCTCAAGATGAGTGGCTTTCACACACACATCATCTATATTATTGGGATTAAACATTAATATAGTATGCCTAAGGTAACTATGTAAACCCCCTATGTACTTCAGCAATGTGTCTTGTGATTGAAAATCTACAACTAACATTAGAGACTCTTTTATGAATTCTTGGGTGTAATCTTGCACATTTTGACCTTTAAGTTGTCTAAATTTCTGCCAATTCATGATGCCTTTCTGCATATAATGATTTGAATTGGATCCTCAAACATTCTTACAGTTTCTTGAGCTCTGTAAAACTCATAACAAAAGTTTCAAAGTGCTATGGATGTCGAGCTTATCAGAAATAACCTCTGAACAATGGCAATTTGTGGTCAGCATGGAGCAACGAGGACCCTTGGTCAAAGCATGCAGACTGTTGGCCCATGGTAACTGTTAACACAAAATCACTACTGAGGGCTGCAACCAAGCAAGATTTCATGTAACTCTTTCAACCTAACTTTAGATCAAAGATTAGCCTCTTTGATCAGAGAGGGCTCTCTCACAAACTCTTGATAAAAATCATTCACTACAACAGATGGCTAACTCTTTACTCAGTCATGAAAGCAAAAGCTGGTTGGAAACATATCAAACTGGTTCTCATTGGGCTATGGAGTCTCATATACTAAGTAAACAAGAAAAACATAGTCATTTCATGGAAGTCAAGGCTCTTTTCATTACATGTCAAACATACTCCATCAAAACCACAGCTTGCCAAACACACAGGAAGTCAGAGCATAAGATTATGAATTCTGAGTGATTGTGTTACAACAAGGCTGTAAAAGAACATAAAATATAAAACACCATCATTATATTTGAACACAATAATCCATCGAGAATCTTGAGAAAAAATCAACACTGTTTTACTATTACTGTCACAAGTCTTACAATGGCCCAAATAACTCTGTTTTTGTGTAAAATGTCCAACCCTTTCTACATCCAACATTGATCCATATATAGGCAAGCAAACTAAATCACCTCGAGCTTCCTCCTCCAGCATGAGGGGAGCCTCGAAGGTGGCTATTGACTATCCTTATCTAGTGCATAACTAATTTATTAATTACATAATGGCTAAACTAAAATTATAAATGGTTTTCATTTAATCAAAATCCAAAATCTTTGCTCCTCGTAGTATGATGTTGTTCTGGCTCTTGACACATGTCCTTTTGCTGCTTGGGTTGAGATGACTGAGCTACAGATGCAATGAATGCTGACTTTGGATGCTTGAAAGCGATGATGGCTCATTAATTGATCAAAAGATGTACTCCTATTTTAACGATCTCTGTCTCCCAACATTCTCTGAAAGTTCAGCAACATGTCTCAGCTCTTTTAATAACCCCAAGTATGGAATGCTGCCATGTTTTAGATGTGCTGTAAGTGATATTAATAGACAGGTGCTTCTCTTCCTCAACTCCCGCTCACAGTATCACACTAGCTGCTCTGCACTTTAAAATCATCACCTACAGCAGTTTCGTAGCGCGCTACGAAACTGCTGTGTGATTTAAAAAACACAGTCTTGTGATATGCATAATAAATTCTACTGTACTTTTAATGGTCCCTATCAGGATCCCTGCTCCTCTCTCTGTCATGATAACGATCACCATTGGTTGATTTTGGAATAGCATCACTGCCATTCCTGTCACGAGGCAGTCTCTCTCTGTCATGATAACGATCACCATTGGTTGATTTTGGAATAGCATCACTGCCATTCCTGTCACGAGGCAGTGTTCGACGCACAGGTGAGGCATCTCGGGTAGAAGCACGATGTGGTGCACGCTGGCCAAATGACACAGATAAAGCAGCTTTAACTGATGGTGGCCTTCGGGCAGTGTCATCTGATCCATAGCGATTTGTATCACCAGTCACTCCTACATGCCGAGTAGGAAGATTCATTCGTTCCAAATGAGCAGTAATTTGACACATGATAGGTACCGGTATGCGAGGAAAAAGTGTATCAAAATAGTACTGGCCTAGAAGTAAATCACGAACATAAACACCCATTGTGGTCATCCTTCCATTTAATCCTGGAGAAAATTCCTCCTCGTCCTTAACATAAGGCTCAACCCAACCCCATAACGTCTTATGATCTGCAACATAACGCAGGTACAGGAAACCAATACATCTTATGTATGGAGAATCCTCGTGCTTAAGAAGCCCATGCATTTGCTTCACTGTCAACTTCATGGTAAAAAATTTGTAGAGAAGACAAAATGCTGTAGACGGGCCCCTACAATTCCCTGTCATCCATGGTTCTACATGATCAACTTGATTATAGATCTCATCAATAACTTCATGGTAGATCTTCAGCCTGTACAGTTCCTTGAAGTAATCTGAACACAGGATGTTCATACAGAGAACCTTTTCAAGCAAAAAAAATCAATAAGCTTTCCACATGTTTGTACTTCCATATTCTCCCCCAATAAACTTCGTTGAGCACAAAGTTTGATGTCCTCCTTTGTGAATGACGAGTTATAAAAGACGAATAAAATGCAGCAAGGGATTCTTCGAATTGGCAAGGTAGAATGTAAGAGTACTGAACCTCTCTCTCCCTCAATCCTCCTAGATGATCTTTACTGTGCTCTTAGTAAGCTCAGAAAATTATTCTGCCCACATGCTCTAATATTTCCAATTAATTTAAACACTTTAAGATGCATGTACATTGCACCGATATCATGACCAGTTCTAAGTAATATATTCTGAACAGATGCTTAACTAACACAATTTTCACCAATGTCTGTATCTGTGCAGTGGTCAAGGCCAAATACAGAAACCACTTCACATAAAAATGAGGTCAGGATAGCCCACGTGATTCCACTTCCAACTATCAAGCCTGCACCAAAGTTACAGGTGCCCTGGATCTCAGACATACAAGAAACGCGAATTCAGTCCGATCGGAGGAAACATCTGGAGATTTGAGATGGCTGGGTGGGGCGAATGAAGTTGGGACCCTTACAACGAGGGTTTATATGGCCGCACATCCCCCAAATCCATTTTTGTGAAGACAAGTTGTTTTCCCTTGTATAACAGAGTTGCAAGAACGCATCTGCTTCATGATACCATGGACCGTGTCGAAAGGACTCCGCATGCTCCATAATTTACAAACAACACACAATGCTGCTGCCTCATACTCAGGTCCTCGAGCCATAGCACCGCTTTTCCAAATTCCGAACTGTTTCCTAGAACAATTAAACTTGAAATTGATTCCATAAGAGTCAAAACTAACCCATTGTACTTCTCAGGTAAACGTTGAAGCTTAATATTGCCAAGCTCTGCAAGTGAATCGTGGAGAGCGCCGAGCAGAGATATAGATTCACCATACTATCGAACAACTGCCACCACTCTGTATATTTTACATCAAGATTTAATATCCCACAGCCACAAACAAAACAGCAATTCGACTTTTGAGAAGCTCAACGCCAAATAAACATGTTTTTACCGACATAGCCTGCCGTGTCAAGATGCCCTTTTTTTTTTAAAATTCAATGCATGCATGCGCAATTTAGCGTGTGGCAACTTTTGAACATCTGGCAGCTATAAAGGCGCCACAATAACTTGAACATGATTAACTGCCTCTCTGCTCTAGCGTTCATTGGAAAATTTTCCCAGCAAACGACCAAACCTTGGACTTCAAACATTGTTGATGAATCCTTTTCATTTACATTACTAAAATGCAGATCAAAACAAGATTCATGAACCTGCTCCCACGTATTCAAGAAAGAAACAAATCCACCATTCATACTAATGACATCAACAGGTCCATTATTTGAAATACAAGCAGTCTCTGTTTCACCCAGATTTTGCATGTCATAGTTAGTTTCTAGGACAATCTTAAAACCAGCAAACATTGAAGCGGCTTCAACTGCATTCCTTACATTGCCTTTCTCATCATTAATCCACTTGCATCAACTTCTACAGAAGTTGCAGCTCCATTACCATTACGCAACTCTAATTCTACTTCAGAAGCATCACACATTCCAGAGCCTGGACCATCATTATCACTGTCAAATTCGATGTCTCCAAACGAACTTGAACACGCAGTGGCCTGCTCCACAGGATTGAATCTGATTTCATCTCCGGTGCATTTTAAAATTTCCACCATTGACTCATCTATTTGTACTTGTAGATTAACCTCAGACATATTATCAAATATAGTCTCAGTGTTTGATCTGTTCTCCTCCACATCTTCAACATAGACCATATTTTGCCAAAAATAGAGGGCATCTCGTGCTTTGATTGCATCTCCAATATTTGATATAGGAAACTCCATCTTTTTTACTTTCTGAAGGGGAACCATCATCCTTGGTAGCCAGCCCTAATGATAGAATTAAAGGTGCTACCACAGAGGTGTTTAATAGAGATGATTATGTTTCAAGTGCACAATCTTGACAAATCTACTGCTAAAGAGGCAACGGGATATTCACCAAGTGGCTGGAGAATAGCAGCCATGTACATTCAACCAGAGCTACACATTTAGCTCTGAAACCAATCACAATGAAATATTCTGACAACCACTACAAACTCTTTACTGCCTTGTTAGACATCAAAAGAATTTCTTAGGTCTTTGCACTAGCATAAGATACAAAGCACATCAGGTTGCTTTCTGAAAAATGCTTTCACAGCCATTAGACCACCTTAAATATCTGTCATTTCCCAATTTTGTAGCGCAGCCATTGTAAGGTCAGTGTTTTCGCTACGAAATCACTAAAACATATGGCGCTGCGAAACTGCTAACAGATTTATGCGCTGCGAAAACACCCTGTCTTTAAGCTAAGCTAAAAAAAATTTGGCAACAGCGTTTTCAGTGATAACAGTGGCTCCACTTGGGATAGTGTGCCCTTGTGGTGCACTAAGAACCCGCAGTTCCAGTGCCTTACAGAATTTATTTGACAAACAGAAATTTGCTTGACCAGCATGACTGTAGGAGAAGGAAAGCTTCTTCTAATGAAAAATGCTCAGTTGATCTTGAGCTTATTTGCATTTACCTATACCTACCTACCCTAACAATTTCAATTTCCTTCTGCTCAATCAATATGAAACTTCCAATGCAGCCAATCATTTGTTTTATCTGACATTTGATTTCTTTGACTGTCCCGGAGTTCAGAGCCAATGTGATAGTGTGATGATCGCTGCCACTGAAATTGTCTCTGACTGCATCGGATTTCAGAGCCAATGTGATAATGTAATGACCGCTGCCACTGAAATTGTCTCTGATCTTCATAGGAAAACTGAAACACTGGAGAGTAAAACTCTTCCATGTAATCAGCTATAGGATCCCAGAATACATAATCAGCTTGGTTTTCGTTGTAACTTTCCAGCTGTGCAAACTGATCTTCAACCACAGTGTTCAGTTCCTCCATCGTGAAAGAGAAAGGAACCAACATAGTCTCCTTGCGTTCAGCCATAAAAATTTTCTGAGAATAATAATCATAATCAGGAAAACTGTATGCCTGAATTTGTCCTTCTAAACCTTCAATTTCTTTCTCAATATCTTTGGCAAATTCATCAAAAAATTTCATCTTATCTTCTGACTTATAGTCAAAGGATTTCAGATATGAAGATAAGGACAAAGAAAAAGATTCATTTGTTTCTTCTTTACTATGATCATTATTCCATTGTTTAAAACCTTCAATTGAGGGAGAGTCTGCCACCACCTCTGTCCTATCTGTCCATTCCTCCAAAAACATAAGCCAAAGGTCTTGAAATGACTTAATGGATTCGGCAGGCAAGCATTCAACCCACTGTTTGCATTTCTCTTGAAGTGAATCATAGAATAACATAATGCAAACATCCTCATGTTTAACTCTAAGAAGCTGTGTAAATTCACAAAAATCTGATATATGATTCAAGGTTAAACTTAAATCCTCTCCATTGAATTTTGGACCATTCCTTAGAAAGTATGCATCCTTGGGAAAATGATTTGGGAAACCATGAATTCCTGAGAAATCTATGCATGCATACCTTGAACAAAGAAGAGCAGCTTCTGGGTCTTTCATAACTCCAGTGGAATCACCATGAATATATAAACCTTGAATTCTTCAACAATGGAGTCGCCAAGGTAGTTTTGCAGCCTTGAAAATCATTTGAACTCCTGCTACCTTCAGAAATTCAATCTTAAGCTCCCGGCAGACGCACCAAAATGTTAACACAAAATCACTACTGAGGGCTGCAACCAAGCAAGATTTCATGTAACTCTTTCAACCTAACTTTAGATCAAATATTAGCCTCTTTGATCAGAGAGGGCTCTCTCACAAACTCTTGATAAAAATCATTCACTACAACAGACGGCTAACTCTTTACTCAGTCATGAAAGCAAAAGCTGGTTGGAAACATATCAAACTGGTTCTCATTGGGCTATGGAGTCTCATATACTAAGTAAACAAGAAAAACATAGTCATTTCATGGAAGTCAAGGCTCTTTGCATTACATGTCAAACATACTCCATCAAAACCACAGCTTGCCAAACACACAGGAAGTCAGAGCATAAGATTATGAATTCTGAGTGATTGTGTTACAACAAGGCTGTAAAAGAACATAAAATATAAAACACCATCATTATATTTGAACACAATAATCCATCGAGAATCTTGAGAAGAAATCAACACTGTTTTACTATTACTGTCACAAGTCTTACAATGGCCCAAATAACTCTGTTTTTGTATAAAATGTCCAACCCTTTCTACATCCAACATTGATCCATATATAGGCAAGCAAACTAAATCTCCTCGAGCTTCCTCCTCCAGCATGAGGGGAGCCTCGAAGGTGGCTATTGACTATCCTTATCTAGTGCATAACTAATTTATTAATTACATAATGGCTAAACTGAAATTATAAATGGTTTTCATTTAATCAAAATCCAAAATCTTTGCTCCTCGTAGTATGATGCTGTTCTGGCTCTTGACACATGTCCTTTTGCTGCTTGGGTTGAGATGACTGAACTACAGATGCAATGAATGCTGACTTTGGATGCTTGAAAGCGCTGATGGCTCATTAATTGATCAAAAGATGTACTCCTATTTTAACGATCTCTGTCTCCCAACATTCTCCGAAAGTTCAGCAACATGTCTCAGCTCTTTTAATAACCCCAAGTATGGAATGCTGCCATGTTTTAGATGTGCTGTAAGTGATATTAATAGACAGGTGCTTCTCTTCCTCAACTCCCGCTCACAGTATCACACTAGCTGCTCTGCACTTTAAAATCATCACCTACAGCAGTTTCGTAGCGCGCTACGAAACTGCTGTGTGATTTCAAAAACACAGTCTTGTGATATGCATAATAAATTCTACTGTACTTTTAATGGTCCCTAGCAAGATCCCTGCTCCTCTCTCTGTCATGATAACGATCACCATTGGTTGATTTTGGAATAGCATCACTGCCATTCCTGTCACGAGGCAGTCTCTCTCTGTCATGATAACGATCACCATTGGTTGATTTTGGAATAGCATCACTGCCATTCCTGTCACGAGGCAGTGTTCGACGCACAGGTGAGGCATCTCGGGTAGAAGCACGATGTGGTGCACGCTGGCCAAATGACACAGATAAAGCAGCTTTAACTGATGGTGGCCTTCGGGCAGTGTCATCTGATCCATGGCGATTAGTATCACCAGTCACTCCTGCATGCCGAGTAGGAAGATTCATTCGTTCCAAATGAGCAGTAATTTGACGCATGATAGGTACCGGTATGCGAGGAAAAAGTGTATCAAAATAGTACTGGCCTAGAAGTAAATCACGAACATAAACACCCATTGTGGTCATCCTTCCATTTGATCCTGGAGAAAATTCCTCCTCGTCCTTAACATAAGGCTCAACCCAACCCCATAACGTCTTAGGATCTGCAACATAACGCAGGTACAGGAAACCAATACATCTTATGTATGGAGAATCCTCGTGCTTAAGAAGCCCATGCATTTGCTTCACTGTCAACTTCATGGTAAAAAATTTGTAGAGAAGACAAAATGCTGTAGACGGGCCCCTACAATTCCCTATCATCCATGGTTCTACATGATCAACTTGATTATAGATCTCATCAATAACTTCATGGTAGATCTTCAGCCTGTACAGTTCCTTGAAGTAATCTGAAGACAGGATGTTCATACAGAGAACCTTTTCAAGCAAAAAAAATCAATAAGCTTTCCACATGTTTGTACTTCCATATTCTCCCCCAATAAACTTCGTTGAGCACAAAGTTTGATGTCCTCCTTTGTGAATGACGAGTTATAAAAGACGAATAAAATGCAGCAAGGGATTCTTCGAATTGGCAAGGTAGAATGTAAGAGTACTGAACCTCTCTCTCCCTCGATCCTCCTAGATGATCTTTACTGTGCTCTTAGCATGCTTAGAAAATTCTTCTGCCCACATGCTCTAATATTTCCAATTAATTTAAACACTTTAAGATGCATGTACATTGCACCGATATCATGACCAGTTCTAAGTAATATATTCTGAACAGATGCTTAACTAACACAATTTTCACCAATGTCTGTATCTGTGCAGTGGTCAAGGCCAAATACAGAAACCACTTCACATAAAATTGAGGTCAGGATAGCCCACGTGATTCCACTTCCAACTATCAAGCCTGCACCAAAGTTACAGGTGCCCTGGATCTCAGACATACAAGAAACGCGAATTCAGTCCGATCGGAGGAAACATCTGGAGATTTGAGATGGCTGGGTGGGGCAAACGAAGTTGGGACCCTTACAACGAGGGTTTATATGGCCGCACATCCCCCAAATCCGTTTTTGTGAAGACAAGTTGTTTTCCCTTGTATAACAGAGTTGCAAGAATGCATCTGCTTCATGATACCATGGACCGTGTCGAAAGGACTCCGCATGCTCCATAATTTACAAACAACACACAATGCTGCTGCCTCATACTCAGGTCCTCGAGCCATAGCACCGCTTTTCCAAATTCCGAACTGTTTCCCAGAACAATTAAACTTGAAATTGATTCCATAAGAGTCAAAACTAACCCATTGTACTTCTCAGGTAAACGTTGAAGCTTAAGATTGCCAAGCTCTGCAAGTGAATCGTGGAGAGCGCCGAGCAGAGATATAGATTCACCATACTATCGAACAACTGCCACCACTCTGTATATTTTACATCAAGATTTAATATCCCACAGCCACAAACAAAGCAGCAATTCGACTTTTGAGAAGCTCAACGCCAAATAAACATGTTTTTACCGACATAGCCTGCCGTGTCAAGATGCCCTTTTTTTTAAATTCAATGCATGCATGCGCAATTTAGCGTGTGGCAACTTTTGAACATCTGGCAGCTATAAAGGCGCCACAATAACTTGAACATGATTAACTGCCTCTCTGCTCTAGCGTTCATCGGAAAATTTTCCCAGCAAACGGCCAAACCTTGGACTTCAAACATTGCTGATGAATCCCTCTCATTTACATTACTGAAATGCAGATCAAAACAAGATTCATGAACCTGCTCCCACTTATTCAAGAAAGAAACAAATCCACCATTCATACTAATGACATCAACAGGTCCATTATTTGAAATACAAGCAGTCTCTGTTTCACCCAGATTTTGCATGTCATAGTTAGTTTCTGGGACAATCTTAAAACCAGCAAACATTGAAGCGGCTTCAACTGCATTCCTTACATTGCCTTTCTCATCATTAATCCACTTGCATCAACTTCTACAGAAGTTGCAGCTCCATTACCATTACGCAACTCTGATTCTACTTCAAAAGCATCACACATTCTAGAGCCTGGACCATCATTATCACTGTCAAATTCGATGTCTCCAAACGAACTTGAACACGCAGTGGCCTTCTCCACAGGATTGAATCTGATTTCATCTCCGGTGCATTTTAAAATTTCCACCATTGACTCATCTGTTTGTACTTGTAGATTAACCTCAGACATATTATCAAATATAGTCTCAGTGTTTGATCTGTTCTCCTCCAGTTCTTCAACATAGACCATATTTTGCCAAAAATAGAGGGCATCTCGTGCTTTGATTGCATCTCCAATATTTGATATAGGAAACTCCATCTTTTTTACTTTCTGAAGGGGAACCATCATCCTTGGTAGCCAGCCCTAATGATAGAGTTAAAGGTGCTACCAAAGAGGTGTTTAATAGAGATGATTATGTTTCAAGTGCACAATCTTGACAAATCTACTGCTAAAGAGGCAACGGGATATTCACCAAGTGGCTGGAGAATAGCAGCCATGTACATTCAACCAGAGTTACACATTTAGCTCTGAAACCAATCACAATGAAATATTCTGACAACCACTACAAACTCTTTACTGCCTTGTTAGACATCAAAAGAATTTCTTATGTCTTTGCACTAGCATAAGATACAAAGCACATCAGGTTGCTTTCTCAAAAATGCTTTCACAGCCATTAGACCACCTTAAATATCTGTCATTTCCCAATTTTGTAGCGCAGCCATTGTGAGGTCAGTGTTTTCGCTACGAAATCACTAAAACATATGGCGCTGCGAAACTGCTAACAGATTTATGCACTACGAAAACACCCTGTCTTTAAGCTAAGCTAAAAAAAATTTGGCAACAGCGTTTTCAGTGATAACAGTAACCATGTGCTGGCGCAAATTGGCAAAACGGGAAGTTAGATCCAGAAACAGAGGTAGTTTCTAATACGCTATTAGCGCTAAGCACTAATTGCGTATCGCAGGGCGTCCCCATCAGTGAAGGAAAGCCTCGAGTTCTCGGTCATAAGGAAAAGCATGAAACCATACAGAAATTGCCGATTTCATCAGAAGGTGGGCCCCATGCTAAAACTGGTAGGATATTGAAAGGACCTCAACCAGTAAGCGGGTTCGATCGAGTCCTGCATGATTCCACACAAAGGGTGACATGCATCTAGTGGTTGAGAGAGAAAACCACTCTCATCGCGCGGGAAAAGGTCATACTACTTACCCGTGCGATATGGATGGAGACCATAGGATCTAGAGGCCCCAGATCAATGGTGGAGAAGCAATCCGATGGGTGACCGAATTCAAAAGGGAAATAGGTTGAGACGGATAATATTTGAGATCTGGCATGACTGATGGGTTGGCAGAGGAATCGGTTTCGCGGGCAATCTTGGAACAAAATAAATAACGAGCATTCGAAGAGGACCGACACTCAGTTCGTGAGGAAATAGGTGGCCACCTCTCTGTGAAGTGTCATAATGATGATGACATAGAGCAGGGGAATTCTAGTGGATAGAGGTAGGAGATCCAGAGAGCCAGGAAGCAGAAACAAATAGTTGGGGAGAAGATTTGCTTTAAGCCATGAATAGATAGGGAAAACAAAGAGGAGGAGGAGGAGAAGCAGTAAAATAGAGCAAAGAGAGAGAGAAGCAAAAATTGTAGAGAACAGAGAAGTCGAGCTGACCTGTAGAGAAAAGGCAACATCAAGCAGACAGAGATATAGAGAGTCTGAGAGTTTGTGGACTCTGGAGAAAGCTTGAGAGGTTCAAGAAACTTCTCTGTGTATACCTGTTAGGTATTGAGTACCAAATTGGACTCATACCACTGAGACTAGTAGAGCTTGAGTTTTAGTAAGGGGAGTTTCTGTACTCTAGAGACTTGGGGGATCCAATTACAACCCTACTGATCATTATCTTTTAAGTGAGACTCAATTTGAGCTCACTGTTGTAAAACTCTGGTTTTGAAGACACAATAGAAAGACCACCAGTAAAGGCTAGATCAGGAGACGTAGCCCAGGAGGATCAGGTGAACTCCTTATTAAATTTGTTGTGTTTATGTGTTTTCTTACTGTGTTCTCTTACTGTTTCATTGTCTGTGTATTTCGCAATCTTATCTATCCGTTGCATAAAATAACATAAACACACCCCAGCACACGAGTCTATAATACCTTCATTAATTAACTGAGACCATTCACGAGTGATTTTAGATCAAGTGGTATTAGAGCTCTATGTTTTTTAAGGTTGGACAAGCTTGTGTTGGATTTTGTTGTTGAATGCTCACTAGATCAAAGATTAAATTAGGAGAAGGAGAGTTGGTCGAAACTAATCCAGAAATTGAAGAGTCTGTACTAAGAAGAAAATGTCAGAAGAAAGTACCTTGGGACCAGACCCCCAATTCATATATAGTTCCTGGCCATGAGGTCCATGGCAGAGGAAATGTATTGGGAGTTTAAGAAAGGTAAATATGAAGATTCACCAAACTCGAAAGATAAAGGAGAAGAAGAATCTCTCCTCCATGACCACTCAAAAGGCAAACGGAAAGAAGAAAACTTTCTCACACCTCCTAATAGCCCTAAACATAAAATGAAGACATCTTTGATTAAATTAGATGTTAATTTTGATTTACCAATATATGATGGAGAGCTGAATGAAGAGAAGCTAAATAATTGGATCAGACAAATTGATGTTTATTGCAGAGTGCAAAGTATTGACTTAGACAAGAGTAAGATTCAGTTGGCCAGCCTACGCCTCAGAGGCACTACCTTGGTATGGTGGGAAGGTAGGACACAAGCTAACATGAACAAACATGGTGAGATTCTTTCTGTCTGGAGTGAATTTGTTTCTGCAATCAAAAAGCAGTTCTATCTACTAGCTTACATGTAGCAAGCCATGATGAGCTGGAAAACTCTTCGCCAATTGAAAGGGAAAAGTGTACAAGGTTACACCCAAGAATTTAGGAAAAGAGATTTTGTTGACACCTAATCCTCATGATTGGGTGAATATAATGTAAATAGATAAATAAATAATATGAATAGTCATCGGGAGATGAACTGAATAGTCTCTCCCTCATGTATTTAATGAAGACCTACCTGAAGGAATAAACATGAATCAATTTTTGGTTGAGGAGTTACTGCCTGGCCTGACATTGTATCAAAACCATCTCCTTTTTTAGCTTTTATGTCCTTTGTAACTCCCTATTCTTCTCCTTTTCTCTCCATTCAAAAGCACTATCCATACTGTCATTTTCCCTGTTTAATGCTTGTCCCAATTGCTATTTGTGTAGCTTGAATGACTTGCTCCACACAGTAGCCTAAACCGTTATCAGCACAAAATGACTTACTCCACGCCGTAGCCTAAACGTTTGACCTGCTATCGTTTCTTTTGCCTAAGAAGACTCACGAGAGCTTGGAGCTCCAATTCCATAACCACAAGTTCATTTTTGTATTTGTTCAAAGATTTTTTCTTATCATGAAGCTGGCATTTCAGGTGTCGATTGTGTTGATTAGCTTCAGTATCTGCTCGCATGGATTTCAACTAGCTATCCAAAATAACTTCTAGAGAAGTCTGATTAAGCTTCTGTGATAGCAAAGCTTCTTTGCAGACATCTCTCATCCTGTATTCCTCCTTGTCTCCGCCTTCAAAATCATCTGCATCTTGGGTTGCAACTCTCCACCTCCACCATTCGAATGAACTTGTCGTTGCATTTCTGTTATTCACAAAACGATTTCTAGTTTATCAGTTCTTTTCAATCATTGACCGGAGAATCCACAGTTTTAACATTTTTGTACCAACGTTTCAAATCCCAACTGGGATCCATCATCAGGATATGAGAATGATGATAACAAAAGAGCAACAAAGAAGTAATAAATAGTGATGAGGATAAATTTTGGAACAATATACTGTCGGCTGAAATAATCATTAATTAATTTAATTAATTTAATATAATTTAATATTAATATGTTTTAATAAATTATTATTTTATTATTTAAATTTTTGGAAAAGTAAATTAATACCAAACCCTAAAGATTAATTAAGGACTAAACTAAGACTAAAAAAGCCTAATAAACTAAGAAGAAATAATTTCAATATAAAATTAAATTAATGTATTAACCTAATTATATTAACAATTATAAATAATAAGTAATTTATAATTTATTAATATAATAATTAATATATTAATTAATTGTTATATAGAAATTATTTTAAGGAAATGAACTATAAACTAAGACTAAAGAAAGCCTAAAATTTTGACTTTTTTTAGTCTTAGTTTATAGTTCATTTCCTTAGAAATTATTTTAAGGAAATGAACTATAAACTAAGACTAAAGAAAGCCTAAAATTTAGGCTTTCTTTAGTCTTAGTTTATAGTTCATTTCCTTAAAATAATTTCTATATAACAATTAATTAATATATTAATTATTATATTAATAAATTAAAAATTACTTATTATTTATAATTGTTAATATAATTAGGTTAATACATTAATTTAATTTTATATTGAAATTATTTCTTCTTAGTTTATTAGGCTTTTTTAGTCTTAGTTTAGTCCTTAATTAATCTTTAGGGTTTGGTATTAATTTACTTTTCCAAAAATTTAAATAATAAAATAATAATTTATTAAAACATATTAATATTAAATTATATTAAATTAATTAAATTAATTAATGATTATTTCAGCCGACAGTATATTGTTCCAAAATTTATCCTCATCACTATTTATTACTTCTTGGTTGCTCTTCTGTTATCATCATTCTCATATCCTGATGATGGATCCCAGCTGGGATTTGAAACGTTGGTACAAAAATGTTAAAACTGTGGATTCTCCGGTCAATGATTCAAAAGATTCAAGCCACAGATCTCTGAAATCCATTATCAGTTCTTGTCGGATACCCAAGTCGTGTTACAATTGCCTACCAGTTCTTGTCTGAGGGGCAGAAGAGGGATACCCAAGTCGTGTTACGATTTCCTGTCGGTTCTTGTTTGAGGGGTGGAAGAGGGATACCCAAGTCGTGTTACCACTACACCATGCGGGTAAACCCATGACCTCACCTTTGACAGTGCAGTTCTTTAATGTTAGCACCGATGGAAGATCCCACAAAGGTTAATTGCGTTGATACCAGCGTCGGGGTTCTAAGCTCCTGCGTGGAGGCACCATGGTGCACTAGCCCGCAGTGTCAACTACGCCTTATAATCCACGCTCATCGCCCCTTGTTACTACGTTTTTTTTTACCAAGACAGATCATCATCAAGAGATGAAGTATGAACCCATGACCTGCCCGGTACAAGCCTTATGTTAAAAGGTGAAGTGAAGATCTTATGGATCTGGTAAAAGAGGTTGTATTGGCAGCAAGGACGAGATTCAAACGTACCTATGATTGAAGCATAGTCAATTGAATTCCATATAAAGTTTTGTGCCCAATTCAGAGCACTGTTCAGTTGAATGCACTATACAGTTCTGTATATTTACAGAACTTGCGTATTGACATTATATTTTTCTTTCCCATTAAGAGTAAAATTTTGCAGCAAATTTTTTGCAGTAGAAGTTTTTTTTGTCACAGTATGCATTCAATCATATCCATGGTAGAAAAAGTTCTCACGGGCAAGGAGAACTATCCTGAATGGTCCCGGATGATAAAACACACCCTCATTTTCAATGAGTTGTGGAAAGGAGTGTGTGTCAGAGATGGAGACAATGAACCAGTACAACCTACTTCAGACAAAGATCTTGTCATTTGGGAAAACAAGAACAACAAAGCTTATGCATTAATCGTAGCATCTGTAAATGAAGAGTTGTATCACCATATTTCGTCATATTCAACTACCTTTGGAGCCTTACAAAAGCTGAAAGAACTTTGTGACTCACATTCTGCACTTGAATTTGTTCAGCTCATGATTAAACACTTCACTCTTGAACTGCAAAATAATGATCCTCTTGCTCTTGCATCTGAAGTAAAGTCTATAATGCATGATATCAAATCCACTAAGGTTTAATTGGATATTTCTCTTATCACTTTTCTCAAGGGACTTTACCCTACTTACTCCAATTATCTTGAATCATTGCAAGCAAATGGAAATCCCAAAGGTATCACCTTTGACTCTCTTGTGAAAATTTTTCTGAAAGAGAGAAAGCTTCTGGAAGAAGAAGACCCATGAATCTTTTGAAGACACTGTGTGCCTTGCTCATAAAGAAAAGCATCCTGCTCAAGATTCTACAAGAGGAAGGGGTGGTCGAAGAGGAAGAGGAAGATATTTCAGAGGCAGGGGGCAGACATTATTGAGGAGAAAAGGAAGATTTGCACTGCATTTGCTGCAAAAGAAATGGATCACATGATGCCTCTACATGCAAGCTACCATGGGAAAAAATTGAGTAGAAAAGAAACCAATATAAAGGTAAAAATGATGATACAGACAAAGGTAAAGCACCTGAATCTGCTCACTATGTTGTGGCACATTGTAACATTGGTGTAAATGAAGATTTATTTAATGCTTCACTTCCTTCTTGGAAAAATGATTGGTTGCTTGATTCAGGAGCAACCTGCCACGTGACTCATAGAAAAGATCTTTTTGAACATTTCACTAACAATGTTGATGGATCAGTATACTTTGCAGACCAATCAAAAATCAAGCCATCAGGGCTTGGCACAATCAGGCTTAAACTTCCTGGTCTTCTAGACTTTCTTCTGCATCATGTTCTATACCTCCCACAGGTCAAGAGAAACTTGTTGTCCTTGGTCCACATCTGCCAGCAAGGTCACTCCATTCATATGTTTGATGGCAAGCTTGAGGTAATAAAAGCATCTGACCACTCACTTGTCATGAGGGGAATAGAAGAAGAAATGCTTCTCAAGCTGCAAGGAACCTCTACTCATGCACAAAATTTCTCATACAATTCTTATCATGAAGAAGGTACACTTCCATCAAGTTTATTATCGCATTCTAGATTTGGACATTTGAACTATGACAGTGTCTGCTTGTTGAAGAAAAATGGTGTTGCTGGTTTGGCTACAATTCCTAGGAAACTTAAGTAATGTGATGCTTGCATTCTAGGAAAGCATAGCAAACAGTCTTTTCATGATTCACATTCAAGAGCACATAGAACACTTGAACTCATTCATTCAAATTTATGTGGTCCATTGCTTGTTCCTTCTGCAAATGGAAATAAATATATCATGAAATTTATTGATGAGTACACCAGAATGTGTTGGGTTTATTTATTGAAGAACAAATCTGATGCTTTTCAAACATTCATGAATTTTCATAAGTGGATTGAAAATGATGCACAATCTCATATTGGGTCTATTTGCACTGATAATGGAAAGAATACACATCAAATGAATTTGAAAACTATCTTCACCAACATGAGATCAAACATCAAACAACTGTGCCTTATAATCTCCAACGGAATGGTCTAGCTGAAAGAATGAATAGGACAATCTTAAATATGGTACGATCCATGCTCTTCTTCAAAAATGTAAAGATAATGTTCTGGGCTGATGTTGTTCTATGTGCTGCATATATAAAGAATAGATGTCCATCTAATGCTATAAGAAACAAGACTCCATATGAAATGTGGTATGGACATGTTCCTTCGGTAAAGCATCTCAGGGTCTTTGGTTCCACCTGTTATGCCTTGATACCAAAGGTACATAGAAACAAACTTGGTGCTAGAAGTAGTAAGTGTATCTTTCTGGGGTATTCAAACATCTCCAAAGCATACCGCCTCTATGATGAAGTAAATAAGAAGTTTTTTGTATCTAGAGATGTAATTTTTCTTGAATCATCCAAAACTGACAATGTTGTTGAGCGGCAACTTGATCGCTTGGATAGATTCGAAAAAGAAAAATCATTTCAGGAATTTGATAATTAGATTCCACATCTTGAAGGGAGATTCCTATACTTGATCAACATGTGGAATCTTCTTCTGAAGAACACTCTCCCCCACATGAAACTCCAACAACGGATGATGCTTTAAGTGATGTGATTGATAGAATTGGGAGAATTAATCTTGATTCAGTCCCAACTCAATCAACGGAGCAGCCTGGACCATCTGAAAAAGGTCCCCCAAAGTGGTTCACAAAGACACTTGAAAGTGTTCATCTTGATGAGGTTGGAAAAACAGGGACTAGAAATTCAAACCGGAAAAATGGAGGTGATGTGGATGACTCTAATTCACCTGTTGATATGGATGTTTCTTATGATTGTGAATTGGACTTCTCTACAGAGTTTGAACCAACTTCCTTCGAAGAAGTTGCTTCTCATGATGAATGGAATGAAGCAATGCAAAAGGAGTATGATTCCCTCATAAATAACGACACTTGGAAGCTAGTTGATCCTCCATTAGGAACCAAACCAATTGGCTGCAAGTGGGTCTACAAGAACAAGTATAAAGCTGATGGATCACTTGACAATCGCAAAGCTAGGCTTGTGGAAAAAGGTTTTTCACAGAAGGAAGGGGTCGATTATGAGGAGACTTTTTCCCCCACAGCAAAATGGGCTACCATACAGACACTATTTGCACTAGCAGCTCAGAACGGCTGGAAAGTCCATCAAATGGATGTAAAAAATACATTCTTAAATGGAGATCTAAAAGAGAATGTTTTTATGTCTCAGCCTAATGGATTTGCTGTGAAAGGACATGAACATAAAGTATGCAAACTTGTGAAGTCTTTGTATGGCCTCAAACAAGCACTGCAAGCCTGGTATGAAAAACTAATTGAGCATCTTATGAAACTCAATTTCAAACATTATGATCTTGATGATGCAAATTTATTTGTCAAGAAAGTTGGTAAAACAACTGTATAGCTTGTGGTATATGTAGATGATGTTTTGATGACAGGGAATAATGAAAGCTACATTGCATCCATAAAGAAGGAATTGGGGAAAATTTTGAAATGATTGATTTACGCAATGTTCATTACTATCTCGGCATTGAAGTAAACCAACATCCGAAGTCCATATTTCTTTCTCAAAAGAAATACATTGGAGATCTGTTGAATAGGTTTGGCATGACAGAATGCAATCCTATTACTACTCCAATGGAACAAAACTTAAAGCTCACATATATTGAAGGAAAATAATTTGAGGATGCAACAAAGTATAGAAAGCTTGTAGGAAGTCTCAACTACCTAAATACTACCAGTCCAGACACTTCATTTGCTATTGGAATCCTCTCCAAGTTTATGCAAAAGCCTTGTGAGGGACATTGGTTTGCTACAAAAAGAGTTCTAAGGTACTTGAAGGGAACTCAAGACTTTGGAATCAAGTATACACAGGTGGACGACTTCAGCTTGATTGGATACTATGATTCAGACTTCGATGGAGACAAAGAAACTGGGGTATCTACTTCAGGATATGCTATGAGTCTTGGATCAGGAGCTATCTCCTGGAGATCACACAAACAATCAGTTCCAGTAGATTCCACAACAGAAGCAGAATACGTGGAAGCAACTGAAGCAACAAAAGAAATTGTGTGGCTCAGGAAAATTCTTGAAGATTTGTAGGTAAATCAAGTACAATCAACTCCACTCATGATTGACAATACCTCTGTAATAAAATTGGCTAAGAACCCAAAGTTCCATGATCGAACAAAGCACATCAATACTAAATATCATCTAATTCAACATCATGTTGAGGCCAAAACAACCCATCTCCGTCATTGTTCCACAAATTGAGCAATTTGCAGACATCTTCACCAAAGTGCTTGGAAGAGAAAAGCTTGAACGATTCAGAATGATGCTTGGACTCACCAACATCCCTTCAGATTAAGGGGGGGAATGTTGACACCTAATCCTCATGATTGGGTGAATATAATGTAAATAGATAAATAAATAATATGAACAGTCATCGAGAGATGAATTGAACAGTCTCTCCCTCATGTATTTAATGAAGACTTACCTGAAGGAATAAGCATGAATCAATTTTTGGTTGAGGAGTTACTGCCTGGCCTGACAGCTTTGATTCTAGGAATTTCATTAGACTCACCTGAGACTCTATTGAAGTACATAGGTTGTCTACATAGCTACTTGAGGCACACTATCCTCATATTTAATCCCACTAGTATAGACGAGGTATCTGTGAAAGCTATGCATCTAGATGCTAGAGGAAAGAATGGGAGTCCAGAAGTTGGGGGATCATCCAAACACACTGCAGGCAAGAATAAGGAGAAAAGAAAACAGAAATGGAAAGAAAGTAAGGCTAAGACTGCACAAAAAGATAAAGTCTTCATGCACTCACTGTAAAAAGGATGGGCATGATGATGAACACTACTAGATTTTGCATTTGGAGCTGAGACCTAAGAAGTTCGAGGGAAAGAAGAAGAAGACTGTTGCAGCTATTCAAAAAGATTTGGGGTTGGACTCAGGAGATGCAACAACCATTGCAACCACAAGTATAAAAGGTAAAAATTCTAAATCATCTACTAGTAATTCTACACAATCTACTAATAATGAAGAAAATGAGAGAAAAAGACATGAGCTTTTCCATATTCGAGTTATTTCCTAGCATCAAAAGATTGATACTTTGTTTTATAGTGGTTCACAAGTAAATTTAATTTCTAAAGCTGCAATTGTAAAGAAGTTGGGATTACTGACTACACCTCACAAGAAACCATACCCATTAGGTTGGTTAAGTGACAAAGAACAACTACAAGTGACTAGACAATGTAAACTTAAGTTTTCTTTTGGGTCAGTATTTGTAGATGAGGTTGAGTTAGATATAGTTCCTTTGGATATATGTGGAATTGTTTTAGGAAGTTCCTACTTGTATGATAGAAAATCTATTTTTGATAGAGCTAAGAACAAGTACCTACTCGTTAAAGATGGAATCAAATATATTGTAAGATCTCATAAGCTCAACAATAATTATACTCTCATAAACTCAGGGCAGATGAAACGAATTGTAAATTCATGCAAACAATTTTTACTGATGCTTGTAAAGGAAAAGAAACCTGATAAAACCAATGTATTTGAGGGCTCTAATGCTAAACAACACGCTGATTTAGAAAACGTTGTTTCAGAATATGATATCTTGTTTCAAGAACCTAAAGGTCTGCCACCGAAAAAGGAAATATTGCATGATATTAATTTGCAGCAAGATGCTCCATTGCCTAACATTAGAATGTACAGGTTGTCCGCTTTAGAGAATACAAAAATCAAGAATCTAGTGTAGGAGTTGCTCGAGAAGGGGTTCATCAGTCCTAGCACATTACCATGTGGGTCTCCAATCGTTTTTGTGAGAAAGAAATATGGCTCGCGGAGAATGTGCATTGATTACCGAGCAATGAATAAGATAACAATAAAAAATCGTTATCCCCTTCCTCGCATAGAAGATATATTAGATAAATTAAAGGAAGCTGTTTATTTTTCCATGTTAGATTTTCATAGTGGATATCATCAGATCAGAGTTGCAGAACAAGATGCATGGAAGACTGCTTTCAAAACAAAGCAAGGATTGTATGAGTGTCTGTTTATGCCTTTTGGCTTAACTAATGCTCCTGCTACTTTCATGAGAATAATGAATGATGTACTCAGACCTTTTCTTGATGATTTTGTTACTGTATGTCTGGATGAAATTCTTATATTTAGCAAAACGTGGGAAGAACATTTAAAGCATGTTAAGTAGACAATAGATGTTTTGAAAGGAGAAAAACTTTATGTTAAACTCTCAAAATGTGAATTTGGAAAAAACATCTTTGAATTACTTGGGTCATATAGTAGGGGGTGGTGAATTGAATATAGATCCCTCTAAAGTTACAGTCATTGTAAACTGGTCTAAACCCAAATCTGCCACAGAAGTTAGAAGCTTCTTAGGAGCAACACAATATTGGAGAAAGTTCATTTCTAACTTTTCCTTAGTTGCAGATCCCTTACATGCTTTAACAGGATTGAATAAGGTGTTTCAGTCGGGAGGCAAACAACAAAAAGCGTTCAATGCCTTGAAAAAAAAAGATTAGTACAACACCAGTACTAGCATTGCCTGATCTTCAAAGACCATTTGAGATCCAAACAGATGCCAGTGACTATGCCATTGGAGCAGTGTTGATACAACACGGTAAAGCCATATGTTATCATTCTAAGACATTTAATTCTACAGTAGTTAACTATCCCATATATGATAAAGAAATGTATGCATTAGTACAGAGTTTGAAAAAGTGGAAACATTACTTAATGGGCAAAGAGAAAGTTATACATATTGATCATCAACAACTCCAATATCTACACTCCCAAACTAAGTTGCAGCAATCGAGATGCTATAGATTGATTGGTTTTCTACAAGAGTTTCAATTAGTCATCAGATATAAAAAGTGCATACACAATAAAGTTGCAGATATGTTATCCAAACCAATTATAAATGCATCTACTATACTTAAGAATAAATTGGTATTGCATGAGAGCTACATTGAACAATATGCTCAAGATATAGATTTTAAAGATGTATATGCAACTTTAAGTCAAGGAAAAGGAGTAGAATAATTGGATTATCACATTAAGGACCAACTCTTGTATCATTGTGGGAAGCTTTGCATTCCACAAAATAAAAGAGTAAAGATAACACGGGAAGCACACACTTCTCTAATATCAGGTCACTTTGGGTTAAGTAAAACGGTTGCACAACTACAAAGATTTTGTTATTAGCCAAAAATGAATGAGACAATTTCTAGATATGTAAGAGGGTGTACCATGTGTGCTAAAATCAAGCCCAACAATAGAAAACTAGGCTTGTACACTCCACTGCGAGTTCCTTCTCATCCTTGGGAAAGTGTTTCCATGGACTTTGTTGGACGACTCCCTAAATCTAGGAAAGGTCATGACTATTTATATGTTGTTGTGGATAGGTTCAGCAAAATGTGTATTTTGGTACCTTGTAATAAATAGATTACAGTTGAACAAACTACAAAGTTGTTCTTTCAACATGTATGGGTTCATTTTGGATTACCCATTTCCATTTTCTGATCGAGACGCCCAATTTGTTGGGAAGTTTTGGTCAAGTTAGTGGGAACTGATGGAAACCAAACTGGAGAAAATCACGGCCTTTCATGCACAAATAGATGGCCAGACAGAAGTGGTCAACATGATAGTGATCCAGTTGCTCAGAGGCTATTGCAGCAAGCATCCCAAACTTTGGGATGAACATTTTTGTTATGTGCAACATGCTTACAACCGAGTAAAACATTCTTCTACATAGAGATCTCCTTTTGAGACCTGTTTTGGTTTCACATCAAGGTCTCCCTTGGATTTTGTCTTTGGTAAAGACATAGTAGTTGATGGACACAGTGATGTGGACAAGGCAACCAAGTTCATTGAACAAATCCAAGAGATTCACCAAGCAGTATAGGAACAACTGGAAAGGAGCCAAGTCAAATACAAGGCAAGGCATGACAAGCATCAGATGGAGCATAGTTTCCAAGTTGGTGATCAATTCTGGTTGTATATTAGCAAAGACAAAATGCAAGGTGAAGGTAAAAAGCTAAAGCCAATAAGGTATGGACCTTTCAAGATACTTGAGAAAATTGGTGAGAATGATTTTTGCCTTGATTTACCAACTTACATGCACATCTACTTAGTCATTAATGCAGAGAGCTTGAGACTATTTGAACCTTCATTAATTGAATATCCCGAAGAGTAGAGTCGATTGCCTTCTATTGATGATTTGTCACCTAAATATCTCAGTGAATTGCAGGAAGACACAGTTCTGGACAGGAAGGTGAGGATGACGCGCAGATGAGATGTTGAGTATCTCAGGATTGGACTCAAGGGTTCAAAGCCAAGCAATGTAAAATGGATAGAGATTGGACAAATGAGACAACTATGCCCTCACTTAGTCAATGCTTGAAAACTAACTTTTGGTGGTCCAAAAGCTTTTTCAGTAGGAAGGCCATGATCCGAATTGGATCCTCAAACATTCTTACAATTTCTTGAACTCTGTAAAACTCATAACAAAAGTTTCAAAGTGCTATGGATTGTCAGGCCAAGGTAACTCCAGAATGAGCGGGAGAGAAAATTGATGATCTTATCCATTAGCTAACTTATATTTATATACATAAATACAACGGATCAGTTCATCTTCTAGATGACTGTCTAGTTCACCCATCCGTTTCGGATTAGGTGTCAACATTCCCCCCCTTAATCTGAAGGGATGTTGGTGAGTCCAAGCATCGTTCTGAATCTTTCAAGCTTTTCTCTTCCAAGCGCTTTGGTGAAGATGTCTGCAATTTGCTCGTTTGTGGAACAATGACGGAGATGGATTGTTTTGGCCTCAACATGATGTCGGATCAGATGATATTTAGTATTGATGTGCTTAGTACGATCATGGAACTTTGGATTCTTGGCCAACTTTATTGCAGATGTGTTATCAATCATGAGTGGAGTTGATTGTATTTGTTTTACCTGCAAATCTTCAAGAATTTTCCTGAGCCACACAATTTCTTTCATTGCTTCAGCTGCTGCCACATATTCTGCTTCTGTTGTGGAATCTGCTGGTACTGATTGTTTGCATGATCTCCAGGAGACAGCTCCCGATCCAAGACTCATAACATATCCTGAAGTAGATACCCCAGTTTCTTTGTCTCCATCGAAGTCTGAATCAGAGTATCCAATCAAGTTGAAGCCGTCCACCTGTGTATACTTGATTCCAAGGTCTTGAGTTCCCTTCAAGTACCTTAGGACTCTTTTTGCAGCAGACCAGTGTCCCTCACAAGGCTTTTGCATAAACCTGGAGAGGATTCCAACAGCAAATGAAATGTCTGGTCTGGTAGTAGTGAGGTAGATGAGACTTCCTACAAGCTGTCTATACTTTGTTGCATCCTCAAATTCCTTTCCTTCAATAGATGTGAGCTTCAAGTTTTGTTCCATTGGAGTAGAAAGGGGATTGCACTCTGTCATGCCAAATCTGTTTAACAAATCTCCAATGTATTTCTTTTGAGAAAGAAATATGGACTTTGGATGTTGGGTTACTTCAATGCCAAGATAGTAATGAACATAGCCCAAATCAGTCATTTCAAAAAAATTTCCTAATTCTTTCTTTATGGATGCAATATAGCTTTCATTGTTCCCTGTCATTAAAAGATCATCTACATATACCACAAGATATACAACTGTTTTGCCAACTTTCTTGACAAATAAAGTTGCATCATCAAGATCAAAATGATTGAAGTTGAGTTTCAGAAGATGCTCAGTTAGTTTTTCATAACAGGCTCGTGGTGCTTGTTTGAGGCCATACAAGGACTTCACAAGTTTGTACTTTGTGTTCATGTCCTTTCACAGCAAATCCTTCAGGCTGGGACATAAAAACATTCTCTTTTAGATCTCCATTCAAGAATGCAGTTTTTACATCCATTTGATGGACTTTCCAACCGTTCTGAGCAGCTAGTGCAAAGAGTGTCCGGATGGTGGCCCATTTTGATGTGGGAGCAAAAGTTTCCTCATAATCGACCCCTTCCTTCTGTGCAAAACCTTTTGCCACAAGCCTAGCTTTGTGCTTGTCAAGTGAGCCATCAACTTTGTACTTGTTCTTGTAGACCCACTTGCAGCCAATTGGTTTTGTTCCAAATGGAGGATCAACCAGCTTCCAAGTGCCATTCTTTATGAGAGCATCATACTCCTTCTGCATCGCTTCTTTCCATTCATCATGAGAAGCAGCTTCTTTGAAGGAAGTTGGTTCAAAATCTGTAGACAAGTTCAATTGACAATCATAAGTAACATCCATATCAACAGGTGAATTAGAGTTATCTACATCACCTCCATTTTGTCGGTTTGTATTTCTGGTTCCTGTTTTTCCAATTTCATCAGGATGAACACTTTCAAGTGTCTTTGTCAGCCATTTTGGGGGACCTTTTTGAGATGGTCTAGGCTACTCTATTGATTGAGTTGGGTCTGAATCAAGATTGAGTCTCCCAATTCTATCAATTACATCACTTAAAGCATCATCCATTGTTGGAGTGTCATGCAGGGGAGATTGTTCTTCAGAAGAAGATTCCACATGTTGATCTAGTATAGGAATCCCCCCTTCAAGATGTGGAATCTGATTATCAAACTCTTGAAATGATTTCGGTTTTGTGAATTTATCCAAGCGATCAAGTTGCTGCTCAACAACACTGTCAGATTTGGATGATTCAAGAAAAATGACATCTCTAGATAAAACAAACTTTTTATTTACTTCATCATAGAGGTGGTATGCTTTAGATGTGTTTGAATACCCCAAGAAGATACACTTACGACTTCTAGCACCAAGTTTGTTTCTATGTACCTTTGGTATTAAAGCATAACAGGTGGAACCAAAAATCCTGAGATGTTTTACCGAAGGAACATGTCCATACAATAATTCATAAGGAGTCTTGTTTCTTATAGCACTAGATGGACATCTATTCTTTATATATGCAGCACATAGAACAACATCAGCCCAAAACATTGTCTTTACATTTTTGAAGAAAAGCATGGATCGTACCATATTCAAAATTGTTATGTTCATTCTTTCAGCTACACCATTCTGTTGAGGATTATAAGGCATAGTTGTTTGATGTTTAATCCCATGTTGGCGAAGATAGTGTTCAAATTCATTTGATGTATATTCTTTTCCATTATCAGTGCGAATAGACCCAATATGAGATTGTGCATCATTTTCAATCCACTTATGAAAATTCTTGAATGTTTGAAAGCATCAGATTTGTTCTTCAATAAGTAAACCCAACACATTCTGGTGTAATCATCAATAAATGTCATGATATATTTATTTCCATTTGCAGAAGGAATAGGCATTGGACCACATAAATCTGAATGAATAAGTTCAAGCTTCCTATGTGCTCTTGAATGTGAATCATGAAAAGACTGTTCGCTATGCTTTCCTAGAATGCAAGCATCACATTGCTTATGTTTTCTAGGAATTGTAGGCAAACCAGCAACACCATTTTTCTTCAACAAGCGGAGACTATCATAGTTTAAATGTCCAAATCTAGCCTGCCATAATAAACTTGATGGAAGTGTACCTTCTTCATGATGATAAATATATGAAAAATATTGTGCATGGTTCCTTGCAGTTTAAGAAGTCTTTCTTCTTCTATACCCCTCATGACAAGTGAGTGGTCAGATGCCTTTCTTACCTCAAGCTTGCCATCAAACATATGAATGGAGTGACCTTGCTGGCGGATGTGGACCAGGGACAGCAAGTTTCTCTTGAGCTGTGGGAGATATAGAACATGATCCAGAAGAAAGTCTGGAAGACCAGGCAGTTTAAGCCTGATTGTGCCAAGCCCTGATGGCTTGATTTTTGATTGATCTGCAAAGTATACTGCTCCATCAACATTATCAGTGAAATCTTCAAAAAAATATTTCCTATGAGTCATATGACAGGTTGCTCCTGAATCAAGAAACCAGTCATTTTTCGAAGAAGTAAGTGAAGCATTTAACAAATATTCATTTACTCCAATGATACATTGTGCCTCAATATAGTGAGCGGATTCAGGTGCTTTACCTTTGTCTGTGTCATCAATTTTACCTTTCTGCTGGTTTCTTCTCTGCTCAACCTTGTCCCATGGTAGCTTGCATGTAGAAGCATCATGTGATCCATTTCGTTTGCAGCGAATGCAATGCAGATCTTCCTTTTCTGCTTGAGGATGTCTGCCCCCCTGCCTCTGAAGTATCTTCCTCTTCCTCTTCGTCCACCTCTTCCTCTTGTAGAATCTTGAGCAGGATGCTTTTCTTTATGAGCAAGGCAAACAGTCTCTTCAGAAGATTCAGGGATGGTTTTCTTTCCAAAGGCTTTCTCTCTTTCAACAAACTTTTTCACAAGAGACTCAAAGGTTATGTCTTTAAGATTTCCATTTTCTTGTAAAGACTCAAGATAATTAGAGTAGGTAGGATAGAGTGCTTTGAGAAAGGAAATAAGAGAGATATCCAGCTCAACCTTAGTGGATTTAATATCATGCATTATAGACTTTATTTCAGATGCAAGAGCAAGGGGATCATTATTTTTCAGTTCAAGAGTGAAGAGTTTAATCATGAGCTGAACAACTTCAAGTGCAAAATGTGAATCATAGAGTTCTTTCAGCTTTTGTAAAGCTTCAAAGGCAGTGGAATAGGATGAAATATGACGACTTACTTCTTCATTTACAGATGCTGCGATCAATGCATAGGCTTTGTTGTTCTTGTTTTCCCAGATGATAAATTCTTTATCTGATGTAGGTTGCACAGGGTCTTTGTCTTCTTCTCCGACACACACTCCTTTCCATAGCTCATTGTAGATGAGGGTGTGTTTTACCATCCGAGACCATTCTGAATAGTTCTCCTTGCCAGTGAGAACTATTCCTACCATAGAAATGATTGAATGCATTCTGTAAAAAATATCTCTGCTAAAAAAACTTCTGTTGATAAAAAAAACTTCTGTTTAAAAACAATCCTTATGCCACAACCTTATGCACTTTATTTTCTTCTAACATTTGCATCAATATTTCTTATATCAGCAATATTACTATGTTTTGAGAGAAAAAAAATTCTCAAGGATCAATTCAATATATATCAATATATCATGTCAAACTACCGGAATTCGAACACCCAACCTAAAGAAATCCACAGCCCACTAGCATTTCACAGAACCCAAAAAGGAGCAATGTGGCAAGCTAATGTATAAGAAAGAAGTCGGAGATGCCAAAATTTTCAAGCAAATAGCGGAGGCTCACATTTGAAATCTCAGCCATCATGCTGTTTTATCGAATGACAATAGTGCAGATGTTACCTCAAATCGAAATTTATCTTTGAGATTGCATGCACTCAAAATTTCAATCAACCCTGTACTAAGTTTCCTCTAAAGACCAACCGAATGCCAAGCGATCTTCTTTTTTTTGTACATAATTTATCCAATTACATATGACAATTAACACCGTCTATCATTGACCCCTTTTCTTTGTACATAATACATATAGCAGTCAAATACAAAGATGAGATGCATCATCCATACATCCGCAGACGGGAATGCAACAGACAGACATGGGAATTTCATAGCAAATATACTTGACAGTTGAATTTACCGTTGAACCATCTGCGTTATCTTGTCTAGATCTCTTTCTGCAGCAGTGGTATATTGACAGGTTGCTCATTTGTCTGGGCGGGAGTTTTGAGGGCTCCGACAATGTAAAAACAATGTAAAACATCGGCACAAAAAAAATGAATGAATTCAGATTCAATAAATCAAGCCTTCTTGCTTCTGATTCGGCGGGCGAGCTGAATATCTCTGCGCCATTCACGCTAAGTGCTTCACCATTATGCCTAAAGATAGGCCTCCAGATGAGCAACTTGGGGACTGAACTACGGTATTTATCAAGCTGAAGCGATACAACTGTGCAAAGCGGTATTTATCAAAGCTTTACAATTAACCATAGAAACATACTCTCCACAAAACATATGAAGATATAAATTCAAAGATATCATTTACCACTCACTGGGCACCTGAAGCTATACATCTGTGCAAAGCGGTAGAAAATCTTTACAATATAACATAGAACACTGTCAGCAATAAGGGTAAGAGAACCAACATCTCGTGAAAAAAAAAGGGATGAGAGAACCATCAATCTGCAGTTCATTAAGGGTATCACTTCAGGTATAACCGATACATTCAATATCACTTCAAAGAGTTTTAATCGAATCTGTGAGAAGTTCAATCGTTCTCATCTGAAACGCGCAAGGGAGCTCTCAAAAACATAACCCATACATTCATGGATTCATGCGCAGAGAGGAGCAGCGTGGACAGTGTCAGAAAAACGTTTATAAAAAACAATGCGCAGTCTCTGGCAGGCCAGGCAGAGGCAGAGCCAGGGAATCAATGTCAGAGTAGCGCTCAGGACTGAGCAGCTCTCAAGATAGGAGTTACAACTATTTTAGGGACTGGGACCTGAGCTCTGATACCATGTCAGGCCAGGGTAACTCCAGAATGAGCGGGAGAGAAAATTGATGATCTTATTCATTAGCTAACTTATATTTATATACATAAATACAACGGATCAGTTCATCTTCTAGATGGCTGTCCAGTTCACCCATCCATTTCGGATTAGGTTTCAACATGGATGTCGAGCTTATCAGAAGTAACCTCTAAACAATGGAAATTTGTGGTTAGCACAGAGCAACGAGGACCCTCAGTCAAAGCGCGTAGACCTTTGGCCCATGGTAATCGTGAGCTGGCACAAACTAGCAAAATGGGAAGTCAGATCCAAAAATAGAGGTAGTTTCTGACATGCGATTTGTGCTAATCGTGTATCGCAAGGCATCCCCCCTCAGTGAAGGAAAGCCCCGAGCGCTCAATCATGAGGAAAAGCATAAAATCGTATGGAAATCACTGATTCTATCAAAAGGCGGGCCCCACATTAAAATTGGCAGGATATCGGAAGGACCTCAAGTGGTAAGCGGGTTCGGCTGAGTCTCACCCGATTGCATACAACGGGTGACATGCATCCAGCGGATGAGAGAGAAAACCACTGTCATCGTGCAAGTAAGCGTCATGCTACTTACCCACGTGATATGGACGGAGACCATAGGATCTGGAGGCTCTAGATCAACGACGGAGAAGCAATTTGATGGGTGATCGGATTCGACAAGGAAATATGATGAGGTGGATAAGATTTCAGATCCGAAAAGACTGATGAGTTGGGAGAGGAATTAGTTTCGTGGGCAATCTTGGCGCAACAGAAATAATGACCGTTCAAAGAGGACTAACACTCAGTTCATGAGGAAATAGGTGGCCACCTCTCTGTGAAGCATTATAGTGATGATGACGCAAAGCAGGGGAATTCCAGCAGACAAAGGTAGGAGATCTAGAGAGATGGGAAGCGGAAATGAACAGTCAGGGAGCAGATTGGCTTTAAGCCATGAACAGACAAGGAAAGCAGAGCGAAGGAGGAGAAGAAGCAGTAAAAGAGAGCAAAGAGAGAGAGAACCAAAAATTGCAGAGATCAGAGAAGCTGAGTTGACTTGTAGAGCAAAGGCATCATCGAGCAGATAGAGATAGAGAGAGTCCGAGAGTCTGTGAACTCCAAATAAAGCTTGAGAGGTTCAAGCAACTCCTCTGTGTATACCTGTCAGGTATTGAGTACCAAATTAGACTCATACCAATGAGACCAGTTGAGGTCGAGTTTCAGTAAGGGGAGTCTGTGTACTCTAGAGACTTGGGGGATCCAAGTATAGCCCTGCTGATCATTATCTATTAAGTGAGACTCAATTTGAGCTCACTGTTGTAAAAATATTCTTTTAAAGACACAATAGAAATGCCACCACTGAAGGCTGGACCAGGAGACGTAGCCCAGGATGATTGGGTGAACTCCTTATTAAATTTGTTGTGTTTATGTGTTTTCTTACTATTTTCTCTTACTGTTTCAGTGTCTGTGTATTTCACAATCTTATCGATCCATTGCATAAAATAACATAGACACACCCCAGCACATGAGTCTGTAATAGCTTCATTAATTAATTGAGATCATTCACGAGTGATTTTAGATCATATAAGCTAGAGGGTATAATTTTCTTTTAATTGCAACAATGAAATGAGACCAAGAAAGTGAGACCTTACTGTTTTTTTTAATCTCCTCTATGTCTTTGATTCCCACCATACTGGTGTTGCACCCTCCATTCTAAAGGAAGCTAACTAAATCATTATGTCATCCTCTTGAAGGTTTTGAATTCCGCAATAAACCTCCATCTAGTGAATCCAATTATCAAGATTCTCTACATCCACTTAACCATTATACATGGGAAGCTCAAATTTAACATCAAGGTTTAGTAAGGGTGATTTATCGATTCCTTTTGAGATATGTTTCCGAGTATGAGTAAGGGTTGTGTTAGTGGAAGAGGATGAAGATTCCTGTGAATAATAAGATGCAGAAGATGGTGGAGAGGGTGGAGGTTTACCTCCGTTTCCATTACCGCCTCCTAAAGAACCTTCTCCTTTGGGGGGTTTGGAGCTTTCACCCTATAGCCTGGTATTCCTCTCTTCATAAAGGACCTTCACCATCTCTCTCATATCAAAGAAAGCCTTCCTGAAGACCTTCTCATCTTCTATCATGTTTATAGGTTCTCCTTCATGATACATACTCACTACGGTCTCAAATTCCATTTGAGGATGAACTGGTGTTGGATTTTGCGGCAACCTTGCCCTCCTTCCCCTTGACCCAACTTTAGGGCTTCCAACTAGATTCCCCTCTCCTCTTTTGAGTTTTAACCTTGTAAGCATGACATAAACTTGCAAATAATTAAATCCTTCTTGCACAAAGAAAACCTAGTGCTCCGATACCAAAATGATCTGATTAAGAATATTAATTTTTTTTGCTAAGATCCTCCTAAGATAATAAACAAAATGTTATTCATGTGCTTAAGGATTCATGAGTTTATTGCAAGTGAAATTTAGTTTTTATGTTAATTTTATGAGAAACTTAACATAAAATAGAAACTGAAAAACAACATATAAATGTAGAAAACATCTACAAAAACACATCACAATAGGAACATGATGAAGGAGTTCACCCCTCTTGGGCTACGTCTCCTTGGTTCAGCTTCCAATGGCTTGGGCCTCTCTATTATGCTCAAATGCATAAAACGATGTGTTTACAATACTCAAATGCTTTTGTAACCTACTCTAATCAGTCCAGAACGTCAAAAAATGGCTACCTAACCTCTTTCTGCACCCAATTTCGTCGAAAAATGGAGAAATTATGACCTCTCCTAGTTTCTCTACTATTCGCTCTACAATTTGCCCAAAATTTGACACTGAACCCTCATTTTCGCCCTGTTTTCCACTAACGGGCCACCAAATCCACTGAAATCTGAGCGGATTTGTCTGATAGTTAATTTGTTTGCTGAGGCCTAAAACTGCGGAAAATAAGGTCTGGGGGGGGGCACGGGCCTAGGTGCTAGCCCCCAATGTTGGCCCCTTTTCCTCCAATGACCACGTAACCTCGGAGGTTAAATGTAAGGTGTTCACATGGGGCAGTTACCCCGACGGTCAAGTGGTTGTAGATTTTCCCCGATAGTTAGACATAAGGTGTTAACATGTGGTGGTGGTTATATAACCGCATGGGCTGGCCAACACGGCTGGCCCGTTCCTCCAAACTCCGCACCAACCAAACTTAAATATACCACACGATCATATATCGTTAAGTCTTATCCACTTGGTGCATTGGCAATGGACTCCATTTTGTGTTGGGAGGGTGCAGGTTCAACCCCCGTTGCCTCCGCTAGACTATAGCAATGTGTTGGTGGCCTCCTAGGCTACCATGTGGCGACCTTTGGCTGTGCCATGTGTTAGCCCATGGTTTCCCATCACCCCAACCAATAAAATTGCGCCATTTCCACCTATTACTGAAATGACACTTGTCACATTGTGATTCCCCGAAATAAACTATTGACTGGTCAATTTGCGCAGTTAGCTCTACCACCTCAACACCAAGTCAAAAATATGGATGCACAGTTAGTAGTATAGACTACTTACTACGTTGTCCCTTTTTTTTGAAAATTCGCCTGTTTGGGAAACTAAACAGAACTTGTTTCTGGAGTCATACCGAGTCCGTTTTGCACGAAACGAGTTGTGTCAGATTCAAGATGACGATCGCTACGTAGTCGTCCAGGTTCCAAACTAATTCGAAACTTTGAAATTTGAGCTAATTTTTTAGCACCTGACCACAAGTGTTCTTGACTCTAATGTTCCACTATTGGGGCTCATGGTCTGTCAATGGTGTATGTATGAATGGAACTTTCACTTATAATAAAACTTATAGTCGACACACTTTCATACATATGTTGTGAATATAGTAGGACTATTCTTGTTACATTTGCAATGTACGTTATTTAACTTACACTTATGCTTATGAACTATTTCGTTTGCATTTGTATCAATCTTGTTGAATGTTTGTTGTTGTATTAATTAGTCATTGTTAACTCGTGGACTATTCAACATATCTTGTGATGTTATTATTCTCATGTGTTCCTTTCCAGTTATGTACTATTCAATTCTTCCAAGGGCACACTTTCTTTTCCCTTCATGTGTTGGAACCTTCATGCATCACACTTTACTTTCCACAGGGTCACACACTTCCTCTCACCAAAGTTACCATACTTCACTCTGCACATTTTCGCAGTCAATGCATAACTTAACCACCCACTTTTGGGAATCCTACTCCAAATGATGTGAGGTATAGTTGGGAATTCATATTAGGGAGATCCATTGAATGTTGACGCGTCTAGCACCATCAACATTTTTGTGCTAAGAGGAGGGCCACATGACAAGTTGATCCCTTGAATTATGTTTTGAATTTCTACACTCTTTTAATGACGTTTCCCCAAATCATAACCCCGACAAGTTTTTCTAGACATACATATTTGAAGTGTCGATGAGAATTTATGATGACTTTTCAAAATTGAAATTCAATGGAGAGGGTGAAACAACCTTATTTGAGCACACCTCCCATTTTCTTGATTTTGGCATGAAGGACAATGTCCACTGTGAGGATGTTGGTTGTAGGTTGATCATTCTCATGTTCGAAGGGCACATATGATAATGGTGTAACACATTACCTAGTGATTCGATGCACTCTTTTGAACACCTTGTCATAGAGATGCTACATGTTTTTTGATATGTATGATCGTAAAAATTAGTGCAAGAAAAATCTAAATTTCTGAAAAGCACCTGATGATTCTATCTAGGATTTTCATGATTGTTTTATTCATTTTTTATTTGAATTTCCAAAAGATGATGTTGATTGGTCATTCTTGTTTGAAAAATTCCTATATCTTGTTCACATTTTGAATAATTCACATAAGCTTGAATATTTTGAACCTCTCCCAACATACCTTGGTACTAGAGCTTCTAAATCTGTGATGGATGAGGTTGTTGTTCTAGGTGACCCTCTATTCCTTTCTCATCAAACAAATCTAGTTCCATAGGCTGAGGTGGGAAAATTTTAGAAGTCAAGCGTTGATATACCACAATATTCTCCCACCCCACATACTAATAATTCCACTGTAGGATTGGATAGTGAATATGATGGCTATGATGAAGTGTTATCTCCTTGTCCTCCATCCTATGGTTCCTTCGGACCTCCAGATTTTGAGTTGTTGTGTTCACCTATTTTGAATCCTTCTTTTGATGTTCATGAGGATCAAGTTTTGGGTGGAGTTATTGTTGAATATCCAACTTGTGATATCATTTAAGATGATTATGTGTGGGAGCTCATAGCTAAACAAGAATCTACAATGAAGGATGTTTCTTCTCCTTCCACACATCTTCCTCATTATCTTGACATGTTCCATGATCCTGTCATTCCTATTAAATCTAATGAAGAATTAGTTTTTGATCATTCTCAAAATGCGTGGAATATCAGTTTTTCATCCAAATGTGGAGAGGAAAAATATGTTTTTCCTGATCTTTCCAATCTCAAATCTTATCTTTCTAGAAATATAGAGGGTTAAATTTCTTGTTCTCCATCATCCCCACTTTAGGATTCGTTAGATCACGAGGATGCCTTTGTTTGTGATTTCAAACTTTCTGATTGTCGATGTTGTGATTATTTCATTGATTCATTTGATCGTGATTCTAATTTTTCCAATCTTGATCATTCTAAGCCACCGATCTTCAATGATCCATCTTCTGGTGAATTGAAACTTCCACAAGTTGTCGAGGCACTTCAGCTCGAGCCGATGGTTATGTCAGGTTCTCATGGTCTTGAATTCAGTTCCACTTTCGATTAGAAATGTGTTGAATCTTTCCAGGCTCCTCATCACTCTGTGGCACGCATTGAAGATCAATCTATTTTACAATTTTTTCATCCTCCATTTGTATCACATGATCGTATAACTCATTCATTGGGGGAGTTGTACGTGGTGAGCATAGTTGCAAAAAAAAAAAATTCTTCTGTCGTTATGTTCACCTATTTTTGCAATTTGAAAGTTTTTTCTTGCATGTCTTTAGGTTGCAGTGTGTCCAAACATCACAATGCACACACATAATGTCTTCCATGTGCATTTCGTTCTTACATTTCTACTTGTGCTTCCAAACTTCGAACATTTTGGTTTGCATTTTCCTACCTTTTTGTTTGTTGTTATTGATGGGTCATGGAAAAGGTATGCATTTACTATTAATTTATTATCTTTTTCCTTTATTCTTATCCTTTCTATATCTCAATGCACTAATCTATTAAGAAATTATGGTAAGAAATATAGAAATTATTTGCAATTACGATTTGGCTAATTATTACCTTCCTTTCTGCAGGAAAACAACAAAAGGGACAAATGATGTTCCCTATGAAGAAACAATAAACATTGACAGGCTAAGGAAGGAATGCGGCAGTTGAAAATATGTCCAAAAGCAAATCAATAGGATCAGTGCAAGAAATGAAATAATGTTTGAAGATGTTAAACTGTTGCAAATTCCTCAGGATATCTTGTTTATCACTTATCTTTTTACCCTTTCCGATTATAAAAGAGATGTTTTTGTAAGAAGAAAAGGGAGAGGAATTTCTTTATTATTGTAATTGTAATTGTATTCATAGACTCTCGTTATTGAGAAGAACATGAAAATATTGTAATGATTATTCAGTTTGATGATTAATATATAAGGTTGTTGTTCCCTCGCATTTCCTGAAGTAACTTAGCAGTGTTTCGTTGGAGGCTAAGGGCCCAGCCACTGGTGGATTCAGCTGCTCTTTCAGTGTCATGCATTTCCAATTCTCGCAAGTGTGATAGTTTGAGAGTATTCCCGCTTTCTGTGATTTTATTGCTGCATTGTTTATCATTTCTAGTATTGACAGAATCTCTTTATTTTATATAGACTGTAGGATTGTCATTGATTTAGTTTGCTTTCATTTCAGATCAAGTTTCTTAGATCAATATTTTGCCTGAAATTGTTAGTGTCCGTATCTTCATCCCTCCGTCAGTGATCAAATTCTCTTGTTGCATTTCATGTTAGGTGTATCACCTTATCAGCTACATTCCATTAGGGTCATGGATCATCTGACGGTAGTGGTTTATTATACATTTTCCCTCATGTGCTGTCCCATTTTCATTCATCTAGATCATCTGCAGTCAATTTTTGTCTTTAAATCAGTAAAAGTCATTTTAGGGTTTTACGTCCCATTAGGTCTAGGGTTTCGTTAATAAGGTCTTCAAAATGCTCAATAATGGTCACCAGGTGCATGAGGAGGTCAAATAAAGTTTCAGCAACAATAATTTCCATAATCACACACTCAGTGATTGATTTCTCCTCAAAACCCTATTTTGAGGAAAAACATAATATTTTGTGTTTTTATGTATAAATTTGATGTAATTTCAGTTTTTTTATATGTAATAACTTCAGTGGCAACCCTGGTCACCTTGCCAAGCCTCAACAACTCCATCAGTTGCAAGCCTAACAAAAAATCAACGCATTCAGTTCATCAAAGGCAAAAATAAAGCAAACTGCCCAAAACAGAGTTTGAAAAGCAAGACAAATGGAAACATTACAAAGTGGGTTTTTGACAAGTGAAAAATTAAAATCTTTTGTATATAAACCATTTCTCATGTTTAAAAAGTTCATTTTCATCTAGAGGAGAAAGAGGGAACAAAAGAAAGGTCGTATTGGAGAAGAAGAGAAAAATCACAGCAACCTAGGCAAGTTCCAAGGGTGTGGCGCATTGGGTCGTGGGCGTGGTGCATAGGGCTGTCGTGGCACATTGGGCCACCCTCTGCAGTGTTAAACTTACACTAGCACAAGGCATAGAGAAGGTGCGGCGCACTGGGTTTGTGGCGCGATGCATTGGGTTTCAAGCTCGATTTCACCCACAAATTCATCCAAATTGCCAAATTTGCTCAATCCTTAGGTGTTCAAGTAAGTCAAGCATTCTTCCACTGCCAGTGAATGAGTTTCTCTTAAAGTTTATGGTGATTTAATGAGAAAATTTTGAAACCCTACCTCCTTGCAATTTTTTCCAAAAACAATTGCATAGTGTTTACAATTTGTGTTTTTGCTACCAATTCCATTCCATCACTCCCTCACTCTTTGATTCCCTCATTCATTTTCCAGTTTCATCAACCTATTCACTAATCCACATATCCTTAAATCTACTATCCCCATATCCCTAAATCCCACTATCCCAAACCCTATTTTTTGTCCCAAGAATCTAAATACTATTCCCTAAACCTTTCTATTCCCTAGAAACTTGACATCAATATTCCCAAAACACCACATACACATTTCCTCCAAAATCCCTCATACATTCTCATCCTTGGCAGCAAAAATCTAAAGACACCATAAATCTCTTCATACTCATCAAGAAAACTCAAAAATTCGTAAACATGGAGTCTGATCCTTCCTATGACCAAGATGAGGCGACACTCAGTGATTCTCCTAGAGAAATGCATGCACCAAGGAGACCTCACAAGGGTGGTAAACATATATGAGAGGAGCCTACTTCACTTGTCAAGCTGCAGGTCTGTCCTCTTGCTGTCACATCCTTTCAACACCAATCATGTTATCAGTTTTGTGAGATGGTATAGAGAGTCCAATACCATCATGAGTTGGCTAGATTGTTTGTGGTCCATCTTCATAATGGCCAAGTCACTATAGCAGGTGTGACATTCACCTTGACCCCTGAGACTATTTCTCAAACAATTGGCATTCCAAATGTTGGTGACCACTGGAATAAAAGGAAACAGATTGATAGAGATCATTATGAGACTTACGTTAAGGCTGGTTATCACAGGCATCCCAACAGAGTTTTTCCCTTTAGATATCTGAAGGACACATATGCTCCCTTGATCAAACTTATAATTAAGTATTTCTGCTGTGAGGGCCGGTTTTCTCGCCTATATGCCTATCACATCAGACTATCAATGCACTTCAATAGGGTGAGAATGATGAATCTCCCCTATTTTATTTGCTGAAACATTGAGAAGATGACCACCTTAGTGCATAGAAATCCTCCTCAACAGCAATTAAACAATATATATCATTTTCTCTGATAAATATTGTGGTCATGCATCAACTTGGTTTACAGGACATCTGATGGGAGAATTTCATCTCACATGAGGTCTTCACAGGTCCTCAAGTACCCCCAGTAGTTTTTCATGAGACAGGAGGACCTTCACATCAGCAAGAGATTCATGAGACACAAGACACTAGTGTGCCAATGTTTGTCACTTATCAAAAGGGCACTAGAAGGTTGTTTGCGGTGGCAAAACGAGTATTATCTCCACCTGGGGTGGAAGGGGTCTCGTTTCCCTTATCAGCAGAGAAGGTACAGGACAAGGGCAAGCAGCCATTACATGGTGAGGGCTCTTCAGGAGGGCAGAAGACAGATTTTATTCTTATTCAGGATGATGACACCGATTTGGGCTCACAAAGCTCAAAGCTTAGAGAGATCATTCAGGAGCAACAAGATGACATTCAACATTTGTCTCTCAACCTAGAAAGAGCCAAGTGGATAATCAAATATCTGGAGCAAAGAAACATACAACTAGAGGATCAAAAAACCATAATGGAGCTACGAAACATACGAGAAAACTAGCAAGTTGCCAAAAGGAGGAAAGTAAAGCTCACATCACTTGAAAAAGAAATCAATGATGATCATGAATCTTGGTTGGAGAGGGCAAACATCCACTTGGAAAATATGCTAGAGAAGGCCAACCGAGAGAAAAATATGTTGAGGCACATGGCCCATCATTACTTGGCAAGAAACAAAGTGTGCAAGGCAAGAATCAGAAACTTGAAGGCCAAGTTGAAGAAGGCATCAAGGAGGTGAAAAGAGCAAGATAGACTTCAGATCTTGGTTGAGGCTTCCTTCGCCCAACACAACTCTTGATGAAGGAAACTCAGCCCAAATTTCAAGAAATTTGAGATACTTTTTGCAATTTTGGAATTTTTGCCTTAAAAACAGTTTTTTCTGCCCGATGCACCGCACCACCTGGCGCGCGCTTTTTATGGGGACCTCCTTTTGAGGAAAACTCAAAATTTTTAGATTTTTCATGGAAAAATATGCATGCTCACAAATCACCAAGAAATTTTGACAGGTTTTGAGCTTCCAAAAAGGTCAAAAACACCTAAAAAATGACCTTTCTGCCCCTTTTTGGACACACAGGAAGCAGTGTTGGGAGAACTCAGTTTTGGAGGGGCAAATGGAGGCCAAATTAAAAAATTCCACTTGTGCTTGAAAGTAGACAGGTAGAAATTTCCAAAAATCCCACTTGGATCAAATTTGGACACATGGAGGGCCTCCAAAATCGGCTGCAAAAAGGCACTACGCATAGGGAAATCAGCATAGCGCATTGGAGGAATTTTGCTCATTTTTGGCCAAAAACTCTGTTTTTCGCCTAATTTTTTCACAGTTTGACTTTTCTCCTTTTAATTGTCAAATTCATGATCTAATTTAATGTTACATGATGGATTTTGATGTAATTATGATAAATTTTCACTCATAGAGGTAGATTCATCCATTAAAAGGTAGTTTGCAACTGAATGAATGTTTCCTAGTTTTTAGAGGCAAGTTGTTCGACTGCCTAATTTTTAGTTCCCAGTTTAGATTTTGTTCGAATAGATCCTAATCTTATGAGCTCGACCCCTAGAGGCTAGGATGAGTTGTTGGTTGCCTATATCTTGTAATTTTTCAGTCATTAGCATGATTTGACTTTTGGGAAAGCTTGGAGCTTACTGTATATTCATTTTCAGCAGTTTGGCTAAGGAATAGACCAATGGATTGTAGCACTTTATGTGATTCTTGTGGCATCTTGATTTGGTATTGTGTTTTCTTCTGTAATTGCAAGTTTATATGTGTTTTATGTATGCCATTATCTCTCTTTGCTTCATCTTAACTAAATCAAGCAAGGATAAAAGGTAGAATACATTGAAATTGCAGTGCTCTACCTAGGGTTTGTTTAGTTATCTATGTTTTCAACTATTTGAAGAGGATCCCTTAGTTTTTCATGCCCTCTTAAAATCCTCACCAGTCTAAAAGCTCTCCATTTCACTCAATTTGAAGTACCAAATCACTTGCCTACCTTGCCCCATAGAGATCTTTGCAAAACTGAGCCTCATTCCTCAGACCCAACTCTGCCTTTCGCATTTGAGCCAACAAAACATCATCAAATTTATTCAAACTCTTGTGTACACATACCTAGACTAAAATCAGTCATTACATCAGTCATCTCAAGCTTTATTAGCCATCTTTTCCTGAGATTGACAAGGAGAGAGCCCTCTCCCGACTTGGTAGGCTAGCTACCAGCTTAAGCATGGTTTAATGTTACCCTAGATCCTACCTTTCTCAGCCTCAGGTAGATTTAGGCCCTAACATAGTGGCGACTCCACCGGGAAAAATATTGTTTTTTTGTTAGTGTTATTTGTTTTATAAACTACATATGGAGCCTGAAGTTATGCTAGGTAGCCTTCGAACTGCACATTGATTTGCGAGTGCATAAGTAGATAAAAGCTACTTCAGTCAATCTCCAGTCTAGTCTTATAAAAGAAACATATGACTTGCAAATTGCCCCATTACATCAGATAATTCTAGACTTTTGGATGATGATTTTAGAATCTGATAGGCTGAATAAGTTGATTTTGTTCGTTTGATTTTTGAGAATAATTCAACACACTGGCTTCTAGACGACACACTAGAGCAAATCCTGATCCTGATCCACCTCCTGTGTATGAAAATCCAAATCTTATTCCAAGAATCCTTCCTTGAGAAAGTTCTGTGATTCCTGTGTTCAAATCTCGTTCATGTCTTATTTTTTTTAGTATCTTGAAGATCTTGAGTTTGATGAATAGTTTGAGCTGTCGTTGTTTGAGACCAAAGCCGAAAGTGTTGTTGGTTCTACTGCCATAAATCCAGAGTTTGTCAAAGATCTTGACACTGAAAAGGCCAATAGATAAATTGAGAATTATATTTTGAAACTTCAAACTTCCATTGTGGCTACAAAAATTCCTGAATTCTTAGAGTCTGCATCTGCAACTCTTGGGTCATCTGCTATTGGGTCAAGTTAAATATTCCTACCGAACCTCCTTTCATTCCCACCATTCCCGTGTAGCCTTCCATCTTTAATCAGAAATCTGTAGTGCGTCACCTCATTCCACTCCTACCCTTCAAACATCAAAAAATTTCTTCACCTCCATCCACACTTCATACACCTCAAACATTTGCTACTCTAACCCCTCCTACATCCCCAAGACCAATCATAAATCCACCTAGAGCAATGGCTGACCGATATGCACCCCTTGTGTTGCCTCAGAAATTGGATGACATGGTCGCTGATTATCAAAACAAAATTACACTGTTTGACGGTAGCCCTCAAGGTATCACAGCTCAAAAACATGTGGATAGGATGGTGGATTTCTTTGATCTCCATGAGATCGATGCAGAAAATGTAACAATGAGATTGTTTGTGCAAACTTGTAGAGGTGAGGTCAGAAAGTGGTTTAGAGCATTGCCGGCTAGAACAATCAACTCATTAGAGACACTTCAAAGATAGTTTTTGGATTGCTAGGAGGTAAAAAATAACCCTCTTCAAATTCTTTCCACATATGAAAACATCAAGAGGAATGTTGGTGAGAGTGTCCAAGATTATTGTGTTAGATTCAATACTTTTTACAATGTAATTCCTGCTGATATAAAGCCACCTATGGGGCTGGATTTGATTAAGTTTTTGGATTGTTTCAATCCTGATATGGCCTATCAATTAAGAGAAAGAGATCTGAACACTTTGGAAGACATGCAGAAAATTGCAGTCAGCGTTGCAACAAATCTTCTTGCCAAGAGAGCTAGAACAAAGGCTGAAAAGACGTTAATGATAAAAGAAGAGAGTTCCACTTTAGATCAAATTCTCTGTAAGATTGAGAAGATGTTTGATAGGCTCACAATTGCTGATAAGCCTGAAACACAAGTCAGAAATCCAAACTTTCGTGACTAGCAACAACCACAATTTAGAATCAAGCAACGAGAGCAACAAGCACAAGACCAAGCGGAACAACAGCAAGTGAAGACACCATTACAGCAAAATTTTGTACATGGTTTGGAATCAGATGATGAGGAGAACATAATTGGAGAGGAGAATCATTTCTTTACACCTGATGATATGCCAATTTTTATCACTGAAGATGAGGAGTATTCAGAGAGCCCAGCTGTACAAAGGGATGAAAATTTCATCTTGGCAAATGAAACAGCTCTTGAAGAAGAGTCTGATGAATATCAGAGGGGTTACATGAATGTTTTGACAGCCCAACAGTGACAATATTCACTCAAGAGTAGAGATGTACCCATTAATCCAATTCAGAAAAGGAAGGAGGCGACAACACCAAAGAATGATCCACCCGTTGTGTAGAAAAAGGGAAAAGAGACAACTGATCCTACCACTAGCGAAACACCATCAGCAAATGAAAGATTAAATCAGCCAAGTATATCAAAGGAGAAAACTGAAAATAAGGATGTTTCAACTAAAGAGTTAGAGAAAACGTCACTTTTTAACTTAGAAAATGAAATTGCTAAGTATCTATTCCTTTGACTGAGTCAATGAAGAATAACAACTATAAAGGTCAGGTGTCTAAGATTTTGAATTTAGATCCATTATCTGATATGGTAAACGTGGAGGATGATCAACTTGAGTTGATCTTTGGTCCAGCATTGGAAGGTCAGTCTCAAGATAGTGATGTAGCTCCTTTTTACATTAGCCTTAGGGTGCATGACTATGTGTTACACAATGCTATGTTTGATTCCGGAGCCTCTCATAATCTCATGCCTAAGGCAATCATGGAGAAATTGGGTTTGGATATCACCAGAAAGTATCATGATCTTTATTCTTTTGATTATGGTAGAGTAATATGCATTGGTCTTATTAAAGATTTGGTGGTCAGTTTGGATCAGATTCCAGCGAAAAATGTTTTGATGGATGTGGTTGTGGCGGATATTCCTCCTAGATTTGGCATGCTTCTTTCCAGATCTTGGGGAGAAAAACTTAAAGGGACATTACAGCTTGATTTCTCCTATGATGCTATTCCCATGTTCAGTCAAATGAGGAAATTATATCGGGAGCAAAAGATGAAGTACATGATCACTAGCAAGGAGAAACCAGTGAATCATCCAATCAACTATGTACATACTGATTTAGAATCATTTGTTTTATATTCTGATAGCTTTAATGATGTAAATAGCCAAGAAGTTGAAGTAGAAGACATTCCAGAGATCACTGAAAATGTCAGAGAAGTCTTAAAGCAGGAAATACAAAGGCTTGATAGTACTGCTGAGCAATCAGCCTTCCAAAAGCAGCAAAATAATGATGGACAACATGGAAAAGTAAAAGAGCAAACAGAATCTCAGCATTTGCAAGAGGACGAAGCCAGCTTGTGGAGCATGGATTTTGATGGCACAGTAGGAAGGGAAGGTTTTGGAATTGGCATTTGGATACGTAGCCCTGTTTTCTCCCCAATCAAAGTGCCAAGAAATGTAAGGGTCTATCGTATAAATTGGCTTTTGACTGTTCAAATAATGAGGTTGAATACGATGCTTTAATTGCTGGTTTGAAAATCCTTAGAAAGTTAAATGCTAAAATAATTTTAGTCTATGACAACTCCGAGTTAGTTATAAAGTAAGTGAAAGTGGAATACCAAGCTAAGCATCCTCGAATGTGGGCCTACCACAATGCAGTATTAGATATCTTAAGATTGTTTCCAGATTACACTTTGACATGTGTCCCTCGTGTTCATAATGTTATTGCAAATTCACTTGCAACATAAGCAAGTAATTTGAAAATTTTGATGAATTGAAACAATAAGTTTGAGATTCATGTGAAACATCACCTGGTTGTCCCCGATAATCAAAGGTATTGGTAGGTGTTTCAAGATGATAAAGAAATCGAATAATTTATGCAAAATGAAGGTAAATTTAAAGACACTTCTATTGATGGGCAGCATGATGATGGTGAACCAGACATATCAGTCAATTAGATGGAAGTCTTGTAGCTTAAAGACAATGTCATTCCTAAAGGTCTAATACCTTTAGAGGAGTTGTTCGATCAAGATGATGTAGCTTGAAAACCAAGCTTGCTGCCAACCAATAAAGGAGTTGAGGATGTGAACATTGGATTAGAAGAAAATCCTAGAATGGTCAAGTTATCAAAGGAGTGCCTCCACAGGTAAAAGCAAAGTATATCAGTTTATTATCTTAATTTACTGACGTATTTGCATGGGAATATTCATATTTGAAGACATATGATACATGCATTATTTAGCATATAATTCCGATCAAGCCAAATCAAAAGCCATTTCGAAAGAAGTTAAGAAGAATAAATCCAAAGCTGCTGCCCTCAATAGAGAAGGAAGTGAATCGATTGTACAAAGATGGTATAATCATCCCCACAATATTTTTAGATTGGATTTCAAATTTGGTGCCTGTGCGCAAGAAAATAGGTGAGATTCGATTAGGTATTGATTTTAGAAATATAAATAAAGTACCTTTGAAAGATAACTATCCATTGCCCAGGATGGATCACATACTTCAACGAGTAGTTGGAGCATCCCGCATGTCGCTAGTCGATGGTTATTCCGGTTATAATCAAATTCCAGTCCATGAGGATGACAGAGATAAAATAGCGTTCACTACTTCGTGGGGAAGTTTCCATTATGCCAAGTTGCCTTTCGGATTGAAGAATTTTGGTGCGACTTTTCAGCGGGCCATGGATATTGCATTTGCTAATGAAAAAATTGTCTTTTTAGTTGTTTATCTTGATGATTTGACAATTTTTCTAATTCAGATGAAGAGCACCTTTATCATTTGAAGATTGTATTTCAGCAGTGTAGAAAGTATGGTATATCTCTCAATCCAAAGAAGAGTCTATTTTCCATGGATGAAGGCAAGCTTCTTAGTCATATTATATCAAAGGCAGGCATTTGCATCAATTTAGCTTGGATGGAAGCCATTCAGAAAATTGATTTTCCCTGAAGTAAAGAGGAGATCCAATTATTCAACAGTAAGATGAATTTCTTACGTCGCTTTGTGCCAATCTTGCAGAACATTTAAGGGAAATCACAAACATGTTAAAGAAAGGTAGTGTAGTGAAGCGGACAAAGGAAGAAATTAAGTCATTCAATTTGGTGAAATTGGCCCTTTCTTCAACCCTGGTTTTGATCAGCTCAAATTATACTCAAGATTTCATTTTGCCTTCATTTGCCTGGGATCATACTATGGCAGCGGTCTTGACGCAGAAAAGATACCAGCTCAAGAAACCAATTGCATTTTTTAGCAAAACCATAAGGGATGAAGCTTTTAAGTATAATATTATTGAAAATCAAGCTCTTGCTTTGGTAAAGGCATTGAAATATTTTCAAGTTTATATTATGCATTCCCACATCCTTGATTATGTCCCTAATGTTGTTTTTAAAGATGTATTAGTGCAAACAGATCCAGAAGGGAGATGAGGCAAATGGATTGCTGCTTTGTTGGAATATGACATGGAAATCAAACCAACAAAGCTCATCAAAGGATAGGGGCTGCCCAAACTAATGGCTGAGTCAAATTTGCATGCCTTGGACATTAATCTCATTGCTGCTATGCCTGAGGAAGATGAAGAAAGTTCACCTGCTTAGGTATTATAAATTTTTCTTCTTTCTCCTCAGTATTCGGACATTGTGTATGTGCTCCAAAATCTATCGCCACCAACTGGAATGGCTAAGAACAAAATTAGGACCTTGAAATTAAAGTCTACTAAGTTTAGTATCAAGAAATAATGCACTCTATTGGAAAGATCTCGGTGGTGTCTTGCTCAATTTTTTAGTTGAAGAAGAGATAAAACAGGTTATGGAAGACTTTCACTAGGGAGATTGTGGAGGTCATCTTTTCTGGAAGACAACAGCCAAAAAAAAATTGAGAGTGGGATATTATTGGCCAACTCTCTTTACTAATGTGTACAAAACTATTACAAGTTGCCACGAATGTCAGATTTTTCAAGGTAGGAGAAAATTGCAGCCTTTACTGCTCAAGCTGCTTGAAGTAAGTGCTCCATTTCAGCAGTGGGGTTTGGACTTCATTGGTGAGATTCATCCTACTTCTTTAGCACAAAATAAGTGGATCCTCACAGCGACATACTATTTTTCCAAATGGATTGAGGTGATTCCCACTAGGCATGCCATTGATTCGGTAATCATTTCATTTCTTGAAAACAATATTTTGTCTCGTTTTGGATATCCAAACAAGCTGATCACTAATAGTGCAACAGCTTTTAAATATAAAAGAATGATTGACTTTTGTAATAAATATCAAATTAACTTGGGGCACTCAACTGCATATTATCCACAAGGCAATGGATTGGTGGAATCCTCAAATAAATCCTTGGTCAATATTATCAAAAAGCTGCTAGAAACGAACAAGAAGAGTTGGCACAAAACGCTGGTTAATGCACTTTGGGCAGACATAGTAATTCAAAAGAAATCTATAGGCATGTCCCCTTTCGAGCTTTTGTATGGTGTTGCCACAATATTCCCAAACTCTCTCGCAGTCCCGGTGGTTAAAATTCTGCTGGAAGCTGGCAACGAGGATAATCATTTGCAGCGAAGAATCAATCAAATGATCCATTTACAATAGACTAGAGAGCAGGTTTTTCAAAACACTTTCAAGCTGCAAGAGAGAATCAAGAAGATATATGATCGCAATGCAAAGGCAAACAAGTTTCAAATAGAAGATATAGTGTTGAAATGGGATGCAAGAAACGAAGATAAAGGTAAGCATGGCAAGTTTGAGAATCTTTGGAAAGGACCTTTCAGAATTGTTGCATATCGGGGCCAAAATGCTTTCCTTCTAAAAGAAATGAATGGAGAAGATTGTCCAGGTGGGCCGGTCAATGGTTAGCTGCTCAAATGGTACTATTTTTGAAATGTTTTCTGCTGTCATATGTATCATTGTACATACCGGTTTGTTTAAATTTCATTCCAAGTGTGTTCTGTCATCATTCATTCAGTTTGGCACTCGAAGTGAAGGCTATAAAACTGAAGTTTGATTCCAGTTTCGGTTTGGATTGTTTTAGTCAAGTATTTCAGTCAATTTCAGTGTTGAAATTGAGTCAGTTTTGAGTCAGATTTCAGTCCTGAAATTGAGTCAAGAGTTTGGTTTTGGCTTGTCGAAGTTATTGACTCCATAGCCCAATGGACGAAGGCACTGCCTTCATTCCTAGAGATTTGTCATTCTTAGCACCTCCAAGGAGCTAACATCCCCATTGGAGCCAATGTTAGTGTCAGTATCTTCATCCCTTCGTTAGTGATCAAATTCTCTTGTTGCATTGCATGTTAGGTGTCTCACCTGATCAGCTGCATTCCATTAGGGTCATGGATCATCTGGCAGTAGTGGTTTATTATACATTTTCCCTCATGTGTTGGCCCATTTTCATTCATTTAGATCATCTGCAGTCAATTTTTGTCTTTAAATATGTAAAAGTCATTTTTAGGGTTTTAGGTCCCATTAGGTCTAGGGTTTTGTCAATAAGGTCTTCAAAATGCTCAATAACGGTCAGCAGGCACATGAGGAGGTCAAATAAAGTTTCAGCAACAATAATTTCCATAATCACTCGCTCAGTGATTGATTTTTCCTTAAAACCCTATTTTGAGGAAAAATAGAGTATTTTATGTTTTTATGTATAAATGATGTAATTTCAGTTTTTTCATATGTAATAACTTCAGTGTCAACCCTTATCACCTTGCCAAGCTTCAAAAACTCCATCACCTGCAAGGCAAAAAAAGTCAAAGAATTCAATTCATCAAAGGCAAAAATAAAGCAAATTGCCCAAAACAGAGTTTGAAAAGCAAGACAAACGCAAACATTACAAAGTGGTTTTTTGACAAGCGAAAAATTAAAATCTTTGGTATATAAACCAGTTCTCATGTTTAAAAAGTTCATTTGCATCTAAAGGAGAAAGAGGGTACAAGAGAAAGGTCGTATTGGAGAAGAAGAGCAAAATCACAGCAACCTAGGCAAGTTTCAGGGGCGCGGCGTGTTGGGTCATGGGCGCGGTGCATAGGGCTGGCACAGCGCATTGGGCCACCCACTGCTGTGTTAAAATTACACTGGAATGACGCATAGACAAGGCACGGTGCACTAGGTTTGTGGTGTGACGCATTGCGTTTCAAGCCCGATTTCACCCACAAATTCATCCAAATTGCCAAATTTGCTCAATCTTCAGGTGTTCAAGTAAGTCAAGCATTCTTCCACTGCCAACGAATGAGTTTCTCTTAAAGTTTATGTGATTTAATGAGAAAAATTTGAAACCCTATGTCCTTGCAATTTTTTCCAAAAGGTAGTTTCATAGGGTTTACAATTTGTGTTTTTACTGCCAATTCCACTCCATCACTCCATCACTTTTTGATTCCCTTATTCATTTTCCAGTTTCATCAACCCATTCCCTAATCCCCATATCCTTAAATTTACTATCCCCATATCCCTAACTCCCACTAGCCCAAACCCTAGTTAAAGATCCCCAAACCCTAATTTCTGTCCCAAGAATCTAAATACTATTTCCTAAACCTTTCTATTCCCCAGAAAGTTGACAACAATATTCCCAAAACCCCTTATACACATTTCCTCCACAGTCCCTCATACATTCTCATCCTTGGCAGCAAAAATCTAAAGACACCATAAATATCTTCATACCATCAAGAAAACTCAAACATTGGTAAACATGGAGTCTAATCCTTCCTATGACTGAGATGAGGAGACACTTAGTGATGCTCCTAGAGAAATGCATGCACTAAGGAGACCTCACAAGGGTGGTAAACATATAGGAGAGAAGCCTACTTCACTTGCCGAGCTGCAAGCCTATCCTCTTACTGTCAAATTCTTTCAACACCAATCATGTTATCAGTTCTGTGAGATGGTAGAGAGAGTCCAGTACCATCATGAGTGGCCAGATTTTTTGTGCTCCATCTTCATAATGGCCAAGTCACTATAGCAGGTGTGACCTTCACCTTGACCCTCGAGACTATTTCTCAAGCAACTAGAATCCCAAATGTTGGTGAGCAGTGGAATAAAAGGCAGTAGATTGATAGAGAGCATTATGAGCCTTACATTAAGGCTGGTTATTAGAGGCATCTCAGGAAAGTTTTTCCCTTCAGATATCTGAAGGACACATATGCTCCCTTGATGAAACTTCTAATCAAGTATTTCAGGTGTGAGGGCTGGTTTTCTTGCCTATATTCCTATCACATCAGACTGTTGATGCACTTCACTAGGGTGAGAATGATGAATCTCCCCTATTTTTGTCGAAACATTGAGAAGATGACCACCTTAGTACATAGAAAGCCTCCTCAGCAGCAGTTAAACAGTATATATCATTTTGCACTAATAAAGATTGTGGTCATGCATTAGCTTGGTTTAAAGAACATCTCATGGGTGAATTTCATCTCACATGAGGTCTTCACAAGTCCTCAAGTACCCCCAACAGTTTTTCATGAGACAGGAGGACCTTCACATGAATAGGAGATTTAAGAGACACAAACCACTAGTGTGCCAGTGTTTGTCAATTATCAAAAGAGCACTAGAAGGTTGTTTGCAGCGGCAAAACGAGTATTATCTCCACCCAAGGTGGAAGGGGTCTCATTTCCTCCATTAGTAGAGCAAGTACAGGACAAGGGAAAGTGGCCATTAATGATGAGGGGCCTTCAAGAGGGTAGGAGATAGATTTTATTCTTATTCAGGATGATGACACTGATTTGGGCTCACAAAGCTCAAAGTTTAGAGAGATCATTCAGGAGAAAAATGATGACATTCAGCATTTTTATCTCAACCTAGAAAGAGCCAAGTGGATAATCAAATATCTAGAGAAAAGAAACAAACAACTAGAGGATCAGCAAACCATAATGGAGCTACGAAACATACAAGAAAACCGACAAGCTGCCAAAAGGAGGAAAGTCAAGCTCACAACACTTGAACAAGAAATCAATGCTAATCATCAGTCCTGGTTGGAGAGGGAAAATATCCACTTGGAAAAGATGCTAGAGAACGAAAACCGAGAGAAAAATATGTTGAGGCACATGGCCCATCACTACTTTGCAAGAAACAAAGTGTGCAACGAAAGAATTAGAAACTTGAAGGCCAAGTTGAAGAAGGCATCAAGGAGGCGAAAAGAGCAAGATAGACTTTAGATCTTGGCTGAGGATTTCTTCGCCCAACACAACTCTTGATGAAGGACACTCAGCCCAAATTTCAAGAAATTTGGGATAATTTTTGCAATTTTGGAATTTTTGCCTTAAAAAACAGTTTTTTCTGCCTGATCCGTTGCACCACCTGGCGCGCGCTTTTGATGGGGACCTCCTTTTGAGGAAAACTCAACATTTTTGGATTTTTCATGGAAAAATATGCAAGCTCGCAAATGACCAAGGAATTTTGACAGGTTTTGAGCTTCCAAAAAGGTCAAAAACACCTCAAAAATGACATTTCTGCCCCTTTTTGGACACACAGGAAGCAGTGTTGGGAGAACTCAGTTTTGGAGGGTCAAATGGAGGCCAAATTCAAAAATTCCACTTGTTCTAGAAATTATACAGGTAGACATTTCCAGCAAGCCCACTTGGAGAAAATTTGGACACCAGGAAGGCCTCCAAAGTTAGCTGCAAAAGACGCTACGCACAGGGAAATCAGCGTGGTGCATTGGAGGAATTTTGCTCATTTTTGGCCAAAAACTTTGTTTTTTGCCGAGTTTTTTCACAGTTTGACTTTTCTCCTTCTAATTGTCAAACTCGTGATCTAATTTAATGTGAAATGATGGATTTTGATGTAATTATGCTAAATTTTCACTCATAGAGGTAGATTCATCCACCAAAAGGTAGTTTGCAATTGCATGAATCAGTTTCCTAGTTTTTAGAGGCAAGCTGTTCCACTGCCTACTTTTTAGTTCTTAGTTTAGATTTTGTTGGAATAGCTCCTAGTCTTATGAGTTCGACCCCTAGAGGCTATGATGACTTGTTGGTTGCCTATATCTTGTAATTTTTCATTCATTAGCATTGTTGGACTTTTGGGAAAGCTTGGAGCTTATTGTATATTCATTTTCAGCAGTTTGGCTAAGGAATAGACCAGTGGTTTGAAACACTTTATGGGATTCTTGTGGCATCGTGATTTGGTATTGTGTTTCCTTCTATAATTTCAATTTTATATGTGTTTTATGTATGCCATTATCTCTCTTTGCTTCATATTAACTAAAACAAACAAGGATAAAAGGTAGAATACATTGAAATTGTAGTGCTCTACCTAGGGTTTGTTTATTTATCTATGTTATCTATGTTTTCAGCTGTTTGAAGAGGATCCATGATTTTTTCATGCCCTATTCAACTCCTCACCAGTCTAAAAGCTCTCCATTTCACTCAATTTTAAGTACCAAATCACTTTCTTACCTTGCCCCATAGAGATCTCTGCAATACTTACCCTCATTCCCCGGACCCAAATCTACCTTTCAAATTTGAGCCAACAAAACATCATCAAATGTAATCAAACTCTTCTGTATACATACCTAGCCTAAAATCAATCATTACATCAGTCATCTCAAGCTTTATTGGCCATCTTTTCCTGAGATTGACAAGGAGAGAGCCCCCTCCCGACTTGGTAGGTCTAGCTACCAGGTGAAGCGTGGTTTGATGTTACCCTAGATCCTACCTTTCTTAGCCTGAGGTAGATTTAGGCCCTAATATAGATAATAAACTGTAAAGAGTATTATTTATTGTTGTTGAAGCTCTCAGATTGATATTCATCCATTGTTTAGATTAATTATTAAATATTGGGTTTGTTTTATATTAAATCAGTTAAAGAGGGATGAGTTATCACTATTATACTCTCAACTGATGTTGTTGTTTCTTTGATGAATGTAAGATTTGATTTAGTGAAAGGATTGAGTTTTCTTTAATTGGATCCATTTACTCTTGTATGTAAAAGATCTATACCACAATTTAGAAGCATTAATCTCTGATTTAAATAGCCACCACATATTGTGTACACTCTTGAAATAAGAAGACTTGCTCAGATTGATAATTAATGTGAGGATAAGTAGGAGTTTGAAAAGGCACCTTTTATCGACCAACATTTTGGCGCCATTGCCAAAGAGAGTGTAGCCATTTCTAAAGAGTAATGTACATCTGATGATTTCTATTGAAGAATAATTGGGTATTGAAAACGGAAGGTAAGAACCTACGTAATGAGCAAGTGCTTGCTCCTTTACCCGCTTTTCAGCACAATTACAGAAATCTGAAGTAGGTATTTGCTACTTATCTGTTGAGAGAGAACTGGGTATTAAAAACAAAAGGTAATAAACTACGTATGGAGCACGTAAAATGCCTGTTTGCCCACCCACTTTCCAATAGAATTGTTAGGAGGGTAGAGATAAAAATTTGAATTGTTTGCATGAATGATTAAGAAGAAAAAACCCAAAAACTTCCACTACCCAAACCCGACATATCTAAGGGACCGGTGACCCTTGGATGATCAACGTTCATATACGACATCTTAAAGAAAACTGAATCTCAGCCATCAGTAGGTCCCAGAAACATTGCTTTCAGATAACTTGCTGTCTCCCTTCGGGCCACAGGCTCACTATCCGTAGCCTACACTGAGGTCCATGGAAAAACTGTGGGAATTGAACAAAATTTTCAAGAGATTGAAAATTCATGCCCAATTTCCTCACAAGAAGGGAATTCTTTTAATATTCATGAAGGAGGAGGATAAGTAGGGGAAAAAAAGGAACCAAGATCCCCTCAGGCAGTAATTCAACAAGGAACACCGAGTATCCCAAATCAAGGGAGTGTCGTTAAGATCATTCCCATCCCTTTTAATCATCCTAGCAATAACTCTCTAGAGATCCCGGAAGGGTACTGGTATATATTTGATCAAATGGCCAACAACCCACAAGTACCTCAGACCTCTACATTGCAATATCCCATTGTTGACACCGCAGTCAACGCACCCATGAAAGCTATCCCTCTCCCAAATATTCCCACCTTTCATGGATTAACATCAGAGGATCCAGATGCATTTCTGTTTGAATTTGATGTATTATGTTGGGGTTATGATTATACCACTGACCCCCAAAAACTAAAACTATTTCCTTCCACACTAAAAGGAGCAGCCTTGCGTTGGTTTATGGGATTAGGCGGAGGCACAATAAATGATTGGGACAAATGAAAAATGCTTTCCTAAAAAAATATCAGGACTATTATAGATCTAGGGAATTGGAAGACGAAATATTCCAAATGGTAGCAAGACCCAGTGAAACATTAGAAGAATATGTGGAATGATTTCAATATAACCTCCAACGATCTCCCTATGCAAATCAACCTTTACCTAATAATGTGCTAAAAATACACTGATTAAAGGGATGAAAGAACAATGGATAGAAACATTAAATATTATGGGTAAAGGCGATATATATCAAGAAGAATATGCTGACATTATTAAATTGTGTATCAGGTCCTCAAGAGGCAGTATGAGATTGAAGACAGCAGAACACGACATGACCTCTAGGGACAACAAAATCTCTGGTGGAGGTATAACTCATGCACAGATTGGCAACCTTCTAGAGGATTTCAAAACAGATATTTTTGGAACTCTGATAATGTAATTGGACATTATGCAAGCCAAACGAAAGCAGGTTGAAGTAGAACAAAACTTGGTGATATTCTGTCCTAGAAGCAGAAAGAAGCATAGTCACAAAGAATTCCCGCTGGATATGGTGCAAACCTGTGCCTTATGTACTAAAGATCATACCATAGAAAGCTGTGTTGGAATTATGATTCAGGTGTTGTCCTTGATGGCAAACCCATTCAGGTGATAAATCAAGAAGGACGCAGGAAATATGTTCAGCAAGTGCGTCCCCGCAGGTATACCATACAGAACCCGCGTCCAGGGACGCAGGCCAGCCGTTCAGGAGGTGCGTCCGCCCAGTGCACACATTTCAAGGCAGAGAAAAGCAAGTGGGGGTTTCTTGTGTGGTATCTAGCCGACGGTTTTGTGTTTCTATGGTGTCGGCTCGTGGTTTTGTTCCATGTTTTGGGGAGAAGCTTGCCTATATAAAGCAAAGGAGTTCATTTGGATTTTGCATCATTTTGGTTGAATATCTTTTGGTGAGATCTAGTCCAGATCTATGAAGGCGAATCTTCTAATGGACTGTGATCTCTATGGCGCATGATCAGATCTGTGGATCTGAGTGTTTGGGTTGGTTCTGAAGTCCTCATATCTTTTATATCTGAAGGGACGCAGGTTCAGTGAAGGGAAAGTGCGTCGGGACGCAGTACAGTAAAGGCTCAGGTGCGTCTCTGAGGCAAAGGACGCGGCGCGACTGTGTTATTGGGTGCGTCTCTGAAGCAAAAGACGCGGCGCGATAGTGTTTCTGGGTGCGCCGGTCGCAGCAAAGCATAGAAGAACAGTGCGTCGGCACGCAGAACAGTGGAAGGTAGACTGCGTCCAGTCGCAGGTCACAGAAAGAAAATATGCGTCCCTGTCTTAAGATGATCTGTTGACTGTATATTTCTGTTCATAAGGTGTTCTGGGTTATTTCTGTAATTACTGATCTGATATTTGTAGTGGACTGTATCTGTTGTATACTTGTTGATCATTTGATTCTTCATGAAAAGAAGTAGGGGGTTGTAGCTCCCTTCCAGGAGAGACTGGAAAACGAGAGAGAGTTGTAGCTCTCTGCAGGTTGCAGCCTGCGTGCTGGTAAAGGACTGCACCAGTACAAAATCATTGTAAAAAGAATTTCTTGAAAGAAGATAGAGACATATTGCAGCAGGTGGTTTTCTCCCGCATTGGGTTTCCACCTTACATCTTGTGTTCTTTGGTATTTTCTTTATTCATGCTCATTATTTTATGGTACTGATATGCAAGAATAATTCAAAAGATCAAATAAGGAAGATTTGGTAAATTGCTTGATAATACTGATTCACCCCCCCTCTCAGTATTATTTCCAACAATTGGTATCAGAGCCGGTCCTTCAGAAAAGCTTGATCGCTTGAAGGTAGATCGTTCATCATGAGCAACTACGAGAGAGAAGCATCAATCAGGCCACCAGTTTTTGATGGGACAAACTTCAATTATTGGAAGGTAAGAGTTACTGCATATCTTCAATCTCTTGGTACTGAAGTTTGGGACATTGTAGAAACAGGCTATGCTTTTCCTTCAGCTACTCCTACAGATCCAGCTGAGAAAAAGAAGTATGAAACAAATGCAAAAGCAGTCAGTACTCTATTAGGAAGTATATCCCAAATAGAATTCATGAAGGTAATGCACTTCAAATCAGCAAAAGAAATATGGGACAAAATGATCACAAGCTATGAAGGAGATGAACAGGTAAAACAAGCCAAACTTCAAACTCTCAGAATTCAATATGAGACTCTCAAGATGTATAATGATGAAAGTGTGGCTAATTATTTTCTTCGGGTAGATGAGATTGTAAATTGTATGAAAAATTTGGGTGAAGAAGTAAAGGAGTCTCTAGTAGTTCAAAAGATTCTAAGATCATTATCCCCCAAGTTTGAATCCAAAGTATCTGCAATAGAAGAAAAAGAAAATCTCCGTGTTCTTACTATGTCTCAGCTACATGGAATTCTAACTGCTTATGAAATGAGAAAGGGAGGACCATCAGACAGAAGGGAGGCTGCTTTTAAAGCATCAGGCAAAGAAGATTACTATGAAACAAGCCATGATCCAGAAGAAGAGGAAGAAGAATCAAATTTTGTCAGAAATCTTCAAAGAGTTTCTGGAAGGTTCAGATGTAAGCTACCTTTCAAATGCTTTGCTTGTGGAAGAGTAGGTCATTATGCTGCAAAATGCTCTTATAAGGATAAAGGAAAGGAACCAGTTAGATGGAACAAGAAACAAAGCGCAAATAAGAAAAGCTACTACACCCATGAAGATAGTGATGGCTTATCAAACAGTGATGAAGATGAACAAGGTAATACATATAGGTTGTTAATGGCATTTGAAGATGATGATTATGAGGATGCTGTAGATGTGGATAACCTTTATGATGAAATTACTAGACTCAAGAGATGCATAGAAGAAAAGAACATGATTATTGATACTCTACAATTCCAAATTGATGAAAAGGAAAAACATCTTGAAAAATTAGAAGGTGAAATTGTTGGTCTTAGAAAAGAAATTGAGAAAACAAAAACTATTAATCTCAAGTTTGTCAAAGGATCTGAAACTTTGGATGAGATTATCAGTGTGCAGCGGTCTCCACTAAATAAGACAGGTTTGGGCTATAATGGAGAAACTTCTCAAGCATCCACTTCAAAAAGTTATCTTGATGCAGCAAGAAGAAATGAGCAAGAGCACAAGGAAGATCATCAGGTAAAGCAGGGACAAATGTCAAGCAGAAACTATCAGGGGCAATCCAGCTTAAGGGTGAACAAAAGCCACAACCAGCCACAGGTAAAATCGTCTCAATTTGGTTCAAGAATAGATGAAAATAGAAATTACAATCAGTTGGCTGGTAGATCCAATAATCACAGAAGCTTCTTCAATGGACAATGCTTTTCTTGCCATAACTTTGGTCACAAAGCAGCTCAATGTGTTGCGTATAAAACAATCATGACTAGGGAAGCTCAAAAACAAAGAAGTATGACAGGGATTACAAAAAGGACCTATAACAACTTTTCAGCTCTTGAAAATGAAGTTGAATGTTCTATTTGCAATAATTTTGGACATAAAGACTTTGAATGCAGAAGCAGGTTTCCGGAAAGAAAGGTACAAGAGCAGAAAAAGGAACAAGCCTCAGGCGCCAAAACATGGAGAATAAAGGAACCTCAAACAGAAAGATGTGGGATAGCATTTTATGCAGAAGGACAAGAAAATCTATGGTACATTGACAGTGGATGTTCGAAGCATATGACAGGTGATAAAGAAAAACTTGAGTCTTATTCTAATTTAGAAAAGGGAAAGAAAGTCTCTTTTGGAAATGATACTCCTGCAACTATAAAAGGAAAAGGTATTGCTCCTTTAAAAGAAGATGTTAAGGCTGGAAATGTTTTGTTTGTTGATGGATTGAAGCATAATCTACTAAGTGTCAGCCAGATGTGTGATCAAAGAACCGAGGTTATATTCAGATCAAATGGATGCCTTGTTCGTGATCTTGATACAGGTAAAACAGTTCTCAAAGGAAAGAGAACTCCAAATAATCTATACATATTTGATGAAGGACAACAACAATGCTATCTAAGCAAGAATGAAGAGCACTGGTTATGGCATCGAAGGTTGGGACATCTAAGCTTCTCACAAATAAGGAAAGCTTGCAAATATCAGGCAGTTCGCGATCTTCCAGATATCAAAATTCCTGACAACACCATATGCAGATCATGTCAGTTTGGAAAACAAACCAGAACTAACTTTCCAGAGAAAGAAGGATCAGCCAGCATGCCTCTTGAGCTAGTACATACAGATGTATGTGGACCATTCAGAAAAAGAACACCTAGAGGAGAGGAATACTTGATATTATTTATTGACGATTTCTCCAGGTTTGTTTGGTTAGGTCTTATGAAGCACAAAGATGAAGCATTCGAAAAATTCAAAACCTTCAAAGCCTTGGCTGAAAATGAATCAGGTCACAAAATTAAGTGCCTCAGATCTGACAGAGGTGGGGAATTTACTTCAAATGAATTTTTCGATTTCTGTGATGAACATGGGATAAGGAGAGAATTCTCTACAGCTAGAACGCCTCAGCAAAATGGAGTTGTTGAAAGAATGAACAGAACAATCCAACAAATGGCTCGTGCTATGCTTGATGAATCAGGAACCCCCGCAACCTTCTGGGGTGAGGCTGCACATACTGCGGTTATTATTCTCAACAAGACAAATGTCCGGGTGAACAGCACTCAAACCCCTCATGAGCTCTGGAGTGGTAAAACTCCTTCGGTAAAGCACTTCAAAATATTCGGGAGCAAATGCTATATCAAGAATACTGAGGAGCAGCTTGGCAAACTTGATCCTAGAGCAGATGAAGGCATTCTTCTTGGCTATTCTCCACATAGCAAAGCATACAAATGCTACAATAAAAGACTTGGCAGAATTGTTGACAGCATTGATGTAATGGTTGATGAAAAGGGATATATTCCTAGGCAAATACATCGTGAAGACATTGAAGAAGATGAGAGCTACCCTCAAAGACAGAATGATGAAGAAGAAGAACCTCAAGAAGAATCTCAAGAAGAACCTCACGAAGAAGCAGAAGAACGGACAAGAATAGAAGAAAAGACTCCATCCAGATATGTTCAGAAGAACCATCCAGAATCTTAGATCATGGGACAAAAAGAAGCAGGTATACAAACTAGAAGAACAGTTGCAGAAGCTTCAAGCTATTTGGCATTACTTTCCTCCACCGAACCACAAAATGTGAAAGAGGCATGCAAAGATGAATGTTGGGTGAAAGCAATGGATGAAGAACTTGAGCAAATCGAAAAGAACAACACTTGGGAGCTGGTTCCTAGACCAAAAGATAAGAATGTTATTGGAACAAAATGGGTCTTCAAAAATAAATTGAATGAAAATGGAGAAGTAATTAGAAACAAAGCCAGACTCGTCTGTAAAGGGTATGCGCAGCAAGAAGGAATAGACTTTGAAGAAACTTTTGCTCCTGTTGCAAGACTTGAGGCCATCCGAATGTTCCTTGCTCTCTCAAGTTTTCAGAACTTCAAAGTATTTCAAATGGATGTGAAATCAGCCTTTTTGAATGGAGACTTGGAAGAAGAAGTGTACATTGAACAGCCAGATGGGTTCATTCTTGGAAATGATCCAAATCTTGTATGTCGATTGAAAAAGGCTCTCTATCGTCTCAAACAAGCTCCAAGGGCTTGGTACTACCGGTTGGACAAATATCTTCATCAACAAGGTTTCTTAAAAGGTTCAGCAGATAGCAATCTGTATATAAAAGTTGAAAATGACAAATTGCTAATACTTGTTGTGTATGTAGATGACATTATTTTTGGCAGCAATGAAGAAGCTATGAGTCAAAGCTTTGCCTCAGTCATGCAGAAAGAATTTGAAATGTCCTTGCTAGGAGAACTGACATATTTCCTTGGTTTGCAAATCCAACAGAAGGAAGGAGGAATATTTTTATCTCAAACCAAGTATCTCAAGCAGATTTTGAAGAAATATGGCATGGAAGATGCAAAACCAGTATGTACACCCATGGTCACAGGATGTAGTCTCAGTGCAAATGATGAATCTGCAGCAGTACATCAACCAACCTACAGATCTATGATTGGAAGTTTACTATATTTGACAGGTACCCGACCAGACATCATGCATGCAGTTGGAATAGTTGGAAGATTTCAAGCAAATCCGAAGGAGACTCATCTTCAAGCAGTGAAGAGAATTTTCAAATATCTTCAAGGGACTCAAAATTATGGCTTATGGTATCCTAGAGATACAGATCTTACTCTTCATGCCTATACAGATGCAGATTGGGCCGGAAGCGTGGATGACAGGAAAAGCACAAGTGGTGGTGCGTTCTTTATGGGTCCCAGACTGGTCTCTTGGTTCAGCAAGAAACAGAGTTCAATTGCCTTGTCTACAGCTGAAGCAGAATATGTTGCTGCTGCATCTTGTTGCACCCAACTCCTTTGGATGATGCAGAATTTGCAGGATTATCAAATCACTTGTACTCCTCCAATCCCTATCTTATGTGACAACACAAGTGCAATCAGCATCTCAAAGAATCCGGTTATGCATTCAAAAACCAAGCACATACCAATCAAGTACCATTTTCTCCGGGAACAAGTACTTGAACAGAAGGTCAAGTTGGAGTATGTTCCTTCTAAGGAACAAGTTGCTGATATTTTCACCAAACCGTTGCCCAGGGACCCTTTTGAATACCTCAGGCAAAAGCTGGGGGTTGTTGATGCATCATCTTACTGTTGATCATCTTCCTATTGGTGGTATAGGCTCAGGGGGAGCACATAATGCATTGTTGGCATTATGGAGAAGGAGATCTTGGAAATAGCTGCAATATGTCTCTATCTCCTTCATGATGGATTTCTGGTTACAGTTCTGGAGATGCATGAGCATAGGGGGAGCATAACCTTTGCCCTTGATGTCAAAGGGGGAGAATGAAGCTGAAGATTATGTGGTTGCCATCAAGTCCAAAGGGGGAGATTGTTGGCATTATGATTCAGGTGTTGTCCTTGATGGCAAACCCATTCAGGTGATAAATCAAGAAGGACGCAGGAAATATGTTCAGCAAGTGCGTCCCCGCAGGTATACCATACAAAACCCGTGTCCAGGGACGCAGGCCAGCCGTTCAGGAGGTGCGTCCGCCCAGTGCACACATTTCAAGGCAGAGAAAAGCACGTGGGGGTTTCTTGTGTGGTATCTAGCCGACGGTTTTGTGTTTCTATGGTGTCGGCTCGTGGTTTTGTTCCATGTTTTGGGGAGAAGCTTGCCTATATAAAGCAAAGGAGTTCATTTGGATTTTGCATCATTTTGGTTGAATATCTTTTGGTGAGATCTAGTCCAGATCTATGAAGGCGAATCTTCTAATGGACTGTGATCTCTATGGCGCATGATCAGATCTGTGGATCTGAGTGTTTGGGTTGGTTCTGAAGTCCTCATATCTTTTATATCTGAAGGGACGCAGGTTCAGTGAAGGGAAAGTGCGCCGGGACGCAGTACAGTAAAGGCTCAGGTGCGTCTCTGAGGCAAAGGACGCGGCGCGACTGTGTTATTGGTTGCGTCTCTGAAGCAAAAGACGCGGCGCGATAGTGTTTCTGGGTGCGCCGGTCGCAGCAAAGCATAGAAGAACAGTGCGTCGGCACGCAGAACAGTGGAAGGTAGACTGCGTCCAGTCGCAGGTCACAGAAAGAAAATATGCGTCCCTGTCTTAAGATGATCTGTTGACTGTATATTTCTGTTCATAAGGTGTTCTAGGTTATTTCTGTAATTACTGATCTGATATCTGTAGTGGACTGTATCTGTTGTATACTTGTTGATCATTTGATTCTTCATGAAAAGAAGTAGGGGGTTGTAGCTCCCTTCCAGGAGAGACTGGAAAACGAGAGAGAGTTGTAGCTCTCTGCAGGTTGCAGCCTGCGTGCTGGTAAAGGACTGCACCAGTACAAAATCATTGTAAAAAGAATTTCTTGAAAGAAGATAGAGACATATTGCAGCAGGTGGTTTTCTCCCGCATTGGGTTTCCACCTTACATCTTGTGTTCTTTGGTATTTTCTTTATTCATGCTCATTATTTTATGGTACTGATATGCAAGAATAATTCAAAAGATCAAATAAGGAAGATTTGGTAAATTGCTTGATAATACTGATTCACCCCCCCTCTCAGTATTATTTCCAACAAGCTGCCCCTCGCTCCTAGGGTTAAAAGTAGTCTATAAGGAGTCAGAGGAGGAAACAAAACCAAATTACCTGCTAAATTAGCATCGCCAATGGAAACCACGACAAACAGGTACGCCTACTGATCTGTATCATTTCTTTCAACCCTCGCAATATAATTCGCAACAATATCGAAGAGCTATGTGGCAGAACCAACCACCTTTTTGTAATTGGTCACAACAACCATTCCCTTTGCCACCTTGGCCAAACCAATCAAATCAAAATAACAGTTGGCCAAATTCCTCTTATTTCCCACCATTCTGGCAAAATAATGCATATCAATCTCAATGGTTACCCTCCAGCTCATAGAACCAGAACTGGCAGCCAAGCTAGCAAAGACCTACGAATCAGCCAGTAGGAACAATCCCCCTACCTCAACCTACACTACTAGCACCCTATACATTGCAACAAAATGCCCTGACCAATCTACGACCGCAACTCCGAGCCCAACCCAACCTGAACCCAAACAATAGACCATTTCAATCTATGCAAATTATTGAAGGGTTTGAGCCAGAAACTAAGTTGAGGGAGTGCAATGACCTTCAATTAAGGTCTGGGAAGATAATAGAATCAGAGGGGGATAAAAATAAACAAATTGAAGATTCATTACCTATAGAACAAACACCATAAGTGGAGAACATGGTTAAATGGAAAACTCACAATCAAACGATCACTTTTTCTCCACCATTCCTAGAAAGATTAATAATACCCTGCCCAATAGAATATACTGATTTTGATCTTCTGGGAAAATTGAAAATTTTGTGTGTAAAGATACCTCACCTCCAAGCTATTCAGGACATTCCAATTTATGCAAAAACTATTAAGGAATTGTGTACAAAAAATCCGAAGAGGAAAATAAAAACAACCCGAACTATCCATGTAGTTGGTACCTTATCTGATTTGCTATTAGGTAGAGAAACACATGTAAAATATGAGGACCCAGGAAATCCTATAGTCACTGTGCAAATAAATGGATGCTCCTTCCCCAATGCATTAGTTGATTTAGGAGCAACAGTCAATATTCTTACAACAACAACTTGTCAAAAGCTTGGCATTACATCCTTGTACCCAACCATGACCTTGTTGGAATTGGCTGACCGATTGGTAGTCAAACCAGAAGGCACATTATAGGATGTAATGGTCTTAGTAGACTCCTGGGAATACCCTGCAGACTTTCTGATCATCAATCCTAGAAACCGACTCGATGGACATCCCTTAATTCTAGGTAGACCTTAGCAGGAAACCGCAGATGCTTACATAAGTTGTCGAACAGGAAGCATGATTATAGCAAGAGGAAGCAATCTGAAGAATTTAGCCTTATATCCTCCAACTCAGCCAAGTTTAACAATAATAAAAACTAAAAAACAACTTTTATCATATCTAACTGAAAACATTAGATCATTGCACTATAGAAGATGCTCTCAAATTCAAAGATCAAATAAAAGATGACATCATTAACATGTACATTAACCAATAAGATGTCGTATCCCATCTAAAATGTCACATCGAAGCATCCCTCATGTTGAAATAGAAGAAGATCCCTTAAAAGATAATAAGGACCAGTCAATACCAACAACTTTTGTTTATAACAGAAAAACCATAGAGATTGAACCAGGAAAAACTTTAAATATTAGCAAAAGCCTGACTATTGAACAGGAATAGAAGCTTGTTCAACTCCTGAGAAAATATAAAGAGGCCTTCACATGGGATTACCTGAACATGAAAGGAATTGATCCCCAATTATGCATGCACCACATCTATACAAAAAACGATGCCAAGCCTATTCGACAACCTCAACAGAGATTAAACCCTCATCTTAAAGACATTGTTAAAGCTGAACTACAAAAATTGTTAGATGTAAATTTCATCTACCCTATATCTGATAGCAAATGGGTCTCTCCTTTAGTAGTGGTGCCTAAGAAGAATGGAAAGTGGCGTATATGTGTTGACTATAGAGATTTTAATAAAGCAACCCAAAAAGACCATTTTCCCCTTCTATTCATCGACTAGGTCTTGGACATATTCGTAGGAAAAAAAATATTTTCTTTTCTAGACGACTTCAATGGCTACAATCAAATAAAAATTGCCCCTGAAGACCAAGACAAGACTACCTTTACCTACCCCTGGGGGACATTTTCTTACAGTCTTACGTTTTGGGCTGTGCATTGCACTTGCCACATTCCCGAGGGCTATACTCAGCATTTTTTCAGATCTGATAAATGAAGGGCTCGAGGTTTACATGGATGACTTTACACCTTATAGAGATGAATTCAAGCTAGCATTACAAACATTAGAAAAATTTCTGGAAATATGCATTGCTACCAAGCTCTATTTAAGCCATGAAAAATGCTACATGATGATGACCGAGGGCCTCATCTTGGGTCACTATATCTCAATAGCTAGAATCCAGGTAGACCCAACAAAAATTTAGATAATTCTTTTAATACCTACCCATTCCACACAGACTCAGGTACACAGTTTCTTGGGATTTTCTGGCTATTATAGAAGATTTATAAAGATTTTTTCTCAAATTGCTGCACCATTATATGCTTTAACATGAAATATTGATTTCGTCTGGACTAACAAATCTGACATCGCTTTTGAAAATTTAAAACAACTTATATCAATAGCCCTAATATTATGGGGCCCAAACTGGGATTTGCCATTCCAGATTTCATCCAACGCTTCAGACACAACCATTGGAGCAGTTCTCAGCCAGGAGGAAGATAAAAAGCCATGTGCAATATACTATATCAACAAAAATCTATCTCCTATTGAATTAAATTATACCGTTACTGAAAAATAATTTTTGGCTATAATCTATGCTATCAATAAATTCATAGATTATATAACAGGATACCCTATGGTTTTGTATACTGATCACTCTGCTATTAAATATCTAGCTAATAAACTGGTTACAAATGGAAGAGTGACAATATGGTTGATCCTTTTTCAGGAATTCGATATCACTATTAAAGATCGACCAGGAAAAGAAAATCTAGTAGCAGACTTCCTTTCATGAATGTCAAAGAAAGATGACTCAGAAACAGTAGAAGACCAATTCCCTAATGAACACTTATTTGTTTTCACTGTTAAAACACCATGGTACGTGGATGTCATAAACTACCTAGCAGTGGGAAAATTACCGAAGCACCTAACGCCTAATGAAAGAAAAACAAATAGTATAATGTAGCACTCAGTTCTCCTAGATCGGAGGATATTTATCTCATACAAGGGCCAATATGCACATTTGAGGATGTGTCAGGGAAGAAAAAGTCTTTGACATCCCAAAAGCTTGCCACGATAGGCCTTGCGGTGGTCATTTTGCAGAGCGCAGTATTGGTCACAAAGTCTTGCAGACGGGCTATTATTGGCCCACCATTTTTAAAGACGCCAAGAATTTCATCCAGGCATGTGACAGTTGCCAAAGAATGGGATGCCCTGGGTAGTCTGATGAGATGCCCCTGCACCCGCAATTGGTCATTGAACCTTTTGAACGATGGGCATTAGGCTTAATTGGTCCAATAAACCCATCATCTAACCAAAAGGCATATATGTTAGTCGCAACAGAATATGTGACTAAATGGGTGGAGGCAGAAGCATTACCAAGGGAAACAGAGGACTCGGTAATCTACTTTATTTTCCAACTATTCGTGCGGTATGGCTTGCCTAGAGAGGTAATTATGAATGGAGGACCAAAATTCATAGGCCATAAGATTGCTGCAACATTAAAGAATCACCATATCATGCACAAAATCATGACTCCATACCACCCATAGGAAAATGGCCAGGTAGAAAGCACCAATAAGGTAATCGAGACAATACTCACAAAGATAGTTGCACCACATAGACGTGACTGGGCTACCTGATTGCCAGAAGCCCTATGGGCATACCGAACGACATGAAGAAATACCACAGGATATTCCCCATATCAACTAGTGTTTGAGAAAGAACCTATCTTCCTAATTGAATTTGAAATCCATACATTGAGGATAGCTCAAGAGGTAGGCTTGGACTTAATGAAGCACAGATTAATAAGCTACATCAAATCAATGAATTGGATGAAATCCAGCTATCAGTTGTTCAACACACTGCACTAATCCAACAACAAAGAGAAAAATGGCGTAATGCCCTTATCAAAAAGAAGATCTTCCACGAAGGAGATTGGGCACTCTTGTATGATTCTAGGTTCCAGGATTTCTCGGGAAAACTCTGGACCAGATGGTTAGGACCTTATGAGATACAAAAGGTGTATGATAATGGAACCCTCACATTAGCCACCATTGATGGGTCTGGTTACTTTTTTTAAATCAAATGGACATCGAGTATGACTCTATCACAAACCGCTTACCAGGGAGTCCTTTTGCCAACAATTACGGGAAGATTCCACCATATATATTCTTGCCGAGAAGGGCAACCCATCCTCAGCATCAGCCCAATGAATAATTCACTTGTTTTTTAAATTTGTACATAAATTTTTCTTTTTTGATTGAATTTTCCTTTATAAATTGTATATAAGTTCTCTTGTTTTTCTACTTTTCCTTTGTTGTTCCCTTTAAAGAACAGATGTTGTCCCTTCTAAAGAACAACAATGTTCGTACGGATTTTCTTCTTGTTTTTCCCTTTAAGGAAAAACTACTACTCCCTCCAAAGAACAGTTATCGTTCCCTCTAAGGAACAACAATTTCGTGTACAGATTTTCATGTTGTTTCGCTTAACGAATAGTTGTTGTTCCCTCTAAGGAATAGTTGTCGTTCCCTCTAAGGAACAACAGTTCCCTGCATATTTTTCTTCATTATGTTCCCTTTAAGAAACATTTTTTGTTCCCTCTAAGGAACAACTGTCGCTCCCTCTAAGGAACAATAGCCCCCTGTATATTTGCTTTTTGTTGTTCCCTTTAAGGAACATTTGATGTTCCTTCTAAGGAACAGTTGCCATTCCCTCTAAGGAACAACAGTTTTGTGTGCATTTTCTTTTTGCTGTTCCCTTTAAGGAACAGTTGTTGTTCCCTCTAAGGAATAGTTGTTGTTCCCTCTAAGGAACAACAGTTTTGCATGTATTTGTTTTCTAAGTGTTCCCTTTAAGGAACAACTGTTGTTCCCTCGAAGGAACAACTATTATTACCTATAAGGAACAACTGCTGTTCCCTCTAAGGAACAATAGTTTTGTATGGATTTTTTTTCCCTGTTGTTCCCTTTAAGGAATAGTTGTTGTTCCCTCTAAGGAACAGCTATTGTTCCCTCTAAGGAATAGCTGTTGTTCCCTCTAAGGAACAACAATCCCATATGTATTTGTTTTCTCACTATTCCATCTAAGGAACAACTGATGTTCCCTTTAAGGAACAGTTGTTGTTGCTTCTAAGGAACAACTGATGTTCCCTCTAAGGAACATCAATTTAGTGTGTGTTTTTTTCTCGCTATTCCTTCTAAGGAACAATTGTCATTCCCTTTAAGGAACAACTACTGCTCCCTCCAAGGAACATCTGTTGCTCCCTCTAAGGAACAACTGCTCTTCCCTTTAAGGAATAACAATTTCGTGTGCGTTTTTTTCCTTGCTATTCCCTCTAAGGAATAGTTGTTGTTCCCTTTAAGTAACAACTATTTTTCCCTCTAAGGAACAACAATTTCGTATCCATTTTTTTTCTTTTTGCTGTTTCGTATAAGGAACAACTGTTCTTCCCTCTAAGGAACAACGATTTTTTTCGGCATGTATTTCCTTTGTTGTTCCCTATAAGGAATAACACTTTCATGTGTATATCCTTCTGTTGTTTCCTATAGGGGATAGCACCATCTTCATCTATTTCTCATTTGTTGTTCCTTACAGGGAACAACTGTTGTTCCCTCTAAGGAACAACAACCTTTTTGTGTGTCTTTTCTTGTTGTTCCCTATAAGGAACATCACTCTTTGTGTGAGGTTTTCTTAGGAAATAAGCACTTTGCGAAAATTATTTCACTTATTATGATCCTCTATAGGACAAGTATACAAATATATATGGAAGTATACAAAATTTTAACTTTACTGGATCAAGAAAATCGAATACTATCATCTTTAATGATATTGCTTTGTATTGATTGAAAAAGGAAAGGACACAACCATCTATATCACTTTGTTGTCCTTATTTTCACTATAAATCGAATTGATTGATTATTTGTACCATGTTGGTTCTTCCCTAACCCCTATAATTCTCTCTGTTCTTTATCATCAAATAAGAATAAGGGCATATTTTTTTTCTATTGATATGTTCAGACTTCTTCCACCATCCCTACTCTTAAGGAGTGTTGAGCCACCCTCTATATATATAAATAGGAAGTGTTGTTCAAATATATATATATACATATACTAACAATTCTATGATTTTTCAGATGGAGGATAAGGGGTCTCATCACGAGATGGCCTACCCACCTTTCGCTCCTTCCCAGTGAATAGAAATGTATTCATCTGGTTACCAAGCCAGTACATTGGTCTCCACTCTGACATCATAATGCACTTTCCTAATTATAGATAGAGGATTATGGTTCCAAAAGGTGAAAAAGCGACTTTGTCGAGGTTATAAACACCTGCAGGTAACAGAAGAACTGTTGATGGTATTGGAGTCTTATTTTTAACATCAATAGTTATTATAACTCCCTTTTCTTATTTTTTTTTACCTTTACTACAGAGAGATTATGTTCCCAATCTATTTTTGAACCTTTATGCATGAGATATCTTTAAAAATAAATCATAGTAGTTTAAGTGGAATGATGACAACAAAGTATCTTTCTTGTGCTCAATGTCCTTTTTCCTTTTTAAATCATCTCACGCCATCTCCACACTTATTGATAATTTTCATTATATGCATTGATTTCAGCACTCTGATATATTTTGTGATCTTATCATTAATATCTGTACCTTGCCACTTTTATCACTGCTGTACTTCACCACCAGCACTTCATTCCTTCACTCATTTGATCGAAGGCACCCTATCATTTTAAAGGGGGGAGAGGAGCAACCTCAAGTGTATTTATGTATGTGTGTCAGTCCTTTATTCTATTGTGCAGGGCAATACAACATTCCATAATTACGGAGTAAGTGGTACAATAGCAAGTTCTAGTTAACAGTATTCATGCTTGTAAAATAACCATTATAACAACTTGTTGTTCCATAGCTCGACTCTGTCTATTTCTATGATATATCCGTTATACTAATTGTAGAATCCAGGCAGTATTGGAGGAAGAACAATGTTTAGGGAACCACTAATACTAGCTGTTTCTGATGCAGCTAGAGAAATTATCGCCAGAGCCGGGTGGATAACATATTTCACACGGTTTTAGCAACCCAATGAAGGAATTGCTATTGAATTCCTACAAAATTTACAGAACGGGCAATCTATGATAAGAGGAAGGCGAATCACAGTAGCAGATGTGGTGATAGCTGAAGTATCTAGATTACCAACGGAAGGACCCTTATGGGCTAATAAAATATTAAAATTGTAGAATGCTATTGCAGTCTTCAAGGATGAGGGAAAAGACCTGATCGTCAAAGGCAAAGGAGTTCATTCATCATCCCTTGGAGAACCATGGGCAGAACTAGCTAGAATCATCCAGAACTACATCACATGTGACAAGCGAAAAGACGTGGTAAGGTCACATCAACTTAAACTCCTAGCTGTTCTAAAACATAAATGTTTTGTGAATTTGCCTGCATATTTGAATTTTCTCTTGCATGACACTGCTCGAAGCATAAAAAAATCCCATCATGTAGAAACAGTCATGACCCACCACTACTTGATTATGCTAATAGTGAGTTACAACCTCTCCCAGTAGCAATCAAGTTGGGAAGAATTAGTGTTTTCCATTGAAGGGGGCCTAGCTCTGCTTGCGCCTAACCCTGTTTCGAAAAGGAAAAGCAATACCCTTACAAAAACCACTCCTCAAAAGCACAGAAATTCCGCTATGGTGAGGACAAACCTAGAAGCAGATCTTAACTCCCAGGGTAGTATCAGCCAACCCATAGAATTGTCTAGCTCGGGAAGTGAACAACAATTACAAATAGAAATATAGGAGAACCCTGAGTCGGACGATGAGGAAGAATCAAGGCATTCTGAAGACAAAGAAAGAGATGAATCAGAAATCCCCTCAACATCAATCCCCCCAGGTGATTTAATGCATGATATTGAATTGGCCCAGATTTTGGCCAATACGAATGACTTCATACAACCCGAAAGCCCGCTCAATTTGAACATTGGAGCAACCCAATCTGCAAAGAACTCTAGCCACAATAGAATTATATAAGAAAAAATAAGTTGTGAAGCAGAAACAAGGGCAGAGACCACTCAAGAAGAGGTAAACCAACTTGATGATATGCCTCTAGAAGAACTTAGTCAGGAAGACCTAGTTGGAGAGAATGTAGGCCAAAGAGGAGAAATAGAAACAAACCAGGGAGTGGACATAATTCTTGAAGAACAAAACCAAGATGAGCAATCAAGCTCGTTAGGAGCAGAGACCATTAGCAGAACAATCATTCCTCCTAGAAAGTAGAAAAAAAAAAAATTTAAAATATTAGGAAGGAACAATAGAGGATGCGAAAATTAGTAAAAAGGATCATGCTAAAAATAAGAAAATTAACAGTGGGGAAGGTTCTAGACAAAACCCCAGAAACAATAAACGCAGCCATCCAAACTGAATTACATAAAACAGAAGCTACGGGGACTCAAACTGAGCCCATACTCACTAAACGCTTTTAGTAAAATCATGCAATTTTTGTAGAAGCAGCTACCCAAACAGAGGCTATACTTTCTCATGACTTAGCCATTCAGACAGAGATGGTACCCTCCTAAACCACGGCTACCCAGACAGACACTCGGGCCTCCCACAACAAGGAAACACAAACAATAGGCAACCATTCTCACAGAAAAAGTACATATACAAATAATCAAGCCAAAGATATTATAACAAGTAGCGACCCGAGTATAGTGAATCTTCGAGAAGATTTAGCCAAGGCTCAACTTACCATAGAATGGCTTGAGTTAGAAACTGTCTCCCAACAAAAATACCAGAAATTACATAAGCAACTTTGGGACATGAATACATTAGAAAGTGAGACCTTCAATAAATACTGAAAGCAGAGGAAAGAATTGAGAAAATGAAGCTCAGATTAGAGAAGGTCATGAGTCAAATGGATACTATTAGCTCACTCTACACTGGTGTCTTGGCATGCAGATCCCCTGCCAACAATTATGCCTTATTTTTGCTAGAAAGATAGTTGCAGTTGAATATCAAAGTCGTCAGGGCTGGAAAACCTATAGAATTAAAAACAATTAAGGATTTCATAAACTGTTGCAAACATCATGGGGTAAAAGTTCAGAGGTTGCTATGTGAATTTTATTTACATAATTTTGTATTAGAGGAAGAAACTGAAAAGAACCCCAGTCCTTTTTTGGGGGATGTGCAATTTCTGTTATTTCATTCTCTGTTAATCAACTGAAATGGTTCAAGGCTCGTAACATGTTCCAGAGGCAAGAAAATGGACTGGACCTTTAGGTCAAAGGTGAACCAAAACACCCATTACAAATGCTGGCCAATCATAAAAGTTTGATGAAGAGGGAAGGAGTAATCAAAATTCTGGGGCCTATTCAGAAAGAAAAATTTCCAAAAGGGAGTGGAATACTTCCTCTCCATTCAGGAAAGCTCCTTGGCCACAGCCAAGTTCAGATGGACAGTTTCCAATAACAATGTACAGAATAAAGAGATATTTAATTACAAAAATTTTAAACTGGTTGTAGAACGCTTTGTCACTTATAGTAATCTCATATTAAGAGAAGGTCCTTATTGGCTAGGTTGTCAGCTCCGCAGCCCTATTATTTGGTATGGTAATGAGGGGTATAGGGCTATATGTGAACTACCTGAAGGATAGACAGGGCACATCTTTGAGCTCTTGGCCAAGAATCATGGTTTCAAACCGCTTTATGACATTCCTTCTCCAGCTTATTCCTTGACTGCTCTCAATACGAACTACATGGTTTTCATGAGGACATGAAAAAGGGTAAGAATGGGAGTATGTTGGGTCATGGAAAAGGTATGCATTTACTATTAGCTTATTATCCTTTTCCTTTATTCTTATCCTTTCTATATCTCAATGCACAAATCTATTAAGAAATTACAGTAAGAAATATAGAAATTATTTGCAGCTACGCTTTGGCTAATTATTACCTTCCTTTCTGCAGGAAAACAAAAAAAGGGACAAATGCTATGCCGTGTGAAGAAACAAAAAACATCGACACGCTAAGGAAGGGACACTGTTGTTGCAAATACGTCCAAAAGAAAATCAACATGATCAACACAAGAAAGGAAATAATGTCTGAAGATGGAAAACTGTTGTGAATCCCTCAGGATCGAGAGATCCTGAGGGATCACATTTATCACTTATCTTTGTACCCTTTCCGATTATAAAAGAGATAATTTTGTAAGAATAAAGGGGGGAGCAATTTATGTATTATTGTAATTGTAATTGTATTCAGAGACTCTCGCTGTCGAGAAGAACACGAAAATATTGTAATGCTTATTCAATTTGATGATTAATATATAAGTAAGGTTGTTGTTCCCTCGCGTTTATTGAAGTAACTTAGTAGTGTTTTGCTAGTGGCTAAGGGCCCGACCACTAGTGGATTCAACTGCTCTTCCTGTGTCATACATTTCCAATTCTCGAAAGTGAGACGGTTTGATAGTATTCCCTCTTTCTGTCATTTTATCGCTGCCTTGTTTATCATTTTCCAGTATTAATAGAATCTCTTTATTTTATATAGACTGCAGGATTGTCATTGATTTAGTTTGCTTTAATTTCAGATCAAGTTTCTTAGATCAATATTCTGCATGAAATAATCAATTGTAAAGAGTATTAATTATTGTTGTTGAAGCTGTCAGATTGACATTCATCTGCTGTTTCGATTAATTATTAAAGATTGGGTTTGGTTTAGATTAAATCAGTTAAATAGGGATGAGTTATCACTACTGTACTCTCAACTGATGTTGTTGTTACTTTGATGAATGTAAGATTTGATTTAGTGAAATGATTTAGTTTTCTTTAATTGCATCCATTTACTCTTGTATTTAAAAGATATATACTGCAATTTAGAAGCATTACTCCCTGAGTTAAATAGCTGCCACATACTGTGTACACTCTTGAAATAAGAAGACTTGCCTGGATTGATAATTAATGTGAGGATAAGTAGGAGTTTGAAAAGGCACCTTTTATTGACCAACAGTTATGCTTGTATATCTTTCTTGACATGCATTCCCTAGTCTACATCGGCTAGCCAATCCGCCTATGGTTGTATTGGAAGTATCATTTCACGAGAGTCTCTCCTATACTTTTATTAGGTTAGGGGTAGGAGTAGTTTTTGTTTTCTTAGTTTTTTTCTTTGAATTACGTTTCTTTAATTTTCTTTCTGCTCCACTTCTTTCGCTTTGTTTGTTTTCTTTCAAATATAGGACAACTTCTGCATGAGATTGTGTTTGGCTTCTCAGGAAAGTTGGGTAAATTCCAAAAGGAATTTGTCCTTCTATCAATGCTTATTTATCTATCGATTCCCTCTATTTACATGAATCTAACATTTCTTTTAGTTGATGATACTCTGATTGAAAATACATTCCTTTTGGAGAAATTCTCAATGATGTTAGAAAATTATATATTACGGAGCAATGGAACACATAAACTATTGCAGAAATATAAACACAGAAAGCGCACAAAACAAGAGAGACACAGATATACGTGGTTCACCCAGTTTGGGCTACGTCCACCCCGAACAGCCAGTCCTTCCTTTCTATTATCCAGCAAAATGAAGAGATACAACCTACAGCAAAACCGCTGTAATATCCTTTGTTTTCTCTCACAGTCTCACCTCTATGTTTCTTGCTCACCGAATACACATCTATCTCACAGCCTCAAATACAATGCCCTCATATAAAGAGAGGGGTTGCCTTCTAGGGCAAAAAACCCTAAACTAAACATAAGTTCTACCGTCAGATCATCCGCCTAATGAACGGCCCAGATTGACTAGAAATTACTATACTTTTACAAGGTAAATTTACAGCTATTTTTATCTTCGGGGGCGCTGCCCCCGAAACCCCCCGCCAGGGGGGGGGGCTCCCAAAAGTCGCTGTCGCCCCCCCTGGACCCCCCACGGCAACGATTATTTTATGGGCGGCGTTGCCGCCCCATTTTGAATTGGGGTCCAATATGCCGGTACTATAGAAGATAATCAGGCTCCGCACCCAACAATCTCCCACTTGGAGACTGATCCACCGCTGCTCCATTTGCTGGACAATGACTCCTCTTTGGACCTGGCTGTTTCTCATCTTCATCGTCATCCTTGAAGACCAACTGAAACTGAGCATATTCTCAGTTTCTCCCTGGTTACAACTTTTGTTAGCATATCTGCAGGGTTCTGGCTAGTGTGTATCTTTTCCAGCTTCAACTCTCCATCTTCCAACACTGATCGTATGAAATGGTACTTGAGCTGTATGTGTTTTGTCCTGGAATGAAATGCTGAGTTCTTTGCAAGATGAATGGCACTTTGACTATCACTGTATAACGTGCCCATATCATGCTCCTTACCCAATTCACCCATAAACCTTTGTAACCAAATCATTTCTTTACTAGCCTCTGTAGCAGCAACATACTCTGCTTCTTTTGTTGAAAGTGCAACAACACTTTGGATTTTTGAAACCCAACTGACAGCTGTTCCTCCGACAGTAAATACATATCCTGTAGTGCTCCTCCTATTATCTCTGTCACCTGCCATATCTGCATCAACATATCCTTGTAGGGATATGTTTGAACCACCAAAGCATAATGCCTGATTTGTGGTACCTCTCAAATATCTGAGAATCCATTTCACTGCCATCCAATGTTCCTTTCCTGGATTTTTCATGTACCTGCTTACAACTCCCACTGCATGTGCAATATCAGGCCTTGTGCAGACCATTGCATACATTAAACTTCCAACTTTCTGGTAATGAGCACAAGAATAACAGAGCTCTAACTTCATCATCAAAGTTTACCCCTACAGAACTTAACTGACTTGTAACTGTATTAAAATCATTTAAATGGTTTGCAACAGATCCACCTTCCGACATATTCATATTAAATAATTGTTTCATAAGAAATACCTTATTTGAGGCCGAGGGTTTTTCATATAGTTTCGACAACGTTTGCATCAAACCCTCTGTCGTGGTTTCCTTCGAAATGTTGAAGGCGACTGACATAGCAAGGCACAACCGTATTGTTCCGAGTGCCTTTCTATCGAGAAGGTTCCATTCTTCGTCTTTCATACCCGTCGGCATCTTTGTTTTTCCGCCCAATGGTAGGTATAGATCTTTCTGATACAGATAATCTTCCATCTGCATCTTCCACAGCGAGAAGTTTTGGCCGTTAAATTTCTCGACCCTAAACTTACCATCTTCCGCCATTGCTCCCACTCGAACCAGGAACCCTTCTTTCCTGCGAGTTTATCAGCCAATTGGACCTTCGGCTCTGATACCAGTTGTTAGAAAATTATATATTACGGAGCAATGGAACACATAAAATATTGCAAAAATATAAACAGAGAAAGCGCACAAAACAAGAGAGACACAGATATACGTGGTTCACCCAGTTTGGGCTACGTCCACCCCGAACAGGCAGTCCTTCCTTTCTATTATCCAGCAAAACTGCTGTAATATCCTCTGTTTTCTCTCACAGTCTCACCTCTATGTTTCTTGCTCACCGAATACACATCTATCTCACAGCCTCAAATACAATGCCCTCATATAAAGAGAGGGGTTTCCTTCTAGGGCAAAAAACCCTAAACTAAACATAAGTTCTACCGTCAGATCATCCGCCTAATGAACGGCCTAGATTGACTAGAAATTACTATACTTTTACAAGGCAATTTTACAGCTGTTTTTAGCTTCGGGGGCGCTGCCCCCGAAACCCCCCGCCAGGGGGGGGGCTCCCAAAAGTCGCTGTCGCCCCCCCCGGACCCCCCACGGCAACGATTATTTTATGGGCGGCATTGCCACCCCATTTTGAATTGGGGTCCAATATGCCGGTACTATAGAAGATAATCAGGCTCCACACCCAACAAATGAAACCATGATGCTTGCACTTTTAACTAGTACCGCCTACTCTAATCAGTCTTCTATTTTTGCTTAATCCTTGTCAATTAAGTCGAGTAGAGTAAGGAGGGGAGGAAAACCTTAACAAGTATGTAAGAGGTGTATATAAATATCCTTCTTTGAAGGAACAACCTCTTCTACTCTCAATAAGTCGGGATTCCTCTTTTTCCACCCATGAAATAAAGAGTGCCTATGCACAGTTCTTTGAACAAATAAAAATGAAAAATGAAATAAAGGGTAAAAGAAGATAAAGGATTCATGAGTAGAGAGGTGAAGCAAGAAACTCCATGAGGGTATTGTTCAGGCTCGCTTGAAGTAGAGCAATGCTTGTGCTCCTAAAGTGACTCCATCAAGGTGCTATTCAGGCCTGCTGGTAGTGGAGAAACTCCATAGATGGAAACTAATACTTTGAAGTTTTCTTTTTCTTGTGCATTTTTATTCTCCTCATTCCCAATCAAAATAATTGATTCTAACTTAGCTTGGTATGTGCGTTGTTAATGAAAAAAATGGTAGGGACTATATCTTTAACTCAAGATAAGTGAAGAAGTTGTGAAAATCAATGAACTAAACTATACTTCCGGAAGAGTTAGATATGCTCTACATGAGACAAGATCCATACATAGAGTTAGAGTTCTACCAGTGTGTCGCCAGTTTTGTAGCAGCTACAACCACCTTCCAAAAATTTTCCTATGCTTTGATTTTGGAGCCTTCCTTTCTATCCACAATGACTTATCTTACACTAATTCAGGTATTCATGCCTTAATTGAGAATTATATTTTTAATATTTTCTTTTATTTTCTTGTTTCCACACCTAACTGATCTTTCTAACTCACAATCTAATCTCCCAAATTCATCGCATAATAGTTAGGGGCTTGGCTCCAAAAATTACGGAATCCTTGAGATGAGGCAACCCTAATGATTGGAATTGAATAACTCGGACTTGAACTTAGCCTTGAGTTCAAAAAATGTGCAGTCATGGAAGGAAACCCAACACTGAGCCTAGAAACTGCATAATCCCTCACTAAGCTTAGATACTGCGCAGTGCATTGGGTCGAAAAGTTTCTCAGTTCCCCAGAATTATACAACATTTCCTAGCAACGTGCATGGAAAGTTTCCCCAAAAAAAGAAAAAAAGAAAAAAAGTAAAAAGCATCAACAAAAAATAGGGACCTATTATTAGTATCCCGAAGGAGGCACACTCGTTAGTTTTAGAAAATTCTACCAAGTGTCACTTTTTCCTTGATTTTAGGCATGTGCTTCATAATCCTTAATTCATTCAAATATATTTAATTGATACTCTAGAGCTAATTTTCACATTTTATCTTGGAGATCTAGCATTATTGAGGAGATCAAGAAACCTTCGATGTGGTTGTCATTTTTTTTCCGGGCGAGTTTCACTTTTATCACCTTTTACCACTTTTTTTTGTCTCTTTTTCTCATTTTTCTTGTGTCAGTGTTGTTTCACTTATTTCTCTTTATAGTTGTTTGTGTTTCAACTTGTTTTAGCTTGTAGAAATTTTGTTCCAAGTTGTCATTATCGTTTCACAAGTGTCGCATCAGTTTGATGGTTTTTGCACTGATGGTCATCGTTGTGACGACTCTCCTCTAATACTTGATTTTCCTTCTATTTTTTTAGTTTCTACATTATCTACAATGATTGATTCATAATTAGTCAAATATGCACCCATTCTCACATCATCACTTAGTTTTTCTCATTTTCCACACTTCCACCGGGAAAATATGCACTTTCCTTAGCCATATTTTGCCTTGTCCATCTCGTCACTAAGCAATCTTAAGGGTCAAGCCAAGATATTGGCTTCTAAAACTATGCAGTATGCAATTATGGTTGGTCCAACTATGAATTGTGAAGTTCCAACATTTAGCTTGTCACCTTGGTCATTAAGATTGTGCAATGCACAATCTCTCCCCGTCTCTACCCAAGTTGAACTATGCATTGCGCAGTCTCACATCTCATGTTGTATCATTAGCTAATGGGACTACATAATGAAAAGTTCACACAATCATTCTCCCTTTCTTTTTGATGAAAACTACGCAATCCCTCTCATTAGTTTCCCAGTTTGATGCTTGATCATGCTTTAAAGTAAGATTTGTAAAAGTCTAATGTTTGCTTGCCATGAGTGTCTTTTTGTCCCACAAGTAACACACGAGTGAAGAAATTATCTCCTTAATTCATTGTCACCATGGCACCAGAGAGAGTTGCTTCAAAAGAGACCACTGAAACTAGTACTGGGGAAGCATTTGAGGAAACACTAGTAGACTTGCTAGTATATGCGGACACTCAATTGTTTATAGAAAAGGGGTCAACACTAACATTCCAACAAGTTTATGAAACTCTTTGAGAAAAGTGCCTTCAGGTAGATCTAGATGATGGGTAGGTTTACCTCATTATCCAACAATGAGGACTACATAGGGTTGCATGCAAATATCCATCCTTCCCATGTGCATATATCATCAACTTGATTGTTTCACACATTGATGAGAAGACCATGACATTGATCAATGCTAGTGGCTAGAACCTTGCTACCTTTCTCGCAGAAGATTATCATTGCATGTATCACTTTCCCAAGCCATTGAAGCTCGTGGAATCACTTTTCTATGCCACCAACGGTTTTGTGAACACAAGAGATATTGTTAAAGGCTGGGTGAAAGAGCCATCAAAGTTTCAATAGACGCCCACCCATTCATACAAGACAAAGTCCCTCAGGAAGGCCTACTAGCTCTTGGTCACCTTAGATTGTAGGATCCATGGTCAGTAGAGCACGAATACCTTTCCTAAAGGGGGGAAGTCTTCTTGAACTAGGTTGTGAATGAGGGGAAGTCATTTAAGTGGTCAGATGCTCAATCGTTGAGATTCCATGTAGCAGAAGCCTGGAGTCCTCCCAAGGGTGAGCAAGCAAGGTTTTATGTGTATTGACAAGATGCAATTTGTGCACAACATCAGTTTCCAGGCATGAACTAGACATGGACACCATCAAAAACTATTGTGCATATCTATTGCAGGTTTATTTTGGATTGCTATAATTGAGGAGTAAAGGAACAACTAACTGTACATTTCATCATCCCGCTTTACAATCTCATATTTGAATAAGAACTGCCTTGTATGTCATGAGGAAAAATGGAGGTAATAAGAGAGATCTTAGATTGGTTTTCCTCACCGGGTGGCACCTTCCTTAGAGTGTTCGACGAAGATAAGTCATTGCATGTTTTGCCAAGGTATTCCATGGACAAGCTTGTCATTCAAAAAGTGTCATATCAGCTCGCCATAGGGTTATCAACAGCTTTGGATAGGAAGAAGAAAGAACCTTAGCCAACTCTTCCTATGTAAACTTGATTATACGAGATTAAGAACTTGAAAGTCATAGATACCGAGGGAAAGGAGATAGTGAAGTTTGCATTCGATACTTGAGACTTTAATCCATATGATCTATTTAGTACTTGCAAATACCACTGTGTGAGAATTCAATTTTAGTGGCTTAGTGGGGCATTTCATTAGCTAAAGGAGGATCTGTGCATGAATTTCTAAAATTCCTCCAAACTCTGTGATCCGGTCAGTTTAGCAGGGACTTCACTGGTTACTTCATAGGGGGAAGCAACTCTGGAAGAAACAATAGCAAAAGCCAATAATCCCATGTAGGACAAGGGAAAGAGAAATATTTCCGAAAATCCCAGGGGAGAAAAAAGTTCCAAGATGAAAGAAGATCCTATTCATATGAAAGCATCTTTACTAGCAAAAGAAAATAGAAAGTAGAGGATACAAAGAGAGGAGTGGAGAAATAAAGAAAACCAGATCTTGCAAGAAGTAGAAGTGAGATTCAAGAAATAAAAACAATAACTAAAGGAAGAAAGGGAGTTGAGGAGGAGATAAAAAGAAGAGAAGAAGAAGAGGGAAGAATAAGAAAGGCAAGGAACAATAGTAGGAGAAACATTGTCGATATAGGTTGAAGAGTAGGAACAGAACCAGCCAACAGCTAAGGAGGAGGGTGAACAAATGCAGGATCAGGAGCTTTCTCAAAAGATTGAGCACTTGATTGAACTTACAAACATGGAGGTTGAAAAAGAGCTACAGAATGAAGATGTTGACCTAACACCAAGAATACCACAGAACAAAGTTTAGTCTCCACCACCTCCAATAGCAGAACCATATCCGAGCAAGGAAGGGGATGTTGTTCCTCTCTATGATGATACTGTAATGGACATGTATAATCTATGATTTGATGAGTTTCAAAATAATATTGTACAAGAATATAGAAATCATTTTTGGATGATCAAGAATCACCTGCATTCGATATAGAAAGGGTGATAGTGGTGGAGACCATGAAGAATCCAAATGTCATTGAGAAATCCATCTTGGACTTTTAAGGTGCAACAAGATGAAACATCCAGTATTTGATGACCAAGAATGAGAAATTCACACAAAACTTGTAGGGTATTAGGCAAGAGGCAGAACAACTCCACACAACAACACAAAACATAGTTTTTGCACATGTCTACTTGGAGGTGATGAGAGAAGAGATACTTGCGGAAGAATCAACACTTGGAGAAACTATGCAGAACCTCTATGAGGAGTTTTTGACCGTACATAAAGCAGTTGTCTGTTTGTACAACCTACAAAAACAGAGAAAATATTTTGTTGAAACTCTTAAGAACATGCAAGCTTCTCTTACCTATGTACAAGAATAGATAATATGATACAAATGGTCACCGCTTGACATGGGAAGAAAATGAAGCCACAGGCAAAGCTGGAGAGAGTTAAAGTTTGAATGTTGATTCAGAAAAAAAAAACAATATCACCTCATTTATTGGTAACATTCATGCCTTGTATGTATGGTTATTCAATAATTTGGATGTCTTGGTGAAAACACACTAGATCCCATCAGTTGGCTCACTCACCAAAGCCAAACCTAGGAACCAGTTCTAGCAAGAGATCAAAGAGTACTTGGAGAAGATGAGACAACTTTCCACCAAGGAAAATTTGGAATGGAACAGATAGAACATGAAAAAGTAGATTGGTGGTCCTATCCAAATTATAACGATTTTTCTCATGCTTCAGAAGGAAGTTAAAACTAGTTCCAAGTCATTGCACCTGGATTCCATGGAGGCTAGAGTCTTCTTTCAGCCAAACACCATCACACAGTTTGAGGATGTCATCGCACAGTACCAAGCTTGGAACCAATATGTGACTAAGAAGCATCAAGTGGAAGTTGTTGAGCTAGAGTTTCCCAAAACTCAAGCATCATAGTATTTTTTCTTGTCAGGATATCAAGTTGTCTCTACCTTATTTTGTCTTATATGGGAATGAGTGTAAAATGTAATATTATTTGTACTTATTTGTAAGGTGAAACTTTAAGCCTTAATATTCAAATATGAAGAGTAATGATATAATATAATGAGTCATTTGAAAGGAGTTGAAGAGTCATGAGGGTAGTCCAAAGGTCACAAAGGGGAGTTGAAAGGTCATCCACCCCATTGTTATAAAGAGAACCTCATAACTCATGTAAAGGGGCTTTTGGGAGCCAAGATTTTGGCTATTATTAGGCTTTCGAAGAGCTTCAGATTACCGTGAGGAGCCTTGACTTCTCTGTAGCGTAGAGCGTGTATACTTCTTTGGAGGAGCAGGTGTTCTTGACTTTAATGTTTCACTATTGGGGCTACTAGTGGTCTACCAATGGTGTATGTATGAATGGAGCTTTCACTTATAATAAAAATCAAAGATGACACACTTTCATTGATATGTTGTGACTATAGTAGGACTGTAATTTCTTGTTTTATTTGCAATGTATGTTATTTGACTTATGCTTATGCTTATGAACTATTTCATTTTCATTTTTATGAATCTTGTTGAACGCGTGTTGTTGTATTAATTCATTGTTGTTAAGTTGTGGACTATTCTGCATATTATCTTGTGATGTCATTATGCTCGTGTGTTCCTTTCCTACTGTCTACTATTACAGGCTTCCAAGGGGCACACTTCCTTTTCCCTTTGTGTGTTGGAACCTTCATGCATCATACTTGACTTTCTGTAGGGTCACACACTTGCTCTCACCAAAGTTACCGTACTTCACTTTGCACGTTTTCACTGTCAAGGCATAACATTACCACCCATTTTTGGGGCTCCTACTCCAAATTATGTGAGGTCTATTTGGGACCTCATATCGTGGATATGCCTTGAATGTTGGTGGGTACAACACCATCAAGATAACCCTAGCTGCTTCGGCCTTAGTTTGTGCGACCCTTCATCTCTTTTTCTGTCACATTCTTTCCTTGTGGGTGTTGTTGTTGCCTCACAGTGCTCTATTAACTATGTTTTGGGTGTGTTTTTCTATCATGTTATGTTACCATGGTTTTCTCCAGAGTTAGTTTGCTTAAGTGTGTTGTTTTATAGACATCATGGTTAACCATGGTAAAACCTAGTAAACCATGTTTACCATATTTGCATTGCAAATTATCTATTCATATAAGTAATGCTACATGTTCACTTAGAGTATTAACTTTACCCACTTGTAGACATTGTGGTCAAGCATGGTTAGTCTTGGATGAGCCATAGTCAACCATGTTAATATTAGTAAACCATAGTCAATCTTAGCTAACGATGTTAATCTTAGTCAACCTTATTTAATCTCAACCAACCTATCAATCATAGTTGGCCACAGTTAACCATGGAAAACCATGTTAATCATGGGTGAACATGGTTTGAATGATTTGACCATGGGCGACCATAGTATTCTATGATAGATTATTCAAACATGATCGAAAATGGTTAAACATTATCAACCATAACCATCTCTAGTAAACCATGCCCATATTTTGTGATTTCTAAGGTATAGGGTTCATAACAAAAGCTATAGTAAAATATACTCGTATATTCCATTTGCATTCATTAACTACAAAAATTATTTGGCTAAAAATTTGGTGATGCTTCACAACAATATATGTTTTTAAATGGATTGAGTTGAGGTTGAAGGTAACCAAAACATAAATATCTATGTTATAACACAACAATTTCCATTGATGTGGATGTTTTATTAATGAACATAACTCGAGACAAATTTGAAATTATTGAAATTTTGAGATTTCGTAATGGGATTTTCTAGGAAAATACATTGACATCCAAAAAAGTAATGTAGTAGGGCACAAAAGCAATGAAATTTCAATGCAATAAATTTTATGATGAAAAGAAGTAGCTTTTATTTTTATATCTCTAAGAGATTAAAGAAAAATATAAAATATATTGCTTATATTATCAAAGTAAACTTGATTATAAATCCTAATCTATTCCTCATACATGGTGATGTGATAGAATATAAAACCTATTATTCATTTTATTGAAATAAACCTAACTATAAATCCTAATAACTCTTCATATATGGAAATTCCATAGAAACCACATGTATGCCACTGTAAAAGAAATGATTTTGTATTCTTCCATGTTTAGTTTGATATGTGAATACCTCACATGTAACATTGATCCAAGCTCTATAGGACTATCTCATCAATGTTGATGTTGAACTCACATTTATGTTGTTATTGTTTTGTAGTGAAATTGTAGAAATGGAATCATTTTCCTTATCTTGTAATGAAATATTTGCATTCATTTTCAGCTCATAATACAAAAACTAGTGCTTTGTGAAGCAAGGTCTAGATGTTTAGGAGAATGGCCATCAACGTTGATGTAGGAATATCCATTTCAGAATCAAGATTGAGGACATAAGATTTGAGATTGGATGAGAGGAAGATATGATTCTCCAATTAACTAGGAGAACTATTGTCAAGAAAAAATTGAAATGAGTCAAAGGATGATAGCTCTAATGCACGAGGGATTGACCCTAAAATATTAATTTCTAATTCATCTATATTTCTTAGAAAATTATATTATCCTTAGAAAATAAATATAGAAATTCTTCTATAGCATGAATTTTCATCATTCTCCCCATTTTCACTTGCTCTACTACCCATTATAGAAAGTGATCACCTACTCATCTTTTGGCATTGGCCATGATCATCTAATGGGTGAGTATTACATTGCTCTTCTCGATTATAATATTCAACAAACTGATGTTGAATATGTAGAATTTATTAATTAATGAACTGAGGAATGAATGGGAAATTAGATAGATTAAGGAATGAATTTGATGGATAGATGAATGAATGGCCAATTGGATGGATGAAGAAACGATTCAAACAAAAAGAAGATTATTTGAACCATCTGAGCAAAAAAAAAGGATGTTTATTATATTTTCTAAGTTTAAAAAATTAATCTCATCCCTTTATTTGTGTTGATGAAGAATAATATACCCTTATTACTAAAGATCATCCATAAATGTAATCTTTTTTATTCTAAACAGTAAAATGGTGCAGCCTCAATCTAAAAATAGTACACTCTTAACATAGTTAATTAATTATGTGTTATTTTCATATAAATGGATAAATAATGAAAAATATCTTAGGAAATATAGCTCCTTATGCTATTTTATTAGGTGAAAGTGGGTTTTAGTGTGTAAAACCCATACTGACAAGGTGTATTTGGATTATCTTAGCAACTTCGGCTAGCTGATCACTTTTTGTGTGATAAAAAATTGCCTCCTAATTTATGAGTCATAGGAGCATATCATATAACCAAAATTCATTGTAAATTTTATGTCATTGGGCACTAGAGGTGGTCAGAGAGAGAGAGAGAGAGAGAGAGAGAGAGAGAGAGAGAGAGAGAGAATATAATGAGAGTGCCAAATACTGAGATATATAGGTAAAGCAATGGGAGATATATAGGTAAAACCTTAGAAATATAGGATAGCTATGACTCACCAAAATGTTTGCATAATTTAGCAAGACTCATGGTGGTCTTGAATAGACTATGTAGCACATAATGATGAGTCACCTCTAATGCTTTAAACAAGAGCGGGGGGCGGAATGATGTTTCCATTAACTAAAACAAGTATAAAAGGTAGAAGACCCTCATGTGGTGAAATAAGAGTTTATAAGGGGGAGGAGTTTAGGGGAAAATGGGTTGTCAACATAAACATGTGAAATGTAGTTTATGTTGGATTTGATATGATGAAAAAAATGAATCCTAATCCAAAAGGGGTTGAATGACATTGAAACACAAAAGAAAAAGGATCAATGATGTTGGAGTTTCCATGCGAGGAAATATCTAATGCTTGATAGGTGACATATGCAATAAAATGGATGGATTGGTACATTTACCAAAGTGTAGGGATCCTTATGGTGATATACACTGAATGATTGGAAAAGGCAAGGAATAGGAAATGTTTCTTTTATATGAAATTCCATAGGGAATGGCCCCGAAAGAGATTATGTGTGCATGGTTAAACTGTTGGTAACAAAGCTACTGACTTAATGAGAATTGTAACCTCATAACGAGAACTATAGCTCAAAAACGCCCTATTTTTGCACGCAAAACATGAAAAGAAACCCTGAAAATGAGAAGTGTTGATTCCACATCAATTTTTTTGTTTTGTTAATATTACAAAACAAATAACAACGACACTAAAAATAATTTTTTTTGTGCAATAAACATGAAATAACACCACAAAATGAAAAGTGTTGGTGTAGCTTAATGTTGCTTCAACATTTTTTTGGGTTGGGGGGAGGGTGGTTAAAGTTCCAATTTATGTGTAATAAACATGAAAAACCACCCTAAAATTGAAAAGTATTGATGCTATATCAAAGTTTTGTTTGTTTGTTAAAATTCGATGGAATAATAGTAATCACATTAAAAAAGAATTATCATGACCTCAAATAACCTTAAAATTTCAATAGTTTCCAATGATCGCGTTAAATATAAAATAGCACAACTCCAAAAACCTAAAAATTCCAACAATTTTCAATCATGGCCTAAAAGATAAATATCATGACTCTAAAAACCCTTAAAATTTTTACATTTTTAGCCATGTTGTTAAATATAAAATATCACAACTTCAAAAAACCTTAAAGTTTTGACATTTTTCAACCATGACAATGAAACTAAATATCATGACTAAGAAAAAACCTTAAAAATGGATGACTAAATCTCAAAGTCGTTATGGTATAGAACTTTTAATACTATATTTTTCAATCTTAAAGGTATAACTCTTTTAAAATCTTAGCCTAAAACAACTTGACACATTGTAATGAAAATTTTAAAATCAATCATCAAATTGACACGCATTGGGGGTAGACTTGTTCCATTGCAATGAAAACTTAAAGGTTAACCATAAAATTAACACAGTGGGGGTGGACTTGGTCCGTTGAAACAAAAGCTTCAAAATCAACTATCAAATTGACATATATTGGGGTTGGGTTACTAGGTGAGCATTGACACAACCACTGCAATAAAAAGGTAAAAAGTAAAGAAATAGATAAATAAACAAAATTGATAAAACAATAGAGAACAAAACGTAAAAAAAAACAAAAAAAAAAACAAAAAAAAAAACAAAAAAAAAAAACAAAAAACAAAAAACAAAAACAAACAAACAAACAAACAAACAAACAAACAAAAAACAAAACAAAACAACCAAAAAAAACAAAACAAACTAAAAAAAATAATAAATAAATAAAACTAAAAAAACTCAAGTCCACAAAAATAATAAAATAACTTATCAAACATAAAAAAGCTATAAAAAATACCAAAAAAATCTTAAAAAACAATTTAAAACAAAAGAATATATATATATTCAAACGATAATTAAAAACTAACAAATAAAAATTTATTAAAAACAAAAAATAAAATGAATTAAATAAAACAAATTGAAAAAAATCAAATAACAAAAAGAAAAGAAAAAGGAAATATACAAATAAAAATATATTAAAACATTTTTTTATTTTCTTTTAAATTAACTTAAAAAAATTTAAATATTAAGTTACCAAACAAATTTTAAAAAATATTTAGATAAAATTAAAGAAAATTAGATTAAAAATTTGAAAAAACAATAATATATTCTTTAAATACATTAAAAAAAATAAAAACATAAAACATAAAAAAATATGTGGTGTTATAGTCGCCCCACCTGGTGCCAAAGGGGTGCGGATAGGGGGCTACAACGGTGATGACACTCTAACTGCCTTTCTCGGCTGAGAATCAATGAACCTCCCAAACAATGTTGTTTGGGCGGTTTCTTGGTTCTAGGAATTGACAAGCTACCGTATCGGGCGCCAAAGGGGTGCCCTGTTAGTGTTGGTGCTTGGTGGGGTGGCTCCTCTATTCCCAAAATCACCCAAACAATGTCTCCATTCGCTACAAATTTTGTTAAATAGTTTCTCAACCATTTTTGTTTTTCCTTTGTAGTGAAAATTGACCCATACAGCCTGAGTGTTCTTAACCTAGTCTCTAATACCATTCGATAACATCCCCATTTCCATCAACTAGGCATTTTACTACACTTGTTACCCTTCTAACCTTATTTTCTACAAATTTTACTTTTTATTTTGATTTTTGTACATGTGGTATTCATAACTAATGTTTTCTACCAAGTAATGCTCCCATGCATAGGTATACTATTCCATTATTTCTATGCATATGCAACAAACATAATTATATAATTTCTTATAAAGGAATTACAATTAGACATTTAAATTAATGTTTATAGAGGTGAACTAGCTTTGACTCCATGGGGAAACAATTTACCCAAAATATGTACATTTATAGTCAAATGGGACAAGGTATCAAACCCCAATAGTCTTCATCCAACAAGCTCACATCCCCCATCAACCCTACACCCAAGCAGTGCACCCCGTTCTCCACACATGGAGTCCCTCAAGCTATGCCACTACCTATAAGGTGTCTAACTCAACCATATAAGTATGTATCATAACCTTGTAGCTTTAGGAGTTCCTATTGGCCTCAAGGGTCTCTAGGTACCCTCCTAGCCGTAATATTATGAACCTGTCTCATTTGTCATAGGGTCATCCCTTGATTTCCATTAAGGTGTATAGTCCCTCTTCCACGATCAAATCCTGTAGAATTTTTGTTGCACGATACCAACATAATTACTTTATGTGCATGTACCTCTTGACATGGTACCCCTTAAAGCCACTTGATAGCCTTTAGTTAAAATAATTGCACTTTAATACTTATTAAGTGATACAAATCCCCCTTTATAACACAAATGGAGTTTTAGTCCAACATACTCTTTTCCTCTAACTTTGTATACAATAGCAATCTATTTTATTATAATGCATGAATCTTCTTATTTATAAAAATAGGCTCTCTAGCCTCAAAACATATAAAATCATTCACACATGAGCACATTGGCCCAAAAACATATAAACACACACGCACACACACACACGTGGGCATGCCAACCACAAAAGCAGTACTAAGCTCACCAACCTACTTAATATGTACCAATTCACTAGCCTAAGTTTTCAGTGTACATGTTATTTATAGTTTATGGGTTGAGTTGGGTTGTTACTCTCTCTCTCTCTCTCTCTCACTCTCTCTCCCACCTCCATCTATGTATTTATCTCCTTTCCTCTATCCTTCCTTCTCTCCCTCACTATTTTTCTCTCTCTCTCCCACATAATTTTCTCTCTATATTTCCCACCCCCATCTACCTCTACATCTACCTCTTTCCCTTTATCCTTATTTTTCTCTCTATCTCTCCTTTCCTCCCCATCTCTCTCCCCCTGCTCTCTCTCTCCCCCCCACCCGCTTTATTCATCTCTCACTCCCCTCTAGATTTGTCTCTATCTCCCTCTCTTTCTCCTGCTCTCTCTCCCCATCTCACCCCTCCCCCCATCTCTCATTCTCCCCCCTCCTCCCTTCCACCTCCTCTATTTCTCTATCCGTCTCTCCCCCACTCAATCCCTCATTAACAAAATCCCCCCTGCAACTCTCTCTCCCTATTTTTCTTTCCTCCAAGTATATCGCTATCTCCTTTCCTATATCCTTCTCTCTCTCTCCTTCACTCCCTTCCCTCTCTTGTAATAATCCCCTCCCACCCTATAATCTCTCTACCTCTCTCTCTTGCTCTATCTTACTGGTCCTCTCTCTCTTTGTTTCTCTCTATTTCTCTCCCGCAAACCCTCTCTCTCTCTCCCTTACCCTCATCTTTCAATCACTCTCTCCATCCCTCCATTAATCCCTCCTTGATCACATCCCCTTTCCAACTATGTATCTCTTTTCCTCCCTATGTCTCACATAACTCTCTCTCTCCCCCCCTTTCACCTCACTCACTCATTCATTCCACCCCATCTCTCACGCCATTTCTCTCTCTATCTATTTTCTCTTTATCTTCCTTTCCCCCTCTATCCCTCCCTCTCTCCCCCTCCTCTTTCTCTCTTTATCTCTCTCTCTACCCCTCCCCCTCCACCCAAAATTCCCCTCAACCATTTCAAATGTGTTTAAGTTCTTAGTTATGGGAATGCATGTGTTCTTCCAATGGTAAGAGTGTTTGTGTGTGTTCTAGAAACAAGGATGTGTACACATTCTTACCACTAGAAATAGGTGTGTTATTTCAGTTCTAGGAATGCACACACATTTTTTTGAATTTAAATTTTACCCAATGGGAAACTTGCATGCAAAATGAATTGTTTTCTTTGGATATACGTTAAAATTCACAAACTTGGTGGTTTGGGTTGCAAATAAATGAAAATGTCAGATTTTTTAGAAAATGTTTGTGTGTGTGGTGTTATTTCTAAATAGGCTAAGCAAATACATTTTCCATGAAACTATAGACTCATAAATTGTGTCTGTGCAGATTTTAAATATAGGATTTTTTTTTAATTAATAATGTTTACTACATTTAATACATTTTTTCTTTGAAACCTCAAGGGTTAGCTCAATTAGTCAATTTCTTTATTGGGAGGTCACGGAGTCAATTATACTCGACGCCCTCATGATTAGTGTTTTTTATAAGTCAGCGAGATGTGATCTTGAACATATTATGACCTAAAATATAAAAATAAAGTAGTGTTGATAATGTTAACCAACTTGTACGTAGCACTAACATAATGCTTTGTAATTTCAAAGATAAAATGGTCTTCTTATTTTTAAAAATATAAAAGTAGATCATAAATTTTGTAGAAAGAGTCGTGTACAAGAATTGTTAGAATTGGTTTTTTACCAACACTTCCTTTTCCAATGAGCTAGATATAGTGAGTTGTAAGCTCACATAGGGATTTCTATCTACCTTATTTTCATAATTATCTTTAACTGACACTTGGCATCCTCCATTGTTATATATTGGAGATCTTCTATGCGCATTTAAAATGTGATTAACACCATGAGTAATTGACACTCTTACATAATTTTAGAGTGTGTGTTTCTTTCCCTACTAATTATTTATTTATTTACTTTGAATGGTGTGTTGTAGATATATTATTTTATCCCAAATCTATAAATCTACTTGAGTAATGTGATTTTATATATAATTCTCTTTTCCTCTATGTAAAAGTATCTACTCAATTTTTTCTTAGGTTATTTCCTCCAAAATTGTTTATTTGTAGCTTTTTCCACTCTAGTTTATGATTATGCATGGATCTATTTAAGATGGTATCGAAGAAAGTTCTACATACCTCTTCTCATATTTGTTGATAAATCTAGTGGTTCACTTTTTACTTTTAAGATCCATGGCTTTCCTTGAATTTGATAGTATCCAATTTGAATATTTTTTGGTGCAAGATCGCTTGTGACTTTCTTTTTGGGCTAGAGTCTACAACCACCCCATTCTATATGTGTATTTATGCATTGATGGCTGATCTAAATGATGTAATTTGAGCTTTGGAGAATTCCTTTACTAGCCATATTGGTACCAATGGCTTGAAGGGATGTCAGCGAGGAAGAAATGGAGTTTCTTTTTACTTTGGAGATGTACGACAATAGTCCATTTTTTTACGAGGGTGATTTATGATTTTTACTATGGTGATTGCTAATGCAAATCCAAATAGTGAGCATGGATTCAATTTGTCAAAAGAAAAATGGAAAAAGGTGTGGTTAATTTCTTTCTTTATCCACATTAATAGTATGAGTGCTTTGAGTGAAGTTTTTTTGTCATTCAAATGTCGAATCCATAAAGGTATGGCCCGACTATTGAATTGGAGGTTTCGATTTAGTTGGCACAATCTTAAATTTCACTAGTTCAATGAATTATTAGAAGTGGTAATGCATTTTGTTGGAGTGTGTATTGGTGGGCCATATTTTTCACCAAGTTAATGAAGGAATATTATTTTCAAGGAGAAAAAACTTTCTATAAGGACTATTCATTTAAAAATTATTTAGTTTGGGGCAAAGATATTTAATAAGAAAGGATTACTTTGGCTGAGGATGATGTTTTTTTAGAATATACCTTCACCAGTATCATTTCATTTGCAAAAGGGTTTTATTAAAATATTAAAAATCATTTTTTAAATTGACTTATATTCTTGAAGTATTTAGTTCTGGAAAGGATATTGACTTTCAACCATTTACATTTTATATCTGAGTGAAAATTGTGGTTGATTGTAGCATTCAGATGTATAATTTTTCTTCCTTCAAATTGTTATAATGCACCATCATTATTTGTATTACTCGATATGCGCCCTTAGCTCTCATTAAATCTAAAGACTTTCCTAAGCAATTTTGGACACAAATGTATATACTTTCCATTTCTAACTTATTCATGTGGAAGGAGGTATAATTATGCAGAATATACTCTAATTATTCAATGCTAGTGGAAAATACTTTCTATCATTTTCTTTAGCAAATGCGTTTATCAATAGGGATACCTAGTAGGGGAAATGAACTTAACTCTGTTTGCTTGTTCAACTTATGGTTTTTTTGACATGGTTATCAAGATGGGAAAAAGATTGCAAGCATTTTGTGAGAAGAAGTCAGTTTAACAACTTCACAATGAGGCCCTTCATTTTTAATCCATCATTATTTTATTACAAAAGGAAAATTATATACTTAAGAATCGCTTCCAAAGCACTCTCGGTGACAAATTTAGGGAGGTTGATAATATAGATTTATCCATGGGAAAGTATTTCTAGAATATTGTTGATGAGTTTCAAGAAAAAAATGACTTCCTTCATGATTTGAAGGAGGAACTTGATTCCTTGTATTACTCAGAAAATTCAATTTTGAAGAAGAAAATTTGCAATTTCGAGTAAAAAAGTCAACAAGTTATGGAGGTCTTCTATTTAAAATCCTTACCAGAATTATTTCATGAAGAAGTAGACCCTCTTCAGGTATAGAATAATATATTCTTCTACCAATATCAAAATATAAAAAAATATTATGATTCCTTGTCACAAAAGTTGATTGAGAAGGATGAGCTCATTTAAGATGTGTAAGAGTGCAATAAGGACTTTCAATTAGAAGTTAATTTCCTTCAAAATGCTCAGAAGGAGAATGTTCTTATTGAGTTGTTAAGTTCATTTGTTGATGTTTCTAATGCTACTTTTATTTCACCTAGATTTGAAACATAAAACACCAGTTTTGGGCTTAATTACTGAGAAAAATGGGATATACCAAAGAAAGACTTGGGAAGATGATCCAGGTGGCTCCAGAAATGCTCAGAACTCAAAGAGGGCTAAGGAAAGTCTCAAAAAGAAATGGATTGAAATGAAACAAAAGATAGATCGAATAGCTTGTCACAATATTTCCAACGATGAAAACCACACATAAATATGAGTTGATATGCAAAAGTTATGGCTAGTCAAAGTTTTGGTCAACTAGGCCCACTAGCTAAATTTGGCAGAGCGCCAACTAAATTTGGAAGATAACTAAATATATCAGATAAATTTGGCAGCCACTAAACAGGTGACAAATTGAAACTTAATTGTGATGCTTTCCGGTTTTAAAAAAGGTTGGCATTGTCGTATTCTTAAAAAAAACCAGTGACCCTTAAAAACTGGTGTACAATTTTTGGCAATTGTGTTTTTTTTTAAATAGGGTGGCAAGCTGCCAACCCTACTACTCCATTGTTTATTATAATAAATAATAATTGTGGGTTAGGACCAATGGATTTGACCTGGGGCATCTCCCACAGCTTGTTACAACGACCTTGTCATATATTTGGACCAACAAGATTCCAACTCACACTAGCTAAGTGGCTAGCCTGCCAGTTGGTGTTCCATTCAAAATGATGGCCCGAAATACACATCAACTGCCATACCAACTCAAAAAAATGTGTGATAAATATGGAGTGGTAGTGGGTCGACCTTGAGACCTTCGCCTACCTAATGACCTGCCATTTGTGGAACAACTGGTGCACCCAACTATGGGACTTGTTTTCAATGCCGCTAAACTGGAATTTAAAAGCATAGTTTCATTTCATTCCACTAGTGAACAGAGGCCGAGTGGGGAAATGAGAGAGGAACCAAGAGCACATAGGCCAAGGAGTTCCTGTCTGGGAACATTTTTTGAGGCATAATATTCCATAGAATATGGTAGGAGAATATTCCATATTATAGAGGAATATTCTTGCAGCAAAATCTTGAGCAATCTAAGAGATTCCCTGGGGGCCAAATTTGGATAGTGGTAGAACCATATCAACTTAACACTCATTTTTCTCATATTTTCACAAAGAGCATCATGGTGAGATCAGATTTTTCATCTGAGAAGCCAAATTTTAGTGAACTTGTGGGAAGGAATATTTGAGATTCTTGGGGGTCCAAATTCTAACCAGAGTAGAAAGGGGTCAAGTTTACAGTCATTTTTCATGACTTTTTCCACGAATTAAATAGCGTAGTACATTTCTTCACCAGAGTTATGAATTTTTAGGCCATCCCTGGAAGTGGAGTTATAAGGCGCCTTTTTTATTTTGTATGCATTTTAATTTCCACTGAATATTAATGATAGAGGCCTGCCCACATTGAGCAGGACATGGAGACGTCACTGACATTGGGTGAAATTCATTATCAATTTGTGTGTGCCTTTGTTTCTCATGGTTTCCTTTCATTTCCGCTCATATTATTTGTATGCATTTTATGGTTACATGCTCTTTTACATGAAATTTTGAATGCATCAATGAAGTAAGAAAATGCAGATCAAGTTTGGTACCAGAGAAGCTATTCGATTGTTGTGAATTACAAGTGTATGGTAACCTGGGAAAAGATCCAAAGATGTGGAGGAAAACTTAAGTCCTTTGATCCAAAATTGGGGCATGCAATGTGAAGAAGGGAAATGGCAGATGAAGATGCTCGGTTAGAGGAAGAGAAAAATTATCGCAAGATCTTCTACACCATGGCAGAAAAAGTGGACAAATTATTTGCAGAATATGAGAAGATAATGGCGAAACGAGGGAAGAAAGAAAAACCATATGGTCAGGCCTCAATAAATCAAGGAGGAGGAGAAGAGCCTCCTAAACCCCCATCTTCATCTTCTAGAAAATTATTCACTTCTTCCTCACCTTCTCATCATTTTAGATGTATAAAATCTCACAAAAATCATTTTTTAAGTTAGATGTCAAGTTTGATTTTCCTACGTTTAATTGTGAATCTAATTCCGAAAATCTAGATAACTAGATTAGATAGGTTGAAGTGCATTGTTGCATACAACAAATCAAGGAAGATGAGGCCAAGTTCCAATTAGCATCCCTTCAATTGAGTGGCACTGCTCTCCTATGGTGGGAAGACAAGCTACAAAAAGGTGGTAAGAGTAATCATAAACTTCTTTCATCTTGGTCTGAGTTTGTTTTGCTTCAAAAGGAAAATTTTACCCATTGGGCTACACGCATAAGACCATGATGGAATGGAAACATATGAAACAAATTAAAGGTAAAAATTTTGAAAATTAAAAAAAATATTTTAGGACACAATCATTAGCATTGAATGTTCCATTAGACTCTTTTGAAATGATGATGAAATATATTGGCTCATTGCATGGTTATTTACATCATTCATTGTTATTATTTGATCATAAAGATCTTGATGAAGCTTGTGTGAAGGATACACATCTTGAAAGCAGGGGGAAGCATGAGAAAATGACCACCCAAACAGGACAGGAGAAACTAAGAGAAAGGAAGTGAATCCCTCTTGTACTCATTGTGAGAAAGAAGGGCATTATGAGGAGCATTGCTGAAAGTTGCATCCGAAACCATTAGAGGAAATTTCAGCCTAAAAGTTCCCATGAAATTTTCACATAATTTCCATGTTATTATATGTAAACCAATCAGAATCATTTAAATTTATAAAGAGGTACATGTAAATATATTGGAGGGAAAAGAAGAAAAACTACTTTCTTTTTTACTTGTATTTTAAATTTATCTCCTTATAGCTTTACCCAAATTTCAAGTGTAGACACTCGTTGGATGCCAAATTAAATTCCACATCCAACGAGTACCCATTACACATACTTTTTAGAAGCCCCACATTGATAAAAATGAAGATACATTAAAAACACGTGTTCAACACACTTTTTTAATATATCCTCAATTTTTATCAATGTAGGTCTTCTCAAAAGCATGAATAATGGGTACTCTACACTTGAAATTTTGGTAAATCGATAAGGAGATAAACCAAAAATATAAGTAAAAAGAGTAGTTTTGTTCTTTTCCCTTCAAAATTAATAGTTGTTATTATATTATTTTTCCTTAGGAGGCGACCTTTAGGCTAATATTTCCTCTAATGTTAGGCCAAAGAGGAATGGAAAAAACAGAAGCAAAAGACAGTTGCTATTGTGCAAAAAGACCAAGAATATGAATCAGAGGATGAAGGGATGATCACAGTTGCAAGATTTGCAGGTGTTGGACCAATTGACCTGGGATATAACTCAAGTGATGAGATGAATATTGCAACTCTTGGGATTGTAGAAGATGGACCTATTGACTTAGGTTTCGATTCAGGAAATGAGACAAAGATTTCAACAGATGTTGCGAAAAAGACGAGAAGGGCACCAAAGACTGCATGGCTCCAAGAACTTAAGGAGATCAGCCAAATCATTCAAGAAAAGAATGTTGAATGAAGGATACTCTTCCAAGAAGAAGAGGAGGAAAAAAAAAGGTTACAACATCAGTTACAAGCCAAAGAGGAGGCATTGGAAAAATTGCAGTATAACAAACCTGGGGTAAAAAGTGATTCTTCAATTTCATGCTCTCTTTATGATGATTATTTAGCTACTTTTGAAAAACATACTATAGGAATTGGTTCAAAGTTGATGAAGAAAATGGGTATAAAGGAAAGGGCCTCGATACTAATGGCCAAGGAATTATGAATCCCATCAAAGTGGAGGAATTGCCTTGCTATGTAGGACTTGGTTATGTCAGAAAGGAGGTTAGCGAATTCTCCAAGAAAACTAGTGACCAATCAATGACAGATGATGGGAGCACATCACAACGTTCCATTGATAATGAGGATTCCACAAGAATTTATTCTCATCAAGAAAAATCATTCAAATAAGGAACGCAAATTTTGGAGGAAGATAAATCATTGTAATCATTGTAACAAGGATGGAAATTAGAAAGCCGCATGTCAGGTAGTCCATGACCAGAAAGAACATGTGAATGAAGACATAATAATCAGTGAAGAAAGCTAGCTACAAGAAGAGAACCCATACACCTGGTTGGGCAGAAAATGGGTAGCAATTTTAAGTAGTTGATTTTGGCCACATTTGTAATCACATGTTGTGAAATTATTGTAAAAGTGATGATGTGCTTTCCATCACTTATGTAAAGAAACATGATGATATTCTTTTGGCCTCTTTGTTGATAGTTGGGGTATTGGTTTTTGTTGTGATTCCAATTTAAAATTGACCAGAGAGTGCGTATTTTAAACTCTTGGGAAGGATGGGGTTTTCTTGGGTCTTGATTGGTATTGTATTAAGAACATGTATCTTAGACTTTAAGCTTATGTGATAGTTTTTTGGGGTAGCATGATCCGGATTCACCACAGTATTATGTTCATTTTGTTGACGTTTTGAATCCCAAAGGGGGTCCATCATCAGGACCTTTTTAGAATATGAATGATAGTTTCTTGAGAGAAGAATCTTCTGACCAGAGTGTATATATAAACCTAGAAATTGCTAAATTTTTAGAAGCTGACCTTTTTAATTTTTAGCTATTGTAATAATTTAATTTAATTATTTTATTTTAGTTTTTAATTATTCTAACTTTAATTGTTCTATTTGTTTTAATTATTTGATTTAAATTATATGTTAACTAAATTAATTAATCATCCCTTAATAAATAAAATTGATTAATACTAATTGTAAGTTTATTTTTATAATGTAATGTAATCTGATTTCTTTTATTATTTTCATAATTAGTTTTTATTTTATCTTATTTTATTTTATTAATTTTATTTATTACTAAATTACTTAATCACTTAATTAACCTATAAACGTCAAGTATTAATAAAGATGCAATTTTTTTTTTTTAATTTTGATTATGGGTTAGTTTTATTGTTTAATTAGTTTCATTTTATTTAACCTAAGTATCTAACAATATAAGTTAATTCATATAACTAATTCATAAATTAGTTTAATTAATTAATTAATTAATTTATAGTTTTTCTTTTCTAAATTTTTATTTAATTTATCTTATTCCAGTTGATTAATCCTAGGTATAATAAAGGAATAATTATTTAATTGATTCAATTAATTAATTAATTTGATTTTGATTTATTTTGATTAATCTTAATTTAATTATTTTGATTAATTTAATTTAATTTAATTTAATTTAATTAATTTATTTCATAATTATTTATTATTATTTCTATTTTTTATTTATCTTCCAATGTGAATTTTATTTAACCCCACTATCTATATTGTTAAATAAGTAAATTATTTTATTTTAATTTATTTGATTAATTAATTAATTTAATTACTTTTATTTTAATTAATTGATTAATTTTATTAATTTTTTTTCATTAGTTTTGGGGAGACCAGTGATACTATGTTTCTAAAGGTTTGGGGGATTCATTTGTCTAATAAGGGGAAGCCAGTTTCCACTAATCTCACTCCCATTGTCCCTGTTGAGGTTCTGAGGAAATTTCATAATTTCGATGGCCTCTCTGATTTTTCTCTTTTGATAATGGTCCTCTCTTGCAATTATTTTAGCATCTTCTAAACACACATGATGTTTGGTTTTGGATGAGTGTTCCACAAGCGTTGATGTACGGGATCTCCCATTCCTTATATCTGCTTCGTGTTCTTTAAGTCTTATTTTCAGAGATCGTCATGTTTCCCCAATATAACCCTTGCCACAGGAGCAATCAATCTTGTATACACCCTTGAGTTGTTGATGATATATGTTATCCTTGATTGGCCTCATTATTTGCCTTATTGTTCTACACGTTGTACACTGAGTGTTTATGTCCTTCTTTCTTAAAATTTTTTCAATTTTATCTGTAATCCCCTAGATGAATGGAAGGTATACTTTCCCACTATTTCCTTTCTTGTTTTCCGGAGGACTCTTGGAGATGACCTTATCCAAAGCTCTTTTTATAGCTTTCTTAATATTGAACCCTTTGTATCCTAAGTTTTTGAAGACAGAGGTTAAGTGTTCAATTTCTTCATTTAGGTGATTAGAGTCAGAAATTTTGAGAACCTGTTGTGGTCACCAACAACCCCCCTCTTTGTTTGATATTAGCAATAACACCAAGCAAAGGGGGACCCTTAAAAAAATCCAAAAAATATTTTTATCAAAATTTTTGTATTTTAACTCCCTAAAGCTAGATCGCATTGCGAAGAGAGAGTGAAGCGTTTCCTATGCGCATAAATAAATTGCGAAGAAGTGACGCGAAATTCATCGCATCGCATATATTGAAAGCGCTCTTAAATGAAAAATCTTAAGGAATCGCCGACAGCCGATATGCGATGTCGCATATCGCAACATCGCATAAGCAACACACAGTGATTGAATGAAAAACGCGATCTGCGATCTTACAATCTGCGATCTTGTGATCTGCGATGAATGAGACTATCAATTCCTGCGATGACACTTCTTGACATCGTAATCCTTGATACTGCGATGCGAATCACAGAAACCACTCATCGCAAGATTTCCTCGACATAGTCTGTAAACCCAAAATTGAGCGCACACCTTAAGGGAAATTAATGATTGTACGCCTGAGTATCCAAGAATGATTGTGTCGCATTTTTTGAAGAGTCAAGTCATTATGAGTGTCATGATTATGCATTCATTAGAACTTAAAGCTTTCATGTCAATCTTTTCGTCATTTCTCTTTTCCTTTGCGTAAACTGTAAGGCAGCAACTAATATAAATCAATATGCAGGAAACATCTAAGGAAAAGGGGAAAGCGCCAATACTAGGAGAACAGAGAGGAGATGCCTTCAAAAATGGTTGCCGCATGCAGCAGGACCACGGATTCCAGAGTATCACTCAACAGATACTGATAGAAATAGACTATCCAAGGCTCAGAGTCAAAGGCGCAGAAAAGCGGCATGTTTACAAAAGATCCTGAAGCTCAGACTGGGTAAAGCAAAAAGAAAAACGCTAAAGAGGGAGGACGCTCCAGAAAAGCCTGGAACAAAGAACGGAAGCAATTTTCAATACAGAAGATTGTTCAGGCAACGAAATCCCTAACTCATTGAGTCATTCGTACGGCCGGAAACCGAAATAGCAACAACATAATCAGTTTGAAAGAAATGTGGGTTATACTAAGTATACACATAGCGAATACACCCAGCCAGAGGAAGACTTTCGAAAATATCTTCTAGTTTGTCAGAAAGAGGTGCCAGCTCTTGTTATTTCTACTTTTATCGCTCGAACGAAAGGAAAAGACAACCAGCCGACTCTTTCCAGGCGAAAGTTGCATTGCTTATAGCACTAAGGAGCAGATACAGAAACGGTTAGAAATTAGATTCAATTTTTAGAAATAAATTTGTTTTAGTAAAATGGCGGTCATTTGAAGCCATTTCCTAAATTTGTGTAATTAAGATTAATTAGTTAGTAGTATTTAACCCTTCTCATGGCATTTGGAGAAGGGTCCGGAAATTTGTCAAAAAAATTGTCCTCAGAACATGCACTTTTGCACCCTCGGAGGGGGTTTTTGATGAATGGATGGATCGAGATTTATTTATGTTTGCATTTTAATGTCTGCTACTAATGTTGCAATTCTGTACTCTTAGTAGATATTAGAACAAGTAGAGATAAATCGTTATTGCTTGAAGTTTGTGAGTGAAATCAGTCATAAATGGTACTTTTATCTCTTGACCAATTTCTTCTTATATTCTTAGAGTGATATGCAGCTGAGTTGTTTATATGTTAATGTATGAATGTGTGGGTTACCATTTGGCACTTCTGTACGGTGGAGTCATTTATTTGTGCTTGACATATGAATAACTTATTATGCGATATGTTGTTCACAACTGTTTTGCCTAACTTTTTATGCAGAATGTTTTATCTTAATTGATTTCTATTCTTATGATAGTTGAATGATCTTTATTACCAGTTATTGTTCGAAATCGTTTTAGATCGCATAATAGAGGAAATCTACCCCGGGTTAGCGTAGATTAGATGTGTTGTTTTTGTTAGATTACAATAGCATAGAGTCAGTTTAGAAGTTAGAATTAAATTAGCTTAAAATACTTCTAGATTAGCATCATCAAACTCTACACACACACACACCCCTTAGATTGGGAAACTAGTCCCATTATCCCTAGTCGGACCCGCTATACCAAACGGACAAGTAGCTGCCAACCAAGTTCTGGACCGGGTGGGTATCCCCCTTGTTGTTGACCCGATTTCAGGGCCCTCAACAGAACCCTAATAGCCAGAGTGTTTAAAATGCATGATTTCTGGGAGGGATGATGGTATGAGTCAGCATGAAGATAGCTTTTAGTATGTGTTTTCTTCCTGTAGACATGGTGTCCTAGAGTACCATCCTCTTTTCTACTAATCAGGACATCTAGAAATGGCATTTTACCATTCTCTTCAAGCTCCATAGTAAACTGGATTTTAGAAGATATAGAGTTAAGATGTGTTTCGGGGAAAACTAGTGTCGATTCGAACTGCTAGTCCCACTAAGATGGGTAGCTGTCTTAGAAACAAACAATGAAAGCCTTTCGAGAGTTCCTTTAAGTGTGATAGATTAGAGGGAAGAAAAGAGGACCAACCTGGATCTTCCGCTTTGATCCTAACTTGATTTCTCTTTCCCTTGATAGAATTTGCCACTCCTCTCCTACTTGTCCCACTTCAAAGAGTACCTGTAGAGTCAAAGTAACAGAAAACCATCAAATCATCTCCATCTAAAACATCATAAACAATGCGGAATCAGAAACACATTGACCATACAATTACATTCATAAACAATAAGGTTCATAAACACATGATTATATGGAGGAAAACTCAAAGAACTTTATTAATTGTGGAAGAGAGGATTACAACCCAGCTGTCTGATCTAGCATCATCCTCCCAGTGTAGAAGCCCTCTTCACCTCATGAACAAGCAAATCACCCAAAAATGCAATGTCTCTTCTCACAGATAAACCAACAACACTTCCTTACAAAATACAAAATTCCAGCCTCCAGATCTCTCAGATGAGGGATCCATTTATAGATGTCTTGCAAGGGTGTGAGTCAGCTCTGGGTTTTTTATTAGTGTCATTCCATTGATAGTTCTTGGTTCCACTTGGAGATTTCTTTGATCTCTTACTCATCACTAGGCGAATTCAGAGAGGCAAGTGTCACAGGAGAAGTTTCTGGAAGATTCCATGATCATCCACTTAGCAAACTGTCTCTGCCATTTGTCTATTCTCGCTCATCGCACCCCACAGAAGGCCATTTTAGTATGCATCACACCTGGCTAGTTTGGCAGCCAGTATGCATCACACCTTGACCATGGAGAAGTCTGTATGGTCCCGTTTTGGCTAGTTCTGAGTAGTTTTTTAGGTGGAACTTCTGGGAAATGATGTAATCAGCTGACCATGATCCTTTAGGGTATGAAACAACACTTTTAGGGACTAAGGATCCCTTAGTTTATGGACATATGAGTTTGGGGTTGCAGTCCCCAAATATGTCTATAATAGTTGCCCCCTAAAGCATGAGGTCATAAATCTTCTGATGTCGGGTGAAATGCTTTATCATGAGGATCTGAGGTATTCATACTAGAAGGTGACCTGTATAAGATACAATACAATAAAATACATCATCATCATATTATTTTCATGATCTAGCTGAGGCAGGCATTCCCATGCTCAGCTTTATAAATTCATTTTCATGTACATAGGACAGACAATCGTCTACTATTGTAGACTGGTGATTCTTTGCATGCAGAGTCATCTTCTTCTGCTTAGATGACTATCTGTGTAGATTCTATGCACATTTGATGTATTTATGTTGCTAAATATATCGTAGCCAGGATGGATGAAACTAGATCCGGGGTCTTCAAAACTCGTTCAATCTTCGTTCAATGTACAGGTCGATCCATGTGAAAAGATGTTTTGAAGTCGAACATGGAAAGACATCACCTGATTACGAGCCAATAATGTAAGTTGTTAAAAGACACGAGAGGAATCACCGATAATGATGATGAACCTCAAGGTACTACAATACAATTCACGTGGTGCGAATATATGAGTCGATGTTGAACACCACGCAAAATCTTTTGGTTGAAGGCCATTGATGTAAACTTGTCGCCGGAAGTGAGAAACTTGCCATTGAGGCATGCAAGCTTCAAAGTACTGAAAGGTTTGTTTCTAAGTCAACTTCTTGGATAATGAGATGATGTCGACAAGAAGTGACCTATCATAGGAGGGCCTTGATGTATCCCACATCTACGATGTGAAATAGAGCAAATGTTTTTTTTGGAGGTGAAAACGATCTGATGATATAAGTTTCAGGAATGGCGGTCATGAAAAATGAAGGGTGGAGGTATTGCAGTGGATGAGGCGTTTGCCGGATGGTGAATTATCTGAATGACTTCTCTTGAACATGTCGGTGACACTGATATGGATTGGTAGCATTAATCCCATGGATGGCACACAGGACCAATAGTGAGGGTGAATGGAAAAACCCAACCCAGCTCAATCATGGTGATGGACTGAAAGTGTCATGTTCAAGAGCGACCTACTACCAATAAAGTTCTTCAAGTTTTCTTCCCTTTTTCCCTAGTCATTTCTGACCAGTACCTCTTTATATTTGTCAAGCTTGAGGAGGATAACATATGCTTGGTCTGTAATTTTCCCTTCGGGCAAACCTGTCGCTTTGTGTTTAGCGAGCCTAGCGTCAGTGAGACTTGTTCTTGTTTGGGTGGACAAGTTTGTCGCTATTGTTTTAACAAGTTTAATGAAAAGGATAACTCAGTCATTTTCATGTTTAGAGAGTTTGAAAAGGGATGAAAAGGAAACTCCAACTGTCCTTTTTCATGTCATAATCCGTTAAGTTCAAAAAATTATAAAATAATATGAAAGGGATGACTTTTTGATCGTTTTAACGAGCCGATAAAGACAAGCGCTCGATCTTTTTGTTTAATAATCCCTTAGGTCCAAAAAGATTAAAATATATGGGAGGGATGGCGTTCCCCTTACTTTAACGAGCTGGAAAGACCAATAGCTCGACAATCTTTTTATATTTAACGAGTCTAAAAAGAGTTTAAAAGGGACTCGTTTTTTAGGAATGAGTGGTATTTTCAGGTAGCAACCGGTTCCAAGTAAGTTTGGAACTTCTTAAAACATTGTAGTGTGAAGAGGGTGGCAATCAGAATCACTCGTCGCAACTGTTCCTTAACAGGGTAAACAATCAAGTGGAAGCGTATGGTCAGCCAAATGAATGGAGGGGACGATAGGAACACAACCAAGGTTTAAAAAGGTTGATAGCAAAGTGATCACAAAGGTTATTTACCAAATGTGGTTTCATTTTTTAATGAGCTTGAACGAGGAGAAAACTATGCTTAGTGCAGGTTGATTTTCTAACGAGCTTGAACCTTGCGGGAACATTTCTCTTACCAGTGTTTTGATAAAGTCCCTTGGTAGATTTATCTTTTAATGAGCTTGAACACTACTATAACATGTGCTCATTGCCTTTTTATGCAGGCTAGAAATGACCGAGCTAAGAGGTTAAAGGATTGAGAACCTACAAACTAAGAAAATCAAAGGGCGTTTTTCACTTAGATACAAAGGTTTGCATGCTCCCAGGTGTTTCAGTAAAAGGAGAGTTTCGAGGTTACCAAATGGAAGTCCCTGCGGTTAGGCAGTACTGTTTCTGTCGGTAGACAAAAACTCTTCCTTGGCTTTTTCCATTGAAATAGACAAAGTTGAGTGGTGTGAGCTTCCAATCACATAACAAACAAGGAAATAAGTGTTTCAAACTGATCACATGACCTATACGGGAATGTTTCTTTAGTCCAAGCATTATGACCTTTCAAGAAAATCTCCCTTTTCCTCCGGGTTTGCCTACTGAAGCAGACTAGGGTGCATGCGCCCTAAACTTCAGAACATTCACCGGACTACCCATGGTAATTAGGTGGATGGAATGAAGGTTGAAGGGGCATTATTGATGGAAAGAGACCATTTAGGGATGATGGTTGATTCATAGCTGTGTTTGAACCAGGGAATGAAAGCTGGTCGACAAGTTGCACCAGTTTTCCTTCATGTGGAAAACACATCACTCGAAAGAATGTGGAAACAATAGCTTCCATGCTATATATGTAGTCATGTCCAAGGAGTAGATTGTAATCTAGTTGCAATTGGACTACCATCACATTCAAATGAACGACTTTCTTTCTCAAAGTTATTGGCAACTTTGGAAGGATCCCTAACGGTCGACTTGTTCCTTTGTTGAAGCCTGAAAAAATTTATTTTTCAGGCAAAAGCGAAGGTGAACCAAGAGATTTCCAAGTAGTTGAGTAAAGGATACTCACTGTAGCCCCTTCATCTATGATAGTTCCAGACATGATCATTTTGTAAAATTGTACTATGATTCGGAATGGTACACTAGATGGAAGTCGGGGTTTTTCTAGTTAATTCTAATCAAAGAAAACGACTAGATTGCTCGGAGGAGGTACCGGATAAATGTCCAGATAAATCTCATAAACTAGGGGGGTCTCTTCCTATTGTAAAGGAATGGGTGGATTGCCCCTAAGTTCATTAGACTCTGTATCAACAAAAAGAGTTTGAATGTTATCATTCTCATTCTCTTTGGAAACTGTATCATCCGAAGGCGAGCCTTATGAAGGTAAGACTGGGTCGATTTCCATCTTGACCAGTTGACTTTGGTTCGATTTGGACTCAGAAGGTTCACTTTCAATGATAGGCGATTCGATTGAAAATTGAGTTATGTCAATCGGGTTCTCAACTAGTGAAGGACTTGGTAAGAGTTGCCTGTATCTAGGTGGAAGTTGCTACAGTGAAGTAGGACAGTTATCCAAAGTGCTTTTGGCTTCATCTAGAAAAGGACAACGGTGAAAAGTATGATCACCTTCACATAACCTACATGGAAATTTTACTTTTCCTTTTTGTCTATTGACTTCGTTTTCACTAGTTGATGGTGTGCTGTCATCCTGACTGTTAGAGGTTGATGACATTGAATGGTGCAAATGGGGAGACCATTCTCTCAAGATAAGCAGGATGCAAGGGAAATCTCCATGGTAATGGCTCCCCTTGTAAATTTCTCATGGAGTTTTTGGTTTGGAAAGTTTAGTGTGCGGAATTTTGCCAGATGATGCATGGTTGTTCCCTTGTTTAGATGGATTCTTCTTCTTCTCCTTCCCTTTCTTTTTCTTCTCAGCTACTTGGTTTTTAGTGTCACTAGTTTCACCAAGCAAAGAGGAAGAAGGGGAAGGAGAAACAAACGAAGTAGAAGGTGAAGGAGTAACTTCAGTATCATCTAGTCATTGATTATATTGTTGAGGAATTACGGTGTTTTGAATGACAGAGGTCGAGCAAAGCCATACTGGTAGGCCGATTGTGATTCCTGGAAGGGACAATGTAGCCATATATGGAGAACCAATATCTCCCCAAGAGGAGAGAGGACTAGGATTCCCTCCAAGAGGGATTCCTTGATTGGTGGATTCCATTATCTCAACCTCAGATCAACGAAGTAACATGGATGTTATTCCGATTTAAATAAATTTTAAGACACTTTAACGCAACTTACTTTTTTAATTTTTAAGATTCAAGAAAAAGCTAAAGGTGACTCTATTCGCCTTCGATTTTTAATGAGCCTGCAGTGACAAGTGCTCCAATGGACCTTTTCTTTTAAGGAGTTGAAAAGGAATGAAAGTGACTACTCTGGAAATATAGATAGAGGGATTACCAAACAATTGCAAAACTATAAAATACACCTTGGTGATAAATGATAGAGAAATTACCAAGGAATTATGTACGGTAGTCAATATTCCCGAATGCTGTGTTCTGTGCATTGTGATCGATAGGGCGACAGACAAAACTTCCTAAGGATAAAGGATATCAGCCTATTGTGGTCTCCCAATATATACTCGACAGTATGAGGAGCACAAGTCCGTACTGGAACTTGTTGTATCAAAGAGGAGGAATCACCCAACCTTCCATGAAAATGATAGTTACCAAGTTTTACGACGCTAGAAAGAGTCTCTAGCCTAGACTTCTAGATGTGTTGTGTTAGGTTCCAAAGCATTTTTATGTTCATTGAGATTTATTTTAGAGTTGATCTTGCTTAGAAGTTTGTATTTCAAGGTTCACTGCGTGATGTAGACGTAAAATTCCTAAATATGTAATCTAAAATTATAGACAGTAGTTTCTGTTCTTTTAGCAATGAAAATCCTAGCTACAAAGGAAAGAAGATTATGATTTTCTTTCAGCGGAGAGCATAGAGCACACACTAAATGCACTTTCCTAAATCAAATTTTGCATGCAGTCCAAATGCAAATGCACATGCATGTATTTGTTTTCTGCTTCCTTAATGTGTGAATGCCAAAAAGGAATGCTAAGTACAGATCTGAACTATTTTCTTTTAAAGCGACATTTCTAACAATTTCTTTTCAAAATGAAAGGAAGACTAACACAACACTTTTCAATTTTGAATTTGAAAACTGTTTTCGACACTTCAAATACTAATAATTCAAATCAAGCACAATGAAAAAAGTACAATCAACTACCTAGAAGAGGAAGACTTTACGACACTCTTCTTTTGATTCAAAATGATAATTACGACACTTGCATCAAAACGACAGTTCGATTAAGCCACTTTCGACAAAGGAAGACTGTAAATGATTCAAAAATACACAAAAACATTTACAATTCCTAACAGACGGAGGCTGAAATATGTGAAGGAAGAAGGTTTCAACAAGAAGATACTGATCATGAATAGCAAAACTACTGAATAGAGCTGAAAACAAAGAAAAAAACCAACTCTCGGAGAGAAAAAACAGTATCAATCAATCATCGCACCTGCAACACAGGGAAACAGGGATGCATCTCACCTGCAACACACGAGAGGTGCAATGCATCTAGGTTGCACAGTTACAAATAGTGTGATGGACAAGGTAGCGAAACTGAGCTTGGTTTTTGCTCAAAATTTGCAGCTAAGTTCAGTGATTTAGGCTGAGTTATGATGGACAGTAAAAACAAAGCATAGGAGTAAGATCTTATGAGGTTCAGAGCTACCACAAGGGAAGTTGGAATGATTTGTAAGTCAGGTGTTCAATTCAGAAACTAACCTAGATATTGACTGTAGTAGCATTCATCTTATTTGCAATTACATAGAAAAGACGTTTCGAAGGCTAGCTAGCTAAATTCAGGCTCCCTTTGTAGTTTATAAAGCAAACAAAAAACAAACAAAACAAACTATTTGTTCCCTGGTGGAGTCACCATTTTGTTTCAGGGAAAACTATTGTTGATTCAAATTATTAGTCCCACTAAGATGGGTAGCTATCTTAGAAACAAAAAATGAAAGCCTTTTGAGAGTTCCTTTAAGTGTGATAGATTAGAGGGAAGAAAAGAGGAACAACATGGATCTTCCACTTTGATCCTTGCTTGATTTCTATTTCCCTTGATCGAATTTGCCACTCCTCTCCTACTTGTCCTGCTTCAAAGAGTACCTGTAGAGTCAAAGTAATAGAAAACCATCAAATCATCTCCATCTAAAACATCATAAACAATGCGGAATCAGAAACACATTGAACATACAATTGCATTCATAAGCAATAAGATTCATAAACACACAATTATATGGAGGAAAACTCAAAGAAATTTATTAATAGTGGAAGAAAGGATTACAACCCAGTTGTCTGATTTAGTGTCATCCTCCCAATGTAGAGGCCCTCTTCACCTCATGAACAAGAAAATCACCCAACAATGCAATGCCTCTTCTCATAAATAAACCAACAACACTTCCTTACAAAATACAAAATTCCAGCCTTCAGATCTCTTAGATGAGGGATCCATTTATAGATGTCTTGCAAGGGCGTGATTCAGCTTTGGGTTCTTGATTAGTGTCATTCCACTGATAGTTCTTGGTTCCACTTGGAGATTTCTTTAATCTTTTACGGGTGAATTCAGAGAGTCAAGTGTCACAAAAGAAGTTTCTAGAAGATTTCATGATCATCCACTTAGCAAACTATCTTTGCCATTTGTCTATTCTCACTCATCACACCCCACAGAAGGCCATTTTAGTATTCATCGTACCTGCTAGTTTGGCAGCCAGTATGCATTGCACCTTGACCATGGAGTAGTCAGTATGGTCTAGTTTTGGCCAGTTCTGAGTAGTCTTTCAGGTGGAACTTCTGGGAAATGATGTAATCGGTTGACCATGATCCTTTAGAGTATGAAACAACACTTTTAGGGACTAAAGAGCCCTTAGTTTATGGACATATTATTTTGGGGTTGCAGTGCCCAAATATGTCTATAACAAGATGAATGAAAAAATTCTCTAATTTAGCCTTGCCATGAATCCATTTTAAGTTGCTGTCATCAACAAATCTTTTCGACCAAGTTGGTTTCAAAGGATATGAGTCAAGGGATTTTCTTTCAAAGTACTCCATGTATAAGTTGGCGACAATAGGTGAGAGCAGGGAACCCATGGCGACTCCTGATATTTGTTCATAATAATGGTCTTGAAATCTGAAAAAGGTGGACCGTAAAAAAAATTCTGCAAGTTTTGTTGTTTCGGGATTGGTGGCTATCTTTATAACATGAACAACTTCATCTAGAGGAATCTTTGTAAACAAGGAAATCACATAAAAACTTACTAGAATATCATCCTTATCCACCCTTTCATTCCTAATAAGAATGTACTACAGGTTTGTACAAAGTACATGTGTCATTTCATCACTTATGGCTCCAAAGAAAAAAGGTGAAGGAGAAGGAAGTGTGGCACGTTAGGGAACTTGTTGTGCAGATGAGGGAGTACCATAGATTTCATATTGTGTTCATTCTCTTAGAGGACAAAAGTCTCCTTGGTGAGGAATGATCTAGGTGGCTCCATAAACTCTTAGAAGTCAAAGAGGGCTCAAGAAAGGCTAAAAAATAAAATTCCTTGGATTAAAATGAAACTAGATTCAGATCGAAGATATTGTCATAAGAATTCTAATTGCATAAACAACATATCAATCTGAGTTCTTATGCAAATGTTATGGTCAATCAAAGTTTTAGTCAACTAGGCCCACTAGCTAAATTTGGAAGAGTGCCAAATAAATTTGGAAGAAAGCTAATGAATTACCCTCCTCCCAAATTTACCCAAGCTAATAGATCCACTGGGGTAAAAATGTGATGAAGAGTTACTAAATATGATTCAAATCCCCATGTACAGTTAAGGAAGTAGAACCGACAAGACAAGACCAGTATGACCTTCCTCAAAAGCTATAGAACCTTCAAGAGCCAGCTAGCCCCTTCGAGTTTCCAACCCCTAAGACAAGTTGTGTTCTAACATATCTAGAGCCCAGTCACACTAATGAAAAGCCCTTCATGCAGCTGAAACCCTCCATTCACATGCACAACCCTACATCTATGCAACTACAAAATTTTCCAGACAATGTTTTGCCAGCAACCCTCGATACTGAGCCACTTTTTTTTGGCCAAGAGTGAGGCCTCTGCCAAAAACTTCATGAAACTTCAAAAAATTATTGATAACAATTAAATAAGGCTATTAATTTAAATACTTGAGCAAGGACATGACCTGACCCCTACCAGTCACAATAGGAATTTCATCAAACATATCACAACACATGCAATGTTTAGGTCATATTACACATATGAGCATAGAGGTCTCATATTAGAATAATCAAGAAGGACTAATGCCTCCTCATAAAAGATGAAAGATCATCTATTTTTTACCACATTCATTAACATATCATCTACTAATCAAAACATGATGAGAGTCATAACTCAAGTCTGTCATGAACCATGTTTATAACCAACATATAACCAAGAGAATAACAATGATAGAAAAACCATTAAGATCACATAATAACAAGTACATTTACCCATAAAACACCAAATGAAAAGATATATTATTAGCATATGAAAAATGTGACCAGGTCAGGGACTTCCACATACCACCAAACCATAGATTAGGTTGAACCAAAAATTTCTTTAAACCAATCAGCCTTGTGCTATATTCCAATAATGAATATGGGATCTCATGGAATAAACCAAAAAAAAACAAACCAGGGCTTCTAGAGACCCAATCATGTCAAAACTCAACTAGTGATTCCACCTCATGGTCGAACGTTACTAATCACCACCAGATCAGTTTGTACCCAGGTTGTCTAGGGCTCTAGAGCATTTGTTCCAACCAAGGCTTCTAGGACTAGTAACTCAACTCACGATTGTTGCTAGTACTCCAGAGAATTTTTCCAACCAAGGCTTCCAGGACTAGTAACCCAACTCACCAAGGGATTCCAAAGCATTTTTCCAACAAAGGCTTCCAGAAATATTAAATCAACCCAAGTTGTTATAGGCCTTCGAGAGCATTTGTCCAACCAAGGATCCGAGGAACTAGTAACTCAATCCACAACCATAAGGAACATGAGAATTATCCATAAAAACAAAGGTAAACCCATGACACCATGGCTATCCAAGAAATGGAAAGGTTAGGCAAAATTGTTGTCAATCCAGGCAACCCTCCATGCCAATGAGAAATCACAACGAAGAAACTGCATGCATGTGTCATGCATGCCAAAAATAGCAAGGAAATCATACATGCAACCCAATGCCTGCAAGAATAACCCATTGTAGTTGTTGATCCCATTGTCCTCTTATGCTTTCATGCTTTTCCTTTGCCTTATTTCACCAATTCCCAAGTATGCCACACTCCTCTAAGAGTGCTCCAAGAAAAATTTAAGTGTCCAAGAGTATGAGAGAGAGAGAGGGAGAGAGAGAGAGAGAGAGAGACAGAGAGAGAGAGAGAGAATATAATGAGAGTGCCAAATACTGAAATGACAAAAACTAACACAAACAAAAGTTGTGTACTAATCCTCGGAAGCGTTTTTATCAATGAGGCCTCTAATTTCTTCAATTTTCCATTATTTTCCTTCATTTTCCTGCTCACATGCGACTTGTGACCTTTCACCTCCCTTTTCTCCTATTTTCCATTATTTTTATAATTAAATGCCAGTAAATTCCACTTTGCCTTTGCCAGTTTACATAGCCATTAATTAATCATCAATGACCCCTGCCACTATGTATTTTCCTAACATTCAACTTGGAATACACCCCCCATGACCTTGATTATTATTTTTCCTTTATTAACTTTATTACGTGGATTTTTGACTAGGACTGTTACAGAACCCTCCCCCTTGGAGGAACACCATCCTTTGTGTTTAATGACACCTACAACTAGCAATATCATTGAAAAGTAAAACATATTGCCCATTGAGCTTTATAACTTAGCTCGTTGTCGTATTTATAGTGAACAAGTTGTTGAAAGAAAACCAATATAACCAACATGAAAAACATAGAAAAGTGACAGTTGTACCACTTATTGGAGCTTTATAACATAGCTTGTTGCGATATTTACAATAACAACCATATATAAATATGTACATATAGCAAAACTTATCTACCTCAACCTATAAACAATGAAGGAAACATAGCCTGCATCTTATCATCCATCTCCCATGTAGCTTCGTCGGGCCCAAAGTGCTTCTACGACACTTTAACTTGCTCGATTGCTCGGTTCCAGAGCATGAACATATTTCCATACAAAATGCACTAAGGTTCCGACTAGAATTCTCCATCTAGCTCCACATGCAATAAAAACTAGTCAATCACATGATCAAAATCTTTAACATACTTCTTAGGCAATGACACATGGAAAAAATCATGGAATTTCATTGTCGAAGGCAGTCCAAGTCGTTAGGCTATGGTTGCAATCCTCTCAAGAACGTTGAAAGGTCCACAATATTGAGGTGTTAGCTTGGCACAAGATCCAATCCTTAATGAGCTCTTCTTGGGCTTGATGTGCAAGTACATTTGTTCCCCAACCTAAAACTTCTTAAGCACCCTGTGATGATCTTCATAGATCTTATGTCTATCCTGTGCTGCCTTTAAATTCTACTTGATAGCCTAAATTTCTTGTTCCATGTCTACCAACATGCCTAGCTAAGTTGATACTTTGTTAACTAGCTCACTCCAAGTGATAGGAGTATTACGACTCTGCCCATAGAGTGCCTCAAACTGACTCATCCTCAAACACTCCTGATACCCATTGTTGTAAGTGAACTCAACCAGTGGAAGATACTCTTCCCACTTTCACTGTTGATGCATGATGTACATCTTCAACATGTCCTCTAAAATCCTATTGACCCTCTCTATCTGTGCATATGTCGGTGGATGATAATTTGTGCTGATGGCCAACTATGTACCCAAACATGCAAATAAGTATTCCTAAAACCTATAAGTAAACTTGGCATATTTTTCTAACAAAATCACTATCTCCCTCATGAATACCTGTGCTAGATCACAAGTTGAATACGTAGACCTTGCCAGAATGAAGTGTGCTACCTTAGTCAACATGTCAACCACAACCATAATAGAGTCATGCTGTCTAATTTTCCTCGGAAAACCTATAATGAATTCCATGGAAATGACCTCCCATTCCCACTTTGAAATCATAATCGACTATAGTAATCCACCTGGATTATTACACTTTGCTTTTACCTATTGACAATCCAAGCACTTAGCCACGAGCTCTGCCACTTCTTTCCTCAGATTCAACCAATAATAGAACTTCTTCACTATTTTCAATGTTTTATGACAACCCGGTTGACCCAAATATGAATTAGCATGAAATTACCTTAATATAAACTCCTTGAGCTCACTTTCATTCGACACATAGATAATGTCCCTAGATCTGACCAGTCTATCCACTGTGAGGCGATAGTCCACATCCTTATCACTTGTACCATGTTGTAACCTATGCATAAGCTCCTTATACCTGTCATCCTATTGACCTTCCTATAAGATCTGATCCCGTAGATCTATTCCATATGAACTCATAGCTGCAATTTGATTTACCTATACTCTTCTGCAAAGAGCATGTAGAACCTTGTTCTCTTTAACTTTATTGTACGTGATGTCAAAGTCAATCTCACTGTTTGTGGACAACTATCTAGCTTCTTTGGAATTTAGGTTTTCTTGGTCAAATAAGTACCTTAATCCATTGTGATCACTCATCAATACAAACCTCCTGCTAAGAAGATAGTGCCTCTATATATTTAATGCTTGAAAAACCGTTGCCAACTTGAGATCAAGTGTCACATATTTCTGCTCAGGCTCCTTCAATTACCTTGATTCTTAGCACACTACTTGTACTTCCTACATCAATACTCCACCAAGTCCTCTCTTGCAAGCATCTGTACACACCGCAAACTCTTTGTCTAGATCTACAATCTTTAAAACTAGAGCATTTCTCAATAACTGATTCAACTGCTAAACCAACTACATAATCCTCGGTTCATTCAAATTTCTTACCTTTCCCTTACAACGATGTAATATGATAAGAAATTTGGGAGAAGTTCTTGATGAACCTCCTATGATAACCGGCAAACTCGTTAAATGACCTTACCTCATACACATTTCTAGGAGCTTCCCATTCCATGATAACTTTTATATTTTCTCGGTCCATTGCTATGGCTTCCTTGGAAACCACATGCCCCAAGTAATGTACATTTTTCTTAAAGAAACTACATTTTCTAAGTTTAGCATGCAACTGATTCTCTCTTAGCAATCTCAACATTTTTTCAAGTGTTCGGCATGCTCTTCCTCATTCTTAGAATATATCAGTATATCATCAATGAATATAATAACTAACTCATCCATAAAAGCACGCAATATACTATTCATCAAGCACATAAAAGTAGTTGGAGCATTAGTTAAACCAAAAGGAACAAGAAAAAAATCATAATTCCCATACCTAGTCCAAAAAGTAGTCTTGTATATGTCCTCTTCTTTAATGCATACCTGATGGTATCTTGATCTCAAGTCAATCTTCGAGAAGATTATTTATCCCTTCAACTAATCAAATAAGTCATCGATCATCGACAACGGATACCTATTCTTGATGGTCACCTTGTTCAACTATCTACAATCAATGCATAACAATACTGGTGCACCATCCTTCTTCTTCAAAAACAATATTGGTGCACCCCATGACAAAACACATGGCCTAATGGACCCATTTTCAAGCATTTCCTTCAACTACAACTACAATTCCACTAACTCTAGACCATGTGCTCATATTGTATGGTGCCTTTGATGATGATGTTGCCATTGGTACCAAATCAACAAAAAATTTCACTTCCTCGTGAGTCGGTAATTGTGGAACCTTTTTTGGAAACACATCTTCGAACTACTGCCAAACCGGATACTTCTTCAAGACATCTCCATCCTCAACTTTCTTACCTTTAGTACTGGAAATATGCATTGCAAATAAGACACAACCTTTCCTGCGACTGCGCTTTTCCCACATAGATGTAACCATTATGACTAACATTTCCTTCTTCTTACCCTACAAGATTCTTTGTTCCCCATTGTCATCCAAGCACTTAATAGCCTTGTCATAACAATCCACCTTGGTCCTATGAAGATATAGCCAATCCATATGCAAAAGCATATTATATGATCCCAATGGAAGTACATTCATATGTGCTAACATAGACATACCATTTAGTTCAAATGCCCAAGCTCTTACCTAGTGATGAACTCTTTTCTTAGTACATGTAGCCAACTTCACTAACCAAGACACTGCATGCACGTCCTTAATCAAACCACACTTATCCACCAAGTGAGGATTAACATAACTATAATTAGATCATCAAAATATAAACAAATTGGTCACAAGGCTTATCATCCATGTTAATATATTCCTGATGATCAACCTTCCTATTATCCAAAACTACATAAATCCGAGGAATACTCTAGCCAACATCCCCCACTGTCTGTGTTTCTTTAGCACTATAAATATGTGGTCTTCCACCTGCTATAGTGGCTACAACCACCCTCCAAAGTTTTGGCTTGCACCCAATTTCAGAGCCTCCCTTGAGAGTTTCCCTTAATGATTGCACACCCTCAGGTTCAATCTATGAGCCCATGGGAGTATTTGCATCCACCTTGCTTGTTTATTTAATCCAAGTTTTTGCATGTTGGTATCTAAGTCATTCTTGCGACCATGTTCTAGTTATGCTCAAAGTCTTCACTTTGTGTGTACTTGTTATGTTCACTATGAAAGCATTTGTTGCACTCACACATTGAGTCACATTCACTGTCGCACAAGCATCGTCATGGTCGATCAACAATTAATCATGAATATCACACTTATCTCTTGCACCATCGATCAGTCATGTTGAACATGTGTGTCTAGATGGTTTGATTCATCTCGTCGTCAAGTCATGTGAGTGTGTGTTTGCATGATCACCTATGCATCTTTCAATCGTTCACACACTTAGTCATTTTTCTAAAGTCCTCATGACCAGACTACCCTCTAACAGTTGGACCATCACCCTGCCATTGACTCAATCGATTGTCACACAGAACAACATAGAAGCACCACGCAAGTATTTCCAAGTTGTGCTGATCGCAAATGATCCAATCAAATTTCATGCTCACCACATAGAGAGTCGAACCTGACAGCCACCCTAGGACTAACTCCCCTTGAAAATTGTGTAGACGTTGTTGACCCTGCCCTCTCCGTTGACTGAGGAAATTGTGCAGATAGGCCAGATAGACACCAAGTGCCTGTCCCTATCTCCCTTAGAAAATTGAGTAGTTTTCCTAATCAGTCCTTCCGATAGTCGACCGACTTATCATCTAGGAAATTGGGTACTTTTCATGAGTAGGCCTTCTGCTGCCCTCTAGTCCAATTAGCTCAGAGATTGCATAGATATTATCAGGAAGCCAGCCTCCCTACCTCAGTGTAGTTTCCCTCACTAGAAACCTCTAGCATCAGACTGCTAGTTCCCTTCAGAGATTGCGCAAATTCTACTTCCAATCTCCTAGCAACCAACTGCCATCTCCCTCTAGGAATTGCACAGTTTTTTCGGCAAGTGACCCAACACCCAACCACTAGTTTTTCCTCTAGGAATTGGATAGTTTTGGATGCCAATGACCTAGCAACTAACTACTAGTTCTCTCTGGGAATTGCACAGTTTTGGCTATCAAGCTCCCAGCCAGTTCCCCCAAAAAACTATGCAATTCCTACCTGTTGATCGTCCATGCAACCTAGCCCGTTTCTCTAGAAAATTTCGCAGATTTTTCCTTCTAGCCCCTATTTCCCACTCATTCTAGAAAATGCATGGATTCTCTCTACCTTGCCTTCCTACAGCCTGGATTGTCCATCCCAAAATTTGCACAGTTTTTCTTTCCATCTGAGCCCAAACTTAGAGACAGTCACTATCGACTTGGATTGCCCATCTTCATCACCCAGTGACTCTTGTGTAGTTTTCATCAGTAGTGGCTGAAGCCATCATCCCACCTCGCAACATTTCTACCTTACCCAGTCACCTGCATCTGAAATGATCATGTGTCATGGTAGACTAGGATGTTTTGTGTTTGATGTTGTCTCAACATGAGTGACTACAGGTATATCTACACCAACAAACATGGGGCAGTGACGAATGGGATGAATGAAGGGAGCACATGTAGAAGGATAGGTTCACCAACATACAAATGAATGATGCATGCAAAGATATGTTCACAGATAGACAAACGAGAAAACATGCATGACGTGCTCATGGACGGATGAACAGACGAACACACACCTTTCATGAATAGATGAGCAAGTCAAGCCTTTCAACATGCAGGCAAGGAGCAATGTGACAAAGCATCATAAAGCGAACTGAAGACCATCGAAGACTCTGCATACTTTTCCATGCGGAGGTGAAGCTATTATACACCATGTAGACATTCATCACTGAGTAGAACTGTAGCTCGACATGCACTCTAGCAGCAACATGAATGTACCAACAGTGTCATGTCATTACTCATGTCACCCACATCTCTACTATGGGCTATGTTGTCAATAAATGTAATGTAATGTGGAAGTCCAAGAGACCAACTTGTTGTACAAAGAGTCATGTAAAGTCGAAAATTCATGGAAGTCAAACAGTCTGAGGGTAGTTGGACAACCACAAGCATCAGTTTCACACTTAGCTATAAATACCCCCTCATTTGTACATGTAAGGACTTTTAACCTCAAATCCTCCCACATAGCCAAGAGAGTCTATTATCCTTTCTTTCAGGAGTAATCAGTGGCTCCAATGCCCCTCAAATGGGGTTAGTGATGTATGGTGTAACGATGTGTCTTGGAACTTTCATTTAATTTAGAATCTTGCTGACATGCCAGCACGTTTTGATACATGTATTGTATCTGTTGTAAGACTAATCTTTAACACTTGTAATGAATGTTGCTTGAAGCTGTGTTTAACACTTGAACTAACTCACTTGTTGTAATAGACATATGTTAATGGAAATGTGTTGTATATGCTATTAAATTTGTCTCGCCCATCTAAACTACTTTCCCAGAGATCATACAAACCTTTCACATAAAAATTCCTATAACAACCATTGCACTCGTGCGGACTAATCCACTGAGTGTTATACATGTTATATTCCCTTATGTGTTGTGACTATCACATCCATCGGAAGTTGTGCATGTCCTGTTGTGTTGCGTGTTCCTAATAGGGTTGGGACTTCTCCCAACCGACTTGGGGCTCACTCTCACCCTCTCTCCCTCTATAGTGAAAGAACCACTGACACAAGTAACACTTACACTCACCAAGCACGCGAACCTTGTTAGAAAAGTATTATATATGATAGAGAAATGCAAGACATGTAATATGCGGAAAAAAAAAGCATATAAAACCAGAGAGACACAGATATACGTGGTTCACCCATTTTGGGCTATGTACACCCCGAATAGCAAGTCCTTCCTTTCTATTATCCAACAAAATGAAGAGACACAACCTACAACAAATACATCGTAATATCCTTTGTTTTCTCTCACAGTCTCACCTCTTTGTTTCTCGCTCTGATAATACACATATATTCCATATCCTCAATACAATACCCCCATACAAGGAGAGGGGGTTTCCTTCTAAGGCAAAAAAACCTAAATTAAACATAAATTATACTGTTAGATCATCTGCCTAATGAATGGCCCCGATTGACTAGAAATTACTATACTTTTACAAGGAAATTTTACATTTGTTTTTATATTCCGGGGCGCTTCCCCCGAAACCCCCACCCCCCTTACATGGAGGGGTGTACAATCTTCTTGGGGTATACATCTGGTTGAAACAAAGACCTATAAATTTGGATGATAATCATGCTCCTCCCCCAAAAAACCTCACTTCTCGAAGACAAAGGAAACCACTCTCTTGTGCTAACAAGCAAGAGTTGAGGAAAATATTTAAGATAATGGCAATTGGGCCACCATACGAGATGGGACTCCCACACCAAAATTTGTGAGGTCTAGTTGGGACTTCATACCAAGGTGATCCCCTAAATGTTGGTGGGTTCAAAACCATCAAAACTTCTAGCGCTGGAAGGAGGGCAACGATTTGCATATGGCTAAACTCCCTCTCACACTCAGTCATCAACCATCTAGTCAAAGCAGTAACTCGCACTCCCTCTCACCTATGAGAAAATCTTTAGTTGGTTACTCCTCACCTCCTAGGATTGAACATGAGATTTTGTATCATCTACTTCCCTCTATCCATCCCATCACTCGCGAGTTCGCAAAAGCAGTCAGATTGATCCCAGGAATACAACATTTTCCATACGCATCAAGGAAGTGAAAAGGCACTCCCATAGGAGATGTTGTATCATCGATGGAAGAAGCAATCCTTGCCACACTTTAAGGTTTGGAAGAAGCTATTGAATATGGAGAGGAACCTACGATATTCTGGTAAGGTAAAAAAGACACTCTTGTGATCTTGGGATCAGACTCCGGTACAGGAGGCGAGGTGGAGGCAAAGGAGGAGGAGGAGGCTGAGACGAACCAAAAGACTCAGAGCCAAAACCATCAGACTCTGAAAGAGAGAAAGAGTACAAAGAAGAAGAAGATATGGCTGACCCAAATCTTAAATGGATGATTCAGGGACCATTGTCTTTCCCGTCTGGTTTTCAAAAGATGCCGAAGAAAATGAAGAGAATGAACATCAAGTTCGACCCTAACATCACGATGAAGAAAGAAGATCATTTGGACAACTTCTACCTATAGCTACAGACCCTTGTGGTATGCCATGTCGATGTAGCTTGTAAATTGTTCCCATGTACATTGGACGGTAGCGCAGCTGCATGGTATCACAACCTTCCACCAAAATCCATACAGAAATAGGGTGCATTCAAAAGCATGTTCCTTGAAAATTTTGTTGATGACAAGACCCCAGCTATGTTACTGAAAGAACTGAGTGGCCTAAAGATGGAGGGGAAAGAAAGTTAAAATACTTCAACCAGAGGTTTACATACGTATTGAAAAACTTTATCACTAGACACCAAACCTCATGACTCCATCAATGTTGATTACTACATGTCCACTACCAACCAACATTGCATAGTTCATCAAGTGAGCTGTGAAACCAACACTCTTGGAAAACTGTGAAGAGACTATTGTTGTCAAAAAAGACCTGCATACAATTGGAGTCATCAAGGATGATGAACCAGCAAAGGACTCCATAGATGAGAGGAGGAAGTCCGAAGCAGTGGCGAGCAAGGGTAGGGACAAGGAAGAAAATGATATTAAAACCCTTACTCACCTCATCAAGAAATTAACAACAGAAGTGTCTGAGATTAAACAATGGAAAACTGACACATTTGCAAGATGCCATCCGCTTAGACAAAGATAGGGAAGAAACTCATCAGGCAGCACTTGGTCCTACCAAAAAACTGTGCAGAGCTCTATGTTCAATGTCGATGTAGATCCCGATTTCTGTTCATTCCACAAAGAACATCACCCAGAGAACTTCTCTTCGGAATGGAAGCGAGTCACAAACTCAGTATACAATCATACACTCGATGTAGAGAGCAGTATGCAAGAGCACTCAGATGATAGAGATAATGATGAAGGTATTGCACCTAATGAGGCATCAAGTTCTATGCATGTGGTGAATGCATATCAGTGCTCGCAAGAAATGTCGAAGAAAAACACTGAGAGGCAACCGCCAAGACAAAATAATTTTTACAATCTTCGGAGTAAAGGGGCTCACCTTACGCTTGGGGAAGTATAAGAAAAGATAAGGCTATTGATGAGGAAGGTTGATCCACTAGATTGCCCAAAGCAGAAAGCACAAAACAAGTCCAGGAAGACAGCAGCAGACAAGAGTACCTCCATGAGCAAGAAACTGCAGAACACTCCGTCGGGCAATGCAAACATCAGTATTGCCTCGGACACCTTGGTGATTACTCCACCTCTAGACTACAATATTGTAGATGACATGAAGAAAACTCGAGCGAACATTAATTTTTTCAAGTTAGCTAAGATCTAGAGTCAGTGAGACATCCTGCTACACGCATTGGGACAGACAGCAATGGACAACGCAACCTCTACCAGCAAGGGAGAAACCACACCTCCCGGATCACTTTCTGCTATGCTCAACACACTCTGGATGGAAGAATAAATTTAGGTTTCCCTCCATTCCTAATATCATTTGAAATTTTTAACTGCAATGTTCCTAACTTCTTAATTTATTTTGGCACAGAAACTAATGTCATGCCGCTCTCCATTGCAAAGACGATCAATGCACAATGGAACAAGACATCCATGTGGAACATCCAACTTCATCGAACATCAGCCATTGGTGAACTACAAGACGTGATCATCTGACTATATCATGATGGTCAAGTCCACCAATGCATCAACATAGTTTTTTTGGACATACTTGAAGCATACGGTCTATTACTCAGCAGAGACTGGTCCAGCAAGCCAGACCGATATTTTGCTACATACTGGTTTCACATGTAGTTTTGGTATAAGGGAAAATGAAACCAAATCTAGGTAGTGTCTGAGAGGTATATGAAGCACAATGTCACTCCCCTTAACGGCGAGAATGAACTGTTGGTCTTCGCAGAACTCATGTTTGGCAACTGCCTCTTGGAAACAACATTGGAGTGTTATCCTGCACGGCCAGCTCCAACCCCATCAGAAACATAGCTAGGACTCCTTCCTTGCCCAACTGATGATCATGAAACATGTACAGTGCATTATACCCGTAGTAGTAGTAGCAGTAGCGACAATAGTAGAAGCAGTACTACCATGCCAAATGGTCTGTCTATAGACTAGTCGTGGGCCATGGATTTTGACGAATGAAAGACACATGAAAACTTAAGTACCAGGTGTATGTCAATCGCCCAAAAAAACAAAAAAAAATGCATGATTTCAAGCTTCTTAAAGTTTGAGTGCACAAACAACGTTGTTGAGTATGAAGAACACATATTGAGCTTATGCCAGACCATTAGCCTCAACACAAATACACTCAAAGTAATACTCTACCCCACGAACAATGTTGATGCTTTTAAGGACATATCAAGTAATAAAGGTAAACACGAGCAACCCCTAGAAACTGTAGTTGAGGGTAGGAAAGGTAACCTCATTCCGGAGGGTGGGGTTTCCCTCAACAATCTTTATGGTTTGTAGAATTTTTGTCAAAGGCCAAGAAACAACGAAACCCACGGGACCACCACTACAAATAAACAAAGCAACCTCAAAACCTCTCATGATCCGAAGATAGCCAATCTCTGTACAAGCTACAGACTGCAACAATGAAAAATATTTGACTACTTGACCAAACAGTAATGGGATGGATGTACAGGAGTAGATGATGACCTGAGTACACACTACACATGAGAAATTCAACACGAGATTCGAGGTAAAGGAGGGGACAAGCCATTGTAGAAAAGACCAGGTAAAACATATATGTTGTTTGAACTCCTTATATAGAAAAAATTGACTAACATTTTGGATGATTGGATTACTTGCAAAGTTCATCATCGTATTTGGTTTTCTAATTGAAATTCTACACGTAAGAAATCTGGGAAAATCCACTTATACATTGATTTTAGAAACATGAACTATTCCTAGAATAAACAAAATTACCCTGTGCCATCATCCGAGCCTATGTTTCACGCAGTACCTAAAGCAATGGTGTTGTCTTCACTTAAAGGTCTTTTTGAATTCCACCAGGTTCTAGTAGTGGAGCCCGATGGACTTACACTGGTCAACAAGAAGCTTAGCCCACACATGTATCATTTGCAATCACTTAATGGGAGGATTGACAACCTTCCTGTCAACGGCCAAGATCTAAAGCATTACCTTCAGCAGGTCGGGCCACGCCCATGCCATGTACGTAGTCTGCTTGCTACTTGTTGTTTTCACCTTATTTGCTTTGCTTATTATCTTTGTTTTTACTTTTCTTGATTCTACTTACTATTTTTGTTTACATTTGTTTTGTTTTCTTGGTATATTACTATTTGTGTTTTCGGAAATAAGTGTTGCCAACTACTACATTTTTGGCTTTTGAATAGAGTATGTGGATAAAACATGAAGAGACTTGTGACATTCCAACACTTGGCTAGTCTTGTGTCAGTCTTATCTGTGCTTGGTTATAACCTTCGGTCGATGAAGTCTTGACGGAAAATATGAATCGTCTGCAAGGGAATTTTTGGTCCAATCATGAACCTATGTCAACAGTGGGAAGCCCCATGCTTGTACTCGGCCTTTTGCTCTGTGTGTTCAAGCCCATCCAACTAGTAGAAATGGATAAGGGGAAAATCAAAATGGGAAAACCTATGTTAGAGGTCTTACATGCTTCTCTAAAGGAACAACCTCTTCTTCTCTCAATAATTCGGGATCCCTCTTCTGCCCCAAAAATAAATAAGTGCAAATTCACAGTCCTCTTGAAAAATACAAAGGCAAAAGAAGAGAAAGGATTCCTGTGCAAAGAGGTGAAGCATGCAACTACACCAGGGTACTAACCAGGCTCGCTAGCATTGGAGCAATGTGTTTGTTCTTGTGTGACTCCATCGGGATATTGTCCAGGCTTGCTAGTAGCAGAGAAACACCAAAGATGAAAACTTGTACTCTGAAAATATTCAACTTGCGAGCTAAACTACCCTTCCAAAATTTGAAACACTGAGATCTAAGTTGAGCTTTTGATTGTGTTTGATAGAGTTGGAAAAGTGTGAACCATGTATGTCCATGGGTTAAATGGGGAAGCTGAAGTAACCCACACAACGATTTAATACTCCACAAAATACCAATGCCCTATGCTAGCAATGAACCAAAACAGGGAAGCTGGATTTCTACCAGTGTGTCACTAGGTGTTGTAGCGACTACAACCACCATCCAAAATTTCGGTCTGCACCCAATTTTGAACCCTCCCTTGAGAGTTTCCCTTGATGAATGCACACCCTCAGGTTCACTCCATGAGCTTGTGGGAGTCTTTGCATCTGCCTTGCTTGTGTATTTCATCCAATTTTTTGCATGTTGGTATCTAAGTCATGCTTGCGACCATGTTTTGGTTATGCTCAAAGTCTTCGCTTCATGTGTACTTGTTATGTTAGCTATGAAAGCATCTGTGACACTTACACACGGAGTCAAATTCAGTATCACACAACCATCGTCACGATCGATCAATGATCAATCATGAGTTTCGTGCCTATCGCTTTCATAATAGATCGATCATGTTGAACATGCGTGTCTAGATGGTTTGATTTGTCTTGTCGTCAAGTCATGTGAGTGTGTGTTTGCATGATCACCTATGCATGTTTCGATCATTCACACACTTAGTAATTGTGCTAAAGTCCTGACGGCCGGACTCCCCTCTGATAGCTGGACTATCACCCTACCATCGACGCGATCGACTATCACCCAGAAAAACACAGAAACACCAAGAAAGTCTTTCCAAGTTGCACTGATTGCAAATGATCCAATCAACTTTCATGCTGACCACCTAGAGAGTCGGACCCGATAGCCACCCTAGGACTGAATCCCCTTGAAAATTGCATAGAGGTTGCTAACCCTGCCTACTCTACTAACTGAGGAAATTGTGCATACATACTATATAGACACCAAGTTCTCGTCCCTGTCTCCCTTAGAAAATTACACAGTTTTCCCGGTCAGTCCTTTCGACAGTCGACTAGCTTCTCTTCCAGGAAATTATACAGTTTTCATGAGTAGGCCTTCTGCTACCCAACAGTCTGCTCAACTCAAAAATTGTGCAGAGATGATTAGTAGGTCAGCCTCAGTGTCGTTTCCCTCGCCAACAGCTCCTAGTAGTAGACTGCTAGTTCCCTCTAGGAATTGTGCAATTTTTGCTGCCAAGCTCCAAGTAGCCAACGACCAAATCCCTCTAGGAATTGCATTGTTTTGGCTGCTAGTGACCCCAAAAACCAACTACAAGTTCCCTCTGGGAATTGTGCAGTTTTGGCTGCTAGTGACCTAACAACCAACTGCTAGTTCCCTCTCGGAATGGCGTAGTTTTGGTTGCCATGCTCCTAGCCGGTTCCCCGAAAAACTGTGCAATTCCTACATGTTTATCCTCCATGCAGCGCAACCTGTTCCTCCATAAAATTACTTAGATTTTTCCTTCCATCCCCTACTGCCCGGTCATTCTAGAAAATGCGCAAACTCTGTCTTCCTTGCCTTCCTACAGCCTGAACTGTCACTCCCAAAATTTGCGTAGTTTTTCCTTCCACCCAAGCCAAAACTCACAGAAAGTCACTATCGACTTGGATTGGCCATCTTCATCATACAGTGACTCTTGCATAGTTTTCATCAGTAGTGCCCGAAGCCATCATCCCACATTATGTGTCATGGTAGATTAGGATGTTTTTGGATTTGATGTCATCTCATCATGAGTGACTGCAGGTATATGTACACCAACAAACATGGTGTGAATACGAATGGGATGAACGAAAGGAGCACATGCCAAATACAGTTTCACCAAAAGATGAATGAACGATGCATATGAAGAGATGTGCTCGCGAACTGATCTAGAATTTATCTAGGACAAAGAATTAAAGGTATTATAGACTCATGTGCATGGATGTGCCTATGTCACTTTATGCAATGGATCGATAACATTGCAAACTACACAGACACTGAGGCAGTTAGAGAAAACATAACAGGAAAACATGTAAGACAACAAGTTTAATAAGGAGTTCACCCAATGCTCCTGGGCTACATCTCCTGGTCTAGCTCTCAGTGGTGGCCTCTCTATTATGTTTTCAAGAAGATTTTTTACAATAGTAAGCTCAATTCGAGTCTCGCTAAACAGATAAAAGTCAGTAGGAATGGAGTGCACAGACTCTCCTTACTGAAATTCGACCTGTGATGGTCACAGTAGTATGATAGGCCTATGCCGACAAGTTTTCTTGAACTTCTCAAGCCTTCTATGGAGTACACAGAACCTCTGACTCTCTCTGGCTCTTTCTGGCTCAATGCTGCCTTTAGGTCAGATCAGGTTCTACTCTTTGTTTTCTGCTCTGAATTATCTATGTCTAGCTAACTCTTGTCACGACCTTCTTGTGTGTTCTCTACTTATGTCAGGTCATGGCTTTAAAGCTAGTCTGTTCTTTTGACTGTTTGTTTCTGCTTCCCGGCCTTCTAGTTTCCTTACCTTTGTCTCTTCAAATTCCTCTGCTCTGTGTCATCATCACTGGGTAATGCCTCGTGGGGAGGTGGCCACCTGTTTCCTAACGAACTGGGTGTCAGATTCCTTGAATCATTTTTGAATGCCTGTTAATTCTGCTTTCTTCAATATCTCCCGCGAAACATGAATTGTTTTCTAACTCATCATCCACGTTGGACTTCAAATCCCCTATAATGTTGCTTTTTGACTTTTCAAATCTAGTCATTTATCGGGACATGCCTAAGTCATTGATCTGGCCCCCCAGATCTAACAGTCGTCATTCGTATCGGGCATGAAAGTTGCATGATGTTTACCCGTCCAATGTGGGTGGTTTTCTCTCTCATCCACTGGACTCGTGTCGCTCTATGTGTGGCATCAAGCAGGATTCAGTCAAATTTTCTTACTTCCTCAAGGCCTTTCGATATCCTGCCGGTTTGTGGAATTCCATGCTATGGAACCCAATGCATTACTTTTATGAATTTTATAGCGATTTCAGGTCTGTGTGCTTCGGAGATTTCCTTCACCGAGGGGGATGCCCTGTGATTAAAAAGGTTTTGGACCACCCAAAGTTGTTTTTCTTTAAAGCATCAATCAAGTGAGGGTATTGATTCCTCGTTTGCTCAATTTCTATCCATTTCCAACTACTTCATTTTGAAGCTTTGAGTACAATCCTGAGGTACTCAATGTTTCCTCTGTGTGTAGTTCTTACCTTCCTGTCTTGAACTATATCTTGTTGAAATTCATTAAGATGTTCAAGCAATAAATCATCAATAGAAAGAAATTGACTATACTCTTCGGGATCTTCAATTAATGAAGGTTTAAATAGTCTCAAGCTGTCCACATTAACAACTGAGTAGATGTGCATGTAAGCTAGTAGATCAAGGCGAAAAGCATTCTCACCAATTTTTTCAAGTATCTTGAAAGGTCCATACCTTATTGGCTTCAACTTCTTACCTTAACCTTGCATTCTGTCTTTGCTGATATTCAACCAGACTTGATCACCAACTTGGAAACTATGCTCCATCTGATGCTTGTCATGCCTTGCCTTATACTTGGCTTGGATCTTTTCCATCCATTCCTGTATTGCCTCATTAATCTCTTGGATTTTTTCAATGAACTTGGTTGCCTTGTCCACATCACTGTGTCCATCAACTGCTATGTCTTTACCAAAGACGAAATCCAAGGGAGACCTTGGTGTGAAACCAAAACAGGTCTCAAAAGGAGATCTCTGTGTAGAAGAATGTTTAGCTCAGTTATAAGCATGCTACACATAACATAAGTGTTCATCCCAAATTTTGGGATGCTTCCTGCAATAGCCTCTGAGCAACTGGAACACTGTCCTGTTGACCACTTCTGTTTGGCCATCTATTTGCAGGTGAAAAGTTGTGCTCTCCTTCAGCCTGGTGTCCATCAATTCCCACAAACTTGACCCAAATTTCCCAAAAAATCAGGTATCTCGATCATATATAATGGAGGTGGGTAATCCAAAATAAACCCATACATGTTGAAAGAACAACTTTGAAGTTTATTCAGTTGTAGTTTGTTTTTTACAAGGTATTAAAATACACATTTTGCTAAACCTATCCACAAAAACATATAAATAGTCATGACCTTTCTTAGATTTAGGCAGTCCTCCAACAATGTCCATGGAAACACTTTCCCAAGGATGAGAAGGAACTGGTAGTGGAGTGTACAAGCCTAGTTTTCTATTGCTGGCCTTGCTTTTAGCACACATGGTACACCCTCATACATATCTAGAAACTGTCTCATTCATTTTTGGCCAATAACAAAATCTTTATAGCTATGCAACTGTTTTACTTACACCAAAGTGACCTGATATTAGAGAAGTGTGTGTTTCTTGAATTATCTTTACTCTTTTAGTTTGTGGAATGCATAGCTTCCCAAAATTATACAAGAGTTGGTCCTTAACATGATCATCCAATTCTTCTACTCATTTTCCTTGACTTAAAGTTGCATATACATCTTTAAAATCTATATCTGGAGCATATTGTTCAATGTAGCTCTCATGCAATACTGAATTATGCTTAAGTATAGTAGATGCATTTATAATTGGTCTGGACAACATATCTGCAACTTTATTGTGTATGCCCTTTTTATTTCTAATGACTAAATGAAACTGTTGTAGAAAACCCATCCATCTATAGTGCCTTGATTGCAGGAGTGTAGATATTGAAGTGGTTGATGATCGGTATGTATAACTGTCTCTTTTCCCATTAAGTAATGTTTCCACTTTTTCACACTCTATACTAATGCATACAATTCTTTATCATATGTGGGATAGTTAACTACTGCAGAATTAAATGTCTTAGAATGATAACATATGGGTTTACCGTGCTGCATCAACCTTGCTCCCATGGCATAGTCACTGGCATCTATTTCAATCTCAAATGTTCTTTGAAGATCAGGTAGTGCTAATACTGGTGTTGTACTAAACTTTTCTTTCAAGGTGTCAAAGGCTTTCTGTTGTTTGCTTCCCCACTGAAACACCTTGTTCAATCATGTTAAAGCGTGTAAGGGAGTTGTAATTAAGGAAAAGTTAGAAATAAACTTTCTCCAATATTGTGTTGCTCCTGAGAAGCTTCTAACTTCTATAGCAGATTTGGGTTTAAGCCAGTTTACAATGACTGCAACCTTAGAGGGATCTATCTTCAGTTCACCACCCCTACTATAAATCCCAAATAATTCAAAGATGTTTTGCCAAATTCACATTTTGGGAGTTTAACATAAATATTTTCTCTTTTCAAAACATCTAGAGACTGCTTAACTTGCTTTAAATGTTCTTCCCACATTTTGCTAAATATAAAAATGTCATCCAAATATACAATAACAAAATCATCAAGAAAAGGTTTGGGTACATCATTCATTACTCTCATGAAAGTAGCAAGAGAATTAGTTAAGACAAAAGGCATAACCAACCACTCATACAATCCCTACTTTGTTTTGAAAGTAGTCTTCCATGCATCTTTCTCTACAACTCCGACTTGATGATAGCCACTATGCAAGTCTAACTTGGAAAAATAAATAGCTTCTTTCAACTGATCTAATAGATCATCTATGTGAGGAAGGGGATAACGATTTTTTATCGTTATCTTATTTAGTGCTCGGTAATGAATGCACATTATCCATGAGCCATCTTTCTTTCTCACCAAAATAATTGGAGACCTACATGGTGATGTGCTAGGTTTGATGAACCCCTTCTCGAGTAGCTCCTGTACCTGCTTCTTGATTTCTGCATTCTCTAAAGCAGACAACCTATACATTCCGATGTTAGGCAATGGAGCATCTTGTTGTAAATTAATATCATGCACTATTTCCTTTTTGGATGGTAGACCTTTAGGTTCTTGAAACAATATATCATATTCTGAAACAACTTTTTCTAAATCAGCTTGTTGTTTAGCATCACAACCCTCAAATACATTGGTCTTATCAGGTTTCTTTTCCTTTACAACCATCAGTAAAAATTGTTTGCATGAATTTACAATTCGTTTCATCTACCATGAGTTTATGAGAGTGTAATTATTCTTGAGCCTATGAGCTCTTGCAATATATCTGATCCCTAGGTAAGGAATTCCTAAAACAATTCGACATATATCCAAAGGAACTATATCTAACTCAACCTCATCTACAAATGCAAACCCAAAAGAAAACTTAAGTTTACATTGTCGAGTCACTTGTAGGTTTTCTTTATCACATAACCAACCTAATGGATATGGCTTCTTGTGAGGTGTGGTTAGTAATCCCAACTTCTTTACAATTGCTTCAGAAATTAAATTTACTTGTGAGCCACTATCAAACAAAGTATCAATCTTTTGATGATTTGAAATAACTCGAATATGAAAAAGCTCATGTCTTTTCCTCTCATTTTCTTCATTATGTATAGAATTACTAGTTGATGCTTCAGAATTTTTACCTTTTATACTTGTGGTTGCAATTGTTGCATCATCTCCTGAGTCTGAACCCAAATCCTTTTGAATAGTTGCAACAGTCTTCTTCTTCTTTCCCTCTAACTTCTTAGGTTTTAGCTCAGGATGCAGAATCTAGCAGTGTTCATCGTCATGCCCATCCTTCTTACAGTGAGTGCATGAAGACTTTCTTTTCTGTATAGTGTTTGTCTTCCCATCTTTCCATTTTTGTTTTCTTTTCTCCTTATTTTCGCTTGCAGTGGGTTTATGATCCCCCAACTTCTGGGTTCCCATTCTTACCTCTAGCTTTTAGATGCATAGCCTGAACGAATACCTCATCTATGCTAGTGGGATTAAAAATGAGGATAGTGTGCCTCGTTTAGCTGTGTAGACCACCTATATACTTCAACAGAGTCTCAGGTGAGTCTAAATAAATTCCTATAATCAAAGCTCTTTTTCTAAATTCTTGGGTGTAACCTTGTACACTTTTCCCTTTTAGTTGTCAAAGAGTTTGCCAGCTCATCATGGCTTGTTGCATGTAGGCTAATGGATAGAATTTCTTTTTAATTGGAGAAAAAAATTCACTCCAGACAGAGAGAATCTTACCATGTTTCTTCATGTCAGCTTGAGTCCTGCCTTCCCACCATACCAAGGCAGTGCCTCCAAGGCGTAGGTTGGCTAGCTGAATCTTACTCTTGTCTGAATCAATGCTCTGCAGTCTACATCAATCTGTCTGATCCAGTTATCCAGCTTCCTTGCATTCAACTCTCCATCGTATATTGGTAAATGAAATTTAACATCTAATTTAATCAAAGTTGTCTTCTTTTTATTTTCAGGGCTATTAGGAGGTGTGAGAAATTTTTCTTTTTCCCTTTTCTTTTAGAGTGGTAATGGAGGAGAGATTCTTCTACTCCTTTGTCTTGTTTGGAGTTTGATGAATCTTCATCTCTATTTTTCTTAAATTCCCTATACATTTCCTCCACCATGGATCTCATGGTCATAAAACTATCCATGAACTAGGGGTTTGATTCCAAGGGAGTTTCCTCTGACATTTTCCTCTTAGAATAAACTCTTCCAATTTCTGGGTTAGTTTCAACCAACTCTCCTTCTCCTAGTTTAAGCTTTGATCTAGTTAGCATTCAACAAGAAAATCCAACACAAGCTTGTCTAACCTTAGTAACCTAGAGTTCTAATACCACTTGATCTGGAATTCATCCAGGACAAAGAATTAAAGGTATTATAGACTCATGTGAATGGATGTGCCTATGTTACTTTATGCAATGGATCGATAACATTGCAAAATACACAGACACCGAGGCAGATAGAGAAAACATAATAGGAAAACATGTAAGACAACAAGTTTAATAAGGAGTTCACCCAATGCTCCTGGGCTATGTCTCTTGGTCCAGCTCTTAGTGGTGGTCTCTCTATTATGTTTTCAAGCAGAGTTTTTACAACAGTGAGCTCAATTCGAGTCTCACTAGATAAATAAAAGTTAGTAGGAATGGAGTGCACAGACTCTCCTTACTGATGTTTGACCTCTGATGGTCACAGTAGTATGACAAGCCTATGCTGAGGAGTTTTCTTGAACCTCTCAAGCCTTCTATGGAGTACACAGACTCTCTGACTCTCTCTGGCTCTATCTGGCACAGTGTTGCCTTCAGGTCAGCTCGGCTTCTACTCTTTGTTTTCTGCTCTTAGCTATTTGCATCTAGCTAACTCTTGTCACTGCCTTCTTGTGTGTTCTTTTCTTCTGTCAATTCATGGCTTTAAAGCCAATCTGTTCTTTTGACTATTCGTTTCGATTCTCAGCCTTCTAGTTTCCTTACCTTTGTTCGTTCGAATTCCTCTGCTTTACGTCATCATCACTGGGTAACGCCTCGCAGGGAGGTGGCCACCTGTTTCCTAATGAACTAGGTGTCAGATTCCTTGAATCATTTTTGAATGGTCGTTAATTCCATTTGCTTCAAGATTGCACGCAAAACATGAATCATTTGCCAACTCATCGTCTATGTCGAACTTCAAATCCCCTGTAATCTTTCTTTTTGACTTGTCAAATACGGTCATTTATCGGGACACGCCTCAGCCGTTGATCTGGGCCCCCGAGATCCAACTGTCATTATTCGTATTGGGCAGGCAAGTTGCATGACGTTTACCCATCTGATTGGGGCGGTTTTCTCTCTCATTCGTTAAACGCATGTCGCTTGATGTCTGGCATCGAGCGGGACTCTGATCCAGGTGGATATTGGTGGCCACCTGCCAAGTCCACCTGCACCCCCACCATTGTCTTTCTCAGCATTTTCAGTTTCCTTAATTGTAGCACAACTTACTATTTTTAGCAATTTTTCGGGTCCTGAACTTCTGGAGCCGTTTTGAGGCCCTAAACGACGTTTTTTGGGGAATCCAGGGGCAACACGAGTCCATGGAATAGTGCTCGGATAGATCTTTCTAATGAGCTATTGTACGCGTCAAACGGAGATCATATGCCAAAGTTACGACCCCGGGAAGTTGATGTACCAACTTACCCCCAAACGGGGCCCACAGTTTGGTCTTTCATCTCCTAGGGTTAGGTTTTGGAATGTTAAGGGTTTTTCCATTGTTTCTCAACAATAAATAGGCCTTCGAGCCTCATTGTAACACAGTTCAGAGGCATGTAGCCATTACATCTCTTCTCAGAGATAAGCTACCATCGCCCTAGCTAGTTTATTGCCATTTCTGTTTGTAAGCATATTTCAGTATTTTCCATTAATGAAATGAAGTATTATTTCCGCTGCATCTTTGTGTATATGGTTATCTCTGTAATTTGTTGCGTTCCTGTTTAAATCCGGATCAGTGGTATCAGAGCGGTCTGCTTTTTCTCTGTTTTTCTTTGCATGTCCCCAACAAGGTCGGGATATAAGGAGTTAGGGCTTGAACTGGTTGAACCTTTGCAAGACCAACCTCGCAAATCCCGACGGCCTCCCATGGCGGACGAGAAGAAAGACGAGGGGGCAAGAGATCCCATCAAAATCTTGCTCGAAGAAGCACTCGAGCGACAACGGAACGCGATGATGGACAGCTTTGCGCAGATCCTTCAGCGGCTACCCAGAAGCGGCGCATCGGCTTCCAGCAGCTCCTATGGAAACGCCACACCCTTTAAGGTACAAGTTAATTTTGAAATCCCCATATTCGAGGGTCAGATAGACACCGATGCCGTAGATAAATGGTTAAATCTGCTAGAGGGTTATTTTTCTGTTCATGAATTTTCAAGTCGGGAAAAGATTGTTTTTGCTCTTCTCAAAGCAGCCCCCCACGTCAAGGACTGGTGGGAAACCTACTGCGAGCAGAAGGATGAAAGTACTGGCTCACTATTTTCAGCCGCACCCACCTGGGATTCGTTCCGGGATGCCATCAAGGAGCAGTACTACCCTGTCGGAAGCTATGAGGATGAATACATAAAGTGGACCACGCTGCGTGTTGTAGGGAAAAGTATCCGACTTGGATGACCCTATCCCACTCTAAGGGTGATAGTACCTCAGCAACAACTGTAAAGAAAAATACTTAAGGTTTACTTCTTTACAAAATCAAGAGAGAATGAAGAAATGCACTAACCGTTGCCTTGCGTTTAATGTCGAATCCAAACTCTTCTCTTTGCTGCTTGCTCCTAGCTCCTTGCTCTTTTGTTGGCCCAACTACAATGAGATCCTGCAAAATAACAAAGAAGGAAACTACAAGAAGCATGCAATCATAACTGATTCAAGGATTAGCATAAATCAAATATACAATTATCACAATACATCATTGAAACAAGTGCATATAGAAGAACCTCAATAGCTTTTATTAATGGAAGAAGTAAAGTTCTGAGAGTGTTACAACCATTGAAGGCCCCAATCTAGCAACACCTCCCAGCAGAAAGAATTTCTCCTCTTCACCTCCTTCAAGCAATCACCCAATAGTTCTATAGTGAAACCAACAACATATCATTACTTTGCACAAAATTCCAGCCTCCTGAGCTCATAGGAGAGAGCTCAATATATAGATGAATTGAGAAAGGATGAGTCAGCTTGCAACTGGTGTGTAGCTGCCTTGTGTCCTCTCTCTCTTCAGTTGATCTTCAGTTCTTGAGTCCACTTGGAGAACCTTGCTTCCACTTGGAGAAACAGAGCCTCTGACTCATCACAAGGCGAAATCCCTGATCCAAGTGTCATTTTTGGAAGATTCCAGAGCAATGACTCAGTGTGCCACTTGTCTTATCTCGCTCAGCGCAGGTGGTCTTTGTTCTACCTGCTTTGCAACGCAGGTACACCATGGAGGAGTTGAGTTTCAGCGCAGAAGCCTAGTGGAGCACCTGCTTTGATTTCAGGATTGCTTGTTTTTTAGTGTTTTCAGGTGGAGAACTGATCTGAGAGCTGTTGGTTTGCTGATCTTGTTCCTCTAGGGGTAGGAACATCATGTTTAGGGACTTTGGATCCCTTGGATTATTGACAATTCATGCCTGATGCTGCAAGGCACAAAATTGTCTATAACAGATGCCCCCTAAAGTATGAGGTCGTTTATCGGGTGAAATGCTTTATTAGGAGGATCCGAAGTTCATTCAATCTGCTGAGAAGTGTCCTGTAATAAGATACAATACAATACATTATTTTTCATACTTTTTCATGATCTAGCTGAGGCGGGCATTCCCATGCTCAGCTTTATAAATTCATTTTGGTACATAGCACAGACGATCGTCTGATGATAGACTGATAATTCTCTGCTGAAATTATCATCCTTTGAGAAGGATGATCATCTGCTGCAATGATGTACATATCAAATGTCTTTATATCCTGAATATATATCGCAGCCCGGATGGATGAAACTAGATCCGGGGTCTTCAATCTCTTCCGATCTTCACTCGATGTACAAGTCGATCCATGTGAGAATTTCTTGAAGTCGAACATGGAAAGACATCGCTTGATTATCAGTCAATGATGTAAACCGTTAACAAGCGCGAGAGGAATCACCGATAAGGATGATGACCCTCAAGGTACGGCAGTACAATTCACATGGTGGGAATAAAGGACTTGGCGTCGACCACCATGCAAAATCTTCTGGTCGAAGGTCATTGATGTATACCTGTCGCCGGAAGTGAGAAACTTGCCATTGAGGCATGCAAGCTTCGAAGTACTGAAGGGGTTGTTCCTAGATCAACTCCTTGGATAATGAGCTGATGTCGACAAGGAGCGATCGGTCAAAGGAGGGCCTTAATGAATCCCACATCAGTGACACGGAATGGAGCTAGTGATTGTGATGAGGTGAAAACAAATTGTGATGTATGATTCAGGGTGGCGGTCATGAAATGGATGAAGGACAATGTATGGCAGTGGATGGGACATGGTTGACTCTTTGTAGAACAACATCTCTTGAACATATAACGACACTGATGTGATGGATTAGTAGCATTACCCCAAATGTGGATGGTGTGGCGAGGACCATGGTGATGAGACCGGTGAATGAAACAACCCAACCCGATGTGATACGGAAGACAAAGTGTCATGTTCAAGAGCGAATTGCTACCATTAAAGCTGTGAGGTTCTCCCAATTTTTCCCCAGTCATTGCTGACCAGTACCTCTTTATTTTTATCAAGCTTGAGGAGGATAACATATGCTTGTTCTATAACCTGCCCTTCGGGCAAGCCCATCGCTATGTTTTAACGAGCCTAGCGATAGGGAAACTCGTTCTCGTCCAAAGACAAGTTTGTCGCTATTTAATGAATTTAACGAGTCTAACGACAAGGATAACTCGGTCCTTTTCATTTTTAGAGAGTCTGAAAAGGTACATAAAGTCAACTCCAGAATTCCTTTTTCGTCATCTAATCCCTTAAGTCCGAAAAAGTATAAAACAATACAGAAGGGATGAATTTTCGATTGCTTTAACGAGCCGAACAAAACAAGCGCTCGATCTTTGTGTGCAATAATCCCTCAGGTCCAAAAAGATTAAAATCTAGAGGAGGGATAGCTCTTTCAGTCGTTTAACGAGCTGGAAGGCCAAAACTCGGCAAACTTTTCATATTTTACGAGTCAGGAGAAAAGAGCTCAAAGAAGACTCGTCTTTTGAGGAACGAGTGATAAACAGGGATAGCAGCAGATTCCAGGTACAGGTTGGAATTTTCCAATCACGGCAGTGTCACAAGGATGGCTAAGTGAAATCACTCTTCGCAGCTGTTCCTCAAAATGGGTAAACAAACATATGGAGATGAACGATTGGCCAAATGAACGGATGGAGGTGAGACTGCAAGAACACGACCAAGGGCTTTAATATGGCTGTCAAAGGTTACATTTACCAAGGTTATTTACCGGTTCATTTTTTCTGGGTGAGCTTGAACTCTAGGGGAAGATTGCTCACAACTTATGTTTATTTTTTAACGAGCATGAACTATGTGCTAAAACTGCTCGGATCTTGCGTTTATTTTTTAACGAGCATGAACTGTGTGCTAAAACTGCTCGATTATACCAGTCTTAATACAAGGAACGCCTCAGGTGAGGTAGTCATATTTAAGGAGCTATACCTCACTAGTTACTCCAATTTGGCAAGTTTTAACTTTTGCCCCACATCCTTTCTTTATGCAAGCTGGAAACGGCTAATCCTACGAGTTTAATGGGTTAGACCTACAGGTTTAAAGGGAGGACCTAAACATTTAAAAAATAAATAGTCGTCCCGTGCTTGCACTCCAAAAGGTTCGCATGCCCCCATGTATAAAGTATAATTTCAAGGCTACACCTCCTCTGTTCCACCTCTGTTTTTCTACTTGTCGTCTTGCTATATTTTTAACGATACTTGTCTTCTTGTTATTTTTCGGTGCCGACGGTACTTGTCTTCCCATCAGTTCACTTTTTGATTTTTGCAAGATCGCAACAGATAAAACATTGGCGTTACGGAGGGAGGTTTGCCTCTTACTTATTATCCGAAAAATGGTTTTGTTCGCTGTCGCAAACTAAACTCTTTTTTCCGGCGATGTCTATTACTAGGTTACTAAATATGGTGACCACTTGTTGCAGCAATTTCATCTCTTTCTTTGGAGGCTGCCCCTACTTATCCTTCAAAACATATGTTTTAATGGGTGAGGCTTGCCTTCAAAGATGGTGGCTACTTGCCGCCACAAATGGATCTCCTCCATCAGCATCCTACTTACCTAGACAAGGGGAGCGAGAAGTTGATTATCTCACTCACATAACTTTGACAAAAGAACTTTATCCTAGAACAACCCTCTCTTCCATGCCGGACGGGGTACGGACTAGTCATATTCTTCTGCGGAAATTAACTTTATACCCAAGGTTTTCTCTGCCCAAGGCAGGCCAGGGTGCATGCCCCCTGGGTCCCAGTTCTTTCTTCCGAATCACTCGCATTCATCGGGAAGTAGAACCGGGGGTGGAGGCATTCCTTGAGTGAATAAACCGTTAAGGGATGGTATTTGACTATTTGCGATGCGTGATCCTGGAAATGAAAGTTGGTCTACGAGCTTGACCATTCTTCCTTCGTGCGGAAAACACATAACTCTGAAGAGTGAGGACACTATCGCCTCCATGCAATATATATAGTCTCGTCCAAGGAGTAAGTTATACACCAAGGGTCCCTGGACGACCATGACGTTCATATGAACTGTCTTCCCCTTCAATGTAACGGGAACATTGGGGAGAATCCCTAACGGGTGACTGGTTCCTTTATCAAAACCTGATAGATTTCTCATCTCAGGTAAAAGCACCGGGGAACCCAGTGCTTTCCAAGCAATAGAGGAAAGGATACTCACAGATGCCCCTTCATCAATGATAGTTCCAGCCATCACCATTCTGTAGATTTGGACGATGATTCTGAATGGAATACTGGCTGGTAACCGGGGTCTGCCTAGTTGATTCCAATCAAAGGACACAACCAGGTTGCTTGGTGGTGGGACCGAATACACGGCCGGATACGACCCTGACAATGTTCCTTCCTGCGATAAAGGAATGGGCGCGTGGCCCTGATGCTCATCAGAGTCTGTGTTGATGAAAAGAATCTGGATGGTGTCATCCTTGTTCTCTTCAGTGAGGGTGTCATTTGAAGATGAATCTTCAATGACGGTGTCATTTGAGGATGAAACCTCTGAAGGAAGAACCGGGTCAACTGCCGTTTCGACCTTTAGACTTTCGTCTGGTCTGGATTCAGTAGGTTCATTCTCAATGACCGACACTTCAGCTGACCACTTGATCGGGCCAGCTGGATTTTCAACTATCGAGGGACTTGGCACGAGTTTTTGGTATCCAGGAGGAAGTCGTAACGGTGAAACCGGACGATCTTCCAAAACTCTCTTCGCCTCATCTAAGAATGGACAACGGTGGATGGCGTGATCGCCTTCACACAGTCTGCAGGGTGATCTTGGTCTCCCTCTTTGTCCTTCACTCTCGCTAGTTGACGGAATGCAATCAACATGTCTATCAGAGGTTGATGCTACCGGATTGTGCAACCTGGGGGACCAGTCTCTTAGTATCCGGGGAATACAAGGACGGTCACGGTGGAAGTGGGTCCCTTTGCAAATGACACATGGCGATTAAGGTCCGGTCGGTGCAGTGTGTGGATTTTTGTCGGATGTCTTTTGCTTGCCCCCAGTCGCCTTCGCCTTAGGCTCCTTCTGCTTCTTTTCTTTCTTCTTCTTCTCCTTCTTCTCCATGGGAGGCTGACTTTTGCCGGCTCTACCTTGCGAAGATGAAGGATCAGAGGAAGAATTGTAAGAAGTGGAAGGCTGGTGGGTAGCTCTAGACTGGTCTGACTGTTGATTCGACTGCTCAGGATTAGTGGTGATCCGAATTACATTAGTTGAAAAGAGCCATACAGGTAGGCCAATTATCAATCCTGGAAGTGACAATGTGGCCATATGAGGCGCACCAACATCTCCCCAAGAGGAGAAGGGATTGGGACTTCCACCAAGGTGACTTCCTTGGTTGGTGGGCTCCATACTTTTCAACTGAAAGATCAACGTGGGAATAACAGGTGATTATGTTCCGATTAAAATAAATTTTATTAACGACGCTTTAGACACAACTTTGCTTTTTCATGTTTTAAGAGTCGAGAAAAAGCTAAAGATGACTCTAGTCTCCTTCGATGTTTTAATGAGCCCGAAGTGACAAATGCTCGGATGGACTTTTTCAGTTATAGAGTTTGAAAAAGGCCAAAAGAAACTTCTCTGGAGTTCTAGGCAGAGGGTGTGCCAAACTTTTCGCGAAACCACAGAATACGTTTTACGGTACGGGTGGTCGATCTTCGTGAATGTTGTGTTCACTGCATCGCGATCAGTAGGGCGACCGACACGGCTTCCTATGGATAAAGGCTTTGTTCCTATAGGGGTCTCCCAATATATATGCGACGGTACGTGGGAGCACAAGTCCGTATTAGTGCCACCGACTCTCAGGAGGAATCACCCACCTTCGTAGAGATTGACAGTCACTATGTTTAACGACGCCGGAACACGTCTCTACCTAGACCTCTATGTGTTTGCGTTATGTTACAAAGCGTTGTTATGTAAATTGAATTTATTTTAATGTTGATCTTGTTTAGCAGTTTGCCTTTAAGGATCACCACGAGATGTATGTAACAAATTCCTGAATGCAGTCTAAGATGAGAAGCAAACTTTTCAATCTTTCAACTTTGAAAATCTTAACTACTGAGGGAAAAGAAAGACAAATCTTTTCACACAGATCATAGAGCACACACTAATGCAATTTTTCCTAAACCAGTATGAAAATAGTCAAATGCAAAATGCACAATGCATGTATTTTCTTTTCCCTTTCTTAATGTTGATGTATTACAAAAAGAAAGTTTTTATATAACTTTGATTTCGATTTCAAGCGAAAGTAAACAAGCTGGTCCAAAATCAAAAGACACCTTAAGATTTACTTGTTTAAACACTGGAAATGCATGAAATCAAACCATAATGACGAAAGTAAAAAGACTAATCAGCTATGGACAGCAAACAAGCTAACTCTTTAGACCAGCAAAATGCCTAACACAGGTTCAGATCTAAGAGGCCAAAGCAAGACTAGTTCACTTTCGTGATGGGAAATTGTAAATGATGTAAGAAATACAAAAGAACAAGTACAATTTCGTTATATAACAGAGGCGGAATGATGGCAAGTAAGGTTAGTTTTAGAACAGGTACAAGACTGGTAGCTGGCTGCAAAATCTATAGTGAAAACAGGCAAGAAAAAGGGAGGAAACCCCAAATGCACAAGGCAAAATTGGGCCAACGCAGGTGCTGCATAGCCAGTCTGGCTCTCAGCGCAGGTAGCCCCTTCGGGACCTGCGTTGCAAAGCAGGTAACCTGTGTACTACCTACTTTGGAAAACGAAAGTTGCGTTTTCTCAGCTTCCGGGTCACAATTTTCTCAAAAATTCACAGTTTTTGCTCAAATCAGAAGCTATCAATCAAGCACACACTAATGGATGACAAGGAAGATGAAAAGATATCACTAAGAGCTTACAAGGATCCTTGTAGATCAGCTCTACAAATCATGAACATGCTCAGAAATGAGCTAGAGTAGCTGCCCTCTACTTCGCTTTTGATATAGTCAAAAGCTTTTTGATTTGGTACTCTTTTGTTCAAGAAATGAATAGCAAAATACTACAAACAATCAAATAGATATGATCCCCAGCGGAGTCACCAGTTTGTTGTAGGGAAAAGTATCCGACTCGGATGACCCTATCCCACTCTAAGGGCGATAGTACCTCAGCAACAACTGTAAAGAAAACTACTTAAGTTTTACTTCTTTACGAAAGCAAGAGAGAATGAAGAAATGCACTAACCGTTGCCTTGCGTTTAATGTCGAATCCAAACTCTTCTCTTTGCTGCTTGCTCCCAGCTCCTTGCTCTTTTGCTGGCCCAGCTACAATGAGATCCTGCAAAATAACAAAGAAGGAAACTACAAGAAGCATGCAATCATAACTGATTCAAGGATTAGCATAAATCAAATATACAATTATCACAATACATCATTGAAACAAGTGCATATAAAAGAACCTCAATAGCTTTTATTAATGGAAGAAGTAAAGTTCTGAGAGTGTTACAACCATTGAAGGCCCCAATCTAGCAACACCTCCCAGCAGAAAGAATTTCTCCTCTTCACCTCCTTCAAGCAATCAACCAATAGTTCTATAGTGAAACCAACAGCATATCATTACTTTGCACAAAATTCCAGCCTCCTGAGCTCATAGGAGAGAGCTCAATATATAGATGAATTGAGAAAGGATGAGTCAGCTTGCAACTGGTGTGTAGCTGCCTTGTGTCCTCTCTCTCTTCAGTTGATCTTCAGTTCTTGAGTCCACTTGGAGAACCTTGCTTCCACTTGGAGAAACAGAGCCTCTGACTCATCACAAGGCGAAATCCCTGATCCAAGTGTCATTTTTGGAAGATTCCAGAGCAATGACTCAGTGTGCCACTTGTCCCACCTCGCTCAGCGCAGGTGGTCTTTGTTCTACCTGCTTTGCAACGCAGGTACACCATGGAGGAGTTGAGTTTCAGTGCAGAAGCCTAGTGGAGCACCTGTTTTGATTTCAAGATTGCTTGTTTTTGAGTGTTTTCAGGTGGAGAACTGATCTGAGAGCTATTGGTTTGCTGATCTTGTTCCTCTAGGGGTAGGAACATCATGTTTAGGGACTTTGGATCCCTTGGATTATTGACAATTCATGCCTGATGCTGCAAGGCACAAAATTGTCTATAACACTGCGGCAGGGAAGGGACCAAGACGTGCCGGAGTTCACCAATCTTTTCCATACCCTTCGCACAAAGTTGGGTATCAAGGATTCGGAGCAACATTTGATACTCAAATACCGTGGCTGCCTGCACAAGTACATCTAGGAAGAAACACAGTTCCTAAACATCCCCTCGCTCGGCGCAGCATACCGGTATGCCGTCAAGGTCGAGCAGAAGTTTAAACAAAAGAAGCGAGACTTTGGATCTGCGAATCCAAAGCAGGGGAAAGGTGCCCCTAAACCACAGAACAAAGGACAAAGCCAAGGCGGGACAGCCCAAGACAACCAGCTGAAGCTGCAAGCAAAGAGCAACGCCGCGAAGCCGAGAAAGGACACTGGAAAATGGTGCGAGTTCCATAAGAGCTCCACTCACAACACAAGTGAGTGTCGGGCCAAGCAGTCACTGGTGGCTGAGCTAAAGGTTTCAGAATCAGATGCATGTTCCGACTCTGAGTCAGAACCCGATAAGGGGTATGAAAAAGGGAAGCAGATCATTGATGCGGATCCGAGCGCCACTGTTGCTACCGCAAAGATCCAGAAAAATGAACCCGAATATCCAGAGGAGGAGGAGCGTCTCTTCCACTCCCAGATGTGGGTAAAGGGCTCCCCAATACAGTTCATTGTTGATAGCGGGAGTCAAAAGAACCTCATTTCACCAGAGGTCGTGAAGCGGTTGGGCTTACCGACCACAGCACATCCACAACCATACACCATTGGGTGGCTTCACCAAGGGCGAGATCTTCGCATGAGCCAGCAGTGTCGCCTTCCATACAACATCAAGCCCTTCACGGATGAGGTATTGTGTGACATTTCTCCCCTTGAAGTTTGTGATGTATTACTAGGACAACCATACTTGTGGAAGCGACATGCTGTGTATGAATCAAGGCCCCGTGCTGTTATTATTACATTGGGAAATAAGTTGTTCAGGATACCAGAGGTAGCACCACCTGCCGCCATCTCTTTGATTACTGCAAAACAATGCAGTAAGATCATTTCCAAAACCAGGAAATTTGTTTTCCTGATGATACGCCCTCAAGGGAAGAAGAAGACAGTGGCCGCGGCCTCCAAACGGGGTCCCTCTGCACGGCAGCTATAGATGGACAAGATTGTGGAGGAGTACGAAGACATCTTCACCTCCCCAGCAGGGGTTCCTCTGCACTGTCAAGTCAAGCACTCCATCGATCTGACCCCAGGTGCGCCGCTACCCAATGCACCAATTTATCGGCGCTCCGTTCTGGAGAACAATGAAATCAAGAGGCAGATTCAGGAGCTCCTGCAGAAAGGTCACATCCGTCCAAGTTCTTCGCCCTGTGGGAGCCCGATAGTGTTGGTACAGAAGAAGGATGGGACTTGGAGACTCTGTATTGACTATCGGGCGCTGAATAAGATCATTGTCCGTAATAGGTACCCGATCCCGCGGATTGATGACCTCCTAGACCAACTAAAGGGGGCGAAATATTTCAGCAAGATCGATCTCAAGTCAGGATATCACCAGGTACCAATTGAACCCTAAGATGTGTGGAAGACTGCCTTCAAATCCAAGGAGGGCCTCTTCAAATGGTTGGTCATGCCTTTTGGATTGACGAATGCTCCTGCAACCTTTATGAGGCTAATGGATGACATCTTGCGGCCATTCACCAACTCCTTTGTAGTAGTATACTTGGATGACATTCTGATCTTCAGCCAGAGTTGGGAAGAGCACCTCCACCACATCCGACAGGTTCTCCAAACACTGCGGCAACACAAGCTATGTACCAATTTGGAGAAATGCACTTTTGGCATGACCGAGGTTCAGTATCTGGGATACATCATTGATGAACAGGGGGTGCATGTCGATCCAGCCAAGGTCCAAGTCATTCGGGATTGGCCCTCTCCAACCACTCTAACAGAGCTCCGCATCTTTCTAGGTCTTGCCAACTTCTACCGCAGGTTTGTGTTGGGATTTTCTCATATTTCTTGGCCCTTGAGTCAAGTCACCAAGGGCGGGGCGAAAGCAAAATTCTTTTGGTCTGAATCTCAACAGAAGGCATTCAGGGAGTTGAAGGATCACCTCTGCATGGCACCAGTGCTCGCGTTACCAGATTTACAACAACCATTTGAGGTTGAGACAGATGCCTCTGACTATGCTATTGGGGCAGTCCTTACTCAACATGGACATCCAGTGGCATATCACAGTGAAACACTTTCAGACACAGTCCGGAAGTACCCCACTTATGATAAAGAGATGTATTCCATTGTACAGGCCTGCCGACAATGGAAGAATTACATTTTGGGGAAGGAAACAGTCATCCACACAGACCACCGACCTCTGCAGTTCATACAGACCCAAGGGAAATTGCAGAATGATCGCCATCAGAAGTGGTCTACATACCTGCAACAGTTTCACTTGAATATCAAGTATAAAAAGGGCAGCACCAATAATGTTGCAGATTGCCTCAGTCGACCACCGATCACGGTGCTAACCACCGTGCTCAACTCTTGCGGGCACGAGACTTCGGATTGGCCACTTCTCTACAAAAGCAACCCAGAATTCGGCCACACACACCAGACACTCTTGGAGGGTCGGCAGGTTGCAGATTTTCACCTCCAGGATGCCCTATTATGCCACCTCGGTCACCTTTTTGTTCCTTCAAGCGAGCGTGCCAAGATGATTTGGGAAGCACACTACAGTCAGGTTGCTGGGCATTTCGGGGTCGAGAAAATAGTGGCAGTACTGCAAAACTATTTCTATTGGCCGAATCTTCGACAGGATGTTGGGAAGTACATCCGATCATGTACTGCCTATGCCATTGCCAAACCGACCATTAAGAAGCAATGCCTCTATACCCCGTTGCCTACCCCTAGTCGACCTTGGGAATCCATCTCCATGGATTACATGTCAGGCCTTCCTTCCACTAAGCATGGAAATGACTGTGTTTTTGTGGTCGTCGATAGGTTCTCAAAGATGGCCATTATGATGGCCTGCAAGAAGAATATCACAGCAGAAGCCACTGCTAAACTCTTCTTTGAACGAGTGTGGGTGCACTTTGGGATCCCACAGTCTATCATCTCAGATCGAGACAGTCGGTTTCTCAGCACCTTTTGGTCCAGTCTCTGGTCAATGCTGGGCACCAAACTCATGAAGTCCACAGCCTTCCATCCTCAAACTGATGGCCAGACAGAGGTTGTCAATAGGATGATTGTGCACATTCTATGCATGTATAACTCAAAGCATCCACGCACATGGGACGAGAGCCTCCCCTACGTTCAGCACAGCTACAACTGAGCTCTTCACAGCTCCACTGGCCATAGCCCTTTTCAGGTGGGTTTGGGATTCCAGCCACTATGCCCCATTGATGTGGCCATGCCACTTGCAGCTAGTCACATGAATTCAGCTCATGTCCAGTCCGAAACAGATAAGGCCACCAGCTTCATTGAGCGCATCCAACATATTCACCAACAGGTCCATGACATTCTTGAGAAATCAAATGCCAAGTACAAGCAGCGACATGATCAACATCGGGTGCCACACAAGTTTCAGGTGGGCGACAAAGTTTGGTTGCATTTGCAAAAGGAACGCCTTACTGGAGCCTATCGGAAATTGAGACCACTCCGATATGGTCCTTACACCATTACTAAGGCTATGGGAGACAATGCATTTGAGCTTAGCATTCCCCCATTCCTTGGCCTGCACCCAGTATTTAATGTGGACCGCCTTCGGCCATACTTTCCACCATTGCTAGACACATCCGACATTGCAGAACAGCTCAAACCCACTGAATTAAATCCAGATTGCATTGAACAAGCTGCAACTGATCGATCATGGACACACAGATCAAGAACACTCGCCAATAGAATATCCAACTGTATCGAGTTGTCAAAGCAGGCCAACTCCTTCAGCAGGGCAAGTGGCTCACCAGGGAACAAGTTCAGCAAAAGTTTCCTCATCTCATGGAGGAGCTCAATGCAATGGGGACCATTGCTTCCTAAGGGGGGAGGAATGATCCAGGTGGATATTGGTGGCCACCTGCCAAGTCCACCTGGACCCCCACCATTGTCTTTCTCAACATTTTCAGTTTCCTTAATTGTAGCACAACTTACTATTTTTAGCAGTTTTTCGGGTCCTGAACTTCCGGAGCCGTTTTGAGGCCCTAAACGACGTTTCTTTCTCGGATAGATCTTTCTAATGAGCTATTGTACGCGTCAAACGGAGATCATATGCCAAAGTTACGACCCCGGGAAGTTGATGTACCAACTTACCCCCAAACGGGGCCCACAGTTTGGCGTTTAATCTCCTAGGGTTAGGTTTTGGAATGTTAAGGGTTTTTCCATTGTTTCTCAACAATAAATAGGCCTTCGAGCCTCATTGTAACACAGTTCACAGGCATGTAGCCATCACATCTCTTCTCAGAGATAAGCTACCATCACCCTAGCTAGTTTATTGCCATTTCTGTTTGTAAGCATATTTCAGTATTTTCCATTAATGAAATGAAGTATTATTTCCGCTGCATCTTTGTGTATATGGTTATCTCTATAATTTTTTGCGTTCCTGTTTAAATCCGGATCAGACTCAGTCAAAACTGCTTACCGCATCAAGGCCTTTCTTCATCTTGTTAGTTTGTGGAATCCCGTGCTATGGAACCGAATGCGTTACTTTTCTGAATTTTAAAGTTATTTAGCGTCTGGCTACTTCAAGGCTTTCCTTCACTGAGGGGGATTCCCTGTGATACGTGATTAGCGCTTTAGCACTAATCATGTATCAGGAACCACCCCCCTTTCCTGATTTGGCCTTCGGTTTTTCCAGTTTGCGCCAGTGCGCGTTACCATGGGCCAACAGTCTACGCGCTTGACCAAGGGTCCTCCTTGCTCTACTCTGGCCACAACTACAATTGTTATGAGGATTCCCACTGATAGCTTTGATTTTTCTAAGACTTGAATATTTTGGCATAATTAGAAATAGTCTTGAAAACTTAGAGAGTGTTCAGGATCCAATTTAGATCATGAACAGATGATCATGCAAATATATCTTCGCAGAAGGACATACAAACAAACATGCATGATGTGCTCACAGATAGACGAATGCATGAGAACGCACCTTTCACGAACAAATCAGTCAAGCCTTTCAACATGTAAGCAAGGAGCAACGTGCCAAAGCATCATCAAGCAAACCGAAGACCATTGAAGACTCCACGCACTCTGCCATGCGGAGGTGAAGCTACGATACACCATGAAGACATCCATCATCAAGCAACACTATAGTTTGACATGCGCTCCAGCACCAGCATGAATGTACGAGCACTGCCATGTCATGAATCATGTCATGCACATCTCTACTATGGGCTATGCTTTTAATCAATGTAATGTAACGTGAAAGTCCAAGAGACCAACTTGTTTTACAAAGAGTCATGTAAAGTTGAAAAGTCATGGAAGTCAAACATTCATGAGGGTAGTCAAATAGCCACAAGGGTCAGTTTCACCCTTGGCTATAAATACCCCCTCATTTTTACATTCAAGGAATTTTCACCTCAGATTCTCCCATATAGCTAACAGAGTTTGTTATCTTTTCTTTGAGGAGTAATCAGTGGCTCCAATGCCCCTCAAACGGGGTTAGTGATGTATGGTGTAACGATGTGTCTTGGAACTTTCACTTAATTTAGAAGCCTGCTAATAGGCCAGCACATTTTTACACATGTATTGTATCTATTGTAAGACTAATATTTAACACTTGTAATACATGTTGCTTGAACCTGTGTTTAACACTTGAACTAACTCACTCGTTGTGAAATGTGTTGTATATGTTGTTAACGTTGTCTCACCCAGGTAGAATACTCTCTCGGACATCAGACAAACCTTTCATGTAAAACTTACTATAAAAATCGTTGCACTCATGCGGAATAATCCGCTGAGTGTTATACATGTTATCTTCCCTTTTTTGATGTGACTGCCGCATCCGTGTGGATTGTTCCACCGGGAAGTTGTGCATGTCCTGTTCTGTTGCGTGTTCCTAGCAGAGTTGGGACTTCTCCGAACCAACCTAGGGCTCACTCTCACCCTCTGTCCCTTTACAGTGAGGGAACCATTGACACAAGTAACACGTACACTCACCAGGCATGTGAACCTCACTTCTCAAAGACAAAGAAAACCACTCTCCTATGTTGACAAGCAAGAGTTTAGGAAAATATTTAAGATAATTGGAACTGGGCCATCATACGGATGGGACTCCGACACCAAAAAGTGTGAGGTCTAGTTGGGACTTCATACCGAGGTGATCCCCTCAATGTTGCCGGGTCCAGCACCGTCAACACCACCCTGATATTGTGGACAATATCTTCAACAATGATCCTTACCACATGTCCAACACTATCGAGGCTTCTAGCCCGCACACTTTTTCTACTCATACTAAAATCCCTATCTATTTTCAGACGCATTGAACTTCTTAGGAAAAATTGCATTCTCTTTGTTACCTGTATCTCGTAATATTCATTGCTTCTTATCCCACTTTTCTTTATTCTTTGCATTACCTCTCCAATCCTTCAAAGTCTTTGATCCATACTTCGATTTCTCATAGAGTATTTTATATTTCTTATGGATTCCTCTAGTGATCTAGGTTCATCAAACTTAATCTTTTATTTTAATGCTATCGGAAACCCGCTGATGAATATCTAAATCTTCGCTTTCTCCTCCTTCATATAAGGGACATACCTCAATAAATCCAAGAATCTACTAGTGTACTCCTCATCAGTCATCGATCCCATATTAAACTCAAAGAATTCCTTTTCCCTATCATTATAATATCTCTTAGATGGATACTTCTTCCTGAAAATCCTCTCGAATTCATTCTAAGTAAACTCCTCTTCGTGAATACCTTTGACATTATTTACACCTTCCCACCAAATGTCTTCTTTACCTTTAAGACTGAATGTAGTTATTTTGGCCCTCATGTTTTCTGAATAATCACGCAACTGAAATAAATTATTCATCACAAGTAACCATTCTTCTGCATCTTGTGACTTCTTCATTACTCCATCAAATGTAGGTGGCTTGGCTTTCTTGAAATCATCTGGAAAATATCCCCTATCATTCATCGTGTAAGGATGATAGTGATGATGACCATGATACCTTTCTAAACCAGAACTAGATTAAATCCCATTTTCATTACCTCATCTATTAGGTGTATCCAAGAATCTGGCATTGCATTTGTCCAACAAAGGCTGCCAGGAACAAGTAACTCAACCCATAGCCATAAGGAGCATGAACACCAACCAGAAATAAAAGAAGATATACCCAGAACACCATGGCTATCAATGAAATGAAAAGGCCAGGCAAAACCAATGTCAATCCAAGAAACTCTCCATGCCAATGACATATTACAACAAAGAAACCTCATGCATGTGTCATGCATGCCAAAACTATCAAGGAAACCATACATGAAACTCGGTACCTACAAGAAAAACATGTTGTGGCTTCTGATCTCGCTACCATCTTGTGCTTTCCTTATTTTCATTCTCATGCTTGCACCAAATCCCAAGTATGCTACACTCCTCCAAGAGTGTTTCAAGAAAACTATAAGTGTCCAAGAGTATGAAAGAGAGGGAGAATAGAATGAGAGTGCCAAAGACTGAACTAAGAAAATCTATGTACAGATCCTTAGAATCCTTCTTATCAACAAGGCCTCTAATTTCTTCAATTTTCCATTATTTTCCTTCACTTTCCTCCTCACATCTTTCACCTTCCTTTTCTCCTATTTTCAATTATTTTCATAAATACTTTGTCTTTTCCAATTTCCATAGACATTAATTAATCATCAATGACCCCCATCACTATGTTTTTTCCCAACATTCAACCTGGAATATGTGTCCTATGACCTTGATTATTATTTTTTCTTTATTAATTTTATTACATGGATTGTTAACCAGGGATTTTACAGCTAAATCTGGTGGAGCCACTAAATTTGGCAGTCACTAATGAGGCGACAAATTGACACTTAACAGTGATAGTTTCTGGCATTCAGAAAGTGAAAAATTGTCCCCAACTTAAAAAATTGATGACCATTCAAAATCAGCTAATAGTTTTTTTACTATTATGTTTTCTTTTTATTCAAAAAAAATAGGGTGGTAGCCACCAACCCCGACACCCCATTGTTTATTATATTAAATAATAATAATGGGTCAGAGCCCACAGCTCTCACCCGGGACCCTGCACACGGCCTGTTATAATGGCCATGTCACATATTTGGGTTGTCATTTTGAATGGATTGTTGGTCAGTGCGGATTCAAATCCTGGCTCTGAAATGCTCAGAAGTGAAAGAGGGCTCAAGAATCAAATTCAATGGATTACAATAAAAGTAAATTCATATCAAAGATATCATCACAATATTTACAATGACGCAAATGACACATCAATCCGAGTTCGTACGCAAATGTTATGGCCATTTCAAGGTTTGGTCAACTAGGCTCACTAGCTAAATTTGACAGAGCGCTAACTAAATTTGGAAGATAGATAAATCTAGAGGAGTCGCTAAAATTGGCAGATGCTAATGAGGCAACAAATTGACACTTAACATTGATGCTTTTTGGATGTCAAAAGGGGATAAATTTTCTCATACTTAAAAAAATAGTTGACCCTTAAAAATTAGCGGACAATTTTTTACCATTGTGTTTTTTTTATATAGAAAAGTAAAAATAAAAAATAGGGTAGTGGGCCAATAACCCCTCCAACCCATAGTTTATTATATTATGTAATAGTAGTGGTTCGGGACCCATGGCTCTAACTTGGGACCCCGCCCATAGCCTATTACAATGACCATGTAACATATTTGGATCAGTGGGATTCGAATCTATGCTGACCAAAGATCCATTCAAAACGACAACCCAAAATACACACCAACTACCAAACCAACACAAAAGAACATGTGATAAATATGGAGTGGCAGTGGGTTGACCCTGATACCTCCGCCCACCTGCCCAATGACCTATCGGCTATGGAAAAACTAACACACTCAACTATGGGCCTTTCTTTCATTGTTGCTAAACTTGTATTTAGAAACATAGCTTCATTTCATTCAGCCAGTGAATGGAGGTTGAGAAGGGAACCGAGAGCATAAAGTTCGAGGAGGTATTTCCTGGGCACATTTTTTGAGGAAAAATATTTTGCAAAATATTTGAGGAGAATATTCTAGATTCTAGAGGAATATTCTTGTAGCATAATCTTAAGGAATTTAAAAGATTCCCTAGGGGTGCAAATTTGGACAGTGGCATAACCATATCAATTTTATATTCATTTTTCTCAGTTTTTTGCAACAAGCATCATGGTGAGGTTAGATTTGTCATATGGGCAGACGAATTTCATTCAACCTATAGGAAGTAATATTTGGGGAGTCTTTGAGATTCTCGGGGGTCCAGATTTTGACCGAATCACAGAGCGAACGAGTCTACAATCATTTTTTATGATTTTTTTCAACAAATTTAATGGTGCAGTCCATTTCATCGCCAAAGTTGTGCATTTTCTAGCCATTCATGAAAGTGGAGGTATAAGGTGCCTTTTTTATTTTGTATGCATTTTAGTTTCCAATGAAGATTAATGAAGGAAGTCTCCCCACATTGAGCAAGCCCAGAGACGTAACCCACATTGGTTGAACTCTGTTATCAATTTGTGTATGTCTTTATTTTCTCATGGTTTCCTTTCATTTTCACTCATGTTATGTGTATGCATTTTATGTTTACATGATTTTTTACATGTAGTTATGAATGCATCAGTGAAGTAAAAAGATCTAGATCATAATAATAGACACAAAATCATTATCCGTATTAACCCTCATTACCTAAATCCAAATTTATTGAGATTAGAGAGATTTTGTTTTTTGTTGGAGGAATTGAGACTGTTGGGCATGGAATCTCCCTGAACGCATGTTTTGGGGCTTAAAGCCCAAGTTTTGACCGAATCTTGTTGTAAAGTTTTGTGAATTGCGGGTGTGGGGTGTGAAAGTATGATAGATCACAAGGTTGTCTACCCTAGTTTTGTAATGTAATGTCAGCTCGATAGACCTACCCTATAAATAAAGCGAGGCTCTAATGAAGAAGGAAGGAGAAGTCTAAGTGATTGAGTCGTAGTGTGAAGTGTGTCTTTGGGTCATAGAGTAGGAGAAGGCTCTGCAGCTAAGTGCGCAGAGGCCTAGTAGTATGCAGTTGAGTGCACAGGGTGAGTCAAGTCTGTAACCAGGGAAAGAATCAATAAAGAGAAGCTTTTCTATAATTTTGTGTATCTATTCTTGGTTTAGTGCATGATTGACATAATCTGCAATTATATTGTTTATTTACTGTGTGCACCTGTATGCATGTTTTCTGTGGTTAAGTATAACTTAAAGCACTCACATAGGCCAATATAATTAACTAACATTGGAATATAAGAAAGGCCTTGGGTAATAACACAGAGCATGGTAGTCAGCCCCTAGGTAGGGCTGCGTGAAGGCAGTATATCAGGACACGAGGAACATGAAAGTACGCGAAGAAAACTACACGCAGGGACAAACTGCAGACCACTTGAACTCATCAAACATCTCCAGGGTGCAAAATCCTAGTTCTAGCTCCCTCCCATACTACTTCGGGTGAGACCTCAATCCACGCTCCACAGACTGTTTCTGAACGGGCCAGTAGTACCAGTATTCGTTTGGTTAATTAAATCTGAACCTAGGTCAAGCTCCAATAAGCCAACGAATGGTTCCGTTGCTGAGACCAGGATCTGCATAGAGATGTCGAATGTCGTATCATTCGAATCCGACAAAGAAAGGAATTGAAGAGTGTTTGGACAAAAATATTCACGAGTTCACAACACAGGAAAATAGGAATCTGCGATTATCAAAATTTGCTACTTATATATGGAAATCCACAAAATTTGCTTTGCATCCTTTCCCTCTGAGTTGTACGAGTGGATCGTGAAGCTAGCAGACAATCAAGGAAGGTGTAGGCTCGAGAAACATAATGTGTGGAATCCAAAGTTGGTGCACGGACTGGAAGCATTAGAGGACAAGATCCCGTAGGTTATTGATGACTAGTTGGATCGTATCATAGGAAGGTTCATCACTGAATTCACGGTAGATACTTTGGTCAACTATAGCGAGGCAAAATGACACTTCCTCAAGGGATTGCGAGGTAAGTACGTTAAATCTTTGAACACTTGGATTAAAATTCCATTGTGTGAAAAGCAGGTTAAGTGAATAAATTGGTGTTTAGGGCTACGCAGAGTGGGAGGATCTACAGAAACGGAGGTAGCACCAAAATTGAAACTAGGCCCTTGATATCACCTCCGCGAGGGGGTGAAGAAGAGCTTGTGAAGGTTTCACCATGAAGTGCGATCAATTTGATAAAGCAGATAATTCCATGGATACCACCCCCACCCACACCACCACTAGTTTCACCATCTTCACCCCCGACTTTTCCCATACCACCTCTACCACTATCGTGAAGCAGTATGGCCAATGCAATAAAGCTACCAATGTTCAAGGGAGTAAGGAATGAAGATCCAGACCAATTTTGGTTCATGGTAAGAGTAGTATGGGAAGCACAGGGTGTCACAGATGACAATATAAAGAAGGAAACGTTGGTCAGTGTTATGTAGGATTGCGCTTTGACTTCTTACATTAAGCATTCCAATGACAATCCAAATGCGGGAATAGCAAATATCTAGACTGCGCTAAACAAAAGAATTTAGTAGGCCAAAATCGGAGGCACAATCGATCATTGGATTCAAGAAAATCAAAATGCTACGAGGGGAAAAACCATGGGAATTGGATCAAAGACTAAAGTGCACAATTTAGAAAACAAACATGACTTTAACATATGGGCAACACCGTGAATGGTTTGTAGCCTCATTAACACTACATCTACGGAACGTGTTGTCGCAACAAAGGCTAACCACTTAGGCTGAAGCTTTGGAGGTCACGATGAGATTGAAAAAGACTCTGATACAAGATCCTAACATGGGAGTCTAGCAGATTCACGTGCAATTTAAGAAATTGTGCCTTAAGATGCAGAGTTTGAAACAAGACATGACAGCTTGCCCAGAAGCACGTGAGGAGGTATGATGCATAAAGTGCAAAGGCTAGGGACATGACAAGGACCATTGTCCAGTATTCACGAACTACGTGGCCGAAGGAGGACCAATGCCTTTGAGATTGGAGGCACAAGTAGGACCAAGCACGGCACCTACATTGTGGTGCGCATTTTATCAGATAGGAGGGAAGCACAATACAGATAACTACCATCTATTATAGAAGTATACGTAGAATTCCCAACAGTTGTTCTGTAATTTCTATAGGTCAGTAGGCCATGATGAGAAGACCTGTAGAAGTTATGAACACGTGATGGATCAGACTCCTACCTACATATTTTAGGATGAAACATGGCCGCTGGATCAAAATGCAAGAATGGCGCGCGCTGGATTTCAGGGCCGCAGACGAGGTCGAGGAGTAATGGGACCAAGAAGAGGTCACAGCCAGCTGATATGTTACAATTGTGGAGGACCGAGGCATTATGCCCGCAATTGTACAATCCAACAAGACCATCATGCTTATATTGTATGCAGTTTGATCATGAGATGGAGAATTGTCCCGCACTGATAGCAAAGTTGCGTGATAAAGGAGCACTCCAACCTCCCTCGACTCAGAACCTACAAATGATGAGGTTTGATCTGCATGAGGAAGACCCAAATGTAAATATCATGCTCCGAAGCGGTATTACGACAAGGGATGACAAGGGCAAGCAGCCCGAATAAAGTACCAGGGTTCGCAAGGCTCTGACGAAGGAACCTGAATTTGATATGGAACACGCTAAAGAGACATTCATGGAAGCTAAGAAGAGATTCACGGATGCCTCTGCTTTAGGAAGTAAAGACAGGCTGGAACCATAAATGGACCCATCAATGCTCACTACATTCCTAGAGACATGCATGAAGTTGTTGCACGACAACAAGGCTATGAAGGGGCTACAAGAACTCATAACTAGATGTGTTGGGACCACGCCAAGAGAACCATGCGTAGTCCAGAAGCTCGGGAAGCACATGACGCGAACAAGAAGGGAGATGATATTGATTGTGCAGATCGGGGAATATGAAATGGATCAAGTGATTTTGGATCTAGGATCGGACGCAAACGTCCTACCAAAGCAGACATGAGAGTGCATGGGCAGGCCTGCACTGCAATGATCTCCTTTCCAACTACAAATGGAAAACCAACAAAAGATCCTACCTATGGGAATATTGCAGGGAATAACGGTAGATATCGAAGGTGCAAGCACGCTTGTAGATTTCGAAGTGAGAGAAATTGTTGATGACTACAATCCCTATCCTATGCTACTAGGAATATAGTGGGCCACTGACATGAATGGAGTTATAAATATAAATAAGTGCAAGATGACTTTTGATAAAAAGTCATTGCACGTAGTGGTACCTTTAGACCCTGCGGAAGGATCGCGCTACACATAACCAGTGTGTGACAACGATAATGACAACGATCTAGACTGCATCTACAAGATAACTGCATGGGAGAAAGACTGGGTAAATCCCACTGTGGATGGTCGAATATATTGGGAGTGTGAAAGCTCCTGTACCTCAAATTCAGACGAGGAAATAGAAAAATGGCAAAACCAGTTACACAAGGTAACCACACTCAACTGTAACAAGATGACAAGGTTGTTGCACTACGTGGCAATAGAGGTAAGAGTTCTACCTATGTGCGACAAGTTGACTGAGGTGGATGATTTCCTAAACAAATTTTAAAGAGAAGTACCAGAATAGCAATGTTTCGATACTCTAAAATGGGTACTATGCGCTATGCCCGCAAGATGGTGGGGTACACATCAAAGAAGTTTTGAGGACTGGCGCAAATGTAGAAGGATGACGTGCCTACGATTTGGGAAGCCTCGGATGTGGATAAAAGCCAAGTATACCCGACAAAACGTTTCGTGCACCCATCTTTCCATATGGATACAGGCATATGGTGTGTAACCTGCACGAAGGCACACCATCTGCATGATAAGAAACACGATCGGAAAGCAGGAATAGACAAGACAATGACGTGAACAACCCCTCCGTTTGGGACCAGCAAGTATGATAAGACCAAGCATGCAGAATGTTATCTGTGTCGAAGCTTTTGAAAAAGTGTGTGAAGTACTGAACAGGGTCCACAATACCAAATAGATTAACTGGGACCTACGCGTACCAGCGGTTCTCTGAGCATATAGGACCGTGTGCAAAATCCTAATCGTGCAGGCACCACCAAGGCTGGAGTATGAAGCAACTGAGGTAAGCCCTATAATACTTGGAAAACTTAGCCTGCACATTATCACACCAACGGATGCGATGGTTCGCGAAAACTTGGAAGCAGAAATCCAATAGGGAAACTTTAGGCTCCAAGAACTTGAAAAAGAAAGGGCGCGGTTAAGGAGGAAAAGCACTTTGGTAGAAGAAAAAGACAAGAAGCTAGAAGACGAGATAAGGGACGAGGTTCTTGATAAGAAGACCACGATGATAAAACAAGATGTGCACAATCATGGTGAAAACCTTGAGGACTATCACCGTGAATTGATTAGCCTGATGCCTTGGCTTGGACCGCATATTACTAAGAGAACTAACCAGGTTGATGCACTACAAAGGATAAGGTGCATGATGTGGCCAGTAACGGTGAAAGGTAGGTATTTCCCAGAAGGAATTTTGGATGATCAGAAGAAACCGCACATAGGTGGTGTGGTGGCTTACTAGTTGGGGAAGGAATAGTCTTAGTGCTCCAGGCAGTTACGAGTGCGGGACTATAAACTATTCCACCTAGGAGTTACAAGATATTGGAGATGCTTGCAAAAGCAAAGAGTCACAAGGTCCACGACCACACACAGGGGGCTATGCTACCTCGCGGAGTGGCTAGAAAGTGACCATTGAAGTCACTATTCACGATGGGATGCTTGACTTGAGGCCAATCGGAGTAGGAGGCAGGAATTTAAGATGCAAGTTACGGGCAATATTTGGAAAAATCTGATTCTAAGGAAGCATTAATGAACCGAATTTGGGGGGAACGATCGAATTCAAATTCAAAAAGCGCTACAAAATACAAAGGGCTGCCCAACAAACAACACTTGGTCATTTGTGAATTGAGCAATTGAGCAAAGCCCTGAGTGTTGTGAGACGAGCATTGATTGAGCCCCTGAGTTCGCAAGTGCTAGATTTCCGGACGAGTACGATGCCAACTACTCAGGATGTTGTGGACATAAAAAAAATGACCACTTAGGAGATCACGCAGACCCTGACTGTGGGGGATGTTCCAAAAGGTGTCCGGATTGTGGCATAAATCAGGAAAAGGCTGCAGTAGTAACACAAGAAGTAGCCACGAAGGCGGGTGAGGGCAAAATAATGCCTTTGCAAGGGCAGGAATAAGAGGAAGCAGAAATAGAAGAAGGAGGCACGGACCCACGAACCGCGTCAACACAAGTGAAGTGCCAACACCTAGCTGAGCGGGTAGGGTCGTGGAAGAAGGTCAAGGCCTAAAAATTGTCCATTTACCCGATCACCCTAATCAAGGTGATCTACACAACATCATCGAAGAGGTACGCGATGTCACCACTTAGGTTCTCTAAGATTTCATGCAGGAGAACCAGATTGTGCTGGGAGCCCTCAAAGCATAGTTGCAAGAATTACAGGTATGCTCCACTCAGGTTGGTATAGTCGGATCCTCGGCAGCAGAGCAGATGTTACATGCGCAGATAATGAAAACCATAGTGCTGCCATAAGGGGCACTAGTGCCATCAAATGAGGCCAATAGGCCTTCGGTTAGCACGCTGAAAGGTCTCAGTGTCAATATAGTTGTGCTCCCATGCAAGACCTTATATGTGTTGTAGGATGGGATAACTACAGAGCTGTGAGCTAGGCAGAGCCATGTGCTATAAGTCCTAAGTGAGCAAAAAATAAACATGGAACAACTAATCTTGCAGCACAATGAATTGGTGTTGCAAAGTCAACAGTTGGTACAGGTGATAGAGGACGCTTGCTAAAGCGTCCCGGAGCTAGCCATCCCAACAGATATACCAGTGGAGGCGGGGATCCACAAGTTAGCAGTAGGGGTCCACAAGAGTAGGGAGGAAATGAGAAAGGTTCAGCTGGAGCTGAATCTTCAGATTGTGAGTTGAGGTTAAAGGCGCAACCATCCATTCCCCCGAAAGTCAGAGAACAGTGCGTTAGCGCTATCACAACGGGATTGGAAGAAAATGGCAGTGTAGTGGGAGATTGCACGAGCATGTTGGAAGAATCACTTGAGGTCATCACAACTCTGCAGGAGGACCCCAACATCCAACGCTTAGAGATAGAGGCATGAGAACTCCAACAACAGTATGACAGTGTCCAAGGAACTGCACAGATGGTAGTCCTCACCTAGAGGCTTTCGTGGATGCAGCAGGCCAAAGCACTGAGGGAGCAGGTGGATGCGGCATGACATAAGGAAGTAGTCCTGAAGGCGCACGTTTGTCCTTGGATCGATGAGGTCATCACCATCATGGCAGAAATCGAAGGAAAGATTACACATATGCAAGGGATGCACATATTGATGCAGAGAAGCACTCCTGACATAGAGGTCCCAGAGCAATGTATGCAATAGATCCAGCAAGTAGTAGCTCAGTTCACTGCTAACCTCCACATAGTTTGAGAACAGTTGGAGGGACTCTACGCCAAGATCAACACGTTGACAAAGTGACTCAAGGGCGAGTCATGATGTTTTTGTTGGGGGCCTGTTGGGCATGGAATCCCCCCGAAGGCATGTTTTTGGGCTTAAAGCCCAAGTTTTGACCGAATCTTGTTGTAAATATCTGCAAATTGCAGGCATGGAGTGCAAAAGTATGATAGAGTCACATGGTTGTCCGCCCTAGTTTTGTAATGTAATGTCGGTTGGATGGACCTACCCATGGTCCATGGACTATGGAATTGTATAAATAGAGCGAGGCTCTAACGAAGAAGGAAGGAGAAGTCTAAGTGTTTGAGTCGTAGTGTGAAGTGTGTCTTTGGGTTATAGAGTAGGAGAAGGCTCTCTAGCTGAGTGCACAGAGGCCTAGTAGTCCACAGCTGAGGGTGCGGACCCTTGCAGCTAAGTGCACAGGGTGATTCGAGTTTGTAACTGGGGAAAGAATCAATAAAGAGAAGTTTTGCTATAATTTTGTGTATTTGTTCTTGGTTTAGTGCATGATTGACATAATTTGCAATTATACTATTTATTGACTGTGCGATTTTGTATGCATGTTTTATGTGGTTAAGTATAACTTAAAACACTCAAGTAGGAAAAGATAATTAACTGACAATGGAATACAAGCAAGGTCTTAGGTAATAACATAGAGCACAACATTCAGCCCCTAGGTAGGATTACGCGAAGGCAATATATCAAGCTGCGAGGAACGGGAAAGTACACAAAGAAATATATGTGCAGGGACAAACAACAAACCATTTGAACTCATGAGACATCTTTAGGGTGCGGAAACATGGTTCTAGAACCCTCCCATACTACTTCAGGTGAGACCTCAGTCCGTGCTTCGCGGACTGTTTTCGAAAGGGCAAGTAGTACCCGGATTTGTTTGGCTAATTAACTCTGAACCTGGGTCAGGCCCCAATAAGCCAATAGAGGCTGAGTTCTAGAAGAACATGCTCCTACTTATTGTGATAAACAAATCACTGACCTGGACGTTAATTTCATTTTAGTTGAAGTGTTGTTACACATAGATTTAAGTTTGTAGAACCAAAAGTCGAGCGATATCAACATCCTCATGTGGATTAAAGGATACAACCTAGGTGTCGACATTTTTGGTAACATAGCATCCATGCATTCAAGTCACGACAAAAGAGATGTGAAAGGAGGAGCCATGGACTAGTGTTGACTGTCAAGGTGAATTTCGGTTGGATTGATGGATGGTTGTGGAATTATTTGAACAAATGTTTTCAAACTTCATATTGTTTTATCTAATTATTTGTGTAGTCATATATAGTTCATCTTGTTAATTGTTGATTAGAACTACTTGCTTAGTTATGTTTCATGGGAAATGTTTTGATGATAGATATAACTAATTCCTACTCTTATTGAAATTGTATTTCTAGGGGGGTTTTAATGATGATAGATATCATTGTTGTTCTTATGATAATTGGATTACTAATATTTTCTTCTTTGTGATGGTGATGGTTTTCATATGTCTTCATTATTGTTGTTATATCGTGTTTTTGTTGACATTTCTATACTTATACACCTCATTGTTTTTTTTTTCATTAATGTTGTTTCTTTAGTTTGAAGCCTTTTTCTTGGTTATTTGTTGGAACCTATTTTCTATAAAGAATTTATGGGGAAGTTGATAACCTTGGACACTCGTGTGCCTCTACAACATTTTTTACTTCAAAAATCAACCGACCTCATTAAGATTTCATGGATCTGATATCCACAATTTTGGTACTTTAGCTTTTGGTAAAATTTTTGTATCTGCAACATTTACTCCCTACATTTTTCTTAAGGGTAGTGTTAGAGTCGCTATTTTCCAATGTTACCTTTCCTAATGAGCTAGATATAGTGAGTCATAAGCTGACATAGGAATTTGCATTTGCCCAATTGTCATAATTATCTCTAATCAACACTGTGACTCCTTCACTACTATATAATGAAGGTCTTCTGTGTACTTTTATAGTGTAATTGATAGCATGAGTAATTGATATTCTTACAAAAACAATATGTTCTCTACAACTCTACAAGTTTTTGTAGTAATATTATATCATTTAGTTACTCAAAGGTTGTACTAACATAAACATAAGCACTATATTTTGAATGAAAATAACAAAAAAATGTTAGAAAAACTAAAAATTCACATAGCTAGGCTTATTTTCTATAAATAAAAATTAATATATTGAGAAATCTTATTCATTTTCATACGTCTAATTATTTTACACCATCTTAAAATTCATTGCATAAGTACCTTTAATCATCCCGCCAAGTTAACATATTGTTATTTTTTTAGTTTTTCATTGCCGCTAACGTCCATCATTAGCTTACACCTACCCTCTTATACGAAATGTAGTTTAAATAAAAAACAATTATGTGATGAATACACAATTTTTTTGTAAATAGAAAAGTAAAACAATGGAAAATCACATACTACATAGGGATTTACTAAAAAATTCAATATGGGAAAACCAACAAATCTTTTAGATTTCCACCTCTATTTTTTTTATCTTCAATCAATTTCATTATTTACAATACAATGTATATGATATGGAAACCATATATTCCATTAATTTGGATTAGTTTACAATCTTAATTCCTTAACCAAAATTAGAAAACCATGGTCTAAACCACTATGCCCCATAAAACCACCAAAATAGAAAATTGTGCCAAAAGATGCAAAAAAAATATGTGAAATCCCATTTAAGTTTCTTTTGAGAGGCTTAGAGCCCATTGTGACCCATTTTTGTGCTTTGATAAGAATCATTTTCGGGGGTTGATACACAAAGAATATAACACATACCTAACAATATCTATCATCTCATTCATGGCGATAGTCATGCAAAGAATATAACATATACCTAACAAATATCTATTATCTCTCACATAGCTAACAATATATTTCATGTCCTTGATAGGAATTTTTCTAGTGGTTTTATAAGCTCATAATTGACAATGATGAATGATGTAACTACCAACAATTTCCTCCCCACCTTCTCTTCCTTTCTACAACCATCCAGGCACCTTGACTTGATAATTTAGTGAGGAAACATAGATTTTTCACCTCAAGAGAAAAGGCTTAATCTTATAGATGGAAATTGTGGTCCATGGGGTCCCATATCCGAATAGCCCTATCTGATAAGAGTATTTGGGCCTTTATGTTTTTAGTAAATAAAAGTTTTAAGAGTTTGTAGTGACAAAGGTCGTCCATTGTTAATTTATATAAAAGGGTGACCATATCATTAACGTATTGTTCTATTTCTTTTCATTCAATCATGGTGAATGACAAACCTGCATACACACAAAAATATGTTAATATCTCAATATGGCATTGTAAAACTATTGATCGCCTTGTACAATACTCATACATGAGTAAGAATTAAAGAAACTTCCTTTTTTTTCTAACTAAAAATATGTTAATTTAAAATTGGTTTCAAATTCAATATAAGTATGTTAATTTGATGTTTTTCCAAAAGTTCATAGTAGGCTTGATGTTTTCCATTGTTAATTTATACTAGCATAGTTCAATTTTAAATACGAATCTAACATGAGTTTACAACGATTCAATTTCTTCATGTGCAAATTTTTTTTGAGCCAACATTATTTAAATGTTTTGTATAGTTATTTAATTTTTTTTATGCATTGTGAGAGAAGGGAGATTTTTATGCAACAAAAGTATTGAGCAAGGAGAAACCTATAGCCTAAGCAAGGAGTAGTGATAACCTGAACAACGATGAGCAGTGCAAAGTAATCTTGGCATTTTATAGACCTACATATTTCTCGGAACACGTTGGATGGAAAATGCATTCAAACATGACAAGGGGACAAGGGATTTCAGAACATGTGGAGACAAATGATTTAGGACAAGAGAAAATTGTCCCATCTGCAAAAGCTAGGAAGTGGGTTTCGGTCAATGCCAAACAGTATCGGGGCATTTTAAAACGAAGACTAGCTCATCCAAAATGGGAGCAGACAAGGAAAAAATCGTCTTAAAAGGAAAGTACTTGAACCCTTCACAATAAGCACTCAAACAAGTCCCCTCTACAAGCATGTGGCAACAAGAAGTCTAGAGAAAAAGTCATGGATGATTATGCCTTATGTAGTCCCACATCCACACCTCTCACATGGTCATTTGATATTTATGTGAAAGAATTGTTAAATGCAAAACAAAGGTTGGAGGTTGTCGAAGCTAAAAAGAAAGAAAGAGATCATAAAATTCATATAATAACAGCTGAGAACAAGGCTTTAGCAGAAAGCAATAAATTTTTTAAAGAACAAGCGACATTGCTACAGGATTCCCTCCTGATAGGGAAGATAGAATGGAAACACATGAAGGTAGATGTGCAAAACATAAAGAAATATGTAGTGGAAAGTACATAGGCAGTGAATGCCAAATCATCCCAAGATAAAGGGAAAATGATTGCCCAAATAGACAATGATGAAGAGAGAGCAAGAGAAAAATCGAAAGGAGATTCTACCAAAGTTTCCAACACTTGGGCTCAAGTTATTAGCAATTATGCTAATAAGGAAGGAGAAACAAACATTCAGGTTAACAACATGCAAGATGGAGAAGGCAAGGAAAAACAAAATAGAGAAGCAAACATAATTATTAAAGGGGTGAAAGACTTGGGAAAAATGGATGTACTCTTGACCTTGCAAGAGACTTCTTGAAAGACAAGTTGCTATGGAAAAGACAAATATGCCAAGCACGAAGGGTGGGTAAGTTTAATGGTCAGAGAGCCAGGCCCATAAAATTCATCATATCGAGCTTGCATGATAAATATATCATTCTAAGCAAGAAGCATCTCTTGAGGGGTTCTCACTTTTTCCTAGAAGAATATTTAACTGTAAGACAACTGGAAGAAATGTTAAAGCTTTGGGCAGCAAGAGATGAAATCAAGAGAGCATAGATTTATAAAGGAAAAGCTATGATAGTGCGATTTGGACCTCCTTCCAAAACAGAGCAGTAAGATGGTAATAAATAAGAGGCAACAAACTTTCAACAAGAAATCAGGAAGCAAGGTCAGGATGGGAAAGCAAGGACAAAGACTCAAATGTGAGTCTTGCACGTCAAAATAAATAGCAATCAAGTCATACCCAGATTTCCTTAAGATTAGTTTGTTGGAACCGCAAAGGTTACCCCGGGAGATGAGGGCCTGGGTTAGGGCATATTGCAGAAGGTAGATACCTAATTTGCCTCATGTAAACACATGAGCATGAAGCGTGTAAGACACCTATGTTTGGAGGACACTGGAAGAAGGTAGTGTGGAACAAGTCAGTAGGAAATGGAAAAGGACACGGAGGTATAATGGTTTTAGTGAGAGATAAAGAAGGTCATCTCATTCAATTAGAAAAAGAAGGCTCAAATAAGCAATTCATTTGGTTTAAAATTTTAGAAAATGGAAACTACATCAAAATTGCAGCATGTTAGTTTGTGCTGCAAGTTTCAAAAATCTACAAAGGTAGAGAGATTGACCACAAAGGTCCATTTGCAGCCTTAAAAGTGGATATTGCAACATATTCTTAGCTACGTGAAGTCCTTATAGTGGGTGATTTCAATGCTAGGACTGCAAGTGAACAAGCTAGCGTTCTTTGTTGTAAAGAAGATTGCGACCCTATTTGGCTTACAAAAGAGAGTACTCATCACAGGGAAATAATTTCATAGGACAATGGATGCAATCTCTTTGGTGAAAAATTGCTTACTCTATGTAGGGCCTTTGGTTTAGTGATTTGTAATGGCTTGTCTAGATGGGCAAAGTCTAGTAATTTCACTTGCAATACTTACAATGGAGCAAGTGTAGTAGATTATGTAATTTTCTCGCATGGTTTGTGTGAGAAAATGAACAAGGTTTTGATTGGAGATTAGCTGCAGGACTTAAAATCAGTTCACAATCCAATTTATTTAAGTTTCTGTTGGACTGGAAAGAAACAATTAGACTAAAAAATTCAGCATGTCCAACAAAATCTTCCACAGGGCAGAATTCTTTTGACTCCAGAAAATTGTAACATCTTCAAAATGGTGCTAGAGAGGCTCTTCGAAAAAAGAGAAAATCACAATTCACAACCTTCATAGTCATGAATTAACACATTTAATTCAATGCGCATTTGCAGAGTGCAAAGTAGAAAAAAATAAGAAGTGTGAAACAAAGTGCTTTCTGATTAATGTTTGGTTTGTTGAGGAATGGAAAGGCAAGGAGAATGTGGAAAGAGTTAAACAAGGATAACATAAAGCTCAAAGGTTACAAGCAGTTATTAAGCAAGAAAAAGGTCGATTTCATGGTTTCAAGGAGGGAAGAATTAATCTTCATTGGGAAAAATAATCCAAAATTATTTTGGAAGGAGCTCCAACCAAGAAAGATACAAAATGGAAATAGTATTACAACTTCTAAATGGTTTGACTATGCAAGACAAATCTATGAGCAGGATCCCAAGGTCGAACATGCCCCTTTGGTTAACACTGATACTAAACTCTTCATGGTGCAAGAAGTAGAGATGGGTATCAAGAAGTTGGGTGTTGGAAAAGAAAAAGACTTAGCTGAACTCCAAGTAGAATATCTAAAGTGGGGCTCAAATATCCTTGCATCTCACATTACAAAAATTTTCAACAACATCATAAAACAGGGGCTCCCCATAGATTGGACAACTAATCTAGAAATACCTCTTTTCAAGAGCGATGACATCAATAATCCTTCCAATTATAGGACCATCATGATAAACCCTTTGTTTGCAAAGCTATTTGGAAGCATGCTATAAAATAAAATTAGCAATTGGCCAGAGGAAAGAGATAAGCATGCTAAAGGGCAAGCAGTTTTTAGACCTAAACATTCCATAATTGATCATTGTATAACTTTAAGGCACATCATTGAAAAAATTTGGGAGAAAAAGGAAGAAGTATTTTGTTTCTTTGTTGATTTCAAAAAATCATTTGACGCAGTTCCTAGAGATAAGCTTTGGCACAGATGGAGGAACTTGGGGTTCCTAAACATTTGAGAGCAGTTGTGCATATGTTATGAAGAAATGAAATTCAAAATTAGAACTTCAACGAGCATTTCTAAATGTTTTAGAAGCGATATCAAGGTCAATCATGGTTGCCCACTGTCTCCTACACTTTTTGGTTTATATATCGACAAGCTCGAGGAGTGGTTAAATTCGCAAGGGGGTGATGATATCTATTTGGGAAAATTTAGTATAAAGCTTATTTTGTATGCAAATGACATTATTCTGATTGCTAAATCGGCTCTTGGTGTGTAAGAGCACTTACTATCCCTTGAGAATTTTTATAGAAGTGTGGGGATGCAAGGCAATATCAACAAAACGAAAGTAGTGGTTTTCTCTAAAGAAAGAAAACATAAGCAACATAAGTTCTACTTTGAAGGCAGCATCATGGAAGAAGTTGCAGATTACAAATACCTCAGAATTGACTTCAACAAAAATCTAAGTTGGGATGGTTGTAGAAATAAAAGAACTTGGGGGGCTGGAAAGCATTTTATGCTTTTCAAAATAGGTGTAGATAGGCAGAGTTATGTGATTGAAAAGCACTCAAACTCTTTTTGGGCATCTAGGGATTCTGGTGATTCCCTATGGTTGTGAACTATGGGCCAGCAGTACATCCAATATGCAGTGGAGACAAATTGAGAAAATTGAGAACCATTTGGTTACAAACAAATTCAAGATTAAAAGTTCGGTTCCTTATGTTATCTTGTTAAGTGAAACAGGGGCTGCTCCTATTGAAACAATTGCTATGGTGTGAGTCATAAAGTTTTTATTAAAAAATGAGAAAATGGAAGAGGATAGATGGCCTAAGGTTATCTTTAATGACAAATTGTGCAACAGATTAAAAAATAAAAAATAAAAAAAAATAAAAGACTTGATGCAGCAAAATCACAAATGGTTTAGTAAATGGGGTATTTTTTTGAACACGTGTTGCATAAACAACAAAGAAATAAAATCTTTTGTTATGGAAAAGTTCCACAAGGGTACTTGGGATAAGGAGCTAGGAAGAAAGAAAAAGTACTATATTGATGTGTTTAATCATACTCATAGTCATCAAACAAAAGCATACATGGAGGTCAATATCTCTTGGAGAGCCAAAATTCTAATTGCTCAATTAAGGACTAATTCTCATCAACTCCATTGTGTTTTGAAACAGGGCATTGGAAAAGGCCAAAAGAAGTGTGGGAGGAAAGAGTATGCATTTTTTGTTCTTTGGGAAAAAGTGCAAATAGAAAAGAATTTCATTTTAGAATATGAGGCCTTCAAAGACAACAGGGAAAGTTATGCATAATGTTGGCAGCTAGCTCTTGGGATAATCTATTTAGCAAGGGGTTTGTCGAGAAGCTAGGAGTATTTATTGTGAAGCTTCACAGAAAAAGGGCCCAATACATCTAGTAGATGAAGAATCCCATAGGCTATCTCTAGCGTTATGGACTTCAAAATAATTTCTTTCCTTCTTTCTATTTTTCTTTTAATTTTTAGTTTGGTGAACATGAACAAAATTTCAACTTTGGTGACTACAGACACAATTACACATCATACTGAGCTGTAGAATGAGCCTCTCCGCCCAATAAACTTTTAGTCTCAATAAAAAAGTGACAACCATAAAACAATTTCTTTCCTTCTTTCTATTTTTCTTTTAATTTTTAGACACAATTACACATCATACTGAGCTGTAGAATGAGCCTCTCGGCCCAATAAACGTTTAGGCTCAATAAAAAAGTGACACCCATATCATTAGCTCTGTGTTCTCTTTCATTTCATTCAAACATGGCGAATGACAAACCTATAATAACACAAAATATCTTAAGATCTCCACATAACATTATAAAAATATTAATATATCTTGAACAATACTAGTTTACATGACTAAGAATTAACCAAACTTCTCTTTTTTCTTCCAACTGAAAATATGTTAATTTAAAATTATTTTCAATCCAATATCAAATCTTTGTTTAATTTTTTTTTATCAACTTCACCATAGGCTTCCTATCCTTTATTAAACCTTTCTCAATGCTATAACTGTATCCTTCATTAATCCTTTCTCAATGCAATGCTATAACTGCAAGTGGTATTTGTCATTAAAGTCACCTCTCTAAGATTATTGCATGAATTTAGAAGTTTTAGCATCATTTACACAAAAATCCATATTAATACTCCAATGTTCCGAATTTCCATAACAAACTACAATAAATCTGACAGCATATGGATCTTGCGGACTAATTATTTAACCTTGTCACGAAACAATTATTAGGGATGAGTTGCAATTATACATGAATTGCAGTTCTCAACAAGTTTCCCAATCATAGGAATTAAAGAAGCCAAAATATCCGCCGTGCTTCACATGTTGCTGTCACTGGAGAGGACATGCCAATCTGGTTATAGCTTTGGTATTCAACTAGGTCTGTCAAACCATTTCAATGTTTTTATATATATAAGCCCTTTCCATATAATACCAGATGCCCATTCTAGTCGTTATTTTTTATATGAAGCAGCTGCAAAGTCCTGGTACGCGCAGAGTCATCACGTTTTGAAATAATTCTGCGCAGCACCCACCATGGCCGGGAGAACGATTTCAGTTGTACTCGTTGTTTTGTCACTGTCATTCGTATATTCGGCCTTGGGCGCTAGACAGGCAAGAACAACAGCTCGCCTTATGAATGTTGCTTTGTATTTGTTTGGGGAATATGGTTATTCAGTAGCTGCAGTCTGAAGATTTATAGTTATTAGAATTTCAGAGGAATTGCATTAAGATTTAAGTTCAGTAAATACTGATTTGTGCTTATTTTGGATTTCTACTGAATTTTTTGGAATTGTAAGTGTCAGCAAAATTTGAGTAGCTCAAAAGTTGTGTTAGATTTAGTTATTCATTTACAAACCTATTTTAAACCACTGAAATTTACAAACCTATTTTAAACCACTGAAATTTATCATGTAACCAGAAATTATATCACTCATTTTAACCCCCAAAAAATCAAAAAAAATTCTGGATACATTCCACCTTTTATTGCCTGCAATAGCTTTTATATGTCAACATTGTGAGACAGGTTTTCATCATCAGATGATATGATCTATTACATATAATAATGAGATAAAATTTTATTTATATGAGTTTTATTAGTTTTTTGGGGAAATTATCTACTCTATTTGTCTCGGGCTTGTTTATATTATAGGCCGGACAAATTTCTCATCATCATGTAACTCATAAGGCATAAACCAAGAGCAGTACGAAGGTTAAAACAAATCATGTTCTTAGGCATTTACTCCTTACAATAATATTTTTCATCATCAGGCAACTCTCAAGGAAATAAATTTTAGTGAGCAATATACCAACCATTCTGTCCAACCACCACTTTAATAATTCAAATTGTACCAGGCAAAAATCACATCAGAAAAATTCTAGTAGAAATCACATCAGAAAAATTCTAGTAGATGCTTTTAGAACCAGCAATTATATGTTTTTAGTTTTTTAATTGATTGGAATGAGTATTTTTTTGGTAGTTTAAATAAAATGGTTTTTTGTCCCGAAATTCATAGAAATTTTGGCAAGATTTTGAGAGATTTTTGTAAATCTGGGTTATAGCTATCAAACTTCTAGATTTTGGGTGTCTCAAAGGTTTTTGATGGTACTGAATCCATTTCAACTTGATAAAATTTTGTAGAGATTTTTGTAAATCATGTTAAAGCTGTCAAACTTTCAGATTTTGGTTGCCTCAGAGGTTGTTGATGGTGCTGAATCCATTTCCACCATCAAAAACATGATTCAAACACTGCTAAAACATGATTCAAACACTGTTACTGCAATATTTTTTGAAATTTTTTTGCTATTCCGACCACTTTTTAACCATCTCTACAATTCCTCTGAAATTATTTTTTCTTTCCTTTTAGTTTTTCCTTTTTTTAAAAATATGGGTGAAAGAATAGGTTAGTGGGTATTAGGTATGAAATGATTCTGTCAGAAATATGGGTTGTTAAGTATCACATGAAAGTCTGGTAAAGTTATTAGTTTTAGTATTTTTAACTTTATTTATTTTTAAATATATTATATAAATATTTAATATATAAAATAATAATTTAATTTATAAAATTTTAAAATATTTCATTTACCATTATTTTTTAATAAATTTATTTTATAATATTTTATCATAATTCCTTTTTAATTATATATATCAAGATTTTAACGAAATATATGATTCAATTTGTGTTGTTTCCTGCAGTCTTATATAGTGTACCTGGGAGGACAACATAACCAGAATTTGCCATACGGACAAGTAGCGAACACACATTATAGGATTTTGGGATCAATACTCGGAAGGTAATTGAATAAATTGATAAATTTTAAAATATTGCGTTAAATTTTTATATAAGACTACTTTAGTATACAGTTTGTTTTTAAATATTTATTTTAATTTAAGAGTTAGTTTTATTTATGAATCAGAGGTTTTTGTTTTAATTTAAGAGTTAATTTTATTTAATACGAATCAGAAAAGTAGTTTTATTTTTCAAATTAATTTTTTTATGTTATTGTTATTTTAGGTTATAAATTTTGTTTTATTCACATTTAATTTAATTGTGTTCATATTATTTAAAAGTTACTGTAATATTTTTTAAAAGTTACTGTAATATTTTTTTAAAATGTAAGTTATTTTATAAATAATTTGATTGTAAATTAAAGAATATTTTAGAATTTGATTTGGTGAATTAAATTTATTGTTTTATTTTTTTTTTTTAAATAAAGTTATTTTTTATTAATAAATTAATCAAAAACTAGAATCTAATAAATAAAAAGAGTTAATTGTTTCATGTAGATTGTAAAAAATCCAAAAATATTCTCAAAATTTACTATCACAGTAACAATAACTTGAATAGATAAGCTTAGTTCATAAATAACCAATAGCATTGCCAACTAATTCTCTTATCTATATATGTATACTAGAGAAAGCTATCAGCATGTTCTTCTTGTTGTTTTTTTTTTCAAAAGAATAAGTTATATAGTATTTCTATTATATTTAAAAAGAATCAGTATATACATATGAGCAAGATTCTTGTTGTTGTTATATGATATAAATGTTACAAGCTTTTGAATCTGGTTATTCCTGCTTATGAATTGGGCTCTGATAAAGAAGTTTTAAATGAAAACTTACAGCAAGAGCGCAGCCAGAGAAGCCATCTTCTACTCATACACCACCTCCATTAATGGTTTTGCTGCCATTCTGGAAGAAGAGCACGCTGTCCCTCTATCAAGTAACATACTTAGCATTAAACGACCCTCTACATTTGTTGCATTGAATGAATGGTCTAACTTGCAAACACATGGAATTTTGGCTATCTGAATGAAGTGGTCCTACTGGTTTTGGGTGTTGTGATTCAGAACACCCGCAGGTATTGTCTGTATTTGTCAACAAAGTCGGCAGTCTGCAGACAACTCACTCATGGGGATTCCTCGGCCTAAAAAAAGGAGCGGGAGAGTCTGAAAATGAAGAAATTCCTGAGCAATCGCTATGGAAAAGAGCAAAGTTCGGGAAGAACGTTATCATTGCTCACCTGGATACAGGTACCCTTCAGAACTAAACTATTGTTGTAGATGAAAATAATCAGAAAAGGGATGCATGAAAAGTCAATGGCATGCATTAACAACGTTGTTATTCTCTGCTCGTTCAGATCTGGTTTAAATTAGATTAAAAAACAATATAATAGGTGAGAGTGTTTTGTATTTTTTGGGGTTTCAGTTTATATTGGATTTTTACCATCAACCAAGTAAAAGGTAAAAGTTAATATAAAAATTAAAAATAAACATATAAATTGAATAAAATTTATAAAAGGATTGAAATAAAATATTAATATACTTTATATATCATATAGAAATAGATCTGTTTGTTATAATGGATATATAAAAATAGATCTGCTTGCTTGTTAAAATTCCATTATAGATTAATATTATTATATTAAAATAGTATTTAATGTTGATTTCTGATCATCTATTAAGTCATATCAATTTGAATTAAAACTACCAACTCCAAATTCTTTCTTGTAGTATAATAAATATCATGACCCAAATTCTTTTTTATTTAGATTTGTTATAAATTTAGAAATAACACTGATTACAAAACTTATATATGGTCTAGTAATGTATATACGAGATGATTATCTAATTTCCAAAATTGAGTTACATCAATGTTGTTGTTCTTATTTTTTTTGTTTAGCTTTTCAGCTTATGGCAATATGATTGCCAAGGTTTAGATGGAATAAATGAAAATAAAACAAGCAATTTATATAATTTCATACCAAGAAAGTAATGCATTAATTCAAAGAAGAGCATATTGAACTCAAACATAACTTGCTTGGATTCATGTATAATTATAGATATTATAGTTAAATATAAAATCATCTACCTAAAATATATAAATGGAGAGCTTGTTGGTTTTACATATAATATTGGTTCATTTTGATATAACAGAACTTAAGTATGGGGGATTTACTTGAACGGTTCATGAGGCACAATACTTGCTAAGGTTTTGCAAATGGGGTAGCAAGCTAAGTGAGCTTGATTGTGGGAAAAACTCCACAGTTAAGCGCGCTTGAGCCAGAGGAGTTCTGGGATGGGTGACCTCCTGGGAAGTCCTGGTTACCGGGTGCAAGCCCCGGAAGTGATGATTGATGCTATGTGATTCGTTCTCCACATTTCACTAGTTTCAATCCCACTTCTTCACCCCTGTGAGCATCACCCGATGCAATGAGTGCTAAGTGAACTATTCAAAAATCATGAGAAATTAGTCAGTTACGACTACCTCTCATGGAAATGGTCATACGTTTGAATGACTTACTTAACGCAGTTGAATCCCAAAAATGATATCTAATATAACAGAACTATGCTATAGAATATTAGTATTAATTCTTAAATACAAAGTTTAAGAACTTTGGCAAAATTTATGTTTCTTACAGTTTATGTCTACAAACCTAGTTGGTTGTTGCATGTAAGATTCTCCCTTATTGTAATCATTGAAGATCAATTTCAAATCCCTTTAATGAACTACCCACTTATAATGTGCTATCAATACTAACAATATTCTTATTGTATCCTATTAAGTAATCGATTACAATTTTTCTTAATACTTTGATCCATAAAAATATGTAGCATGACTATCCTACACTTATGAGTTGTGCATTTCATCAACATGGATCATCATTATAGAAATAAATAACCCTCTCTATTCATATTTAATTCACTACTAATACTCATACTTGCACCTTATGGTACCTTGTTCAAACTATATCCTATACATCTTTAAAGGTCATTAAAAAAACCACTATATCTAACACATCTTAAAATTTATGAATACTTAAATTTTGATTATCCAATATTGAAAATATTTTCTATATATTCAATGAAAACAAAACATTACAAATTAAACCAGACAACCTGCACACAAAATAATAATACAAAACGCAAAAACTAACTACATACAGTAACAATTTTCTTCTCATTTCACCTTATAATAGATTACTAATAATCATAAATTTTCTAAACATAATAAACTTCAATTCACTACATTTTCCTAAATCAAAATCTACTCTATTTATTAATCAAAATGCTTTACATCCTGCATGCATGCTTGTTCAACTACAATGTCTTTTAGGAAACGCGCAAAGTAACTACTTAATACAATTTAAATTGAAACTGAACTCATCAAGCATTGATTTTCTCAAGAAGAAATTATAAAGACTAATTCATAACAGGTTTAATAAGACATTAATAAAGTTAATTCATTTGATTTATGTTGTTAACGTTATCGTTGTTATGTTAAGGAGCATGGCCTGAATCTGCAAGCTTCAGTGACAAAGGTCTCGGGCCTGTTCCTACCAGATGGAAAGGGATCTGCCAAAATGGCACAGAATTCACTTCAAGGCAATGCAACAGGTGCGCTGACTGATATACGTGGCATGAATCAATGTATTTTCCAAGTAGTTTTAATTGGTAAAGTCCAATTGTATCATCTTTTATGAGATAGATGATGAGTCCAATCGTGGAAAGTTAAGAAATACTTTATGTTCCCTGTTGTTTATGCATTATTATGATGTTCCAAACATATAAGGACTTTCCTCTATTTAAGAGGGAAAAATTACTTTGATTTTTGAAATAAAGGATGACTGTTGAATAAGGGAAAAAGTCATTTCCAAGTATTTTGAATTTCTGATCTTCATTTTGACAGATCAACATATGGAAGGTTGATAGGATTTTCTATCATTAAATTCTTTCCAACATTTTTTATCCAAAGGGTTTTTGCAGGTGCATATGAATTTTATCAATAATTATATGCAAGTAGATTTTAGGTTTGCAGGTGCATATGAATTTTATTAATAATTATATGCAAGTAGATTTTAGGTTTTTTAGGTTGACTCAAGTATTTGTAAAATTAAGAGTTTTAAGGTGGTTTAAAATTGATAAAAGATTATTTTTTTTTGAAAGAAAAATATTATAATTTCGAAGTTACAAAAATTATATTTTTTTGGACTATCTTCATGGATACACGTTGCAAAGCTTTAAAATATAGATATAGATTTTATACTTCTTTTTAGAGGTGTTTGTATGAAGTAGTGTTGGGACTATGGACACCACATATCTCCACAATGGTATGATATTGTCCATTTTGGGCCTAAGCCCTTATGGGTTTGTTTTTGGGCTTTACCCCAAAAGGCCTCATACCAATGGAGATATTTGTTCATCCTTATATACCCATGATCCTTCCCACTTCTACCACTTCTAATCAATGTGGGACTTTGTTCGTATACCCAACAATCCTCCCCTCGAACAAAGGACCAATTCTCCCCTCTCTACCAACCAACAATCCTCCCCAATTCTCCCCTCTCTACCAACCAACAATCCTTACATGGTAGCACTACCTGTCTCGAGAGCTTGCTCCATCCCAGGCCAACTCCTCTTCACCGTGTGTTCCCCAACACGTCCATGAAGAAGGAGCACACCGCCTGTTTAACCGAGCTCAGGCCAACTCCTCTTCACCGTGTGTTCCCCAACACGTCCATGAAGAAGGAGCACACCGCCTGTTTAACCGAGCTCATCCACAGGCTTACGAGGGCTCACCATCTTTGTTCGGCATTCCGAGGGGGCTCACCATCTTTGTTCGGCATTCCGAGGATTCATCCACTTGGGTAATCTCGAACTTGGCTCTGATACCACTTGTTGGGACTATGGACACCACATATCTCCACAATGGTATGATATTGTCCATTTTGGGCCTAAGCCCTTATGGGTTTGTTTTTGGGCTTTACCCCAAAAGGCCTCATACCAATGGAGATATTTGTTCATCCTTATATACCCATGATCCTTCCCACTTCTACCACTTCTAATCAATGTGGGACTTTGTTCGTATACCCAACAAGTAGTACAATTTACTGAGGTTTTTCCCAAGCACTAGTACAGTTTGTCTTTCATGCAAGGTTTTGTTCCATTTTATGTTTTTGGATCCATTAAAAAATAACAATACAACTTGTTTGGTGTGCATACTTTTTTATTTGATTTTGTTGTATTCTTTGCAATCTAATGTCATTCTTATTTTCAGTTTATTAAATTGAGAATGAAGAAGAAATTGCAACATGTAGATTGGACAATATGCTCAAACTCTTTATGCTGGTTGCTTTGTTGATTTTTATAAAACCCAACTCCACTATAGAACCCCTGTTACCTAGATTGGTAAAGAAAAGCTTTCACACTCAAATAGGGATTTGATTGGAAATAAGGGCGCTAAACTTTTCTTTAAAGGATCAACATTTCACTCACCAAATTGTTATTTGCACCAGGAAATTGATTGGAGCTAGATACTTTATCAAGGGATATGAAGCTGTATATGGGCATCTGAATCTGTCTCTATCAGGGGAATATCGTTCCCCGCGAGACAAAGAAGGGCATGGAACGCACACTCTGTCCACAGCGGGTGGGAATTTTGTGAGAAATGCAAGTTTATACGGACATGCAAAAGGGGTTGCAAAAGGAGGAGCTCCCCATGCCAGAGTTGCAAGATACAAAGCTTGCTGGCCTGGCTTGTTCGGATATGCTTGCACTGCTGCGGATATGCTTGCAGCATTTGATCAAGGGATACATGACGATGTAGATGTTTTCTCTATTTCTGTGGCATTTTCCCCTGACCCGGATTATTTTGAAGATGCAATTGCCATTGGAGCGTTCCATGCAGTCCAGAGAGGAAAGATAGTTGTCTCCGCTGGAGGAAATTTTGGTCCAGAAGAAGGAAGTGTTGCAAATGTGGCACCATGGATCATAACTGTGGCAGCAAGCACTGTCGATAGGGAATTCCCTTCAATCGCTACTCTTGGAAACAACACGACATTTACAGTGAGTATATTTTATTCCTTTAAATTTGTTGAAATTAATTTGATGGCAGATTTTAAAATTATTTTGGTATTTAAATTTGTTGAAATTAATTTGATTGCAGATTTTAAAATTATTTTGGTATTCAAATTTGATTATATATTTTAAAAATATTTTGAAATTTATGGGAAATTTTCATCCAATTTTTAAAATCTACAATTAAAATAAAAAAATTTTGGAATATGTGTACAGAGTTTTGGATAGACATGTTCGGGCTTCTGTTAAGGCACTAGGCACTTTTTGATGTCACTGTTTAATTCCCTAGACATAATGAAAATATAATCCTACCAAACTTATCAGAAAATACCTTAAAATTTATATTTTAAATTTAAATATCAAATTTCTTAACATGAAATTTTTAATAAATTTAATAAAACTGATTATAATAATTTAAATATTTTATATAATGATTTAATATTTTCAAAACATTAACTTACATTAATCCTTCCTTTCAGTTTTCCAAAAACCCCCTCACCCTCTTCCACTTCTAATTTTCTCATGATACCCCTCACCCTTTTCCAATTCTAATTATCTCATGATCTTCCACCTTTGGTAGTTTTGAAAAATGTTTTAAATTTTCGTTATGTTCCATCATATTTGTATTGAAAATTTAATCTTTACTATGTTCTCAAAAGATGTCTAAATATAATTTTTACAAATAAAAAAATTAATTTATATGGTATTTTAATGATAATATCAATATTATTATTTTAAAAGTTAATAAGGTTAATATTTTAATGTTATTAACTTTTTGCTATGAATTTAAACTTTTCATTTTCGATCATTTTCTTTATACAAATCTTTATTTAAAAATATAATAAATTCCATCACTAACTTAGTGGTCAAAGCCATTGTAAACTTTATTCATAAATGACTTACTCTTCATAACCCTCAAACTTCAATTATCTATGAGCAACCTAAAATTTACAAAAAATATACACTCTTGTTAGCCCTATAGTAAATTGCATAAGAGCCCTCACTTATGACCTAGCTCATTCTCTAGATGATAGAATTTAACAAAGTTATTGATAAAACTTCTTTGTTTGTCAAAGCTTCTTTTGATTTCATTCATAAGATTCATAATCTTCACTTTAAGGTTTACTTTGAGGTTGATAAAACTTGTTTGTTTATAGAAGCTTTTTTTTTTTTTTTTCATTCATAAAATTCATAGTCTTCTACTATTTTGAAAGCAAATTTAAAACCTCATTAAACTAGGTATATCATTGTTATCAAAAGAAATTTATTTATATCAATTATTTATATTCTAATAATCAACTTTTATAATTTATTAAATCTATTTTTTTGTGAAAGCATTATAAATTTAAGTTATTTTTTAATTTATTAAATTAAATAAATTTAAAATAAATAGTGTTTTATATTTTAAAATATTTGATAAAAATTTAATGAAACAATTTTAAATTAACTAATGGAAAACACTTAAATTGTAAAATTCATAATTAAAATTTGTGATTCCAACCTTTTTTTCCAAATTCTAATTACATTGCTCAAAAAGATTCCAAACCTGTAACAAATACTACATTAAATATAAATATAAAACAACATTTAGAGCATTAAAGTCAGGATATCTGATCCCTCATAAATACTTAGATACTCTTTTCTATGTTTTTGTTTCATGGCAGGGACAAAGCCTGTCCCAATTCCAGTTACCAAAGAACAGATTCTACCCTCTTGTATCATCGGTGAATGTCAGGGCTCCAAATACAAATGAAACTGCTGGGTATGAGCTACATGCTTGTTAATTTTCATTTTCAATGGTTATTATTTTTCCAAGAAAGAGTACCAGTTCCATCAGTGAAATTATACACAGTGGGTGTTTTCGTTTTAATGAGAATAATATTGCAGAGAGCGGTGCTTCCTGGGAGCTCTAGATCCCAGAAAAGTTAAAGGAAAGATCGTTGCTTGCCTCAGCGGTATCAACGACAATATTGAGAAAGGTGAAGCGGTTCGTGCGGCAGGGGGAGTAGGTATGATTCTCTGCAATGGAAAGCAAACTCCCCAGGAAATCGATTTAGACATTCATGTACTGCCTGCAACACATTTGAATGCGTCTGCTGGAACAGTAGTTTTTCAATACATTAATTCAACAAGGTAGGTTTTCAGGGCAGTTTTTAATTCCATGTATTTTGATTGCAGATTTTGATGGCAGATTTTAAGAATATTTTGAATTTGATGGATAAGAGTGATGTTACTCTTATTTATTATAATCTAAAATATTATTTTAGAATTAACAATAGAAACAAAATTTCGCTCCCCTTAATTTAATTACAGATTCTAGAAATATTTTTGAATTGGACAAACAAACAAAACTAATTTACCTCATTTCTATCGATCAGATTCATTAACATTACGGATGTTTATCTAATTTCAAAATATTCTATTGATCAGATTCATTGACATTACAGATGTTTATCTAATTTCAAAATATTCTTGAAATAGGTTGTTTAAAAAGGATTTTAGTCGGTCAAAGAGCTTACATGATAAATTGAAATTAAATTATGCACAATCAGGTCTCCTGTGGCTTCCATTTATTCAAGGACTCAGTTAAATATAAAGCCAGCTCCGGTGATGGCAGATTTTTCTTCTCCAGGGCCAAATCCTATTAGTCCTGACATACTCAAGGTTATAATCCAATTCCTGAAACATGTGTTTATATCATAATATATCAATTGTAAGGTACTGCAATTTCACGCAAAGAAAGTTTTTAATTTTTTCTCCAATGCAGCCTGATATCACAGCTCCAGGGGTGAACATTCTTGCAGCATATTCAGAAGCAGCACCAATAACTGATCTTACCTCTGATAATAGACATGTACCTTTCAATATAATTTCTGGCACATCTATGGCCACTCCACATGTTGCTGGTGTTGCAGCCTTATTAAAACGACTACAGCCTCATTGGAGCCCGGGGTCCATCAAGTCTGCCCTTATGACTACAGGTATACGTGTCTAACCATAAAAGGACTTAGTCATTTTAAGCAGGTGAGATTTAGAAGGCGAACCCGGGACCCCATTTTGTTGAAATACAGATTGCCAAACAAACATATATATGCTCAGTTGCTCTCCCTTTGACTGTGCACATTATTTTCTTTCAGCTAAAATAACAGACAACACCAAGGGCAGAATTAAGGATTCGTCCCTGCAAACAGCAGGTCCTTTCAACTATGGCGCGGGTCATGTTAATCCAAATGGGGCTGCAGATCCTGGCCTAGTCTATGATCTATCAACCAGAGACTACAATAGCTTCCTCTGCAGCTTGAACTACAATTCAACCCAGATTAAGGCCATAACAGGGAAGGTATTCTCTTGTCCAGCAGGTGAACCTAAGATATATGACCTCAACTATCCTTCTATCAGTGTCTCAGACCTGAAAGGGTCTGTGACTGTGAAAAGAACTGTGACAAATGTAGGAAATGGACCTGCAACTTACAGGGCAAAGGTGCAGTCCCCTGATGGAATTTCCGTTTCGGTTCAGCCTCAAGTGCTTCAATTTTCAAGAAGTGGAGAAAAAAAATCATTTAATGTGGCAATCAGAGCTGTCAAGAGTTCTGCAGGAGAGTATGTATTTGGGTCAATTACATGGGTAAATAGACACCATTTGGTGCCAAGTCCAATTGCTGTCAATGCAACATCGGTAAAGACTTTTTAGGAAATCATTTGAGTCATCAGTGAACGAGCTGTACACATCGTTCCTTACCGGAGGGAAGATGGTAAGGAAAAATAAGAGAATCCTTCAAAATTCATTTGGATTGTTACATTTCATTTGCAATGCTGTTACTTTCAAGGATGAATAAAATCACAAATGATGGTTGGATTCACTCAAGGAATATAAAATAATCTATATATAAATTTTTCAATTTTTAAATATGGATTTTTATATAATAGGATGGGATGGTATTTGATATTATGTATGCCATTGAGGTTAAATTTTATTAAAAGTACTAGTTTAAAGTAAGATATCGGTTTTCCAAAAGTAGTTAAGATATGAAGAGGTTAAAAATATCACTTTTATGAATTATCAAAAAGTATTTCAAATAATAGTATTTTATTTATTTACATAGAATGATGACATCAATAAAATTTATATTATATATATTAAAATAATAAATAAATATTAATTAGAATTAGAATGAATAACCTAAATATTAATAAAGGTAACATTGTTGTAATTATATAATAATGATCCATAAAGGCAAATTAATGTTAGTTATAATTTTTTCTCTTAATCTTTAAACTATCATCTTAATCTTTATTAATCATGGTCATGGTCTTCTTTGACCAACAATGGTTGATCTTCTTAAATCATTGTCACCCTCTTTCACCATGATCAACCTCCTCAATCTACTTCAATCTTTTTCATAATATTAATGTAGCATTAACAATAGCATTAATGTAACATCAACCATGGTCAACATCAATATAGCAATGTATCAATGGTCAACATTAATATAACACTGTTTGTTAGATGTAACATTACTACATTTTTACACTAAGGTTTGGTTAACCCTTTTGAACCTCAATCAACCTTGTCAACCATGATCAAATTCATCAATTCTCTTCAAGTATGGTCAGCCATGGTTAACAAATCCACCCAACCAATGTCCTCCATCAACTAGCACAACCACATTAGTAAATGTGGTTGATATAAGTGGATATACAATTTTTTCCACCTCTTGTACATCAATAAGCATATGAAAATGACACAGACTTGCCTATATCAACCACATTTACTAATGTGATTGTCCTAATTTTACAAAAAATGATGATATCAACAAAATCTATGTTATATACACTAAATACATCAATAAGTATCTGAAAATGACACACACCTGCCTATATCAACCCCATTTACTAATGTGAGTGTCCTAATATTTACAAAGAATAATAATAATAATAATAATAATAATAATATATTAATATTAAGGTTTAATCCTATTCATATTACCAAAAATAATTTAAGAGATTCATAAACTAAGTAAGATGGGGATTAACAAAAAAAAATTAATTAATTAATCTATAAATAAATAAAAATAATTTTTTAGGAAGAAAGCGCAGGAATCTAGCATCTGTTGATACTCCAGCCATTATCTCTATTTAAATTAACAAGTGTTTTTTTTCAATTTCTAAGGCCTCTCTAAATTTACGATAATGAAAATGGTCAATCCTCGCAATGACCTTAGCCTCTTCAATGGAGATGTGATCATTGGTTTTTTCTGCATGCTCTACCAAAGCGGAGGAGCGAGACCTTCCATGCCTGATGTCGTCAGCATGTTCACAAATCCTTTGGTTAATGGATTGACCGGTCTCACCAATATAAGGAGCTCGACAAGAACAGGGAATGATATAAACACCCTTCTAATCCTTGGGGTTAATCGGGTCCTTAACAAAATGAAGAGAACTTCATATAGTGTTAAGAGGTCTAAAAGAAGAATGAATCTCATGCTTCCTCAAGATCCTAGCAATTTTATCTATGGTCCCTTGAATAAAGGGAAGATGAACAACGGAAGACCAATCCTTGGGGTCAATCTTACTCTTAGGACCCTTTTCAGCATTTTGAAAAGCCTTAAGACCTTGAGACCTACTATAACCATTCTTATTAAAAGCTTCCAGGAGGTCAGTTTTCTCATCTTCAAGGTGATTTTCGTCATAAACTTGCAACGCCTGCCGAAGTAGCTAAGGTGTTGAGAACGCCTATCTTTTGAGCAGGAAAATGATGGGAGCTAGCATGGAATTAAATTGAATTTAATTATTTTAGAGAGATGTTACAATGTTTAACATTTTGACTTAGTCAAATTAAAATTAAAATATAAAATATAAAATTTTCCAACCCATGGTTTTTCCTTATCATATTTTTAATCTATGGTTTTTTCCCATGGTATTTTTCTCTAATGTGAGTTATTTAAAGGTTTATATTTAAACTAATCTAAATTCATTTTAACTCTACATCTACCAAATGCCAAAAAAATTCAAATCTCTTTTCACTCTTAAAAAATCAAAGTGTCAAAAAAAATCTCTCTTAACACATAATAAACTTACAACTAAAAATAAATCTAAACTAATTTTTAAATTTTAAATTTAAAATTTATATTTCAATTAAATTGTAAAAATAAATTAATAATACATTGCATTTAAAAAATAAAAATCCTCAAAAATCTTTGCTTTTCTGAGCTTTTTTCTTTCGATCTTTGATTTTTATGATCTTTTTCGTGCTTTCTTGATTGTTTTTGCATAGAATCTTTTTTGAGCTTTTGTGCTTTCTTGACTTTCCCTGCTTTCTTGATTTTCCATTGTTTTCTTTTCTGGTTAAGATCAACGGTTGAAAGTGTTTCATGATCAAAGTAAAAGTGTTGAGGAAAAGTTGATGCATAGGAAAGGCCTATCGGCCTAAAAATCTTTGCTTTTCTGAGCTTTTTTCTTTCGATATTTGATTTTTATGATTTTTTTGAGCTTCCTTGATTTTTTTGCATAGAATCTTTTTTGAGCTTTTGTGCTTTCTTGACTTTCCGTGCTTTCTTCATTTTCCATTGTTTTGTTTTCTGGTTCAGATCAACGGTTGAAAGTATTTCATCTGATCTAACGGATCAAAGTAAAAGTGTTGACGAAAAGTTGATGCATAGGAAAGGCCTATCGGCCTAATAAAAATCCTCAAAAATCTTTGCTTTTCTGAGCTTTTTTCTTTAGATCTTTGATTTTTATGATCTTTTTCGTGCTTTCTTGATTTTTTTTGCATAGAATCTTTTTTGAGCTTTTGTGCTTTCTTGACTTTCCGTGCTTTCTTGATTTTCCATTGTTTTGTTTTCTGGTTCAGATCAACTGTTGAAAGTATTTCATTATCAAAGTAAAATTGTTGACGAAAAGTTGATGCATAGGAAAGGCCTATCTGCCTAAAAATCTTTGCTTTTTTGGGCTTTTTTCTTTCGATCTTTGATTTTTATGATTTTTTTGTGCTTTCTTGATTTTTTTGCATAGAATCTTTTTTGAGCTTTTGTGCTTTCTTGACTTTCCGTGCTTTCTTGATTTTCCATTGTTTTCTTTTCTGGTTCAGATCAACGGTTGAAAGTATTTCATCTGATCTAACGGATCAAAGTAAAAATGTTGACGAAAAGTTGAAGAATAAGAAAGGCCTATCGACCTAAAAATATCTTAATATCTCCACATAACATTATAAAAATATTAATCTAAACTTCTATTTTTTCTTCCAACTGAAAATATGTTAGTTTAAAATTATTTAAAATCCAATATAAATATCTTTATTTAAATTTTTTTTATCAACTTCACCGGAGGCTTCCTGTCCTTCATTAATTCTTTCTCAATGCTATAACTGCAGCGGTATTTATCATAAAAGTCACCTCTAAGATTGGTGCATGAATTTAAAAGTTTTTAGCAATCATTTACGCAAAAATCCATATTAATACTCCAATGTTCCGAATTTCCATAACAAACTACAATAAATCTGACAGCATATGGATCTTGCGGACTAATTATTTAACCCTGTCACGAAACAATTATTAGGGATGAGTTGCAATTATAGATGAATTGCAGTTCTCAACAAGTTTCCCAATCATAGGAATTAAAGAAGCCAAAATATCCGCCGTGCTTCACATATTGCTGTCACTGGAGAGGGCATGCCAATCTGGTTATAGCTTTGGTATTCAACTAGGTCTGTCAAACCATTTCAATGTTTTTATATATATAAGCCCCTTCCATATAATACCAGATGTCTATTCTAGTCGTTATTTTTTATATGAAGCAGCTGCAAAGCCCTGGTACGCGCAGAGTCATAACGTTTTGAAATAATTCCGCGCAGCACCCACCATGGCCGGGAGAACGATTTCAGTTGTACTCGTTGTTTTGTCACTGTCATTCGTATTTTCGGCCTTGGGCGCTACACAGGCAAGAACAACAGCTCGCCTTATGAATGTTGCTTTGTATTTGTTTGGGGAATATTGTTATTCAGTAGCTGCAGTCTGAAGATTTATAGTTATTAGAATTTCAGAGGAATTGCATTAAGATTTAAGTTCAGTAAGTACTGATTTGTGCTTATTTTGGATTTCCACTGGATTTTTTGGAATTGTAAGTGTCAGCAAAATTTGAGTAGCTCAAAAGTTGTGTTAGATTTAGCTATTCATTTACAAACCTATTTTAAAACACTGAAATTTATCTTGTAACCAGAAATTATATCACTCATTTTAACCCCCCCAAAAAAAAAAAAATTCTGGATACATTACACCTTTTATTGCCTGCAATATCTTTTATATGTCAACATTGTGAGACAGGTTTTCATCATCAGATGATATGATCTATTACATATAATAACGAGATAAAATTATTTATATGAGTTTTATTAGTTTTTTTTGGGAAATTATCTACTCTATTTGTTTCGGGCGAGAGTGAGGGTTAATATAAACAATAATTATAGGCCGGACAAATTTCTCATCATCCTGTAATTCACAAGGCATAAACCAAGAGCAGTACTAAGGTTAAAATAAATCATGTTTTTAGGCCTTTACTTATTACAATAATATTTTTCATCATCAGGCAACTCTCAAGGAAATAAATTTTAGTGAGCAATATATCAACCATTCTGTCCAATCACCACTTCAATAATCCAAATTGTACCATGCATAAATCACATAAGAAAAATTCTAATAGATGCCTTTCGAACCAGCAATTATATGTTTTCAGTTTTTTTAATTGATTGGAATGAGTATTTTTTTGGTAGTCTAAATAAAATGCTTTTTTGTCCGGAAATTCATAGAAATTCTGGCAAGATTTTGAGAGATTTTTGTAAATCTGGGTTATAGCTATCAAACTTCCAGATTTTGGGTGCCTCAAAGGTTTTTGATGATACTGAATCTATTTCAACTTGATAAAATTTTGTAGAGATTTTTGTAAATCATGTTATAGCTGTCAAACTTTCAAATTTTGGGTGCCTCAGAAGTTATCGATGGTGCTGAATCCATTTCCACCATCAAAAACATGATTCAAACACTGCTACTGCAATATCTTTTGAATTTTTTTTTGCTATTAAAACTACTTTTTAACCATCTCTACAATTCCTCTGAATATATTTTTTTTTCCCTTTTAGTTTTTCCCTTTTTAAAAAATATTTTTCCTTTTAATTTTTCCCTTTTTTAAAAAATATGGGTGAAAGAATAGGTTAGTGGTTTTTCCCTTTTTAAAAAATATGGGTGAAAGAATAGGTTAGTGGGTATTAGGTATGAAATGATTCGGTCAGAAATATGGGTTGTTAAGTATCACATGAAAGTCTGGTAAAGTTATTAGTTTTAGTATTTTTAACTTTATTTATTTTTAAATATATTATATAAATATTTAATATATAAAATAATAATTTAATATATAAAATTTTAAAATATTTCATTTACTATTTGATCATAATTCATTTTTAATTATATATATCAAGATTTTAACCAAATATATGATTCAATTTGTGTTGTTTCCTGCAGTCTTATATAGTGTACCTGGGAGGACAACATAACCAGAATTTGCCATACGGACAAGTAGCGAACACACATTATAGGATTTTGGGATCAATACTCGGAAGGTAATTGAATAAATTGATAAATTTTAAAATATTGCGTTAAATTTTTATATAAGACTATTTTAATATACAGTTTGTTTTTAAATATTTATTTTAATTTAAGAGTTAGTTTTATTTATGAATCAGAGGTTTTTGTTTTAATTTAAGAGTTAATTTTATTTAATATGAATCAGAAAAGTAGTTTTATTTTTCAAAGATATAAATAAAATTAATATTTTTATGTTATTGTTATTTTAGGTTGTAAATTTTGTTTTATTCACATTTAGTTTAATTTTGTTCATATTATTTAAAAGGTACTGTCATATTTTTCTTAAAATGTAAGTTGTTTTTGATAAATAATTTGGTTGTAAATTAAGAAATATTTTGGAATTTGATTTAGTGAATTAAATTTATTGTTTTATTTCTATTTCTTTAAAATAAAGTTATTTTTTTTTAATAAATTGATCATAGACTGGAATCTAATACACAAAAAAAAGAGTTAATTGTTTCATCTACCTTGTAACAAATCCAAAAAGAGTTAATTGTTTCAAAAAAAAGAGTTAATTGTTTCATCTACCTTGTAACAAATCCAAAAAGAGTTAATTGTTTCATCTACCTTGTAACAAATCCAAAAATATTCTCAAAATCTACCATCACTTTAACAATAACTTGAATAGATAAACTTAATTCATAAATAACCCATAGCATTGCCAACTAATTTGAAACTAGTAGAGTAATATAATGTAAAATACAAGGTATCAACATGTTCTTCTTGTTGTTTTTTTTTCAGAAGAAAAAATTGTATAGTATTTCTATTATACTTAAAAAGGATCAATGTATACGTATGAGCAAGATTATATCCCAGCATAGTATTCTTGTTATTGTTATATGATATAAATGTTACAAGCTTTTGAATCTGGTTATTCCTGCTTATAAATTGGGCTCTGATAAAGAAGTTTTAAATGAAAACATACAGCAAGAGAGCAGCCAGAGAAGCCATCTTCTACTCATACACCACCTCCATTAATGGTTTTGCTGCCATTCTGGAAGAAGAGCACGCTGTATCTCTATCAAGTAACATACTTAGCATTAAACGACCCTCTACATTTGTTGCATTGAATGAATGGTCTAACTTGCAAACACATGGAATTTTGGCTATCTGAATGAAGTGGTCCTACTGGTTTTGGGTGTTGTGATTCAGAACACCCGCAGGTATTGTCTGTATTTGTCAACAAAGTCGGCAGTCTGCAGACAACTCACTCATGGGGATTCCTCGGCCTAGAAAAAGGAGCGGGAGAGTCTGAAAATGAAGAAATTCCTGAGCAATCGCTATGGAAAAAAGGAGAGTTCGGGAAGAACGTTATCATTGCTCACCTGGATACAGGTACCCCTCAGAACTATTGTTGTAGATGAAAAATAATCAGAAAAGGGATGCATGAAATGTCAATGGCATGCATTAACAACGTTGTTATTCTCTTCTCGTTCAAATCTGGTTTAAATTATATTAAAAACAATATAATAGGTGAGAGTGTTTTGTACTTTTTGGGGTTTCAGTTTATATTGGATTTTTACCATCAACCAAGTAAAACTTAAAAGTTAATATAAAATTAAAAAATAAACATATAAATTGAATAAAATTTATAGAAGTATTAAAATAAAATATTAATGTACTCTATATATCATATAGAAATAGATCTGTTTGCTTGTTATAATGGATATATAAAAATAGATCTGCTTGCTCGTTAAAATTTTATTATAGATTAATATTATCATATTAAAATAGTATGTTAATGTTGATTTCTGATCATCTATTAAGCCATCTCAATTTGAATTAAAACTACCAACTCCAAATTCTTTGGTGTAGTATAATAAATATCATGACCCAAATTCTTTTCTATGTAGATTTGTTATAAATCTAGAAATAATACTGATTACAAAACTTATATATGGTCTGGTAATGTATATATGAGATTATTATCTAATTTCTAAAATTGAGTTACATCAATGTTATTGTTTTTATTTTTTTGGTTTAGCTTTTCAGCTTATGATAATATGATGCGAAGCTTTTAATGGAACAAATGAAAATAACATCAAGCAATTTATATAATTTCATACCAAGAAAGTAATGCATTAATTCACAAAGAGCATCTTGAACTCAAACATCACTTGCTTGGATTCATGTATAATTTTATAGATATTATAGTTAAACATAAAATCATCTACCTAAAATATACAAACAGAGAGCTTGTTGGTTTTACATATAATATTGGTTCATTTTGACATAACAGAACCATGCTATAGAATATTAGTTTTAATTCTTAAATACTAAGATTAAGAACTTTTTTCAAACTATATAATATCTTCATGAATTTATAAGCAAAATTTATGTTTCTTACAGTTTATGTCTACTTCAAGCCTAGGTGGTTGTTGCACTTAGGATTCTCCCTTATTGTGATCATTGAAGATCAATTTCAAATCCATTTAGTGAACTACCCACTTATAATGTGCTATCAATACTAACAATATTCTTATTGTATCCTATTAAGTAATTGATTATAATTTTTCTTGATACTTTGATCCATAAAAATATGTACCATGACTACGTTTCAATCCACAAATCCTAAACTTAGGAGTTGTGCATTTCATCAACATGGATCATCTTTATAGAAATAAATAGTGCTCTCTATTCATATTTAATTCACTACTAGTACTCATACTTGCACCTTATCATACCTTGTTCAAACTATATCCTATACATTTTTAAAGGTCATTAAAAAAACCTTATCTTAACTATCTTAAACTATATCTAACACATCTTAAAATTTATGAATACTTAAATTTTGATTACTCAATATTGAAAATATTTTCCATATAATTAATGCTTCACAACCTGTCATGAAAACAAAACATTACAAATTAAAGAAGACAGCCTGCATACAAAATAATAATACAAAACTCAAAAACTAACTACATATTGTAACAATTTTCTTCTCATTTCCCCTTATAATAGGTTATTAATAATCATAAATTTTCTAAACATAATAAACTTCAATTCAATCAAAATCTACTCTATTTATTAATCAAAATGCTTTACATCCTGCATGCTTGTTCAACTACAATGCTTTACATCCTGCATGCTTGTTCAACTACAATGTCTTTTAGGAAACGCACAAAGTAACTACTTAATACAATATAAATTGAAACTGAACTCATATGCATGCCTAAATGAAGCATTGATTTTCTCAAGAAGGAATTATAAAGACTAATTCATAACAGGTTTAATGAGACATTACTAAAGTTAATTCATTTGATTTATGTTGTTAACGTTATTGTTGTTATGTTAAGGAGCATGGCCTGAATCTGCAAGCTTCAGTGACAAAGGTTTCGGGCCTGTTCCTACCAGATGGAAAGGGATATGCCAAAATGGCACAAAATTCACTTCAAGGCAATGCAACAGGTGGGCTGACTGATATACGTGGCATAAATCAATGTATTTTCCAAGTAGTTTTAATTGGTAAAGTCCAATTGTATCATCTTTTTATGAGATAGATGATGAGTCCAATCGTGGAAAGTTAAGAAATACTTTATGTTCCTTGTTGTTTATGCATTATTTTGATGTTCCAAACATATAAAGACTTTCCTCTATTTAAGAGGGAAAAATTACTTTGGTTTTTGAAATAAAGGATGACTGTTGAATAAGGGAAAAAGTCATTTCCAAGTATTTTGAATTTCTGATCTTCATTTTCCCAGATCAACAAATGGAAGGTTGATAGTTCTATCATTAAATTCTTTCCAACATTTTTTATCCAAAGGGTTTTTGCAGGTGCATATGAATTTACTAATAATTATATGGAAGTAGATTTTCGGTTTTTTAGGTTGACTCAAGTATTTATAAAATTAAGGGTTTTAAAGTGGTTTAAAATTGATGAAAGATTTTTTTTTTCAAAGAAAAAGATTATAATTTCGAAGTTAAAAAATTATATTTTTGTGGACTACCTTCATGGATACACGTTCCAAAGCTTTAAAATATAGATATAGATTTTATACTTCTTTTTAGAGGTGTTTGTATGAAGTAGTACAGTTTACTTAGGCTTTTCCCAAGTACTAGTACAGTTTGTCTTTCATGCAAGGTTTTGTTCCACTTTATGTTTTTTTGGATCGATTAAAAAATAACAATACAACTTGTTTGGTGTGCATACTTTTTTATTTGATTTTGTTGTATTCTTTGCAATCTGATGTATTCAGTTTATTAAATTGAGAATGAAGAAGAAATTTCAACATGTAGATTGGACAATATGCTCAAACTCTTTATGTTGGATGCTTTGTTGATTTTTATAAAACCCAACACCACTATAGAACCCCTGTTACCTAGATTGTTAAAGAAAAGCTTTCACACTCAAATAGGGATTTGATTGGAAATAAGGGCGCTAAACTTTTCTTTAAAGGATCAACATTTCACTCACCAAATTGTTATTTGCACCAGGAAATTGATTGGAGCTAGATACTTTATGAAGGGATATGAAGCTGTATATGGGCATCTGAATGTGTCTCTATCAGGGGAATATCGTTCCCCGCGAGACAAAGAAGGGCATGGAACGCACACTCTGTCCACAGCGGGTGGGAATTTTGTGAGAAATGCAAGTTTATACGGACTGGCAAAAGGAGGAGCTCCCCATGCCAGAGTTGCAACATACAAAGCTTGTTGGCCTGGCTTGTTCGGATATGCTTGCACTGCTGCGGATATGCTTGCAGCATTTGATCAAGGGATACATGACGGTGTAGATGTTTTCTCTATTTCTGTGGCATTTTCCCCTGACCCAGATTATTTTGAAGATGCAATTGCCATTGGAGCGTTCCATGCAGTCCAGAGAGGAAAGATAGTTGTCTCCGCTGGAGGAAATTTTGGTCCAGAAGCACGAAGTGTTGCAAATGTGGCACCATGGATCATAACTGTGGCAGCAAGCACTGTTGATAGGGAATTCCCTTCAATCGCTATTCTTGGAAACAACGCGACATATACCGTGAGTATATGTTATTCCTTTAAATTTGTTGAAATTAATTTGATGGCAGATTTCAAAATTATTTTGGTATTTAAATTTGTTAGAAATTAATTTGATTGCCAATTTTAAAATTATTTTGGTATTTAAATTTGATTATATATTTTAAAAATATTATTTTGGTATTTAAATTTGATTATATATTTTAAAAATATTTTGAAATTTATGGGAAATTTTCATCAAATTTTTAAAATCTACAATTAAAATAAAAATAACAATTAAAATAAAAATGTTTTGGAATTTGTCTACAGAGTCTTGGATAGACATGTTCGGGCTTATGTTAAGGCACTAGGCTTTTGGAATTTGTCTACAGAGTCTTGGATAGACATGTTCGGGCTTCTGTTAAGGCACTAGGCAATTTTTGATGTCACTTTTCAATTCCCTAGACATAATGAAAATATAATCCTCTTACCAAACTTATCAAAAAATACCTTAAAATTTATATTTTAAATTTAAATATCAAATTTCTTAACATGAAATTTTTAATAAATTTAATAAAACTAATTATAATAATTTAAATATTTTATATAATGATTTAATACTTTCAAAACATTAACTTACATTAATCCTTCCTTTCCCTTTTCCAATTCTAATTATCACATGATCTTCCATCTTTGGTAGTTTTGAAAAATGTTTTAATTTTTCATTATGTTCCATCATATTTGTATTGAAAATTTAATCTTTACTATGTTGTGAAAAGATGTCTAAATATAATTTTTACAAATGAAAAAATTAATTTATATGGTATTTTAATGATAATATCAATATTATTATTTTAAAAGTTAATAAGTTTAATATTTTAATGTTATTAACTTTTCACTCTGAATTTAAACTTTTCATTTTTTGATCATTTTCTTCATACAAATCTTTATTTAAAAATATGATAAATTCCATCACTAATTTAGTGGTCAAAGGCATTGTAAACTTTATTCATAAATGACTTACTCTTCATAACCCTCAAACTTCAATTATCTACGAGCAACCTAAAATTTACAAAAAATACACTCTTGTTAGCCCTATAGTAAATTGCATAAGAGCCCTCACTTATGACCTAGCTCATTCTCTAGATGATAGAATTTAACAAAGTTATTGATAAAACTTCTTTGTTTGTCAAAGCTTCTTTTGGTTTCATTCATAAGATTCATAATCTTCACTTTGAGGTTGATAAAACTTGTTTGTTTGTCAAAACTTCTTTTGATTTCATTCATAAAATTCATAATCTTCTACTACTTTGAATGCAAATTTAAAACCTCATTAAACTAGGCCTATCACTTTTATCAAAAGAAATTTATTTATATCAATTATTTATATTCTAATAATCAACTTTTATAATTTATTAAATCTTTTCAAGTTATTTCTTAATTTATTAAATTAAATAAATTTAAAATAAATAGTGTTTTATATTTTCAAAATATTTGATAAAAAATTAATGAAACAATTAGTAAAACACTTAAATTGTAAAATTCATAATTAAAATGTGTGATTCCAACCATTTTTTTCCCAAATTCTATTTACATTGCTCAAAAAAATTTCCAAACCTGTAACAAATACTACATTAAATATAAATATAAAACAACATTTAGAGCATTAAAGTCAGGATATCTGATCCCTCATAAATACTTAGATACTCTTTTCTATGTTTTTGTTTCATGGCAGGGACAAAGTCTGTCCCAATTCCAGTTACCAAAGAACAGACTCTACCCTCTTGTATCATCAGTGAATGTCAGAGCTCCAAATACAAATGAAACCGCTGGGTATGAGCTACATGCTTGTTAATTTTCATTTTCAATGGTTATTATTTTTCCAAGAAAGAGTACCAGTTCCATCAGTGAAATTATACACAGTGGGTGTTCTCGTTTTAATGAGAATAATATTGCAGAGAGCGGTGCTTCCTGGGAGCTCTAGATCCCAGAAAAGTTAAAGGAAAGATCGTTGCTTGCCTCCGCGGTATCAACGACAATATTGAGAAAGGTGAAGCGGTTCGTGCGGCAGGGGGAGTAGGTATGATTCTCTGCAATGGAAAGCAAACTCTCCAGGACGTCGATTTAGGCATTCATGTACTGCCTGCAACACATTTGAATGCGTCTGCTGGAACAGCAGTTTTTCAATACATTAATTCAACAAGGTAGGTTTTCAGGGCAGTTTTTAATTCCATGTATTTTGATTGCAGATTTTGATGGCAGATTTTAAGAATATTTTGAATGTGATGGATAAGAGTGATGTTACTCTTATTTATTATAATCTAAAATATTATTTTAGAATTAACAATAGAAACAAAATTTCGCTCCCCTTAATTTAATTACAGATTCTAGAAATATTTTTGAATTGGATAAACAAACAAAAATAATTTACCTCATTTCTATCGATCAGATTCATTAACATTACGGATGTTTATCTAATTTCAAAATATTCTATTGATCAGATTCATTGACATTGCAGATGTTTATCTAATTTCAAAATATTCTTGAAATAGGTTGATTAAAAAGGATTAAAAAGGATTTTAGTCCATTAAAGAGCTTACATGATAAATTGCAATTAAATTATGCACAATCAGGTCCCCTGTGGCTTCCATTTATTCAAGGACTCAGTTAAATATAAAGCCAGCTCCGGTGATGGCACATTTTTCTTCTCCAGGGCCAAATCCTATTAGTCCTGACATACTCAAGGTTATAATCCAATTCCTGAAACATGTGTTTATATCATAATATATCAATCGTAAGGTACTGCAATTTCATGCAAAGAAAGTTTTTAATTTTTTCTCCAATGCAGCCTGATATCACAGCTCCAGGGGTGAACATTCTTGCAGCATATTCAGAAGCAGCACCAATAACTGATCTTACCTCTGATAATAGACATGTACCTTTCAATATAATTTCTGGCACATCTATGGCCACTCCACATGTTGCTGGTGTTGCAGCCTTATTAAAACGACTACAGCCTCATTGGAGCCCGGGGTCCATCAAGTCTGCCCTTATGACTACAGGTATACGTGTCTAACCATAAAAGGACTTAGTCATTTTAAGCAGGGGAGATTTAGGAAGGCAAACCCCATTTTGTTAAAACACAGATTGCCAAACAAACATATATATGCTCAGTTACTCTCCCTTTGACTGTGCACATTATTTTCTTTCAGCTAAAATAACAGACAACACCAAGGGCAGAATTAAGGATTCGTCCCTGCAAACAGCAGGTCCTTTCAACTATGGCGCGGGTCATGTTAATCCAAATGGGGCTGCAGATCCTGGCCTAGTCTATGATCTATCAACCAGAGACTACAATAGCTTCCTCTGCAGCTTGAACTACAATTCAACCCAGATTAAGGCCATAACAGGGAAGGTATTCTCTTGTCCAGCAGGTGAACCTAAGATATATGACCTCAACTATCCTTCTATCAGTGTCTCAGACCTGAAAGGGTCTGTGACTGTGAAAAGAACTGTGACAAATGTAGGAAATGGACCTGCAACTTACAGGGCAAAGGTGCAGTCCCCTGATGGAATTTCCGTTTCGGTTCAGCCTCAAGTCCTTCAATTTTCAAGAAGTGGAGAAAAAAAATCATTTAATGTGGCACTCAGAGCTGTCAAGAGTTCTGCAGGAGAGTATGTATTTGGGTCAATTAGATGGGTAAATAGACACCATTTGGTGGCAAGTCCAATTGCTGTCAATGCAACATCGGTAAAGACTTTTTAGGAAATCATTTGAGTCATCAGTGAACGAGCTGTACACATCGTTCCTTACCGGAGGGAAGACGGTAAGGAAAAATAAGAGAATCCTTCAAAACTCATTTGGATTGTTACATTTCATTTGCAATGCTGTTACTTTCCCGGATGAATAAAATCACATATGATGGTTGGATTCACTCAAGGAATATAAAATAATTTATATATAAATTTTTCAATTTTTAAATATGGATTTTTATATAATAGGATGGGATGGTATTTGATATTATGTATGCCATTGAGGTTAAATTTTATTAAAAGTACTAGTTTAAAGTAAGATATCGGTTTTCCAAAAGTAGTTAAGATATGAAGAGGTTAAAAATATCACTTTTATGAATTATCAAAAAAGTATTTCAAATAATAGCATTTTATTTATTTACATAGAATGATGACATCAATAAAATTTATATTATATATATTAAAATAATAAATAAATATTAATTAGAATGAGAATTAGAATGAATAACCTAAATATTAATAAAGGTAATATTGTTGTAATTATATAATAATGGTCCATAATGGAAAATTAAATGTTAATAATTATTTTTTCTCTTAATCTTTAAACTATCATCTTAATCTTTATTACTCATGGTCATGGTCTTCTTTGACCAACAATGGTTGACCTTCTTAAATCATTGTCACCCTCTTTCACCATGATCAACCTCCTCAATCTACTTCAACCTTTTTCATAATATTAATGTAGCATTAACAATAGCATTAATGTAACATAAACCATGGTCAACATCAATATAACAATGTATCAATGGTCAACATTAATATAACATTGTTTGTTAGATGTAACATTACTACATTTTTACACTAATGTTTTGTTAACCCTTTTGAACTTCATTCAACCTTGTCAACCATGATCAAATTCATCAACTCTCTTCAAGCATGGTCAACCATGGTCAACAAATCCACCCAATCAATGTCTTCCATCAACTCGCACAACCACATTAGTAAATGTGGTTGATATAAGTGGATATACATTTTTTTCCACCTTTTATAAATCAATAAGCATATGAAAATGACACAGACTTGCCTATATCAACCACATTTACTAATGTAGTTCTCCTAATATTTACAAAGAATGATGATATCAACAAAATCTATGTTATACACACTAAATACATCAATAAGCATATGAAAACGACACACACCTGCCTATATCAACCACATTTACTAATGTGAGTGTCCTAATATTTACAAAGAATGATGATATCAACAAAATCTTTGTTGTATACACTAAAATAATACTTATATACCTAAATATTAATTATAATTAATATTAATAACTTAAATCTTAATTAATAAAATTGAAACTAAGTTAGTTACACAAATTATTTTTAAATATTTAAAAGTGTTTTAGTTTTTTAATTAGTCTACCAATAATCTTTATGATGATGATGATGATGGTTAACGTCCGCTGAGACCAAACATTGGTCTATCGGACCTAAAGAAACAAATTATCTATTTTGATTTAATATTTTATTCCTATGCTCAAAAAGCTTAGAGAGAAGCCTCCCAAGCTCACTATAATTTTGACATTGTAAAAGGCTAGGAAGGTCAGTATTATAACAAAGATTGTGAAACTGAGATCTTATGTGGTTGTACGTGGGGCATTCTAAGAGGAAGTGGTTTTCATCCTCAATGTTCCTATTCTCACATATATGGCAGATCCTTTCCATCCATGGCGTTTTAGGAACTGCCCAACCACCTGTTTCACTATGGAGTTCATGAGAATTCGTTCTAATCTTTGCTATATTAATTTTCTTCTTTGAGCTAGTTAAAATAGAGAGATACTTTTGATCTTCTAGGGTGGGGTTGATGACCTTCCTATAATAACTTAATTTTCTTTTAGCCGCTAAATCTTTCTCACACCACATTTTTTTCTTTGAACTTAAAAGTAACAATATCTTTAATGTTATTTATGTTTTGCAATGCACCATTCTCGTTGATCTCCCAATAGTTTAACCAGGCCCTTGTGTCTTTATGCCACCCCTGGTTGATCCTTAGGTGGTTTTGGCTGGAATTTAAAGCTATCTTAGGAAGTCTATGATCATCTATGTTATTGAGTTTGTGCTTGTACAACAAAAACCTCATCGTAGCTAGGCTCTCAATAGGGGAAAGACCTGCTTCTATAAGGAGAACATGATAGGGTGTATTACTTTTAATTTTCAGGTTAGAAGTTATAAAACGCTTCTGGATTTGCTCAATCTTTCTCCATGATTCTCTGGATATGCTACAACCCCAAGCCTCACAGCCATATAAGATAACAAGAGTAACTAAAGTTTCAAAGAGGAACTTCTTTTTATCCCACATTACGAGGTTTGTTGTTTTACAATTATTTTCAAGACCAAAATAAGCTTTCCAACCCCCATTAATCGTTTTCTCAATGCTATGGTTCCAGTTGAGCTTGTGATGAATATCAATTCCTAGGTACTTGTAAGAATACACTTTCTCCAAGTTATTATTGTCATACATAAAATTAGCATAACTGTCCTTCTTGGATTTGAGAATCATAACTTTTGTTTTGTTAGTGTTAATAGTCATACCCATGGTAGAGCAGAAATCATTAAGAAGCCTGAGTTGCTTCTCAAGATCAAATGGGCACCTTACCTTACCAAGAGAACAATATCGTCAGCATAGAGAAGGAGGATGATGACTATCCCAGCTAAGATCGTGCCATCACATCCTGCTTCCTCTAAATAGGCTTCGAGCTTATCGATGTAAATGAAAAATAGGGTAGGGGAGAGGGGGCAACCTTGTTTAACTCCGAAGTTACACTTAATATCTTTCGACCACCCTTCACTGCTCTTCAGCTTGGCAATTACATTCTCGTATAACCTTATAACGGTAGCTCTCAACTCGAGAGGAACCTTTAGCTCTTCTAATCTATTCCAAAGGTTGTATCTAGGAACCATATTGAAAAGCTTTCTAAAGTCCACAAAGCAACAAAATAAATTGGATTTATCATTACGACATTCCTCTGCAATGATCCTAAATGTAGCAAGGTGGTCTTTTGTTGAGTGATGCCTTCTGAAACCTGCTTGGCCCTTAGCCCGCTTACCTTCACTTCAAGCCATATTCTTAACTTCTTTTCCAAAATACTACCATATAACTTGGCTAAGAGAGGGTTGATCATAATTGTCCAATAATTAGAGGGGTTATTTGTATCCCCACTTTTAAAAATAGGGATAATGTGGCTCTGAGTCCAAGGTTTAGGGAACCCTTGTTTGACTGCTTGATTGAAAATCTTGTGGATGTGGAGGATGAGGACATGACCTCCAATTTTTAAGATTTCCGCCTAGTAACCATCAATGTCCTTAGCTTTCCCATTAGCGAGGTGATTAACCCCAAACTTAATGTCTTCTAAAGAGAAAACTTCTTTCGTTGTGAGTAGGGTTTCCAAATTATCCATGACATTTGGAGATTCATAAAGCTTTTAAAGATAGGAATTCCAATCATAAAGAGCAATTTTATTATTATCTTTAGTCTTCCTAGTCAGAATCTACCTCCAAAATTTCTTAGGAGCTACCTTAGAGAGGTGTAAGAGATTCTCCTGTCTTTGACGAATGTATAGCCTCTTTTTCCTTTTAGTTAGGGCTTTGTATATCTTTATCTTGTCCATTTTAACAGGATCATCAACAACTTCCTTAATTGCTCTCCTCTCACTTTTACAATCTTCGTCATACCATGGATTGGTTTTGCTATTTCTTTTATTATTTGAAACTTCAATTGAGAACATGTTAATATAATATGAGAGGGTTGTAGTAAAATTATGATAGAGGTATTCTATGTTGTCTATACTAGATAATGGAAGCAAATAAGATTTTAATTCATTTAGAAAGAGATCATTTTTATTTCTATCAAATATTAATTTCTTTTGGCTGTAAGTATTATTTTATGTGGGAACTCTATGCATGACAAAATTGAGAGTTACAAGTAAAGGCCTATGATAAGAGTCAGGTTCGTGGTCATTTAAGATGCCAAAATTTATTATTTCATTGTATAATGGGAGATCGGAAATAATGTAGTCTACCACGCTACTACCAAGTCCATGGATGCAGGTCATCTTGTTGGAATTGTGCCACTTCTTTAGAACGCTGCAAATTATGAGATCCTGAGCACTACAGAGCTTGACTAGCTCTGACCCAAACAAATTTTCCGTGAGGTCTTCAGAGCTCCTTTTGTGCCTAATAGCCAGAGTAGGGTCTTCGTCTAACCAAAGAGGATTAGCGTTGGAATGATTGCTTCGAATAATAGTTTGGTTGTTTGAAGTTTTAGCATTAAAGTCTCCTATTAAAAGGATATTACCGTCATTCCTTAAGCTAGAAATATCATTCTCTAAAGCATTGTAAGGGTTAGTTTTATCTAGATTCTTTTTCTTATAGAAGTTAGAATTGATGGGGGGAAATAACATATTGCTATGTAGGACTTTTTATTATTAATGTCTCTGACCTCTATCCAACTATATTGGTTGTGAGGGTTGTTTTTATAAATCCTAGCATGGGGGGGGGATGTTCTTCTTAATGTAACAAGCTATTCCCCCAATGCCTCTACGGGAGGATCGCTTGTTCCAGGTAGACCATAGCATAAAGCCATCTATGTTAGGGACCTTAGATTCTTCATGCTCCCAAGTTTCGACAAGCAAAATAATATCAACATCATTTGAAATCTAACTTAGCTTGGGGCCTCTATTCCATGGGAAGCCCCGACAGTTCCAAGAAAGGATCCAGAGCATATTTAATTGCGATTGATTACTATATTTTTGGTTTCTATCTCGAATAAAAGCTTTTCTATTTCTCATTATTGCCAATTTTCCTTCCTTTCTAGCTTCTTTTACCTTTTGAATCTCCTTTCTTAATTCTGCTTGATCTTCTGGAATGAGATATATATAAAATGTGTTTAAGTATTTTAAATTTTTTAGTTAAACTTATGAAAAAATAAATTTCGTACAAATTAAAAATATTTATTATAAATAATATCTAAAAAATTTTAAAAATTAATAAAATTTTAAAAAATATAACTTTTATATTTTAAAATATATTTATATAATTAAAGAATAATGTACTTTTAAGAGTTAGTTCAATTGGTTGAGTTTCAATTGCTAAAACATTTTTGTTATTTAGAGGTTATTCTCTCTTTATAGTTTCTAGTCCTTGGTTGAACTAATAAGAAATAATCCTTTCAAGTGAATCTGCTTAATACAATGTAAGCATAATTTTCACCATCTCCAAAATATATAAACTACATTAAAAAAACAATTATAAAATAATATTAAATAAACAAAATACAAAATAAAACTTAAAGCTATTTTTAAAAGTAACAAATTAAATTTGTAAATCTCTATTCCATCTCAAATGGGAAAATTTTATTTAAGCTCATAGATGTAAAAAGTTATTAAAATTTGAATTAAATAAAATTAATTTAGGATAATATTATAATATTTAAAGATATTTAAATTTTATTAAATTTGTTAAAATATAATTTTATTAAGCTTTTTTATAAATTTAAAAATAATATCATTATGTTTCATATAATTTAAATATTTATAAATTAATAAAATAAAGATTATTATGTTTTATATCATTTTAAAATAAATTTGAAGTGTATATAAATCTTAAAACGTATTTTAACAATTAATAGATGATTACCCTACATAATAAAGTTTTTGTGTTTTGAATAGAAAAGTTAATCTTAGGAAAGTTACAGCTACTAATGTTGAGGTAGAGAAGTTGTTTAGGACACAGTTCATCTACCATGCTCTTTTGATTGAATGGGTTTCAAATCTAGTCCTTCTTGATAAAAAAACAAGTAACAATCATTGTGCATCGATTTTAGGGATTTGAATGAAGCTTGTTGTATAGACGATTTCTCCACTTTGTTTATTAATCGGATTATCGATGAATGTGCTGGAAATGAAATATTTTCATTCACAGACAAATTCTCTGGATACAGTTAATAAAAATTCGTCCTGAGGACCAACATAAGACAACATTTATTTAACCCTGGGGCACGTTTGCATACATCAAAATTCCTTTTGTCCTTAAAAATGTTGGAGCTACCTTTCAACAGGTCATGTCCTATGCTTTCCATGACATCAAGCATATAATTGAATCATATTTGGATGATTTAGCTGCTCGCTCTCACAAGAGAGTGGAACATCCACAACACCTTCGTTTAGTCTTTGAGAAGTCGTTACTACAAAATTTGGTTGAACTCTAATAAGTGTGTTTTCATGGTTCCTGTTAGTCCTTACAATCTCCTAGGTTGAAAAGGAAATCGAGAAGAGTAACCTCAAACCACTTCAGCACAGAAGCTAGCCCTACTAAGCATGAGAGGGATCTCTCTAAGTCTCTTATCAGTGATATGACTTTCAAGCAAATGAATTGTAGGCTAGATATGTGTATTTGTTTGTTTGTTTATGAAAATTTGGGTTTTAGGGTTTGCTAAAGTTAGGGTTTGGAGCCAAAAATAGGTCAAGGTTGTAGGAGTGGAGGAGAAAATATGAGAAGGAGCTAGATATTAGAAGCCATGGTGTATTTATAATATTGTCAGTGTAGTATAGAGGAGAAAATGTAGAAGAAACTAATGAGCATAAGTAAACGTGATTTCATTAGCTTAGGAAGACATAAACATAATAACTATGAAAACCAGATAACAGAGCTTGAAAAACAAGAATTTTGTATATTTCATTGTAAGGAATCCATAGAAACAAGAGATATCATGTATATAAATATGTTTAAACGATTAGAAAACAAATATAATGAAGAAAAAGCACCATGAACTCACTAGGCTAGAGTTCCTTGAAAATAGCTACAACGTGTCTCTATATTAGCTAAAAAGATGATTACATGTTATCCTCCTTCACAAAAAGTTCAACCCTTTTCTCCTAAAGAGAAATTATATATATATATATATATATATATATATATATATATATATATATATATATATATATATATATATATATATATATATATATATATACATAGACTCTCCTAGACCACTTTCCCACCTTCAAGAGTTGAATTCCTTGGTGGAGGAACTCACTCCAATATTCTCTCAACCAATAAGTGAGAGTGAGAAGGTGAAACTCAAACAATTCATGGAAAGTTTGTTTAGGAGTATGATTCCTTTATGAGGCGTCATAAACATAAAAAAAACCTATGATGTACATTTATTCATTCCTACATCACCTAGCCTCGAAACTATTGTCGTTACAAAGAGAATCTTGACTTTGACTGAGTCAAACTAGAAATTAGAAATTTTACATAGTGGAATTTACAAATTAAAACATGGAAAAGTGCATAAGAGCAGTGCCGACTTTGAGTTGATTTTGACATGCCTTCCAGGGGTCCAACTGCAAAACTGAGAGAACGGTGAACTATCCCTTCAAGTCTAGTTTCCAGAACAGTTTGAATTTTTGAATTTGGACCATGGGAAGGCCTTCCGAAATCCATTCTCCCTAGGTCACTCCCTCTGCGCAATGCGTGTCAAAAAAGGGTCCAGAATGCTAGTTTTTTGCCACATTTTTGCATTTTTATCCAAAACTAAGCCACCTCTGCAAAATCTGAGCAGATGGATTTTTAGAGGATGGCAAGAGCTTTTCAAAAATGTAAACGTTTCCTGAAATAGATTCCTGAGGAAAAAGCGCAACGCCAAGGTGCTGCGCTTCTAGAGCTATTGATTTTCTGAATTTAGCTCAAAAATCCTCAAAAAATGAAAAGTGCTCAGACTTTGCTCAAAATTCACTAGAAGCTGTAAAAATATGTTTTTTAAACCTTCATAGATGCTTCACCAAGCATATCCAAATTTTTCTCATCCTTTTGGTCTTTTCTCACTTCCTTGAGCTTGTTTTTAAGTTGCTTTACCTCGACATTGGCGGTCATGTTTTGAGCCTGATAGTGGTGTGCCATATGTCTAAGCAACTAATTATCTTTGTTTTCCTTCTCAAGGAGCTTCTCCAAGTGTTCATTCACCCTATTGAGACAATACTCCTTGTCTTGATTGACCTCAAGAACAATTCTATATTCTAGGTCCATGTCTTCATTCAATAGGATGTGTTTTTCCTCTTCCTGCAAAGATTTTTTTATTCCCTTTGTTCTTGGCCTTTTCCTCTTTCCTTTCCCTTTTTATCCTTCAGGCTAGCTTGATTCTATGATTTATTTTCCTTTTCCAACCTACTGCAATAACTTGGCTTGTTATTTCTCCATTATCAATTCCTTTGCTTTGAGCTGACTATTCTCCTGTTCAAGGAATGAAATGACATATTTTTCTCTTTCCATATTGATTGTAATCTCCTTGATTTGATAGTATTTATCTCCAATTGTCTATTGCATGCTTGAATTCTGATCCTCTACCTCTAAATCAACTAGCTTAAACTCATGCTCAACTGTCTCTTTATCTTTCGCTACTAGTCCTTGCTTTGTCGATGAAGAAGGCTTGGCCCCTTTCTCTCCATGAGAATAAAACACTAGCCTTTGTCCTCTCTTGTACACTTTAGTCACCTCAGGCTTAGGTACTAGAGTTTTCTGGCAAAATGGCTTCTGATCGGGCTTGATAGGAATTGTGTGCTGAATGAGACTTTTGTCATAAACCTTTAGCTCTGAATAGTCCCAAGCAAATATATCAACGAATTCTTTCATTAAAGACATGTACTTACTTTTTGTTTCGGGAGATAAGGACTTTGATAATTTTACCATTTTAGGATTATCAGTCGTGCCAATGTTTACATATTCAACTCCCTTTTCTGTAGGAACCATGGTGGGCCTCTTGGAAACATCATCTCGATCAAATAACTCTTCCAAAGGCACCAAGCCTCTTGGAATGTTGTTGTCCTTTATCTTTAATACTTCAATCTCAACTGAGTGGATGTATGAATCATTCAAATTGGATGAATCATCAATGTGAGAATTATGAAATTCTCCTTCCAATTGCAGAAAATTGTCTATCTATTTATCATCCCCAAACACTTGCCAAAATCTCATGTTATCTGGAACAACTTGGTGATGTTTTACATGGATGGAGTACTTCTGATTAGGATGAATAAGAATCTTCACCATGCTTGCTGCAGTGGTGAGTGAGTTAGATATGACATTCTGAGCTCTAGGAATAAGAGACAAAGGGTATTCTGAAAAAGTCTTGAGGATGTCAAGTACATCATTATGATAAGCTCTCATTCTTGGGTGCTTGGTCTAGTATTCCCCTTTGAATTTTTTGATTACTAATTCAGAGTCACCATAAACATAAATCTTTTTTGCTCCCAACTTCTTCAAAATTTTGAGGCCAACAATCAATGCCTCATACTCTGCCTCATTGTTTGAACACTCAAAAGCCAACTTGTAAGAACTGATTCTCAAATTTCGAGGGATTTTATTTGACTGATGTAATGGACCATGTATCCAGACACCAATCCCTTCTCCTTCTCTTCTCGATGATCCATCGAACCCCATGGTCCAAAGACCATTTTCTTCATCCAGAAAAATGATTTCTGAAGAATAAATTGTTTCTGCACTATTCTTTCAATTTCTTCTTTCTTATTGCAAACACTCTTCATTATCCTCTTTACCTTTTGTTGTAATAACTTCATGCATGCTGCTCATGACATTGGGAACTTCTAAAATTTCCACTAGATGACTTTCATCATCAACAGAATTTATATCGCTAAATAAAATGAAAGAATCAAGATCAGTATGGACATCATTTATAGGATGATTAACTGGCTTCTCCTTACTGATGATCATAAATTTCATCTTCTTTTCCCTATAAAGTTTTTGGAGCTGACCAAAAATAGGGATAGGGGCATATGAAAAGTCAAGCTACAGAGTGCCCTTTAGTTTTTCTCCCCAAGACCTTGAAAGAAACATGCCAAACCTAGGAGGAATATCAACAACTACTACATCCATGAGCACATTCTTGGTTAGGATTTGGTCCAAGGATACTACCATGTCTTTAATGAGGCCAAGGCATTTCACTCTCCCAGAATCAAAGGAATAAATATCATGGTAGTTTCAGGTGATACTCAGTCCTAGTTTATCCATGATGGCTTTCGGCATAAGATTATGTGAGGCACCAGAATCTAGCATGGCATTATGAAGGATAAAATCATGAAGTTTAAGACTCAGATAAAAAGGAGGGATTTCACTGTCTACAGGAGTTCCTTCTAAGGTTGGACCAAAAAGGATTGATGGCTCATCATTAGTTACGTTAAATGTATTAGAAATCTGGTCAACCTTAAGCATCTTTGCAATCTGAAATTTATATTTATCATTCCTCAATAATTCAATGAGGGGAATAGCAATCTTCAATTTAGAAATTTCATTTTCCAAACTAAAATGATTAGATTTCTTTTCTACCTCTTTTGCAATGATGTCCTTCCTTTATATTTTCCCTTTAGCTTGTGACTCCTTCTTGTGGCTTTCAGTTTGCAACTCTTTGTCCTTCTTCACATTGCTGGTATATGCTTCATTTGTTTTGTCCTGGTTCAATATGACAATGTCCTTTTCTTTATTCTAACTTGTAGGAACAGTTTCCTTGCTTGGTGTGTCTTTTTGTACATTTTGTCTTTTCTAAGTTAGAGTAATAGGTACATTTCTATTCCACAAATTGTACTTCTTTTGAAGCTGACTAAGGGCGTTCTGATATCCTCTTTGGCACTCTTCAGTTTGAACAACCCACAGATCATCACTTGCAAGCATAAATTGTTGATCACTTGGTATGAGAGAAGCTTCAGAAAATTGATCTTCTTCTGTTAGGAAAGTAGGTAGTTCATCTTCTTGAAATAAGTGGTTTTCTTCTAATATCTCTTCTTCATCTTCTTCATCGCCTTTAGTATAATTTTGTTGAAATGGAGCTCTTACTTGACCATGAGGATATTGGTTTCGCTGCTCTTTCTGTCGATTTCTGAACTATTGTTGTTGTTGTCCATGAAAGTTAGGATTCCTCACTGAAGGTTCTACTTGTCGATCAGTTATGGATATTCCATCCATCATCCTCTCCATAGTTTTTATCAGATTTTCAAGATTTACAAGAAAAGATGATACAGGTTCTTCTTTAAAGAAAACATTCTTCTCAGTCCTCTCTGGCTTTGATTTTGACTTCTTGATGAGAAAATTGGCTTAGAAACTGACCGCATTCCATTTCATTTCTTTAAGAGTAGTAGGATCTCTCTCTCTTAGCTGGTATGCTATGTCCGGATCGAAATCATTAGGATAATGAAGAAGAGCTAGACCAGGTGGAGGCTTCATATCATTAGGTGTGGAATTGTATGCTGTGTTGAATCTCGTTGTGAATTATTGAACTGTTTCATTTGAGTTCCTTTTCATTGAATTATACTCAGCCAATATCTGCAATGGATTTTTATTCTCTTGCCAACGAGCTAACAATAATTAAATCAATATTTGAGAGTTGTTAGCAGAATTAGCAGCCATACTTCGAAACCATTTCTTAACATCTCCTGAGAAACTTTGACCTATAATACTCATCTTGGAATTATCTTCATCAATTTCTTCTAAATCAATGAAATCTATTAACTTGTCAACATGCTGTTGAGCTGTAATTTATGCACTTCCATTAAACAAAGGGAGTCTTTGACCATAATTCCGATGCAAAGCAGTAAGTTGAGTAGGCAGTAAGAGAGGTGTAAATCGTGCCATGACTACCATTGATAGTGGAGGTACTACAATGGGTTGTGTAAGTAAGGATGATGATACTGATGGGGGTGGCGGAGCTACTACAATTGGTTGTACAGGAACAGATGGAACAAATGGAGGTGGTATCAAAGATGATGAAACCAAAGTCTTGGGAGATGTAATAGATGTTCTTGGAGGTGAAATAGAAGATGAAGCGGTGGCCAGGTATTCAAGTTGATGTTGGAAAAAATCTTTTTCATTAGTGATCTGGAGTTGGTCAGCAAGGCTTTGAAGCTTGTCAAAATTCAACCATAGTTTATGATTATTTTTAGCAAACAAATATTCTGAAGAAATAGAGTGAGTTTCAACCTTAAAAGGCTCTAATGTCACTTTAAAAATACAAGACTTAGACTCCAACCTGGAAAGTGATAATTCTATCTGCTCATCAAAAGGAATTTGCTCAAAGGGCAAACAATTTTTTAGGAAGATAGGTTGTTCTTTTAATTTCTCGAACTGCACTTTTAGTGATGGGTAATCTAAGTTTTCTAAGTAGTCTTTTTGGTTTTCAACAATGAATGGTGGATTTGGGTCAAGTTTTGACCTGGTATGCCTTTTAGAAGCCAAAATGTATACTCCCTAAACTAATGAAATTTATGAATTCAACCTATCTTTGAATACTTGAAGCTTTCAACTACAGAATCAATTCTTTGAAATCTCTTAGATATTTCCCAGGAATGATTTGACAATCGTTCCATAGCAACGACACCAAAAAATGTTAGTCCTTACAATCTCCTAGACTGAAAAGGAAATCAAGAAGGATAACCTGAAACCACTTCAACTCAGTAGCTAGCCCTATTGAGCATGAGAGGGATCTCGCTAAGCCTATTATCAGTGATATGACTTTAAAGAAAATGAATTTTAGGCTAGATATGTGCATTTGTTTGTTTGTTTATGAAAATTTGGGTTGTAGGATTTGCTGAACTTAGGGTTTGGAGCCACAAATAGGTCAAGGTTGTAGGAGTGCAGGAGAAAATATGAGGAGCTAGATATCAGAAGCCATGGTGTATTTAGACTATTTTCAATGTAGTATAGAGGAGAAAGTGTAGAAGAAACTAATGAGCATAAGTAAACATGATTTCATTAGCTTAGGAAGACATAAACATAACTATGAAAACTAGATGACAGAGATTGAAAAATAAGAAATCTGTATATTTCACTGTAAGGCGTCCATAGAAAGAAGAGATATCATGTAAATAAATATGTTTAAACCATTAGAAAACAAATATAATCAAGAACAAGCACCATAAACTCACTAGGCTAGAGTTCCTTGAAAATATTTGCAACCCGACTCTGTATTAGGTGAAACGATGATTACATGCAAGCCTCCTTCACAAAAAGTTCAACTCTTTTCTCCTGAAGACAAATGATATATATAGAATCTCCTAGACCACTTTCCCACCTTCAGGATTTGAATTCCTTGGTGGAGGAATTGACTCCAATATTTTCTCAACCAATAGGTGAGAGTGAGAAGGTGAAACTCAAACACTTCATGGAAAGTTTGTTTAGGAGTCCGCTTCCTGTATGAGGCCTAATAAACATAAAAAAAACCTATGATGTACATTTATTCATGCCTACATCACCTATCCTTGAAACTAGTGCCATTACATAGAGAATATTGACTTTGACTGAGTCAAACTAAAAACTAGAAATTTTACACAGTGGAATTTACAAATTAAAACATAGAGAAGTGTAGAAGTGTAGCGCTAACTTTGAGTTGATTTGGAGGTGCCTTCCAGGGCTCAAAATGCAACACTAAGAGGACTATCAACTATCCCTTCAAGTGTAGTTTCTATAACAGTTTGAATTTTTGAATTTGGACCATGGGAAGGCCTTCAAAACTCCATTCTCCCAAGGCCACTCCCTGTGCGCAGCACCTGTCGAAAAAGGGTCTAGAATGCTATTTTTTTGCCACTTTTTTGCATTTTTCTCCAAAACTAATCCATCTCTACAAAATCTGAAGGAATGGATTTTTAGAGGATGGAAAGAGCTTTCCAAAAATGTAAACCTTTCCTGAAATAGATGCCTGAGGAAAAAGCGCAATACCAAGGTGCTATGTTTCTAAAGCTGTTGATTTTCTGAATTTAGCTCAAAAATTCTCAAAAAATAAAAGGTGCTCAGAATTTACTCTAAATTGGGTGGAAGCTGTAAAAATGTGTTTTTTAAACCTTCATATATGCTTCTGCAAGTATCTCCAAATTTCCCTCATCCTTTTGGTTATTTTTCGCTTCCTTCAGCTTGTTTTCAAGTTGCTTTACCTTGACATTGGCGATCATGTTTTGAGCCTAATATTGGTGTGCCATATGTCTAAGAAACTCATTATCTATGTTGACCTTCTCAAGGAGCTTCTCAAAGTGTTCATTCACCCTGTTGAGCCAATACTCCTTGTCTTGATTGACTTCAAGAGAAATTCTATCTTCTAGGTCCATTTCTTGATTCAATAGGATGTGTTTTTCCTCTTCCTACAAATATTTCTTCAGGCCCTTTATTCTTAGCCTTTTCCTCTTTCCTTTCCCTTTTGATCCTTCATGCTCGCTTGATTCTATGATTTATTTTCCTCTTCCAACTTGCTACAATAACTTGGCTTGTTCTTTTTCCATGATCAATTCCTTTTCTTTAAGCTAACTATTCTCTTGTTCAAGGAATGAAATGACATATTTTTCTCTTTCCATATTGATTGTAAGCTCCTTGATTTGATAGTATTTATCTCTGATTTTCCGTTGCATGCTTGAAGTATGATCATCTACCTTTGAATCAAATAGCTCAAACTCATGCTCAACTGTGTCTTTATTTTTCGCTGCCAGTCCTTGCTTTGTCGATGAAGAAGGCTTGGCCCCTTTCTCTCCATGAGAAGAAAACACACGCCTATGTCCTCTCTTGTACACTTTAGTCACCTCAGGATTAGGTACTTGAGTTTTCTCAATTGATTTCTTAGAGGACCCCACTTCCATTTGTTGTTTTGGTGTGCTAGAGGTTTGAGCTGCTACATTGGCCCCATGCCATTTCGGGGTGGTTTCCAAAAAGGTTTCCCAAGTCATGCCTTTCTCTACAAGATGGTGAAGGATAATAGTCTTAATTAGACTATGATGAAAAAGGCTTGGGTAGTTCTCCTTGTTCTTCATTTGTATTTTCTCTAACATTTTGGAAATGCTCCTGAATAGGTAGTTACACATGTTGAGTGGCTTCTGAGAGATGAAGTGCATTAGGAGGTAGAAATGATAAGCATACAACCTCGAGAATCTCCCTTCACAGGTAAAGAACTTCATGATAATCTTCATCAAAGGGGCATATTTCTCCAATAAGTATCTGAAAGGAATAGTGTGATCATGTTTTTCCCTGTATGGTGTTTTTAAGAAAGGCTTATAGTATTCAAGATATAGGCTCATTCCCTTGAACCAATATTCACCATTGTTTGGTAGCCTTGGTGCAAGTGAGATGGAGGCCACTGAAAAAATGAACTCAACACTGGCGATGACAGAACTTTCACCCTTCAACTGAGTTGCCACCCAATCTGTTAACTGTTCCTGAAAACCTACCTCACTCACCCTTTTGCAAAACTCCAAGCAATGTACATCTTCAAAGCACTGTTTGATGAAAGGATAGGAGTTCATTTCATTACAATTTGATGGTTCATATCTGAGGATCTTCCCTCCTTTATGATGTATTTTCCTCTCTGGTGAAGATTCTGTCTCCATGATCACAAAAAGCCCTAGCAGCAGGCAATGAAAAAAGTGTGAGGTATGAATGAAAATGAAGTGATGTGAAGGTGGATTTTGACAAAATGATAGAGGCGGTTTGAAAGAAATGGATATGAACTTTGGAAGCTGATGAAAATCAGTGAAGAAACAGTGGAAGAGTGATCTACTTGCAAGGAGGAAAAACAGGGTTTGTAATGAAAAATGCCCAAAAACCTCTAGGAATGAGCTAGGGTTTTAATTTTTGAGAGTAAAACATTGTTTTGATGTGAATTGAATGGTCAAAATTGTTTCTTAAATATGTATGCAGGTGTAGGGAAACATTTTACATGTTTAGAAACCAAAGATAAAAATGGCCATTATCACCGTATCGTTTCCCATGAAAAATTTCTCTACAAACCCTATTTTGAAGAATCATTCACATGAGATGATTTTGAAAAGCAAATGAGGGAGAATAATGGTGTACTTACTTGTTTCTTGGCTTATAATGAATGAAATTAAGTTTGCAAGCCAAAAAATGGAGTTTGGGAGAGATTTGGGTGTTTTCTAGACATTATGTCCCGTGCGCAGCGCTTTGTTCTTGTGCACAGTGCCTGTGCACAATGCACTTTCTTTGTGTGTAGCGCCAATCCTCTGTGCGTAGCACCTTGTTCCTGTGCACAACGCCTTAAGGGTTTCTTCAAATTTTCCTAAGAAATCGATTTTTTCTCTCTTTTGTATGGGAGAGCTCGGTTCTCAAGAGTGAATAGGAGGCAAATGAACCATGTTTGGGGGATTTCGAGTTTATATAGGCAAAATTATTTCTCTTTCTGAAAAAGAAATGGGACCCACAAACCTTTAAACACTGATTTTTCACTTTTGAAAACAGAGTTACCTTTACAACTGAAACCTGAGCTGCCTTTTCACTTTCCTGAGTGTTGGAACTTCTTTTTCTGGAACTTTTTGACCATGAGAACATGATGAATGTGTGATAACTCACAAATCAATACACAAGAGCTTCTTGTCATGCTCTATTCACTGCTAGATTTATTCATGAAAATGATGGACCTTGGAAACCCTAGCGACCTAATGGATGACCTGAAACTAAATGGGATGATGTTGATGATTGACATATTTTTATTATGACACCTCCATAAAAATGTGATAGTTTACCAGCATGAGGGAATTTCCAAAAGACTGGCCTCATTTCTAGACTGACCAAATAGTGACCAAATTTTGTTGTGCAACCCTAGTGACATAAAAAATTTGATTTTGATAGTCTTGACAAGCATAGTAAAAGCACATTTGATCCAGGTTACAGGCTAAAAAAACTAACCCTAACAGTTACATCTGCTCGATTATTGGGATTCATTGTGTCTAATGAAGGAATTCGTGTAGACCTCTTCACAGTTGAGGCAATACTTCAATTGCCTCCCCTGTGAGTATCCGTCAACTTCAATGTCTATAAGGAAAAACCAATTTTTTAAAAAGATTTATCAGAAATTATGTTGAGATAACAAAAGGATTTATATGTGAGCAAGTGCTCAATATTTAGCTCAAAAATAAAAGTTCTTAGATTGGCTCGAAAATAGTATGGTTGTTTCCTTCTCATCAAGACAATCACAATACAATTTGTTTTACCGAAAACGGAGTCGGGATGAAGGAGAAGAGTCCTAATGTTCATTTTCCTAAACAGCGAAAAAAGAATTATAGAATGGGATAGAATGATGATGTGGCAGTCCAGTCAGCAAGGAGAATCTTGTTCAGTTTTATCCTAATGGGGTTGTGACAAGTGTCACCTCCAGATTCTCTAGTGTGGTTGTGTGAAAGGGGAGTTGCCTAATTGGCCTCTAAAGTGGAATTTGTTTTTTTTTATTTAATTAAATATTATTTTATATATATTATATGATTATTATGTTATATTATATAATTTATTAAATTATATGTTATAATACAACTAAGATATATATATATATATATATATATATATATATATATTATATTTTAATTAAATTCCAACATATTTCCAAACGTGGATTATGCGAAGAATTATACAAAGGTTCGAAATATATTTAAATGCAAAATTATATGAGGAGCGAAGGGAGGGGGAATGGAACACACGACCTCCCCTGCCCCACTTGAAAGCCTTGTCATTACACCACAAACATCACATAGAAAAGGAGGGCCGCGCACAGTCATTTATACCATAAGTGTTTGTCGACGACGAGGGGTGGGAGCTAGCCCTGTGGGCCAGCCCCCACCCCATATGACCACGCGTAAGAACCAAAGGCTAGGGCCAATGCTAAGCGCACCCCTAATCTTGTTTAACAGTTAATTAATCATGTTTAAGCCTAATTAAACCGTTTATTAATTTGGTGGAATTTATGTGAGAGAAACCAAATCTGGAACCGCCACCAAAATTGGTGGACTTAACTGCAATCTCTCCAGATTTAGTGGAGGTTTTCTAGGAAAAATTGTTTAAGCCGTAACTTACTCAATTTTCAACCAAATTGAGATCAAAAAGAAGTGTTATGAGCTAATTTGGACCTTTTAAACACATTGGTATAGGAGTCAGGAGCCGTAGAGCTTTGTAAACAACATTGTTTCCACATTGAGCTAATACAGAGGCCCAAGCCATGAAATCTCGACCAAGGAGACGTAACCCTGGAGGGTTGAACTCCTTCATCAAAACACTATGTTAATGTGTACTCTGAAATGGTTACTACGCGCTATGTCCGCAAGATGGTGGGGTACACATCAAAGAAGTTTTGAGGACTGGCGGGAATGTAGAAGGATGATGTGCCTACGATTTGGGAAGCCTCAAATGTGGATAAAATCCAAGTATACCCGACAAAAAGTTCTGTGCACCCATCTTTCCAGATGGATACAGGCATATGGTGCGTAACCTGCACGAAGGCACACCATCTGCACGATAAGAAACACAATCAGCAAGCAGGACTAGACAAGACAATAGCGTGAACAACCCTTTCATTTGGGACCAGCAGGTATGATAAGACCAAGCATGCAGAAGGTTATCCGCGTCGAAGCTTTTGAAAAAGTGTGTGAAGTACTGAACAGGGTCCACAATATGAAATAGACTAACTAGGACCTACGCGTACCAGTGGTTCTCTGAGCATATAGGACCGTGTGAAAAATCCTAACCGTGCAGGCACCGCCAAGGCTGGAGCATGAAGCAACTGAGGTAAGCCCTATAATACTTGGAAAACTTAGGCCGCACATGATCACACCAATGGATGCGATGGTTCATGAAAACCTGGAAGCAGAAATCCAATAGGGAAACTTTAGGCTCCAAGAACATGAAAAAGTAAGGGTGTGGTTAAGGAGGAAAAACACTTTGGTAGAAGAAAAATTCAAGACGCTAGAAGACGAGATAAGGGACAAGGTTCTCGATAAGAAGACCACAGTGATAAAACAAGATGTGCACAATCATGCTGACAAGCTTGAGGACTATCACCGTGAATTGATTAGCCTGATGCCTTGGCTTGGACTGCATATTACTAAGAGAACTAACCAGGCTTATGCATTACAGAGGATAAGGTGTGTGATGCGGCCAGTAATGGTGAAAGGTAGGTATTTCCCAGAAGGAATGTTGGATGATTGGAAGAAACTGCACATAGGTGATGTGGTGGCCTGACTAGCTGGGGAAGGAATAGTCTTAGTGCTCCAGGCAGTTGAAAGGGAGTGCGGGACTATAAACTATTCTACTCAGGAGTTACGAGATATTGGAGATGCTTGCAAAAGCAAAGAGTCACAAGGTCCACGACCACACACAGGGGGCTGTGCTACCACGCGGGTTGGCTAGAAAGTGACCATTGAAGTCACTATTCACGATGGGATGCTCGACTTGAGGCCAAATGGAGCAGGTGGCAGGCATTTAAGACGCGAGTTATGGGCAAGAATTAGAAAAATCTGCTACCAAGGAAGCATTAATGAACCAAATTTGGGGGGAACGGTCGAATTCAAATTCAAAAAGTGCTATAAAATACAAAGGGCTGCCCAGCAAACAACACTTGGTCATTTGTGAATTGAGCGATTGAGCAAAGCCCTGAGTGTTGTGAGACAAGTGTTGATTAAGCCCCTGAGTTCACAAGTGCTAGATTTCCGGACGAGTACAATGCCAACTGCTCAGGATGTTATGGACATAACAAAAATGACCACCGAGGAGGTCACGCAGACCCTGACTGTGGGGGATGTTCCAAAAGGCACTGGGATTGTGGAATAAATCAGGAAAAGGCCACAGTAGCAACACAAGAAGTATCCACGAAGGCGGGTGAGGGCCAAAATGCCTTTGCAAGGGCAGGAAGAAGAGGAAGAAGAAACAGAAGAAGGAGGCACAGACCCACGAACCGCATCAACACAACTGAAGTGCCAACACCTAGCTGAGCAGGTAGGGTCGCGGAAGAAGGTCAAGGCCTCGAAATTTTCCATTGACCTGATCACCCTAATCGAGGTGATCTGCACAACATCAGTGAAGCGGTACACGATGTCACCACTTAGGCTCTCCAAGATTTCATGCAGGAGAACCAGATTGTGTTGGGGTCCCTCAAAGCATAGTTGCAAGAATTACAAGTACGCTCTACTCAGGTTGGTATAGTGGGATCCTCGGCAGCAAAGTAGATGTTACACGTGAAGATAACGAACACCATAGTGCTGCCATAAAGGGAACTAGTGCCATCAAATGAGGCCAATAGGCCTTCGGTTAACGTGCTGAAAGGTCTCAGTTTCAATATAGCTGCGCTCCCACGCAAGACCTTATATGTGTTGTAGGATGGGATAACTGCAGAGCTGTGAGCTAGGCAGAGTTGCGTGCTGTAATTCCTAAGTGAGCAGAAAATAAACATGGAACAACTAATCTTGCAGCGCGATGAATTGGTGTTGCAAAATCAATAGTTGGTACAGGTGATAGAGGGCACTTGCTAAAGTGTCCCGGAGCTGGCCATCTCAACAGATATACTAGTGGAGGCGGGGATCCACAAGTTAGCAGCAAGGGTTCGTGAGAGTAGGGAGGAAATGAGAAAGGTTCAGTTGGAGCTGAATCTTCAGATTGTCGAGCTGCGGTTAAAGGCGCAACCATCCACTCCCCCGAAAGTCAGAGAACAACACGTTAGCGCTATCACAATGGGATTGGAGGAAATTGGAAATTGGCAGTGCAGTGTGAGACTACACCAGCATGTTGGAAGAATCACTTAAGGTCATCACAACTCTGCAGGAGGACCCTAACATCCAGCGCTTAGAGACAGAGGCACGAGAACTCCAACAATAGTATGACAGTGTCTAAGTAACTGCATAGACAGTGGTCCTCACCCAGAGGCTTGCATGGATGCAGCAAGCCAAAGCACTGAAGGAGTAGGTGGATGCGGCATGACATAAGGAAGTAGTCCTGAAGGCACACGTTCGTACTTGGATCGACAAGGTCGTCACCATCATGGCAGAAATCGAAGGAAAGCTCGCACATATGCAGGGGATGCACATATTGATGCAGAGAAGCAATCCTAACACAGAGGTCCTGGAGCAATGTATTCAATAGATCCAGCAAGTAGCAGCTCGGTGCGTTGCTGACCTCCACGTAGTTCGAGAACAGTTGCAGGGACTCTGCGCCAAGATGACCGCGCCGACAGAGTGACTCAAGGGCAAGTCATGATGTTTGTGTTGGGGGTCTGTTGGGCATGGAATCCCCCCGAAGGCATGTTTTTGGGCTTAAAGCCCAAGTTTTGACCAAATCTTGTTGTAAATATCTGCAAATTGCAGGCACAGAGTGCAAAAGTATGATAGAGTCACAAGGTTGTCCGCCCTAGTTTTGTAATGTAATGTCAGTTAGATAGACCTACCCATGGTCCATGGACCATAGAATTGTATAAATAGAGCGAGGCTCTAACGAAGAAGGAAGGAGAAGTCTAAGTGATTGAGTCGTAGTGTGAAGTGTGTCTTTGGGTCGTAGAGTAGGAGAAGGCTCTGCAGTTGAGTGCGCAAAGGCCTAGTAGTCTGTAGTTGAGGGTGCGGACCCTTGCAGCTAAGTGCACAGGGCGAGTCGAGTCTGTAACCGGGGAAAGAATCAATAAAGAGAAGTTTTGCTATAATTTTTTGTATCTGTTCTTGGTTTAGTGCATGATTGACATAATTTGCAATTATACTATTTATTTATTGTGCGCTTTTGTATGCATGTTTTATGTGGTTAAGTATAACTTAAAACACTCAAGTAGGAAAAGATAATTAACTGAAAATGGAATACAAGCAAGGTCTTGGGTAATAATGTAGAGCACAGTGCTCAGTCCTTGGGTAGGGTTGTGCGAAGGCAGTATATCAAGCTACGAGGAACGGGAAAGTACACAAAGAAATCTACGCACAGGGACAAACCACAAACCACTTGAACTCATCAGACATCTTTAGGGTGTGGAAACATGGGTCTAGCACCCTCCCATACTACTTCGGGTGAGACCTCAGTCCGCGCTTCACGGACTGTTGTCGAAAGGGCCAGTGGTACCCAGATTTGTTCAGTGCTAGAAGAACATGCTCCTACTTATTGTGATAAACAAATCACTGACATGGACGTTAATTTTATTTTAGTTGAAGTGTTGCTACACATAGATTTAAGTTTGTAGAACCAAAAGTTGAGTGATATCAACATCCTCATATGGATTAAAGGATACAACCTAGGTGTCAACATTTTTGGTAACATAGTATCCATGCATTCAAGTCACGACAAAAGAGATGTGGAAGGAGGAGCCATGGACTAGTGTTGACCGTCAAGGTGAATTTCGGTTGGATTGATGGATGGTTGTGGAGTCATTTGAACAAATGTTTTCAAACTTCATATTGTTTTGTCTCATTATTTGTGTAGTCATATAGAGTTCATCTCGTTAATTGTTGATTACAACTACTTGCTTAGTTATGTTTCATGGGAAATGTTTTGATGATAGATATAATTAATTCCTACTCTTATTGCAATTGTATTTCTAGGGGGGTTTTAATGATGATAGATATCATTGTTGTTCTTATGTTAATTTCATTACTAATATTTTCTTCTTTGTGATGGTGATGCTTTTCATATGTCTTCATTATTTTTGTTATATCGTGTTTTTGCTGACATTTTTATACTTATAGGCCTCATTGTTTTTTTGTTCATTAATGGTGTTTCTTTAGTTTGAAGCCTTTTTCCTGGTTATTTGTTGGAACCTATTTTCTAGAAAGAATTTATAGGGAAGTTGATAGTCTTAGACATTCGTGTGCCTCTACAACATTTTTTACTTCAAAAATCAACCAGCCTCTTTGAGATTTCATGGATTTCATATCCACAATTTTGGTACTTTAGCTTTTGGTACAATTTTTGTATCCGCAATGTTTACTCCCTACATTTTTCTTAAGGGTAGTGTTAGAGTCGCTATTTTCCAATGCTACCTTTCCTAATGAGAAAGATATAGTGAGCCATAAGCTGACATAGGAATTTGTATTTGCCCAATTGTCATAATTATCTCTAATCAACATTGTGACTCCTTCACTACTATATAATGAAGGTCTTCTGTGTACTTTTATAGTGTGATTGATAGCTTGAGTAATTAAACAATATGTTCTCTACAACTCTATAAGTTTTTGTAGTAACATTATATCATTTAGTTACTCAAAGGTTGTACTAACATAAACATAAGCACTATATTTTGAATGAAAATAACAAAAAAATGTTAGAAAAACTAAAAATTCACATAGCTAGGCTTATTTTCTATAAATAAAAAATAATATATTGATAAATCTTATTCATTTTCATACGTCTAATTATTTTACACCATCTTAAAATTCATTGGATAAGTACCTTTAATCATCCCGCCAAGTTAACATATTGTTATTTTTTTAGTTTTTCATTGCCACTAATGTCCATCATTAGCTTACACCTACCCTCTTATACGAAATGTAGTTTAAATATTAAACAATTATGTGATGAATACACAATTGTTTTGTAAATAGAAAAGTAAAACAATGGAAAATCACATACTACATAGAGATTTACTAAAAAAATCAATATGGGAAAACCAACAAACCTTTTAGAGTTCCACCTCTAATTTTTTATCTTCAATCAATTTCATTATTTACAATACAATGTATATGATATGGAAACCATCTATTCCATTAATTTGGATTAGTTTACAATCTTAATTCTTTAACCAAAATTAGAAAACCATGGACTAAACCACTATGCCCCACAAAACCACCAAAATAGAAAATTGTGCCAAAAGATGCAAAAAAAGATGTGAAATCCCATTTACGTTTCTTTTGAGAGGCTTAGACCCCATTGTGACCCATTTTTGGTGCTCTGATAAGAATCATTTAGGGGGGTAGATACACAAAGAATATAACACATACCTAACAATATCTATCATCTCATTCATGGCGATAGTCATGCAAAGAATATAACATATACCTAACAATATCTATTATCTCTCACATAGCTAACAATATATTTCATGTCCTTGATGGGAATTTTTCTAGTGGTTTTATAAGCTCATAATTGACAATGATGAATGATGTAACTACCAACAATTTCCTCCCCACCTTCTCTTCCTTTCTACAACCATCCAGGCACCTTGACTTGATAATTTAGTGAGGAAACATAGATGTTTCACCTCAAGAGAAAAGGCTTAATCTTATAGATGGAAATTTTGGTCCATGGGGTCCCATATCCTAATAGACCTATCTGATAAGAGTATTTGGGCCTTCATGTTTTTAGTAAATAAAAATTTTAAGATTTCATAGTGACAAGGTCGTCCATTGTTAATTTAATAAAAGGGTGACCATATCATTAACGTATTGTTCTATTTCTTTTCATTCAATCACGGTGAATGACAAACCTGCATACACACAAAAATATGTTAATATCTCAACATGGCATTATAAAAATATTGATCGCCTTGCACAATACTCATACATGAGTAAGAATTAAAGAAACTTCCTTTTTTCTAACTAAAAATATGTTAATTTAACATTGGTTTCAAATTCAGTATAAGTATGTTAATTTGATGTTTTTCCAAAAGTTCACAGTAGGCTTGATGTTGTCCATTGGTAATTTATACTAGCATACATCAATTTTAAATACGAATCTAACATGAGCTAACAGGGATTCAAGGTCTTCATGTGCAAATTTTTTTTGAGACAACATTATTTAAATGTTTTGTATAGCTATTTAATTTTTTTTATGCATTGTGAGAGAAGGGAGCTTGTTATGCAACAAAAGTATTGAGCAATGAGAAACCTATAGCCTAAGCAAGGAGCAGTGATAACCTGAAAAACAAGGAGCAGTGCAAAGTAATCTTGGCATTTTATAGACCTACATATTTCTCGGAACATTTTGGATGGAAAATGCATTCGAACATAACAAGGGGACAAGAGATTTCAGAACATGTGGAGACAAATGATTTAGGACAAGAGAAAATTGTCCCATCTGCAAAAGCTAGGAAGTGGGTTTGGGTCAATGCCAAACAGTATCGGGGCATTTTAAAACGAAGACTAGCTCATCCAAAATGGGAGCAGACAAGGAAAAAATGGTCTTAAAAGGAAAGTACTCGAACCCTTCACAATCAGCACTCAAACAAGTCCCCTCTGCAAGCATGTGGCAACAAGAAGTCTAGAGGAAAAGTCATTGATGATTATGCCTTATATAGTCCCACATCCACACCTCTCACATGGTCATTTGATCTTTATCTGAAAGAATTGTTAAATGAAAAACAAAGGTTGGAGGTTGTCGAAGCTAAAGAGAAAGAAAGAGATCATAAAATTCATATAATAACAACTGAGAACAAGGCTTTAGTAGAAAGCAATAATGTTTTGAAAGAAAAAGTGGCATTGCTACAGGATGCCCTCCTGATAGGGAAGACAGAATGGAAACACATGAAGGCAGATGTGCAAAACATAAAGAAATATGTAGTGGAAAGTACATAGGCAGTGAATACGAAATCATCCCAGGATAAAGGGAAAATGATTTCCCAAATAGACAACCATGAAGAGAAAGCAAGAGAAAAAGCGAAAGGAGATTCCACCAAAGTTTCCAACACTTGGGCTCAAGTTATTTGCAATTATGCTAATAAGGAAGGAGAAACAAACATTCAGGTTAACAACATGCAAGATGGAGAAGGCAAGGAAAGAAAAAATAGAGAAGAAAACATAATTATTAAAGGGGTGAAAGACTTGGGAAAAATGGATGTACTCTTGACCTTGCAAGATACTTCTTGAAAGACAAGTTGCTATGGAAAAGAAAAATATGCCAAGCATGAAGGGTGGGTAAGTTTAATGGTGAGAGAGCTAGGCCCATAAAATTCATCATAACTAGCTTGCATGTTAAATATATCATTCTAAGCAAGAAGCATCTCTTGAGGGGTTCTCACTCTTTCCTAGAAGAATATTTAACTGTAAAACAATAGGAGGAAATGTCAAAGCTTCGGGCAGCAAGAGATGAAAGTAAGAGAGCATAGATTTATAAAGGAAAAGCTATGATAGTGCGATTTGGACCCCCTTCCAGAACAGAGTAGTAAGATGGTAATAAAAAAGAGGCAACAAACTCTTCAACAAGAAATCAGGAAGCAAGGTCAGTATGGGAAAGCAAGGACAAAGACTCAAATGTGAGTCTTGCATGTCAAAATAAATAGCAATCAAGTCATACCCAGATTTCCTTAAGATTAGTTTGTTGGAAGTGCAAAGGGTACCCCTGGAGACGAGGGCATGGGTTAGGGCATATTTCAGAAGGTAGATACCTAATTTGCCTCATATAAACAGATGAGCATGAAGGGTGTAAGACACCTGTGTTTAAAGGACACTGGAAGAAGGTAGTGTGGAACAAGGCAGTAGGGAATGGAAAAGGACATGAGGGTATAATGGTTGTAGTGAGAGATAAAGAAGGTCATCTCATTCAATTAGAAAAAGAAGGCTCAAATAAGCTATTCATTTGGTTTAAAATATTAGAAAATGGAAACCACATCCGAATTGCAGCATGTTAGTTTGTGTTGCAAGTTTCAAAAATCTACAAAGGTAGAGAGATTGACCACAAAGATCCATTTGCAGCCTTAAAAGTGGATATTGCAACATATTCTTAGCTACGTGAAGTCCTTATAGTGGGTGATTTCAATGCTAGGACTGCAAGTGAACAAGCTAGCATTCTTTGTTGTAAAGAAGATTGCGACCCTATTTGGCTTACAAAAGAGAGTAATCATCAGAGGAAATAATTTCATAGGACAATGGATGCAATCTCTTTGGTGAACAATTGCTTACTCTATGTAGGGCCTTTGATTTATTCATTTGTAGTGGCTTGTCTAGATGGGAAACGTCTGGTAATTTCACTTGCAATACTTACAATGGAGCAAGTGTAATAGATTATGTAATTTTCTCGCATGGTTTGTGTGAGAAAATGAACGAAGTTTTGATTGGAGATTAGTTGCAGGACTTAAAATCAGTTCACAATCCAATTTATGTAAGTTTCTGTTGGCCTGGAAAGACACAATTAGACTAAAAAATTCAGCATGTCCAACAAAATCTCCCATAGGGCAGAATTATTTTCACTCCAAAAAATTGTAATACCTTCAAAATGATGCTAGAGAGGCTCTTCGAAAAAGAGAAAATCACAATTCACGGCCTTCATAGTCATGAATTAACACATTTAATTCAATGCGCATTTACAGAGTGCAAAATAGAAAAAATTAAGAAGTGTGAAACAAAGTGCTTTCTTATTAATGTTTGGTTTGTTGAGGACTGGAAAGGCAAGGAGAATGTGGAAAGAGTTAAACAAGGATAACATAAAGCTCAAAGGTTACAAGCAGTTATTAAGCAAGAAAAAGGTTGATTTCATGGTTTCAAGGAGGGAAGAATTAATCTTCATTGGGAAAAATAATCCAAAATTATTTTGGAAGGAGCTCCAACCAAGAAAGATACAAAATGGAAATAGTATTACAACTTCTAAATGGTTTGACTATGCAAGACAACTCTATGAGCAAGATCCCAAGGTAAAACCTACCCCCTTGGTTAACACTGATACTGAACTCTTCATGGTGCAAGAGGTAGAGATGGGTATCAAGAAGTTGGGTGTTGGAAAAGCAAAAGACTTAGCTGAACTCCAAGTAGAATATCTAAAGTGGGGCTCAAATATCCTTGCATCTCAGATTACAAAAATTTTCAACATCATACAACAGGGGCTCCCCATAGATTGGACAACTAATATGGAAATACCTCTTTTCAAGAGCGGTGACATCAATAATCCCTCCAATTATAGGACCATCATGATAAACCCTTTGTTTGCAAAGCTATTTGGAAGCATGCTAGAAAATAAAATTAGCAATTGGGCAGAGGAAAGAGATAAGTGTGCTAAAGGACAAGAAACCTTTAGACCTAAACATTCCATAATTGATCATTGTATAACTTTAAGGCACATCATTGAAAAATTTTGGGAGAAAAAGGAAGAAGTATTTTGTTGCTTTGTTCATTTCAGAAAATCGTTTGACACAGTTCCTAGGGATAAGCTTTGGCACAGAATGGAGGAACTTGGGGTTCCTAAACATTTGAGAGTAGTTGTGCATAAGTTGAGAATAATTGATATTATTTTGTTATTAATGGAGAAAATAGTTATGTTGTTGTAACTTTCTCCCTAGTTTAGGATTAGTTCCTATAGTTATGGGGTTTGGGTGCAACTTCCTATTTCCTAGTATTGTATTTATTGATGTAATCTTTGATTGATTGGGGAATAGAGTGGACGAGAGTGATCTCTCAAGTTTTGTGAGTGTAGTCTCCAGGTGCAGGCCACACCTGAGAGCTACATCTCTTTCTTTTCAATTCTGTTCACATTTTATCTTGGTATCAGAGCTCAGATTGAGTGAGCCTGATCTTTTGTCACTTGTGAGGCTGAAGTGCCTGTAGTAGCTAGCTTGCCTGTGTGGCTAGAATAGCCTGTGTGGCTTGAAGCGCCTTTGTGGCTGTGTGTACACGAGAGCTCTGTGCTCGAAAATTGAGCAGGTGGATTGCAGAACCCCTGGCTCGAACTCGAAAGTATTGGCGCGGATTTTTCACGGATTGGCACAGATTTTGCGCTGACAGTCGCGCCAATAGAGGAATTAGCGCGGTTATTGAGGAATAAACTGTGCCAGAGTGCCCAAAAGCTCGATTGGCGCGGGATTTTACCGGGAAAGTCGCGCCAATTAAAATACTCTAAGCGATTTTGAATTAGCGCGGAATTTTCGCTCGGGGTAGCGCCAAGGGGATCTGTGAATAGCGTGAACTTCGTTTGGCGGTCTGCAAATGGTGCAGATCGGCGGAGTGGCAGATCCGTCCGGGAGAGACAGATCGGGAAAGCGCCAGAGGAGACCCGCGGGAAACCTCGACTTCGTTTGGCGATCTGCAGGGAGATCATGATCGGCGAAGTGGCAGATCAATCCAGGAGAGGTGGATCGGATCAATAGTGATCAAATCATTGTTTCGGCTGTGTTGGAAACGCCAAATTTTCTCATTGGAGCGGGAGTGCCAGACACTGCATATCGGTGGCAGAGGTGACAGATCGATCTGACAGGTATTGTTTTTTTGTTGTTGCTGCTGTTAAGAAGATTCACAATGAGTAATACGATGGAATCTTACCTTAACGAGTCTGGTAAACTCAACGGGTCTAACTTCACGAATTGGAAGTTTAAGATCCAGACCCTGCTCGAAGGTGCGAACGCTTGGACTATAGTGACATGCGATGAGCAGAAGCCGACTGCGAGCACACAGAAGGAAGACTGGGAAAAACGAGAAAACAAGGCCAAGGTCCTGTTAAAGATGTCTGTGAAAGACAATGTCATTGCACACATCAGAGACTGTAAAACGTCCGCAGAGATTTGGACGAAAATCAAGAATCTGTATGAAACCTAGAATACAAACAGAGTTTTGGCTCTGAAAAGCAAGCTATTTTCAATGAGGATGGACGAAAGGGAGTCTGCTACTGCATTTGTCACGTGAATTAAGGATGTTAAAGACGGATTGGTGGCCATTGGAGTGGCTGTGGCTGATGAATATCTTGTTGCAATTACAATGAATGGGATGCGTGATGATTTCCAAACCTTCATCACTGGAGTCTCGGCAAGGGAGAAGACAACCACGTTTGATGATCTCACTGCGATCTTGCAGCAAGAGGAAGAGCGACGGCAGAACCTGAATCTGAACCCCCAAAGTGACGATCTCGCGTTGGTGGAAAAACGACGACTATCCAAAGGGAAGCAGTCACAACAGCAATCAGTCCAGAAAGGAGGAACATCACAGAAGAATCTGCATTCTCATAAAGGTATGCTTGCAAATCATTCTGAAAAGAAATGCTTTTATTGTGGAAAGAAGGGTCATATACAGAGAGATTGTTATTATAAGAGGCAGGTTGATGAGGCAAGGAGGAGACAGGCAAATCCAAAACACAGAGGATATTTTGTTGAAGAAGAAGACTTCAGTCATGAATTTCGACTGTTCACAGTCGACTATGCCCTTTCTGCATCAAATGAAGATGACATCTGGTATGTCGATTCCAGAGCATCCTCTCACATGACAGGTAATAAAGAATTTTTCGACGGTCTTGAAGAAATTATAAATGGATCAAAAATATATCTAGGGGATGATAATGGATATCAGATTAAAGGTCATGGGGTGATTTCAGTTAAGTTACCAAATGGAAAAATTAGTCACCTTTCAAATGTTTTATATGTACCTGGAATAAAGAAAAACCTGATATCTGTATCCATGATGGCTGATCAAGATATGCATGTCGAATTCTTCAAGACTCACTGTGTGATAAAGGATTGCAGGAATGAAATTGTTGCAACAAGCATGCGAGTTGGACGCCTATACAGATTGGATGCAAAAAGTATATCAAAGCAAGCCATGGTTGCAGGAGAGTCGACAGCTGAACAACTCTGGCATCAGAGGTTTGGTCATCTGAATCTGCAGGATCTCATGTTGTTATAGAAGAAAGGTATGGTCGAAGGTCTCCCCATCTTTCGTAACATTCAGTTAAATTGTGAAGGTTGTGCCTTAGGAAAGATGCATAGAGAACAGTTCCCTGTGCATGATAGGAGGAGGCAAACAAAAATCTTAGAGCTAGTGCATACTGATGTATGTGGTCCCATGCAGACAAGGTCGCTAGGGGGAGCATACTACTTTTTGTTGTTTACTGATGACTGCACTAGGTATTCATGGATTTATTTTTTAAACAAGAACAGTCAGACTTTCCAATGTTTTATAGATTTCAAAACCCTGGTGGAAAATCAGTTTGGAAAAAGTATTAAAATTCTCCGATCTGATCAAGGAGGAGAATACAAATCAAAGGAATTCATGAAATACTGCAAATCTCACGGGATTGTTCAGCAGTATACAGTGCCGCACACACCACAGCAAAACGGTGTTGCAGAGCGTAAAAACAGAACCCTAGTAGAGTGCGCAAGGAGCATGCTGCAAGGTAACGGTCTATCTAATGCTTTTTGGGCAGAAGCGATAAATATTGTTGTATATTTGAAAAATAGAAGTCCTACTAGGTTTCTTGGCTTCAAAACCCCTTTTGAAGCCTTGTATGGATTTAAACCAGCAGTAAATCACTTAAGAGTCTTTGGGTCAAAGGCATTTGCACATGTACCCAAAGCTGATAGAAAGAAACTAGACCCTAAGGCAGTCAAATGCATCTTTGTTGGTTATGGCACGGAGTTTAAAGCATACAAACTGTTCAATCCTGAGTCTCGTAAGACATTTGCAAGTAGAGATGTAGTCTTTCATGAACAGGTACAGGAAAAGAAAGTTGATGTTGGAGATGATTGGCACATTCCATTGCTGTTGGAGGAAAGCAGCGAGGATGAAAGGGAGCAAGAACAGGAGCAGAAAGAAGAGAATGAAGAAGAACATCAAGAAGGTGAAGGAGCAGGCCCAGTTATTGCAGAAGAAAACAAATTTGAGGTAAGTCCCCTACCAAGAAGGTCAGGTAGGAAGACTCAATTACCATTGAAGTTGAGAAACTATGCTTTGATGTCAAAAGTTTTAAACATTGTAGAACCCTCTAATTACAAAGAAGCTAGTCAATTTGAGGAATGGAGAGCTGCAATGAATGAGGAGATGGAATCAATTCTTAGAAATAGTACTTGGGAATTCGTAGAGCTGCCTAAAAATAAAACACCTATAGGAAGCAAGTGGTTGTTTAAACCAAAAATGAAAGCAGACGGAGGTATAGATAAGTTAAAAGCTAGGTTGGTTGCAAAAGGATATTCACAGCAGGAAGGTATAGATTTTGATGATACTTTTGCACCTGTAGCAAAGATAACTACAATTAGAATGCTTATTGCTTTAGCTACTAAATGTAATTGGGAATTACACCAGCTTGATGTTAAATCTGCATTTTTAAATGGTGATTTAAAAGAAGAAATTTACTTAGTACAGCTAGAAGGATATGTAAAACAGGGGCAGGAACATCTTGTTTGCAGATTGAAAAAGGCCTTATATGGTTTAAAGCAAGCACCCAGGTCTTGGTATGAAAAGGTTGATTCTTTCTTTGTAGAGTATGGTTTCCATAGAAGCTTAAATGACCCAAATTTGTATTCCAAGTACAATGATCAGGGGTAGATTATTTTGATTTCTCTATATGTGGATGATATGATTTTAACAGGAAATGCAGAGGATTTAATTAGAGGAATCAAAAGGCTAATGGCACAAGTTTTTGAGATGAAAAATCTCGGAAGCCTTAACTATTGTCTGGGATTAGAAGTATTGAGAGATACTGGGCAAACTTTTCTTACCCAAGGGAAGTATGCTAGAAATCTGTTGGAAAAGTTTGGGATGGATCGATGTAGATCAGCAGCGACACCTTTGCAGCAAAATCTGAAATTGAGCAGTGACGATGGCACTAAGGAGGTAGATGCCACAATGTACAGACACTGGTTGGCAGCCTTATATATCTTACAAAAACCAGACCCGACTTGGCATACTCAGTTAGTGTATTAAGCCAATTTATGTCAAAACCGTGTGAAAGTCACTGGACAGCAGCAAAAAGCGTGTTGAGGTATCTTTGTGGTACTGTTAATTTTGGTATTTTATACACTGATGTATCTGATGTTACTCTAGCAGGTTTTTCAGACTCAGACTGGGCAGGTAACCTGGATGATCGGAGGTCCATCACAGGTTATGCATTTAACATAGGTTCCGGGGTAATTGCATGGAGCAGCAAGAAACAAAGTACTGTAGCTTTGTCGTCATGTGAAGCTGAATATCAAGCATTGTGTGCAGCAACATGTGAAGCAATCTGGTTGAGGAGACTTCTTAACGATGCAGGAAAAGAACAGAAGCAACCCACTTCTATCAAAAGCGACAACCAGAGCACTATCAAATTAGCATACAATCCAGTGTTTCATAAAAAAACCAAACACATAGACACCCAGTTTCACTTTGTTAGAGAAAAAATACAGTCAAAAGAAATTGTTGTCGAATATTGTAAAACTTGTGACAATGTGGTTGATATTTTTACAAAGCCTCTTGCACGAGTGAAATTTGAATTGTTTAGAAAGATGCTAGGAGTTCAGGAGAACCCTTTCTCCATTAAGGGGGGGAGTTGAGAATAATTAATAGTATTTGGTTATTAATGGAGAAAATAGTTACGTTGTTGTAACTTTCTCCCTAGTTTAGGATTAGTTCTTATAGTTATGGCGTTTGGGTGCAACTTCCTATTTCCTAGTATTGTATTTATTGATGTAATCTTTGATTGATTGGGGAATAGAGTGGACGAGAGTGATCTCTCAAGTTTTGTGAGTGTAGTCTCCAGGTGCAGGCCACACCTGAGAGCTACATCTCTTTCTTTTCAATTCTGTTCACATTTTATCTGCATAGGCTATACGAAGAGATGAAATTCAAAATTAGAACTTCAATGAGCATTTCTGAATGTTTTAGAAGCGATATCAAGGTCAATCAAGGTTACCCACTGTCTCCTACCCTTTTTGGTTTATATATTGACAAGCTCGAGGAGTGGTTAAATTCGCAAGGGGGTAATGGTACCTATTTGGGAAAATTTATTATAAAGCTTCTTTTGTATGCAGATGACCTTATTTTGATTCCTAAATCGACTCAGAACGCATGGGGGCTGGTTGAACCTGGGCTGGGAGATGAAATGAATACGGGCTGGTCCAATCAAGAATCGCCAGGCTTACTTACGTGCTTATTTGTAAGAGCACTTACTATCCCTTTAGCATTTTTATAGAAGTGTGGGGATGCAAGGCAATATCAACAAAATGAAGTAGTGGTTTTCTCTAAAAAAAAGAAAACATAACCAACATAATTTCTACTTTGAAGGCAGCATCATGGAAGAAGTTGCAGATTACAAATACCTCAGAATTGACTTCAACAAAAATCTAAGCTGGGATGGTTGTAGAAATAAAAGAACTTTGGGGGGCTGGAAAGCATTTTATGCTTTTCAAAATAGGTGTAGAGAGGCAGAGTTATGTGATGGAAAAGCACTCAAACTCTTTTTGGGCATCTAGGGATTCTGGTGATTCCCTATGGTTGTGAACTATGGGCCAAAAAATTGTGCAACAGATTAAAAAAATAAATAAATAAAAGACTTGATGCAGCAAAATAACAAATGGTTTAGTAAATGGGGTATTTTTTTGAACACGTGTTGCATAAACAACAAAGAGATAAAATCTTTTGTTATGGAAAAGTTCCACAGGGGTACTTGGGATAAGGAGCTAGGAAGAAAGAAAAAGTACTATATTGATGTGTTTAATCACACTCATAGTCATCAAACAAAAGCATACATAGAGGTCAACATCTCTTGGAGAGCCAAAATTCTAATTTCTCAGTTAAGGACTAATTCTCATCAACTCCATTGTGTTTTGAAACAGCGCATTGGAAAAGGCCAAAAGAAGTGTGGGAGGAAAGAGTATGCATTTTTTGTTCTTTGGGAAAAAGTGCAAATAAAAAAGAATTTCATTTTAGAATATGAGGCCTTCAAAGACAACAGGGAAAGCTATGCATAATGCTGGCAGCTAGCTCTTGGGATAATCTATTTAGCAAGGGGTTTTTCGAGAAGCTAGGAGTATTTATTGTGAAGCTTCATAGAAAAAGGGCCCAATACATCTAGTAGATGAAGAATCCCGTAGGCTATCTCTAGTGTTATGGACTTTAAAATAATTTCTTTCCTTCTTTCTATTTTTCTTTTAATTTTTAGTTTGGCGAACATGAACAAAATTTCAACTTTGGTGACTACAGACACAATTACACATCATACTGAGCTGTAGAATGAGCCTCTCGGCCCAATAAATGTTTAGGCTCAATAAAAAAGTGACAACCATAAAATAATTTCTTTTCTTCTTTCTATTTTTCTTTTAATTTTTAGACACAATTACACATGATACTGAGCTGTAGAATGAGCCTCTTGGCCTAATAAACATTTAGGCTCAATAAAAAAGTGACAACCATATCATTAGCTCTGTGTTCTCCTTCATTTCATTCAAACATGGCCAATGACAAACCTATAGTAACACAAAATACAAAAATATCTTAATATCTCCACATAACATTATAAAAATATTAATCTATCTTGGACAATACTCGTTTACATGACTAAGAATTAAAGAAACTTCTCTTTTTTCTTCCAACCGAAAATATGTTAATTTAAAATTATTTTCAAATACAATATAAATATCTTTGTTTAATTTTTTTTTATCAACTTCACGGTAGGCTTCCTGTCCTTCATTAATTCTTTCTCAATGCTATAACTGCAAGTGGTATTTGTCATAAAAGCCACCTCTAAGATTGTTGCATGAATTTTGCTGCTAAATTTAAAAATCTATAAGCAATTGGACTAACAAAGGTTATTTTCTTTTGCCGGGTATCTGTTTATCTGCCATCTAGACGTTTTCTGAACTCTGTTTCAGGACTGGGATGGTCTCTTTGTTATGTATGCAAAATATTATATTTTCTTAATATAATCTATAATGATTTTCTCTCTGAACTCTGTTTCAGGACTGGGATGGTCTCTTTGTTATGTATGCAAAATATTATATTTTCTTAATATAATCTATATTGATTTTCTCTCTGAAAAAAAAATTGTTGCATGAATTTAAAAGTTTTTAGCATCATTTACACAAAAATCCATATTAATACTCCAATGTTCCGAATTTCCATAGCAAACCACAATAAATCTGACAGCATATGGATCTTGCGGACTAATTATTTAACCTTGTCACGAAACAATTATTAGGGATGAGTTGCAATTAAAGATGAATTGCAGTTCTCAACAAGTTTCCCAATCATAGGAATTAAAGAAGCCAAAATATCCGCCGTGCTTCACATATTGCTGTCACTGGAGAGGGCATGCCAATCTGGTTATAGCTTTGGTATTCAACTAGGTCTGTCAAACCATTTCAATGTTTTTATATATATAAGCCCCTTCCATATAATACCAGATGTCTATTCTAGTCGTTATTTTTTATATGAAGCAGCTGCAAAGCCCTGGTACGCGCAGAGTCATCACGTTTTGAAATAATTCTGCGCAGCACCCACCATGGCCGGGAGAACGATCTCAGTTGTACTCGTTGTTTTGTCACTGTCATTCGTATTTTCGGCCTTGGGCGCTACACAGGCAAGAACAACAGCTCGCCTTATGAATGTTGCTTTGTATTTGTTTGGAGAATATTGTTATTCAGTAGCTGCGGTCTGAAGGTTTATAGTTATTAGAATTTCAGAGGAATTGCATTAAGATTTAAGTTCAGTAAATACTGATTTGTGTTTATTTTGGATTTCCACTGGATTTTTTGGAAGTGTAAGTGTCAGCAAAATTTGAGTAGCTCAAAAGTTGTGTTAGATTTAGTTATTCATTTACAAACCTATTTTAAACCACTGAAATTTATCATGTAACCAGAAATTATATCACTCATTTTAACCTCAATCTGGATACTTTACACCTTTTATTGCCTGCAATATCTTTTATATATCAACATTGTGAGACAGGTTTTCATCATCAGATGATATGATCTATTACATATAATAATGAGTCATTATTTATATGAGTTTTATTAGTTTTTTTGGGGAAATTATCTACTCTATTTGTTTCGGGCGAGAGTGAGGGTTAATATAAACCATAATTATAGGCCTGACAAATTTCTCATCATCATGTAATTCACACGGCATAAACTAAGAACAAACCATGTTCTTAGGCACTTACTCTTACAATAATATTTTTCATCATTAGGCAACTAATAATCCAAATTGTATCAGGCAAAAATCACATAAGAAAAATTCTAGTAGATGTGTTTCGAACCAGCAACTATAGTTCATCTTGTCTTGAAGATGAACCATACTAATGCTTGGACTAGAATTTTTCTTATGTGATTTTTTCAGAAAAATAATGGTACAATTATTATGAATCACAAAAGTCTTAATTCCAAAAAATCCAAGTTATAGTTTTTATTAATTTATTTATTTTAATAAAATAATATTTTTTCAAAATTAAATAATTTGATTTTAGGGTAAAAAATAAATTCAAAATCTTCATCTACTTTTGAAATGTTTAAATTATAGAAACTTAATAACTTAAAATTAAACACATTTACTTTTACTTTGGAAATATTTAAATTATATAAACTTAATAATTTAAAATTAAACTTTTCCATTTTTAATGAGATTTTAAACCAAATCCAATCCAAAAAGTTTAAATAAAAATAATAACATAAAATTATTATCATATGTTTCCGTTTTTTTAATTGATTGGAATGAGTATTTTTTTGGTAGTCTAAATAAAATGTTTTTTTTCCCAAATTTATAGAAATTCTGGCAAGATTTTCATAAAAATTTGCAGAGATTTTTGTAAATCTGGGTTATAGCTATCAACCTTCCAGATTTTGGGTGCGTTAACGGTTTTTGATGGTGCTGAATCCATTTCAACTTCATAAAATTTTGTAGAGATTTTTGTAAATCCATGTTATAGCTGTCAAACTTTCATATTTTGGGTGCCTCAGAGGTTGTTGATCGTGCTGAATCCATTTCCACCATCAAAAACATGATTCAAACACTGCTACTGCAATATTTTTTGAATTTTTTTGCTATTCCGGCCACTTTTTAATAATCTCTACAATTCCTATAAATATATTTTTCTTTCCTTCTAGTCTTTTCCTTTTTAAAAAAATATGGGTGAAAGAATAGGTTAGTGGCTATTAGGTATGAAATGATTTTGTCAGAAATATGGGTTATTAAGTATGACATGAAAGTCTGGTAAATTTATTAGTTTTAGTATTTTTAACTTTATTTATTTTTAAATATATTATATAAATATTTAATATATAAAATTTTAAAATATTTCATTTACTATTATTTTTTAATAAATTTATTTTATAATATTTGATCATCACTCCTTTTTAATTATATATATATAAAGATTTTAACCAAATATATGATTCAATTTGTGTTGTTTCCTGCAGTCTTATATAGTGTACCTGGGAGGACAACATAACGAGAATTTGCGATACGGACAAGTAGCGAACACACATTATAGGATTTTGGGATCAATACTCGGAAGGTAATTGAATAAATTGATAAATTTTAAAATATTGCGTTAACTTTTTATATAGACTATTTTAATATATAGTTTTTTTTAAATATTTATTTTAATTTAAGAGTTAGTTTTATTTATGAATCAGGGGTTTTTGTTTTAATTTAAGAGTTAATTTTATTTAATATGAATCAGAAAAGTAGTTTTATTTTTCAAAGATATAAATAAAATTAATATTTTTATGTTATTGTTAGTTTAGGTTATAAATTTTGTTTTATTCACATTTAATTTAATTTTGTTCATATTATTTAAAAGATACTGTAATATTTTTTTTAAATGTAAGTTATTTTTGATAAATAATTTGATTGTAAATTAAAAAATATTTTGGAATTTGATTGAGTGAATTAAATTTATTATTTTATTTCTATTTTTTTAAAATAAAATTATTTTTTATTAATAAATTGATCAAAGACTGAAGTCTAATAAATAAAAAGAGTTAATTGTTTCATCTAGCTTGTAACAAATCTAAAAATATTTTCAAAATCTACCATCACAGTAACAATAACTTGAATAGATAAGCTTAATTCATAAATAACCGACAGCATTGCTTACTAATTCTCTTATCTATATATGTATAGAAGATAAAGGTATCAGCATGTTCTTGTTGTTGATTTTTTTTGCCGAACAAAAAGCTGTATAGTATTTCTATTATATTTAATATTTAAAAAGGATCAGTATATACATATGAGCAAGATTCTTGTTGTTGTTATATAATATAAATGTTACAAGCTTTTGAATCTGGTTATTCCTGCTTATGGATTGGGCTCTGATAAAGAAGTTTTAAATGAAAACATACAGCAAGAGAGCAGCCAGAGAAGCCATCTTCTACTCATACACCACCTCCATTAATGGTTTTGCTGCCATTCTGGAAGAAGAGCACGCTGTCTCTCTATCAAGTAACATACTTAGCATTAAACGACCCTCTACATTTGTTGCATTGAATGAATGGTCTAACTTGCAAACACATGGAATTTTGGCTATCTGAATGAAGTGGTCCTACTGGTTTTGGGTGTTGTGATTCAGAACACCCGCAGGTATTGTCTGTATTTGTCAACATAGTCGGCAGTCTGCAGACAACTCACTCATGGGGATTCCTCGGCCTAAAAAAAGGAGCGGGAGAGTCTGAAAATGAAGAAATTCCTGAGCAATCGCTATGGAAAAGAGGAAAGTTCGGGAAGAACGTTATCATTGCTCACCTGGATACAGGTACCCTTCAGAACTAAACTATTGTTGTAGATGAAAATAATCAGAAAAGGGTTGCATGAAAAGTCAATGGCATGCATTAACAACGTTGTTATTCTCTGCTCTTTCAGATCTGGTTTAAATTAGATTAAAAAACAATCTAATAGGTGAGAGTGTTTTGTATTTTTTGGGGTTTCAGTTTATATTGGATTTTTACCATCAACCAAGTAAAAGTAAAAGTTAATATAAAAATTAAAAATAAAAATACAAATTGAATAAAATTTATAAAAGGATTAAAATAAAATATTAATATACTTTATATATTATATAGAAATAGATCTGATTGCTTGTTATAATGGATATATAAAAATAGATCTGTTTGCTTGTTAAAATTCCATTATAGATTAATATTATCATATTAAAATAATATGTTAATGTTGATTTCTGATCATCTACTAAGTCATATCAATTTGAATTAAAACTACCAACTCCAAATTCTTTCTTGTAGTATAATAAATATCATGACCCAAATTCTTTTTTATATAGATTTGTTATAAATTTAGAAATAACACTGATTACAAAACTTATATATGGTCTAGTAATGTATATACTAGATGATCATCTAATTTCCAAAATTGAGTTACATCAATGTTGTTGTTCTTATTTTTTTTGTTTAGCTTTTCAGCTTATGGCAATATGATTGCCAAGCTTTAGATGGAATAAATGAAAATAACATCAAGCAATTTATATAATTTCATACCAAGAAAGTAATGCATTAATTCAAAGAAGAGCATATTGAACTCAAACATAACTTGCTTGGATTCATGTATAATTATAGATATTATAGTTAAATATAAAATCATCTACCTAAAATATATAAATGGAGAGCTTGTTGGTTTTACATATAATATTGGTTCATTTTGATATAACAAAAACCATGCTATAAAATATTAGTATTAATTCTTAAATACTAAGTTTAAGAACTTTGGCAAAATTTATGTTTCTTACCGTTTATTTCTACCTCAAACCTAGTTGGTTGTTGCATGTAGGATTCTCCCTTATTGTGATCATTGAAGATCAATTTCAAATCCCTTTAATGAACTACCCACTTATAATGTGCTATCAATACTAACAATACTAACAATATTCTTATTGTATCCCATTAAGTAATTTATTACAATTTTTCTTAATACTTTGATCCATAAAAATATGTACCATGACTATCCTACACTTATGAGTTGTGCATTTCATCAACATGGATCATCTTTATAGAAATAAATAAGGCTCTCTATTCATATTTAATTCGCTACTAATACTCATACTTGCACTTTATGGTACCTTGTTCAAACTATATCCTATACATCTTTAGAGGTCATTAAAAAAACCTTATCTTAACTAGCTTAAACTATATCTAACACATCTTAAAATTTATGAATACTTAAATTTTGATTACCCAATATTGAAAATATTTTCCATATAATTAATGCTTCCCAACATGTCTTTTATACTCAATGAAAACAAAACATTACAAATTAAACAAGATAACCTGCACACAAAATAATAATACAAAATGCAAAAACAAGATAACCTGTACTTTTATAGTGTGATTGATAGCTTGAGTAATTAAACAATATGTTCTCTACAACTCTACAAGTTTTTGTAGTAACACTATATCATTTAGTTACTCAAAGGTTGTACTAACATAAACATAAGCACTATATTTTGAATGAAAATAACAAAAAAATGTTAGAAAAACTAAAAATTCACATAGCTAGACTTATTTTCTATAAATAAAAAATAATATATGGAGAAATCTTATTCATTTTCATACGTCTAATTATTTTACACCATATTAAAATTCATTGCATAAGTACCTTTAATCATCCCGCCAAGTTAACATATTGTTATTTTTTTAGTTTTTCATTGCCGCTAACGTCCATCATTAGCTTACACCTACCCTCTTATACGAAATGTAGTTTAAATAAAAAACAATTATGTGATGAATACACAATTTTTTTGTAAATAGAAAAGTAAAACAATGGAAAATCACATACTACATAGAGATTTACTAAAAAATTCAATATGGGAAAACCAACAAACCTTTTAGATTTCCACCTCTAATTTTTTTATCTTCAATCAATTTCATTATTTACAATACAATGTATATGATATGGAAACCATATATTCCATTAATTTGGATTAGTTTACAATCTTAATTCCTTAACCAAAATTAGAAAACCATGGTCTAAACCACTATGCCCCACAAAACCACCAAAATAGAAAATTGTGCCAAAAGATGCAAAAAAATATGTGAAATCCCATTTAAGTTTCTTTTGAGAGGCTTAAACCCCATTGTGACCCATTTTTGGTGCTTTGATAAGAATCATTTTGGGGGTAGATACACAAAGAATATAACACATACCTAACAATATCTATCATCTCATTCATGGCGATAGTCATGCAAAAAATATAACATATACCTAACAAATACTATTATCACTCACATAGCTAACAATATATTTCATGTCCTTGATGGGAATTTTTCTAGTGGTTTTATAAGCTCATAATTGAAAATGATGAATGATGTAACTACCAACAATTTCCTCCCCACCTTCTCTTCCTTTCTACAACCATCCAAGCACCTTGACTTGATAATTTAGTGAGGAAACATAGATTTTTCACCTCAAGAGAAAAGGCTTAATCTTATAGATGAAAATTTTGGTCCATGGGGTCCCATATCCGAATAGCCCTATCTGATAAGAGTATTTGGGCCTTTATGTTTTTAGTAAATAAAAATTTTAAGAGTTCGTAGTGACAAAGGTCGTCCATTGTTAATTTATATAAAAGGGTGACCATATCATTAACGTATTGTTCTATTTCTTTTCATTCAATCATGGTGAATGACAAACCTGCATACACACAAAAATATGTTAATATCTCAATATGGCATTATAAAAATATTGATCGCCTTGCACAATACTCATACATGAGTAAGAATTAAAGAAACTTCCTTTTTTTTCTAACTAAAAATATGTTAATTTAAAATTGGTTTCAAATTCAATATAAGTATGTTAATTTGATGTTTTTCCAAAAGTTCATAGTAGGCTTGATGTTTTCCATTGTTAATTTATACTAGCATAGTTCAATTTTAAATACGAATCTAACATGAGTTGACAGGGATTCAATTTCTTCATGTGCAATTTTTTTTTGAGCCAATATTATTTAAATGTTTTGTATAGTTATTTAAATTTTTTTATGCATTGTGAGAGAAGGGAGATTTTTATGCAACAAAAGTATTGAGCAAGGAGAAACCTATAGCCTAAGCAAGGAGTAGTGATAACCTGAACAATGAGGAGCAGTGCAAAGTAATCTTGGCATTTTATAGACCTACATATTTCTCGGAACATGTTGGATGGAAAATGCATTCAAACATGACAAGGGGACAAGGGATTTAAGAAGATGTGGAGACAAATGATTTAGGACAAGTGAAAATTGTCCCATCTGCAAAAGCTAGGAAGTGGGTTTGGGTCAATGCCAAACAGTATCGGGGCATTTTAAAACGAAGACTAGCTCGTCCAAAATGGGAGCAGACAAGGAAAAAATCGTCTTAAAAGGAAAGTACTCGAACCCTTCACAATAAGCACTCAAACAAGTCCCCTCTACAAGCATGTGGCAACAAGAAGTCTAGAGGAAAAGTCATTGATGGTTATGCCTTATGTAGTCCCACATCCACACCTCTCACATGGTCATTTGATCTTTATGTGAAAGAATTGTTAAATGCAAAACAAAGGTTGGAGGTTGTCGAAGCTAAAGAGAAAGAAAGAGATCATAAAATTCATATAATAACAGCTGAGAACAAGGCATTAGCAGAAAGCAATAAATTTTTGAAAGAACAAGTGGCATTGCTACAGGATGCCCTCCTGATAGGGAAGATAGAATGGAAACACATGAAGGTAGATGTGCAAAACATAAAGAAATATGTAGTGGAAAGTACATAGGCAGTGAATGCGAAATTAGCCCAAGATAAAAGGAAAATGATTGCCCAAATAGACAACCATGAAGAGAGAGCAAGAGAAAAAGTGAAAGGAGATTCTACCAAAGTTTCCAACACTTGGGCTCAAGTTATTAGCAATTATGCTAATAAGGAAGGAGAAACAAACATTCAAGTTAACAACATGCAAGATGGAGAAGGCAAGGAAAGAAAAAATAGAGAAGCAAACATAATTATTAAAGGGGTGAAAGACTTGGGAAAAATGGATGTACTCTTGACCTTGCAAGAGACTTCTTGAAAGACAAGTTGCTATGGAAAAGACAAATATGCCAAGCATGAAGGGTGGGTAAGTTTAACGGTGAGAGAGCCAGGCCCATAAAATTCATCATAACTAGCTTGCATGATAAATATATCATTCTAAGCAAGAAGCATCTCTTGAGGGGTTCTCACTTTTTCCTAGAAGAATATTTAACTGTAAGACAACTGGAAGAAATGTTAAATCTTTGGGTAGCAAGAGATAAAATCAAGAGAGCATAGATTTATAAAGGAAAAGCTATGATAGTGCGATTTGGACCTCCTTCCAAAACAGAGCAGTAAGATGGTAATAAATAAGAGGCAACAAACTTTCAACAAGAAATCAGGAAGCAAGGTCAGTATGGGAAAGCAAGGACAAAGACTCAAATGTGAGTCTTGCACGTCAAAATAAATAGCAATCAAGTCATGCCCAGATTTCCTTAAGATTAGTTTGTTGGAACTGCAAAGGTTACCCCGGGAGATGAGGGCCTGGGTTAGGGCATATTGCAGAAGGTAGATGCCTAATTTGCCTCATATAAACACATGAGCATGAAGCGTGTAAGTCACCTGTGTTTGAAGGACACTGGAAGAAGGTAGTGTGGAACAAGTCAGTAGGAAATGGAAAAGGACACGGGGGTATAATGGTTTTAGTGAGAGATAAAGAAGGTCATCTCATTCAAGTAGAAAAAGAAGGCTCAAATAAGCAATTCATTTGGTTTAAAATTTTAGAAAATGGAAACTAATTTTAGAAAATGGAAACTACATCCGAATTGCAGCATGTTAGTTTGTGCTGCAAGTTTCAAAAATCTACAAAGGTAGAGAGATTGACCACAAAGATCCATTTGTAGCCTTAAAAGTGGATATTGCAACATATTCTTAGCTACGTGAAGTTCTTATAGTGGGTGATTTCAATGCTAGGACTACAAGTGAACAAGCTAGCATTCTTTGCTGTAAAGAAGATTGCGACCCTATTTGGCTTACAAAGGAGAGTAATCATCAGAGGGAAATAATTTCATAGGACAATGGATGCAATCTCTTTGGTGAAAAATAGCTTACTCTATGTAGGGCCTTTGATTTAGTCATTTGTAATGGCTTGTCTAGATGGGCAAAGTCTAGTAATTTCACTTGCAATACTTACAATGGAGCAAGTGTAGTAGATTATGTAATTTTCTCGCATGGTTTGTGTGAGAAAATGAACAAGGTTTTGATTGGAGATTAGCTGTGGGACATAAAATCAGTTCACAATCCAATTTATTTAAGTTTCTGTTGGACTGGAAAGAAACAATTAGACTAAAAAATTCAGCATGTCCAACAAAATCTTTCACAAGGCAGAATTCTTTTGACTCCAGAAAATTGTAATACCTTCAAAATGGTGCTATAGAGGCTCTTCGAAAAAAGAGAAAATCACAATTCACAACCTTCATAGTCATGAATTAACACAATCTAATAGGTGAGAGTGTTTTGTATTTTTTGGGGTTTCAGTTTATATTGGATTTTTACAATAACAATCTAAAAACATGAACATGAACAAAATTTCAACTTTGGTGACTGCAGACACGATTACACATCATACTGAGCTGTAGAATGAGCCTCTCGGCCTAATAAACCTATAGGCTCAATAAAAAAGTCACAACCATATCATTAGCTCTGTGTTCTCTTTTTTTCATTCAAACATGGCGAATGAAAAACCTATAGTAACACAAAATACAAAAATATCTTAATATCTCCACATGACATTATAAAAATATTAATCTATCTTGGACAATACTCTTTTAATACAAAAATATCTTAATATCTCCACATGACATTATAAAAATATTAATCTATCTTGGACAATACTCTTTTACATGGGTAAGAATTAAAGAAACTTCTCTTTTTTCTTCCAACTGAAAATATGTTAATTTGAAATTATTTTCAAATCCAATATAAATATCTTTATTTAATTTTTTTTTTATTAAAGTCACCTCTAAGATTGTTGCATGAATTTAAAAGTTTTTAGCAATCATTTACACAAAAATCCATATTAATACTCCAATGTTCCGAATTTCCATAACAAACTACGATAAATCTGACAGCAAAGGGATCTTGCGGACTAATTATTTAACCTTATCACGAAACAATTATTAGGGATGAGTTGCAATTAGAGATGAATTGCAGTTCTCAACAAGTTTCCCAATCATAGGAATTAAAGAAGCCAAAATATCCGCCGTGCTTCACATGTTGCTGTCACTGGAGAGGACATGCCAATCTGGTTATAGCTTTGGTATTCAACTAGGTCTGTCAAACCATTTCAATGTTTATATATATATAAGCCCTTTCCATATAATACCAGATGCCTATTCTAGTCGTTATTTTTTATATGAAGCAGCTGCAAAGCCCTGGTACGCGCAGAGTCATAACGTTTTGAAATAATTCTGCGCAGCACCCACCATGGCCGGGAGAACGATTTCAGTTGTACTCGTTGTTTTGTCACTGTCATTCGTATATTCGGCCTTGGGCGCTACACAGGCAAGAACAACAGCTCGCCTTATGAATGTTGCTTTGTATTTGTTTCGGGAATATTGTTATTCAGTAGCTGCAGTCTGAAGATTTATAGTTATTAGAATTTCAGAGGAATTGCATTAAGATTTAAGTTCAGCAAGTACTGATTTATGCTTATTTTGGATTTCCACTGGATTTTTTGGAATTGTAAGTGTCAGCAAAATTTGAGTAGCTCAAAAGTTGTTTTAGATTTAGTTATTCATTTACAAACCTATTTTAAACCACTGAAATTTATCATGTAACCAGAAATTATATCACTCATTTTAACCCAACAAAAACAAAAAAAATTCTGGATACATTACACCTTTTATTGCGTGCACAATATCTTTTATATGTCAACATTGTGAGACAGGTTTTCATCATCAGATGATATGATCTATTACATATAATAATGAGATGAAATTATTTATATGAGTTTTATTAGTTTTTTTGGGAAATTATCTACTCTATTTGTTTCGGGCCAGAGTGAGGGTTAATATAAACAATAATTATAGGCTGGACAAATTTGTCATCGTCATGTAATTCACAAGGCATAAACCAAGAGCAGTACTAAGGTTAAAACAAATCATGTTCTTAGGTACTTACTCATTACAATAATATTTTTCATCATTAGGCAACTCTCACGGAAATAAATTTTAGTGAGCAATATACCAACTATTCTGTCTAACCACCATTTTAATAATCCAAATTGTACCAGGCAAAAATTACATAAGAAAAATTCTAGTAGATGCTTTTGGAACCAGCCACTGTGGTTCATCTTGTCCACACTAATGTCTGGAAGAAAATTTTTCTTATGTGATTTTTCTGAAAAATAATAGTACAATTATTATGAATCACAGAAGTCTTAATTCCAAAAAATCCAAATTATAGTTTTTATTAATTTATTTATTTTAATAAAATAATATTTTTCAAAACCAAATAATTTGATTTTATGGTAAAAAATAAATTCAACATCTTCATCTACTTTTGAAATGTTTAAATTATAGAAACTTAATAACTTAAAATTAAACTCATTTGCTTTTGAAATATAAACAAAATCCAATCCAAAAAGTTTAAATAAAAATAATAACATAAAATTATTATCATATGTTTTCAGTTTTTTTAATTGATTGGAATGAGTATTTTTTGGTAGTCTAAATAAAATATTTTTTTTGTCGGGAAATTCATAGAAATTCTGGCAAGATTTTGATAAAGTTTTGCAGAGATTTTTGTAAATCTGGGTTATAGCTATCAAACTTCCAGATTTTGGTGCCTCAAAGGTTTTTGATGGTGCTGAATCCATTTCAACTTGATGAAATTTTGTAGAGATTTTTGTAAATCAGGCTATAGCTGTTAAACTTTCAAATTTTGGGTGCCTCAGAGATTGTTGATGGTGTTGAATCCATTTCCACCATCAAAAACATGATTCAAACACTACTACTGCAATATCTTTTCAATTTTTTTTGCTATTCTGGCCACTTTTTAACCATCTCTACAATTCCTCTAAATATATTTTAGTTTTTTCCTTTTTTAAAACATATGGGTGAAAGATAGGTTAGTTGGTATTAGGTATGAAATGATTCTGTCAGAAATATGGGTTGTTAACTATCACATGAAACTCTGGTAAAGTTATTAGTTTTAGTATTTTTAACTTTATTTATTTTTAAATATATTATATAAATATTTAATATATAAAATTTTAAAATATTTCATTTACCATTATTTTTTAATAAATTTATTTTATAATAATTGATCATAACTCCTTTTTAATTATATATATATAAAGATTTTAACCAAATATATGATTCAATTTGTGTTGTTTCCTGCAGTCTTATATAGTGTACCTGGGAGGACAACATAACGAGAATTTGCCATACGGACAAGTGGCGAACACACATTATAGGATTCTGGGATCAATACTCGGAAGGTAATTGAATAAATTGATAAATTTTAAAATATTGCGTTAAATTTTTATATAAGACTATTTTAATATACAGTTTGTTTTTAAATATTTATTTTAATTTAAGAGTTAGTTTTATTTATGAATCAGAGGTTTTTGTTTTAATTTAAGAGTTAATTTTATTTAATATGAATCAGAAAAGTAGTTTTATTTTTCAAAGATATAAATAAAATTAATATTTTTATGTTATTGTTATTTTAGGTTATAAATTTTGTTTTATTCACATTTAATTTAATTTTGTTCATATTATTTAAAAGGTACTGTAATATTTTTCTTAAAATGTAAGTTATTTTTATAAATAATTTGGTTGTAAATTAAGAAATATTTTGGAATTTGATTTAGTGAATCAAATTTATTGTTTTATTTCTATTTCTTTAAAATAAAGTTATTTTTTATTAATAAATTGATCAAAGACTGGAATCTAATACACAAAAAAAGAGTTAATTGTTTCATCTACCTTGTAACAAATCCAAAAATATTCTCAAAATCTACCATCACAGTAACAATAACTTGAATAGATAAACTTAATTCATAAATAACCCATAGCATTGCCAACTAATTTGAAACTAGTAGAGTAATATTTAAAATCTTCTTCTCGTTTTTTTTTTTTTCAGAAGAAAAAGTTGTATAGTATTTCTATTATATTTAAAAAAGATCATTATATACATATGAGCAAGATTATATCCCAGCATAGTATTCTTGTTATTGTTATATGATATAAATGTTACAAGCTTTTGAATCTGGTTATTCCTGCTTATGAATTGGGCTCCATACAGCAAGAGAGCAGCCAGAGAAGCCATCTTCTACTCATACACCACCTCCATTAATGGTTTTGCTGCCATTCTGAAAGAAGAGCACGCTGTCTCTCTATCAAGTAACATTCTTAGCATTAAACGACCCTCTACATTTGTTGCATTGAATGAATGGTCTAACTTGCAAACACATGGAATTTTGGCTATCTGAATGAAGTGGTCCTACTGGTTTTGGGTGTTGTGATTCAGAACACCCGCAGGTATTGTCTGTATTTGTCAACAAAGTCGGCAGTCTGCAGACAACTCACTCATGGGGATTCCTCGGCCTAGAAAAAGGAGCGGGAGAGTCTGAAAATGAAGAAATTCCTGAGCAATCGCTATGGAAAAAAGGAAAGTTCGGGAAGAACGTTATCATTGCTCACCTGGATACAGGTACCCCTCAGAACTTAACTATTTTTGTAGATGAAAAATAATCAGAAAAGGGATGCATGAAATGTCAATGGCATGCATTAACAACGTTGTTATTCTCTTCTCGTTCAAATCTGGTTTAAATTATATTAAAAAACAATCTAATAGGTGAGACTGTTTTGTATTTTTTTGGGGTTTCAGTTTATATTGGATTTTTACCATCAACCAAGTAAAACTTAAAAGTTAATATAAATTTTAAAAATAAACATATAAATGGAATAAAATTTATAGAAGTATTAAAATAAAATATTAATATACTTTATATATTATATAGAAATAGATATAAAATATTAATATACTTTATATATCATATAGAAATAGATCTGCTTGCTTGTTATAATGGATATATAAAAATAGATCTGCTTGCTCGTTAAAATTTTATTATAGATTAATATTATCATATTAAAATAGTATGTTAATGTTGATTTCTGATCATCTAATAAGCCATCTCAATTTGAATTAAAACTACCAACTCCAAATTCTTTGGTGTAGTATAATAAATATCATGACCCAAATTCGTTTCTATGTAGATTTGTTATAAATCTAGAAATAACACTGATTACAAAACTTATATATGGTCTGGTAATGTATATATGAGATTATTATCTAATTTCTAAAATTGAGTTACATCAATGTTATTGTTTTTATTTTTTTGGTTTAGCTTTTCAGCTTATGATAATATGATTGCCAAGCTTTTAATGGAACAAATGAAAATAACATCAAGCAGTTTATATAATTTCATACCAAGAAAGTAATGCATTAATTCACAAAGAGCATCTTGAACTCAAACATCACTTGCTTGGATTCATGTATAATTTTATAGATATTATAGTTAAACATAAAATCATCTACCTAAAATATACAAACAGAGAGCTTGTTGGTTTTACATATAATATTGGTTCATTTTGACATAACAGAACCATGCTATAGAATATTAGTTTTAACTCTTAAATACTAAGATTAAGAACTTTTTTCAAACTATATAATATCTTCATGAATTTATAAGCAAAATTTATGTTTCTTACAGTTTATGTCTACTTCAAGCCTAGGTGGTTGTTGCACTTAGGGTTCTCCCCTATTGTGATCATTGAAGATCAATTTCAAATCCATTTAGTGAACTACCTACTTATAATGTGCTATCAATACTAACAATATTCTTATTGTATCCTATTAAGTAATTGATTATAATTTTTCCTGATACTTTGATCCATAAAAATATGTACCATGACTACGTTTCAATCCACAAATCCTAAACTTAGGAGTTGTGCATTTCATCAACATGGATCATCTTTATAGAAATAAATAGTGCTCTCTATTCATATTTAATTCACTACTAGTGCTCATACTTGCACCTTATCATACCTTGTTCAAACTATATCCTATACATTTTTAAAGGTCATTAAAAAAACCTTATCTTAACTATCTTAAACTATATCTAACACATCTTAAAATTTATGAATACTTAAATTTTGATTACTCAATATTGAAAATATTTTCCATATAATTAATGCTTCCCAACATGTCATGAAAACAAAACATTACAAATTAAACAAGACAGCCTGCACACAAAATAATAATACAAAACGCAAAAACTAACTACATACTGTAACAATTTTCTTCTCATTTCCCCTTATAATAAGTTATTAATAATCATACATTTTCTAAACATAATAAACTTCAATTCACTACATTTTCCTAAATCAAAATCTACTCTATTTATTAATCATTTCCCCTTATAATAAGTTATTAATAATCATAAATTTTCTAAACATAATAAACTTCAATTCACTACATTTTCCTAAATCAAAATCTACTCTATTTATTAATCAAAATGCTTTACATCCTGCATGCTTGTTCAACTACAATGTCTTTTAGGAAAAGCACAAAGTAACTACTTAATACAATATAAATTGAAACTGAACTCATATGCATGCCTAAATGAAGCATTGATTTTCTCAAGAAGAAATTATAAAGACTAATTCATAACAGGTTTAATAAGACATTACTAAAGTTAATTCATTTGATTTATGTTGTTAACGTTATTGTTGTTATGTTAAGGAGCATGGCCCGAATCTGCAAGCTTCAGTGACAAAGGTTTCGGGCCTGTTCCTACCAGATGGAAAGGGATCTGCCAAAATGGCACAAAATTCACTTCAAGGCAATGCAACAGGTGGGCTGACTGATATACGTGGCATGAATCAATGTATTTTCCAAGTAGTTTTAATTGGTAAAGTCCAATTGTATCATCTTTTATGAGATAGATGATGAGTCCAATCGTGGAAAGTTAAGAAATACTTTATGTTCCTTGTTGTTTATGCATTATTTTGATGTTCCAAACATATAAGGACTTTCCTCTATTTAAGAGGGAAAAATTACTTTGGTTTTTGAAATAAAGGATGACTGTTGAATAAGGGAAAAAGTCATTTCCAAGTATTTTGAATTTCTGATCTTCATTTTCCCAGATCAACATATGGAAGGTTGATAGTTCTATCATTAAATTCTTTCCAACATTTTTTATCCAAAGGGTTTTTGCAGGTGCATATGAATTTACTAATAATTATATGGAAGTAGATTTTCGGTTTTTTAGGTTGACTCAAGTCTTTATAAAATTAAGAGTTTTAAAGTGGTTTAAAATTGATGAAAGATTTTTTTTTTCAAAGAAAAAGATTATAATTTCCAAGTTACAAAAATTATATTTTTGTGGACTACCTTCATGGATACACGTTCCAAAGCTTTAAATATAGATATAGATTTTATACTTCTTTTTAGAGGTGTTTGTATGAAGTAGTACAGTTTACTGAGGCTTTTCCCAAGCACTAGTACAGTTTGTCTTTCATGCAAGGTTTTGTTCCACTTTATGTTTTTTTGGATCGATTAAAAAATAACAATACAACTTGTTTGGTGTGCATACTTTTTTATTTGATTTTGTTGTATTCTTTGCAATCTGATGCCATTCTTATTTTCAGTTTATTAAATTGAGAATGAAGAAGAAATTGCAACATGTAGATTGGACAATATGCTCAAACTCTTTATGCTGGATGCTTTGTTGATTTTTATAAAACCCAACTCCACTATAGAACCCCTGTTACCTAGATTGGTAAAGAAAATCTTTCACACTCAAATAGGGATTTGATTGGAAATAAGGGCGCTAAACTTTTCTTTAAAGGATCAACATTTCACTCACCAAATTGTTATTTGCACCAGGAAATTGATTGGAGCTAGATACTTTATCAAGGGATATGAAGCTGTATATGGGCATCTGAATCTGTCTCTATCAGGGGAATATCGTTCCCCGCGAGACAAAGAAGGGCATGGAACGCACACTCTGTCCATAGCTGGTGGGAATTTTGTGAGAAATGCAAGTTTATACGGACATGCAAAAGGGGTTGCAAAAGGAGGAGCTCCCCATGCCAGAGTTGCAACATACAAAGCTTGTTGGCCTAGCTTGTTCGGATATGCTTGCACTGCTGCGGATATGCTTGCAGCATTTGATCAAGGGATACATGACGGTGTAGATGTTTTCTCTATTTCTGTGGCATATTCCCCTGACCCAGATTATTTTGAAGATGCAATTGCCATTGGAGCATTCCATGCAGTCCAGAGAGGAAAGATAGTTGTCTCCGCTGGAGGAAATTTTGGTCCAGAAGAAGGAAGTGTTACAAATGTGGCACCATGGATCATAACTGTGGCAGCAAGCACTGTCGATAGGGAATTCCCTTCAATCGCTACTCTTGGAAACAACACGACATATACAGTGAGTATATTTTATTCCTTTAAATTTGTTGAAATTAATTTGATGGCAGATTTTAAAATTATTTTGGTATTTAAATTTGGTTATATATTTTAAAAATATTTTGAAATTTATGGGAAATTTTCATCACATTTTTAAAATCTACCATTAAAATAAAAATAACAATTAAAATAAAAATGTTTTGGAATTTGTTTATAGAGTCTTGGATAGACATGTTCAGTTTTTGTTAAGGCACTAGGCACTTTTTGATGTCACTGTTCAATTCCCTAGACATAATGAAAATATAATCCTACTAAACTTATCAAAAAATATCTTAAAATTTATATTTTAAATTTAAATATCAAATTCCTTAACATGAAATTTTTAATAAATTTAATAAAACTAATTATAATAATTTAAATATTTTATATAATGATTTAATACTTTCAAAACATTAACTTACATTAATCCTTCCTTTCCCTTTTCCAAAAACCCCCTCACCCTCTTCCGCTTCTAATTTTCTCATAATACCCCTCACCCTTTTCCAATTCTAATTATCTCATGATCTTCCATCTTTGGTAGCTTTGAAAAATGTTTTAATTTTTCATTATGTTCCATCATATTTGTATTGAAAATTTAATCTTTACTATGTTGTGAAAAGATGTCTAAATATAATTTTTACAAATAAAAAAATTAATTTATATGGTATTTTAATGATAATATCAATATTATTATTTTAAAAGTTAATAAGGTTAATATTTTAATGTTATTAACTTTTAACTATGAATTTAAACTTTTCATTTTTCGATCATTTTCTTCATACAAATTTTTATTTAAAAATATGATAAATTCCATCACTAACTTAGTGGTCAAAGCCATTGTAAACTTTATTCATAAATGACTTACTCTTCATAACCCTCAAACTTCAATTATCTATGAGCAACCTAAAATTTACAAAAACAAAAATACACTCTTGTTAGCCCTATAGTAAATTGCAGAAGAGCCCTCACTTATGACCTAGCTCATTCTCTAGATGATAGAATTTAACAAAGTTATTGATAAAACTTCTTTGTTTGTCAAAGCTTCTTTTGGTTTCATTCATAAGATTCATAATCTTCACTTTGAGGTTGATAAAACTTGTTTGTTTATCAAAGCTTCTTTTGATTTCATTCATAAAATTCATAATCTTCTACTATTTTAAAAGCAAATTTAGAACCTCATTAAACTAGGCTTATCATTTTTATTAAAAGAAATTTATTTATATCAATTATTTATATTCTAATAATCAACTTTTATAATTTATTAAATCTATCTTTTTTGTGAAAGCATTATAAATTCAAGTTATTTTTTAATTTATTTATTTAAAATAAATAGTGTTTTATATTTTAAAATATTTGATAAAAGTTTAATGAAACAATTTTAAATTAACTAATAATTGGAAACACTTAAATTGTAAAATTCATAATTAAAATTTGTGATTCCAACCATTTTTTTTTCCGAAATTCTAATTACATTGCTCAAAAAAATTCCAAACCTGTAACAAATACTACATTAAATATAAATATAAAACAACATTTAGGGCATTAAAGTCAGGATATCTGATCCCTCATAAATACTTAGATACTCTTTTCTATGTTTTTGTTTCATGGCAGGGACGAAGTCTGTCCCAATTCCAGTTACCAAAGAACAGACTCTACCCTCTTGTATCATCGGTGAATGTCAGAGCTCCAAATACAAATGAAACCGCTGGGTATGAGCTACATGCTTGTTAATTTTCATTTTCAATGATTATTATTTTTCCAAGAAAGAGTACCAGTTCCATCAGTGAAATTATACACAGTGGGTGTTTTCGTTTTAATGAGAATAATATTGCAGAGAGCGGTGCTTCCTGGGAGCTCTAGATCCCAGAAAAGTTAAAGGAAAGATCGTTGCTTGCCTCAGCGGTATCAACGACAATATTGAGAAAGGTGAAGCGGTTCGTGCGGCAGGGGGAGTAGGTATGATTCTCTGCAATGGAAAGCAAACTCCCCAGCACGTCGATTTAGACATTCATGTACTGCCTGCAACAAATTTGAATGCGTCTGCTGGAACAGTAGTTTTTCAATACATTAATTCAACAAGGTAGGTTTTCAGGGCAGTTTTTAATTCCATGTATTTTGATTGCAGATTTTAAGAATATTTCGAATATGATGGATAAGAGTGATGTTACTCTCATTTATTATAATCTAAAATATTATTTTAGAATTAACAATAGAAACAAAATTTCGCTCCCCTTAATTTAATTACAGATTCTAGAAATATTTTTGAATTGGATAAACAAACAAAAATAATTTACCTCATTTCTATCGATCATATTCATTAACATTACGGATGTTTATCTAATTTCAAAATATTCTATTGATCAGATTCATTGACATTACAGATGTTTATCTAATTTCAAAATATTCTTGAAATAGGTTGATTAAAAAGGATTTTAGTCCGTTAAAGAGCTTACATGATAAATTGCAATTAAATTATGCACAATCAGGTCCCCTGTGGCTTCCATTTATTCAAGGACTCAGTTAAATATAAAGCCAGCTCCGGTGATGGCAGTTTTTTCTTCTCCTGGGCCAAATCCTATTAGTCCTGACATACTCAAGGTTATAATCCAATTCCTGAAACATGTGTTTATATCATAATATATCAATTGTAAGGTACTGCAATTTCATGCAAAGAAAGTTTTTAATTTTTTCTCCAATGCAGCCTGATATCACAGCTCCAGGGGTGAACATTCTTGCAGCATATTCAGAAGCAGCACCAATAACTGATCTTACCTCTGATAATAGACATGTACCTTTCAATATATTTTCTGGCACATCTATGGCCACTCCACATGTTGCTGGTGTTGCAGCCTTATTAAAACGACTACAGCCTCATTGGAGCCCGGGGTCCATCAAGTCTGCCCTTATGACTACAGGTATACGTGTCTAACCATACTTAAGTCATTTTAAGCAGGGGAGATTTAGGAAGGCAAACCCCATTTTGTTAAAATACAGATTGCCAAACAAACATCTATATGCTCAGTTACTCTCCCTTTGACTGTGCACATTATTTTCTTTCAGCTAAAATAACAGACAACACCAAGGGCAGAATTAAGGATTCGTCCCTGCAAACAGCCGGTCCTTTCAACTATGGCGCGGGTCATGTTAATCCAAATGGGGCTGCAGATCCTGGCCTAGTCTATGATCTATCAACCAGAGACTACAATAGCTTCCTCTGCAGCTTGAACTATAATTCAACCCAGATTAAGGCCATAACAGGGAAGGTATTCTCTTGTCCAGCAGGTGAACCTAAGATATATGACCTCAACTATCCTTCTATCAGTGTCTCAGACCTGAAAGGGTCTGTGACTGTGAAAAGAACTGTGACAAATGTAGGAAATGGACCTGCAATTTACAGAGCAAAGGTGCAGTCCCCTGATGGAATTTCCGTTTCGGTTCAGCCTCAAGTGCTTCAATTTTCAAGAAGTGGGGAAAAAAAATCATTTAATGTGGCACTCAGAGCTGTCAAGAGTTCTGCAGGAGAGTATGTATTTGGGTCAATTACATGGGTAAATAGACACCATTTGGTGGCAAGTCCAATTGCTGTCAATGCAACATCGGTAAAGACTTCTTAGAAAATCCTTTGAGTCATCAATGAACGAGCTGTAGACATTGTTCCTTACCGGAGGGATTATGGTTAGGAAAAATAAGAGAATCCTTCAATGCTGTTACTTTCAAGGATGAAGAAATTCATAAATGTAGATGTTAGGACATATCTACAGCTGGTTGGATTCACTTGGGAGTAATATAAAATAATTTATATATAAATTTTTCAGTTTTTAAATATGGATTTTTATATGATAGGATGGGATGGTGTTTGATATTACGTATGCAATTGAGGTTAAATTTTATTAAAAATATTAGTTTAAAAGTAAGAGATTGGTTTTCCATAAGTAGTTAAGATATGAAGAGGTTAAAAATATGATTTTAATAAATTATCCCAACATTATTTCAAATAATCGTATTTTATTTATTTACATAATTTTATATATTAAAATAATATTTATATTAAAATAATAAATAAATATTAAGTAGAATTAGAATGAATAACTTAAATATTAATGAAGCTAATATTGTTGTAATTATATAATAATGGTTAATAATGGTAAATTAATATTAATTACAATATTTCTCTTAATCTTTAAACAATCATCTTAATCTTTATTAATCATGGTCATCGTCCTCTTTGACCAACAATGGTTGACCTTCTTAAATCATTGTCACCCTCTTTCACCATGATCAACCTCCTCAATCTACTTCAACTTTTTTCATAATATTAATGTAGCATTAACAATAGCATTAATGTAACATCAACCATGGTCAACATCAATATCACAATGTATCAATGGTCAACATTAATATAACATTGTTTGTTAGATGTAACATTACTACATTGTTACATTAACATTTGGTTAACCCTTTTGAACCTTAGTCAACCTTATCAACCATGATCAAATTCATCAACTCTCTTCAAGTATGGTCAACCATGTTCAACAAATCCACCCAACCAATGTCCTCCATTAACTCGCACAACCACATTAGTAAATGTGGTTGATATAAGTGGATATACAATTTTTTCCACCTTTTATACATCAATAAGCATATGAAAATGACACAGACTTGCCTATATCAACCACATTTACTAATGTGATTGTCCTAATATTTACAAAGAATGATGATATCAACAAAATCTATGTTATATACACTAAATACATCAATAAGCATATGAAAATGACACACCCCTGCCTATATCAACCACATTTACTAATGTGAGTGTCCTAATATTTACAAAGAATAATAATATCAACAAAATCTATGTTATATACACTAAAATAATACTTATATACCTAAATATTAATTATAATTAATATTAATAACTTAAATCTTAATTAATAAAACTAAGTTAGTTACACATATATGTAATTATTTTTAAATATTTAAAAGTGTTTTAGTTTTCTTAATTAATCTTTATATAAAATGTGTTTAAGTATTTAAATTTTTTTAATTAAACTTATGAAAATTTAAATTTCATAGATTAAAAATATTTATTATAAATAATATTTAAAAATTTTGAAAATTAATACATTTTTTAAAAATATAATTTGTATATTTTAAAATATATTTATATAATTAAAAGATAATATACTTTGAAGAGTTAGTTTAATTGGTTGAGTTTTAATTGCTAGAACATTTTTGTTATTTAGAAGTTATTTTCTCTTTACATTTTCTAGTCTTTAGTTGAACTAATAAGAAATAATCCTTTCAAGTGAATCTGCATAATACAATGTGAGCATAATTTTCACCCATCTCCAAAATATTTAAACTACATTAAAAAACAATTATAAAATAATATTAAATAAACAAAATACAAGATAAAACTTAAAACTATTTTCAAAAGTAACAAATTAAATTGGTAAATCTCTATTCAATCTCAAATGGGAAAATTTTATTTAAGCTCATAGATGTAAAAAAATTATAAAAATTTGAATTAAATAAAATTAATTTAGGATAATATTATAATATTTAAAGATATATAAATTTTATTAAATTTGTTAAAATATAATTTTATTAAGTCTTTTTATAAATTGAAAAGTAATATCATTATGTTTCATATAATTTAAATATTTATAAATTAATAAAAGAAATATTATTATATTTTATATTATTTCAAAAGAAATTTGAAGAGTATATATATTTTAAAACATATTTTAACAATTAATAGCATACATAATAAAGTTTTTGTGTTTTGAATAGAAAAGTTAATCTTAGGAAAGTTGCAGCTATTAACGTTGAGGTACAGAAGTTGCTTAGGACATAGTTCATCTACCATGTTTTTTTGATTGAATGGGTTTCAAATCTAGTCCTTGTTGATAAACAACAAGTAACAATTAGTGTGCATCGATTTTATGGATTTGAATAAATTTTCTTCTATAGACAATTTCCCCACTTTGTTTATCAATTAGATTATCGATGAATGTGCTGGAAATGAAATATTTTCATTCATGGAGAGCTTCTCTAGATATAATTAAATAAAAATTCGTCCTCAGGACCAACATAAGACAACATTTATTTAACCCCAGGGCACATTTGCATATATAAAATTCCTTTTGGCCTTAAAAATGTTGGGGCTACCTTTCAACGGGCCATGTCCTATGCTTTCCATGACATCAAGCATATAATTGAATCATATTTGGATGATTCAGTTGTTCTCTCTCGCAAGAGAGTGGAACATCCACAACACCTTCATTTAGTCTTTGAGAAGTCATTACTGCAAAATTTGGTTGAACCCTAATAATTGTGTTTTCGTGGTTATTGTTAGTCCTTACAATCTCCTAGGCTAAAAAGGAAATCGAGAAGAGTAGCCTCAAACCACTTCAGCGCAGTAGCTTGTCGTACTGAGCATGAGAGGGATCTCTGTAAGTCACTTATCAGTGATATGACTTTAAAGCAAATGAATTTTTGGCTAGATATGTGTATTTTTTTTTTTGTTAATGAAAATTTTGGTTTTAGGGTTTGCTAAAGTTAGGGTTTGGAGCCACAAATAGGTCAAGGTTGTAGGAGTGCAGGAGAAAATATGAGAAGGAGCTAGATATCAGAACCCATGGTGTATTTAGAATATTGTTAGTGTAGTATAGAGGAGAAAATGTAGAAGAAACTAATGAGCATAAGTAAACATGATTTCATTAGCTTAGGAAGACATAAACATAATAACTATGAAAACCAGATAACAGAGCTTGGAAAACAAGAATTCTGTATATTTCAATGTAAGGCATCCATAGAAACAAGAGATATCATGTAGATAAATATGTTTAAACCATTAGAAAACAAATAGAATGAAGAACAAGCACCATGAACTCACTGGGCTAGAGTTACTTGAAAATAGCTCCAACCTGTCTCTGTATTAGCTAAAAAGATGATTACATGCAATCCTCCTTCACGAAAAGTTCAACCCTTTTCTCCTGAAGAGAAATGATATATATATAGACTCTCCTAGACCACTTTCCCACCTTCAGGATTCAAATTCCTTGGTGGAGGAACTGACTCCAATATTCTCTCAACCAACAGGTGAGAGTGAGAAGGTGAAACTCAAACACTTCACGGAAAGTTTGTTTAGGAGTATCCTTCCTTTATGAGGCGTAATAAACATAAAAAACAACCTATGATGTACATTTATTCATGCCTACATCACCTAGCCTCGAAATTAGTGCCATTACAAAGAGAATCTTGACTTTGACTGAGTCAAACTAGAAACTAGAAATTTTACAAAGTGGAATTTACAAATTAAAACATAGAGAAGTGCATAAGGGCAGCGCCGACTTTGAGCTGATTTTGAGGTGCCTTCCAGGGATCCAAATGAAAAATTGAGAGAACGGTGAACTAGCCCTTCAAGTCTAGTTTCCAGAACATTTTGAATTTTTTTAATTTTGACCATGGGAATGCCTTCCAAAATCCATTCTCCCTAGGTCACTCCCTTTGCACAGTGTGTGTCACAAAAGGGTCCAGAAGGCTAGTTTTTTGCCACTTTTTTGCATTTTTCTCCAAAACTAAGCCACCTCTGCAAAATCTGAGCAAATTTATTTTTAGAGGATGGCAAGAGCTTTTCAAATATGTAAACATTCACTGAAATAGATGCGTGAGGAAAAAGCGCAGCACCTTCTGGAGCTGCTGATTTTCTGAATTTAGCTCAAAAATTCTCAAAAAACAAAAAGTGCTCAAACTTTGCTCAAAATCTGCTGGAAGCTGTAAAAATATGTTTTTTAAACCTTCATAGATGCTTCAGCAAGCATCTCCAAATTTCCCTCATCCTTTTGGTCTTTTTTCACTTCCTTGAGCTTGTTTTTAAGTTGCTTTACCTTGACATTGGCGATCATGTTTTGAGCCTGATAGTGGTGTGCCATATGTATAAACAACTGATTATCTCTATTTTCCTTCTCAAGGAGCTTCTCCAAGTGTTCGTTCACCCTGTTGGTCCAATACTTCTTGTCTTGATTGACCTCAAGGGAAATTCTATCTTCTAGGTCCATGTCTTCATTCAATAGGATGTGTTTTTCCTCTTCCTGCAAAACTTTCTTTAGGCCCTTTGTTCATGGCCTTTTCCTCTTTCCTTTCCCTTTTTATCCTTCAGGATCGCTTGATTCTATGATTTATTTTCCTTTGCCAACCCTCTACAATAAATTGGCTTGTTATTTCTCCATGATAAATTCCTTTGCTTTGAGTTGACTATTCTCCTGTTCAAGGAATGAAATACATATTTTTCTCTTTCCATATTGATTGTAAGCTCCTTGATTTGATAGTATTTATCTCTAATTATCTGTTGCATGCTTGAATTCTGATCCTCTACCTCTGAATCAACTAGCTCAAACTCATGCTCAACTATGTCTTTATCTTTCGCTACGAGTCCCTGCTTTATCGATGAAGAAGGCTTGGCCCCTCTCTCTCCATGAGAAGAAAACACAAGCCTCTGTCCTCTCTTGTACACTTTAGTCACCTCAGGCTTAGGTATTTGAGTTTTCTCAACTGATTTTTTAGAGGACCCCACTTCCATTTGTTGTTTAGGTGTGCTAGAGGGTTGAGTTGCTACATTGGCCTCATGCCATTTCAGGGCAGTTTCTAGAAAGGTTTCTCAAGTCATGCCTTTCTCTGCAAGTTGGTGAAGGACTATTGTCTAAATTAGACTATGATGAAACAGGCTTGGGTAGTGCTTCTTGTTCTTAGTTTTTATTTCCTCTGACACTTTCGAAATGCTCCTGAATAGGTAGTTACACATGCTGAGTGGCTTCTGAAAGGTGAAGTGCATTAGGAGGTGGAAATGATAAGAATAAAACCTGGAGAATCTCCCTTCACATGTAAAGAAATTCATGATAATCTTCATCAAATGGGAATATTTCTCTAATAAGTATCTGAAAGGCATAGTGTGATCATGTTTTTCCCTGTATGGTGTTTTTAAGAAAGGCTTGTAGTATTCAAGATCTAGGTTCATTCCCTTGAACCAATATTCACCATTATTCGGTAGCCCTATTGCAACTGAGATGGAGGCCACTGAAAAAAGAAACTCAACATCAGTGATGACATCACTTTCACCCTTCAACTAAGTTCCACCCAATCTGTTAACTATTCCTAAAATCCTACCTCACTCACCCTTTTACAAAACTCCAAGCAATGTACATCTTCAAAGCACTGTCTGATGAAAGGATAGGAGTTGATTTCATTACGATTTGATGGCTCATATCCGAGGATATTCGCTCCTTTTTTATTTCTTTTCCTCTCTGCTAAAGATTCTGCCTCCATGATGACAAAAAACCCTAGCAACAGGCAATGAAAAAAGTGTGAGGTATGAATGAAAATGAAGTGATGTGAAGGTGGATTTTGACAAAATGATAGAGGAGGTTTGAAAGAAATGGATATGAACTTTGGAAGTTGATGAAAATGAGTGAAGAAACAGTGGAAGAATTATCTTCTTGCAAGGAGGAAAACATGGTTTGTAATGAAAAATGCCCAAAAGCCTCTAAGAATGAGCTAGGGTTTTACTTTTTGAGAGGTAAAACTTTGTTTTGAGGTGGATTGAATGGTTAAAATGGTTTATTAAACATGTATGCAGGTGTAGGGAAACATTTTACATGTTTAGAAACCAAAAATAAAAATGGCCATTATCACCCTATCATTTCCCATGAAAAATTTCACTACAAACCCTAATTTGAAGAATCATTGGCATGAGATGATTTTGAAAAGAAAATGAGGGAGAATGATGGTGTACTTACTTGTTTCTTGGCTTATAAATCAATGAAATTAAGTTTGCAAGCCAAAAAATGGAGTTTGGGAGAGATTTGGGCATTTTCTGGACACTCTGTCTTGTGCGCAATGCTTTGTTCCTATGCGCAGTGTCGACCCTCTGTGCATAGCACCTTGTTCCTGTGTGCAACGCCTCAAGGTTTTCTTCAAATTTGCCTAAGAAATCGACTTTTTCTCTCTTTTGGATGGGAGAGCTTGATTCTCAAGAGTGAATATGAGGCAAATGAACCAAGTTTGGGGGCTTTTGATTTTATATAGGCAAAATTATTTCTCTTTTTGAAAAAGAAATGGGACCCACAAACCTTTAAAAACTGATTTTTCACTTTTGAAAACAAAGTTACCTTTACAACTCTAACCTGAGCTGCCTTCTCACTTTCCTGCGTGTTGGAACTTCTTTTTCTGGAACTCTTTGACCATGAGAACATGATGAATGTGTGATAACTCACAAATCAATACACAAGGTCTTCTTGTCATGCTCTATTCACTGCTAGATTTATTCATGAAAATGATGGACCTTGGAAACCCTAGAGACCTAATGGATGACCTGAAACTAAATGGGATGATGTTGATGACTGACATATTTCTATTATGACACCTCCATAAAAATGTGATAGTTGATCAGCATGAGTGAATTTCCAAAAGACTGATCTCGTTTCTAGACTGACCAAATAGTGACCAAATTTTGTTGTGCAAACCTAGTGACATAAAAAAATTGATTTTGATAGCCTTGACAAGCATAGTAAAAGTGCATTTGATCCAAGTGACAGGCTAACAAGACTGACACTAACATTGGATCCAACTGGGGATGGCAACTCCTTAGAGGTGTCAAGAACATCGTAAACCAAGTAGCCTTATCCATTGGGCAATGGAGTCAACATGGATGAAAACAGACTTTTGACTTAAAATTGATTGACCTTCTGACATGAAAAGGACTGAAAAGTGAAACAAAAACCAAAACAGTAGCTGACCCAAGAAGCCTTAGGGTCTTCACTTCAAGCTTCAAACTCCAATGACAGCCACCTATTGTTGGAAATAAAATATACACCAATATATACAATGATGATGAATTTTCAGGACCTTTTCCAGACATAGTAGTGCTTGAGAAGCCTAACATTGGTCGATCCTCTTGAATAATATGCTCCATCCATTTCTTCCAATAAGAAATCATTCTTCCCTCTGAAAGCAGAAATTTTGTAAGGTCCCTTCCATAAGTTTTCAAACTTGCCATGTTTTCCCTTTTCTTCATTTCTAGAATCCCGCCAAAGAACCACATCCCCTAGATTGAAATTGTCTTCCTTGGTCTTGTGATCATAAATCGTTTTAATCTTCTCCTTGAGTTTGGATGTGTTCTGAAGAACCTCTCCCCTTGTCTGTTGTAAATGAATCATCTGATTTATCCTTCTTTTCATGTCATTAGTCTCACTATCTAATGCTTGCAGAATTTTCATGACCGGGCCAACAAGAGATGAAGGAAACACTGTATCAATTCCATGCACCAGCTAAAAAAGGGACATACCTATCGATTTTTTAGTTCTGACCTTGTCCACCCACAAGGAATTTATGATATTTTTAAGTCAGTTCTTCTTGTTCACCTCTAGAACCTTCTTAATGATGTTAACCAAGGATTTATTGGAAGATTCAACAAGACCATTCCCTTATGGATGATAAGTAGTAGAATGTCCTAGCACAATATGGTATTTGGCACAAAAGTCCACCATTCTTTTTTACTTGAAAGTAGCAGCATTGCCAATAATTATTTTGTGGGCAAAAAAATCTAGACAAAATATTAGACTCAATGAATTGAATGATGACAGAATCAGTAGCTTGCCTGGTTGGGATTGCTTCAATCCACTTCGTGAGGTAGTCGGTGGCTGTCAATATCAATTTATGTTGTGCTGAAGATGAAGGATGGATTTCTCCAATGAAATCAAGACCCCACTGCTGAAAAGGAGCTGAAATTAAAATGGGCTATAATGGTAATGGCAAAAGCTTTCTCTTTCCTTGAAAAATTTGACATTCATGGCAACTCATGACTATTTTGTATACATTAGAAAAGAGGGTGGGCCAATAGAAGCCAACTCTTAAGATCTTGTTTGCTGTAGTTTTCCAAAAGTGATGACTGCCATAGTATCCTTTATGGAAATCCTTCATGACATCCTTAGCTTCATTTTCTACTAAACAATTTAGTAGCACACCACCAGGATCTTTCCAAAATAAAACACCATCTAGAATACAATATTTTGAAGCCTTCAGTTTCAGTGATCTAGCTTTACCTTTGGGGACTTCCGGTGGAGGATTCAAGTGCTGTAAGACATAGACAATGTCGGAATACCAAGGTGAGGACATAAACATATCCGCCAACTGTAGGAAAGGATCGTCTTTTTCTTGTTATTTGTAAAGTGCAACAATCAAATTGATGTCTAGTGCATGTAGATTTGATTCAGTCATAAGTTTAGCTAAACCTTTTCCTTTGATGAGACTTGTAGGCTTTATCTCCAAGTCATATTATAGCATGGCTGCAATCCACTTTCCTCTTCTGCCTTCAGGATCTGTTTGCACAAGAATTTCTTTCACTGTTGCAGTAGGAACATAAGCAATCATGTGAGAATGCAAAATATAAACTCAGAAATCCTTGAGAGCCTTCAACAAAGCCAAGGCATGCTTTAATGATATCGTATCTTAGTGTTGCATCTCTTATAGTGTGACTAAAAAACTCTATGGGTTGCTCATTTTCTGATCTTTCTTCTGCATTAGGACTGTTACTAATGTATGCTCAGATGCAAAAGAAAAGATGATGAAATTTGAAGTGTAATATGGACTAGTAAAAATAGGAGCGGTAGATAATGCGAACTTCATTGCATGAAATGATTTATTAACCTCTAAAGACCACTTTACCTCGCTATCCTTCTTCAGCATGTTTGTCATTTCCTTTAAATTCTCATCTAGATTAGGAATGAATCTTCTTAGAAAAATGATTTTCCCATTGAAAGATTGAATCTCTTTCTTATTGAATGGCCTCCACTCTTGTAGGATCAATGTGGATAACATCTTTAGATGTGATGTGTCCCAATAGCTTACCTTCTTCCATGGTGAACAAACTCTTCTTTGGGTTAAGTGAGATGAATTTTTTTTTGCATTTCTGAAAAACAATTCTTAAATGATGTAAATGATCTTCATCAAACTTTGAAAACACTATAAGATAATCTAAATAGATAACCAGAAATACATCTTTTTCATTTACGAAAGCTATGTCCATAACCCGCTGAAAAGTAGCTCCTGCATTCTTTAACCCAAAAGGCATCTTGGCATACATGAATGTACCCCATGGCGTTGTGAAGGCTGTCTTGAGCTAATCATCCTTGTGTACCAAAATTTGGTTGTATCTGGAGTATTCATCTAGCAATGACATACTTGAGGACCCAACTACCCTTTGGATTATGTGATCCATCTTGGGCAGGGGATAGTTGTCTTTCAAGGACACCTTGTTCAGATTTCTAAAATCAATACATAGACAAATTTCCCCAGTCTTCTTTCTTACCAGAACTAGATTAGACATCCATTCAGAAGAATGAATAGGGACTATGATTCCATACTTATAAAGCCTATTTACCTCTTTCTCAATTGATGGAAGCAACTTGGGATTGATCCTCCTTAGTTTCTGGCGAAATGGCTTCTAATTGGGTTTGATAGGAATTGTGTGCTGAATGAGACTTTTGTGATAAACCTTCAGATCTGAATAGTCCTAAGAAAATACATCAGTGAATTCTTTCATTAAATACATGTACTTACTTTTTGTTTCAGGAGATAAGGACTTTGATAATTTGACCATTTTAGGATTATCAATCATGCCATTGTTTACATCTTCAACTCCTTTTTCTGTAGGAACCATGGTGAGCTTCTTGGCGGCATCATCTCGATCAAATAACTCTTCCAAAGGCACCAAGCCTCTTGGAATGTTGTTTTCCTTGATCTTTAATACTTCAATCTCAACTGAGTGGATGTCTAGATCATTCAAATTGGATGCATCATCAATGTGAGAATTATGAAATTCTCCTTCCAATTGCAAAAAATTGTTTGTCTATTTATCATCCCCAAACACTTGCCAAAATCTCATGTGATCTGGAACAACTGGGTGATGTTTGACATGGATGGAGTACCTGTGATTAGGATGAATAGGAATCTTCACCATACTTGCTGCAGTGGCGAGTGAGTTAGATATGACATTCTGAGCTCTAGGAATAAGAGATAAAGGGTATTCTGAAAAAGTCTTGAGGATGTCAAGTACATCATTATGATAATCTCTCATTCTTGGGTGCTTGGTCTGGTATTCCCCTTTTACTTGTTTTATTACTAATTCAGAGTCACCATAAACAAAAATCTTTTTTTCTCCCAACTTCTTCAGAATTTTGAGGCTAGCAATCAATGCCTCATACTCCGCCTCATTGTTTGAAAACTCAAAAGCCAACTTGTAAGAACTCATTCTCACATTTAGAGGGATTTTATTTGACTGATGTAATGGAAAATGTATCTAGACACCAATCCCTGCTCCTTCTCTTCCCGATGCACCATCAAACTCCATGGTCCAAAGACCATTTTCTTCATCCAGAAAAAGGATTTATGAAGACTGAACTATTTGTGCACTATTCTTTCAATTTCCTCAATAGGATTTGCTCGCTACAAACACTCTTCATTATCCTTTTTACCTTTTTTTAATAATATCTTCATGCATGCTGCTCATGACCTTGGGAACTTCTGAAATTTCCACTACCTGACTTTCATCATCAACAGAATTTATATCGCTAAATAAAATGAAAGAATCAAGATCAATATGGACAACATGTATAGGATGATTGACTGGCTTCTCCTTACTGCTGATCATAAATTTGATCTTCTTTTCCCTATAATGTTTTTGGAGCTAACCAAAAACAGGGATAGTGGCATATGAAAAGTCAAGCTGCAGAGTGACCTTTAGTTTTGCTCCCCAAGACCATGAAAGAAACATGCCAAACCTAGGAGGAATATCAACAACTATTACATCCATGAGCACATTCTTGGCTGGGATTTGGTCCAAGTATACTACCAAGTCTTTAATGGGGCCAAGGCATTTCACTCTCCTGAAATCAAAGGAATAAAGATCATGGTAGGGTCGGATGATACTCAGTCCTAGTTTATCCACGATGGCTTTAGGCATAAGATTATGTAAGGCACCAGAATCTAGCATGGCATTATGAAGGATAAGATCATGAAGTTTAAGACTCAGGTAAAAAGGAGGGATTTCACTATCTTCAGAAGTTCCTTCTAAGGCTGGACCAAAAAGGATTACTGGCTCATCATCAGCTACATTAAATGTATCAGACATTTGGTCAACCTTAAGCATATTTTCAATCTAAAATTTATATTTGTCATTCCTCAAAAATTCAATGAGGGGAATAGCAAACTTCAATTTAGAAATTTCATTTTCCAAACTAAAAAGATTAGATTTCTTTTCTACCTCTTTTGCAGCGATGTCCTTCTTTTCTATTTTCCCTTTAGCTTGTGACTCCTTCTTGTGGCTTTCAGTTTACAACTCTTTGTCCTTCCCCACATTGCTATTATATGCTTCATTTGTTTTGTCTTGGTTCAATATGACAATGTCCTTTTCTTTATTCTATCCTACAGGAACAATTTCCTTGCTTCGTGTGTCTTTTTGTACATTTTGTCTTTTCTAAGTTAGAGTAACAAGTACATTTCTATTCCTCAAATTGTAATTCTTTTGAAGATGACTAAGGGCGTTCTAATATCCTCTTTGGTACTCTTCAGTTTGAACAACCCACAGATCATCACTTACAAGAAAAAATTGTCGATCACATGGTATGAGAGAATCTTCGGAAAACTGATCTTCTTCGGTTAGGAAAGTAGGCAGTTCATCTTCTTGAAATACGTGGTTTGCTTCTAATATCTCTTCTTCATCTTCTTCATGGCCTTCAGTATAATTTTGCTGAAATGGAGCTCTTACTTGACCTTGAGGATGTTGCTTTTGCTGCTCTTTCTATCGATTTCTGAACTGTTGTTGTTGTTGTCCGTGAAAGTTAGGATTCCTCACTGAAGGTTCTACTTGTTGATCAGTTATGGATATTCTATCCATCATCCTCTCCATAGTTTTTATTATATTATCAAGCTTTACATCAGAAGATGATGCAGGTTCTTCTTTAAAGACAACTTTCTTCTCAGTCCTCTCTGGCTTTGATTTTGACTTCTTGATGAGAAAATTGGCTTCAACACTGACCGCATTCTGTTGCATCTCTTCAAGAGTAGTAGGATCTCTCTCTCTCGGTTGCTATCCTATGTCCGTATCAAAAGCATTAGGATAATGAAGAAGAGCTAGACCAAGAGGAGGGTTCATATCAGCAGGTGTGGAATTGTACACTGTGTTGAATCTCGATGTAAATTCTTGAATTGTTTCATTTGAGTTCATTTTCATTGAATTATACTCAGCCAATATCTACAATGGATTTTTCTTCTCTTGCCAATGAGATAACAATAATTCAATCAATATTTGAGAACTGTTAACAGAATTAGCATTGATACTTCGAAACCATTTCTTAACATCTCCTTAGAAACTTTGAGCTATAATCCTCATCTTGGCATTATCTTCATCAATTTATTCTAAATCAATGAAATCTATTAACTTGTCAACATGCTGTTGAGCTATAATTTATGCACTTCCATCAAACAAAGGGATTCTTTGACCATAATTCTGAGGCAAAGCAGCAAGTTGAGTAGGTAGTAAGAGAGGCATAAATCGTGCCATGACTACTGGATATAGTGGAGGTACTACAATGGGCTATGTAAGTAAGGATGATGATATTGATGGGGGTGGCGGAGCTACTACAATTGGTTGTACAGGAATAGATGGAATAAATGGAGGTGGTATGAAAGATGATAAAACTAAAGTCTTGGGAGATGTAACAGATGTGCTTGGAGGTGCAATAGAAGATAAAGTAATGGCTAGGTATTCAAGTTGATGTTGGACAAAAGCTTTTTTAGTAGTGATCTGGAGTTGGTCAGCAAGGCTTTGAAGCTTGTCAAAATTCAACCATAGTTCACGATGAGTTTCAGTAGACAAAGATTTTGAAGAAATAGAGTGAGTTTCAACCTTAAAAGGCTCTAATGTCACTTTAGAAATGTAGGACTTAGACTCCAACCTGGAAAGAGATAATTCTGTCTGCTCATCAAAAGGAATTTGCTCAAAGGCAAAAATATTTTTAGGAAGATAGGTTGTTCTTTTAATTTTTCAAGCTGCACTTTTAGCGATGGGTAATCTAAGTTTTCTTAGTAGTATTTATGGATTTTCAAAAATGAAGGTTGGATTTGGGTCAGGGTTTGACCTGGTATGCCTTTTAGAAGCCAGAATGTATACACCCTAAACTAATGAAATTTATGAATTCAGCCTATCTTTGAATACTCGAAGCTGTGAACTACAGAACCAGTTCTTTGAAAGCTCTTAGATATTTCCCAAGAATGATTTAACTATTGTTCCCTAGAAACGACGCCAAAAAATGTTAGTCCTTACAATCTACTAGACTAAAAAGGATATCGAGAAGGGTAACCTCAAACCACTTCAACTCAGTAGCTAGCCATACTAAGCTTGAGAGGGATCTCTCTAAGTCTCCTATCAGTGATATGACTTTAAAGAAAATGAATTTTAGGCTAGATATGTGTATTTGTTTGTTTGTTTATGAAAATTTGGGTTTTAGGTTTGTTGAACTTAGGGTTTGGAGCAACAAATAGGTCAAGGTTGTAAGAATGCAGGAGAAAATATGAGAAGGAGCTAGATATCAGGAGCGATGGTGTGCTTAGAAAATTTCCAATGTAGAATAGAGGATAAATTGTAGAAGAAACTAATGATCATAAGTAAACATGATTTCATTAGCTTAGGAAGACATAAACATAACTATCAAAACTAGATAACAGAGCTTGAAAAATAAGAAATCTGTATATTTTACTGTAACGCATCCATAGAAAGAAGAGATATCATGTAAATAAATATGTTTAAACCATTAGAAAACAAATATAAATAAGAACAAGCACCATGAACTCACTGGGCTAGAGTTCCTTGAAAATAGTTGCAACCTGTCTCTGTTTTAGCTGAAAACTTTATTACATGCAAGCCTCCTTCAAAAAAATTTCAACTCTTTTCTCTTGAAGAGAAATGATATATATAGACTCTCATATACCACTTTCCCACCTTCAGGAGTCGAATTCCTTGGTGAAGGAACTCACTCCAAGATTTTCTCAACCAACAGGTGAGAGTGAAAAGGTGAAACTAAAACACTTCACGAAAAGTTTGTTTAGGAGACTGCTTCCTGTATGAGGCCTAATAAACATAAAAAACAACCTATGATGTACATTTATTCATGCCTACATAAACATAAAAAACAACCTATGATGTAGTGCCAACTTTGAGTTGATTTGGAGGTGCCTTCCAGGGGTCAAAATGCAAAACTGAGAGAACAGTGAACTAGCCCTTCAAGTCTAGTCTCTATAACAGTTTGAATTTTTGAATTTGGACCATGGGAAGGCCTTCCAAAATCCATTCTTCCTAGGTCACTTCCTGTGCGCAGTGCATGTCAAAAAAGGGTCCAGGATGCTAGTTTTTTGCCACTTTTTTACATTTTTCTCCAAAACTAAGCCACCTTTGCAAAATATGAAGGAATGGGTTTTTAGAGGATGGAAATAGCTTTCCAAAAATGTAAACCTTTACTGAAATAGATGCCTGAGGAAAAAATTCAACACCAAGGCGCTGTATTTCTAGAGCTGCTAATTTTTCTAAATTTAGCTCAAAAATTCTCAAAAAACAAAAAATGCTCAGAATTTGCTCAAAATTGGCTGGAAGCTGTAAAAATATGTTTGTTAAACCTTCATATATGCTTCTACAAGCATCTCCAAATTTCCCTCATCTTTTGGTCTTTTTTCGCTTCCTTTAGCTTATTTTTAAGTTGCTTTACCTTAATAATGGTGATCATGTTTTGAGCCTGATAGTGGTGTGCCATATGTCTAAAAAACTCATTATCTATGCTTACCTTCTCAAGGAGCTTCTCAAAGTGTTCATTCACCTTGTTGAGCCAATACTCCTTGTCTTGATTGACTTCAAGAGCAATTCTATCTTCTAGGTCCATGTCTTGATTCAATAGGATGTGTTTCTCCTCTTCATGCGAAGATTTCTTCAGGCCCTTTATTCTTAGCCTTTTCCTCTTTCCTTTCCCTTTTGATCCTTCGGGCTCGCTTGATTCTATGATTTATTTGCCTTTACCAACCTATTGCAATAACTTGGCTTGTTCTTTTTCCATGATCAATTCCTTTTCTTCAAGCTGACTATTCTCCTATTCAAGGAATGAAATGACATATTTTTCTCTTTCCATATTGATTGTAAGCTCCTTGATTTGATAGTGTTTATCTCTGATTTTCTATTGCATGCTTGAGGTCTTATCGTCTACCTCTAAATAAACTAGCACAAACTCATGCTCAACTGTGTCTTTATCTTTTGCTACTAGTCCCTGCTTTGTCGATGAAGAAGGCTTGGCCCCTTTCTCTCCATGAGAAGAAAACACAAGCCTATGTCCTCTCTTTTACACTTTAGTCACCTTAGGATTAGGCACTTGAGTTTTCTCAATTGATCTCTTAGAGGACCCACTTCCATTTTTTGTTTTGGTGTGCTAGAGGTTTGAGCTGCTACATTGGCCTCATGCCATTTCAAGGCGGTTTCCAAAAAGGTTTCCCAAGTCATGCCTTTCTCTGCAAGACGGTGAAGGACTATAGTCTTAATTAGACTATGATGAAAAAGGCTTGGGTAGTTCTCCTTGTTCTTAATTTGTGTTTTCTGTGACATTTTGGAAATGCTCTTGAATAGGTAGTTACACATGTTGAGTGGCTTCTGAGAGATGAAGTGCATTAGGACGCTGAAATGATAAGAATACAACCTGGAGAATCCCACTTCACATGTAAATAACTTCATGATAATCTTCATCAAAGGGGCATATTTCTCCACTAAGCATCTGAAAGGCATAGTGTGATCATGTTTTTCCCTGTATGGTGTTTTTAAGAAAGGCTTGTAATATTCAAGATCTAGGCTCATTCCCTTGAACCAATATTCACCATTGTTCGGTAGCCTTATTGCAAGTGAGATGGAGGCCACTGAAAAAATGAACTCAACACCAGCGATGACAGCACTTTCACCCTTCAACTGAGTTGCCACCCAATCTGTTAATTGTTCCTGAAAACCCACCTCACTCACCCTTTTGCAAAACTCCAAGCAATGTACATCTTCGAAGCACTGTTTGATGAAAGGATAGGAGTTGATTTCATTACAATTTGATGGCTCATATCTGAGGATCTTCCATCGTTTATGATGTCTTTTCCTCTCTGGTGAAGATTTTGCCTCCATGATGACAAAAAACCCTAGCAACATGTAGTGAAAAGAAGTGTGAGGTATGAATTGAAATGAAGTGATGTGAAGGTGGATTTTGACAAAATGATAGAGGAGGTTTGAAAGAAATGGATATGAACTTTGGAAGCTGATGAAAATGAGTGAAGAAACAGTGGAAGATTGATCTACTTGCAAGGAGGAAAAATAGGGTTTGTAATGAAAAATGCCCAAAAACCTCTAGGAATGAGCTAGCGTTTTACTTTTTGAGCGGTAAAACTTTGTATTGAGGTGGATTGAATGGTTAAAATGGTTTATTGAAGATGTATGCAGGTGTAGGGAAACATTTTACATGTTTAGAAACCAAAAGTAAAAATGGCCACTATCACCCTATCATTTCCCATGAAAAATTTCACTACAAACCCTAATTTGAAGAATCATTGGCATGAGATGATTTTGAAAAGAAATGAGGGAGAATGGTGGTTTAATTACTTGTTTCCTGGCTTATAATCAATGAGATTAAGTTTGCAAGCCAAAAAATGGAGTTTGGGAGAGATTTGGGCATTTTATGGACATTATGTCCCGTGCACAGTGTTTTGTTCTTGTGTGCAGCACCTGTGCACAATGCAGTTTCTTTGTGTGCAACGCCGACCCTCTATGCATAGCACCTTGTCCCTGTGCGCAACACCTCAAGGTTTTCTTCAAATTTTCCTAAGAAATCGACTTTTTCTCTCTTTTGTATGGGAGAGCTCGATTCTCAAGAGTGAATAGCGGGCAAATGAACCATGTTTGGGGAATTTTGAGTTTATATAGGAAAAAAAAATTCTCTTTTTGAAAAATAAATGGGACCCACAAACCTTTAAAAACTGATTTTTGAATTTTGAAAACGGAATTACCTTTACAGCTGAAACCTAAGCTACCTTTCCACTTTCCTGAGTGCTGGAACTTCTTTTTCTGGAACGTTTTGACCATGAGAACATGATGAATGTGTGATAACTCACAAATCAATACACAGATCTTCTTATCATGCTCTATTCACTCTTGGATTTATTCATGAAAATGATGGACCTTGGAAACCCTAGAAACCTAATGGATGGCCTGAAACTAAATGGGATGATGTTGATGACTGACATATTTTTATTATGACACCTCCATAAAAATGTGATAGTTGACCAGCATGAGTGAATTTCCAAAAGACTGGCCTCATTTCTAGACTGACCAAGTAGTGACCAAATTTTGCTATGAAAAACCTAGTGACATAAAAAAATTGATTTTGATAGTCTTGACAAGCATACTAAAAGAACATTTGATCTAGGTTCCAAGCTAACAAAACTGACACTAACAGTTACATTTGCTCGATTATTGGGATTCATTATGTCTAATGAAGGAATTCATGTAGACCCCTTCAGAGTTGAGGCAATACTTCAATTGCCTTCCCCGTGAGTATCCGTCAACTTCAAAGTCTCCAAGGAAAAGCCAATTTTTTAAGGAGATTTATCACAAATTATGTTGAGATAACAAAAGGATTTATGTATGAGAAGGTGCTAAATATTTAACTCAAAATTAAAAGTTCTTAGATTGGCTCAAAAATGGTATGGTTGTGTCCGTCTCGTCAAGGCGATTGCAACACAATTCGTTTCACCGAAAATGGAGTCAGGATAAAGGAGAAAAGGCCTGTTGTTCATTTTCCTAAACAGCGAAAAAAAATTGCAGAATGGGATAGAATGATGACGTGGTAGTCCAGTCAACAAGGAGAATCTTGTTCAGCTTTATCCTAATGGGATTGTGACAAGTTTCACCTCCAAATTGGCCAGTGTGGTTGTGTGAAAGGAGAGTTGCCTAATTTGCCTCTAAAGTGGAATTTGATTTTTTTATTTAATTAAATATTATCTATAGATATATATATATATATATGTATATATATATATATATATATATATATATATATATATATATATATATATATATATATATATATATATATATATATAATTAAATTCCAACGTATTTCCAAATGCGCATTATGCGAAGAACTATACAAAGGTTCGAAATATATTTAAATGCAAAATTATATGAGGAGCAGAGGGAGGGGGAATGGAACACGCAACCTCCCTCGCCCCACTCAAGGGTTGCACACAGTCATTTATACATAAATTTTTTTCGATGATGAGGGGTGGGAGCTAGCCCTGTGGGCCAACCCCCACCCCATATGACCACGCGTTAGAACCACGGGCTAAGGCCAGCGCTAAGCGCACCCATAATCTTTCTTAACAGTTAATTAATCACGTTTAAGCCTAATTAAACCATTTATTAAGTTGGCGGAATTTATGGTGGAGCCACAAATCCGGAACTGCCACCAAACTTGGCGGACTTAACTGTAGTCTCTCTAGATTTAGCAAAGGTTTTCTAGGAAAAATTGTTTGAGCCATAACTTACTCAATTTTCGACCAAATTGAGATGAGAAAGAAGTGTTCTAAGCTAATTTGTACCTTTTGAACACATTGGTGCAGGTATCAGGAGCCATAGAGCTTTGTAAACAACATTTTTTCCACATTGAGATAATACAGAGGCTCAAGCCATGAAATATGGACCAAGGAGATGTAGCTCAAGAGGGTTGAAATCCTTCATCAAAACACTATTTTAATGTGTCCTTTTGATAGTTTGTTGTACTATACATGTTTTTTTTTCATTTTTAGTTTTTGAAGTTATTTTTCTCATGATTGTCTTGTTTAACTTAATGAAATTTACCTATTTGTAAGCACCAACAACCAAGGAAACCTCAACACAAAAAGAAAGAAGAAAGCACATGTTTATAAATCTGTATTTGTTATTAGCATGTCAAAACTAATCATACAAATACAGATCAAGTTGGTATCGGAGCTCAAGGTTGAATTCCTTGATTCTTGAGTTTGTGCAATTAGGACTTTAATGGTTGCAAAATTGTGATGCTTAGAAGGTTAAAGTTGTAGAGAGGAGAAGGGAAGCTATTGGTTGCAACTCCTGAGGTAATGCCTAGAAGAAGGAGAGCCACTAGGCCACAATCTCCAACGCCCAAAGTTCCAATTCCAGCTGCACTTGAAACTCCTCAAGTTTTTCCTTCAATTGATATTGAAGAGGTACAATCAGTACAAATTTCTGAGCATGAATCCATAGCCATTATGTCTGTAGAAAGAGAGCCTGAAGGTCCCTCTTTAGAAGAGTAAAAATTCAAGAAAGCTTTCTATACTTTGACTGATATGGTTAAAGTCCTCTATGAAGAGAGGAACACTAGAATGGTTGGAGAGAGTTCTCAACCTCCACATGGAGAAGGAAGCATAGAGGACAAAAAATACGAGAAGAAGGATTCCAAAGGGAATGGTGGAAAAACACCTCCATCTCTACCATCCTCATCATCTTCCTCATCATCTTCACCATCTCAAACAGTATCTTCTTCCACTACCACCACAGAAATTTCCCATACTCATTCAAAAACCCCAAAAGGAAAAACTCCATTACTGAAATTGGACAAAAACTTTGAACTTCCCATGTACAATGGAGAAGTGAATGCAAAAAAGTCGGACAATTGGATTCGATGGTTGGAGGTATATTGAAGAATTCAAAACCTTCAAGAAGACAACATAAAGATCTAGTTTTCTTCACTGAGGCTAGAAGGAGCTGCACTAGTTTGGTGAGAAGAAAAGACTCAAGAGGAAATGAGAATCCATGGTAAGATATCCATCACTTGGTTTGTTTCTTTCTGCAATTAAAAGATAGTTTTATCCTTTAGCTTATATGCAAAAATCCATTATGAGTTAGCATAATTTTAGGAAGCTTAAAGGCCAAATAGTCCAATATTATACATAGGAGTTTAGGAAAAGAGCTTTGTTATTAGGAGCGAATTTGAATTCTCAAGATACACTGCTGAAATATATTAGGGGTTTACATTCCTATCTTAAACACGCTATTCTTATTTTCAATCCAACTAATTTACATGAAGTATGTGTGAAAGCCACACATCTTGAATCTAGAAGAAAGAACACTTAGTAAGGGCAAGGAGAAAGGGAAAGGAGGAAAATGGAAGGGAAAGAAAAATGCAAATGTGAAGAAAGAAGGGGATAAAATCACACATCAACATTGTTCCAAAGAGGGGCATGATGAAGCCCATTGTTGTAAGTTGCATCCAGAAATGAGACCAAAAAAGTTCAACAGTAAAGAGAAACAGAAAACCACTGTTATCACTCAAAAAGATTTAGGTTCTGAATCAGGTGATGAAAACAAAATCACTATCATGGGAATCAAAGGAAAACAAGATATTTCAAGCACATGTTCACAAAACTGTAACACTACCACTACTCGAGATGAAAAGAGATGAATTGAGTTATTTCATGTTAGGGTCATATCCAAACACACCAAGATTGACACACTCTTCGATAGTGGGTCACAAGTGAATCTAATCTCTGAATACTTAGTCAACAGATTGAATCTTGAAACTGTACCTCACCATGTTTCTGGGAAAACTAGTGTCTTGTTGAATGACTAGCCCTCTAGGTTTGGCATCTGCCCTAGAAACAACAGTTTAAAGCAATTCAACAATTTCTTCTATGTGTAACAGAAAAGAGAAAGATAATGGAACCAAGCTCGATCTTCTGCTTAATCCCTTGCTTGATCTCTCTCCCCCTTGACGGAGCTTGCAACTCCTCCTCGTACTTAACCCGCTTGGAGAGTACCTGCACAAGTATAGCAACAAAGAATCATCAAATCATCGTGATATATTACAACATAAACATTATAGAATCAGATATATAATGAACAAATGATAACATTCACAATTGCACAATCATATGGAAGAAAACTTGAAGAACTTTATTAATAGAAGGGAGAATTACAACCCAGTTTTTTGATCTAGGATCATCCTCCCAACTTCAATCCCTCTTCACCTCATGAAATAGCAAGATCACACCAACAATACAATGCTCTTCCCTCAATACAAACTATCAACACTTCCTTGCAATTCACAATATTCCATCCTCGAGATCTCTTAGATGAGGGATCCATTTGTAGATTTGTTCAAGGGTGTGAGTCCTCGATGGGGTTTGATTAGTGTCATTCCACTTGTTACAATTGGTTCCACTTGGAGATTTCTTGGATCTCTTACTCATTTCTAGGCGAATTCAGAGAGGCAAGTGTCATAGGAGAAGTTTCTAGAAGATTCCATGAGCAACCACCTAGCAAACTATCTCGGACATTTGTCTGTCCTCACCCATTGCACCCTATAGAAGACCTAATCTGTATGCATCACACCCTGGCAGTGTACCATTCAGTATGCATCGCAATTTGCCAATGGAGTAGTCAGTATGGTTCAATTTAGGCCATTTCTGGATGGTTTCTCAGGTGGAACTTTTGGGGAATGATGTAATCAAATGACTATGTTCTTTTAGGGCATGAAACAAATATTTTAGGGGTTGATTAGCCCTAGTTTATCGACATATAAGTTTTGGGGTTGATGTGCCCAAATATGTCTATAACAGTTGCCCCCTAAAGCATGAAGTCATAAATATTAATGTTGGGTGAAATGCTTTATCATGAGGATCTGAAGATTCGAACTGGAAGGTGACCTGCATAAGTTACAATACAATACATAATCATAATATAATTTTCATGATCTAGCTGAGGGAGGCATTCCCATGCTCAGCTTTATAAATTCATTTCATGTACATAGATCAAATAGTCGTCTGTAGATGCAAACTAGTGATTCTTCAGATGGAAAGTCATCATCCATGGTTCAGATGACCATCTGTGCAACACCTTTGTACATTTGATGTTGCTATATCCCTGAATATATCCCAGCCCAGATGGATGAAACTAGATCTAGGGTCTTCAAACTCGTTCAATTTTCACCCGATGTACAAGTCAATCCATGTGAAGAGATTTTCTGAAGTCGAACATGGAAAGACGTCGCCTGATTACCAGCCAGTAATGTGAGATGTTAACAGACGTGAGAGGAATCATCGATAATGATAATGACCCTCAAGGTACCACAGTACAATTCATGTGGTGTGAATATATGATCTGATGTCGAACACCACGCAAAATCTTTCGTTCGAAGGCCATTGATCTTAACCTATCGCCAAAAGTGAGAAACTTGCCATTGATGTATGCAAGCTTCAAAGCACTGAAAGGGGTGTTTCTAAGTCAACTTCTTGGATAATGAGTTAATGTCGACAAGAAGTGACTCATCGTAGGAGGGCCTTGATGTATCCCACATCTATGACATGAAATGAAGCAAATGATTTCTGGAGGTGAAAATGAACTGACGACACAAGGTTCAAGAATGGCGGTCATGAAAAGAATGAAGGTTGGAGGTATTGCAGTGGATGAGACATTAACTGGATGGTGGTTTCTCAACTGAATGACTTCTCTTGAACATGTCGATGACACTGAGATGAATTGGTAGTGTTAACCCCAAAAGATGGATGGTATGAAAGACCAATGGTGAGATGACCTGTGAACGGAATAACCCAACCCAACTTAATAATGGAGATGAAGAGAAATTTTCATGTTCAAGAGTGACTTGCTACCATAAATTCTTCAAGTTTCTTCCCTTTTTCCCTAGTCATTGCTAACCAGTACCTCTTTATTTTTGTCAATCTTTAGGAGGATAACATATGCTTGTTCTATAATTTTCCCTTCGGGAACCTGTCGTTATGTTTTAACGAGTCTAGCGACAGTGAAACTCGGTCTTGTCTAGAATGGACAAGTTTGTCGTTATTGTTTTAACGAGTTTAATGACAAGGATAACTCTGTCTTTTTCATGTTTAGAGAGTTTGAAAAGGGATGAAAAGAAAACTCCATAAGTTCTTTTTCGTAAGATAATCCCCTAAGTCCAAAAAAGGATTAAAATAATACAAAATGGATGACGTTTCCGATCACTTCAACGAGCTGAAAAAGACAAGCGCTCAACTTTTTCGTAAGATAATCCCTCGGGTCTGAAAAAGTATAAGATCATACAGGAAGGATGACATTTCCAATCACTTTAACGAGCTGGAAAGGCCAGCGCTTGACAATCTTTTCATATTTAACGAGTCTGAAAAGGGTTTAAAGGAGACTCGATTTTGAGGAACGAGTGGTGTCTAGGGTAGCAACTGGTTCTGGTGAATTTTGGAACTTCTCAAAACATGTTAATTTCTATGAAGAGGGTGGCTAATAAGACCACTCATCACAATTGTTCCTCAAAAAGGGTAAAACAACCAAGTGAAAGCGTATGATCGGCCAAAGGGATGGTGGTGATGGGATGCACACAACCAAGGTTCAAAAGGTTGATAGAATAGCAATCACAGAGGTTAATTTTTAAAGGTGGGTTCATTTTTTGACAAGCTTGAACCATGGGGGAACTATGCTTGGATTCAGTTTTATTTTTACACAAACTCGAAATGACAAAACTAAAAATTGAAAAATGAAAATTGAAAATGGGTTCATTTTTTGGCAAGCTTGAACCATGGGGGAACTATGCTTGACTTGGTTTGCATGCACCCAACATGATGAAAGGGAGAGTCTCTTGTAACCAGATGCAAATAATTGCGGTGAAGCAAGATGGTTATCCAACACCCATTTGGCTTCGTTCAGATAGACAAAGGTGAATGGTGTGATAGACCAATCACATAACCTATAGGGAAACTTATCTTTACAACTAGGTGCATGCCCCCCAAGCTTCATTAAACTCACCAGACTACTCATGGTTATCAAGTGGATGGAATGAAGGTTCTTTTACGACATCAAGTGAATGAATGGGCTTGGAACTTGGGACCTTGTTTCATTTTTTAATGAGCTTGACACAAGACAAGGAAATTTGCTCAGATTCCTTGTTTCATTTTTTAACGAGGTTCACACAAGACAACGAACTATCCTCGGAGACCCTTGGTTTCATTTTTTAACGTGGTTGACACAAGACAACGAACTATCCTCGAAGGACCTTGGTTTCATTTTTTAACGAGGTTTGCACAAGACAACGAACTATCCTCGGAGACCCTGTTCAGAACTCATAAGTGGTCATGAAGGAGAGATCTAGTTCCAATTCCCCCAGTACATAATGTACAACATCACTGAATTGATCATCAGTCGATGTAGGTATGGAACAGGTTGCAACATAATTAACCCATGGCGGGGATGATACCATTGGTACAAAAGGACCATTTAGGGAAGATGGTTGACTAGGAACCATATTTGGACTGGGAAATGAAAACTGGTCAATGGTGATAATTCTACCTTCATGCGAGAAACAAATCACTCGAAAGAGTGTTGAAACAATAGCTCCCTTGTGATAAACATAGTCACGGCCCAGAAGTAAATTGTAATCTAAAGGTCTTGGGACTACCATCACATTCAGATAAACGATTTTTCCTCCCAAAGTGATAGGTAACTAAGGAAGGATCCCTAATGGTAAATTGGTTCCTCTGTTAAAGCCCAACAGATTCTATGTAACAGGTACAAGTGGTGGTGAACCGAGCACTTGCCAAGCAGTTGAGGAAAGGATACTCACTGATGCACCTTCATCTATGATAGTGCTAGACATGATCATTTTACAAACTTTTACTATGATCCAGAAAGGTACATAAGAAGGAAGGCGGGATCTTGCCAGTCGATTCCAATAAAAGGAAGTGACTAGATTACTTAGAGGGGGTATCGAAGAAATGGGCGAATTAACCCCTTGAGTTACGAGAACTGGGAGGTTTTCCTCCTGTCTAGATGGAACAAGTGGATTGTCCCCAAGTTCGTGAGAATCCGAAGTAACATAAAGAACTTAAATACTATCATTTCCACTCCCTTCAGGAAAGGTACGATTATTTGAAGGTGAAACTGGGTCAACTGTTACCTCGACCTGTTGACTTTGGTCAGGTATAGACTCATAAGATTCACTTTCAGAGAGAGTGGTTTCGACTGACGGTTGATTTAAGTCAGTCGGTTTTTCAACTAGAGAAGGACTCAGGGAGAGTTTCTTGTAACCAGATGGAAGTCGTTACGGTGAAGTAGGATGGTTATCCAACACTCTTTTGGATTCATCCAAATAGGGACAAAGGTGAAAGGGGTGTACACCTTCACATTACCTACATGGAATCTTGACTTTTCTTTTTTGTCCATGAACCTTCCTATCACTAGTTGATGGTGTGTTACCAACATGATCTCCAGAGGTTGATGACACAGGATGGTGTGAACAGGAAGAACATTCTTTCAAGATCTGAGGAAAGTAAGGAAAATTTCGATGAAAATTGTCTCCCACACAAATTATGCATGGATATTTGACTTTGTGAGGCTTAACGAATGGATTTTCATCAAATGTTGCATTTAGAGCAATGGTTGCATGGTTGCCTCCTTGTTGAATTCGCTTCTTCTTCTTATTTTTAGCCACCTAGTTTCTAGTACCAATACTTTCACCAAGCGAAGAGGAAGAAGGGGAGGAAGGAAAAAATGAGGAAGAAGGCAAAGGGTCAAATTTAGGATCAACTGGAGGTTGATTTTGTCTAGTTGGAGGTGTACTCGATTTCAGATATGTCTCGACAATTTGAACAACAGAGGTTGAAAATAGCCATAATGGCAGGCCAATGGTAAATCCTGGAAGGGATAATGTAGCCATATAAGGAGCACCAATATTTCCAAAAGAAGGAAAAGGACTAGGATTCCCATCAAAAGGGATTCATTGATCAGTGGACTTTGAATTTGTCGCGATATTTCTCAACCTAAGATCAACTAAGGAACAGGGATGTTATTCCGAATTCAATTAATTTTAATGATGCTTTGACACAGATTTGGTTTTTCATTTTGTAAGATTCAAGAAAAATCTAAAGATGACTCTAATATCCTTCGATTTTTAATGAGCCTAAAAGGAAAAGTGCTTAGATGGACCTTTTCTTTTAAAGAGTTGAAAAGGAACAAAAGTGACTACTATGGAAAATCTAGATAGAGGGATTACCAAACCAATCACAAAATTGCAATATACACCTTGGTTATACATTAAAAAGAAATTACCAAGGGCTTATGTACGTCAGTCAATCTTCCCAAATGTTGTGTTCAATGCATTGCGATCAATAAGGCAGCAGACTCGACTTCCTATAGATAAAGGATTTAAGCCTATTGTGGTCTCCCAATATATACACGATGGTACGGGGAGCACAAGTTTGTGCTAGCACTTGTCCTATCAAGGATGAGGAATCACCCAACCTTCAATGAAAATGATAGCCATTAGTTTTAATGACACTGGAACACGTCTCTAGCCTAGACCTCTAGATATGTTGTGTTAAGTTCCAATGCGTTGTGAGGTTCATTGAAATTTATTTTAAAGTTGATCTTGCTTAGAGTTTTCCTTTCAATGGTTCACCGCATGATGATGATTTGAAATTCCTAATATACAATCTACAATGATAAACAATCTTTGTTTATTTTGAGCAATGAAAATGCTAGCTATTAGGGAAAAAAGATTACAATTCTTTCAAACAAAGAAGAAAGAGCACACACTAGTGCATTTTCCTAAATCATTTTTTCGCACACAAACTAAAAAAAATGCTAAATGCAAGTGCTTGTATTTGTTTTCATTCTCCTTAATGTGAAAAATTCCAAAAAGGAAAACTAAATGCAGCAAAGATCTGAAATATTTTACTCAAAGCGACATTTTCGACAATTTCTTCTTCAAAAGAGCGAGGAAGACTTCACGACACTTTTCAATTTTGAATAAAAATGCTTTCAATACTTCAAATAAAAACAAATCAAACCAAATACATGAAGAAAATTTCAGTCGACCATCAAAGGAAGGAAGAATTCACGACACTTCTCTTTTCGACACAAAACAACAACTACGACACTTTTTGTACCAAAGTGACAGATCGATTTAAACAAATTTTCGACAAGGGATTGTAAATGATGAACAAATACACAAAAAAAATCTACTAATCCTAATATAATGGAGGTTGATCTATGTGATGCAAGTAGGCTTCAGTAAGGAGGTATTGTTCATAAGCAGCAAAACAACTAAACAAAACTGAAAACAAGGTCAAAAACCCCCAATTTCTAGAATGGAAAAAGGGTTTAGTCAGTCCTCACACCTGGGCTTCACAAAAATAGGGATGCATCGCACTTAGTACACTCAGGAGGTGTGATGCATACTCGGTTATAGTGGAAGACAATGGGATGGTCTAGGGAGCACAACTGAAGTGGGTTTTGGCTCAGATGTATAGCTGTTTTCAATGAGTTAAGTTGAGCTTTGATGGACTGTAAAGAGTAAAGTATAGAAGAATTTCTTGAGAGGTTACAGGGCTACCAAAAGGGCATCTAGATGTGCTTGTAATTCAAATGTTTAATTCATAGACTAAATCAAATATTAACTAAAGAAGCATTCATCTACTATGCAATTGCAAAAAAAGAGTAGTTCGAAGGCTACCTGCTTGACTTCAGGCTTTTTCTATAGTTTATAAAACAAACAATAATAGCAAACAAACATCTATTTGTTCCCAAGTGGAGTCGCCAATTTGTTTTTGGGAAAACTAGTGTCTTGTTGAACAACTAGCCCTCTAGGTTTGGCAACTACCCTTGAAACAACAGTTTAAAGAAATTCAATGATTTCTTCTATGTGTAACAGATAAGAGTAAGATAATGGAACCAGCATGGATCTTCCGCTTAATTCCTTGCTTGATCTCTCTCCCTGTTGATAGAGCTTGCAACTCCTCCCCATACTTAACCCGCTTGGAGAGTACCTACACAAGTACAACAACAAAGAACCATCAAAGCATCGTGATCTATTACAACATAAACATTACAGAATTAGATATATAATGAACAAATGATAACATTCACAATTGCACAATCATATGGAAGAAAACTTGAATAATTTTTTCAATAGAAGGGAGAATTACAACCCAGTTGTCTGATCCAGCATCATCCTCCCAGCTTCAATCCCTCTTCACCTCATGAAATAGCAAGATCACACCAACAATACAATACTCTTCCCTCAATTACCAACTATCAACACTTCCTTTCAATTCACAATATTCCAGCCTCTAGATCTCTTAGATGAGGGATCCATTTATAGAAGTGTGCAAGGGTGTGAGTCATCCATGAGGTTTGATTAGTGTCATTCCACTTGTCACAATTGGTTCCACTTGGAGATTTCTTGGATCTTACTCATCTCTGGGTGAATTCAGGGAGGCAAGTGTCATAGGGGAAGTTTCTAGAAGATTCCATGAGAAACCACCTAGCAAACCGTCTCGAACATTTGTCCAGCCTCACCCATCGCACCCTATAAAAGGCCTAATTAGTATTCATTACACCCTGGCAGTGTTCCATTCAGTATGCATCGCACTTTTCTAGTGGAGCAGTCAGTATGGTTCAGTTTAGGCCATTTCTGGATGGCTTCTCTGTTGGGTGTGGAGCCTGATTATCTTCTATAGTACCATAATTTTGGACCCCAGTTCAAAATGGGGTGGCAACGCCGCCCGTAAAATGATCGCTGCCGTGGGGGGTCCGGGGGGGGCGGCAGCGACTTTATGGAGCCCCCCCCCTGGCGGGGGGTTTCGGGGGCAGCACCCCCGAAGCTAAAAACAGCTGTAAAATTGCCTTGTAAAAGTATAGTAATTTCTAGTCAATCTGGGCCGTTCATTAGGCGGATGATCTGACGGTAGAACTTATGTTTAGTTTAGGGTTTTTTGCCCTAGAAGGCAACCCCTCTCTTTATATGAGGGCATTGTATTTGAGGCTGTGATATATGTGTATTCGGTGAGCGAGAAACATAGAGGTGAGACTGTGAGAGAAAACAAAGGATATTACAGCAGTTTTGCTGTAGGTTGTATCTCTTCATTTTGCTGGATAATAGAAAGGAAGGACTGGCTGTTCGGGGTGGACGTAGCCCAAACTGGGTGAACCACGTATATCTGTGTCTCTCTTGTTTTGTGCGTTTTCTGTGTTTATATTTCTGCAATATTTTATGTGTTCCATTGCTCCGTAATATATAATTTTCTAACAAATGGTATCAGAGCCGAAGGTCTATTTGGCTGATAAACTCGCAGGAAAGAAGGGTTCCTGGTTCGAGTGGGAGCAATGGCGGAAGATGGTAAGTTTAGGGTTGAGAAATTTAACGGCCAAAACTTCTCGCTGTGGAAGATGCAGATGGAAGATTATCTGTATCAGAAAGATCTATACCTACCATTGGGCGGAAAAACAAAGATGCCGACGGGTATGAAAGACGAAGAATGGAACCTTCTCGATAGAAAGGCACTCGGAACAATACGGTTGTGTCTTGCTGCGTCAGTCGCCTTCAACATTTCGAAGGAAACCACGACAGAGGGTTTGATGCAGACGTTGTCGAAACTATATGAAAAACCCTCGGCCTCAAACAAGGTATTTCTTATGAAACGGTTATTTAATATGAATATGTCGGAAGGTGGATCTGTTGCAAACCATTTAAATGATTTTAATACAGTTACAAGCCAGTTAAGTTCTGTAGGGGTAAACTTTGATGATGAAGTTAGAGCTCTGTTATTCTTGTGCTCATTACCAGAAAGTTGGAATGGTTTGGTAATGGCCATTAGTAACTCTGTTTCTGGATCTAGTACTTTAAAGTTTGATGATGTTGTCGGTGCTATCCTTAGCGAGGAAATGCGACGGAAAAGCTCCGGTGAGACATCGGAAAATGCTTTGAGTGCAGAGTCTAGAGGAAGAAAAATGGAAAGAGGAAAGAGCACAGGATATCGTAGTAAATCAAGGAAAGGCAGATCCAAGTCCAGATCGGGGATAGTATGCTGGAAATGTGGAAAGAAAGGACACCTAAAGAAAGACTGTAGATCTCGAAAGGGAAAAGAAGGAGATGCACAGCAAGAAAACAATCATGAAGCAAATGTGACAGGTGAGGTGTTACAAGATGCTTTGATTCTTTCTTTCGAAAATATTACTGATTCCTGGGTGGTAGATTCAGGGGCCTCATTCCATGCCACACCTGAAAAGAAATAATTTTATGACTATGTTCAAGGAGATTTTGGACAAGTTCGTCTGGGTGATGACAAACCCTGTAAAATTGTTGGAATGGGTAAGGTTCTTGTAAAACAGCAGAATGGAAACCAATGGCTACTAAAGGAGGTAAGGCATGTTCCAGATCTAAAGAAAAATCTGATTTCAACAGGGCAGTTAGGCAGTGAAGGTTGTGTGACAACTTTCACAGATAAAGCTTGGAAGGTCACAAAAGGAGCCCTGGTAATAGCAAAAGGTGAAAAGGTTGGTACATTGTATTTATGCAATGGTATTTCTAACTCTGTTAATGCTTTGACTTCCAAAGGAGCAGATGCAGCATTATGGCATCATAGGCTCGGACACATGAGTGAAAAAGGGATGAAGATTCTTCACTCAAGGAATTTGTTGCCAGGTTTGAAGAATGTTGATTTGGACTTCTGTGAGAACTACATTTATGGAAAACAGAAGAGAGTCATATTTCTCAGAGTTGGGAAAGAAAAGAAGAACGAAAAATTAGAGCTTGTGCATACAGACGTATGGGGACCTGCTCAGGTATCATCTCTTGGTGGCTCTCGTTATTATGTTACTTTTATTGATGATGCAACTAGAAAAACTTGGATTTATTGTATTAAGAATAAATCTGATGTATTTGATACTTTCAAGAAATGGAAAGCTTTGGTTGAGATTGAGACAGGAAAGAAATTGAAGTGTCTTAGATCAGACAATGGAGGTGAATATTGCAGCAAAGAGTTTGATAGGTACTGTTCAAAGCATGGAATTCGCAGAGAGAAGACAGTTCCAAGAACACCACAAGAAAATGGTGTGTCAGAAAGGATGAACAGAACAATCATGGAGCGTGCAAGGTGCATGAGATTGCATGCAGGATTGCCTTTACAGTTTTGGGCAGATGCTGTAGATACTGCTGTTTATCTAATAAACAGAGGGCCTTCAAGTTCCTTGGATGGTGGTGTTCCAGAGGAAGCATGGACAGGTAAAAAGGTAAACTACTCTATTTTAAAGCCTTTTGGTTGTGAGGCCTTTGTCCATATTGATAAAGAAAATAGAACAAAGCTTGAGGCAAAGTCAAAGAAATGTACCTTTATTGGATATGGTGTTAATGATTTTGGTTATCGCTTATATGATTACGAAAATCACAAAATCATTAGGAGAAGATATGTAATATTCAATGAAAAGGTCTTGTATAAGAATCAGTTGCAGGAAAAGAAACAGGAAAAGGAAAACAAGGAATACGCAGTCCTTGATGAAATCACTAAAAAAGTAAAGGTGCCTGAAAATAATAATAATCAACAACCACAACAACAGCAACCACCACAACAGCAACAGGCACCCCAAACACCTGAAAGTGGTGTTAGAAGATCTACCAGGATAGGTAGACCTCCTGAACGATACTCCCCTTCATTATATTATTTATTGTTGACTGATTCCGGTGAATCTGAATGTTATGAAGAAGCAATGCAGGTTGAAAACAAGAAGAAGTGGGAGGTAGCCATGGAAGAAGAGATGGACTCCTTAATGCATAACCAGACTTGGGATTTAGTCAGGTTTCCTGTAGGAAAAACTACATTAAAGAATAAATGGGTTTACAGGCTGAAGGAAGAAGATGGAGGAAAGCAAAGGTACAAAGCTAGACTTGTGGTGAAGGGGTTTGCACAGAAGAAAGGTATTGATTTTGATGAAATATTTTCTCCTGTTGTTAAAATGACTTCAATCAGAACTATTTTAAGTCTTGTAGCAGCTGAAGATTTGCATCTTGAGCAGTTAGATGTAAAGACAGCCTTGCTCCATCGGGATTTGGAGGAAGAGATATATATGCAGCAGCCACAAGGATATGAGGTGAAAGGGAAGGAGAAACTTGTGTGCAGGTTGAAGAAGAGCTTGTATGGTTTAAAACAGGCTCCAAGGCAGTGGTATCTAAAATTTGACAAGTTTATGTCTGAACAAGGTTATACTAGATGTCACTCTGATCATTGTGTTTATCTGAAAAAGCAAAATGATGGCAGCTATATTATATTGTTATTGTATGTAGATGACATGCTTGTTGCAGGATCTAACATGCAGGAAATAAATGTGCTCAAAAGAAAATTGGCAAATTCATTTGCAATGAAGGATTTGGGTGCTGCAAAACAAATCCTTGGTATGAGAATAACTAGAGACAGGAAAAATAGAAAATTAACATTGTCTCAGAATGAGTACATACAAAAGGTGTTGAAAAGATTTAACATGCAAAATGAAAAACCAGTTAGTACACCTTTTGCTAGCCATTTCAAACTTAGCAAAGAAATGTGCCCAAAGACCCAAGAAGACATGGATTATATGTCTAAAGTTCCATATGCATCAGCAGTTGGAAGTTTAATGTATGCAATGGTCTGCACAAGGCCTGATATTGCACATGCAGTGGGAGTTGTAAGCAGTTACATGAACAATCCAGGAAAGGAACATTGGATGGCAGTGAAATGGACTCTCAGATATTTGAGAGGTACCACAAATCAGGCATTATGCTTTGGTGGTTCAAACATATCCCTACAAGGATATGTTGATGCAAATATGGCAGGTGACAGAGATAATAGGAGGAGCACTACAGGATATGTATTTACTGTCGGAGGAACAGCTGTCAGTTGGGTTTCAAAAATCCAAAGTGTTGTTGCACTCTCAACAACAGAAGCAGAGTATGTTGCTGCTACAGAGGCTAGTAAAGAAATGATTTGGTTACAAAGATTTATGGGTGAATTGGGTAAGGAGCATGATATGGGCACGTTATACAGTGATAGTCAAAGTGCCATTCATCTTGCAAAGAACTCAGCATTTCATTCCAGGACAAAACACATACAGCTCAATTACCATTTCATGCGATCAGTGTTGGAAGATGGAGAGTTGAAGCTGGAAAAGATACACACTAGCCAGAATCCTGCAGATATGCTAACAAAAGTTGTAACCAGGGAGAAACTGAGAATATGCTCAGTTTCAGTTGGTCTTCAAGGATGACGATGAAGATGAGAAACAGCCAGGTCCAAAGAGGAGTCATTGTCCAGCAAATGGAGCAGCGGTGGAGTTGCTACAATCAGTCTCCAAGTGGGATATTGTTGGGTGTGGAGCCTGATTATCTTCTATAGTACTGTAATTTTGGACCCCAGTTCAAAATGGGGCGGCAACGCCGCCCGTAAAATGATCGCTACCGTGGGGGGTCCAGGGGGGGGCGGCAGCACCCCCGAAGCTAAAAACAGCTGTAAAATTGCCTTGTAAAAGTATAGTAATTTCTAGTCAATCTGGGCCGTTCATTAGGCGGATGATCTGACGGTAGAATTTATGTTTAGTTTAGGGTTTTTTGCCCTAGAAGGCAACCCCTCTCTTTATATGAGGGCATTGTATTTGAGGTTGTGATATATGTGTATTCGGTGAGCGAGAAACATAGAGGTGAGACTGTGAGAGAAAACAGAGGATATTACAGCGGTTTTGCTGTAGGTTGTATCTCTTCATTTTGCTGGATAATAGAAAGGAAGGACTGGCTGTTCGGGGTGGACGTAGCCCAAACTGGGTGAACCACGTATATCTGTGTCTCTCTTGTTTTGTGCGTTTTCTGTGTTTATATTTCTGCAATATTTTATGTGTTCCATTGCTCCGTAATATATAATTTTCTAACATTCTCAGGTGGAACTTTTGGGGAATGATGTAATCAGATGACTATGTTCTTTTAGGGTATGAAACAACTCTTTTAGGGGTTGATGAGCCCTAGTTTATCAACATATAAGTTTGGGGTTGATGTGCCCAAATATTTCTATAACACACCATAAACCATATCCTTTGGGATGGATAACAAGAGACACAAGTTTACAGGTTACAAGAAAATGTTTGTTTAAGTTTGCAATCACTGCAAATTTTGTTGACGAAGTAGAGTTAGATGTGGTAACACTTGATATTTTAGGTGTGGTGTTGGGTAGTCCATATTTGTATGATCGGAAAGAAGTATTTTACCACCATGAAACTCAATATGACTTGTTCAAGGATGGTGTGGAGTACATAGTGAGAGCCCATCACAAAAAGATGATCATTTCTTTGGTTAATGCAAGGAAGGCAAAAAGACTAGTGAATTGAAGTAAAAGTTTAGTACTTCTCATGTTCAAGCAAAATGATGCATTAGGGGATTATTGAGGTCTAAAATGGGCCTCCTAAGAAAAATGTACAACCAAAATAAACTTTATAAGAACCAACAGGATTTAATATGATGATGTTAGCCATGGAGGATGATTCACAATTTTGGAGTAAAAAACTACAAAGATTAAAAAAAATAAAATAATAAAACTACTTTATCAACTCGTATTTTTAGCTTATCTCCCTAAGTTTTTACTCAAATTTTGAGCAAGAGTACTCTTTGGATGCAAAATTTAATTCATCTTCCAATGATTACTCATGTTGCATACTTTCGATGGACCCTACTAAACGAAAAATGAGAAATACATGAAACAACGTGATTACAATCATGTTTTTCAAGTATTTCTCATTTTTCATGTAGCCTGGTACATCAAAAATATGTGACAAGGGTACTCTTTGGATGAGGAATCAAATTATGCATCCAATGAGTGTTTCCGCTCAAAATTTGAGTAAACCCATACGGAGATAAGTTGAAAATACGAGTTGAATAAATAGTTTTGTCTTTTTTCCCTCTAAAATTTGATGATGTAATCTAATCTTATTTTATTATTACTACTATTATTTTATAATTTCCTTAGGAGGCTCATTTTAGACCTCAAAAATCCCCTAACGATATTGTTTACGAAAATGTTGTTGCATGTAATGCAAGTTTCAATTTTGATTTGGTTGGTTCTGTTCATCAGAGTGATGAAGTATTTTAGCTTATGAAAGAAACATCCTTTAAGGAGAAAGAAACTTCACATGAAATATATTTGTAATAAGAGGTTTCTCTTTGTGATGTTAGCATATGAAGGTTGATAAAATTGCAAAGTGTAGAGACACCAATGCAATGCAAACGTTTGTTGAACAATGGGCTCATTCAATCATCCCTTACGCCATGTTGTGCAGCGATGGTTATGGTGCCAAAGAGGAATGGTAGGTATTTGAAGAAAGAGGACAAAAGGAGTAGTTTTCTCCAAATAAAAGTTGTAAAATGAGGCCAGTGCAAGAATATACATAACTCCAAACAATAATGGTTTGTATGGTTTTTAATGTTGTATATTCTTTGTAACAATTCTATTACAAACATGTATTTGAATTATGGAAAAAAAGAGTCCTTTCTTGAATAAATTGTCCACTTGGGTGACATAAACATGTTGAGAAATTTTTTCTATGCACATGTCATCTATGAAGGAAAATTGTTTAATGTTTTGAAGATATCAAAGTACAAGTTGGGTTTCACTTCTTTGATGCATTTGGGCCATGATATTAGAGGATGTAAGTTGAAGGAAAGCCTCTCCAAGTTGAATGCCATTGTTGATTGGTCAACACCCAAGATCGTCATCTTCATAAGAGGTTTGTTGGGAGCAGCCCAATGTTGGAGGAGAGTTGTTGTTGATATTTCTTCTTTCAAAGGTCCTTGGCATGCATTGTCATGTGCGTGCAAAGTCTTCCAGTGGGGAGGCAAACAGCAAGAGGCATGTGTTGCTTCAAACCAAAAGATTAGTTCAATTATTTTTCATGCTCTTTAAAACTTGAAAGGTTCATTTGAGTTTCAAGTTTATGCAAGCAACTTCACCATATTATTTCATTCAGAATATTTCCATGGTGTAAAGATTAAGTTGTAACAATCCATGCACTTGCATTGGATGGATACTTGTCAAAATTTTGACTTGGTTCGAAGGTACAAAAGAGGTATAAGCAGTAAGTTTATTGTTATGCCTTTTAGGCCTATTGGTTATGTAACTATTGTATTCAAGCATCATTATGTTTTACATAAAATTTATGTTCAGAAAATTTTGTACTTTCAAGATGTACAATCGGGCTTGAGTCATGAAAACCAAGTAGTGAAATTTGTCATCCATTTACATTATATTTTGTTATGTCGACATGGTAAGAAGGATGTTTATTTTGATGGCGACATGGACAAAACCATGAGTTTCTATGAATGACTGAAAATGGTGCAAAAAACAATTCAAGATCAGCTTGAAAGGGGAAAAGACAAGTACATGTATAGAATGGGGTCCTCAAGAAAAGTAAATGTTGATTTCCTTAGAGAGGAGCTCAAGGAAACAAATTCATCAAAATCCAATTGGATCGATCTTGGAAAGGTGAGGGGGTTGTACCCTCATCTACTTGTCAGATAATAGTATCTACTGGGATCCAAAAGGCTTCTAGTTGAGAGGAATGATCAGGTGCTCAGTATTTAGCTCAAAATTCAAAGTTCTTAGATTGACTTGAAAACAATGTGGCTGCGTCCATCTCGTCAAGACTATCGAAACACAATTTGTTTCACTGAAAACAGAGTCCAAATGAAGGAGAAAAGGCCTGGTGTTCATTTTCCTAAATAGCTAAAAAAAATTGCAGAATGGGATAGAATGATGACATGGCAGTCCAGTCAGCAAGGGAAACTTTCTTTAGTTTTCACCCAATGGGGCTGTGACAAGTGTCACCTCCAAATTCGCTAGTGTGGTTGTGTGAAAGGGGAATTTCCTAATTGGCCTCTAAGGTGGAATTTGATTTTTTTATATTTAATTAAATATTATTATATATATATATATATATATATATATATATATATATATATATATATATATATATATTATATAATTATTATGTTATATTATATAATTATTTAAATTATGTATTATAATATAATCAATATATATTATATATTATAAATATTTTAATTAAATATGAATTAAATTCCAACGTATTTCCAAACGCGCATTATGTGAAGAACTATACAAAGGTTCGAAATATATTTAAATGCAAAATTATATGAGTAGATGGAGGGGGAATGGAATCCCCAACCTCCCCCACCCCACTCCAAAGCCTTCCCATTACACCACAAACAACGCATTTGGAAGGAGCGCCATGCACAGTCATTTATACCATATGTGTTTTCTGATAGTGAGGTGGTGGGAGCTAGCCCTGCGGGCCAGCCCCCACCCCATACGACCACACCCCAGAACTGGGGGCTAGGGCTAGCACTAAGAGCGCCCCTAATATTTCTTAACAATTAACTAATCATGTTTAAGCCTAATTAAACTATTTATTAAGTTGGAGGAATTTATGGCAGAGCCACCAAATCTGGAATCGCCACCAAACTTGGCAGACTTAACTCGAGTCTCTCTAGATTTAGTGGAGGTGTTCTAGGAAAAACTATTTGAGCCATAACTTACACAATTTTCAACCAAATTGAGATCAGAAAGAAGTGTTCTTAGGTAATTTGGACATTCTTAACACATTGATGTAGGTATCAGGAGCCATAGATATTTGTAAACAACAATTTTTCTACATTGAGCTAATACAAAGGCTGAAGCCATGGAAGTTGGACCACGGAGATGTAGCCCAGTAGGAGTGAACTCCCTCATGAAAACACTGTGTTAATGTGTCTCTTTGATGTTTTGTGGTATATACATGTTTTTTGTTCATTATTAGCTTCTGAAGCTATTTTTCTCATGAATGTCTTGTTTAACTTAAGGAAATTTACCTGTTTGTAAGCACCAACAACTAAGGAAACCTCAACACAAAAATCAAGAAGAAAGCACATGTTTAAAAACCTATAATTTTTATTAGCACAAAAAAACTAATTATACAAATACAGATCAAAATGTTTACTAAATAAATGAGTTCCATTTATTTTGGATGACTTCACTCAATGCTCATTCGATACTTTGAAAAAAGCATTGACCTCTGCTCCTCTTCTGAGTGCACTTGATTATATGAGATATTTCCTCTTGTATCTTGCAACACCCGAATCAATCGTTGGCATTTCTCTGGTTCAAGAAGACATTTCCCTTAGGGATCATGTGATTTACTAAGTCGTGGCTTAGTTGGTCCTAAATTTAGGTATTATCATGTTGAGAAATTGCCTTTGGTAGCTATTCATGTTGTTCAACAACTTTGTCATTACATTCTTCTCAAAAAAAACTTCGTATTGGTTAATGTTAGCCTAATTCAATTTGTTCTCAGTTGATGAGTGATTGGGGGAAAATACAATAAATAGATTTTCATCTTGAAAGAGTTTGATCTTGATTTTATGTTAGCTAAGTTGAAGAAATATTTGGTTTTTTCATAACTGATTTTAGAATTGCCTTGTGAAGGATGTATTGTTTATGAAGAATCATTTCCAAATGGGCATATTTTCCTCATCTCCTCACAAGATCCTTGTATGAAGGAATCATTATATATCTCTAGACTTCGAATTTCCCATAGTCTTTTTCTAAGGATGAATGTCGTAAATTGCGTCACATTGATAACAATTATCTTATCATTGGCGATACTCTATATCGTCGAGGGATTGAATCAATCCTTAGATGTTGTTTAACCTTAGAAGAAGAAAAATCAATTTTGAATGATTGCCACAATGGAGCTTGTGGAGGTCATCTATATGGGCTTGCTACAGCCCAAAAAATCTTGCATGCAAGTTATTTCTGGCCCTCGATTTTCAAAGGTTGTATCAAAGTGGTCAAGAAATGTCATCCTTGTCAAGTTTATACTCAAAAAATGAGCACGCATATAAATTTGCTTTTTCCTGTTACCATTGTTGGTCCATTTACCAAGTGGGGTATTAATTTTACTACGTGTAACCAAGCTTCAGCTAAGGGCCACAAGTATATTATCATAGCAGTAAACTAATTCACCAAGTGGGTCGAACCTATGCCTACATTTAATAATGATAGTGAGACATCAACTCTTTTCCTGTTCAATCAAATCATTTCATGATTCGGTATTCCTAAAGGGAATGTTACTAAACATGGCAGTCATTTCCAAAATAAGATGATATCTGAGTTGGATTTGATATTGCGATTTTGGCAGAAGCATTCATCTCCTTATTATCCTCAAGAAAATGGACAAGTAGAATCTGTCAATAAATCCGTTAAGACCATCCTACAAAGGATGATTAATCAGGCTAAGTCCAACTAGAACATCATGCTATATCCTCCACTTTGGGCATATCGAATATTTATTAAGACCGATATGGGTTTTACTCCTTTTCAACTGGTTTATGGGTTGGAATCAATATTTCCTTTAGAATGTGAAATTCCATCTCTCAAAATGGCATTCCAGCTGCTTCCATACACCTCAAGTCTTGATGAACACCTCATTCATTTGGAACATCTTGATAAGCAACATAGAGATTGTTGAAAATGCAACAAGATGATGGAGCTTAGTGGAAAGGAGTCGCCTTCACTAAGTGGGCCCGCGGGCTATTTTTGGTGCAAAGTCTATTTTTAGACTATGTCTATTTTTAGACATATGGATCATGGTCTATGAGTTGCAGGATGTTATTTGTGGATGATTGGTCATGTTGGTAAAAATATATGGACTTCTATTTTTAGACATATGGGCGGTTTCTATTTTTACACTGCCAGGCTAAAAACTAGAATAGTCGAATATTATTAGCTCATAATAATATTTGGACTATAAACATTATCTTATCCTCTTGGAGCACTTCAGTTTGAGCTACAGATGTGGCACATGCAGCTGTCAGAAGGAAATATGCTTTTCTTATGAGTCAGTTGAGCTATTGCATGGTGGACTTCAGTTAGAACTCATGTGGTTGAGTTTGGTGGATTTGTTTGAGGAGTTGATGGAGTTGTGTTCAGTTTGACTTGGTTGAACTAGTTGTATTTAATTTAACTGCAAATACACTAGTGATGAGTGATGTGAATTAATTGTTAAATTAATTCACTAATTATTAACTCATAAAGCAACTAAAGAATACATCAGTTAACTTAGTGCATGGACAGTTCAGTGGAGACAGGTGTTAGAGGTTGAGATTGCTATCAGTTGTGACTATAGTTGTGCATGAGATTTGCACAACCAATGGATTGAGTATTGACAATGAGGATTGTGTGGTTTAGCCAAGGGAAATACGAGTTTGGATCAGCCATTCTCATCCATTCTCATGCAGGATTGCGCAGTGGAGGCAGGAAAGCAGAAGAGGATATTTGAACCTGTGATTGATTCAGATCTGAGCTAGTTTGTGTGTAACAGGTGGAGATAGTACTGAGTACTAGCGAGGAGTATTGTACTATGTATTGTTACATGTTCTCAATCATTATAATATACCGATAGTTGGGGGTTTTCATCTGTATGCTTTCCCCGTGATATACTATGTTGATATGTGTGATTGATGCTTCAATGTGCGCATGCGATTGTTTCTGAATACTGCAAATTGATGATCAATAGTAGAGGAGGTTATGTATTATGCATGCATTCCGCAATAGTGTATAATCAGGATAATATCTGTGAATAAGTGTCATATTATTCAAAATTTCTACAGAGATGTAGCAACAATGAACAAAGCTCATAAGAAAAGAGTAAAATCCCATTATGAAAAGATTGTACAACCTAAGGTTTTCTATGAAGGTGGCCTTGTTTTGGTCTATGAACAAGACAAAGACACACTAGGGGAAGGAAAATTTAAACCTATGTGGTATGTTCCTTTTATTGTTAAAAAGGTCTTGAAGAAGAGTGAGCATGAATTGACTGGCTTTGAGGGAAATGTGTTGTTAGAGCCCAGAAATGGGATCTATCTCAAGAAGTATTATGTCTAGGATCTTGCCTAGAATTTGCTTTGTTTTGTAAATATTGTACATAGACTTTTATTTATGTCTATGGGTCTCATGGTGATGATGATATTTTTTATCTGCATTGACAAGTTTCGATGGGTGATTTGGTGTATTTAGGATTCATAGATGGTGCTAGTAGACATACTCAAAATTTAGCTTCTGTCGCTTGGGTAATATATTATCCATCTGGTCAATTGTTAGTCTCAAGAGGCATATGTATTGGTCTTGCTTCTAATAATATGGTTGAATACAGTGTCGTTATCAATTTATTATCTGAAGCAATATCTTATGGTATTGAATCATTAGTGGTTTATTTGGATTCACAACTGATTGTGTCTCAATTAAATAACATTTATCATGTGAGGGATCCTTTATTACATCGTCAATTTCTAAGAGTGAGATTATTGCAAAGATCATTTACTTTTATTACTTTCATTCATATTCCACGATCAGATAATGCATTTTCTGATTTTATAGCTAACCAAGCATTGGATTGGCATATTAATCATTCATCACATTAAATAAAAAATATCACAAAACCATTTGTATATATGATCGAATCATCATGAAATATTTGTATATAGATAGATATAGTATGTCAAAATATTACAAAATGTGTACAAATGTCCTACAAAATAAGGGCTCAAGCTCGTTCATGTTCATATATAAAAAATGATCAGTATCTAAAAATTCTAAGGCTGTGGGCCCTACCCTAGATGAGCATCTCGGAAGAAGACAATGGCATTTTCCACTCATCAGAAGAGCTACACCCACTCTCATGGTACTCCAACCACTCATATCTATATAGCCTTAGGGATATCCTCTATTGTTGCCATGGGAACTTGGCAAGTCAAACTCTCCAAGTTCCTCTGAAGAACATGAAGAACTCTCTCAGACTCAATTATTTATCTCTCTGCATTTCTCCCACGATGCTTATGCCTTGATAGTCCCTCAGGTATCACTGGTCCAATATCAATATCATGATCATTTAATTTTCTAAGATTTTTGTTTCATGAAAAACGATTTTGAATTTCTTGAGATTATATTAAAAAATCCAAAATTTTTGAATAAGTTAAAAATCAAATTTTACCCATATCAGCCCATGCAGCTCCTACTGGAAGTGCCAGCTCTGGGTCCTCTTGGAAGTATACACCTACATATGGGTAATCATCTATGGCCACAACTTGTTTCTCCCATTAGTGGAATAAATCATCACCGAAGGCCGCTTGAGTGACATTGCCTCCGCCAAGTCACTTCATTAGATCTACCCATCTATCCTCCCTACGATCTCTAGGATTATTGATGGCAGTAGCTAATGTGGGTCATAGTGTCAGAATCCGCTCAAAGAAAATTGAGCAAATGATGCTACCATATCCAAAGTTCTTTTTTTTACCCTATCTAAATGATGTTAATTGTTTCTTCATGTTGATCAAGAGTGTTGTACACCAATCAGAGACTATTGGTCTTAGGCATTCTACTGCCAAGAACATAGCAGGTCGCGAAGCCTGATGTAGTGAGGTTGAAAATACTATCCTGGAAATGTTGAAAAGGATTATTTTAATTGGAAGCTTCATGATTGCTTTGACTAAAACCTATGATCCAGCCTTATTAGCATCTGGTGCAGAATATATGACAATATAATCAATAATGTTAAGGCCTCCACAGGCCTTCCCTTTCAGGTCAATCGCTTCTCCACTTTGGGAAACCCCTGTATGAAGTAGATATCTTCTATTTTGATCTATAAAGGCATATGATCTATAATAAATAGCTCTTGATCTGGGTCCTAATAATGAACTAACATCTCTAACAATCAAGTTTGTGTTCTCATGTTGGCCATTATTAAGAATTTGAGCAATCTGTAATTTTTTAATACATCCAATGATTCTTGATCCTCTAAGACTTCATTATCAACATCAGTATGTTCTCTCTCTCTCCAAATGATCAATATCCTACAAAATCATGGTATTTCACCTATTATAAATTAAGATTTTCATTTTACTATATCTTTGCGTGACTTTTGTAAATAATAGTTGCGTACACACGCAACTTTTCCTTTGAAAACTTGTGTATAGAGATTTCTATATGCGGTTTTCAAGCTTTCGACCTACGTAGATGCAAAGAATCATTTGGAAACAAGAAATAGTTCTCTAAAATAAATTTAAAATCATAAAATATTGGATCAAATCGATGAGTTTAAGGATAGGAATTACGTGGAGACCTTGTGTGATGAATTCGCCGGTGGATTTGATCGAATATGTCTTTAGCAAGCGTGGGGCAAATGAAGCGACTAGTCAATTCCATCGAGAATCGCATGCTCCTTATGATCAAGCAGAAGAATGACATGGAGCATGAATCCTTTGCAGGCTGTGACATGAAGTTGAAAGCCAAATTGGTTGATGTGGTCAATCAATATGGAGATATGTTTCAAGAACCAAAGGGATTTCCACCAAGAAGGGGAATTCAACATGAGATTCAGCTACAACAAGACTATCCACTCTGAAATATCGGTATGTATCAAATGTCAATTCTAGAAAGTTTAGAAATTAAGAAAAAAATCTAGGAATTGTTAGATAAAGGTGTAATTCGTCCCTCTACTTTGCCATGTGGTTCACCAATTGTTTTGGTAGCCAATAAAGATCGAACATAGTGCATGTGTGTAGATTATCAAGCTTTGAATAAAATTACCATAAAGAATCAATACCCACTGCCCAGAATAGATGATTTGATAGATTAGTTGAAGAATGAAAAATATTTCACTAAATTAGACTTGAGAAGTGCATATCATCAAGCTAAAATAGTTGAGGATATTTGGAATACTTCTTCTATGTCGAGAACGGGTCCCCTGGGGGTGAATTTTGGGGTTAAAAACCCAAGTTTTGGGGCAGAAGGCCAAAGTTTGTATAAATAAATGTAAAGTCTCTGCATTTTGTGGTTCCGGAGCGTGAAGATATCTAAAGTCAAAACGGGCTTTCCACCCTTAATCTAGATAAGTTGTGTCGGTTTTGGAGATCCGCCCTTGATCCACAGGCCATGTGATTGTATAAAAAGGAAGTCTTAAGAGGAGTCTAGGTCAGTAGTAGAGGAGAAAGTAAGTGAAGTAGAAGTACTAGATGAGTCTGTAAAGAGCTAAGAGTGAGAGTCTTAGTGTAGAAAGACGCTCTATAGCTGAGTGCGCATAGGCCTAGGGTAGAAGTCCGCAGCTGAGTGCGCATAGGCCTAGGGTAGAAGTCCGCAGCTAAGTGCACATAGGCCTCAGGTAGAAGTCCACAGCTGAGTGCGCGAACCCCTGTAGCTGTGTGCGCAGGGTAGATAGAGTCTGTATTGGGAATCTGAATCATCAATAAAGAGAATTACTCTAAAATTATTGTATACTCGCCATCTCCGTGTTTGTTATTCTACTTTTGTTATGAATGTTGCGATTATGCTATGTTGAACACTGGGGTTATGAATTAATGCTATATTGATGCACGAATCTATGTATTTCACTTTGTCATACAAATGCAAGTAAGAATATATGATTACATGAATATAAATATAATGCTTGTTAAAATTAACCAATACTTAAGCTAATATGGGTGGACACAGAAGTTAGACTAATTATAGAAGCACGTAAGCACCTGATCTATCTATTTAGGGTCCGCGAAGGACGATCAGAGACTTTCGCGGAGGCTCCAAGGACGAATAATAGAATTACATTGATAAGCCCTAGAGGGCTTCTCAATCTGCGCGAAGGCAGAGCAAAGGTCTAAAAAACCAACATCACAAACATCTCAAGGTGCAAAAACTTGGTTCCTGCATCCCCCCATACTGCTTTGAGTGAGACTTTAGTCCATGCTCCATAGATTGATGCCGAAAGGACCAATAGTGTAGGTATTTGCTTGGTTGCCTAACGTTGAACCTGGGTTAGGCCCTATCAAGCCAACAAATGATTCCGTTGTTCGGACCGCGATCTGCATAACTTGATTTGTGATGTCGTATCATTGGAATCAAACTAAGAAAGAGATTGAAGGTTGGTTGGATAGAAAGATCCACGAATTCGAGGTGAAAGAGAACAAGAATCTATGATTGACAAAAGAACAATGGTTGGATAGATATCAGTACATAAAAATACACTTAATCATGTTTTGATCCTTCTCGGTTGAGTTATATGAGTGGATCGTGAAGTTGGCGGATGGCCAAGGAAGGTGGAGGCTTCACAATTTGATTGTTTGGACATCAGAATTAGTGCGGATATTGGGAGCGTCTAAAGATAAGATCATGTGTGCTTTCGACCATTGGCTCAACTTCATCATAGGAGGATTTTTGATAGAGTTCATGGTCAATACTTCTGTTAGTTACAACAAAGCAGAGCGTCGCTTCTTTAAAGGACTGCAAGGTAAGTATTTGAAGTTACTAAATACTTGGATTATGATGCTCTTGTGTGAAAAGTGGGTCATGCAGTTACCTTGATATTTGGAGCTAAGCAAAGTGGAAGGTCTTTCAGGGATGGAGGAAGAAAAGGTCCTAAGTATAGCCCACTGATCGAGCCTCCTTTGAGTGACGATGAAAGAGCAACGCAGGCTTATCCCCTGAGTGTTACTTAGTTGATAAGACAAGGGTTCCTGCAAATACCTACACCGCCTCCATCCTCGCCTCCACCACTCACCCCATCACCATCACCACCACTACCTCCACCACTATTCAATATGGTGAACTCCGTAAAGCTACGTGTATTCAAGGGCATAGGAAATGAAGATCTAGACCAGTTTTGGTTCATCACGAAGGCTATATGGGAAGCTCAGGGTATCATAGATGACCAAATGAAGAAAGCCACGCTGGTTAGTGCTTTGCAATTTTGCACACTAACGTGGTACATTAAGTACAGTACTGATAACCTGATGTCCGCGTTGGCAAATATCCAGGCTGCAGTGAATAAAGAATTTAGTAGAACTAAGTCTCAAGTGCAATCAATTGTGGGATTCAAGGAGATCCTGACGAATCCTAGGGAGACACTCTGGGATTTGTATCAAAGGTTGAAGGTATGATTCATGAAGCCAACATGAAACTAACTGATGGGAAGCTCTATGAATGGTTTGTGGCCTCGCCCTTGCCCCACCGAAGGGTTGCGCTATCACAATAGAAGATTGAGACCCAAGCAGAAGCTCTGGAAATTGAAATGAGACTACATGAGACACCAATGCAGGATGCTAATCTGGGGGTTCAACAGATTCATGCACAGTTGCATAACTTTTGCCTTGAAATGAAAAGTCTGCAGAAGGACAGAAAAACTTGACCAGAGGCGCACGAAGAAGTGTGGTGCCTAAACTACAAATGTCAAGGGCATGACAAGGATCACTTTCCAGTCTTTGCGAACTATGTTGCAGCAAGGGAACCAATGCGTCTATGGCCAAAAGCTATGGCAGGGCCAAGTGCAGGGTTCGCGTTGTGGTGCGCTATATGCTAGGTGGTTGAGAAACATGCGATTGACAATTGCCATTTGCTGCAAAAATTCGTACAAGCACCACAATAGCTCTTCTGCAATTTCTTTCAATCAGTAAGTCATGAAAAGTGCAACTACCATAGTTACGAATTAATGATGGACAGGACATCTACATATAGGGTGAAGGAAGAAACACAACCTTCGGACCAAGGTGTTGGCAGAATGCAAGGTGAGTATCAAGGGCGCGGCCGAGGCCGAGGTGGAGGGGGGCCTAGTAGAGGTCGAGGACAGTTGATTTGTTACAATTGTGGAGGCCCAGGACACTACACAAGAGACTATCTGAATCCGACACAACTATCATGTTGCTATTGTACTTAGTTTGACCATGCGACTGAGGATTTCCCTATATTGCTGGCTAAAATTCATGAAAAGGGGGCGCAGCCATAGCAGCCGATGCAAAACCTCCAAATGATGAGGTCTGAGCCTCACGAGGAAGACCCTAAGGTAAACATTATGCTGCAAAGCAGAACAATGACTGGGTAAGATAAAGGGAAGTAGCCTGCAGAAGGTGAATGGGTCCGCAAAGCACCAGAAAAGGAGACTCGGTTTGATTTGGAGCACGCAAAAGAAACATTCATGGAAGCAAAGAAAAGCTTCACTGAGGCCTATACCTGAGGAAGTCAAGAGAAACCAGTTGAAGCAATGGACCCATCCATGATTACCACGTTCTTAGGGACCTACATGAATCTACTCCATGATAGTAAGGCTGTGAAAGGCCTATAGGAACTGATCAACCGGTGCACTGGAAAGGATGACGCTACTTGCAATCTGCGCATAGTCAAAAATATTGGTAAGCATAAGGCAAGGACTGGGTGTGAGATGAGACTCACTGCATAGATAGGGAATACAAAATCGACCAAGTTATCTTGGATCTCAGGTCCGACGCATATGTTTTTCCAAAGGAAACATGGGAAACAATGGGGAGAACTGTGCTCGAGTGGTCTCCGATCCAGTTAAGGATGGCGAATCAACATAAAATTATCCCAATGGGGAGGCTGCAAGGGGTGACAGTTGACATCAAAGGCGCGAGCGCACTGGCGGATTTTGAGGCGTTAGAGATTGTGGATGATAGCAATCCCTACCCTCCACTCCTTGGGATCGATTGGGCCACTGAAATGAATGGGGTAATCAACCTGAAGAAGCGAAAGATGATATTTGAAAAGAAATCACTCTGCCCAGTGGTGCCACTGGATCCTGCAGAAGGACCGTGCTATATAGAACCGATCCACAATTATTAAAGTGATGATGATTTGGACCAGATTTACAAGATAACGATGCGTAAATATGATTGGGTAAACCCAACAGCAGATGGACGTATTGCATGGGATCACGAGATCTCCTCCACATTAGCTTCAGACAAAGAACTAGAGTGCTGGCAGAACCAGCTGCATGAAGTATCTATGCTATGATGTAATATGATGACCAAGTCATTGTGCTACGTGTCATTAGAAGTAAGGAATCTACCTCAATATGATGGGCTAACTGATGTTGATCGCTTTTTGGATGCATTTGAGAGAGAAGTGCTAGAAAAGCATTGCTTCTAGGCCTTGAATTGGGCACTACACCCTACACTCGTAAGATGGTGGGGTACACACAAGGATAATTTTGGTGATTGGCACGACTATAGGAGGATGATGAGAATAAGTTTTGGATAGCTGAAAGTATGAATGACAGACAAGTATAATGGAAGGGATGATCTGCGTGATCACCTGGCCAAATGGACTAAGGATTATGGAGTGGAGCCCCAGCCTAAACAGGTGCATTTGTTTCTTCATACCCTAGATGTCATACCAATGAATTGGTACTTCGAAACAGAGCTCTGCCATGGCAATGAAGAATGGAATATCTTGCGCCAGGGGTTTATCATGGCGTTCAGCTTTGAGGATGGGTTTCACTGTATTGATGCGGTGCTACAAGAGGTTAATGCAACGATCTTTGGGATACCGCAGGATCCTTTGGATCTGATTCAACCTGATTGGACTACCCAGCTGAGCCACACGCTCAAATGTTATAACATGACCGATGAAGAAGAATCCAAGCTGAAGGTGGAACAACTGGCTGCGAGGAGGAGAAAGGAGGTTGATGATAGGGTCAAGGCAAAGCATGCTGCTATGCAATAGTTGGGTGGGCGGGCAAGAGAAGAGGAGCACGGCTCTAACGGAGGTCAAAAGTCGACTTCACCAGAAACAGAGGAAGAAGAGGACAAACAGAGATCAGGGAGGAGCATATCTGGAGATGAATATGTTTTGTATCAAGCACACCAGAGGTCTAGAAAAAGTAGGGCCATGGAAGAATTACAAGGCTATCAAGATGTCTCTGGATCCGATCACCCTAACAAAGGGGGATCTGAATGATATAGGGGATACGATGCAGGATGTTACTGCAGAACTACTGTAGTTCGAGTAGCAGTAGTAGTAGGAATTGGGCACTATTCAGATGGGTCTTCGTGAGCTACAGATCCACGCATCATAGATATAGACTAGTGCGATGCCCACCAATTTGGCCCTTGGCACCTCAGAAACCGTCGGGATGCTACGCGCAAGGGACCCCCGAGCAAAAGTGATGCCAGATGGAGCACTAGCAACATAGACTGAAGCTGACAGACCTACTATCAACGCACTCAGGATAGTTAGAATCAACTTGGCCATGCTTCCGAATGAAGTGCTTTACCTTTTGCAGGATGGTGTGATCACGGAATTTCAAGCCCACGAACAACGCGCTTTGTAGATCATCAACAAACAAAAGGTCAAAAACAGCTAGATGGTTGTGCATTGAGACTCCGTCATTAACCTTGTGTCCAACCTCACAGACAAGAATGAGTGCATAACCAAGGTTGTGGATGAAGCATGCTGCACTATCCCAGAGTTGGACGTTCCCGAGGCTGAGTCAGTGGATGTGTGGGTTCAGAAACTCACTGCGGGAGTGTGCGATGCATGCACAGAGTTGGAAAAGGTTTAGCTAGAGCTAAACCTCAAGATCGTAGAATTGCAGTTGAAGGCCCAGCCTTCGACTCCACCAGAAGTCAGAGAGTAGCGAGCGACTGCTGTAACAGATGTGCACAATAGTAGGGAGTGTAGTGATGGACTGCACGACGCTCTTCGAGTAGTCGCTCGAGGTGCTCACCAACCTACAAGAAGACCCTAATGTGAAGAGGCTAGAAACAAAATCATGGTCACTGCAGCAGCGCTATGACGAGGTTAAAGTGACAAGGCGTGCTGTCACCATCATGCAGAGGCTAGCAAAACTGCAGGAGGCTAAGGCATTGAAAGAACAAGTAGATGCAGCTCAGCACAAGGAAGCCGTGTTGAAGGCTTGCTTGAAGCCTTGGCTGGATGAGGCCTACTTGGTCATGACCACCATTAAATGCAAGCTGGCTAGTCTGCAGGAGACTCAATAGTAGCTACAGGATGATAGTGCAGGGACAGTGATAGAGCCGTTCATCGAGGAGATGAAGCAAGTTGCGGTGCTGCCAAGGTAGTAGTTATCCAAATTGAGCTAGGAGGTCTTCACAACAAGATCTCCACGCCAGCCGAGTGAGTCTAGGGCAAGTCACCATGTTTGTGTTGGGAGCCTATTGGGAACGGGTCCCCTAGGGGTCAATCTTGGGGTTAAAAACCCAAGTTTTGGGGTAAAAGGCTGAAGTTTGTATCAAGAAATGTAAATTTTCTACATTTTGTGGTCACAGAGCATGAAGATATATAAAGTCAAAAATGGTTTTCCGCCCTTAGTCTATATAGGTTGTGTTGGTTTTGGAGATCCACCCTTGGTCCACAGACCATGGGATTGTATAAAAAGGATGTCTTAAAATGAGTCTAGGTCAGTAGTAGAGGAGAACGTAAGTGAAGTAGAAGTACTAGATGAGTCTGTAAAGAGCTAAGAGTGAGAGTCTTAGTGTAGGAAGAGGCTCTGCAACTAAGTGCATAGAGGCCTAGGGTAGAAGTTCGCAGCTGAGTGTGCGGACCCCCACAGCTGTGTGCACAGGGCAGATAGAGTCTATATTGGGAATCTGAATCATCAAGAAAGAGAAGTATTCTGAAATTACTGTGTACTCTCCATCTCTGTCTGTGTCATTCTACTTATGTTATGAATGTTGTGATTATGCTATGTTGAACATTGGGGTTATGAATTAATGTTTTATTGATGCGTGAATCTATGTATTTCACTTTGTCATACTAATGCAAGTAAGGATACATGTTTACGCGAAGATAACTATAATGCATGTTAAAGTTAACCATTACTTAAGCTAATCTAAGTAGACATGGAAGTAAGACTAATTAAAGAAGCATGTAAGAACCTAATCAATCTATTTAGGGTCTGCGGAGGACGAGTGGAGACTTTCGCAGGGGCTCTAAGGAAGAATAAGAGAAGTACATTGATAAGACCTTAAGGGCTTATCGATCTGCATGAAGGCAGAGTGAAGGTCTAAAAAAATGACATCACAACCATCTCAGGGCGTGGAACTTGGTTCCTTCACCCCCCCCCCCCCCCATACTACTTTGAGTGAGGCTTTTGTCCGTGCTCCATAGATTGATGCCGAATCGGCTAGTAGTGTAGGGATTTGATTGATTGCCTAATGCTGAAACTCGGTCGGGCCCCATCAAGCCAACATTTTAAAACCAAATAGGGATTGTTTGAGTGGTTGGCTATGCCTTTCGATCTTTGCAACGCTCCAGCTACATTTATGAGAATTATGAATGATGTTTTAAGATCCTTTCTTGATGAGTTTGTAATTGTCTATTTAGATGATATTTTGATATTCAGCTAATCACAAGAAGAACATTTCAAGCATGTAAGGAAATTATTGGATGTCTTGAAAAAATAATAGTTTTTTCTCAAGACGTCTAAATGTGAATTTGGGAAAACTTCCTTAGTGTATTTTGGACACATAGTTGGAGGAGGTGAGCTAAAGATTGACCCCTCTAAAGTTTCAATCATTGTGAATTGGCTGATACCCCAATCAGTCAGAGAAGTAAGGATTTTTATGGGAGCAACGCAATACTGGAGGAAGTTCATTTTCAATTTCTCTTCCATAGCAACTCCACTACATTCTTTGACCGGCGTGAATTGTGCCTTCTAGTGGGGAGGCAAACAACAAAAAGAATTTGATGCTTTAAAGATTTAGCATTACCAAATTTGAAACAAGCATTTGAAATACAAATAGATGTAAGTGACTATGCCATGGGTGCAATTCTTTTACATGGTAACCCATTTCATTTCATTTTGAGATTTTTAGTGGTGATGTTATTAACTATCCTATATATGATAAAGAGCTTTACACATTGGTGCAAAGTGTGAAGAAATGGAAGAATTACTTAATGGGAAAAGAAATCATTATTCACACCAATCATCAACCTTTGCAATATCTGCAATCTCAAACAAAATTGCAGCAATGAAGGCACTTTTGTTGTATGAGATCTTACAACAATTCCACTTGGTAATCAGGTACAAGAAAGGCATTTATAACAGATCTGTTGATGTGCTTTCTAGAGTGGTTGTTAATGTAGCCATTTTACTCAAGATTCAATATGTTTTTCTTGAAAGTTATGTTGAAAAATACGCACATGATGTTGACTTTCAAGAGGTATATTCAAACTTGATTCAAGGCCACCAAGTTGAGGAATTAGACTACCATGTACATGATAAGTTGTTGTATCATTTGGGAAAACTTTGTGTTCCACAAGGAGAGAGTAAATGTCACAAGGGATGTTGGGTTTTGTTTTATTCTTTCCATGATTAGCCCACGTAGTTAACCAGGGGGTTAGAGAGGGGGTGGAGCCCCCCTTTTGTTGCGCCGATTGCGTAGCGGGGGGTTCACAGGGGGTTTGAGGGGTGCAGGTAACCCCCCTCTATGGGTTTTAGGGAAGCACCCTGGAAAATTTTGTTTTTTGGACCCTATATTACGTTGGGCAGACCTAGCTATGGCTTTGTGCATGATTTTTGCACATGGTTTTGGACGTAATGGTTTTCGATCCATGGTTTTGGACGCGATGGTTTTCGATCCATGGTATTGGATGCTTTTGCATGTATAAATATGTATTGTAACATTGAAAGGAACATAACGAAAAATCAAGCTAGTAGATCCAATTTTGGGATCGATGGGAAATCTTTGTGTATATGTGTTTTATGTGTTATGCTCTCACATTGTTTATTTTCTGTGTTTTAGATTTCGTATGCAGGTAATTTCTGTACAGGGTTAAAACATACATTTGGTATCAGAGCTGTTTTTTATTCAAGGGGACGCCTTTATTGCTGAGGGGTTTCGCTCGGGCCTGTGGTAGACAGTGTTCAGTGGGAGATTTGTGACATCGATTCTGGTGGTGAAAGAAGATGGTGAGCAGTTGAAAGATAAAGATCGAGAAATTTAATGCTTAGAGTTTTTAGCTGTGGAAACTCAAGATGGAGGATCTGTTGGTGGATAAAGATTAGTGGATCATGGTAGATCCGGGTACTAAACCAACGGGAGTGTTCGACAAATAATGGAAGAAGTTGGATTGGAAGTCAAAGAGCACAATACAGTTGTGTGTCTCAAATTCTGTATTGTTGAATGTATCAGGGGAAGCTACGGCAAAGGCTTTGTGGGACAAGTTAGGGACTTTGTACCAATCTAAGTCTCTGGTGAATAAATTGTTCCTGCGGAAAAAGCTGTTAAACCTAAGGACGAAATATGGAGACTCAGTGATAGAGCATATGAAGGAATTTAATACTGTGGTAAGTCAATTATTATCTGTTGATATTAAAATTTTAGATGAAGATAAGTGCATCAGTTTGTTGTGTTCTCTACCAGATTCATGGGATAGTCTGGCTATTGCAATAGGTAGCAATACAACTTCCTTGGGGTTTGATGAAATAGTCTCATCCTTGCTGACGAAGGAGATGTGATGGAAAAATATGGAGAGTCAGAATGGTGATGCCTTGTCTGTATGAGGATGGTCCCATAAGAGAAACAAAAATAAGTCATCAAGTGGGAGATCTAAATCTAGAAGGAGATCTAAATCTCCAGGAAAACCTGTAAAGGTGGTGTGCTAGAAATGCGGAAAGGAAGGGCACTACAAAAGGGACTGTAAATCTGAAGCTCTTGATAAAGGAAAGGGATCTGATGATGATCCTTCTGCAGAGGCAAAAAACACTTCAGATGAAGGTGTGGATGTGTACTTTGCTTCTTCAATTACACATGTAGATCATGAGGCATGGTTGATTGACTCGGGTGCATCCTTTCACTTCACTCCCCATAGAGAGTGGTTCTGCGAGTATGAGAAATACGATGGTGGCGATGTCTTCCTAGGGAATGATAGGAAGGCTAGAATCATTGGTTGTGGAAAAGTAAATTTGAAGTTCCAATGTGAAGGGTTAGAACACTTCTGGGTGTTTTGCATATTCCTGCATTGGCCAGAAATATGATTTCTGTAAGAAAGCTGGATGATGTAGGTGTAAAAATAGTGTTTGAGAAGGATACCTGCAAGATGGTTCGGGGAGTATTGTTATTGATGCGGGGAGTTCAGATTCGAACTCTGTACAAGCTGCAAGGTAGCACTATTGTTGATGGGTGCAATAGCTCTGTGGTTCCTGAAAGTGGAGAAGAAAATCTAGTGGTCTCTAGAGAGAAGACCATGTTGTGGCATCAAAAGCTTGGACATATTGGAGAGAAGGGCCTTCGAATACTTCATGGTAAAATTATGGTAGAAGGTATGAGTAATAGCTCTCTGGATTTTGATTTCTGTGAAAATTGTGTAAGTGGGAAGCTGAATCGGGTGAGTTTCCCCTCTGGTGGTAAGAGGGTGAAACATATATTAGAACTTGTGCACAGTGATGTGTTTGGACCTATGAAGGTTCCATCATTTGGTAAGTCTGTGTACTATATATCATTTATAGATGACTTCTCAAGGAATACATGGATATATTTCCTTAAGAAGAAATCTGAATGTTGAATTGAGGCTTCTGTGATCCATATTACGTTTATGAGAGATTTTTCGCCGTAAATCACAAGCAATTTCATTTGTCAACACGTTTCGAACCTGGTTCATCGTCGGGACAAGTTGAAGAATCATATCTAGCTTAGCATCTTAAATAGTTAGATTAGAACATCCAACGGCTATAATTATTGACTAGATAACAGCTATATTGTCTAACGGCTAAATTTGTCCGGGAAATGGTTAGAAGGACAGGATTAGGGGCAAAAACCTATATTTAAATAAACTAAATAATTAAAATAAAAGTAAAGGGACCATTTAATAAACTTATAGTTATAAATATATATTAAACGAAATTAATTATAAAATAAATTAATGAAATTAATATTTAATTATAAAAGTTATTACATATATAAATATTAGAGTAATTAATAGTTAGTTGTAAAAGTTGTTAAATATATATATATATTAGGGTAATATAGTTAGTTAAATTCTTATTAAAATACGAGTTAAATGGACTATGTTATAAACTTAAAAAAAAAAAAAGTAAAAAAGTAAAAATAAAAATAAAAAATAAGAAATAAAAGATACGAAAAATAATATATATATAAAGAAATAATAATTAATTTAATAGTTATAACCCAAGGGTCATCGGAGAAAAAAAAAAAATTGATAATAATTAATTTAATAGCTATTTATAAAATTTATAAATATGAAAGTATTAGAGTAACCTAAGGGTCAAAAAAAAAAAAATTTCTTTTAATATTTAAAATTAGTTAATAGCTTATTTAAGGGTTAAAATTAGCATCTTATCATAGATTAATTTCAAGATTATTTTTATTGTTAATTAAAATTATTAGAAAAAACTTAATAGCATAAATTAAGCGCTACCTAAATACCTCAAATACTACCAGTCATGCCTTAAAGAATAAAGGCCACAGGATATGGGAAATAAGGGGAAATTAAAAGAAAACAAGATCAAGCCACACCTAGGGAGGGGAAGAAAGGAAGAAAACAACTAGGAAGAGAGGGCTGGGACCCAGAAACTACTGATCTTCCAGCCATCCTCTCTATTGAGATTGATCGGCATTTTTTCAATCTCAAGGGCTTCCCTAAATTTTGGGTGATGGAAATGCAAAATTTTAGCAATAACACTAGCCTCCTCGATGTAGACATGATGATTGGTTTTCTCCACATGCTCTGCTAAAGCCAAAGACTTGGTTCTCATATGCTTAAGGTCAGCTGTGTACTCATTAATCCTTTGATTAATGGAGTGACCCATCTCACCAATATAGGGGGTCCCACAGGAACAAGGAATAATATATACCCCTTTCATGTCCTTAGGGTTGATAGGACCCTTCACATATCTGAGGGACTTCCAAATGGTGTTAAGGGGTCTAAAGGACGAGGGGAAATTATGTTTTCTAAGAATCCTTGCAATTCTATCAGTGGTCCCCTGAACAAACGGAATATTAACACCCAGAATTCGTTCCTTCGGTTCTTTTTTAGTTAACGCATTCTTAGTTAAGATAGTTGAAATATTTCATTTGTTTTAGTACTTACCTTATTGAGAATGTGTTGTAATGGTTTTTATTGTTGTCCCATCCTTGTGGACTATTCTGTAGGATATTAGACAAATCTTTCTTCATTCACTAATTGTAACGACCACCACATCCTGTGTGGACTATTCCATTGGATGTTAGACGGATCTTTCCAGTTCATGCATGTCCTTCTTGGGTGCTAATATTACCTATCTCTTAGAGGCTCACTTTTCTCCCCTCTCCATAGTAGAAGAAGCTTGACACATTTACAATTGAACACTCGCAAGGTGCACCTTCTTGCTTTTCGAAGGCACCATTGTATCCCTCTCTCTAGCTGACAGTTAGAGGCAAGGAAAATATTTAAGGATTCAGCAACCGAGCGTTTATACCAGATGAGACTCCTACACCAAAAGGTGTGAGGTATAATTGGGATTTCATATCGGGGAGATCCCCTGAATATTGGTAGGTCCAACATCATCAATAGAATGTTAATTGCATTAACTACAAAGTACCATTGGAATTTGCACCAGTTAGATTTAAAATCGGCTTTTTTGAATGGTGATGTAAAGGAGGAGGTTTATTTGACACAACCTGAAGGGTTTGTGAAAAAGTGGCAAGAACATTTAGTTTGCAGATTAAATAAATCCTTGTATGGACTGAAATAGGCACCTAGGTCATGGTATGAAAAGATAGATTCCTTATTTCTTCAACAATGTTTTATGAGGAGTCAAAGCGATCCAAATATGTATACGAAGTTTGATGTAAAGGGGAATGTAGCACTAATATCTTTGTATGTCGATGACATAATTATTATAGGAAATTCAGTGAAACTAATTGATGCAATTAAGGAGAAGATGTCACAAGTATTTGAGATGAAAGATCCTGGTGAGTTACATTATTGTCTATGTCTTGAAGTGTAGAGAGATGTTGGCCATACTTTTGCTACTCAAGGTAAGTATGTCAGAGAAGTGCTTAAAATGTTTAATATGGATCAATGCAAAGATGATTTTGTTCCAATGCAGCAGAATGTGAAACTGCATTTTGATGATGGCTCAAAACAAGTAGATGGTACATTATATAGAAAACTAAAGGGAAGTTTGAATAATCTTACTACAACCAGACCTTCCATAACATAGTTTGTTAGTGTGTTAAGTCAATTTATGGCGATACCTCCTGAAAGCCATTGGAAAGCAGTAAAAGTATCCCTCGGGTATGTTAGAGGAACAATTGAGTTTTGTCTTAAATAGACTAATTCAATTGATGTTGAGGTGATAGGTTAATTAGATTCAGATTGGGTTGGTAATCCAGATGATAGAAGATTTACTACATGTTATGAATTTAGTATTGGATCCTAGATTTTTACATAGAGAAGTAAGAAGTAGCCTACGCTATCTTTTCCATCTACAAAGGCAGAGTACAAAGCTTTGTGTGCAACAACTTGTGAATTTGTCTGGTTAAGGCAATCATTTCAAGATGTTGGAGAAGAACAAAAGAAGGCTATAGTGATGAAATTTGACAACCAAAGCTTGATCAAGTTAGAAATAAATCCAATATTTCATGCAAGGACAAAGCATGTTGATGCTCAGTTTCATTTTATTAGAGAGAAGATACAGTCTAAAGAAATTTTTCTTGAATATTGTAATATCTGTGAAAATGTTGCTCATATTTTCACAAAGTCCCTTGGGAAGATGAAATTTGAATTATTTAGGGAGATCTTAGGTGTGGGGATTAATCCTGTCTCCATTAAGGGGTAACATGGGAATAATAGAGAAAGGTTGTTTTGATTTTTTTGATTATGTTCTAAGATTAGATTTAGATCCTACTTTCTAGGAGATTGTTGTGATATCCTGAACATATATTAACCATTATATTTGTGTATGAGTGATTGTCTTATCAATGAATGCAATTCACTGGAAGCCTTAGGTGCTCATCACCTAAGTGTTGCAAGTTTCATTCTCAATTCAATTTGTCTTCCTATTGATTTTAGTATCTTTAGTAAAAATGGAAATTGAAAATTCTTGTCTTTGGTAAAAGTATAGAAAATTAGCTTATGGAAAAGTAGTGGAAGACTTGCGGAAGAGTAGTGGAAAATTGTATATGATTGACATGAAAAGATATTTGTGATGTGAAGTGTCACATAGAATAGAAGGTCTTCATGATATGTCACAAGGAAAATATTTTCTTTGTGATATGACAAAAGAAGAGTTCTCTAGCATGTCACAAAGGAGAAAACTTCCTATGGATATGATAGTGAAAAAGTGTCACAAGATGAAAAACTTCTTGGTGAAGCAATATGCTAAAGGAGACATATGAAAAGTTCAAGAAAAGTGTGTTTTGCACATAAATAAACTTTGTTGAAGTGAGATATACTTGACCTAGATATTTTCTTAGCATGATACATTAGACAAAATGATAAATCGACCATGCAATAGATCATGTGGGCAATAAATCTTTAGTGTAATAAAGGAAGGGAATACTTTATTGTAGAAGAAAGGTAATGTTGAAGAATCAATAATGGTTATTTTGCTAATATTTATGTGAAACTCATGGAAATTTCCTTGTGATATAGTGTGCATAGTGACTTTCCATGCAACTTCACAATTTTTCCAGTCTTATCTTATAGCTATAGCTAGAAGCCTATATTGTTCCTATAACTTAGGTTCATGTATAACTCATTTTCTTAAGCAATGAAGTGTGTTTTCTCTTCGTTCTTCATCTTGCGATCTCTTGGAAGAAGGATTTTTCAACTTTGCAGTCTGATCCTTGGGTATTTTAATACTCTTTCATCGTATTAAAGCTATATTGCAAATTCCTTCTCATCTTTCTTGAGATCTATTTTAAATTTTTTAAGATCTAGTTTTGGATCTAGATCTATTGGGGTTTGAAGTTTGTTGTTCAGTTCTTGAAGCAACCAGAGCGTGGAGGTTGTTGAGGCCTTGTTCAACGAGTCTATAAATTTACCATAAGTTCTCCAAGGCTCCATTCATATTTGACATAATTTTCCATAACGAATTTTCCCATTTTTTAATTTTTCCATGGTTTTTTTTTTTTTTTTAAGGAGAAGGGTATTTAGAAACTGATAAAGGAATTTATGAATGTCTTGTTTTGGATTTCAAAAAATGAGAAATTTTTACCACAAATTTTAAAGGAAGAAAGAGTATGGGTATTTTTTTTTAAGGTTTAATTTTCTTGAGTTCTCATTAAAATTGTTTTGAAATTCTTTGGATTTTTTGGGCAAATTTTTTTGTGTTAAAAAATAAAAATAAAAAAAGCTATAAATTATTAGAATTTTTTTCCTTGGGTAAAAGAAGAATTGGGCAAAAATTATTGATGAGTTAAAAAGGAGAATCTAGGCAAATATTATTGGCATTTCTTGGCATTTTTTTACCTGTGTAAAAAGAAGTTTGGGCAAATTTTTGGTATTCTCTAGTAGTTGTAAATTTTGATTTTTCATATTATGGAGTTAGGGATAATATAGCTACTTACTCCATACAATTATCATACCTGGAAAAGAAAAATGTAACAATTATTGTAATCTAAGGGGTTGTGTCAAACATTTTTTTTTTCACTTGGAAAAAAATCGTAATTTTCATTAATTTTGAAAATTACATTTTGTAGATGCTGAAGCATTGCAAAGACAAGGCTATGAAGCCTGACGAAAAAAATTGACACAAGTGTCAAGTACAAAAAAAGAATAAAAACTGCTGTAATAAAAAATCCATGCCTGGATACAAGATGACTGATAGAGGAAAGATCAAGTTTTCCTCCCCTTTTTCTTCTCTACCTTGCGCCACTCGCCATGAGCTGAATGCATGGGTATGAGTTGTAATGGATTTTCCTCCTCAGGTCGAGGGATTTCCTTATCGGAGTCTGATGTGTCCGATTTGTGCTGCCTTTTGGTTCCACTGAGTTCCAATGTGTCTGAAGCCTTTTCCGGTTGCGATTCCATGGGCATTTGTTCTTGCGGTTCTGTTGTACTGTTTTCATTGGGGGTGGGCTTTTCCTCCTCTTCTTCTTCCTCTTCCTCCGGATCTGGTGGTGGGAATGTCCATCCTTTTTTCTTTCCAGATTTCCTCCTTCTTTGGCTGTCCTTTTTGAATTCTGGGCAGGTATTTTGTAAGTGCCCTGTCTGCCGGCATATTCTGCATCGGAAAGCTGTATTTTCATAATCTATTGTTTGCGTCCAGCTGAGCTCTTTATGCTTCAGTACTATGCGGTCCGGTAACCCTTTGCTGAGATCTATTTCCACACATATTCTTGCAAAAGTATAGATTCCTTCTGCCGTTCGCTCAGTGTCCATTTTAATATATCTGCCCAATAAGTTACCGATGCATGCAATCGTTTTTTGGTCCCAAAAGTGTGCTGGGAGATTATGTAGTCTGACCCATACTGGTACCCTGGAGATGATGTAGGTGTTTGCATCAAAATCAGGGGTCCAAGGTGTGATGAAAAGTCCTGAAGATCCCCAAAACCACGGTCCCTCCTGAATTACTAGTGCCCTAACCTCCTCAGATGGCAGTTTGACAATAAAAAAACCCTTGGAGCAGAGCATGATCTCACTATTAAGAGACCATCGTGAGTAAATCCAGTGAGCTAGCTCTATGGGTTTTGGCCAAAAACCGTTCCAACGACAGATAAGAGCTTGTCTTTCATATATGTTACGTACCTCCTCTGCTTCTGCTGTATCTATTGTTAGTTCAGGAGTGTAGTTCAGCTGATCCACGATATATGCATTAGGTTCTGTGCCGCTCCGTTGTGGGACTGTAGATGTAGGCTTTCCCCTTTGAAGTATGTGCTTATATGATGTTCCTTCACTTTTGTGCTGCTGTTGTGGATCTGGGCTGTGTTTAGCTTTTGATCCACTGCCCCCTTCTGTTTGTTTCCATGGTCCATTTGCTGTTGCACCTCCCCGAAGTCTCATGTTAACAATAATGTTAGATCCGGGCTTAATGTTGTGTTGACCAATTGTCCTTTGATCTTGTATTGATCTGCCTTCGAAGAGCAGATATTGGTATCCTTCCGGGAGGCCAATGTGGTTGGCTATGTCTTTCTTCAATTTTGAAACGGGTTGTGTCAAACATTAAGTGAAAGCGAGCCAAATTTTACAAAACAAGTTGAAAATTTCGCCTACAAGAAAAAACTAGATGAAGCAATGAGGTTCATTGGGCTCCATTGTTATAGACATTTTTGTGCCTTACAGCTATAAGAATGAAATGTCCATAATCCAAGGGATCCAAAGTCCCTAAAATTCCTACCCCTAGAGGAACAAGGTCAACCAATGACAGCTTCTCCCAGAAGTTCTCCACCAGAAACTACTCAAAACTAGTCAAATCAGGATCAATTCAGATGCTCCACTAGCTGGCTGCGTTGCAAAGCACCCAAATACACTGGCTAGGTGCGTTGCAACGCACTTGAATGCACTACCCAGGTGCGTTGAGCGGGAAATGACAAGTGGCAGAGTCATTCAACGAGGTGGAGAGACAATGAAAGCTTCTAGAATCTTCCTCAATGACACTTGCCTCACTGAGTTCGACCAAGGATGAGTAAGAGGCTCTCAGCCTCCAAGTGGAAGCAAGAACTGACAGAGAGAAGCCACAAGTCAAAACATAAGCTGACTCATCCTCTCTGCTTACATCTATATATGGATCCCTCATCCCAGAGATCCAGAGGCTGGAATTTTGTACTTTGCAGAGAATTGCTGTTGGTTTTGAGATTGAGATTAGTGCATTGGGTGATTTATGCTTTGTTGGAGGTGAGGAAGGGATTCCTTTGCTGGGAGGTAGATGCTGGATCGGGACTCACTTGGTTGTATCTCCTTCTGGATCTTCTTGTTTCATCAATAAAACTATTTGAGTTTCTCCTACATGTTTGTGTATCAATGATGTTTTGTTATATTTGCATGTTTAGCTTAATCTGATCCTAAGCTATTTATGAATGTAAATCTATGTCTTTGTGTAGTTTCCTCTTCTGTGATCTTGCAGGAACTTGGTGAAGCTGGGCGAGTAAGGGAGCAGGTAGCTGGAAGCTAACTAAGAGGAGAGCGATTGGATCGACAAACTAGCGCAAGGCACACGTTAGTTCATCCTTCCTCTTCGTTTACATTTCATAAATAAGAATACGAAAATAGTTTTTCCTTGTTTGTTGCTATGGCACTGTCAGACCTTAGAGTGGGATAGGGGCATTCTGAGTAGATACTTTCCCCAACAACATCCATGTTTCAGACAATGTTTTATTTCATCTTGAAGAATGTGAAACTCCCAAATAAAGTTGGGAAAAACTAGATTTTTTATTTGGAGGTATCAATGAGTTCCATGCATTAGAATTGGAAACTAAATTGACAACCCTATTACCTAATGAGCATGCCTCTATTGAAGAGTATCTTTCTCAATCCAGGCCTTTGTTGTCTGAATTAAAAGCACGTGGCAAGGAGAAAAAATGTGGTGAACGTATTTTATTCATTTTTTCAAAATTAAAGGGTCCTTTTTAAGTTTTTGCATCTACCTTCTATGCATCAAGGGATGCCTTTGGTGAAAAATATCAAATGCCAGTGTTTGAGATATGTTGTGATTGTCTCATACGAGAATAATCTAAGCTCAAGTAACTAGATGTTCTCTCTATCTCTTCACATCAAAGCTTTGGTGGCTCATAACTCCAAAGGTAAGCACAAAGCTCGGTTTCAACCAAAGAAATTTTTTACACAAGCCCATGAGTCAAGCCTAAGCAGACTACTAAGTCTTCTCCTCTAGTTTCTAATAATGAAGGATCCTCCTCAATGACAAACAAAAAATAGGAAAAGAAGAAGACCCAAATAGATGAAATTTGTTCTTTTTGTGGCAAACAGGGGCATATTGAAGCAAGATGTCAGATAAAGTTGAATGTCTTAAAAGAGGCCATGAAGAAGCACAATATTTCAATTGGAAAGGGACATGCTCTATCAGCCGAAGACATGCATAAATGTACAAACAATTGAATACTTGATTCAGAAGCTTCACATCATATGACTCCTTGTCAAGACCTGTTTCCCTCTACATCTCATAACAACATCTCAAAAATGGCATTTGGTGACTCTACACAACTTGAAGCCTTGGGATGAAGCATTATACAAATGAGACATGGGTGCATTAAAAATGTTCTCCTAGTCCCTAAAATTTATGCAAATTTATTTTCCATTTATCAGATCTGTCATTTTGGTAATGGGAAAATTGTAGAGTTTTCTCCAGATAAAGTAGTCATTAGAGATCTACATGATCCTTCAATTGTTTTTGTTATTGAACAAGTTGATTATGCTTTCAGCCTTCCTTTACTTCTTCTTTTATAGCTCATGTCGATTCATTGAGTAAGATTTGGCATGAAATATTTGGCCATCTCAATTATATATAATTGCAACAAATGTACACTCAAATTTTGGTTTCAGGTCTTCCTAAGGTTTCATGTATTGATGGAGTATGTGCACATTGTGCCTTTGGTAAAAAAAATCAAGATCCCTTTCCTAAAGGGAATGCCTCAAGGGAAAAAGAACCTCTTGAGTTGGTGCATAACGATCTAATGATATTTTCAACTCCTTCTTTTTCAAGGGACAAATATGCATTAACTTCTATTGATGATTTTTCACGGTACTCTTGGGTGTATTTTCTCAAGTACAAAAGCGAATTCTTTGCAACCTTAAAGGCATTTAAAGCTCTTGTTGAGAAACAATCTTCATGATCCATTAAAAGGCTATAAACAGAAAATGGGCGGGAATATGTCAAGAAAGAATTTCATTTTTTTTGCAAAGAACATGGCATTCGTCATCAACATTATGTTCCCTACACTGTTCAGTAAACTGTTGTAGCTAAACAAAAGAATAAAAAACTTAAGAAGATGGATAATTGCATGATTGCTTCCAAGAACTTGACACCTACTATTTGGGTTGAAGAAATTAATTGTGCTAATTACATTCAAAACATGATGTCTCATAAGGTAATTCAAAATATAACTCCAATGGAAGCTTAGACACAAGAGAAGCTTGATGTATCTTTTTTCAGGGTATTTGGTAGTCATGCTTGGTCATTTATTCAGGATGAAAATGCAAAGGCATGGAAAAGGAAAGTCAACAATTGATATTTGTTGGTTACTGTGAGGACATGAAACCTTATCGACTCTTCGATCCTGTTAGAAAATTAAATATTATAGAGCAATGGAACACATAGAATATTGCATAAATATAAACACAGAAAACGCATAAAACCAGAAAGACATAGATATACGTGGTTCACCCAGTTTGGGCTACATCCACCCCAAACAACCAGTCCTTCCTTTCTATTATCCAGAAAAATGAAGAAACACAACCTACAGCAGATTCACTGTAATATCCTCTATTTTCTCTCACAGTCTCACCTCTTTGTTTCTCGCTCAAAGAATGCACATCTATATCATAGCCTCAATATAATGACTTCAGACAAAGAGAGGGGGTTACCTTCTAGGGCAAAAAACCCTAAACTAAACATAAGTTCTACCGTTAGATCATCCGCCTAATGAACGGCCCAGATTGACTAGAAAATACTATACTTTTACAAGGCAATTTTACATCTGTTTTTAGCTTCGGGGGTGCTACCCCTGAAACCCCCGTCGGGGGACCGCTGGCCCCCGAAACCCCCAACCGGGGGGAATCGGCCCCCCCGAACCCTCGAGGGGGGGACAAGCTGCCCCCGTAACCCCCCCCCCCCCCCTCCCCCACGTGGAGGGGTGTACAAACTTCCTAGGGTATACATCCAGCTGAAACAAAGACCTCTAAATAATCATGCTCCACACCCAACAATCTCCCACTTGGAGAATGATTGTAGCAACTCCACCACTACTTCATTTGCTAGACAATGACTCCTCTTTGGACCTGGCTATTTCTCATCTTCATCGTCATCCTTGAAGACCAATTGAAACTAAGCATATTCTCAGTTTCTTCCTGGCTACAACTTTTGTTAGCATATCTACAAGATTCTAGCTAGTGTGTATCTTTTCCAGCTTCAACTCTCCATCTTCCAACACTGATCATATGAAATGGTACTTGAGCTATATATGTTTAGTCCTAGAATGAAATGCTGAGTTCTTTGCAAGATGAATGTCACTTTGGCTATCACTATATAACGTGACCATATCATGCTTCTTACCCAATTCACCCATAAACCTTTGTAACCAAATCATTTATTTACTGGCCTCTGTAGCAGCAACATACTCTGCTTCTATTGTTGAAAGTGCAACAACACTTTGGATTTTTGAAACCCAACTGACAGTTGTTCCACCTACAGTAAATACATATCCTATAGTGCTCCTCTTGTTATATTTGTCACCTGCCATATCTACATGAACATATCCCTGTAGAGAAATGTTTGAACCACCAAAGCATAATGCTTGATTTGTGGTACCTCTCAAATATGTGAGAATCCATTTCACTGCCATCCAATGTTTCTTTCCTGGATTGTTCATGTACCTGCTTACAACTCCCACTGCATGTGCAATATCAAGCCTTGTGTGGACCATTGCATACATTAAGCTTCCAACTGCTGATGCATATGGAACTTTAGACATATAATCCATGTCTTCTTGGGTCTTTGGGCACATTTCCTTACTAAGTTTGAAATGGCTAGCAAAAGGTGTACTAACTGGTTTTGCATTGTGCATATTAAATATTTTTAACACCTTTTGTATGTACTCATTCTGAGACAATTTTAATTTGCAATTTTTCCTGTCTCTAGTTATTCTCATACCAAGGCTTTGTTTTGCAGCTCCCAAACCCTTCGCTGCAAATGAATTTTCCAATTTTATTTTGAGCACATTTATTTCCTGCATGTTAGATCCTGCAACAAGCATGTCATCCACGTACAATAACAATATAATGTAGTTGTCATCATTTTTCTTTTTTCAGATAAACATAATGATCAGAGTGACATCTAGTATAACCTTGTTCAGACATAAACTTGTCAAATTTTAGATACCACTACCTTGGAGCCCGTTTTAATCCATACAAGCTCTTCTTCAACCTAAACACTAGTTTATCCTTCCCTTTTACCTCATATCCTTGTGGTTGTTGCATATATATCTCTTCCTCCAAATCCCCATGGAGAAAGGTTGTCTTTACATCTAACTGCTTAAGATGAAAATCTTCAACTGCTACTAGACTTAAAAGATTTCTGATTGCAGTCATTTTAACAATAGGAGAAAATATTTCATCAAAATCAATACCTTTCTTCTCTGCAAACCCCTTCACCACAAGTCTAGCTTTGTACCTTTGTTATCCTCCATCTTCTTCCTTCAGCCTGTAAACCCATTTATTCTTCAATGTAGTTTTTCTTGCAGGAAAACTGACTAAGTCCCAAGTCTGGTTATGCATTAAGGAGTCCATCTCTTCTTCCATGGCTACCTCCCACTTCTTCTTGCTTTCAACCTGCATTGCTTCTTCATAACATTCGGGGTCACCAGAATCAGTTAACAATAAATAATATAATGAAGGAGAGTATTGTTCAGGGGGTATACTTATCCTGGTAGATCTTCTAACACCACTTTCAGGTGTTTGGGGTACCTATTGTTGTTGCGGTGGTCGCTGTTATTGTGGTTGTTGATTATTATTATTTTTAGGCACCTTTACTTTTTCAGTAATTTCATCAAGAACTGCGTATTCCTTGTTTTCTTTTTCCTATTTCTTTTCCTGCAACTGATTCTTATACAAGACCTTTTCATTGAATATTACATCTCTGCTCCTAATGATTTTGTGATTTTCGGAATCATATAAGCGATAACCAAAATCATTAACACCATATCCAATAAAGGTACGTTTCTTTGACTTTGCCTCAATCTTTGTTCTATTTTCTTATGAATATGGACAAAGGCCTCACAACCAAAAGGCTTTAAAAAGGATTAGTTTACCTTTTTACCTGTCCATGCTTCCTCTGGAACACCACCATCCAAGGAACTTGAAGGCCCTTTGTTTATTAGATAAACAGTAGTATCTACAGCATCCGTCCAAAATTGTAAAGGCAATCCTACATGCAATCTCATCCACCTTGCACGCTCCATGATTGTTCTGTTCATCCTTTCTGACACGCCATTTTCTTGTGGTGTTCTTGGAACTGTCTTCTCTCTGCGAATTCCATGCTCTGAAAAGTACCTATCAAACTCTTTTCTGCAATATTCACGTCCATTTTCTGATTTGAGACACTTCATTTTCTTTCCTGTCCAATCTCAACCAAAACTTTCCATTTCTTGAAAGTATCAAATACATCAGATTTATTCTTAATACAATAAATCCAAGTTTTTCTAGTTGCATCATCAATGCAAGTAACATAATAACGAGAGCCACCGAGAGATGATACCTGAGCAGGTCCCCATATATATGTATGCACAAGATCTAATTTTTTACTTTTCTTTTCTTTCCCAACTCTAAGAAATCTGACTCTCTTCTGTTTTCCATAAATTCAATTCTCACAGAAGTCCAAATCAGCATTCTTCAAACCCGGAAACAAATTCCTAGAGAGAAGAATCTTAATTCCCTTCTCACTCATGTGTCCGAGCCTATGATTCCATAATGCTGCATCTTCTCCTTTGGAAGTTAAAGCATTAACAGAGTTATAAATACCATTGCATAAATACAATGTACCAACCTTTTTATCTTTTGCTATTACTAGGGCTCCTTTGGTGATCTTCCAAGCTTTGTTTGTGAAAGTTTTCACACAACCTTCACCGCCTAATTGCCCTTTTGAAATCAGATTTTTCTTCAGATCTAGAACATGCCTTACCTCCTTTAGTAGCCATTGGTTTCCATTCTGCTGTTTTACATGAACCTTACCCATTCCAACAATTTTACAGTGTTTATCATCACCCAAACGGACTTGTCCAAAATCTCTTTGAACATAGTCATGAAAATATTTCTTATCAGGTGTGGCATGGAATAAGGCCCTTGAATCGACCACCCAGGAATCAGCAATATTTTCAAAATAAAGAATTAAAGCATCTTGTAACACCTCACCTGTCACATATGCTTCATGATTGTTTTCTTTCTGTGTATCTCCTTCTTTTCCCTTCCGAGATCTACAGTCTTTCTTTAGGTGTCATTTCTTTCCACATTTCCAGCACACTATCCCCGATCTAGACTTGGATCTGCCTTTCCTTGATTTACTGCGATATCTTGAGCTCTTTCCTCTTTCCATTTTTCTTCCCCTAGACTCTGCACTTAAAGCATTACCCGATGTCTCATCGGAGCTTTTCCATCGCATTTCCTCGCTAAGGATAGCACCAACAACATCATCAAAATTTAAAGTACTAGATCCAGACACAGAGTTACTAATGGCCATTACTAAACCATTCAAACTTTCTGGCAATGAGCACAAGAATAACATAGCTCTAACTTCATCATCAATGTTTACCCCTACAGAACTTAACTGACTTGTAACAGTATTAAAATCATTTAAATGGCATGCAACAGATCTACCTTCCGACCTCTTCATATTAAACAATTGTTTCATAAGAAATACCTTGTTTGAGGCCGAGGGTTTTCCATATAGTTCTGCCAACACCTTAATCAAACCCTCTGTCATTGTTTCCCTCAAAATGTTGAAGGCGACCGACGATGCGAGGCGCAACTGTACTGTTCCGAGTGCCTTTCTATCGAGAAGGTTCCATTCTTCATCTGTCATACTCGTCAGCATCTTTGTTTTTCCGCCCAATGGTAGGTACAGATCTTTCTGATACAGATAATCTTCCATCTGCATCTTCCACAGCGAAAATTTTTGGCCATTAAATTTCTCAACCCTAAACTTACCATCTTTCGCCATTGCTCCCACTTGAACGAGGAACCCTTCTTTCCTGCAAATTTATTAGCCGAATATACCTTCGGCTCTGATACCAGTTGTTAGAAAATTAAATATTACATAGAAATGGAACACATAGAATATTGCATAAATATAAACACAGAAAACGCATAAAACCAGAGAGACACAAATATACATGGTTCACCCAATTTGGGCTACGTCCACCCCGAACAGCCAGTCCTTCCTTTCTATTATCCAGAAAATTGAAGAGACACAACCTACAACAGATCCGTTGTAATATCCTATGTTTTCTCTCACAGTATCACCTCTTTGTTTCTTGCTCAGAGAATGCACATTTATATCACAGCGTCAATACAATGTCCTCATACAAAGAAAGGGGGTTGCCTTCTAGGGCAAAAAACCCTAAACTAAACATAAGTTCTACTGTCAGATCATCCGCCTAATGAACGACCCAGATTGACTAGAAATTACTATACTTTTATAAGGCAATTTTACATATGTTTTTAGCTTCGGGGGCACTGGCCCCAAAACCCCCGTCGAGACCCCTGGCCCCCGGACCGCCCAGCTGGGGGGGATTAGCCCCCCGCACCCCCCCATGTGGAGGGGTGTACAAACTTCCTTGGGTATACATCCAGCTGAAACAAAGACCTCTTAATAATCATGCTCCACACCCAACATATCCTAACTCTAAGGAAGTTTTGTTCCGAAGAGATGTTCATTTTGATGAAAATATCAGTCCGTAATCATCTTCTTCCCCCACTACCATCTTCAGTTGTCGATTATGGTTCTAATCGTTGTGATGATTTTATAAATATGATAGAAGAAGAAATCTCTATTGAAGTTCCTCGACCAGAAGAAAATATTCCATCAGCACCAGCATAACCCATACATGAGCAACCTGTTCTAGATAATCCATTAAGAAGTCTACGTAAGAGAAAGCATCCTGATAGATTTGGCTATGATGCAACTGATTTTAGTTATCTAGCCTCAAATCAACCACAATTTGAAGGAATCTCTCTTTTAAGTCATGCCATTTTAGAGGATCCACAACAATTTTCTGATGTTGTTGGAAAACCTAAGTGAGAAACTGCCATGAGAGAAGAGTATTCTTCTTTGATGAAGAATCATACTTGGGATCTTGTTCGTCTACCAAAGGGACATAAGTTGATCTATTGCAAGTGGGTCTATAGAACCAAATATGCAGCGAATGGATTTGTAGACAAACATAAGGCACATCGTGTGGCTAAGGGATTTTCATAGGTTGAAGGAATTGACTATTCTAATACTTTCACTCCTATCGCCAAGATGGATTCTATTCGTCTTATGCTTTCTCTTGAAGCCTCCCAATGCTAGTTAATTTACTAGATGGATGTTAAGAGTGCTTTTCTGCATGGTGATTTGCATGAGGATATTTACATGGAGAAATCTCCTGGTTTTGTGCAAAATCCTTCACTTGTCTATAGGCTTAGGCGATCTTTGTATGGTCTCAAACAAGCTCCTAGATCTTGGTATGAGAAGATGGAATTTTTTTTTCTTTCCTCAAGGTTCAATCATTATCACTCTGATCCAACTGTGTATGCTAAAAGATAGGGCTCTGATTTATTGATTCTAGTTTTGTATGTGGATGATTTGATCCTCAATTAGAGTTCTTCATCTATGATTCAGAATGTTAAGGAAGCATTGATGGGACAATTTGCTATGACAGATCTTGGTCTTCTACACTACTTTCTTGGCTTGTAGGTTCACCAATATTCAAAAGGAATCACCATCTTCCAGTAGAAATATGCTCTTGATTTACTCCAAGGTTTTGGCATGGCTAATTGTAAGCCTTCACCTACTCCTTTTTAGTCAAGTGCTATTCTTACTGCTAGTTGCACCACTCCTAGGGTGGATCCTACATTGTATCGCCAACTTGTTGGCAGTCTACTTTATTGACACACTCTCGACCTGACATTGCATATGCCGTCATGTTGGTCACTAGATTTGCTTAGGATCCTCATCAGAGTCATTGGAAAGCAGCAAAGCATATTGTCAGGGATATTTAAGGAACTTCCAATTTTGGCATTCAGTATACTATTGGTTCTCCTAAGCTTGTAGGTTTCACTCATTCTGATTGGGTTGGATCAGTGGATGATCGAAAATCCATCTCTGGATTTGTTTTATGTCTTGGATCTGCTCCTATTTCTTGGTCCTACAAGAAACATTTAGTAATTGCATTATCTATGATCGAATCTAAGTATAGAGCTGCAATTCTCGCAAGTCAAGAAATTCTTTGGTTGTGACAATTATTACTTGAGTTTGACATTCAGCAAGATCAGCCTAGTCTCTTATGGTGTGATAACCAAAGTGCAATACAAATTTCTAGAAATCCTCCATAGAAAACAAATTAAGATTCGTTGAGATTCACATTGAGTTTAATGCCACCATATATCACACCATATAATTATGTGATACACTGCTCCAAAACAAACTTAGTAAAGATGCAAATGAGGCAATCAACAATGAAATGACCATATATGAGGCAATCAGCTTGCGTGAGTAAGAATGGCCATGAAATTGTCGACTGGAAAAATCATATATGAGAATATTGTATAACATTGAAATAAAAATAAGAGGATCTTTAATTGAGATGAACCTTTACCAACTTTGATAAAGTCTGCAAAAATTAACAACTTGCTCTAAAGTTATTCTGGTTGTTATCTATTTTTATGCCACCATTATTCTAGCTGTTATCGGCGTAGTGGCAGTCAGAAATTGAAAATTTCATACTCCACCTTTAGGAATGAAAGAATCAAAATCTCGGTACGTCCAATTGTCGTTACACAATACAGGGCATACTGCTCTCAAGCTGAAATCTTTTCAGTTGAGATTGCCCTCAGATCGAATCCTTTGGACTTTGACATCGAATATTTTAGCTTCGCAATTCCCGAGCTTGCTCACATAAATACGGATGAAAAGTCACAATTTCTACGCCCACATACATTCTTGAAACGTTCCTGTAAAATATGTAAGCGCCTGGAATTAACTGTACACCACGCATCAGAAGGCAGCAACCGCCATGGCCGAGAAGTTAACTTCATTTGTGCTGGTGCTGTCATTATCGTTCATAGCTTCAGCTATGGCCGCTAAACAGGCAAACGACAAATAGCTCTCATTCTGTCTTCGCTATTATGCAGAATGTTCTCAGTCTGATGGACCATGAAATTGATTTAGTTTTTATTTTTTAATTTGACGTTTGCTGAATGAGGGGTTTCAATATGAAGAATTATAATGGCTGTGATTTGGGTTTGGATTTATTAATGATTTAAATTGTAGTTTGTATTTTTTTTTTTTAATTTGGATAATTACATTTTTCCCAGGATTCAAGTTATTTTGAATTAACTGCTGTTAATGTTAATAGGTCAGATTTTCAAATATAAAACAAGTGCTATTAATTTCTTTCTCAAATTTAGTACATCAAAGAAAATCTACATAGTTTTTCAGCACGGAAAAAGTTATATAGATATATTGTAATCAAAACAGAAAATGTACAGCATTATAGATATGGGGCTATTGATCTGTTAAGAGATAAATAAACACATAAACTTCATGGAGAAGGATATCTGTATCCAGGTCAAAAACTGTGCGAAGAGTGCAAGAGGAGAAAATATAACAATGGACATATTTACAAATAAACTTCGATGAGTCACTGCAAAGGTTGAAAAAACCAAATATATATGAGACATAAGATGGGGAACAGAAATCTTAACAGATTTGGCATCACATAATAGTGAATTGTGTACTCGACATGGAGAAGTAAATCTACATAGTTACTTATAACCAAAATTCCCCTAGTAGTGGATAGGATTTTAATTCATAAGTTGTGTTAATACAATATTTAGAGAGATTGTAATTTATGATATTTTGAATATATAAATGGTGCAGTTTAATTTATATATGAAATGGTTTTTTCGTAGTTTTTTAGTTAATTTTAATCAAAATTTATTAGAGATTTTTAAAAACTTGAGTTTAAGTAGTTTAATTTATAGAATTTAAATGCCCCATGAGTTTTCAGATGTTAAATCTTTTTATTCATTTGAAAATATATTTTAAACAATAAAAAATCAGTTTTGCTTGAAATTGTATCTAAATACATGTGTAGAAGACTATTTCCTTTATAAGTTAAACTATACCTATATAAATTGATTTAATGTTATGAAAATATATTGATTTAACACTATGAACTTTTTTTAATATTTTATTTATATAAATTATATATAATTTTGTTTGTGTAAAATAATTAAATTTATAATTTTAATTATTTTTATAAATTTTTAAAATATATATATATAATAAATATCAAAAGTTTAAAATAATTTAAAATGTTTAATTTTTTTATATATTTTTGTCATCAAAATGGCAGAATTTAACCCTGTAAACAGCCATTTTTATACTGCTTATAGTTTCCCTGTGTGGATCCCTTTGCAGCCTTATGTGGTGTACTTAGGAGGACAACACGATGAAAATGTGGACAGCCAACTGGTAGCCGAATCTCACCATGAGCTTCTGGCATCAGTTCTAGGAAGGTAATTAACTGAGAATTTATGGATGATTGAAATTATTTCCCATAATATATTGGAAAATGGATGGTTGATTTGTATTGAAAGTTAGGTGTGTTGTTAAAGTTTGTATTGAAGTTATTTTTATTTGGGTTATTGATTTTAGGAATATTTCAGAATTAGATTGACCATACTGAAGTTAAAAATTTGAAAAGAAATTATTTATCTAAAAATATTCACTAAATTAATCTAAAAATATTCACTAAATTAATCATCTAGTTAAAATTTAATAGACATAAATTATATTGCAGTATTCAATTGAGGTGATTCCACTCCATCAAATTCCATAATATTCCTAAAATCTAAAATATGCACGCTTCGATTCTGATACTTCAGCTTATAATTTGGATGCTTATACATATTCTTTTTCTATGAAAAATTACAGTAACGAGGCAGCCAAAGACAACATCTTGTACTCATACAGTAAAAGCATAAACGGTTTTGCTGCTGCTCTGGACGAAGAGCAAGCTCTTACTCTATCAAGTGAATTACTTGTCACTAAGTGATTGTTCTCTCTTTTTCTTAAATGGATGACCAGGCAGCTGGGATATACATATAACTTTCGTCCTTTTTTTTTTGAACTGAATTGTTGTTGATGATGGTGCTGGGGATTATTCATCAGATCTACCGCAGGTATTGTTTGTATTTGCCAGCCAAACAAGAAGTCTGCACACAACTCGTTCATGGGGATTTCTTGGATTAGAAGTTGGAGCGGGAGAATCTGAGAATGAAACTATTCCTCTGCATTCACTATGGAGAAAAGCAAAATTTGGAAAGGATGTTATCATCGCTAACCTGGATACAGGTAACTCCTCAGAAATAGTTTTCTGTACCAAAATGAATTCATTTTAATTATGATGTTGGTGTTCATATTCTTACTGCTGTTCTTGCGAGTTTAGGGGTGTGGCCCGAAGCTGCAAGCTTCAGTGACAAGGGTATGGGGCCTATTCCTTCTAGATGGAAAGGGATCTGTCAAAGTGGAAACGATTTCGGCGCAGCTCAATGTAACAGGTACGTTGATCAATAACAGTACTCTGTAACTTTTTAGCAGTACTCTGCAACCTTTTATTAAGAATGGCTATACAGTGATGGAATTTGATGCGCGTCATTTGGGGATTTGTCTGTCAAAAACAGCCAAATATTTTGCCATCGACATTGTGTTATTTAACTCATCAACATAGATAAGATTTTGAAATTTAGAATGGATATTTGATGATATCCCAAAAATTCCATAATCATGTGAAAACTGAAACCATGTATTTTAGCCTCTGTATTATCATTTCATGAATCAAATTTATTTTTGTCTTGCTATCTTCTCAAGAAGAAATCTTTCCATATGCAGCTTTTAAGTATGTTTTCTCCCATAATAAGTGCATTTTGAATGCAGAAAAAACATAATATTTTATATCAAAAATATAAAAGGGTCCAAATATACAAAATAGGAAATGTTCTAATAATCTGTGACAACAGAGAAGCCATGAGCTGGTAAAAAGAGGCCAGAAGGCCAGATCCAAAAAAAAAATATATCAGGTATCCATCCACAAGGACCGAAGCATAGACCAGATCGGAACAAAAATTCGCCTGAAGGCAAGGAGAAACCGTCCAGAGAATAACCTGTACAGAAAAACAAAACTACATTCCGAAGTAGACCTGTTCAAAAAACGGAAAGCCCATAGCATATTGATCGAAACAGCTAGCATCTTTAATCACAGAAGCAAAACATAGAGAACTTTGCAAGAAAAAACTAGAAATTGGGAGGGTAAAAGTCCTGGATGGAGTAACATTTCCCATCAGAGGAAACCTGTAGATGCCACACTCCCGGAGCAGATTGAAGGCCTTTTTTTGATAAGGAGTCTGCCATCTGATTTTGTTCCCCGCGAATGAAATTGACTAAAACACCTTTAAAGGATGACCAGTAGAATCTGATGCGATCAAACCATCCCCCAAGATGAGCCTGGAAATGGAGATTTTCCCAGCCATATAATCCACTAGAACTTTTGAGTCACCATAAATAGGAATGTTTTGAAGATTTAAAAAAAGGAAACTCATGAGACCAGCAAGGGTCATCGCCTCGCCTCATATTAGAACCCCTCCCCCGTTCCAGTGAGCAAAGAAAAGACTGTCTTCATCTGCTAGAATATGGAAACCACAGCCACAAACCCCATTCTGTGCAGCACCCCATTCTGTTTCTTGTATAACTCTCATTCATTCACATTTACTCAGGTTGTACCACTTGAGGTCTAATATCATTATTATCAACCCAAACTCCTTTGTAACATATATGTGCAACAAGAATTTCTGAGAATAAAGGTTTCGCACTGTATAAAGTGTTTTGAAATATGAAGTTTTATTGGAAAGCAGCCCCATGGGCTTTGCATTCGTATAACCAAAGTCTCACTGCCGCGAGCTATCGTTTGATACAAGGAAATTGATCGGAGCCAGATACTTCAGAAAGGGACATGAAATTAAAAATGGGCTTTTGAATCACTCCGCAATGCGCCAATTTCTTTCTCCGCGAGACACAGAGGGACATGGAACTCATACTCTGTCTACAGCAGGTGGTAATTTCGTGAGAAGCGCAAGTATATTTGGACATGCAGAAGGGGTTGCAAAAGGCGGAGCTCCTCGTGCCAGAGTTGCAACTTACAAAGTTTGTTGGCCTGACAAGAGAGGCACTTATGGTTGCGATGATACAGATATCCTTGCAGCATTCGATGAAGGGATACATGATGGAGTTGATGTGTTCTCTGTTTCTCTCGGTGGCGTTTCTAAGGATTATTTTCAAGGCTCAATTGCCATTGGATCATTCCATGCTGTTCAGAGAGGAAAGGTAGTCGTCGGTTCAGCTGGAAACAGGGGCGCTCCCAGTACAGTCGAAAATGTGGCACCATGGATCATAACTGTGGCAGCAAGCAGCATTGATAGAGAGTACCCTTCCAGTGTTCTTCTGGGAAACAACAGAACATATGTAGTAAGTATACCTATTTCTTCATTTCATCTCTATATTTTAAGTAACCAAAGAACGTTTAATTAATTATATGCAATTCGATCTGGGTGGGGAACAAAATTGGTTGTAGTTTTTTTCTGAATATTTTGGAAATTTGAATCACATCACTGACTTCAAACATTCAGTTAACTAGGATCCTATTTATCTGATTTCCAAAATTTGCAAACAAAATAAGGATAGCTACAAATAAGCTGGTTAACATGGAAAAACTAAAGAGGCTAGCAGGAACTTATGACGTGTATGCCAGTTGGTTTGCATGTTCCTATCAAATCACAATTTGAAACATTATGGGAAAGAGTTAAGATTCAAAAATGAAAGCTATTTTGAGGATCAAATTTCCCAAAAAACTTTCAAGCTGAACTAAAACTCACACAGTCCTGGTAAAAAAAACATTATAGTGTGGGTACATTATTTCATTCTGTCCTAATAAGCATTCCATTGTGGGTACGTTATTTCATTATGTTCATGTTACATAGGTTTTGCAAATTATTGTCAGATTTAATGGTTTAATGATTATCAAAATAACTTTTAATGTTGCATAGATCCTTTTTTCCTCAAAATTTCAAGAGAACAAAAAGACATTGAATTTTCCCTTGCCCATAGAATTTGATATCTAATGTTTTTCAAGATGAGGAATGGAAATCTAACAAATATGATCCATTGCATTATGCAAGAAAATCATTCTATTATTTTGGATGTTTTTGTTTGAGGCCAGGGACAAAGCCTAGCCCAGTTCCAATTACCAAAGGGAAAACTGTATCCACTAGTATCATCAGTTGACGTGAGAGCTGCAAATGCAAATGAAACTGCTGGGTATGCTAATTAACTACCACCTTTTCCGAAAGAAGAAACTTGGGTTGGATTAGTATTAGTTCAATCAATCAAAGATATATCTGTTTACGACACTGTGTTTTAATAATTTTTATAAGAATAACGTTGCAGAGAACTCTGCCTCCCGGGAGCGCTAGATCCCGGTAAAGTTAAAGGAAAAATTGTTGCTTGTCTTCGTGGTAGCAATCCGTTACTTGAGAAAGGTGTAACAGTCAGTATGGCTGGAGGAATAGGCATGATTGTCTGCAATGCACCCAAAGGGGAACAAAACATTATTGCAGCGATTCATTTTCTTCCTGCTACACATTTGAGTGCAGTTGATGGAGCAGCAGTATTTGAGTACATCAAAACAACAGCGTAGGATTTAAATACAGCCTTTTGAATTATATTAAGACCTGGTTATGTAGGTTTTAAGATGATGAAAGATATGGGATGAAAAGTCCTAATTCCAAATTAAATTATGCTCATTCAGGGCCCCTGTCGCTTCCATCTATGCAACAACCGAGTTAAATACAAAGCCAGCTCCAGTGATGGCAGGATTTTCTTCTCAAGGGCCAAATCCGGTTACTCCTGACATACTCAAGGTTATAATCCAATCCCCACAGCAAGTGTTTATATCGTGATATATCCATTGTCAAGAACAGCAATTTCTAGGAAAAAGTTGTTAATTGTTTCTCCAATGCAGCCTGATATTACAGCTCCAGGGTGGAACATCCTTGCAGCATATTCAGAAGCAGCAACACCAACTGGGGGCCCCCTTGATCATAGACATGTACCTTTCAATATACTTTCTGGCACATCTATGTCTTGCCCGCATATTGCTGGTGTTGCTGCTTTATTAAAGAGAGCATATTCTCATTGGAGCCCTGCAGCCATCAAGTCTGCCATTATGACTACAGGTATGTACATTTTAATTCTTTAGTTTCACTCATTTTTCACAAATAAAACCGTTACACTACTCTCTTTCACATATATAGAAGGTTTTTTATAAAATAATTTCATGCCTCCCAGAATGTTATTCATAAGTTTGAAATCCTCTTAAGGTTTCCATTCCACACTATGTATTTAACGTTTTATTCTGCACTAAGTCAATAATTAGTTCAGTGCCTTCTTATCTTGTCTATAATGCATTAAGCCAATAATTAGCTAGTATCTTTTCATCTTGTCCATGAAACTATGCACTAAATTAATGATAGACTCAATGCCTTTTCATCTTATCCAATATACAAAATAAATATACACTAAACAATTATTAACATTTACTCTCTTAAAAGTATACCATGGTTGAGAATACATACCCCATATTAATACAATAGTAATATTTAAAATGCATATGGCTAGATGTTAATTTGTTTTCTTTTGTAAAACACAGCTGCAAGATTGGACAACACCAAACGGGCAATTAAGACTCAATTACAGCGAAAAGCAAATCCTTTCGACTACGGAGCAGGTCATGTCAATCCGAATAAAGCAGCAAATCCTGGCCTAATCTATGATCTATCTGTCGAAGAATATTACAGATTTTTCTGTAGCTTGAATTATAATTCAACCCAGATAAAGGCCATAACAGGAAAGGAAATCTCTTGCCCAACCTTCAAACCTAAGATATATGACCTCAACTATCCTTCCATCACTGTCTCTGAATTGAAAGGGTCTGTGATTGTGAAAAGAACTGTGACAAATGTGGCCAAAGGAGGGGCGTTTTACAAAGCCGAAGTGGAGTCCCCTGAGGGTGTTTTAGTGTCAGTAGAGCCTCAGAAGCTTGAGTTCTCTAGGACTGGTGAGAAGAAATCATTTAATGTGACACTAAGAGGCATCGAGAGGACTGTGGGGAAATATGTATTTGGGTCCCTCACATGGAAATATGCTCGGTATTTGGTGGTAAGTCCAATTGTTGTGAATGTAGTAGCTATCAACACCACTAAGGAAGGCTTTGAATAGCTATTGTTGAGACCGGCTACTAGTGCAGTGAAGTATTCATTGAAGATGGCATTGGCCAGGAGAAGTAATAGTCATACATGCAAACAATGAAACACCTGTAATCCAACAAAAAAAGTATTTGCAATCTCATTGAACTGATTTTGATTTATTTATTTTAATATTGGTTATTATTATATCAAAATTGTTTAATTTATTATCATTTGGAGAATCATGGTGAAGGAAGATATTTCTAGTTTTAGGGGTAAAAACTTATTTGATAACTTTTTATCTAATTATATAATATGAATGTGAAGTTTGCGGTTGCCGTATTTTAAAGAAATTTGAAGAAAATAATTGATTTATAAATGCTTTACATATAATTGTTGGAATATGTAATTCTTACTTGTCTCCATTGTGATTCTTTCTATCTAAAGGAATCTGTTCCAATTCTGCTTCCTAGATTTGTGTCAGATTGTGTGTCCAAAATAGTTTTCTTATCTTGAGACAACACTTCCTGTATATATGTAATAACATATTTGATTAATGAAATGCAGATTTTCTAATGAAAATTTAACATGGTATCAGAGCCCCTAACGGCCTGGCCCCTCCTGGACTTGGCCCATCCTAGGCTAAGGGAAATAAAAAATATGTGTTGAGAGTAGAGTGAAAGGGTGTGAATGTTTGTCCATTATTCGATTGTTTTGTTGATTATTGTTTACACAAGAGTTGCATCAGGAGGAGCAGCGTTTGGATCTGTTGCTCGTGGATTGTAGCAGCAGCGCGGAGGTGGCGTTGGTAATCAGCATATTAAGGTGGAGGTGCGGTGCTTTCGATCTGTGACTGAGATCCAACAGATCCTTAGTTGACAAAGCAGCATGAGGAGGGCTGAGTTGACGTAGGTGGATCGACCTGATCTGAGGTAGGGGTCCGATCTGTCAACTACAACGGCAGTCAAGCAGTGGATCGTGAATTGCTACAGAATTGTGGTGTGCAGTAGATCACCCTCGTGCCGGTGGAGCGGTGATATGATGATCTCATAGTTAACAGATATGTTTACTGGTTTCACGCGATTTGAAGAGACGGTCATGGTGGGCAATGTTCTCTGTCACTTGAAGGACCACGATTCCAATGTCTGTGATGTCTATGTTGATGCAATCGACGTCATGGCATTGAGGATCGCAGACTCGAATTAGGCGATTTCTACATTTTTGAAGCCTTTCTAGGCAACTTAATTCAGTTGGCGTTGGGTTTTTCAGTAGTTTCAAGTGCAGTGTGAGTATTGGATTTGTCAAATATGTCTCAGATTCATTCGATCAATATGAATGAGGAGCAAAGTTGTCTTTACTGTGTGTTGTGAATTTTTGAAGCAGAGCTGGAGTGCGAGAGTAAATAGACGTGAGTCAACCTCTTCGGTGTCATTGAATGTATTCGTGAGCTAGCATCAGATGAGCAGATTTATTGTTGTTTCGAAGAGACTAAGCTTTTGGTACCATTGTGAATGTTGTTTATTCAACATAGGAAAGCCACTTGTTGCAAGAGCAGTTTTCAGACATGCGTGGAGTTGAAACGGTCCAGTGATGGTAATGATCTGTTCAGACATGAGACTGACATGAAGTTGATTTGAAAGTTGAACCTGAAGAGGTGAATAGAGTAAAGTAGCAAAGTGTGGAGAGATCGAGCATAGTAGAAGCACAATGGTATTGCTTCGTAGAGCCAACAATCCTACTTTATGGACCAATTTCTATCATTTGGAGGACTTGTGTTGTTGGCAATACCAATGGAGATATGTGGGCATTGTTTGGGGAGCTTGTTGGAATATTAATTCCAACTGCTGTGCAGCAGCAGCAGCTACTTTATTCATTTGTCATGATCCAGCGCCCCACATTTTCTCCCGATCTTTTATGTCACCGCCATTACCATCTTTTCACTCTTTAATTATTTTTGTGTTTCCAGAAGGATGAAGATCAGATATAGCACTACATCATTACTTCTCAACAACCATATTAATGAGAAGAACGGCTGAAAGAGAAAAGAACCAGCCTCGAGCCGACGCAGCATTTACCAGTCTTGGGTTTCAGCACAACCGACTCAAGAAATACAGCAAAAGATCAAATCTGTTAAATCATGAGCAGCATAAACTTTATCAGCAAGTTAAAGCGGTGAAGACCCTTTCCCGCACTATAAATAGAATATATATGAAATAGATTGAAAGTCATTTTTGTAACACACAGCAGTGTAGAACAAGAGAGTTTTTTTTTGTATTGCACAACACTGCTGAAATTTTCTGTGATAGTTGTTTTGTGGAACTAAAGCGTTCCTGTTGTAATCCCTCTGTCAAGAGGAAGATGCTCTTAAGCATAATATTTTGTGAAGATCTCTCTACGTGAGGAAGACTTAGTTTTATCAGTTAGCTTATTTTCATAAATAGAAGTTTCTTTCTGTGCGTTTCTGTTACACCAAAAGTTATTTTGTCAAAAATTTCCTGTTGTTGTTACACCGTAAGTCGAAAAATACTTGACGTAAAAAATCCCCGTTGCTGCAACACTACGAACAGCAACTGGAAAAAGTTACGTTGCTGCAACACCACGAACACCGTTGCTGCAACACCACGAACAGCAACTGAAAAAAACTGTGTTGCTGCAACACCGTTTCCAGAGAACGAATTTTTCTGTTTTTCTGAGTTAAAAACAGAGTATTTTTCTGTGTCAAAGACAAAGTATTATTTTGATCAGTTTTTGATCCTGAGGCAAAGTAGAGTATTATTTTATGCTCTGTTCTTGTGTTTTTGAATTATCAGAAAACAGAGTATTGCTCTTTGTTCATATTCTTGTTGTTTCAGAATTTATCAGAAAATTCTCAGCAGTGAAAACAGAGGATTTTTCCACTGTATTTTGTTTGGAATAACCAGAAATTCCCGACATGGTATCAGAGCTTGTCCAGGCTCTTTGAAGACATCAAAGAAGCTGAAAGAAGATTTGTTGTTGCAGCAGATTATCTAGCAGAGCGAAAACGCTGTCAAGGTATTTTTCAGATTAGTTTTTTGTGTAGCTGCTGAAGACAATTAATTGATTTTTTTTTACAGTCAAGTATTGCAAGAATGGCCAGCACCAGCGTGGGTATGTTTAATACCCAGCTCCCACAGTTCAATGGGAAAAATTATGATTACTGGGCAATAACCATGAAAGCCGTGTTTGCCTCACATGATTTATGGGAACTTGTTGAATATGGATTTGAGGAGCCAGCAAATGAAGAAGAGTTTATTGGATTAACTCAGGCAGAGAAAGAGCTGTTGAAGAGCAATAAGAAGAAGGATTCAAAAGCCCTTGTATTCTTATATCAAGCAGTGCATGAGAGTGTGTTTCCGAGGATAGCAGCAGCCAATACATCCAGAGAAGCATGGCAAACTCTCAAGACAGCTTATCAAGGCATGGAGAAAGTGAAGACAGCAAAACTACAGTTGCTGAGGAAAGATTTTGAGAACCTGCGTATGAAGGAGTCAGACAATATTGACTCATTCTTCACACAAGCAATTGGTTTGGTCACACAGATAAGGTCTCATGGAGAAACTCTTGAAGAAAGAAGGATTGTGGAGAAACTATTGAGGTGCCTACCCTCAAAGTTTGATGTGATTGTCACCACCATAGAAGAGACAAAGGATCTCTCAAATTTTTCAGTTGATGAACTTCATGCATCACTGATAACACATGAGCAGAGGTTGAGTAGAAATGAAAACTCATCTCTAGAGCAAGCCTTCAAGACCCGGATGTCATTTGGAAGAGGAAGAGGTCAAGGCAAAGGAAACAAGAGAGGAAGAGGCAGAAGCCAATACAGAGGCGGAAGAAACAGTCCAGCAAACGTTCAAGGAAGAGGCAACAATCCAAATCAGAACCAAGGCCATGGCAGCAGCCAGCAAAGTGGACAACATCATGCTCAAGGACAAAGGTATGAAAAATCCAATGTCCAATGTTATTATTGTAAAAAATATGGGCACTATGCAAATGAATGTAGGAAAAAGCAGCATGATATGAGTAATAGATCTAGTGCAAATATCACTAGAGAAAATATCAGTCAAGATAATGTGTTGTTAGTTTGTAATATGGCTGAAACAAACAGTGAAGATATATGGTTTCTAGATTCTGGTTGCAGCAACCATATGACAGGAAACATAGCCCTGTTTTCTGCTTTAGATCAGAGTGTGCAGTCACAAGTCACACTTGGGACTGATAGTAAAATTTCTGTTATGGGAAAATGAGAAGTTAAAATATTTACAAAGAAAGGTGAAAAGAAAACCATAGCAGATGTATATTATGTTCCTGGAATGAAGTGTAATCTCTTGAGTATTGGACAGCTTGTTCAGAAGGGTTACAATGTTTTCTTTGAGAATGATGTATGCACCACCATGGACAGATTACCTAGCAAACGTTTTATTGCTGAAGTGAAGATGACAAGGAACATGATGTTCCCTCTCAGAATAAAGGCAGATCTGAAAAATAAAGAAGTAATTGTAGCAGTGACACAAGAGGCTCTCCAAAGCGTACCAAAGGATGAAAATTAATTGTGGCATTTGAGATTTGGACATCTCAACTTTGGAGGTCTTAATTTGTTGAGTAGAAAAGGAATGGTAAGAGGATTACCATTGATAGAAAAGCCAGACAGCCTTTGTGAAGGTTGTATATTGGGAAAACAACACAGAGAAAGTTTTCCAACTGGGAAAAGCATAAGGGCAAAATCACCCTTAGAAATTGTCCACTCAGATTTATGTGGACCGATGCAAGCTCCATCACTTGCAGGCAGCCAATATTTTCTAACATTTATTGATGACTTTACCAGAAAGACTTGGGTTTATTTTCTGAAGAATAAGAGTGAAGTGTTTGAAAAATTCCAAAATTTCAAAGCACTTGTAGAAAATCAAAGTGGGCTGCGTATCAAGGTTTTGAGAACTGACAGAGGAGGTGAGTATATCTCCAAAGAATTTTTACGTTTTTGCAGAGAAAATGGAATTCATAAGCAATTTACAGCAAGGTACACCCCGTAGCAAAATGGAGTTGCTGAAAGAAAAAATAGAACAATCATGGATATGGCGAGGAGCATGTTGAAGGCAAAGCATTTGCCAAATGATTATTGGGCTGAAGTTGTACACTGTGCAGTATATATTTTAAATAGATGTCCTACAAAAGCAATGATGAACAAAGTGCCAGAAGAAGCATAGAGTAGGAGAAAGCAAGGAGTCACCCACATGAAAGTTTTTGGTTGTGTGGCTTATGCACACATTCCAGATCAGCTAAGGAAGAAATTGGACAGCAAAGGGGAGAAATGTATTTTCATTGGATACAGTGAAGAATCCAAAGCTTATAGGTTATATATCCCATCCACCAAGAAGTTTTTTGTGAGCAGAGATGTTCAATTTATTGAAGAGGAAGCTTGGGATGGAAGCATAGAGAAAACAGTTAATGTTAAAAACTGTTTGTCTCATGATGATGATGATGAGGAGTTGGCTGAAACACATCCCCAAACAGCAGCACCAACAACAGAATAGCAAAAGACACCCTTGAGAAGAAATTAGAGTGCTTCTCCAAGCACACCACAAGGAGGAAATTCAAGTGCATCTACAAGCACTTGCACACCGAATGAAAGAGGTAAGAAATTCAGAAATTTAAGTGATATTTATGATGAAGGAATGAATTCTTTGTTTGCCTTGTATTGTCATGTTGATGACCCTGTTCATTTCGAAGATGCAATTAAGGATAAGAAATGGATAAAAGCTATGGATGAGGAGATGAATGCAATAGAAAGAAATAAGACATGGGATTTAGTTGATCTACCAAAAGGTAAAGAAGTCATTGGAGTTAAATGGGTCTACAAGACCAAGAGTAATGCTGAAGGCAAGATAGAAAGGCATAAGGCAAGACTTGTTGTCAAGGGATACAAGCAGCAGTATGGGAGAGATTATGAGGAGACTTTCACACCAGTTGCAAGAATGGAAACAGTAAGAGAAGTGCTGTCCATAGCAACACAAAACAAATGGAAAGTTTATCAAATGGACGTGAAGTCAGCATTCTTGAATGGAGTATTAATGGAAGAGGTTTACATCGAGCAACCTCTAGGCTATGAGAAGAAAGGCCAAGAGCACAAAGTCTGCAGATTGAAGAAAGCTCTTTATGGGCTGAAGCAAGCACCAAGAGCGTGGTACAGTAGGATAGATTCCTATCTACTGGAGAACGGATTTGAGAAGTGTGAGGGAGAACCCACTGTTTACATCAAAGAAAAAGACTGTAAAATTTTAATTGTTGTGTTATATGTTGATGATGTGATTTTTACAGGTAATGATGACTACCTCATTGAAAATTTCAAATCAGTCATGAAAGAAGAATTTGAGATGACTGACATGGGTTTGCTGAGATACTTCTTAGGAATAGAAGTAGATCAAAATGAAAATGGAATTTTTATTTCACAGACAAAATATGTAAATGAAGTGTTGAGCAGATTTAACATGCAGGACAACAAGGCAGCAATCACTCCCACAGTGATGGGATTAAAACTCAGCAAAGAGGACAGAAGCAAGGATTTTGACCCTAGTGTGTACAAGAGCATAGTTGGAAGCCTCATGTATTTGACTGCAACTAGGCCAGACATAATGTATGCTGTTAGTTTAATTTCCAGATTCATGGAGAAGCCAAAAGAAACACATTGGCAGGCAGCAAAGAGAATTCTGAGGTATGTTAAAGGTACAAAAAGGTATGGCATATTTTATACTGTTTCAGAATGTTCAGATTTAGTTGGATACACAGATAGTGATTGGGCTGGAAGTGTAGATGACCGGAAAAGCACATCTGGTTACATTTTTCACATAGGTTCAGGAGCCATTTCATGGGCTTCCAAGAAACAGCCAATTGTGGCATTGTCTACAGCAAAAGCAGAGTATGTGGCAGCTACAACAGCAGCATGTCAAGCGGTTTGGATGAGGAGAATGTTGAGAAATCTATGCCAGGAGTAGGCAACAGCAACAGTTATTTTTTGTGACAATAGCTCAGCTATTGCATTATCCAAGAACTCTGTATTCCACAAGAGAACAAAACACATAGACACAAAGTTTCACTACATCAGAGAATTGGTGAACAATGGAGAAATCATTTTACAACATTGCAGGACTCAGGAACAGGTTGCAGATATTCTGACAAAGCCATTGGATCAGAAAAGTTTTGAGTTTTTAAGGAAACTTCTGGGTATGACTGATAACCCAGCAGTTGAAATTAAAAGGGGAGTGTTGGAATATTAATTCCAACTGCTGTGCAGCAGCAGCAGCTACTTTATTCATTTGTCGTGATCCGGCGCCCCACATTTTCTCCCGATCTTTTATGTCACCGCCATTACCATCTTTTCACTCTTTAATTATTTTTGTGTTTCCAGAAGGATGAAGATCAGATACAGCACTACATCATTACTTCTAAACAACCATATTAATGAGCAAAACGGCTGAAAGAGAAAAGAACCAGCCTCGAGCCGACGCAGCATTTATCAGTCTTGGGTTTCAGCACAACCGACTCAAGAAATACAGCAAAAGATCAAATCTGTTAAATCATGAGCAGCATAAACTTTATCAGCAAGTTAAAGCGGTGAAGACCCTTTCCCGCACTATAAATAGAATATAGATGAAATAGATTGAAAGTCATTTTTGTAACACACAGCAGTGTAGAACAAGAGAGTTTTTTTTTGTATTGCACAGCAGTGCTGAAATTTTCCGTGATAGTTGTTTTGTGGAACTGAAGCGTTCCTGTTGTAATCCCTCTGTCAAGAGGAAGATTCTCTTAAGCATAATATTTTGTGAAGATCCCTCTACGTGAGGAAGACTTAGTTTTATCAGTTAGCTTATTTTCATAAATAGAAGTTTCTTTCTGTGCGTTTTTGTTACACCAAAAGTTATTTTGTCAAAAATTTCCTGTTGTTGTTACACCGTAAGTCGAAAAATACTTGACGTCAAAAATCCCCGTTGTTGCAACACTACGAACAACAACTGGAAAAAGTTACGTTGCTGCAACACCACGAACAGCGTTGCTGCAACACCACAAACAGCAACTGAAAAAACTGTGTTGCTGCAACACCGTTTCCAGAGAACGAATTTTTCTGTTTTTCTGAGTTAAAAACAGAGTATTTTTCTGCGTCAAAGACAAAGTATTATTTTGATCAGTTTTTGATCCTGAGGCAAAGTAGAGTATTATTTTATGCTCTGTTCTTGTGTTTTTGAATTATCAGAAAACAGAGTATTGCTCTCTGTTCATATTCTTGTTGTTTCAGAATTTATCAGAAAATTCTCAGCAGTGGAAACAGAGGATTTTTCCAATGTATTTTGTTTGGAATAACTAGAAATTCCCGACAGAGCCCGCCTTCCGATCTGTCATAAGAACTTTGGAGCCAAGTTTGGAGAGCCAATTTGTCACCTGGAGAATGCCAATGTTAAATTTTTATTTTTTTTAGAAAGTGTTATGTCGGTGATGTAATTTTGGTTAAAAGAATATAGTGAAATTTAATTTGGCCAACTATTGTCACACATTTGTGTCTTTATTGGCACTGGCCATTCCAACAATAGACAAATTTATTTGCAGGAATGCTTAACAACTAGATATGATGAAGACATGACAGTGAAGATGGCATTAGAGGATGGTTGGAGCTACATCAAAAATTAAAGGATGATGGACAACTGAGTTTGTGTGAGTTAGTGTGAGTTTGTGGAATAGACTCACTAGCATGTTGTATTATGAGTCACACATTTTATTAGTAATCAAGTCTACGATGTTTTGTAGTGGTCTTTGTAAAGTATGTACTTGGTAACTCGAAGAGTTGGAGTGTGTAATGTAAGTCTGATAGAGCATGTGTATCCCCATAAAGTTCATGGAAACCAATTTGTAATTGAAAGTTTGTGGTCAGCTAGAAACCACTCTACTATGTTGGTTTGTGGTAAGCCAGAAACCACTTATAATAGTGAAGTGGACATGGATTCTTGTAGGCATGGTTTAGGGTCAACCGAAAAAACCCTTGGCATGGTTGAGGGTGAGCCGAGAAAACCCTCACCCTGGTTGAGTCGAGTCTTTCGAGAGCCTTAACGGCTGGAGTGCCCTAGTGGCAGGTTTGTAGCCCAGAGTGGATGGATTTCCATAATGGCAGGTTTGTGGCCCAGAGTGGCTGAAGTGCCTTAGTGGCAAATTTGTGGCCCAAAGTGTCTGGAGAGCCTTGGTGGTTGTGTTGAGCCTTAGTGTCTGAGTTGAGCCATGGTGGTTGAGAGCCCTTGGTGGCATGGTTGAGGGTCATTTAATAAAACTCAGAGCATGGTCACGGGTGTTGTCATGTTTTCTTCTCAATGATGTACGAAAAGAGCTCTCTTAAGAATGTGGATGACAAACAATATCAGCAATATAAATGACTGTTAAACGGTGTAGATCTGCAACAACTGATAGAATCAAAACCTACCAAAATTCTGATCTATGCCACAATCATACTTAAACAACAAAAGAAAGAGTAATAACTCTAATCATCCAATGGAAACCAGATATGTAAAGAATAATTTTATAATAACGCCTGTGAAGAGAACAGATAAATGTTACCAGTGCCCCTCTATGGGATGGGTTCTTGGCTATCCTCAAACGTCTTCATCTTATGTAGAGTCTCTCTCCTCTATAATGTGTAAACCCAACAAAAATATGGTGTGTGAAATGAAAATAATCAGAGTTACAACAATGAGTGCGACAATGAAAATAATCAGAGTTACAACAATGAGTGCGACAATGAAAATAATCAAAGTTGAATAATTAATGAAAATCCCTTCTATTTATAACAAAATATTGAGTTATCCTCCAATAATGAACAATAAGAAAATATTATTGATCCCATTCTTGGAATAACGACTTGGAATATTTTATTATATTTGTTTAGGAGGGAAAAAAATATTTAAACTTTTATTTAGAAATAATAAATAAATAAATGATTTATTTATCATCTCAAGGAATTAGCTAAGAAATAATAAACAAATAAGGATTTATTTAATTATTCCTAAGGGATTTAGTCAAATTTAATAAAGGATAATAATTAATTAGTGATCAATTAATTATTCTTAGAGAAAAATAAGATAAATAATTATTTATCTATTTTTCATGATTGGGTCAAATTTGACAAGGAATAATAATAAAACAATAGTTTAGTTAATTATTTCTAGAAGAAAATCAAATAAATAGTGATTTATTTAATTATACTTCATGGGTTTAACTATAAAATTACTTAACAAAGGTGGTTCATTAAGTAATTTCTCACAGTAAAAGCAATTTTACTATGGTAAAATTGGCTTTACATGGTGTACTTCGATTCATCCAGTAAATTAGGCTAGATGATCAGTTTTTTGGTGATAACAACGAGTAATCTGATAAAACCAATGATGATGAAATTGGAGGGGGGTTTACAGTCAAAGATACATTTATGTAGTTATAATGGTTGACAGAACCATGTATGCCAAGGGCATCCTAGTACACTGACGATTGCAGTGGTTGAGATATTCTCTCAACCAACAGATTATGCATCCAAGATAGTTTTCCTATCTTGAGACAACAATTCCTGTATATATGTAATATCATATTTGATTAATGAAATATATATTTCCTATTGGAAATTTAAGAATAACTAAAACAATTTTCCACATCAAATCTTATAATATTTTGAAAAATATTCATTATGTGAGTATATTTTGATAGATATCAAATTTATTATCACTAGCTTATTGCTCAAATTTTAAAAGATATCTAAAATACAAAAATGAAAGAACAAGCAAGTGAACAAAACATAATTTGAATGCGAGAAAAATCAGTGAAAAGGTGATGCCTATGCTTTTCTCTAGTTTCTCCAGTGATGAAAATGCAGATACAAAGAAAGGGGTATTCACTATGGAGATTCCTATGAATTTTTGACATAAAATCTTCTTCCTTTTTTATCATGCAATCAAATCCATCTCTTATGTGATCTCCACAACTATAGAACAATTAAAATGCTAAAATAATGGAATCCCCTCTACTCCTAGTGGCCTTGTATTCAACGTAATCTATTAGTTGTCTAGGATTATGGCATTTGCATATTTCACCTCTCAATGAATGTTAGGATTTTGAACCCTGTAGAATCATTTTGAAAGTCCACACATTACTAGCCATAGACATGAGTAATGTGGGTTGATGTGGGTTCCATTTGCTTCCATGGTGGTCAACAAGGGAGGTCAACTTGTGAGAAACATACATCCACATAAAAACTTTGATTGAGGTGATTTTTGCATTTTCATGAGGGTCTCAATGTGTAGAAAAATAGTAGTGGGTTGAAACCTATTCTTGTAAAATTTTTTGCCTAAAACGTGCCATTTGATGCCTCAGTGTCTTTGGAATGTTCTAGACTCCAAATCTCCAAACAAGGACCTCCCATTAAATGGGCCTTGCTGTAGAAATTATGGTGTAGAATTGTAGCTGCTCATGAAATTTCAATCAAAATCACAAGACATAATCCTACTCTACCACTCTCTAGAATTCAGTTCACAATTTAGAACATCAATAAAAAACATGTAATGAGAAATAACACGTATGCACACAATATTTTTCCAAGGGAAAGTGATCTGCTAAGAGCTCCTTTTCCTGCTTGCATTAATCTGATGAATAGAGATGTATTATAATTGCTAGCTCAATTTGAGCTCAATTTTATAACTCTGATACCACTTGTTATAGCTCTGATACCAGTTGTTATGGATTTGATCTGAAAATATAAGAAAATAATACCAATATACCCAATAACTGCAAATAATCACCAAAAATAATAAGATCTGAATATAGATAGAAATGCTTCTTTATTGATTAAACCCTTAAGGTAGGGCAACATCATACATTCACTTCTTAAGGAAGGAGAGCACTCCACAAGCCATATGCATGTTCATACAATATTCCTTGACACCTCTCGATGTGGAGTCTCTAGCCTCTATATAGGCCTCATACGTACAATACCATGGGTCATTACCATGGTTTCCTCAATACCATCTATCTAATACCATGGGCCCATTACATTATTACTAACTACTTGTGGTCCCTTACATGATACGGGTTGCCCAACCTTATTTGTTACTATGGCCCATCCCATTATTACATTTTTCCCTTGGGTACCTCCCTTTGTACCACATATTATCCCCCCTAGGTATATAACATCCCAAGGTTGATCATTTGACTACGTGTGACACCTGTACACTAAAGGCTAGTCTACAATTCATGCTACACTACCTTGGAATCTCCACCACAATTGGGGAACTCAAATTCTCTACATCCACTAGCTATTTTGGGTTGATTGACTAGTTAACAGGGTGATCATTGAGTTAGACTGAAGTCCCACTGCACAACTAACCTTCCACTAGTTTCTTCAATAGTTAGAACTAGTTTAACTGAAAACAACTTGAAATAACTGACCTTGATTGCTACAAATCAGCAATCACACATGCTTAACGAAACTCCAACTCCTCTAACTCGAATTTACTTATTTAACTGAGTGAAAATATCCATTGCACACAAATTACCTGCATCCAGGTTGTCTACTGATGTGGAAATTCAATTTTTCTCAATTTGACCAATGCAAAATCAAATTGAGACTTTCTTACTACATTTTTCAACACTCCCTCTCAACAATAAAGAGATTATCAACCACATCTATCCTGCACCTTTGGAACTCAGACTTCCCTCTGTCAAAATGTCAACATCTTGTTCCTATGTTGGAATGTATTATAGCAACATTATCTGCTTCTGCACACAGTGCTGTAAATGGAGGTATCGAATATCTATATGCTTGGATCGATTGTGAAATACAAGATTCTCAAAGAGCTTGATGTAACTTTGATTATCACAATAAATCACATTTGGATCCATCATCTGAGCAAACATTCCCACAAGTATCTTTCTCATCTAGATCACCTCACATGTTGTTTGACTTGTAGCCATGTATTATTCTTCTGTCAATTTAGCACCACAAATATTTTCTTCCTATTGTACCAAGAAACCGTTGTAGACCCAATAATAAAAATTCCACCTAGTGTGCTCTTTCTATTGGATGGACTCCTTGCCCAATCTACATCTGTGAAACCACACAACTTCACTCTCTATGTCCATATGTACCATAATCCAATTTGATTAGTGCTTCTGAGGTACAATAAAACATGCTTAGTTTCCTTCCAAAATAAGTTGGTTGGCCTAACCATAGTTTGGCTTAGTTGGTTGACTGCATAACACATATCTAGTCATGTGTTCACAAGATACATCAATGAACCCACTAGCTAGTAATAAATGGTAACATCCACTTCTTCACCCGAAGTGGCATCCTCCTTCCTCTAGTTGGTCACTAGAGGTGTCTCCATGGGTTTACAACTCTCCATGCAGAATTCATGTAGTATCTCATTTGCATACCTGCTTTGAGAGATAAACAGTTCCCCATTTCCTTATTGTTAGTGCCTGTTAGTTATGTCAGTCATCGAGGATCAAATGTGCTTTTATACAACTATTTTTTAGGGTTTTTGTTCAAATTTTTAGTTTCAAAAAAAAAATTTCAATAAAAATTTGATCACTAGTTAGGAAGGTAAGTCTCTACTATTCCTTTCAGTGTCATGGTCAAAGGACACTATCTTGGTCAAGTCAAATCATTATTAGTAGAGTCCCATAATCATTTTGTTCTGTTGGGTTGTGTTACATTCTTTCCATGACTAGCTCACATAGTTAACCGGGGGGTTAGAAGGGGGTGGAGCCACCCCTTCGTTGCCCTGATTACATAGCAGGGGGAGTCACAAGGGGTTTGAGGGGTGTAGGTAACCCTACTCTATGGGGTCCGGGGCAGCACCCCAGAAAGTTTTGGTTTTGGACCCTATGTTAAGTTGGGTGGATCTACCTATGGTTTTGTACATGATTTTCACACATGGTTTTGGATGTGATGGTTTTTGGTCCATGGTTTTAGACACGATGGTTTTTGGTCCATGGTATTGAATTCTTTGGCATGTATAAATATGTATTGTAACGTTGAAAGGAACATAATGAAAAATCAAGCTGGTAGTCCCGGTTTTGGAATCAAGGGGAAAATCTTTGTGTATATGTGTTTTATGTGTTATTCTCTCGCATTGTTTATTTTATGTGTTTTAGAATTCATATGCAGGTAATTTTGTATAGGGTTAAAACCTACATTTGGTATCAGAGCTGTTTTGGCTTCAAGGGGACACCTTTGTTCCTGAGGGGTTTCACTCAGCCTGTGGTAGACCTTATTCAGTGGGAGATCTGCGAGATTGATTTTGGTGGTGAAAGAAGATGACGAGCAGTGGAAAGATAGAGATCGAGAAATTTAATGGTCAGAGTTTTGAGTTGTGGAAACTCAAGATGGAGGATCTGTTGGTGGATAAAGATCAGTGGATCATGGTAGATGTGGGTACTAAACCAACGAGATTGTCTGATTAAGAATTGAAGAAGTTAGATCGGAAGGCAAAGAGCACAATACGATTATGTGTCTTGGATTTAGTATTGTTGAACGTATTAGGGGAAGCTACGACTAAGGCTTTGTGAGATAAGTTAGGGACTTTGTACCAATCTAAGTCTCTAGTGAATAAATTGTTCCTGTGGAAAAAACTGTATAACCTGAGAATGAAAGATGTAGACTCGGTGACAAAGCAGCTGAACACATTTAATAATGTGGTAAGTCAATTATTATCTGTTGATATTAAAATTATAGGTGAAGATAAGTGCATCAGTTTGTTGTGTTCTCTACTAGATTCGTGGGATAGTCTGGTTATTGCAATATGTAGCAATACAACTGCCTTTCAGTTTGATGAAATAGTCTCATCCTTGCTAACGAAAGAGGTGAGACGAAAAAATAGGGAGAGCCAGAATCGTGATGCCTTGTCTGTAAGAGGACGGTCCTAGAATAGAAACAAAAATAAGTCATCGAGTGGGAGATCTAATTCTACAGGGAGATCTAAATCTCCAAGAAAACCTGTAAAGGTGGTGTGCTAGAAATGCAGAAAGGAAGGGCGGTATAAAAGGGACTGTAAATATAAAGCTTCTAACAAAGGAAAGGGATCTGATGATGCTCCTTCTGCAGACGCCAAAACCACGTGAGATGCAGGTGGGGATATGTACTTGGCTTCTTCAAGTGCACATGTAGATCATGAGGCATGGTTGATTGAATAAGGTGCATCTTTTCACTTCACTCTCTATAGAGAGTGGTTCTGTGAGTATGAGAAATATAATGGTGGTGATGTCTTCTTGGGGGATGAAAGAAAGGCTAGAATCGTTGGTCACAGAAAAGTAAATTTTAAGTTGTAAGGTGTAAGGGTTAGAACACTTCCGGATGTTATGCATATTCCCGCATTGGCCAGAAATATGATTTGTGTAAGCAAGCTGGATGACGCAGGTGTAAAAACAATGTTTGAGAAGGATACCTGCAAGATGGTTCAGGGACCATTGGTATTGATGCAGGGAGTTAAGATTGGAACTCTGTACAAGTTACAAGGTAGCACTGTTGTTGATAGGTGCAACAGTTCTGTGGTTCCTGAAAGTGGAGCTGAAAATCTGGTGGTCTTTGGAGAGAAGACCATACTGTGGCATCAAAGGCTTGGACATATTAGAGAGAAGGGCCTTCAAATACTTCATGGTAAAAGTATGGTAGAAGGTGTGAGTAATAGCTCTCTGAATTTTGATTTCTGTGAAAATTGTGTATATGGGGAGCAGAATCGGGTGAGTTTCCCCTCTGGTGGTAGAGGGCAAAACATATATTATAGTTTGTGTAGAGTGATGTGTTTGGACCTGTGAAGGTTCCATCACTGGGTAAGTCTGTGTACTATGTATCATTTATAGATGACTTCTCATGGAATACATGGATATATTTCCTTAAGAAGAAATTTGAAGTGTTTGACAGGTTTAAAGAATTTAAGGCTTTGGTGGAAAACTAGACAGGGAAGAGGATAAAGCTGTTGAGGATAGATAACGGTGGAGAGTTTTGCAGTAAGGAATTTAAATAATTTTGTGAGAAGTGTGGTATAGAACGACAGAAGACTACTCCATATATACACCTCAGCAAAATGGAGTTGCAGAAAGAATGAACAAGGCGTTGATGGAAAGGGCAAGAAGCATGCTCAGTGGTGCCGGGTTAGGACAGGAATTCTGGGTAGAGGCGGTGGAGACAGCATGTTACCTAGTCAACATATCACCTTCATCAATGTTGGAGGATAAGACTCCACAACAGGTATGGACTGGTAAGAAAGCCTCTCTTTCACATCTGAGGGTATTTGGATGTGATGCATATGTACATGTTCCAAAGGAGAAATGAACCAAGTTGGATAGTAAATCTGAAAAGTACATATTTATTGGGTATAAGGATGGTTTGAATGGTTGTAAGCTTTGGAACATAGTAACAAGGAAGGTTGTGTACAACCGAGATGTGGTGTTCAGACAGGCGAAAGATGTTATTAAACATGAAGTCCAACCAAGGGAACCTGAGAATATAGAGTTTGAGCTAAAGGAGGAAGAATCAGAATCTACAGCAGAGGAGGAATCAGAAGATGAAGAACCACAAACTCCAGGTGTGAGAAGATCAGTTCAAGAAAGAAGGCAGTCAGAAAGGTACAGTCCATCTTCTTTCTATTCAAATTTTGCTTCATCTATTACTGATGATGATCCCAGAACTGTGGCGAAAGCAGTAGATTTAGAGGATGGAAAACTATAGAAAGAGGCCATGGTTGAAGAAATGGCATCTTTGCACAAAAATGAGGCTTGGGATTTGGTGGAGTTGCCAGTGGGAAGAAAACCCATTGGCAGCAAATGGGTGTTCAAGAAGAAGACAAATGCAGAAGGAAAGGTGGAGAAATATAAAGCCCAGTTGGTAGCAAAAGGTTATTTCCAGGTACCAGGTATTGATTTTGGTGATATTTTTTCTCCTGTTGCCAAGGTAACTTCTATTAGATTACTTTTATCTGTCGTTGTTGCTTTTGATTTTGGGGTAGAATAGATGGATGTGAAGACAACATTTCTTCACGGGGATCTGGAAGAGCAGATCTACATGAAGCAACCTGAAGGCTTTGCAGTGAAGGTAAGAAAGAATCGGTATGCAACTTAAAGAAGTCTCTTTGTGGGTTAAAATAGTCACCAAGAATGTGGTATCAGAAATTTGTTACATTTATATGGGGACTTGGCTTCACCAAAAGTAAAGAAAATCACTATGTGTATTTTAAATTAATTGGTGACCGTGTTATTTATTTGGTCTTGTATGTGGATGATATGTTGCTGGTTGGAAATGACAAAGAAATTATTCAAGATTTGAAGACCCATTTGTCCTCCAAATTTGACATGAAAGATCTTGGTGTTGCAAACTATATTTTGGGAATGGAAATTAAAAGACATCAGACAAAGAGGAAGCTCTGGTTAAACCAGAGGAAATATGTTGAGACAATATTGCAGAGGTTTAATGTGCAGGATAGTAAACCAGTGAAGGTTCGTATTCCTGTAGGTGTAATGTTATCTGCTGAATAGTGTCCCAAGACACAAGAAGAGGAAGAGGACATGTCCTGTGTTCCATATGCAAGTGCAGTCAGTAGCTTGATTTATGCGATGGTCTGTACTAGACTAGACATTGCACATGTAGTTGGAGTATTGAGTAGGTTTATGTCAAAACCATGGAAGGAGAACTAGACAATAGTGAAGTGGGTTTTCAAGTATTTGTGTGGCACTAATGATTATGGTTTGTGCTACCAAAGAAGACCAGGATTGGACAGAGTGTTGGATATTCATGGCTTTGTTAATGCAGACTAGGCTGGGGATCTGGATTAGAGAAGAACTACAAGTGGGTATGTGTTTAACCTATTTGGAGGTGCAGTCAGTTGGATGATTAAAAAACAATTTGTAGTGGCACTATCAACTACAAAGGCAGAATACATGGCAGCCGCTCATGCAAGCAAGGAAGCAGTTTGGTTGCAAAGATTGTGTTCAAATATGGGGTTAGTATAGGGAGCTATAATGATAGATTGTGACAGTCAAAGTGAAATTTTCTTGGAAAAGAGCCCTGCATATCATTCACAGACAAAGCACATTGATGTTTAGTATCACTTTATGAGGGATATGATAGAAGACAAAAAGGTGTTTCTGGTAAAGGTGGACATTTTGAAGAATATTGCAGAGGCATTGACAAAATTTGTAAGCTCTGAGAAGTTCTCTTGGTGTAGAGAAACAATGGGCATTGCAGGGCTGGATAAATGACTAAGCTCTCTTGTGCCCCCTGTGGAAATAAAACAACAAGTGGGAGAATGTTGGGTTGTGTTATATTCTTTCCAAGACTAGCCCACGTAGTTAACCATGGGGTTAGAAGGGGGGCAGAGCCCCCCCTTCATTGCACCGATTTTGTAGCAAGGGGAGGCACAAGAGGTTTGAGGGGTGTAGGTAACTCCACTCTATGGGGCCTGGTGCAACGCCCTGAAAATTTTTGGTTTTGGACCCTATGTTAGGTTGGGCGGACCTACCTATGGTTTTGTACATGATTTTCGAATATGGTTTTGGACGCAATGGTTTTTGGTCCATGGTATTGAATGCTTTGGCATGTATAAATATATATTGTAACATTGAAAGGAACATAATCAAAAATCAAGCTGGTAGTCCCAGTTTTGGGATCCAGGGGAAATCTCTATGTATATGTGTTTTATGTGTTATTCTCTCACATTGTTTATTTTCTATGTTTTATAATTCATATGCAGGTAATTTCTGTACGGGGTTAAAACCTACATGTTCATAATTCACCTAATAAACCTATGTTAGGTCACCATTAGGCCACTAGGTTTAATTCTTGAAAATTGGTTTTTTTACCATTAAAATTCATGTTTTTTTAAACACAATCGGTTACTTTTTATATATTGCATAAAAAAAGGGGGAAAGGAATCTAGTTCCTTGTACAATCCAAGGAGGGCTGGATCAAAGTAGTGCACAATAGGGAGTGTAGTACCCACAACTACTTTAACAACCCTATTTCTTAAAAACTTTAAAAAGTACAAAAACCCGCACTTAACATTAAAACATCGGACTTAACCAAAAGCCAACACTTAACTTTGGGTAAGGCGGGCAATAAAAAAAACACACGAGACTATAGTTCCACTTTTCCACAAACTTGGCGCAAATATCAAAAATGGCCTTTAATAGACTCAATCTCCACCGTAGGTTTCCTCCGTCAAATCTGATGGACACCAGCTAATGCCGATCATTCAAACTACACGTCTCTCCACTGCCGTCGATCCCCATGCAATATATCCAACAACGGACATTGATTTCTAGTGGGCAAACCATGCAGAGAATACCCATATGATAAAGCAGTATTCTTGCCCCACCTGCTTGTTACGTGTCTAATGGTGAGTGGAATCGGGGGGTTCCATCCAGAAAGCACTTACCGCTTAATCTCCTCCAGATAAACCACTCTTGCGTATTCCCGTCTTTTCACTTTGAGTAAGTCTCGCACTTGTTAGTGCCCGATGACCCTTGGTCTGCCTCCATTGAGTTCCTCTCCCGATACCTTTGATGGAATTCCTTATCCATTGATCTCTAGACCCAACAGCTCTTGTGCGGGGGTTCTTCATCTATCTCCTCAAGCTTTCTTTGCGGTAAATCTTGAAATTTTTGTGGTTTATTGTCGTAATTTATTGGTCTCAGATGAGGGAAGACTTGTTGCTGCTGAATGCCTTGCTATCTTGGGTCGCCTAGGAGCTTGCACAGGTGACCTTGGAGATCTTACTGTTTCTTGCAGTACGATTACTGTCCAGGCGTTCGTGGGTGACATGACTAAAGCTGACTTCGTCTAGGGGAGGAGGACAATTGGAATATTGTTTCATCATATAGTGTAGCATGTTGGGATTTTGAGAGTTGAGTGCTCTAAGCAATGTTGATTACAGTTGAGAACCTCTACTAACTTATATTCTTTGCTTTCTTCATGTAATCTCCAACATGAGTTGATATTTTGATTCTCCTTTTTTAATTTTCCCCCCTGTAAAATTTCTTGTGAGATTTTTCGGATCTATATCCTCTTTCTCCATCCTCATACTAGTTGTGGGATCATGGTATACTTTCTTCATAAACTTCATTATTCTCTTTGACAATCCCAATTGGTCTATCAATTGCTTTGTTGGCATGACTATCGGTGTCCTTATTTTGATTTCTCAGGACATGCTTTATGGTTATTTTTCCTAGGGTTTCAAAGCTTTTTCTAATCCTTTAATAGATTTTTTTGATGGCTATGATTTTGAAGTCCCTTTTGGCATCCAATGATGCTATTATGATAGCTGAGTCCCCTATTATTATAGGGTCCTTGATTGCATTTTTGTTTAAGAGCCTTGTGCCTAGGAGAAGGTTGTATGTTTCCTCCCTTTTGATTGCATTTTTGTTTAAGAGCCTTGTGCCTAGGAGAAGGTTGTACGTTTCCTCCTTGTTGATTGCATTTTTGTTTAAGAGCCTTGTGCCTAGGAGAAGGTTGTATGTTTCCTCCCTGTTGTTTGTCATTTCTCCAAGGCTCCATTCATAGGTTACTATTTTTTTCCCATTTGGATCTAGAATGACTCCTCCTGCCCCTGCTTTACCTGGGTTATTTTTTGCAGCTCCATCAAAAAAGAGAATGTGTCTCTTTTATTCTTTTATCCATTCTGCAAATTCTTTTTCATCCAGTCTTAATTTCCAATTCTTGTTTGTGTGAAATTCTTTATTTTTTGTTGTAACTGCTTATTTTGCTTTGTTTTCTAGCATTGCTTTGTTGTACCAGTCTTTCCCTTCTTGTTGTAAGTCATTCTAGTCCATTTTTGAGATTCCATTTATACATATTATCTCTACCACTTGGCTCCAAGTTTTTGTTGGGATCTTTCCTAGATTTGGCTTTTGATCTTTGAAAATGTGTTTGTTTCGGGCTAACCAAATTTGCCAACATAGGATTAAAGGGAGGCATTTCCATATCCTGTTTATTGTTGCCTTTTTTTCTTTGTATATGGGTAGCTTTTATCCCAATTTTTATGAAGAGTTGTCAACTGAGTTGTTGGATTTATGTTTATTTCCAAAGGACTTATTGCTTGTTTCCAACACTCTCTCGCCACCATATAGTTAATGAAGAGGTGTTGGATTGATTCTTCCTCCTTTTGACACATGAAACATTTTGAGGGCCCTTGTATTCCTTTTTTTTTAATTTTCAAAAGGTAAAATTTTTACCTTTGAGAAGTGTCCAAGTGAAGGCTTTAATTTTGGGCAGACTCTATGAATTCCAAGCTGCCTTCCAAAGGCTCCAGTCATTTTGATTGTGGAGATTTTAGAGGAGATTGTAACCCGATTTCACTGTTTAATCCCCTCCATTTGGATCCCAAACAAACTCATACTGCTCTTCTATGTTCATAGGGGCTACCCCTGCTAGATGGGCTTTTAAAATTTCCCACTTACTTTTAAGTCTTGGTGGTGTTGCCAACTTTTTCCATCTTACACAGTTATTCTAATCCCAATCCGAGATAGAGTAAAGAGTGTTAAAAATTTTCTCTTCCATCCATTTTTCAAGTCTCCTTATGTTTTGTTGGTGATTTAAGGGTTTTTCCCCCTTATTTTTTCCTCTCAGATAGAAATTATTTTTCCATTCCCTAGATTTTTGGATATTTGATCTCTAATGAGAGGGATTATCCTTTTTACCGATTTCCAGATTTGGGTGCATTGCTTGTTTGGAATAGTTTCACTAAGTAGCTTTGTTCTATGATAGTTTAAGTATTTCATTGTTAGTACTTTTGACCACCAGTGGCCATTCCCATTTATCATTCACCATATATTTTTTGTCCCTAGAGCAATGTTCATTGGTCTTGGCAAATGTATTGTTATACCTCCTTTTTCATAGGGAACAATAACTTGCTCCCATTTAACAAGGATGACTTTTTATTATCTTCCTTTCCTCCTTACCAGAGAAAGCTTCTAATTATTAGTTCCATTTACTTGTGGGAACTTGCTAGAGCCATAACGATTGCATACTGATATATAGTCAAGGCCGAGAGAAGTGCTTTAATCAGTGTCACTCTTCCTGCCAGGTTGAGCCACATCACTCCCCAATTCTGATCTTTTTCCTTCATTTTCTCTACTTGCTTGTTCGACTTCTGATTTTACCACTTCCTTTGCTAAGGGCAACCCAACATAAGTGAAGTGGCTCCAATTTATTTGTAAAGGTATTTCCAAGATTTGAGAGATACGCTGCGTTGTTTTTGATGGGGTGTTCCAACAGCATATTCTTCATTTGGAATTGTTTAAGATTCCTCCTGAAGCTAGAAGAAATTCATCCAAGACATTTTTGAATCATTTTTCTATAATGCAAGATGCCCCGCCTATGAGAAGGGTATCATCTGAAAAGAGAGAATGGTTTATATCTTTCACTCCTCTCAATATTTGGATCCTTGTTATTTTTTTCTCTTTTCTCTAGTTTTCCAGCATAGCACTCAGCGATTCAACCATGATGATGTACAAGAATGGAGAAAGTAGACAGCCTTGCCTTAACCCTCGAGTGCTTTGGAAAAATTTATTGGGTCGACCATTGATTAAAGGGGCTATCCAAGGATTTGAAATACATGCCTAGATAATCTCTATGAAATTTGTTGAGAAGCCAAACCTTTTGAGAGCTGTTACAAGAAAGTTATGAATAACTTTATCAAAAGCATTAACCATATCTAACTTAACAATCATTCCTCTCTCTTTTATTTGGATACTGTTGTGGATAGCCTCCTGTACAATTATCACATTATTTGTGATTTGCCTCTAGGGGACAAATTCTCCTTGGTTTTCTGAGGTTATTTCCAGAAGTAATTTCTTCATTCAGTTTGCTAGAATTTTGGTAAGAATCTTATAAGACGAGTTGCACAGGGAGATTGGCCTATATCTGTTAAAAGTTGTAGGATTGGGTTATTTGGGAATGAGGGGTAGGAAGGACGATTTTGTATTTTCTCCAATCTTTTTTTTTGGAAAGCATTTTTGAGCATTCTCATTAGGTATTTTTTGATAATTTCCCAATGTTGTTTGTAAAAGGCTATTGTAAACCCATCTGGACCTAGTGCCTTATCAGGGTGGAGATTCCACACAGATTCTATGACTTCTTCCTCAGTGTTATCTTTATCTAATTCCCTGTTTTGCTGGTCGCTTATTTTTTTTTTATATGCTGCAAAATTTCTTCATTAGCTGCCTACTGGTCACTTGTTGAGAGGAGTTGTTTGAAGTGTTTATGTGTTGCATTTTTTACAAATTCTACTCCTTTTATTTCTTGACCATTTACTTGAACCTATTCTATCTGATTTTTTGACCTCCTTATTTTCATTCTATTGTGGAAGAAGGTTGTATTTTTGTCTCTAGATTTTAGCTAGAGACATCTTGATTTTAGTTTGCTTTCCTCTTCTTGTTGCCTATTTTGCTTAAATATTTGCATATATATTTCCTTTTCTTGTATTTGGTCTTGCTTACTTTCTTCCTTGTTCTCTTTTTCCTTGCAAAGGTTATCCATCGTTTTTGGCAATTCGACCTTCCTAGCTTTGCCTCGAATATCATTTTCTCTTGCCCAGTTTTTTAAGTGCATCCTTAGGTTCTTTAGCTTAGTTTCCCAAACATACCAAGGAGATCATGTGACACTTTTTTTCTGGTTGTCCTTTATTTGTTTGCCAAAATCTTCCTTGTTGTCCCAAATTGGATTATATCTAAAGGGAAGGGGTCCTTGATTTTCCAGCTTTCCCAATGTTAGCACCATCGGCTTGTGATCTGAAGCTGATTTATGAACAATTTTACTTTTCACAAGAGTGTAAGTAGCTACTATGCTTTCATGAATAATAATTATGTTCAACCTTTCTTTTATATTGTCTTTTCCAATTCTTTTGTTGTTCCAAGTGTATTCTCCATTGCTTGGCGCAATTTCTATTAATTTTTAATCTTCTATTATTCCTTCTAGAGATTCTTTTGACAGATCATTGTGGAAGGTTTCGGAAAATTTTTCTTTTGTGTTCCTTATCAGATTTAAATCCCCTCCCAGGATTAAGTGCCCACTTTGTCTCTCTGCTATTTCTTCTTTAATTTCCAACATTGTTCTTTCTCTCTATAGTGATTTGGAGAATACACATTTATAATGTTATATTGTTCTTTTGTATTGAGATTCCTTAAATCTGTTCGAATCCAGTGTCTACTGTTTTTGTGGGTCATTAATTCCCATTTTCATTTTTCCCAAATGTTGCTGATTCCTTCTCATGCTCTGGTGGCCTCTAATGCTAATTCTTCATAACCTTTTAGTTTTTGAATCATTTTTTGACTTTCTTGCTTGTTTAGTTTAGTCTCTTGGATCATATATATATCTGGTTGTTCCTTGGCTAAAATGTCTCTAGTTGCATTGACTTTAAAGGAGGTGCCAAGGCTGCGACAATTCCAAGAGACCACTATCATTATTTATTATTGTGTCGGTGTCTTTCCTCTTTGTTGAGTTTTTCCATGACTTCATGTTTGTTTCCCAAGGAATGAATCCATTGGTTGTTGTGTTCCTAGGGCCATTTATTTAGCTGTTGCCTCATCTTTGGTTTCTTTATTGGATTTCCTTCCCACTTTTTTTTGCTGATCCCAGGCTTGGGGGATTTCTTTGGCTTTGTTTCTAGTTAGAATGCAGTTCACTGAGGGAGGAGGAGGGGAGGATATTGCGTTGGGGGTGGATATGAGAGCTATAGGGTTTAAGGGTGGGGATCTGGGAGAGGGTGGATCAAAGGAGTCTTATAATGGCTCAAAATGATTCAGAGTTGTGTGATCAAGATGACTAACCTTAGCTGGAGGCTGGGAGTTTGTTTCATTTGCTTCATGGGATTGATAAATATTTGGTGTAGGCTGCTTATTGGTAGGATTTTTCATTTTCAATTGTTCCCATGTAGGTTCTTGCTCTTCTACATTTTCATTCTCTATTTTTTTAAGACACCTATTTGTAAAATGACCATACTCGTGACATACCTTGCATTTAAATGGTATTTGCTCGTAGTCTAGCTACTGAATGTGAGTCCACTAGTCAACCTTGATCTTTATTATTTCTGGTAGGCCTTTTTTAAGATCTACTTCTACACATATTCATACACATGCATGCATGTTGTCTTTTGGCTCACATCTGTTAATAAATTTTTCCACTGCATTTCCTATAGCCTTTACAGATTCGTCTCCCCAGCAGTGAAGAGGAAGATGCGGGAGCCTGACCCACACAGGCACTGCGTTTGGGACATCCATCTTCAGATCAAAATCTTTCATCCACCTATTTAGGTATAAACCTTTAGAGTCCACGAAGTAAGGTCCATTTCTAAATATCAGATCTCTATCCTCCTTTGTTTCCAAGAGAAAGGTGTAGTAACCTCTTCCACATAATCGTATTTCTATATTCCCCTGTTTGGTTGCATTCCAATTTCTTTCCACCCATTTTTGCACTGATTTGGGTGAAGGCCATATCCCTTTGAACTACCCAACAAGTCTGCATTCTGCCAAAGAGATGGATGCTCTTCTTGGAAGTGTTGGAGGGAGGGAAATCTTTGGGATACTTTCAAGTTTCTTGACAAATTTATTGATTGATGGCCTGTTCCTTGGAGCTCCATTCTCCGCGATTAAGGATGTGAAAGCTTCTGCATTTTCATCATTCCCTATCTGTGTGGAAGAGTGAGTATCTCCTTCCTCATAGGGCTACATGGTCTGGTTGGGTAGATGGATCTGTAGGGGCAAGGATGACTAGGTCAATGCAGGCTCGGGCTGGGCTGTTGCACGCACGATTTAAAATTCATGTTGTGAGGAATAATAGAGATGATTTTGGTAACCAAAGTTTAAAGGTAATGATTTTTATTTCATTCTCTCAAATTAATACCATCATAAGACCATAAAACTAAAGTGTCAAGTCCAAGCATAACTATTATGGTGGGTCCACTATCATTTTGCAAAGGGAAAATCGATTTTATCCACTTATAAAGGGTCATCACTCACTCTCATTCACTTTCTATTTGCCCATTTCACTTTCCAACACTCCATCTCATTCAATCAATGTGTTTCTACCATACCAAGGGAGTTTGTTGCACCCATAACTCGAGTTCTGAAGATGTGCTGTGCAAATAACTTTGTTTATACTACACATATACATGCAACTGCTCCATCATCTGTCGAAGGTTGTGAGTCCCTTGCAACAATTTATTTCATCATGTTAACATTTTTCTACTTTTAAGATAGGCTGGTGATCTATCTTAAGGTTCATTTTTCTCTCATTTCTCTCATCTATGCTTATTATATGTCATGTCTCCCTCCTAGGGTTTTTGAATGCAGATAGCAAGGTTTTCATCCTTTTCATGTCAAATTGTTGCTAAAACTCATACCCATTTGATTCTACAACATCATTTATCCTAAATACACCATGCTAAACATCCTCCATCAAAATCCACTGTCAAAATTCATCAATTCTACTTAAACCCTAGACAAACTGCACCTTTTAAACTACAGAAATGTGTTTTCCTTGTTTGGAAACGTTCCACTCACCGAAATCCTATAATTCCACTTTCCCTAGCTTCCTAAACTCCCTCATATCCCCCCCAAATTTTCTTGGAGTTTTTTTCATATCCCTATTCTCCTCATTTCCCTAAACACCCTCATAGCTATTGAAAATCCCCTGTTTTCCCACAGTCAAAACCCTAGTTTATATCTTAAGAGGTAAGCGTTGAGATGGAATTTGAAACCTATGAAAAAGGAGGCATAGGGGAGGACATGTCATCAGACATGAACCTACATCAACCCATGAGGTCTTATCGTCTCCCTTTATTAGGAAATCATTTGAAGATGTAGGCTTCCTTACATTTTGTCAGAGAGTTGAAGAATTGAAGTATCATGACCAATTAACTAGTGCTTTTGCCACCAAAATTAAAAAGGACAAAGTGACCATAGCACAAGTTCAATTCACTATTTCAAGGAAACTTATCTATGTAGCTACAGGGATTCCAAACACTAGAAAAATCTGGTTCAAAAGAGAATACCTTGACCTTCAAAACTACAAGATGTACCTAAAGGCACAATATAAGGAAACTCCAACATATATTTTTCCATTCAAGAATTTGTTGGAAAGGTATACCCCTCTCATGAAAATGATCATGAAGTATTGCACATGTGAAGTCAGGTATTCAAGGATATATAAGTATCACATGAAACTTTTGATGCATTTCATCGGTGTACAACAAATCAATTTGTCCTATTACTTGTGCAAAAGTTTGGTTAAAATGGCAGATAAGGTACAAAAGTAGGGGGAGAATCACTATACTAGTTTTTTTCATCATGGCTTACTGAAAATGCTAATTTGTCATCAATTAGCACAAGAAAATATGTCTTGGGACCATTTTTCAAGTTCAACTTTTCCTCCATCTTCTTCAACTAGGTCTAGTGATGAAACAACACCTTCAAGCTCACCAATGCAACAGGAGGTTGCTTCTTCAAGCAAACAAACCAAGAGGAAAGACAGGGCAAAAGTGTTTTAGACATATTCAAGAAGTGATAGGCTTGTGTTTTCTCAAGGGATTTTTGAAAGGGCCAAGCCTACAATAGGTAAATAGACAATTTTCTCACAGCATGAGGAGTCCTCTCATCCGGGTACAAATGTGTCAGCTATGGAGAAAGGATATGAGGGCAGAATTGAAGATCAGATCATAAGGGATAAGGAGGCTGAGATCAAGAGATTGGAAGGCAAATTGGTAGAGGAAAATTCTCTAATAGCATGCCTGCAACAAGAGAATATGCAATTGAAAGTGAACCAAATGATTCAAGATAAACAAGTAGCTATTTCAAAGAAGGAAGATGTAAAGGGAAAAGTAGTGGCTGAAATGAAAGTGTCAAAAGGTAAAGGAATAAAAGTACATCAAGTAGACCAAGAACTAGAGCATCTAAGAGACCACTTGAGCTACAAAGATAGGTTTCTCCACCAAAAGAACAAATTATGGTAGATGCCCTAATCACTACAGAAATAAATGAAGATAGAGTTTATTGGCTTGATTAGGTAAATGGACACCTGGAGAGACTCCTCAAGAAGGAAAAAACGGACAATAACTTGTAGAGGCATATGTCTATGCATTACTACACAAGAAATAAAGTATCTCAAGTTAGAATCAAGCATTTGAACAACAAACTCAAGGAAAACCTAACTGGTCAAAAGTAAAAGGAGAAGTTTGATTTACTTGTTGATGCCTCTCTCATGGCATAGTTATCATATCATTGCTTCACTCAACAATTTTGAGAAGATTTGGAGAAATTTTTGTCATTTTCAAATTTTGGTGATTTTTCACTGTTTTAAAAACGTAGGGAAAGCCATAAGTGCAACGCCTTGGTGCTATGCTTTCATCTTAGAGCTCCAAATGATAAAAAAATTATATACTTGGATAGATATTTCCCCAAGGATCTCAGATATCCACTTTTTGAAGCATGTCAACAAACTCGTTAGTAGAAAAATCCAAAAAAGAGGTCAAAAAGTCACTTTCTACCACTATTATGAAGCAAGCGCTGTGCTTATAGGGCCACCTCGGGAGAATCAATTTGTAAAGGCTTTCCGATGGGTCACTTTAAAAATTTCAAGTTGTCATGAAAACTAGACAGGAAATTCTAGTTGATTGTTCTCTCAGTTTTCAAATTTGGTTTCAAGAAGGCTTCCAAAATAGGCTTGCAAGATGGTTCTACACTTATAGCTGAATGCGCTACGCTTATAGCCAAATGTGCCATGCTTATACCTATAGCTATCTTTTTCACTTCAATTTCGCCAAATCTTGGTTGTATGATGTAATTTTGATATTTTAAAGACTTGATGATGTAATTATTGAATAAATTAGCATGATACATTTTTTTGTGCTTAATTAAGCCTCATAAATGAAGGAAAACTCAAATCAAAGTCCAAGACAAGAGTTTGTTTTTGACCTTCTCACACTCTCTTGTTGGTTGAGAGATTCTTGGGAACTATTCCACTACTTAGGGATTCGACCCCTGAAGGTGGGGAAATGGTTTGTTTAAGTCTATATCTATCATTTCTCATTCAAAGAGAAGGGTTGGACCTTTGTGGACAGACTTGTACCTTATGTTTTCATATAGCTAATCAAGGAGCAATTGTAGCTATTTTTTAGGAATACTTGTTCAGTGAGTCTGTGGTGTTATTTTCCTTTCATATTAGTTTCTTATTGATGAAATCATCTCTATTTACATGATTTTATTTCTTCCTCTGGTTTTCCTTACAACCATATAGGCAAAATTCTTAGATTCAAAGCTCTGTTTATGTGAGAAATCATGTTTGTGTTTCTCTTAAAGATTAATGAATTCATGCTAATACATTCTCATTATGATTTCTTAAACTCTCAGACCTATACTACATTTACTAAATCTTAATTTCACCACAACACATTGTTATCTAGCTCCTCTTTATGCATGTTATTGCACACTTGATACCTTAACCTAATTATTTTCTCTCATTCCCTCATCCAACAAACCTAAAAAACCCTAAATTTTCAAATACTCAAACAAGACTTATACATATAGCCTAAAATACATGTCCTTTCCAATTATTCTTTGAGAAATCCTTAGACAGATCCCTCTCTGGTTTAGTAGGGCTAGCTATAGAACTAAAAGTGGTTTGAGGTTACCTCTTTTGATCTCCTTCTTAGCCTGGGACATTGTATAGCCTAACACTTATCATTCTTCCAACCCGAGGAAGTAGTGAATGCGATCCATGTCCTTCATTTAAAATTCTCTTGCAAGGTCCTCCTTCTAATATTTGATCATCTTCTCATCACCAGTTAAAACCAAATCATCAACATATAAGACAATAATAAGCAATTTACCCTCTACCAAGATATGATAGAGGTTTTCATCCGCTTCACTTTTGGTGGAACCCAAACCAATGAGAAAATTTTTGATCCTGGTGTATGAAGCATGGGGTTCTTGTTTTAGATCATACAACAATCACTTGAGTCTGTACACATGTGAATCTCGATAAAATGTCTCAAATATTATGGTTACTCAATGTACACCTCCTCCTCAATAACCCCATTGAGAAATGCTTTTTTTACATCCATTTGGTGGGTCTTCCACCACATCTGTGAAGCCAAAGAAATAATTGCTCTAATGGATGAATACCTTGCTATAGGAGAAAAGGCCTCTGTTAGAAAATTATATATTATAGAGAAATGGAACACATAAAATATTGCATAAATATAAACATAGAAAACACATAAAACAAGAGAGACACAGATATACATGGTTCACCCAGTTTGGGCTACATCCATGGAGAAACAGCTAGTCCTTCTTTTCTTACATTATCCAGCAAACTGAAGAGATACAACCTACAACAAATCTACTTTATAACACCCTCTTCACTCTCAATCTCCTCTCTCTTCCTCACTCAGAATACAGAGATACATAGACGCAATACAATTCCCACATATATAGTGAGGGGTTTTCTTTTAGGGAAAAAAAACCCTAAACTAAACATAAATTCCACCGTCAGATCATCCGCCTAATGAACGACCTAGATTGACTAGAAATTACTAGACTTTTACAAGGCAATTTTACATCTATTTTTAGCTTTAGGGGCACTGTCGCTAAACCCCCCAGGGGATCGCTGGCCCCTGGACCCCCCAACCAGGGGGGGATCGATAACCCAAACCCCCGCGGGGGGGGGGGGTGGGCAAGTCCCCCATGCACCCCCCTGCGTGGAGGGGTGTACAGTATTCCTGGTGTATACATTCGGATGAAACCTTTGAATACAAAATATAATTAGGGTCCACACCCAACAATCTCCCACTTAGAGATTGATTATAGGAACTCCACCACTACTTCATTTTCTAGAAAACGACTCCACTTTGGACTTGGCTATTTCTCATCTTCTTCATCATACTTGAAGACCACTTGAAACTGAGCAGATTCTCAGTTTCTCCTTGGTTACAACTTTTGTTAACATATCTACAGGATTATGGGTAGTGTGTATCTTTTCCAGCTTCAACTATCCATCTTCCATTGCTAACCTTATGAAATGGTACTTGAGCTATATATGTTTAGTCTTGGAATTAAACGCAGAGTTATTTGCAAGATGTATGGCACTCTGGCTATCACTATATAACCTGCCCAATTCCTGCTTCTTACCCAATTCATCTAGAAACCTTTTGTAACCAAATCATTTCTTTACTAGCCTCTATAGCAACAAAAAACTCTGCTTCTTTTCTTGAAAGTACAACAAAACTTCGGATTTTTCAAACCCAACTGACAGTGGTTCCACCTACAGTAAATACATATCCTGTAGTGCTCCTCCTGTTATCTCTGTCACCTGCAATATTTGCATCAACATATCCCTGTAGAGTAACGTTTGAACCGCCAAAGCATAATTCTTGATTTGTGGTACCTCTCAAATACCTGAGAATCCACTTCACCATCGTCCAATGTTCTTTTCCTGGATTTTTCATGTACTTGCTTACAACTCCCACTGCATGTGCAATATCAGGCCTTGTGCAAAACATTGCACACATTAAGCTTCCAACTGGTGATGCATATGGAACTTTAGACATATGAGACATTTCTTCTTGAGCCTTGGGACATGCCTCCTTAATTTGAAATGGCTAGCCAAAGGTATACTAACTGCTTTTGAATTCTGCATATTAAACCTTTTCAACACCTTTTCTATATACTCAGTTTGAGACAATGTTAATTTGTGATTCTTCCTGTCTCTAGTTATTCTCATACCAAGGATTTGTTTTGCAGCACCCAAATCCTTCATTGAAAATGAGTTTGCAATTTTCTTTTGAGGACATTTATTTCCTACATGTTAGAACCTGCAACAAGCATGTCATATACATACAATAACAATATAATATAGTTGCCATTATTTTGCCTTTTGAGATAAACAAAATTGTCAGAGTGACATCTAGTGTAACCTTGTTCAAACATGAACCTGTCAAATTTTAGATACCACTGCCTTGGAAACTGTTTTAAGCTGTACAAGCTCTTGTTGAACCTGCACACTAGTTTCTCCTTCCATTTTACCTCATATCCTTGTGGTTGTTGCATATATATATATCTCTTCCTCCAAATACCCATGGAGAAAGGTTGTCTTTACATCTAACTGCTCAAGATGCAAATCTTTAGCTGCTACTAGACTTAGAATAGTTCTGATTGAAGTCATTTTCACAACAGGAGAAAATATCTCATCAAAGTCTATACCTTTTTCTGTGAAAACCCTTTCACCACAAGTCTAGCTTTATGCCTTTTTCTACCTCCATCTTCTTCCTTCAACTTGTAAACCCATTTATTCTGCAATGATTTTTTACTTGGAGGCAACCTGACTAAGTCCCAAGTCTAGTTATGTGCTAAGGAGTCCATCTCTTCTTTCATGGCTTGTTCCTAATTCTTGATGGTTTCTACCTGGACTGCTTCTTCATAACATTCTGGTTCACAAGAATCAGTCAACAATACATAATATAATGAAGGAGAGTATTTTTCAGGGGGTCTACTTATCCTAGTAGATCATGTAACACCACTTTCAGGTGTTTGAAGTACTTTTTGTTATTATGGTTGTTTTTCTGGCTATTGATCATTATGATTTTCAGGCACCATCACTTTTCTTGTGATATCATCAAGCACTGTGTATTCTCTATTTTATTTTTCCTGTTTCTTTTCCTATAGTTGATCCTTATACAAAACCTTTTCATTGAATATGACATCTCTGCTCCTAATGATTTTATGTTTTTCATAATCATAAAAGAGATAACCAAAATCATTAACACCATATCCAATAAAGGTACATTTCTTTGATTTTTCCTCAAGCTTTGTTCTATTTTCTTTGTCAATGTGGACAAAGGCATTACAACGAAAAGTCTTTAAAAAAGAGCAGTTTACCTTTTTATTTTTCCATGCCTCCTCTAGAATACTACCATCCAAGGAACTTGATGGCCCTCTGTTTATTAGATAAACAACAATATCTATAGCATTTGCCCAAAATTGTAAAGGTAATCCTGCATGCAATCTCATGCACTTTGCACGCTCCATGATTGTCCTATTCATCCTTTCTGACATGCCATTTTCTTGTGGTGTTCCTGGAACTATCTTCTCTCTACAAATTCCATTCTCTGAATAGTACCTATCAAACTCTTTGCTAAAATATTCACCTCTATTATCTAATCTGAGACACTTCAACCTTTTTCTTGTCTCATTTTCAGCCAAGCTTTCCATTTTTTGAAAGTATCAAATACATCATACTATTTCAAATAAAATAAATCCAGGATTTTTTGGTTGCATCATCAATAAAAGTAACATAATAGCGAGAGCCAGCAAGAGATGATACCTGAGCAGGTCCCCATACATTTGCATGCACAAGCTCTAATTTTTTGCTCTTCTTTTCTTTCCCAACTCTAAGGAATCTGACTCAAACCTAGCAAAAAATTTCTTGAGTGAAGAATCTGCATCCCCTTCACACTCATGTGCCCGAGCCTATGATGCCATAATGTTGTATCTTCTCATATAGAGGTTAAAGCATTAACAAAATTAGAAATACAATTACATAAGTACAATGTCCCAACCTTTTTTCTTTTCGCTATTACCAGGGATGCTTTAGTGACCTTCCAGGTTTTATTTGTGAAAGTAGTTATGCAACCTTCACCTCCCAACTGCCCTATTGAAATCAGATTTTTCTTTAGATCTGGAACATGCCTTACCTCCTTCAATATCCATTGATTTCCATTTTGCTGTTTTATGAAAACTGTACCCATTCGAACAATTTTATAGGGTTTATCATCACCCAATCGAACCTGTCCAAAATCTTCTTGAACATAATAATGAAAATGTTTCCTATCAGGTGTGGCATGGAATAAGGCCCTTGAATCTACCACCTAGGAATCAATAATATTTTCTAATGAAAGAATCAAAGCATCTTGCAACACATCACCTTTTACATTTGCTTCATGATTGTTTTCTTGTTGCACGTCTCCTTCTTTTCCATTTCGATACTTGTAGTCTTTCTTCAGGTGTCCTTTCCTCCCGCATTTACAGCACACTATCCCCAATCTGGACTTGGATCTACCTTTTCTTGACTTACTGTGATATCCTGGGCTCTTTCCTCTTTCCATTTTTCTTCCCCTAGTCTCTGCAGTCAAAGAATTACCTAATGTCTCACCAGAGCTTTTCCATCGCGTTTCCTTGTTAAGGATTGCACCTACAACATCATCAAACTTTAAAGTACTAGATCCAGAGACAGAGTTACTAATGGCCATAACTAAGGCATTCCAACTTTCTAGCAATGAGCACAGAAATAACAGAGCCCTAACTTCGTCATAAAAATTTACCCCTACAAAACTTAACAGACTTATAATTGTATTAAAATCATTTAAATGATCAGTAAAAGATCCACCCTCTAACATCTTCATATTAAATAAACACTTCATAATAAATACCTTATTTGACGCCGAGGGTTTTTCATATAGTTTGGATAATGTCAACATTAAACCCTATGTTGTCGTTTCCTTTGAAATATTAAACACTACCGATGCCTCTAGGCACAATCGTATTGTTCCAAGTGCCTTTCTGTTGAGAATATCCCATTATGTGTCTGTCATACTTGTCGGCTTCTTTGTATTTCCCCTCAATGGTAGGTACAGATCTCTCTGATATAGATAATCTTCCATCTACATCTTCCATAGTTGGTAGTTTTGGTTGTTAAATTTTTCAACCCTAAAGCTAACATCTTCTGCCATTGCTCCCATTCGAACCAGGAACCCTTCTCTCTTGCGAGTTTATTAGCCAAATAGACCTTTGGATCTGATACCAATTGTTAGAAAAATATATATTACGGAGCAATGGAACACATAAAATATTGCAGAAATATAAACTCAGAAAACACATAAAACAAGAGAGACACAGATATACATGGTTCACCCAGTTTGGGCTACATTCACAGAGAAACAACTAGTCCTTCTTTTCTTATATTATCTAGCAAATTGAAGAGATACAACCTACAACAAATATGTTGTAGCACCCTCTTCGCTCTCAATCTCCTCTCTCTTCCTCACTCAGAATACAGAGATACATAGATGCAATACAACCCACATATACAGTGAGGGGGTTGCCTTCTAGGGCAAGAAACCCTAAACTAAACATAACTTCCATCGTCAGATCATCTGCCTAATGAACGGCCTAGATTGACTAGAAATTACTAGACTTTTACAAGACAATTTTACATCTATTTTTAGCTTCGGGAGTGCTGCCCCCAAACCCCCTAGCTAGGGGGGATTAGTCCCCCCCATGTGGAGGGGTGTACAGTCTTCATGGGGTATACATTTGGATGAAACCTTTGAATACAAAAGATAATTAGGCTCCACACCCAACAACCTCTTCATAGTCAATTCCCTCAACTTGAGAGTATCCCTTGGAAAAAAATATCGCCTTATACTTATCTATGCTTTCATCTGCTGCATGATTTACCTTGAAGATCCATATCTAATCAACAACTGATTTATTTGGTGGTCTTGGGACCACTTCCCAAACATTTTTCTTTACAATGGATTCATACTCTTCCACCATTACATCAACCCATACAGGTTTCTCTACTTCTTCCTTGAAAGAGGTTGGCTTAGTATCTACAAGCTTCATCATTAGAGCCATGTAACCAATGTAACGATCTGGTGACCTTCTCTACCTACACAAATTTGAAGGAGCTCCCACATTCTCCGTTGTATCTTGCACATCTATATCAACTTCCTTGGTTCTTTTCCTACCTTCTCTGGATGGCTATGCTTGAGTGGATGTCTCCACTCTTTTCTCCTCAATTTTTTACTTCTCCACAACTTCTTGAGGCTCCTCCTTTGGAGCTAAAATCTCCTCCTCTAGTGGGATTTGAAGTTCCCTCTCAAGAGAGCACTGCATTTCTTTCTCCTCATCAAAATTTACATCCTTTCACACAACTGTCATTCTGAGGGAAGGTAAGTATACATGGTAGTTTTGAAGAGTTTCTAAGTAACCCACAAATACCCCCAACTCCGTTGTCATCTCAAGCTTATTTCTTGATTATTTGGAGACATGGAAATAAACAGAGGCTCCAAATATATTAAATTGTGACACATCTGAATTTCTCCCTAAGAAATCCCCCTTCGGTGTCATCACAACAAGAATTTGATGAGGAATCTGGTTTTGCAAATAGACTATTGTGTTGCATGCCTCTACCCACAATTGCAGTGATAGGACTTGATGATGCAACATATCCCTCCTAGCTCCCATAATGCTATGGTTATTTCTCTCAGCTACCGCATTCTGATTTGGGTTGTGGGTTGATGTTAGCTCTCTTCAAATTCCTTCTTTCACACATAAATTATTGAATTCATTTGAAATAGACTCATCTCCATTATCACTCTTAAGAACTGTCACCTTCTTTTCGGTCTCTTTCTCAACCCATTCCTTAAATTATACGAACTTGGAGGATGTCTCATATTTCTTCCACATGCAGAAGATACAACACTTCATTGAGAAGCCATCAATTAAAATGACAAAATTTGTGTTTGGTAGTGGAGACTGTCGAAAAAGGTCCATAGACGTCAGAGTGGATCCTTTCCAAGACTACATGTGCTTTGTCGTCTCGATGATGGAATGTGGATTTTGCATACTTCCCCGAGGTATAACCTTTGCAAACATATTGTTTCTCAAGTGCTCCTTTAGGGAGGCAAGTGGTTATTTGCAACATAATCTTTCAGGTACCATGATCCAAATGGTCATGTATTATATGCCAAAGTTCACCGACCTCATGACTTTGCACTTTCTCTGTCGTATTTTTTAATGCAACACAGTCCCACATATACCTTATATAGGTTCTTCACATGAACCTCGATTTTCTTCACTTTTCATGTGTTTATGTTTCTCAGGAATGCTTTCCCTTTGCTGAAGATCACATCATAATCACGATCTTCCAAAACTGCAAAAGAGATGAGATTTTTCTTTAGGCCCAGAATGGACATGAAAACCTTGATCTAAGAGGGAATCCCAACTCCCTCTAAAAGGTGTCTGTACCAATCCCAGTCATGTTGTACCTTCCATCATCCACTAGCTTGATGTGCGTCTACATATATTTCTCCTCCAGGTCACTGAAAAAGTCTCTTGACCCTATCATGTGGAATGATGCACCTGAGGCCATGTATGACACTCTCCCCATCATTGTGCTAGCCATGCATGCAATAAGGTTGAAGGAAATCTCTAACTTTGAAGTTGAGGCTTCAACTGTTTCTCCTCTTGTGTTCTTCTAGCTCAACTTTTTGTGTGGATGGTGCATGGCACAATGCCTCAATTCATGACAATTGAGACATTTAATTTTGGGAAAATATTTGTTCTTGTCCCCATGGCTAGATTCTGGTTTGGTTTGAGATTTCTTTCCTTTTCCCTTCTTTCCCTTTCTAGCCAATGTAATTTTTTCTTCATACTCTCCCTTGGAGGAAGTCCCATCTATGGTATTTCTCCTTATTTCCTCTTGTACCAAATCAGACCATAAGTGTTCCCAATTCATTATTTTGTTATATAACTATGGAAGATTGTCAAGGAATGAATATTGTCAAGGATTATTGTATGAACAAGCATATGGCTTGTGGAGTGTTCTCCTTTCTTAAGGAGTGAATGTATGGTGTTGCCCTACCTTAAGGGTTTAATATCAATAAAGAAACATTTCTATCTATTTCTCTCTTATTGTTTCTGGGTTTATTTACATTGTCATATTAGATCTATAATATTTCTGGGTCAGATATATAACAAGTGGTATCAGAGCTATAACAAATGGTATCAGAGCACTTTCTTAGGCAAAAGTGGAGAATTTATTTTTTGCAAGATTTCGAGGGCAGCGATTTTGCAGATCAGATCTTTATGTTTTGGTGGAAGATCTACAAAATCTAATTGCATATCTGGATTCTTTGTGAAAAAATAGCCAATTTCAAAAAAAAAATCGGTTGAATCAGAGTCCAGCTGAAGGAGATATCACTGATCTAAAAATCAGTGGGGTTGCAGACAATTTTTCAGGGCAACGAGTTTTTGGCGCATATCTGGATGTCTTGGTGAAAGATCTACAAAATATAATTATAGATCTGGATTCTATGTGAAAAACTAATCGATTTAAAAAAAAAATCGGTCTAATCGGAGTCCGGATGAGGGAGATATAGCTGATTTAAAATCAGCTCTTTTTGCAGAAATTTTGGTGACGACAGGAGAGTTGCAACATAGATCTGAAATTTCAGTGCCTGGATCAAGATTTCTATCACATGGGTAGATTCAGAATGATTGTTCCATTTCTGAAAAACAGGTCATAATAGGGATTCTAAGCAATATTGACTAAACTGTGACAATTTCAAATTTTCGCCAAGCAAGAGAATTTTTTCAAAACCCTCTTCATGGCAGGTCTAGGTTTTACAGGAAAAGATAATGCTCCTACTATTGAAGAATACATAGAAAAACAAAAATCATTATGGAAAAACAATTGGAAATGGTGGGTAGTGGAGCTATTTAGAGAGGAGGCAGCCACATGGTGGGGATTACTTAACATAACGAAGTGTTACAACCTACCCGATGAAGAATTTGAAAAATTAATTTTAGACAGATGGTCTCATGCCAGAAAACAAGATAAGGAGAAACATGTGGGGCTATTTCATACTGGTATATCCTTATTGCAAGTTCATGGATTGATTCAGAAGGAGAAGATCATTGTTTCTATAAATCCTAGTTGCAAGCATAATTTTATCAATGTTAATTTGGCAAAAGAATTGCAAGTTCCAGCAAAACACATTGAAAACACACAGGTGGATGATGAGGATGTTCAAGTGTGTAAGGATTTGAAGATTTCTATGGATAAGTATGTGTTGCATGGTGATTTTTATACTTCAGAGATGGATAATATGGATGTTGTTTTGGGACATCCTTGGATGGAATCTGTGAGTACTATCAATATTAATGTACAGAAGAAATTCCTGAAGCTCTGGTATAAAAAGAACAAAATTACATTATAGGATATTTCTATTAATAAATAGGTAGAGTCCAAGGAGGCTGAATGAGAAGATGTTCCAGGGTCTGACATATTAGATGATGAGCCAGTGATGATAGACAATTAAACACAAATAGAGACTGAAGCAGAAATGGTTACAGGTGCTAATACATCAGAGGAGGGCTCAGTGGTTGAAGTCATATTGGAAAAGAAGACACCACAACAGGCACCACAGCAGGGTGAATTAAAGAAAAATACACTGTGGGTTAAAACTTCAACATATCATCACCCACATCACCACGCAAGAAAAAAACCAACAAGATGGCAACCAATTAGCCACAAGGACAACAACCCCTGTATGACGGATAGTGAGGAGCGAAGATCATGGAAAATTTTAGGGGCTAATGTTCGCCCAGTGGGCTAATTTTCCATGATTTTTCCACAAAAAAGATTCGCCAATTTCGAATTTTATAAAAGACGATTCGCCCAAATTTTAGAATATAAAATTATTTTACCTTAAAAATCGCCAACATTATAGAGAGACTATATATAAAATAATTATAAATTTGATTAATTTTACAAATATATCAATAAACATTTATAATTTGCATATTAGGGATTAGTGAGATTCGCCAATGTTTTAAACTTCAAGAAAATTTTCCATCCTTAAAATTTTCCTTGGCGAAGATCCACCTACTACACATCAACACAAAAGAGCTGCGACGGTCAACTTCCATCTCAAGCGAGCGAGGCACCAGCGAGATCGAGGGTTCACCTTTCTCTTTGATGGCTAGATGCACGTGCATGGTACCAGTGGACTACTCTTTTGAGTATATCTTATTATTTGTGTTCTTCCCACGTTTCGGGGACGAAACATACTAAGGGGGGTGGAATGTTATATACCTAGGGTGGGATAATATGGGGTACCAAGGGAGGTACCCAAGGTAATAATGTAATAATGGGATGGGCCATAGTAATAAATAAAGTGGTTAACCCATATCATGTAAGTGACCACAAGTAGTTAGTAATAATGTAATGGGTCCATGGTATTAGTTGATGGTATGAGGGAACCATGGTAATGACCCATGGTATTGTATGTATTAGGCCTATATAGAGGCTAGAGACTCCACATCAAGGAATATTGTGAAGGGTTATTGTATGAACAGGCATATGGCTTGTGGAGTGTTCTCCTTCCTTAAGGAGTGAATGTATGGCGTTGCCCTACCTTAAGGGTTTGATATCAATAAAGAAACATTTCTATCTACTTCTCTCTTATTGTTTCTGGGTTTATTTACATTGTCATATTAGATCTATAATATTTCTGGGTCAGATCTATAACAAGTGGTATCAGAGCTATAACATATTTTCTCACTCCCATTCATTGAATCTTGTTAGTTATGCCAACTCTTGGGAAGGCCTATAAGGGCTAGGCTTACCAAGTCATATTATGCAACATTTACACCAACCCCGCCAAATTCATCATGAACTTGTGTGACCATGCTTAGAAACTACAAAATAGTGTCATTATTTTGCAGCTTGACATTTCAAAGTTTATACTTGAGCTTTAGTTTCTTGTGGTCACTACTATTCTCAAACAATTATGTCAGTGCTTTCCACATTGCGAAAGAAGTTTCTTTCCCATGGAGATTTGAGACAATGTGATCCTGCACTCACTCTAAGATTATTCTCCTCACCTTCGCTACATATTTTTTCCACTAAGCAAGGTTCTAGGAATCAGTTGCCCATGGTTTTGCAATGTACTCCTTAACATATGCTGGCAATCCATTGTCATCCAAGATCGCTTCCATGTGATCCTTCCATGCGATGAAATTAGAGGTGCCTTCCAAGGCATACTCTAGTTTCAACCCGTTGAAGGTCATATTCCCAAATCTGAAGAGTGACTACTACATTGAACTGCAAATTCAAACCTCTCGAGAAACAACTTAGAAATTCCTGTTTTAATGTGAATCCCGCTCTGATACCATGTAGAAATTATGGTGTAGAATTACAATTGTTCATGAAATTTTAATTAAATTCACAAGGTACAATCTTACTATAATTCTTTGCGGAATTCAATTCACGATTTAGAACATCAATCACAAACATGGAATGAGAAATTACACACATGCAGACAATATTTTTCTATGAGAAAGAAATATGTTACAAACCCCTTTGCTTGCTAGCAGTAATATGATGGATAGAGATGTATTTCAATTGCTAGCTCAATCTTAGCTCAACCTCCAAGTGAATAACCTATCCCTCTCCTCACTGAGAATATATGACCCAGACTTAGTTAATTTATGCATGTTCTTGTGACCCTATTTCCTTGCACAATCCCTGAGAAATTAGGCCCCTATGATTTTAGAAATTCCTCCAAAATTCTTGTGCAATTCCCAAGGTTGATCATTTAACTTTATGCAACACCTATACATTCAAGACTAGTCTACAACTTATATTACATTGCCTTGGAATATCCATCACAACTGTGGAACTCGAATTCTTTACATGCACTAGCTATTTTGTGTTTATTGATCAGTTAACTGGATGATCACTAAGTTAGATTCAAGTCCCACTTCACAACTGGCCTTCCACTAATTCCTTGAACAATTAGAACTAGTTTAACTAAACAAATATTGAAATAATTGACCTTTATTACTAGAAATTAGCAATCATACATGCTTAAGTGATCTCCAACTCCTCTAACTCAAATTTATTAAGCTAACTTGGTGACAAGAGCCATGTCACACAACTTAACTACATCCAAGTTGTCTTCTAATGTGGAAATTCAAATTTTCTCAATTTGACCAAGCAAAAATCAAATTAAGGCTTTTTTGCTGCATTTTTCAACACTTGCATGCCAATTCATTCAATGTTTTCACCCAAAATGTACCAAAGTATATAAAAAATTATGTAATTATCCATTTTGGATCATACCTCCCCATTTAGGAAGGATTTTGGCCCTCAAAATGTTTTATTGAATGAGGCAAGGAATTTTTTTGTTTACCTTCTCCTTGCAATACCATTTTTCCTTGCCTGGAGGCACCTTGAAGTTGTTATTTCAACATAATTTATTAGAGATTATGATACCATTGTTCATTAGTTCTATACTTCTTCTAAAAAATTGTATCCTTTTTAATTGACTTGAGCTTCCAGTGCTAATGCCTCTAGAGTAACTAGGGTTAGCTCACAGTTTCTTGATCAAACATGTAAGGGTACTAAAGCTTGTTATTTTCCATGTTTTATATTGAGTATTGCACATATATGGTAGTAGACTTAATCTATAGAAATTTTCACCCACCATCTCTAATACGTCAAAGGGATAGTACAACAAAGCCATGATCTTCTTACTAGGACCCTTTAGCCCTTATATGTTTAGCTACAACCAAACTTTTTCTCTCTTTCATTTCTTTCTCATTTATGTGTTGATCATGTCAAGCCTATTACTTCCCACATGAATACTTTAGCATCTCTTATACTTGAAAATAGATCTCCCTAATATTTTCAACAAATTTCTATGTTTCCAATGCTTCTAATGTGATGTCTTCCTTCACTCCCTATTTTTTTTATATAAAAAATCTAAGGGAAAAGGAGAAAACACTAACCATGATTTTTGAAACGGGACTTTTTGATAGAATTATGGACTACTCTATTATAAAACTATTGAATATATATAATATTTTCGTCCTAAATCATATGGATATTTTTAATTGCAACCCCTTGAAAGATGAACCAATTCCCTATTGGCTACGTATATCTACCCATCTATTTGTGGATTGAATATTGTTGGTGTCTTCAACTTGGTGTCCTTATTTTCCAAAAGTTTAGTCCAAAAGGCACTAAGAAATCTAGTATCCCTGTTTGAAATGATTCTCCTTCGTATCCCAAACTTCTTCTAGGCCTATTCAGTGAACATGTTTGTTATTGCTTCCTATCCTTTGATGATATTTTTATTAAAAAAAACATGTCTTGATAAACTTGCTAACTACCATAAGCATATACTCATGTACCTTCCTAGTTGTTGACAAAACATCCATAAAATCCATGGAAATGGCTTCCTATGGTCAGGACAATATCAAAAAGTTATGGCATAAACCTTTATTTCTATTAATGGACTTCTTGGTACAAATAAAATATACATCGTCTAATATACTATGCTACATCTTCTTACATTTTAGGCCAATACACATGTTGGAAATAATACTGAGAGGGGGGGTGAATCAGTATTAGCAATTTAACAATTTTTCACTTCCATAAATAGAATTATATACGCTACTTCTATTAATTCAACTTTCATATATACACAACTGTGTTTAGAGCAACCAGCGTATACCTTGCAAACTTATAATTTAGTTAGTTGATCTTTAATATGTGTATCAGAACCATATAAACAGTAACAGTTACAGTAAAAATAGAGCAGAAAATCACACACAAGAACACAAGATATAAGGTGGAAACCCAATGTGGGTGAAAACCACCTGTTGCAATTCGTCTCTATCTTCCTTTAATAAGAAACTTCTTTTTACAATATTTTTGTATTGGTGCAGTCTTATACCAGTACACAGGCTTCTACTTGCAGAAGGCTACAACCTTCTCTCATTCTCTAGCTTCTCCTGGAAGGGAGCTACTACCCCCTTAGCTCTTGTACTAGCTGATGTACTAGTATGTAGGTGCTGACCTATTGTTACACAGTAATTTGTCACCATCCCTGTTACTCCTCTTGTCGTACCTTGGAGGACTCATTCCGGGAGTTATAAGAAGTGACAAGGGCTAAAAACACTTGCATTATGTTCCCCTGAGTATGTACTCCATGTTCCCTGAAGACACCTTCTGCAGATCATCCATAAAAAGTGCCCTTTTTCCATTGGCGCAAGTCCACAGTATCCTACCCGCGCCAATGATGGAGATCCTCAAAAGAGGGCGCGACCATTGGCGCCCTGTCTCAGAGCAACGGTCGCACCAACCAAATTTAGTCATGCTTTTTGCCTTAATGCACGTCCGACTGTTGTTTCCTTCATTACATGGAGCTTTTTTGAGGATAGAAAATCAGTCTTTTATCGAGCTTTATCCATCTTTATGGCTTTTGCTAATTCCACAAAAGGTGTCCCGGTTCATCGCATCCTCCTCCCTTCTCCATCTATATAAGCTTGTCAAGCTAGTGTTGAGAGTGCTAGTGCAAGAGAGAGTGTTGGTGTTAGTGTTATGCTAGTGATTGAGTTATAGTAGTGATGATTATTGGTCATGGAGAGAATTCTAATGAGTGCTAGAGAGGTTATGCTGCCGGAGAGGAGTTGCATGTCAAGACACATATAGTTACTCACCCAGCCAGGAGAAGGGTCGACGTCAGAACAATGGTTGTAACTTTTCCTGTTTATTAATTGATGAGCGACTGCTATTATAGTTCCAATCTCATTATCTGTCATGGTGATATGTTGATTTATTTCCTTTCTGACTGAAATATAGTTGTGCCTTGGTAGTTTCTATGTTGGTATTTGTCTCTTCCTTTGCATGTGCAGGTATTCGTTATGATCTGTTGGAGCAAGGGATCGAGGATATCAACTCTGCTTCAATCATAGCATTGGACTCCAGGTTAGTCTTCTTGATTTACCTTTGATGCATAACTAGGAACTTGCGTAGCAGTGTGGTTTGTTTGTGGCTAGTTCTGTGTTAGGCTAGTGGGATCGCCTCTGTCCGCAGAGGGGATTTACCTTACCAACAAATTGGCCACTCCATTGGGGAGTAACTCTTTGATTTCTGTCTTGCATGTTAATTTTCTTCTGCTTGCTTGAGTGCATGAGCTTCCTGAGTCAGTTTTGAGTTGATTCTTTACTGTTTGACCCATCTGAGCACTGTCAACCCGACCTGGGGTCGTATCCATTTATCTTTTTATTTGGCAAGCTTGATTGGCGCGGTTATTTCTCTGACAGTCGCGCCAGTTGGCGCATATTGCTCAAAAGAAACTCGCGCCAATTCTGTGGTAGCGCAAGTTGCAGGTTGACAGTCGCGCCAGCTCTATAAATTTTGACTGTGTGTGGGTAGAAAGCTCATTCAGTCTCTTTATATATCTCTTTCAGCCTCTGGAACTGTGCTTGACTGGTCTTAGCCTGTATCCCTCAGCTGTTTGCTTATTTCCAGTGACTTTGCATGTCTAGCCTTCTGTGGGAAGTTTCGGTCTCTTGATCATCCAGTCAGCTTGTTGATTGTTCTACACCTATCCAATGCTTTGTTGAAGCTTGATCTTCTATACTCTGAATACTTCACTTCTAGCCTCTTGGAAGCTCACTAGTTTTTGTGTTTTTCCTTGCTTGCATGGTTCATTTTGTGTTTTAGAGTTGGTTCTATTTCATTGACTGAACTTGGATTGTGCATATCTCTTAGAATTTGTTTACATGCATCATGTCATCTTAAAGGAAAGGAAAACAAAAAATCTTTTGCATTATAGTAGTTAGCATTTATTGTTATTTGTTGCTATTAAAAAGAAAAAGACAAAATTTCGTTTCTTGTTATTAGTTGCATTAGGATCTTTGTTCTTTGTTGAAGTGATCATTTCGTTTGTGAAAAAGATCTCAACCCTCCTGTAGACAGAATTCATCGAATCAATTGATTTAATTCCGGCATATAGTTTGCATGTAAGAAGTTTTCGAGATATCACATACGGTAGGACCAAAAAACTGAAACATAATCAAAGATAAACTTTAAAATGAACCAAATGAACATAACAACGCATTGGAACATAACGCAAACACTCTAGAGGTCTAGGTTAGAGACGTGTTTCGGCGTCGTTAAACCTGGTAGTTCATCGTCGAGTGGTTGGGTGATTCCTCCACGGTGAAGCGGTAGCTGCCAATACGGACTGTGCTCCCACGTACCGTCGAGTATATATTGGGAGACCCCTATAGGAATAAAGCCTTTATCCATAGGAAGCCGTGTCAGCCGCCCTACGATTCGCAATGCAGTGAATACAGCATTCACGAAGATCGACCACCCGTACCCTAAAAAGTATTCTGTGGTTTTGCGAAAAGTTTGGCACACCCTCTACCTAGAATTCCAGAGCAGTCACTTTTGATCCTTTTCGGACTCCCTAAACGAAAAGGTGTCGGTGAGCGTCTTGTCACTTCGTGCTCATTAAATATTCGAAGGAGACTAGAGTCATCTTTTACCCTTTTCTCGACTCTTAAAAAATGAAAAGGTTAAGTTCAGTGTCTTAAAATTTATTCGCCACGATAACATTACCCAATTAGATTTTGCGTGCGTTAGCTTGAGTAGGGTTAATTCTCGTTCAATGGCAGCCTTTCCGGTGCCCACCGGCCAAGGTGTTCCTCCTGATGGGTACCCTCGCCCATTTCCTTCTGTTGGAAATGTTGGTGTTCAGTATATCGCAACATTGTCTTTGCCTGGGTTGACCATTGGTTTACCCGTATGGTTGTTTTCAAGCTCGGTGGTCCCAAGTGTGATGACTCCTGTCCCACCACCACCTCCTCCACCCGAACAACACCATGTTGATTCTAAGGTGGACCCCTTCCCTTCTTCGCCTATTGCTGCGTCCTCATCTTCTACTTCGCCTGGTGAAACCTTGGATTTCACTAACCAGGTGGCTAAGAAGAAGAAGAAGAAGAAGACCAAAAAGAAGAAGTCTCCTAAGGGAAAGGTCGTATCTACCACGAAGCTATCAAAAGTGGAACCACCTTCTGCTCCTCCGCGGAAGCTCCGGTCTCCTTGTCGATTGTGCAAAGGGGACCATTTTCTTTCTGATTGTCCTGGCATTCCCAGGATCTTAGATATATGGTCCCATGACCTGACTCGTCCCTTGCTGTCGCAAATTGACGACACCTTACTAGTTGGTAACGGAAAAGGGAAGGTTCATTTCCCTTGTCGACTTTGTGAGGGTAATCATCTCCTTCGCCTTTGTCCACTTATAGATGAAGCTTCCCGTCTTTTGGCAAGTCTGTCGAATTCCTTACCCCAACTACCCGCTGGATATCAGCGTCTTTTCACACCTGCAGAGCGTCTTGTCACACCTGCAGAGCGTCTTGTTACACCTGCAGAGCGTCTCTCCGCTAACCAAGTGGTCAAACATGATTCCTCTTTGGTCCAACTTTTTCTTCCTGAACCTACCTGTGCTCAGCCTGTTCCAGACCAATACCTGGTCGGAAAGACTGTTGCTCAGCCTGTTCCAGACCAGTACCTGGTCGGAAAGAATGTTGCTCAGCCTATTCCAGACCAGTCCCTGGTCGGAACAAGTGATTTATATTCATCATCTACGCACTACTTGATCATCAAAGATGAACCCCCTGAGTCCAAACCAACCGAAAGTTCACAATTCAAGCTTACAAGTAACTCGGTCTTTCAAAAGGTTTTGCCTACAGAAGTTCCATCTTTAGCTGCTCTTACATCTGAATCTAAACCAGACGAAAGTCAAACGGTCCTGATTACAAGTGACCCGGTTTTGCTTTCAGAACTTCCACCCCTAGATGATCCTACATCTGAATCCAAACCAGACAACAGTCAAACGGTCCGGCTTACAAGTGACCCGGTTTTGCCTTCAGAAGTTACCTCCTCAGATGATGTTATCACTGCCAAGAATGACGAACCCACCGTCCAAATTCTATTCATTGACGTAGACGTTAATGATCAAGTGAGCATTCCTCTCATTTCTTCACAACAGGAAGAAAGTCCATTAGAGGCATATCCGGCTGTCTATCCAGTCCCACCTCCGAGCAACCTGGTTGTTTCCTTCAATTGGGATCACCTAGTCAATCCTCGGTTACCAGCCTCCATACCATTCCAAATTATAGTTCAAGTCTATCGCATGGTTATGGCTGGTACAATTATTGATGAAGGATCTCCTGTGAGTATCCTTTCTTCAACAGCTTGGGAAGCACTTGGTTCCCCACTGCTTCTGCCTGAGATGAGAAGCCTTGTAGGTTTCCATCGAGAAGTCACTCGACCTTTAGGAGTTCTTCCCAATGTACCTATCACGTTAGAAGGGAATACTATCCAAATGGGTCTCATGGTAGTCCAAGGTCCGTTAGATTACAATTTACTCCTTGGACGAGACTATATTTACCGCATACGTGCTATTGTGTCCTCACTCTTCAGAGTGATGTGTTTTCCGCATGAAGGCAGAACGATCAAAGTCGTAGACCAGCTTTCATTCCCCGGTTCACACTTCACATATAGCCATTTTCCATTCCTAAATGGTCTTATTTCCACAAGAAATTCCCCAGCACCTACCCCGTCATTCTCATGATGGCAGCTCGCCCGGGTGCGTGATTGAAGCCCGGGGGCATCCTACAATCGATTCTTTCTAAGTAAACCTTCATTCCGTCCACTCCGTGAATGTCATGAAGGGGGCATGTATCTCGATTGTTATAATCATGCTGGGGGCATGCAACAATTTTCTTTTTCCTTTTAACAAGCATAGTTTTTCGTTTCAAGCTTGTGTAAACATGAAACCGAACCCAAGCATAGTTTTTCGTTTCAAGCTTGTGTAAACATGAAACCGAATCCAAGCAAAGTTCTTCACGGTTCAAGCTTGTGTAAAAATGAACCAAGTTACATCCCATGATTGCCTTTTATCCACTAAAATTCTGCTAGATGAGCCTTGGTTGTTTCATTCCATCGCCACCATCTTTTTTGGCCAATCATACGCTTTCACTTGGTTGTTTCTCCTTTCCTGAGGAACTGCAGCGATGAGTGGTCTTGTTAGCCAACCTCTTAACCTTTATGTGTTTCAAGAAAAGTTCCACCATTACCAGAACCAGTTGCTATCCCTTATACCACTCGTTCCTTCAGGACGAGTTGCCTTTACGCTCTTTTCTGACTCGTAAAACATGAAAAGATTGCCGAGTATTTTTCCCTTTTTGACTCGTTAAAGAAAATAAAAATGGAGGTCCGCTTTCAGCTCTTTTCTGACCATTTAAAGAGGAAAAGATTGTCGAGTCGCTCCTCTTGACTCGTTAAATGGTGATAAGGGGCAGTCGTTTTAAGTTCTTTTTGTCGACCGTTAAAACATAGAAAGATTACCGGGTTTTTGTCGTTTCAAACTCGTTAGTGGTTACGAAACGACGTGGTTTTGACCGCTTTTTTACCTTTTCAGGTCGAAGTCACTAATCATGAAAATTACTCCTCGATCGTAATGATCGGGCGGTTCTTTCGGGTATTATTTTATACTTTTTCGGGCCCGAGAGACACAACTTTACGAAAAAGGACATCGCTGGAGTTTCCTTTTCTGCTGTCGTTTCAAACTCTCTAAACAAGAAAAGACGCCGAGTTCTTCCTTTGTCAGACTCGTTAAAACATAATGACATCGGATTTTGTCACAACACAAGCATATGCTATCCCCATCAAGCTTGTTAAAAATAACTGGGGTACTCGCCAGAAATGGTGGGGAAAAATAAAATTTTTGAACCATAATTATTACCATAACGGCAGTATGTCGCTCTTGAACATGGCACTTTTTGCTTTCGTGTCCAGGGTGGGGATATTTCATCTCATATCTTTCACTTGCTTACATGGATTTGGGTACCCTATTTGACCTCTCATTCACTCATTGCCTCGTCATAATGACCTTTGATACATTGATGTCAAATACTGCCAGTTCCGTTAATGTGCCGCCGATATGTTCAAGAGAAGTTGACCTCTGCAAATAAACAACCTCCCTCTGGTAGTTCGCACAATCTTGATTCATGACATTATCTCTCTGTCTCGTGTCGATGATGTGGGAAACATTATGGCCCACCTTCGATTAAGGTCACTCCCTGTCGACCTCAGCTCATTATCCAGGAAGTTGACCGAGAGACTCCCTTCCGGTGCCTTGGAGCCTGCATGCCTCAATGGCAGGTTCTTCGTGTTCGACGTGAGGTTTTCATCATTGGCCTCTGATAGAATGATTCTACGGGTGTTCGACTTCAGCTCATTGATTCACACACCGTAGATTGTACCTATAGTACCTTGAGGGCCATTGTCATTATTGGTGGTACCTCTCGCGTCTGTTAACAGTCTCCATTATTGACTGGTAATCAGGCGATGTTCATGCATGTTCGACTTCAGCTCATATATTCACATGCTTGGACTTGTACTCTTGTTCGGGTCGAGATGGAGCGCAAGACCCTGGATTGTGTCTGTTGTAATCCAGGCGTGATTCTTAATACTTGACTCATTCACTGGATGGCTGCGACCATACCTGAGTCAAATCATTGATCCTAACCAGATGGCTGCGTCCATACTATGGATCTAGATTATTTATGTACTCTCTTATGGATGGCTGCGACCATACCACGTACATCTTGTAATTGAACTATCAGTCATGTCTCTTAATACAACTCCTCGGCGGCAGTAACTATATGTGCTCTTGTGTGCTCTTATGTGTGTGTTCTTGTAAAGCATTTCACCCCTCTCCACCTCTCGGACTTCATGCTTTAGGTGGCATCTGTTACACAGTAATTTGTCACCATCCCTGTTACTCCTCTTGTCGTACCTTGGAGGACTCATTCCGGGAGTTATAAGAAGTGACAAGGGCTAAAAACACTTGCATTATGTTCCCCTGAGTATGTACTCCATGTTCCCTGAAGACACCTTCTGCAAATCATCCCTAAAAAGTGCCCTTTTTCCATTGGCGCAAGTCCACAGTATCCTACCCGCGCCAATGATGGAGATCCTCAAAAGAGGGCATGACCATTGGCGCCCTGTCTCAGAGCAACGGTCGCGCCAACCAAATTTAGTCATGCTTTTTGCCTTAATGCACGTCCGACTGTTGTTTCCTTCATTACATGGAGCTTTTCTGAGGATAGAAAATCAGTCTTTTGTCGAGCTTTATCCATCTTTATGGCTTTTGATAATTCCACAAAAGGTGTCCCGGTTCATCGCATCCTCCTCCCTTCTCCATCTATATAAGCTTGTCAAGCTAGTGTTGAAAGTGCTAGTGCAAGAGAGAGTGTTGGTGTTAGTGTTATGCTAGTGATTGAGTTATAGTAGTGATGATTATTGGTCATGGAGAGAATGCTAATGAGTGCTAGAGAGGTTATGCTGCCGGAGAGGAGTTGCATGTCAAGACACATATAGTTACTCACCTAGCCAGGAGAAGGGTCGACGTCAGAACAATGGTTGTAACTTTTCCTGTTTATTAATTGATGAGCGACTGCTATTATAGTTCCAATCTCATTATCTGTCATGGTGATATGTTGATTTATTTCCTTTCTGACTGAAATATAGTTTTGCCTTGGTAGTTTCTATGTTGGTATTTGTCTCTTCCTTTGCATGTGCAGGTATTCGTTATGATCTGTTGGAGCAAGGGATCGAGGATATCAACTCTACTTCAATCATAGCGTTGGACTCCAGGTTAGTCTTCTTGATTTACCTTTGATGCATAACTAGGAACTTGCGTAGCAGCGTGGTTTGTTTGTGGCTAGTTCTGTGTTAGGCTAGTGGGATCGCCTCTGTCCGCAGAGGGGATTTACCTTACCAACACCTATAGAAGGCTACAACCTTCTCTTTTCTTCCAGGGACCACGTTTCATAAATTTTCAAACTAGATCCATCAATAGCATCAATCAAACATCAAAATATATTTGCATCAATCAATCTCCCTTGCACTAACCAAAACTGAATCAAACAATCACTTCTCTGAATGTTGTAACCAGAATAGAGTAACAGTACCAAAACCCAAGCCAGAACCCAGAACACTGCAACAACAAACAGAATACCTAAAACATATTTTATGAGACGTACACTACTTCAATGTGTCGAACCTGCATTCATACGCTATTATATGAAGGAAAACCTGTGTATACGCTGTTTTGAAATGCCGAACTAGCGTGTATATGCACATTTGCTATACTGAACCTGTGTACATATTTGTAAAAGATGATTTAACCTTTACAACTATTCAGACATCAATTATACCCAGATCATCAAATTTAGAGATTACGACATGTGCCAATTATAAAAGATCAAAATCACACAAAGATACTTATATGCTGTTTTGAAATGCTGAACTAGTGTGTATACGCACCTTTGCTATACTGAACCTGTGTACAGATTTGTAAAAGATGACTTCAAATTTAGAGATTACGACATGTACCAATTATAAAAGATCAAAATCACACAAAGATACTTCTCTTCAAGCCTTATATCTTGACCCATCAATAGAACTTATCCTTCTTCAAGTGCTCAAGTTCCTCCTTGATTCACATCCAGCTATGCACCATCAAAATGAAAAGTATTCTAGATCTTGCTCTTCATTAGATATTCAATACTTGAGTGTCCTTGCCTAATGATCTCCTCCTGCTTATATAGTCTTAGTCCTTACTCAATACCATGGTCCAAAACCACTTAGAAGCAATAGCTTGGACCAAATACCTGGGGTCAACACTTTGGACAAGATACCTTAGACCAATACCATGGGTCAAAATACCAAGGACCAAATACCATGGACCAAAACCAAGTTTTCCAACTTGTATGCACTTTTCCTTGCATGAAAGTGTGTGTATATGCATACACGCCTTTTGGTCTACGAGCCTACGTGTATACGTGGCCTGGTCAAGGGGAACTTGTGTATACCTCTTTTTCCTTCATTCTGTGAGCCTGAACTGTGATCTGTCATCTAAGTGAGTTGCCATCAAGGACAACACTTGTGTCATAGTGTTAAACCTGTGTCATAATGCCAACAATCTCCCCCTTTGGACTTGATGGAAACCCCAAGTCACTCTCCCCCTTTGTCATCAAGGGCAAAGGGTTATGATCCTCCTGAGTACATGTTGAATTCATGTTGAAGTGTGCTATTCATGCTCCCCCTGACTGTAAGCAAGGTCTGCAAAAAGATGTTCTCCAAGAAGAACATGACTCTATACATCATAAATGACCTTCCTATCACCAAAGGCTCATACATACATCCATCTCCCATCCAAATGGGGATATACCAAAATTGACTCATCCACCCAACCAAGTGGGGATATACCAAAAGTTTATACATGATAAAACAAGAACATTGCATCATCCATCCCAGGCATAGTGGGCAAACAAAATAGGTCATTACATGACCTTGATAATAAAAGATATACATGATAGAGGGACAAAATATCTAAAACAAGACTATGATAGTCATCAGAAACTATCATCAACAACATCTATCAATCACCATCGAGACAATAACCATGATCTCCCTTTGCACCTATTCCACCTGAATCAAAGGCAAACTGTGAAATTGTACCAAGATCTTCTAAGATAATGCCACATGCATTATTAGAAGTATATGCTCCCCTGAACCTATGCTAGATGATCACTGTCAGACCCATATCAGACTCTATTTATCCTAAATCTAACCCATTGATATCCTTCAAACCAACATATATGCGACTATATCCACAACAACTGGCATATGTACACGGATACACTTCATGAAACTCATGTACAAACACTTTTCTCTAAAATAGATAAGTATCAACGGCAAGAAGATGCATCAACTACTCCCAACTTCTATCTGAGGTATTCAAATGTCTCTTTGGGAAATGTTTTGGTGAATATATCAGCAACCTGTTCCTTGGAGGGAACATACTCCAATTTTACCTTTCGCTCAAGCACTTGTTCCTGGAGAAAATGATATATGATAGGTATGTGCTTGGTCTTGGAATGCATGACAAGATTATTTGAAATACTGATTGCACTTGTATTATAACATAGAATGGAGATGGGTGGAGTACATGTGATTTGAATGTCTTGCAATGTTTGCATCATCCAAAGTAGCTGTGTGCAGCATGATGCAGTAGCCACATATTTTGCTTCAGATGTAGATAATGCAATTGAATTTTGTTTCTTGCTGAACCAAGACACTAATCTAGAACCCATAAAGAATGCACCACCACTAGTTCTTTTTCTGTCATCCATGCTTCCTGGCTAATATGCATCTATATATGCATAAATTGTGAGATTTATATCTCTAGGATACCATATGTTAGGGCCTAAATCTACCTCAGGCTGAGAAAGGCATGTCTAGGGTAACATCAAACCACGCTTAACCTGGTAGCTAGCCCTACCAGGTCGGGAGAGGGCTCTCTCCTTGTCAATCTCAATGAAAATATATCAAGGAAGGGTTGATATGATTGATATGAGTACTAATTTTAGGCTAGGTATGTTTTCTCAAAGTAATTTGTTTGATTTTAATGGTTGGTTGCTATATCAGATGGGGAAGGCAGCTTTGGGTCCGGGAAATCAACACATATTTGCAGAGGTTTCTGTGGGGCGAGGTAAGAAAGTGTTTTAGCACTTTGAAATGAGTGTAATGGTGAGTCTAAAGGCTGCGAGGAGCTGGAGAGGGCATGCAAGTGTCATGAGTCCTCTTCAAACAGTAGAAAACATTCAAAACTAAATAAACCCCAAGGTAGAGCACTGAAACATCAATGAATTCCACCTTTCAAACTTGATTCATTTAGTTATGTAGAAAGAGAGAGAGATGATGGCACATATAAACATAATATCAACTGAATTAGAGAGAATAAAAAAATGCTAATTCACATTACCACAAGAATCCCACAAAATGCTACAAAACCCTAGTTTATTTCCTTGCCAAACCGCATAAGTGATGTACAAAGTAGCTCAATGCATCCACAAGAGTCCAACCTTTACAAATGACTGAAAAAAACATGATATAGACCATCAAACCACCTGCGCTATCCATCAAGGGTCGAATCCATGAGAAGTGGGGTGGTTTCAACCATATCTAAACTAGGAACACAAAAATAGGCAGTGGAACAAATTACCTCTAAAACCTAGGAAACTGATTCATTCAACTCTAAACCACCTGCAACTGATGTATCTACCTTATGAAGTTAATTTTTATCATTTTTACATCATAGTACATCAATTTTACATCATTTCACATCATGAATTTGACCATAAGAGAGAAAAAGTCAAACAAGAAGAAAACTAGGCGAAAAACATAGTTTTTGAGCAAAATTAGCACTTTTTCATCCTGTGCGTAGCGTTTTTTCCAAGCTGCTTTTGGAGGCCTTACCCTTCACAAAATTTGCTCCACGATGGCTTGTTGGAAATGTATGTCTATATAATTTATATGACAAGTGGATTTTTTGAATTTTGTGTCCATTTTCCCCTCCAAAATGGCAATCTCCTAAGACTGCTTCCTGTGTGGCCAAAAAGTGGCAGAGAGGGCATTTTTTGGGTGTTTTTGGACCTTTTGGAGGTCCAAAACTTGTCAAAATTTCCTAGTAATTTCTGAGCATGCATAACTTTTCATAAGGAATCCAAAAATTCCAATTTTTCTTCAAATGGAGTTCCCTATCAAAAGCGAGCGTCAGTGGCGCTACACACATGTTGGAAAAGCCTATGCTTAGTGCCACTGATTCTGTGCGTAGCGCCATTTTCAGATCAAGTTTTGGAGGCCTTACTGGTGTCCAAATTGGGTACACAATAGCTCATTGGAAATATTATTGAGTATAATTTCCATCACAACTTCCATTTTTCAATTTGGAGTTCATTTTTCCTGTCAAAAGTCAAATCTCCCAAGACTGTTCAAAATGTGCAAAATGAGGTTGTCTAAAGGTAGAGTGCTGTTGAAGTCAACTTTTGAAGGTCTTCCTCAACTTCAAATTGACCTAATGATAGCTCATTAGAAATATAGTTGTGTCTAGTTATCATTTCACTCATCAAGCAAGTCATTTGGCCAACCAAGCTAGGAGAAAGATTTATTTTCCCAAGGTCACTTCAGAGGTGCATCAATTCTCCTTAGGCAACTGTATGTTTGACATTTCTCTAAACCATGATACCTGTGTAAAAAGTGAAGGAGGATTTTCTTCCTTGGCCTATTTTGGACAAAATAATCTCTCAATTTCTCCAAATTCATCTTATGTTTCTCAGAAACATCATTTGGGTAAAACCTACCCCGATGTGTGGAACAGGGGATTTGTCGAAATGAAGCGAAATGAAGGGGATAAGGGGCTTATAAATTCTTGAGGAAATTTTTGGAAGTAGGGAGGGATGTTATGAAACAGGGGAAAGTGTATTTTCAAATATTGAGTGAGGGGAAGGGGTCCAAAAGGGCTAAACATAGGCCAAGCCTAGAAAATTGTCAAATTGTAGCAAGAAACTATGGTTTGTGGGAAAATGAGGAATTTGAGGGATATCAGTGATGGGAAGTGTTCAATAAGGTACATTAAGGATAAGGGAAGGTGTATGAGGATCAGGATGCAAGCTTTGTTGATGATTTGACCATCCAAAAGAAATTACCTTCAAAACCCTAGGAGAGGTAAATGAGCCTTACCTAAGTACAACTGAAGCATGAACAAGGTGTAAAATGACCCATTGGAACCCGAAATGATGATGACAACCCTTTGAATGATGGTACACTCATCTAAATGGTGACATGGACCAACCTTTGGAAAATTTTGAAAGAAGTGCAAAAAAACCCTAGACCTAATACCTAGTGACCAAATTTTACTTGAAAACTCACTGAAATGACAAAATTTGACTTTGACACTCTGAGACCACTTTGTAAGATCATATTTGATCACTGGAGAAAGGTTGCAAAGACTGACACTAACATTGGCTCCAATGGGAATGGTAGCTCCTTGGAGGTGCCAAGAATCGTAGATCTTTGGGAGAGCAGACCAATGCCTTATCCACTGGGCATGGAGTCAAAAAAGCAAACTGAAATGCATGACTTTGAAAACTGATGACATGACGACAAAAACTGACTTGAAATTGACTCAATACTAAATCACAACTGACAAACTGGAAATATGCTTCAAATTGGAGCTTATTCAATAAAATCTACTCTAGATGTTCCATTCATCATCTGATCAAGTAAAATGAAACAACCAATGCAACTAAGTAAGTATTCCAGCTACTATTTGAATTCTCCACAAGTGATTTCTTATGATTAACAAGAAAGAACTACTGAAAGGAAACTCCCATAAAAACTTGTAAATATATCCATTGAATGATATGGATTCTCCATCTGACTCCAAAAGCACTGCACAAGGATCTTGTCATGTGCATTGGGACTTAGCTCATCCAATGGATTTCTTTTCTTCTCCTCGTACGATGAATGAAAACTTTCATCTGAGCGTTGTGACGAGACTCCTGCTGAAAATGACAAAGAAACTGGCTGCCGAATCATGTTTGTATCGATACCTTTTTCAAGCTCATAGTTAGCTAATGGAGAAGGAATTTGACTGCAGACATCATCTAACACATCAGCTACTGGATCATGAAAAACTTGAAAAGACTGCTGCAACCCATTTTCTATTGGCTCCAATGAGATTACATGATTTCCTACAGGCTGCTCATTTGAATATATACTATGCATTTTTCCTTTCAAAAACTGAAATGATTCAAAACAAAATGGTACAGAATCATCTTGCATCATTTGATCATATGGTCCAGCTTCCAAATCTTCATTTGCAACTTGACAATCAATGGCATTTGGAGGTTGCAACTTTGGATATGAAAAGTCTTGAACAAGGTTTTCATTGCCCTCAAGATGGTCCAGATCAAGACTTGTCGACAATTGATTTCTGATTGCATGAAAATTGTCTCTGATAAACTAAAATGAAGCAAAACAAAAAGGCAAATATCCTTTACTTACTTCAAAATTTGCTGCACTTTCCTCCTCACTTCCATATCTGATATGAAATGGCTAGTCACTGTCCTCAAACTACTGAAAGTAAACTTCCTCATCCCACAAACTATCTGCTGATAATTTGTCTGCAAGATTAGCTTCTGTTTGGAGAACATAATCATCATCATCATATTGATCAAACTGAGGAAAATAATCAGTATAAAAGACATCATCAAGCATGCATGTCATATCAATAGCTCTCTCTTCTCCAAGATGATCTATAAAACAATCATTATCAGAGCTATGACAACTGGGATAAGAAACAAAATGTTTTGGATCAACAACTTGTTCTTCTTCAATCAGCGAGCCATGTGCTTCGACATCATAATCATTCCTTGTAGTGATCTTCTGTATCATCTCTTCCACTGAACTTACCAAAATGTTGAGATTTACCTCTAAAGATGTCGATTCCTCTGGATCTATGTTTTTCATCTCTTCTTCCTTCAACTTTTCCCTTCTGATCAGAAAATGAGCCTCTACATCTACTGCACTATTTTTCATCTATTTTTCGATGAATTTTTGCCTATCTTAAACATGTATGAGTAATGTGTCGCTTTTGTGCAGGACAAAGGGACTTAGAGGGAAAATTGTAATTTTTCACAAACAAAATATCAGAGTCATCTTTTAATCCCTTTTCTGACTCCTAAAACATGAAAAGATTGCCGAGCGTTTCTTTTACACTCATTAAAATGGAATTAAAAGACGGTCCCCTTATAGCTCTTTTCTGACCATAAAATCAGGAAAAGATTGCCGTGTTTTTGTCGTTTCAAACTCGATACGGAAATAAAACGACGTGTCCTTGATCGCTTTTTACTTTTCAGGTCAATGACACTAACTATGAAAGTACTCCTTGGTCGCAAGATCAAGCGGTTCCCCCAGGTATTATTTTATACTTTTTCGGGCTTGAGGGACACAAATTTACGAAAAAGTTCAACTTGGAGTTTCCTTAAGTTTTTCAGACTCTCTAAAATTGAAAAACGCCGAGTTTCTCCTATACTGGGCTCGTTAAACATTTCACAGTAAAGGACCTGTTCAATTACAAACAGGAACGAACCACTCCTTCCTAGGGTTCGAATCAAAACTAGGTTGGACTCATCCGAAGGATGAGCTTATAATCAAGCATATGTTATCCTCCTCAAGCTTGTTAAAAATAAAGAGGTACTTGCCAAAAATGGTGGGGGAAAAGAGAGAAGAATGAGCCTATTTGTTATCATTTGTCTCAAAAGAAACTTTATTACCACTCTTGGACACGACACTTTTCATTCACCTGGGTTGGGAAATCTTTTACCTCACAGTCAATCAAACCACTTTTGAAAGTCTTTAACCGGGTTCTGGGGATTAACTTTGAGTTATTTAGCACCAAACCATCTGTCGTGTCGTTATGTGTTCAAGAGGCCTGCAAACAAAACTTTCATCTGCAAAATACTTGTCATCCATTTGACCATCCCTGAGTCAGTCCTTAAAGCAATATTTCTTCAACTTGAACAATGATTTCGTGTTGTGGGCTTGCCTGCAACGAGTCTCTTTCTATCGACATCAACACATTATCTAGTGAGATGACTTAGAAATCGTCAGTGCCTTGAAGTCTGCATGCATCAATGGCAGGTTTCTCGCCTTTGACGTCAGTTTACATCATTGACTTTCGATCGAAGGATTCCGTGAAATGTTCGACACCAACTCATTCATTCACATCTCATGGATTGTACTGGGTACTTTGAGAACCATTGACATTACTGGTGGTCTCTCTCACACTTGTTAACAGTTCACATCATCGACTGGTAATCAAGTGGTTTCTACCATGTTCGACATCGACTCATTTATTCGCATGGCTAGAATCGTACCAATTCGAGAAGTAGGAATGAAGACCCTGGATCAAATCTTTACCGTCCAGGCTGCGAGGAGTTTTGTATTCATTATCTAAGTAGACTAATCATAAACAGATGGCTGCGCCCATACTGTGTCTACAAAAGTCTATGATTATGATGTACTACAAAATCATTTCTGTATCAGATTAGTTTAGTCTGTTAGTTAGAGTTTTTATCTGAGTATGGGAATGCCTACCTCAGTGATGATATAATCTTATCCATGTATTTTGTGTTGAAAATTGCAGGTTCCAACCAGGTTCTCCACGAGTTAATCCTCGAAATGATAAAGCGCTTCACCCTTCCTAGATAATACAAAACCCTAATCTATTCCAGGCTTCGCACTTTAGGGGGCAATTTGTTACACTAAAAAATGTCACCATGGCTATTTACAGTCAGTATGGCTCAATCAACAGTCATACTACCCTTTTGAGCAAGTCTTAGGCCTCTGCTATTCATGTCAAAATCGAAGAAAGAGAGAAAGTCCTTATAAAATATGTTTATCTCTGGGTACGCAGGTTCTCTCAAGCCTTGCCTGCGGGTACGCACCTTTTGTTCACAAGGTCTGCGTCCAAGGACGCTCTGTATCCAAAGGGGCAGGTGCGTCCCTCTGAAAAGGTTAAAATGCGCGAGTTTCATCTTCAAAAACTTACTTGTGGTCACTTCTAGAGCTTTCTAGAAGATTCTTGGATGAATATTGAGCGCCTCTAGATGGTTCATGCACTCCTATCAAAGAGGAACTTATCCCATCAATAAGGGAGTGATCCCATCCAAAGAGGGGACTATCCCATTGATGGTGGACCTGATTAACTTCCTCTTGAGCACTATAAAAAGAGGCATTGAGCCAGAAGGAAGAAGGTTGAAAGCTATAGATTTCTAAGGGTAAATGCTGCAGGAATTAGGACTCCCATTTAGAAGTTTGTGAGGAGAGATTGTCACCCTTACTTGTTCTATTTGGAAGTGGGTGAGCTTTGTCAAAGTAGAGGAAGACTCTTGTGGACCCTGTAAGGAGCTTGCACAACACCAAAGCTCAGGTTGTAATGGTTCCTTTTGATTACCTTTAATGCAAATTGGTCCATTCTTCTCAATAGCTTGTTGTTAATGGGTTATTTCATGTACTCCTTGGTCTATATGTTGAATATGCTTTGTTTCATGTTATAATCAGGTGCTATTTAATTGTTTGAACTGTTGGTGATTACAGGTTTTGGAGAACGGGAGGAGCTCATCTGGATCAACAAAGCTTGGACTTCTACAATAGCGTTTGGACAGAGGTAAGAACGAAACACCTTGATTTCTCATATCATAATGTATGTTTAGAGAAGGATAGCTCCATTTTGTTTTGTTTGTCATTAGAATGTCTTAGACTTCTAGGAAGGTCAGCTGTGTCTGCACCCTTGACCGATTCCGTGTGACAAATTGGCGACTCCGCTCGGGATAGTTTCCATTAATGAAAAGAGTCCTTTTGGCTAGTCTTTTGATTCTGCATTAGCTAGCCGTTGATTTGTTTTTGATCAAGTAAAACATCCTAGAATCGCCTTTATGAGCTTTTGCCTTGTTAGGTTTACTTAGAGTAATCTCTTTTTTGGTTTGCTTGTGAGTCAAAATTTCATAGTTTTATAGCTTTTGAGATTGTTTTTTGTTAAAGGTAGGTTTACATGCTTTATTGAAAATAGAAAATACAAAAATATCTCCTTTGAATAGTTTTGTTTCAAGTAGCTTGAAAAGTTTTTGAAAGAAAAAGAGTTTTTCGTGCAAGTAAAGAGTGGTTATGTTTGTATGCTCGAAAAGAAAAAAGAAAATTGTTTCTTTGATTGTCTTTTCTAAAGAAGTTGTTTTCTCTAAAAATTGCATTCTCTCAACTCTTTTAGTTAAAGATTTTCATTGAAAAAGCAAAAGTAGTCTAGATCATCTTAGGTGCATCTTTATAGTGGTTGGAGTCGAGTCTATACACCATCGGTTTCACTTCCATCACCTTGTGACTTTAAAGAACAACCTTAAAAGTAACGCTTAAAGTAAAATTGAACTAGTAACTTTTATTTTCTAGGGCTCTAAAGCACCAACATAGCTTAGGCTAGTGTCTTGGAATAGGTGAGTACTTAACTCTCCAAGGTAGTAAAACAAACAAGTAGTCGATCTTGTGATAGAATCAAATCCAATTGTTACATTTACACTCTGGGAAAGCTCCTCTTAAAGGAGAAGCACGAGCTCGTGTCCGAACCAGTGAGGGGATCATTCCCCCCTCGTTGGGAACGACGCCAGGCAGTACGTATTACAAACGGTAAACCTCGGATTAACCATTGTCGAGGAGCCAGGGGTCACTTATCGGTAAACCTTGGATTACTGTCAAGGAGCCGGTAAGGGGATTGAGCTTGCTACTCTGCCCTTGCGTGCTGTCGGAGTTTAGACTGTTCCCCCAGGTGTACTTGTGGCCGTTGGTAACCTTAGTGACCATAATCTCTAGGATTCTACCCAAGGTGACGGTGGAGGGAAGGTCCCACTGTACCTGGAGCAGACTTCGGCTATACTCACTTGGATTTTCTGGGGGGTTCACTTCACTTCGAGATGGTTAAAGTGGAGGAACTTGGTCCAGTCTATTCATTAAGCAGGTTGTCGGCGTAACTGTTCCACCCGCCATTTCTGTACTGAATCCTGCGAGGTTGGACCTAATCACCAACTAGCGCTTTTGGTCCGGAAGATACTGTTTGTGTTTGGTTTGACGCTCTAGATTCTTTAGGCGTGTGATTCAATTTGTTTGGTTCTTTAGAGGCTTTAGGTGGTTTGATTTGAAATTTTATTTTGTTTTCGTGTGTAGTAGTTAAAAGTTTTTAGCTGTGGCGGAATTACCGAGACAGTCCCATAGAATTCGGGGCCAGTCTCCTGAAGTTCTTTCTGTGGCCGAATTGTTGAGAAGATCCCGTAGACTTAGGGGTGAACCTCCTCGAGACGACCCCAGTAATTTAGAAGGTTTAAAGGTCCTTGTAACTCCTCCTAGTGGCAGTAGAGTAGGTTCACCTGAAGAAGGAGAATCTTCCTTGGTAGTCCATCCAGATTACCAAAGTTTAGAGACAGGTTATAATCCCGAAGCTGTTACAGTTTCTGAACTTGTTGGTAGTTTTTCGTCTGCTAGCGATACAGGCGAAGAACCAGAAATATCCGAACCTGTTACTCCAACTCCTAGTGTTCCTGATTCACCGAGAATCGAAAGAATTATCACCGAAAATCTTCCTGTTGGTTTAATTGCAATAGAAGAACTTGTTCCAGAGGAAGAAATAGGCGTCTCTGATCCTAAAGATCAAATTACCCTTGATCTAAGGGAGCGTGAATCCATCTTTTACAGTCCTCCTAGAAGTACTACTTGGTACCTCTCATTAACCAATTATTTAGACAACTTTGGTTTTTCCACACCTCGAACTCCTTTTCCACCTAGAGGAATTCATACTCCTGTAAATATGTCTGGTCAGTCATCTGTGTTTACACAAAGTCCTGAATCTTTTCTACATGGCGGTCCTTCTGTTCCTACTGGGTATCAATCTCTTTCTGGTACCTTTACGGGAGCATCTCCTCAACCCATTGATCATGGGTTATTAGTTGGAAACAGTGGTAATGTACCATTGAGTGTAGGAGACATTTACATGATGTCAGGTTCAGTTCCCGTTACCCAACCTCAAGGTGGCCAATTACCGCCTGGGGGGCAACCTTCGTTAATGCCTGGGGGGCAACCTCAAGGTACTTCATTCGTGTCTGGGGGGCAACCTCAAGGTCAGTACGCTCCTATGGGGCAATACATACCTCAAGGTCAACCCCAGCCTCAATATGTACCCCAAAGTCAACCTCAGTATCAATATCCACCTCAAGGATGGCAACCCCAAGGGTATCAACCCCAAGGGTATCAACCTCAAGGATACCAACCTCAAGGTCAAGGTCAACCCCAGTACCCGTATTCACCTCAAGGTTATCAACCTCAGGGTCAATACTCTGGCCAAAGTTATCAACCACCTCAAGGGCAATCATATGGGACTGTACCTTACAATTATCAACCCTATCCTCAATCCGGCTATGGATCTCAGTATCCTCAACCTGTTATGGTTCAATACCCTGGAATGTTAGTGTGGGATCCGTCACAGGGTCAACAGATGTTGCAACCAAGTATACAATCGGTACCTCAAGCAGGACAACCTGTAGTTCCTGGTCCACCCCAGCAACCGCAACTTGTCCAGTCAAGTGTTCAGACCCCTGTAACTTCGGTAGTTACTCAGCCGCCAGTTGCACCTGGTACTCCATCTCAAACGGCTGCAGCAACTACCGCCACATCTACCATACTTACTTCTGGAGTATCGACAGCTCCGGTTTCTACTGTCCCTGTAACCACTCCTCAGACATCTGTACCGTTGTCTGGATCTACGATTCAAACCACAGTCCAGATGCCTGTAGGCCAACCTGGTATAAGTACGGTTGTTACTACTCAACCTCAATTTGTTCAACCTCCATACCAGGGACAGTATCAACCTGGGCAAGCTGCCCAACAACCGGTTTACCAGTATCAACCGTATCCTGGGTACACTTATCAACAACCTCAGCAACCCCAGTACGGTCCGGTTAATCCTGGTTTTCCAGGAGGATATAATATCCCAAATGCGACTCCTGTTCCTAGTTATCCTGGATATCCTCCTCCTGGGGCCGGTATTGTGACCCAGAGTTTTAGAGATCCTAACCGGCAGTTACCGTTTATCACAACTTTGGATTTACCAGACTTGACGCGCCTAACAAACGATCCAATTCAATATCTTCCGTTCTGGCCGTCAATGCCAAATAAGTTGCCCAGCGATATACCCAAGTTCGAAGGTAAGTCTGGAGAGGATCCGTCCAATCACGTGATGACTTACCACCTCTGGTGTGCTTCAAATTCCATCTCGGATGATTCGATCCGTTTACGTCTTTTTCAGCGTACACTCATTGGTCTCGCGGCCAAGTGGTACATTGAGTTGCCACGGGCCTCTTTTTACAATTTTAGCTAGTTAGCTACCTCGTTCTTAACTCATTTTCAGTTACCAGTCAGATACGATAACGGTACAGAGTTATTAACTTCACTAAAACAATCGACCTCCACGTATATTTCAGATCACATCCATGAGTGGAGACGTCGAAGAAGACTAGTGAAAGTTTTTATCCCGGACCAAATCTTAGCTGAATGGTTGTTAAATCATTATTACCAAGAATTACTGAAGATGTAGCTAAGGCCGGAGTAGTTACTGAGGAGCAAGTCATTGCTCAGGCACAATACCTTGACTTAGTTTACACGCAGTCGGGTACATTACACGAGAAGATTCCGGATCTTCCAAAGTCGAACCAAATCGCTGCTGCTCCTTCGGGATCTCATGCCGCTGATGGTATGATTGGTATCGTGACTACAAAGAGCAAGAAGAAGTCTTCCAAGGCTTCAACTACTCCTATTATCACTTTGCCCGATTCCCCGACAGGAGAGTCTTCTCCTGAACTTACCGCCGATATTCACGCTGTAGAGTCATCTACGGCCAAATCAAAAAACGGTGGAAAGAAGAAAGGAAAGAAGAAGGCTAAAGCAGACAAGGCTCCAAAGGAGAAAACTGAAAAGTCGGAAACCAATGACAAAAAGCACAAACCTCGATATCCTTGTCTCATTTGTGAAGAGGATCATTTTACGAGAGACTGCCCTCATCGGGCCGAGGTAGTGAAAATAGTCAAAGGTTCTCCCACTCCTGCTGTGTTAAAAAATCCATTTCCGGAGCAGGAGAATAAGATGATAGGTTCTTCCTCGAATGCCAGTGAAGAACCCATTTTGATGATGTCTCATGTGAGGATTGCGACTCGATCGCAAGATTATGGTAGTAAGAATCCTGTTGATGGCAAGGAAGCAGAATCTTCTCACTCTAACCCATCAACCTCAGCTCCTGGTTCCGATCCACTACAGATCGAGAAACCTAACCCAGACTTAGTAATTAAACCGCCCGCCAAGGGTGTACTTCGAAGGTCTGCTTTCAATCCACATGCGAGAGCGGCCCAGAATTACAACATTGTTGAGGACTTAGCTGTTTCACCCTCAGCAATGTCGGCGTTAGAAGTGCTGCAATCATGCCCAGCACAACGAAAATTGCTTTTGTCGGCTATAGGAGCTGTTGACGTTCAGGATCCGAATCTAATGATCTTCGATCTAGAAAATAGTACACCACGACTCCCCCATCAAATGGCTTTCCAAATTCCAGTGATAGTCAAAAACAGGCCTATTCATCGCACTGTGATTGATGAGGGAGCTTCTACGTGTATTATGTCCATTCAATGTTGGAGATCCCTTGGTTCTCCTTCGTTGAACCAATCCCCCACCATCCTTAAGGCCTTTGATGGCTGTGGGTTCCGTCCGTTTGGTATTTTACAAGAATTGCCTATAGGGGTAGAAGGTAAAACCGTTAGTCTGGATGTGGAAGTGGTTGATGCCCCTCTAGACTACAACCTTCTTTTGGGTCGAAGTTGGTCATATGCTATGACAGCGGTCGTTTCATCGGTCTTCAGAGTCATTAAATTTCCACACAACGGTAAGATCGTGACAATTGATCAGCTGACATACTTTTCATCCGACCCAGCCTCTTCAGAGAGTATCCAGCATGTCGGTAAGACGACAATCCCTTATAAGGACGTTGGTGTAGGTTTAGTTAAGGATTCCGGTTTACTGGGAACTTTTCCTCTCCCTCCACTCAGCGTAGAACCTTCGTTTGCAATAATTCATATGATCACGTCAGAAAACATTATTTATGATGATCCTTGGTATGTTCCATCTGACTCTGAGTTAGACTCATTCGGTGATGTTATGCCGTTGAGTCCGTATGAAATTGCTTATGAAGCTCTTATGTCTTTTACCGACTTTCATTCAACCGAAGTCGACCAAATGAATGTGGTCAGTGAAGAGTCACTTTTCACCTCAACTTTAGAACGGATAGCGTTTCCCGAAGTCGTGTCATCTGACGAACAACTTCGCGAAATCCTAAGTGTAGACAATCTACCATGGGAGGATCTCCATCACAGATCTTCGTTTTTACCTAAGGATGATGCATTTGAAAATGATTTTTCATCTATCTTTACCGCTGAATATGTCAAAGACGCTCAGGATCCAACGAAACATTCTGATTCAGAGCTGAATTTAGGGAATATTTCTCGTACTATTCCCATTGATATTTCAGTGAAACCCGGAATTGAGGAGAACATTCATATAGGTGCCTCATGTACAGAAGAAGAAATCCAAACTTACAAGGCCCTATTCCAAGAATTCCGCGATGTGTTTGCATGGTCTTACGAGGAAATGCCGGGAATCGATCCTGCCATTGTTGTTCATGAAATCAAAACCTACCCGGATGCTAAACCCATTCGGCAACGGTTGCGTCAAATTCACCCTCGAAAAGCGGCTGCGATTAAAGCAGAAGTCGAAAAGCTGTTGAAAGCAGGTTTCATTTATCCGATCCCGTTAACGGATTGGGTATCGAATATTGTTCCCGTCAATAAGAAACAAGGAACAATAAGAATCTGTATCGACTATAGGGATATCAATCGAGCTTGTCCAAAAGACAACTATCCTACGCCTTATATCGATCAAATTATTGATGATTGTGCCGGAAGTGAAATGTTTTCCTTCATGGATGGTTTTTCGGGCTATAATCAAATCAATATTCTACCTGCCGACCAACCAAAAACGGCATTCATTTGTCCATGGGGGACATTTGCTTATTGCAAATTACCTTTTGGGCTTAAGAATGCTGGAGCCACTTTTCAACGGGCAATGTCTTACGCATTTCACGACATCAAGCACATTGTGCAACCGTATCTCGATGATTTGCCTGCTCATTCTTTACGATGAGCTGATCACCTTGACCACCTACGAGCAATCTTTATGAGGTGTAGGCATTATCGAATTCGGTTGAATCCCCACAAGTGTGTTTTCTGTATAGAAACAGGTCGATTGCTGGGATTTGTTGTTTCAAAAGCCGGCATTCGCGTCGATCCCTCGAAAGTCGAAGCGATCATCAAATTGCCTCCTCCTTCGAGTTTGCGCCAACTCCAAAGTTTGCAAGGGAAAGCGAACTTTTTACGTCGATTCATCCCAAACTACGCCGAGGTCACTAAAGGTTTTACACGGTTGTTGAAACAGAACGTTCAATTCTTTTGGGACGAGATTGCCCAACAATCTTTTGATGCACTTAAACACGCGTTGACCCATGCACCGTTATTGCATCCTCCCAACTACAACCAGGACTACTTCTTATACCTCGCAGCTTCACATTCCACCATTGGGATGGTGTTAGTTCAAGAAGATGAATTCGGAGCTGAACATGTGATATATTATCTTAGTCAAACCTTAAATCCCACTGAGTTAAAATATTCACATGTGGAGAAATTGGCCCTGGCAGCCGTTCAAGCTGTCCAGCGTTTTCGTCACTACATTCTTCTCCGTAAAACTACAGTCATTTCGGATTGCAACCCTATGATTTACATTTTGACAAAACAATTGCTAGGGGGCAAGTACTCTAAATGGATAGTTATCCTGCAAGAGTTCGACTTGGAGTTCGAGAAGTCCAAGTCTAAGAAATCTTTAGTTTTTGCGGAATTGATGTGTGATTTCCCGCGTACTGACACAGAGACTGTGGCAGAAGAGTCCATTGCGGACGAATCTTTGTTTCTTATCAGTACTTTAGATCCGTGGTTCGGGGATATAATCATCTATCTCCAAACCCAAACCTTTCGGCCTGAAGCTTCCAAAGAGGAACGACGAAAAATTAGGTTTCAATCCCAGCAATACAAAATTATTGGAGATACACTTTATCGCCGGGGGGCAGACTTAGTTTTTCGACGTTGTCTAACTCACGAAGAGGCTGAGAGAGTTTTGAATGATTGTCACTCTGGAGCATGTGGCGGTCATATGTCTGGGTATGCCACAGCTCAGAAGGTGTTGCGCGCTGGTTACTTCTGGCCATCTATGTTTAAAGATTGTATCATTGCAGTCCGGAAGTGCCACAACTGCCAAGTGTTTGATCGAAAGATGCGCGCACCACCTGCTCCTCTCCACCCTATAATTGCCGTTGGTCCATTCGCCAAATGGGGTATCGACTTTATTACTTGTAACCCTCACTCGGCCGGGGGGCATGCGTATATCATCCTCGCGGTTGATTATTTCACTAAATGGGCCGAGGCGATGCCTACATTCGACGCAAGCGGCAAAACAGCTGCAGTTTTCATATTCAATCATATAATAACTAGGTTTGGTGTCCCACAAGCAATTATTACTGACCATGGAAGCCATTTTCGAAACACCATGATGACTGAACTTACAAGCCAGCTTGGTTTGCGCCATGACAGCTCTACTCCTTATTATCCGCAAGCCAACGGTTTGGTTGAGTCTATCAACAAAGTTCTGGTTATCATGATCCGACGAACCATTGGTATTCATCGGTCGAATTGGCATAACATGTTATTTTCGGCGCTATGGGCATACCGAACCTCAGTGAAAAACTCAACAGGGTTCACTCCCTTCCAGCTAGTTTATGGCTTAGAAGCAGTGTTACCCATTGAATGTGAAATCCCATCACTTCAAATGGCTGTCGAATTACTTCCAGCTACTTCCGAAGAGGAGAAACGTTTATTGTACTTAGCTAAATTAGATGAGACTCGACGTGACGCTACATTGGCAATCGAGACTCACGCGAAGCGAATGAAAGCTCAGTATGATAGAAATGTGACCCCTCGAAATTTTTCAAAGGGAGACCTAGTGCTCTTATATGATCAAGCTAACGATAAGCTAGGTGCTGGAAAATTCGTTCCTATGTGGCATGGACCCTATATTGTAAAGCGAAAGCTAGCAAAAGGGGCTTATGAGCTAGTAGATTTTGATGGGGACTCTTTGGATAAACCCAGAAATGGGCTTTACCTAAAGAGGTATTATGCTTAAATGGTGGGTATGGAGATTTTTAGTTAGGTTAGGTTTTCTTTCTAGCTAGTTTGATTGTTAGTTAGTCAGTGTGCTTACTTTAGTGAGTGTGTTTCGTCGTTATTATGGCTTATCTTGGTTTTGCTCTTGATATTGTAGATGTCGACGCCCCTCCAAACATACATTGGATTCACTGATGGTGCTTGTCGTAATACACGGAATATCTCTTCCGCAGCTTGGGTTATCTATTCACCCTCTGACGAGTTAGTTTCTATGCATGGGGTAAGCCTCGGTCAAACAACGAATAACATTGCAGAATACAGTGCAGTGGTTGAATTATTATCCGAATCTATTTCATTTGGAATTCGACGTTTGATAGTGAGGTTAGATTCTGAACTTGTTGTATTACAGCTTAATAGAGTTTATGCCATTAGAAATCCTGTGTTATTAAGGTTGTTTTTGAGAGTGCGTCTCTTGGAACGTGAATTTGATTACATTGAATATCAGCATATTCCAAGGTCCTTGAATACATTAGCAGATGCAATTGCTTCTCGAGTGTTGGACAGACATTTACGATAATCATGCAAGTAAATTAAAAAAAAAAACATTTCATCATACATGTTAAACAAGATAAGCCGGTAATAATGATATATATATAGATAGGAGTGTGTCAAAAAATATACATCGTCTTCGATCATAGGTTGAAAAAAACCTTATGATCGGCAAAATGATAAGTACAAAAAGTCAAAATGTCACATGTGTCCACAAGTGACTAGCTAATCACTGGTGGTGCTCCCTGTACGACACCATTGCACGAGCTACCTTGCGCAAAAATCTCCTCAACGGTCCAGGGACCGCGACTACGTAGCGCTGCAGTCTGATAGGAATGTCATCCATAGATGTCTCTGGTATATCTGCCGTCAGACGCTGTAGATCATGCTCCAACTCAGTCAGTACCTCCGCAGCCGCCGCGTCCTGTGGGGCCGGTAGCGGTGCAACTGGATGTCGCCTCTCAAAAAGCCGGAGGTTGGCTGGACGCTGTGGACCAACATCTGCATTTTGAAAATTTTACTGTCAGTTTGAGACGATATATATAAAAAACAAAAAAAATACATAATTTGAAAACTTGTGAAAAATAAAGTACCTCTGTCATCCCATTGTTCTCCCTGTGGAAGAACCATGTCCGGATCACCTCGAAAATCTATTCCGGCATACGGAAAATCCTGGATCGCGAACACCTGGTCCTCTAACCAGTGAAAATAACTGTCAGTAAATCGAACAACTGCCACACCCTCGTCCGGATGCCGGGCCATCACAACAACCCATCGTACCAGCTTTGGCTCCTGAGGACCCGAAATATCAACAGTGAGATGCTGAGGGATCAGCATTGGTATCCTCTCTAAGGCAAAGCTCACGACTATAGGCCCATATCCAAAGGTCTTTAGTCTGCCGGTCTTTGCCTTGGTCAGTTGGACTTTCAAGTTAGCCAACAGTGCATCACACCAGTTGAAAATGGTGCCTTGGAGACAATCAATTGCCATCCGAAATTGAGACCCAGTAGCAATATGTAAAGTGGCTGAGCCACAAATTCTGGTCACAGTGAAAGCCAAGACCATGAGTTCACGTTGAGAGACATATTTGATCTCTATGCCTTTCTTGTGCTCTCGATCAGGTAGACACCAATCTGCTCGGAGACTATCAAAGGATTGGCCACCCGGCCTAGTCCCAGCCAGATTGAGTTGCTCACCTCTGTTCGGCAAGCCAGTAAGAAAGTAAATGTCAGCAGGCTCTATCTCGAGTTTTTGCCCGCCGATATAAAAGCATTGTTCCTGAACGTTCCATCTCTCAACCAGCCACTCCAAGAACCTTACCTGAGCTCTCATACCGGGAATGGACCAGTATTTGTATAAACCACATCCTCTTAGGGCATCGAGGGAGGGTTGATGATTGATTGCAGCTTCATCAACCTCCTCATGCTCTCTTTCTCTCCAATCCAGCATGATAAGTGCCCTACACATGATCAAACAGGCATTAAAATTAGTTTTGAGAAATTTCATTGGTTAGTTTGGGAGTTTGGGGTTTCAAAACCCGCGTTTTGCGGAGGACGCACCCCGCGTTTGGCACACAGTGCGCCGGGACGCAGGTGGCATGAAGGCAACCTGCGTCCCCCGACCTTTTCCCTGTGTAGGAAAAAGTCGGGGGACGCAGGTCAGCCTTTAGGAAGGTTGCGTCCCCCGCAGGGCGGTTTCCAAAACCCAAAACCCCCTAAAAATCAAAAATAAAACTTAAAACAAAATTCTAAACGGATGAAACTGACAAGGAGGAGGTTGTGAAATACCTGGAAGAGACGGCGTTCAATTCTAACGGTCGGTTTTTCCGCAACGACCACGGGAAGTTTCTTGTCAAAAGCTCCTTTTTCAACCTCAACAGTCAAACGGTAAAAATGACATGGTAAAAAGTCTTTTTATAGGTTTTTTGGATGAATTTGTTCATTTTTCACCATGAAAAGATGTTTTTCGATGAATTTTTGCCTATCTTAAACAGGTATGAGTAATGTGTCGCTTTTGTGCAGGACAAAGGGACTTAGAGGGAAAATTGTAATTTTTCACAAACAAAATATCAGAGTCATCTTTTAAGCCCTTTTCTGACTCCTAAAACATGAAAAGATTGCCGAGCGTTTCTTTTACACTCGTTAAAATGGAATTAAAAGACGGTCCCCTTATAGCTCTTTTCTGACCATAAAATCAGGAAAAGATTGCCGTGTTTTTGTCGTTTCAAACTCGATACGGAAATAAAACGACGTGTCCTTGATCGCTTTTTACTTTTCAGGTCAATGACACTAACTATGAAAGTACTCCTTGGTCGCAAGATCAAGCGGTTCCCCCAGGTATTATTTTATACTTTTTCGGGCTTGAGGGACACAAATTTACGAAAAAGTTCAACTTGGAGTTTCCTTAAGTTTTTCAGACTCTCTAAAATTGAAAAACGCCGAGTTTCTCCTATACTGGGCTCGTTAAACATTTCACAGTAAAGGACCTGTTCAATTACAAACAGGAACGAACCACTCCTTCCTAGGGTTCGAATCAAAACTAGGTTGGACTCATCCGAAGGATGAGCTTATAATCAAGCATATGTTATCCTCCTCAAGCTTGTTAAAAATAAAGAGGTACTTGCCAGAAATGGTGGGGGAAAAGAGAGAAGAATGAGCCTATTTGTTACCATTTGTCTCAAAAGAAACTTTATTACCACTCTTGGACACGACACTTTTCATTCACCTGGGTTGGGAAATCTTTTACCTCACAGTCAATCAAACCACTTTTGAAAGTCTTTAACCGGGTTCTGGGGATTAACTTTGAGTTATTTAGCACCAAACCATCTGTCGTGTCGTTATGTGTTCAAGAGGCCTGCAAACAAAACTTTCATCTGCAAAATACTTGTCATCCATTTGACCATCCCTGAGTCAGTCCTTAAAGCAATATTTCTTCAACTTGAACAATGATTTCGTGTTGTGGGCTTGCCTGCAACGAGTCTCTTTCTATCGACATCAACACATTATCTAGTGAGATGACTTAGAAATCGTCAGTGCCTTGAAGTCTGCATGCATCAATGGCAGGTTTCTCGCCTTTGACGTCAGTTTACATCATTGACTTTCGATCGAAGGATTCCGTGAAATGTTCGACACCAATTCATTCATTCACATCTCATGGATTGTACTGGGTACTTTGACAACCATTGACATTACTGGTGGTCTCTCTCACGCTTGTTAACAGTTCACATCATCGACTGGTAATCAAGTGGTTTCTACCATGTTCGACATCGACTCATTTATTCGCATGGCTAGAATCGTACCAATTCGAGAAGTAGGAATGAAGACCCTGGATCAAATCTTTACCGTCCAGGCTGCGAGGAGTTTTGTATTCATTATCTAAGTAGACTAATCATAAACAGATGGCTGCGCCCATACTGTGTCTACAAAAGTCTATGATTATGATGTACTACAAAATCATTTCTGTATCAGATTAGTTTAGTCTGTTAGTTAGAGTTTTTATCTGAGTATGGGAATGCCTACCTCAGTGATGATATAATCTTATCCATGTATTTTGTGTTGAAAATTGCAGGTTCCAACCAGGTTCTCCACGAGTTAATCCTCGAAATGATAAAGCGCTTCACCCTTCCTAGATAATACAAAACCCTAATCTATTCCAGGCTTCGCACTTTAGGGGGCAATTTGTTACACTAAAAAATGTCACCATGGCTATTTACAGTCAGTATGGCTCAATCAACAGTCATACTACCCTTTTGAGCAAGTCTTAGGCCTCTGCTATTCATGTCAAAATCCAAGAAAGAGAGAAAGTCCTTATAAAATATGTTTATCTCTGGGTACGCAGGTTCTCTCAAGCCTTGCCTGCGGGTACGCACCTTTTGTTCACAAGGTCTGCGTCCAAGGACGCTCTGTATCCAAAGGGGCAGGTGCGTCCCTCTGAAAAGGTTAAAATGCGCGAGTTTCATCTTCAAAAACTTACTTGTGGTCACTTCTAGAGCTTTCTAGAAGATTCTTGGATGAATATTGAGCGCCTCCAGATGGTTCATGCACTCCTATCAAAGAGGAACTTATCCCATCAATAAGGGAGTGATCCCATCCAAAGAGGGGACTATCCCATTGATGGTGGACCTGATTAACTTCCTCTTGAGCACTATAAAAAGAGGCATTGAGCCAGAAGGAAGAAGGTTGAAAGCTATAGATTTCTAAGGGTAAATGCTGCAGGAATTAGGACTCCCATTTAGAAGTTTGTGAGGAGAGATTGTCACCCTTACTTGTTCTATTTGGAAGTGGGTGAGCTTTGTCAAAGTAGAGGAAGACTCTTGTGGACCCTGGAAGGAGCTTGCACAACACCAAGGCTCAGGTTGTAATGGTTCCTTTTGATTACCTTTAATGCAAATTGGTCCATTCTTCTCAATAGCTTGTTGTTAATGGGTTATTTCATGTACTCCTTGGTCTATATGTTGAATATGATTTGTTTTATGTTATAATCAGGTGCTATTTAATTGTTTGAACTGTTGGTGATTACAGGTTATGGAGAACGGGAGGAGCTCATCCGGATCAACAAAGCTTGGACTTCTACAATAGCGTTTGGACAGAGGTAAGAACGAAACACCTTGATTTCTCATATCATAATGTATGTTTAGAGAAGGATAGCTCCAGTTTGTTTTGTTTGTCATTAGAATGTCTTAGACTTCTAGGAAGGTCAGCTGTGTCCGCACCCTTAACCGATTCCGTGTGACAAGTCACCATCAAATCTTGGTAGATATAGGTAATGATTTTTAGGGAAATCATGGGATATAGGAGGTAAAATCATAGGCTTGTATCGATTTGGAATTTTACAAGGTATAGGGGTATGTACAGAAGGTATAGAATCAATCTTGGTCTGTTGAGGATCATCAATTTGAAGACGGTCATAACAAGCTTTAAAAAAAGTGTCTTGATCAAGCTCAAAGGCATGCAAATCTTTGGTATTCACAATATTCAAATGGAAGGAATCAAATGCAGGCCGAGGATATTTTCTCAAATATAGTATACTTTGCAAAGCCTTCTTGACATTATCGGGAAAAGAGAAGAAATAATTTATAACAAAGAACAAAATGTCTTGAATGAAATTCTAACTTGAATACCTGATAGTTCCATATTGTTCTTTCATGTTTCTTCTGGTTAGGTTCATTCTCTAGTGGAGTCCTTGGACCTAATGTCGAAACTGATTTGGAGTCGCCAGGTGAATGATTTCAGCCTTGCTGTGTCTGATCATTGTCCACTACCAACAATCAGATCTGAACTTGATACATTTTGTTGAGGAACATAAAAATACATTCCACAGTATGGTCGCCACTATGTTAGGGCCTGGATCTACCTCAGGCTAAGAAAGGCAGGTCTAGGGTAACATCAAACCATGCTTAACCTGGTAGCTAGCCCTACTAGGTCAGGAGAGGGCTCTCTCCTTGTCAATATCAATGAAAATATATCAAGGAAGGGTTGAGATGAATGATATGAATACTAATTTTAGGTCAGGTATGTTTTCTCAGAGGAATTTGTTTGATTTTAATGGTTGGTTGCTGGATCAGATGGGGAAGACAGTTTTTGGTCTGGGAAAACAACACAGATTTGGAGAGGTTTTTGTGGGGCGAGGTAGGCAAGTGTTTTATCACTTTGAAATGAGTGTAATGGTGAGTCTGAAGACTGGTGAGGAGCTGGAGAGGGTATGCAAGTTTCATGAGTCCTCTTCAAATAGTAGAAAACATTTACAACTAAATAAACCCCAAGGTAGAGCACTGAAACACCAATGAATTCCACCTTTCAAACTTGATTCATTTAGCTATGCAGAAAGAGAGAGAGATGATGGAAAATATAAATATAAGATCAACTGAATTACAAAGAAGAAAACAATGCTAATTCATATTACCACAAGAATCCCACAAAATGCTGCAAAACCCTGGTTTATTTCCTTGCCAAACCGCAGAAGTGATGTACAAAGTAACTCAATGCATCCATAAGAGTCCAACCTTTACAAATGACTGAAAAAAAATGATATAGACCTCCAAACAACCTCTTCTATCCATTATGGGTTGAATCCATGAGAAGAGGGGTGGTTTCAACCATATCTAAACTAGGAACACAAAAATAGACAGTGGAACATCTTGCCTCTAAAACTTAGGAAATTGATTCATTCAACTCTAAACGACCTACAACTGATGTATCTACCTTATCAAGTCAATTTTTATCATTTTTACATCATAGTACATCAATTTACATCATGTCACATCATGAATTTGACCATAAGAGAGAAAAAGTCAAACTAGAAGAAAATTAGGCGAAAAAAAGAGTTTTTGAGCAAAATTGGTACTTTTTCATCCTGTGCATAGCGCCATTTTTTCTGTGCGTAGCGCTTTTTCCAAGCTTCTTTTTGAGGCCTTTTCCTTCACCAAATTTTCTCCAATATGGCTTGTTGTAAAGTTATATCAGTATGATTTCCACGCTGATTGGAATTTTTGAATTTCATGTCCATTTACCCCCCCAAAATTGCAATCTCCCAAGACTGCTTCCTTTGTGGCCAAAAAGTGGCAGAGAGGGCATTTTTTGGGTTTTTTTTTCTGGCCCTTTTGGACGTCCAAAACTTGTCAAAATTGCCTAGTAGTTTCTAAGAATGCATAAATTTTCATAAGGAATCCAAAAATTCCAAGCTTTCTTCAAATGGAGGTCCCTATCAAAGGCGAGCACCAGTGGCGCTACACACCTGTTGGAAAAGCCTCTGCGTAGCGCCACTGATTTTGTGCGTAGTGCCGTTTTCAGATCAAGTTTTGGAGGACTTCCCAGTGTCCAAATTGGGTTCACGATAGCTTTTCGGAAAGCGTATTGAGTCTATATTCAAAAAAACCTTCAATTTTTCAATTTGGAGTTCATTTAGCCTTTTAAAGGTCAAATTTGCCATGACTGGTAAAAATGTGAAAAATGAGGTTGTCTAAAGGCAAAGTGTTGTTGCAGTCAACTTTTGAAGGTCTTCCTCAACTCCAAATTGAGCTCATGATAGCTCATTTGAAATATATTTGTGTTGAGTTATCATTTCATTCATCAAGAAAGTCATTTGGCCATCCAAGCTAGGAGAAAGCTTTATTTTTCCAAGGCCACTTCAGAGGTGCATCAATTCTCCTAAGGCAACTGTATTTTTGGCATTTATCTAAAACCATGACACCTATGTAAAATGTGAAGGAGGTTTTTATTCCTTGGCCTATTTTGGACAAAATTTTCTCTCACTTTCTCCAAATTCATCTTATGTTTCTCAGAAACATCATTTGAGTAAAACCTACCCCAATGTGTGGAACAGGCGATTTGTCGAAATTAAGGGAAATGAAGGGGATAAGGGGCTTCTAAATTCTTGAGGAAATTTTGGGAAGTAGGGAGGGATGTTAGGAAACATGGGAAAGAGGAATTTCAAAGATTTAGTGAGGGTAAGGGGTCCAAAAGGGCTAAACATAGGCCAAGCCTAGAAAATTGTCAAATTATAGCAAGAAAGTAGGGTTTGTGGGAAAATGAGGAATTTGAGGGATATCAATAATGGGAAGTGTTTAATAAGGTACATTAAGGATAGGGGAAGTTGTATGAGCATCAAGATGCAATCTTTGTTGATGATTTGACCATCCAAGATAAATTACCTTTAAAACCCTAGGAGAGGGAAATGAGCCTTACCCAAGAACAACTGAAGCACGAACAAGGTGTAAAATGACCCATTGGAACCCGAAATGATGATGAAAACCCTTTGAATGATGGTACACTCAGCTTAATGGTGACATGGACTGACCTTTGGAAGATTTTGAAAGGAGTCCAAACAAACCCTAGACTTAATACCTAGTGACCAAATTTTACTTGAAAACTCACTGAAATGACAAAATTTGACTTTGACACTCTGAGGCCACTTTGTAAGAGCATATTTGATCACTGGAGGAAGGTTGCAAAGACTGAAACTAACACCATAAACCAAATATTTTTTTCCTTAAAGATATTTGAAAATCATTTTGACTCCCTGAAGGTGTGCTTCTTTTGGATTTGCTTGGAATCTTCCAACTGTTCCCACTACATGCATGATGTCTAGTCGGGTACCTGTTAGATAGAGCAGACTACCAATCATGGATCTGTAGGTTGGTTGATGTACTGCTGTTGGTTCATAATTTGTGATGAGGCTGCATCCTGTTACCATAGGGGTACATACTAGTTTAAAATCTTCCATGCCATATTTCTTCAAGATCTGCTTGAGGTACTTGGTTTGTGATAGAAAAATACCATCTCTATTTTGTTGAACTTGTAAACCAAGAAAATATGTGAGCTCACCAAGCAGGGACATTTCAAATTCTCTCTGCATTACCAAAGAAAAATTTTGACTCATGGCTTCTTCATTGCTACCAAGAATGATATCATCAACATACACAATAAGTATTAGCAATTTATCATTGTCAATTTTTATATATAGATTGCTATCTTCTAATCCTTTTGAAAAATCTTGTTGATGAAGCTATTTGTCAAGATGATAATACCAGGTCTCTGGGGCTTGTTTTAGACCATAGAGAGCCTTTCTAAGTCTACATACAAGTTTTGGATCATTTCCAAGGATGAATCCATCTGGTTGCTCAATATATACTTCTTCTTCTAGGTTTCCATTAAGAAAGGTAGATTTCACATCCATTTGATACACTTTGAACTTCTGAAAGCTAGAAAGAGTAAGGAACATTCTTATGGCTTCAAGTATAGCAACAAGTGCAAAGTTTCTTCAAAGTCTATACCTTCTTGATGAGCATATCCTTTACAAACAAGTCTAGCCTTATTTCTAATAACTTCTCCATTTTCATTCAACTTGTTTTTGAATATCCATTTGGTTCCAATAATATTCTTATCATGAGGTCTAGGAACTAATTCCCAAGTATTATTCTTTTCAATTTACACAAGCTCTTCATTCATGGCCTTGAACCAACATTCATCTTTGCATGCTTCATGTACATTTTGTGGTTCGATGGAGGAAAGCAATGCTAGATAGCTTGAAACTTTTGTAATAGTTCTTCTTGTCTACACACCTGCCTCTTAATGTCCCAATATTTGAGTCTCTGGATGATTTTTCTGAACATATCTGGATCGAGTCTTTTCTTCTGTCATTATCTGCTCTTTTGGTGCTTCATTATTTTCTTCTTCTTTAGCATTAGTTTGATTTGATGTGGAAGGATAATCCTCATCTTCTTCCCACTCTTCAGTTTTTACTTGATTTGGATTTTCACTTGCTTCATCAACCACAACATCAATACTTTCAACAATTTTCCCTAGACTTTTATTATAGCACTTGTATCCTTTAATTTGGGAAGAGTAACCAAGGAGAATGCATTCATATGCTCTAGGTTCAAACTTTCCTTTTTTCATCAGTCCTTTTAATGTAACATTTGCTTCCAAAAACTTTGAAGTATTTTATAGTAGGAGTCTTATCATACCAAAGTTCATGTGGAGTTTGAGTGTTGTTTACCCGAATGTTTGTTTTGTTGAGAATAGTGATGACAGAAAATGCAGCTTAACCCCAAAAGGTTGCAGGAGTTCTAGACTCATCTTGCATAGCACGAGCCATTTTTTGAATAGTTATGTTCATCCTTTCTACCACCCAATTTTATTGAGGATTCCTTGCAGTAGAGAATTCCCTTCTTATTCCATGTTCTTCACAGAAGTCAAAGAATTCATCTGAGGTAAATTCCCCTCCTCGATCGGACTTGAGGCATTTGATTTTATAATCTGATTCGTTTTCAACCAAGGCTTTAAAGGCTTTGAACTTTTCAAATTCATCGTCTTTATGCTTTAGAAGTCCTATCCAACACATTCTGGAAAAGTCGTCAATGAACAATATAAAGTATTCTTCTCCACGAGGTAACTTTTTCCTTTATGGACCACATACATTAGTATGGACAAGTTCAAGAGGCCTACTAGCTGATCCTTCTCAGGGAAATGTGCTCTAGTTTGCTTACCAAATTGACATGATTTGCATATTGTATTTTCTGGAATTTTGATGTCAGGAAGATCACGAACAACCTGGAATTTGCATGCTTTCCTTATCTAAGGGAAGCTTAGATGACCCAGCCTTCTGTACCATAGCCAATTTTCATAATTTTTTCTTAGATAGCATTGTTGTTGTCCTCCCTTGAGTATGTATAAATTAATTGGAGTTATTATGCCTTTGATCACTGTTTCTCCTATATCAAGCTCATGAACAATACATCCATTTAATCGAAATACTGCCTCATTTCCTTCATCACACATTTGACTGACACTCAATAGGTTATGCTTTAAACCATCAACATACATAACATTCCCAGCTTTAACCTTTTCTTTTAAGAGAACAGAGCCTTTACCTTTTATGACTGCAGGAGTGTCATTTCCAAATGAGACCTTCTTTTCCTTTTCTAAGGCATTATATGACTGAAGTTTTTCTTTATCACCTGTCATGTGTTTTGATCATCCACTGTCGATGTACCATTGATTTTCTTGTCCTTGTGCATATAAGGCTATACCACATATTTCGGTTTGCGGTTCTTGTTTCTCCATGTTTTTGGGACCCAATGAAGCTTTCTCCTTCTGAGATGTTTGCCGAAATGTACTCCTGCATTCAAAGTCTTCATGACTGAAGTTGTTACAGATAGAGCATTCTATTTCATTTTCAAGAGTAGAGAAGTTATTGTAGGTCCTTTTCATGATCCCAGTCACATTCCTTTGATTTCGTGCTTCTCTAGTCATGATGGTCTTATAAGCAACACATTAAGCAGATTTGTGTACAAATTTATGACATGAAAAATATTGGCCATTAAAGAAATTCCCGTGATTATCGAATCTGCTGACCTGATGATTGTAGTTTCCATTGAGATTCATTCCTGAAGCAATTTGAGAATGATTTACTTGTGGTTGGGTATAGTTTCTGTTCATCCATGAACTAGATTGAAATTGATTTACCTATTGGGTTGTGTTATATTCTTTCGATGACTAGCCCATGTAGCTAACCAGGGGTTAGAGGGGGGGAGGTCATAGGGATTTTGAGGGGTACCCGTAACCCCACATTATGGGGTCTGGGGCAGCGCCCCGGAAAATTTTGGCTTTGGAACCTATTTTAGGTTGGGTGGACCCACCTATGGTTTTATGCATGATTTTCGCACATGTTTTTTGGATGCGATGGTTTTCGGTCCATGGTATTGGACGCGATGGTTTTCAGTCCATGGTATTGGATGCTTCAGCATGTATAAATATGTATTATAACATTGAAAGGAACATAATGAAAAATCAAGCTGGTAGTCCCGATTTTGGGATCCAGGGGAAAATCTCTGTGTATATGTGTTTTATGTGTTATTCTCTCACATTGTTTATTTTTTGTGTTTTAGAATTCGTATGCAGGTAATTTCTGTACGGGGTTAAAACCTACATTTTGTATCAGAGCTGTTTTGGCTTCAAGGGGATGCCTTTGTTGCTGAGGGGTTTTTCTCGGGCCTGTGGTAGACCTGGTTTAGTGGGAGATCTGCGAGATCGATTCTGGTGGTGAAAGAAGATGGTGAGCAGTGGAAACATAGAGATCAAGAAATTTAATGGCCAGAGTTTTGAGTTGTGGAAACTCAAGATGGAAGATCTGTTGGTGGATAAAGATCAATAGATCATGGTGGATCTAGGTACTAAACCAACGGGAGTGTTTGAGGAAGAGTGGAAGAAGTTTTATCGGAAGGCAAAGAGCACAATATGATTGTGTGTCTCAGATTCAATATTGTTGAATGTATCAGGGGAAGCTATGGCAAAGGCTTTCTGGGACAAGTTAGGGACTTTGTACCAATCTAAGTCTTGGGTGAATAAACTGTTCCTACGGAAAAAACTATATAACCTAAGGATGAAAGATGGAGACTCGGTGATAGAGCATCTGAACACATTTAATACTATGGTAAGTCAGTTAGCATCTGTTGATATTAAAATTTCAGATGAAGTAGGTAGCAATGCAACTACCTTGCAGTTTGATGAAAAAGTGTCAGCCTTGCTGACGGAGGAGATGAGACAGAAAGATATGGAGGGACATAATGGTGATGCCTTGTCTATACGAGGAAGGTCCCAGAACAGAAACAAAAATAAGTCATCGAGTGGGAGATCTAAATCTAAAGGGAGATATAAATCTCCAGGAAAACCTGTAAAGGCAGTGTGCTGGAAATGTGGAAAGGAAGGCCACTTCAAAAGGGACTGTAAATCTAAAGCTCCTGACAAAGGAAAGGGATTTGATGATTCTCCTTTTGTAGAGGTGAAAACCACCTTAGATGAAGGTGGGGATGTGTACTTGGCTTCTTCAAGTACACATGTAGATCATGAGGCATCGTTGATTGACACAGGTGCATCCTTTCACTTCACTCCCTATAGAGAGTGGTTTTGTGAGTATGAGAAATATGATGGTGGTGATTTCTTCTTAGGGGATGATAGGAAGGCTAGAATCATTGGTCGCGGAAAAGTAAAGTTGAAGTTGCAAGGTGGAAGGGTTAGAACACTTCTGGGTGTTCTACATATTCCTACATTAGCCATAAATCTGATTTCTATGAGCAAGCTGGATGATGTAGGTGTAAAATAGTGTTCGAGAAGGATACCTACAAGGTGGTTTGGGGAGCACTGGTATTGATGCAAGGAGTTTGAATTGGAACTCTATACAAGCTGCAAGGTAGCACTGTTATTGATGGGTGCCACAGTTTTGTGGTTCCTGAAAGTGGAGCAGAAAATCTAGTGGTCTCTGGAGAGAAGATCATGTTGTGGCATCAAAGGCTTGGACATATTGGAGACAAGGGCCTTTGAATACTTCATGGTAAAGGTATGGTAGAAGGTATGAGTAATATCTCTCTAGATTTTGATTTATGCGAAAATTGTGTATTTGGGAAGAAGAATTGGGTGAGTTTCGCCTCTAGTAGTAAGAGGGTGAAATAGATATTAGAACTTGTGCACAATGATGTGTTTGGACTTATGAAGGTTCCATCATTAGGTTATTCTAAGTACTATGTATCATTTATAGATGACTTCTCAAGGAATACATGGATATATTTCCTTAAGAAGAAATCTGAAGCCTTTGACAGGTTTAAAGAATTTAAGTCCCTTATGGGAAATCAGACAGAGAAGAAGATAAAGGTGCTGAGGACAGATAGTGGTGGAGAGTTTTTCAGTAAGGAATTTGATGAATTCTATAGGAAGTGTGGTATAGCATGGAAGAAGGCTACTCCATATACACCTCAGCAAAATGAAGTTGTAGAAAGAATGAACAAGACGTTGATGGAAAGGGCGAGAAGCATGCTCAGTGGTGTTGGGTTAGGACATGAATTCTGGGCAAAGGTGGTGGATACTGCATGTTACCTGGTCAATAGGTCACCTTCATCAGCATTGGAGGATAAGACTCCACAAGAGGTATGGACTGGTAAGAAACCCTCTCTTTCACATCTAAGGGTATTTTGATGATGCATATGTACATGTTCCAAATGAGAGATGAACCAAGTTGGATAGTAAATCTGAAAAGTGCATCTTTATTGGGTCTAAGGATGGTTTAAAGGGTTATAAGATTTGGAACCCAGTCACATGGAAGGTTGTGTATAGCTAAGATGTGGTGTTCAGAGAGGTAAAATATGTTATTAAACATGAATTACAACCAAAGGAACCTAAGAAAATAGAGTTTGAGCTAAAGGAGGAAGAATTAGACTCTACAACAGAGGAGGAATCAGAAGATGAAGAGCCACAAATTCTGGGTGTGAGAAGATCAGTTTGAGAAAGAGGGCAGCCAAAAAGGTATATTCCATCTACTTTCTATTCAAATTTTGATTTATCTATTACTAATGATGATCCCAGAACTGTGAAAGAAGCAATAGATTAAGAGGGTGGAAAACTCTGGAAAGAGCCCATGGTTGATGAAATGGATTCTTTGCACAAAAATGAGGCTTGGGATCTCGTGGAGTTGCCAGCTAGAAGGAAACACATTGGTAACAAATGGGTGTTCAAGAAAAGACAAATGCAAAAGGAAAGGTGGAGAAATACAAAGCTTGGTTGGTAGCAAAAGGTTATTCCAAGGTGCCAGGAATTGATTTTGGTGATATTTTTTCTCCTGTTTTCAAGGTAACTTCTATTAGATTACTTTTACCTGTTGCTGCTGCTTTTGATTTTGAAGTAGAGCAGATGGATGTGAAGACAACATTTCTTCATGGGGATCTAGAAGAGGAAATGTACATGAAGCAACCTGAAGGCTTTGTAGTGAAGGGTAAGAAAGAACCGGTGTGCAAGTTAAATAAGTCTATGTATGGGTTAAAGCAGTCACCAAGGATGTGGTAGCAGAAATTTGATACATTTATACAGGGACTTGGCTTCACCAGAAGCAAAGCAGATCACTGTGTGTATTTTAAATTAATTAGTGACCATGTTATTCATCTGTTCTTGTATGTGGATGATATGTTGTTGGTTGGAAATGACAAAGAAATTATCCAGGATTTGAAGACCCAATTGTCTCCAAATTCGACATGAAAGATCTTGGTGACGAAAACTATATTTTGGGCATGGAAATTAAAAGAGATTAGGCAAAGAGGAAGCTTTGGTTAAACCAGAGGAAGTAAGTCAACATAACACTGCAGAGGTTTAATATGTAGGATAGTAAATTGATGAAGGTTCATATTCCTATAGGTGTGAGGTTATCTACTGAATAGTGACCCAAGACACAAGAAAATGAAGAGGAGATGTCTCATGTTCCATATGCAGGTGCAGTTGGTAGCTTGACATATGCAATGGTCTATACTAGACCAAACATTGCACATGCAGTCGGAGTATTGAGCAGGTTTATGTCTAAACTAGGAAAGGAGCATTGGATAGCAGTGAAGCGGGTTTTTAGGTATTTGCGTGGCACTAGTGATTATTGTTTGTGCTGCCAAGGAAGGCCAGAATTCGATATAGTGTTGGATATTTGTGGCTTTGTTGATGAAGATTGGGCCGGAGATCTGGATCAGAGAAGATATACAAGTGGGTATGTGTTTAACCTATTTGGAGGTTCAGTTAGTTGGGTGAGTAAGAAAAAAATATGTAGTGGCACTATCAGCTAGAGAGGCAGCATACATGGCAGCCACTCATGCAAGCAAGGAAGCAGTTCGGTTGCAAGGATTGTCTTCATGTATGGGGTTAGTACAGGAAGCTATAAGGATAGACTGTGACAGCCAAAGTGCAATTTTCTTTGCAAAGAACCCTGCATATCATTCAAAGACAAAGCACATTGATGTTCAGTATTACTTTGTGAGGGATATGATGGAAGACAAAAAGGTGTTGTTGGTAAAGGTGGACACTTTGAAGAATACTGCAGATTCTTTGAAAAAATCTGTGAGCTCTGAGAAGTTCTCTTGGTGTAGAGAGACAATGGGCATTTCAGGGCTGGAAAAATGACTAAGCTCTCTTGTGGCCCCCTGTAGAAAGAAAACAACAAGTGGGAGAATGTTGGGTTGTGTTATATTCTTTCCACGACTAGCCGACGTAGTTAACTGGGGGTTAGATGGGGGGAGGTCATAGGGGTTTTGAGGGGCATCTGTAACCCCACTTTATGGGGTCTGGGGCAGCGCCCCAAAAATTTTGGTTTTGGACCCTATGTTATGTTGGGTGGACCCATCCCATGGTTTTCGGTCCATGGTATTGGACGCGATGGTTTTCAGTCCATGGTATTGGATGATTTAGCATGTATAAATATGTATTATAATATTGAAAGGAACATAATGAAAAATCAAGCTGGTAGTCCCGATTTTGGGATCCAGGGGAAAATCTTTGTGTATATGTGTTTTATGTGTTATGCTCTCGCATTGTTTATTTTCTGTGTTTTAGAATTTGCATGCAGGTAATTTCCATATAGGGTTAAAACCTACATTACCTAGTGATTTGCTTTAAGCCTTTGCTGATGATTGTCAACCTGTTCACTTCTCCTTGCTGCATCAAGATAGCTTTTGGAGGTTGATGGCTTCTATGCTTGAGATGATTCTTTAGTATATCCAAGACCTGTCTTTATCAGAGGAGAACACTACCCTTTGATGATTTCATCTAAAGTTTCTGATCCTTTAGAAAACCTAATATTGAGAGCTTTTGTTTTCTCAATTTCTTTTCTTAGACCCACAATTTCACATTCTAACATTTCATTGTGTTTTTCCCTTTCAGCAAGTTGGAATGTCAAATTATCTATAATCATACTCTTTTCTTCTAAACATATTTTATGTTTAGAAATTTCTTCATAGAGACCATCTTCGTCTAAAGCATCCAATAAATCATCATCTTCAAAATCCATCAGAAGTCTATAATAATTACTATTTTCATCTTCATCACTATTTGATAAACCATTGCTATCTTCATGCGTATAGTAGCTCTTCATTTTCTATTCCATTTTGTTGATTCCTTACCTTAATCAAGCTTATCTTTGTGAGGACATTTTGGCAGCATAATGACAGACTCTTCCACAAGAAAAATATTTGAAAGGTAGTTTACCTCTCAATCTTCCAGAACCCTATTCAAGGTTCTTAACAAAGTTTGATTCTTCCTCTCCTTCTAATGTATGTCCTGATTCATTGAGTTCTCATTTTCCTGAAGCTTTGAATGCGACTACTCTCATATTTTATGGACCCCCTTTTCTCATTTCGAAAGTAGTTAGGATTCTTTGCAGTTGTGACATAGCAATACTCTGAATATCCTGCTTTTCTTCTATGGCAGAAAATTTTGATTCAAACTTAGAAGACAAGGATCTTAAAACCTTTTCAACTAAAGTAACTTCTTTTATCTCTTCACCCAAGTTTTTCATGCGATTAACAATCTCATCTATAAGTAGGAAATAATTAGCTATCCTTTCATCATTGTAAATTCTGAGAGTTTCATATTGAATTCTGAGAGATTATAGTTTTGCACGTTTTACTTGATTGTCTCCTTCATAGATTAGAATGATCTTGTCCCATATTTCTTTGGCAGTTTTGAGCTGCATAACCTTGGCAAATTTTGATTGTGATAGACTCCCCAATAGAGTATTGATAGCCTTGGCATTTGTTTCATACTGCTTTTTACCTGCCGTATTTATAGGAATTGTTGATGGAAATGTGTATCCTCCTTCCACGATTTCCCAAACATCTGTTCCAAAAGATTAAAGATAGGTTGTGGTTCTTACCTTCCACTAGACGAAGTTGCTCCCATCAAATATTGGTGGTCTAATGGGTGCCTCTCTTTTGTAGTTACTCATGATGATAGATCTTCCTTCAAGTGCTCAAGCTTCTTCTGAAGAACTTGCTCTCATACCAATTGTTGGAAATAATACTGGGGGGGTGGGGGGTGAATCAGTATTAGTAATTTAAAAAATTTTCACTTCCATAATAGATTTATATATTCTACTTCTTTTAATGCAACTTGCGTATATAGGCAACTGTGTTTAGATCAACTAGCGTATACCTTGCAAACTTATAGTTTAGTTAGTTGATCTTTAATCTATGTATCAGAACCACACAAACAGTAACATGTACAGTAAAAATAGAGAAGATAATCACATACAAGAACACAAGATATAAGGTGGAAACCAAATGTGGGTGAAAACCACCTGCTGCAATTCGTCTCTATCTTCTTTTAATAAGAAGCTTCTTTTTACAATATTTTTTTATTGGTGCAGTCTTATACCAGTACGCAGGCTTCTACCTATAGAATGCGACAACCTTCTCTCATTCTCCAGCTTCTCCTGGAAGGGAGCTACAACTCCCTTAGCTCTTGTACTAGCTGATGTATTAGTACGTAGGTGCTAACCTACAGAAGGCTACAACCTTCTCTTTTCTTCCAGGGACCACGTTTCATAAATTTTCAAACTGGATCCATCAATAGCATCAATAAAACATCAAAATATATATGCATCAATCAATCTCCCTTGCACTAACCAAAACTGAATCAAAAAATCACTTCTCTGAATGCTATAACCAGAATATAGTAACAGTACCAGAACCCAAGCCAGAACCTAGAACACTACAATAGCAAACAGAAGTAGCTAAAACATATTTTATGAGATGCACGCTACTTCAATGTGTCGAATTTGCATTCATACATTGTTATATGAAGGCAAACCTACGTATATGTTGTTTTGAAATGTCGAACCAGCATGTATACCCACCTTTGCTATACTACACCTGCGTACAGATCTGTAAAAGATGATTTAAACTTTACAACTATTTAGACATCATTTATATCCAGATCATCAGATTTAGAGATTATGACATGTGCTAATTATAAAATATCAAAATCACACAAAGATACTTCTCTTCAAGCCTTAAGATCTTGACCCATCAGTAGAACTTATCCTTCTTCAAGCGCTCAGGTTCCTCCTTGATTCAGATCCAGCTACGCACCATAACCTAATGACCAGTATTCTAGATCTTTCTCTTCATTAGATATTCAATACTTGAGTGCCCTTGCCTAATGATCTCCTCCTCATTATATATTCTTAGGCCTTACTCAATACCATGGTCCAAAAACACTTAGAAGCAATACCTTGGACCAAATACCTAGGGTCAATACTTTGGATAGGATACCTTGGACCAATACCATGGGTCAAAATACCAAGGGCCAAATACCACGAACTAAAACCAAGTTTTCCAACATGTACATGATTTTCCTTGCGTGAAAGTGTGTGTATATTCATACACGACTTTTGTCTGTGAACCCACTTGTATACGCGGCTTGGTCAAGGGGAACCTGCGTATACCTCTTTCTCCTTCATTCTGTGAGCGTGAACTATGATATGTCATCTGAGTGAGTTGCCATCAAGGACAACACTTGTGTCATAGTGCCAAATTTGTGTCATAATTCCAACAACACATACCTTTATAAGTTGGAAATCGTCTTCCTAACAAAAACATGGAATACAACCTTCATGGTGTAAGCCTCTTTAATAAGCTACAATCTTTCACGTGTAGGGACACAAAGCTTGTGTACCTTGTATAGAAATCCATACTAGAGATGAAAGTAAGACTTATTTTCACCTTCTTCTAAACAAATTTGGCCATATAGCAATTGAAAGACCTGTTTAAAGTCTTCATTTTCTATGTATGCCTCTTTGTATGCATCATGGGTAAAAGGATCCATGCACATGAGAGTTTTAAAAGTTTTAATATTATATGTAGATGGCCTTGAAAGTATGTCTTCCAAAATATTAGTGCTACCCTTCTTATTTTGATGATCAGAGAGTGCTGCAAAAGCCTAATCCACATGTACTACAATATGGTTTGATGAAGCTTAATCTAGGATTTCAACTATTGCAGTGGTCAATGATCTATATGGATAATGGTTTCCTTTCCTTTCGAATAGTTCTTTCATTTTTGAACAACTTAAACCATGGCATATAACATGTTAACATATGTAGGGTAGTTTAAGACACCCCATGAAATGTCTTAGAATGATAGTGTTAGCGCTTGAAATTTCACCTCAGGCTGAGAAAGGTAAACCTCAAGGCTACATCAAACCATTTAGCCTCGTAGCTAGCCCTACGGGGCAGGAGAAGGCTCTCTCTGGTCTATCTTGGTAAAATCTTCAATAGATGAGATGACCAATAGGGTAACACTGATATTAGGCTAGTAACTGATCAGAAAGATTGATTTTGGGGTTTTTGGGTTTTTGGTGGCAAATTGAGGAGAGTGCAATTTTGGGTGCGGGGATTGGACACAGTTTCTACAGGGGGTTCCTTGGGGCGAGGTAGGTGTTACACTAAAAAATGTCACCATGACCACTTACAGTTAGTATGGCTCAAATCAACAGTCATGCTACCCTCTTAGGCAAGTCTTATGCCTCTGCTATCCATCTCAAACTCAAAGAAGAGAGAAAGTCTTGTCAAAAATATGTTTATCTCTGGGGTCGCAGGTTCTCTCTAGCCTTACCTGCGGGGACGCTGACCATGTTCACAAAAGGTGCGTCCTTGGACGCTCTGTATGTTAAGGGACAGATGCGTCCTTCTGTAAAAGGCAAAATGCGCGAGTTTCATCTTAAAAAAGTTACTTGTGGTTACTTCTAGAACTTTCTAGAGGTCGGTTTGATGAATTGGATGCACCTCCAGTTGGTTCATGTATCTCTATTAAGGAGGAACTTATCCCATCAATAAGGGAGCTATCCCACCCAAAGAGGGGGATTATCCCATTGATGGTGGACCTGAATAACCTCTTTACAGCACTATAAATAAAGACATTGAGCCAGAGGGAGGGGAGGTTGGAGCTATACATTTTCTTTGGGTAAATGCTGCAGGAATTAGGACTCCCATTTAGAACCTTGTGAGGAGAGATTGTCTTTGCTTGATTCTACTTGGAAGTGGGTGAGCTTTGTCAAAGTAGAGGAAAACCCTTGATGGACCCTGGGAGGAACTTGCACAACACCAAGGCCAGGTTGTAAGAGTTTCGTTGTTTCGTTATTAATACAAACTGGTTTATTTTTCTCAATAGCTTGTGTTAATGAGTTATTTCATGTGTTCCTTGGTTTGCATGTGAAATATATGTTTTATTATATGAAATACAAGTGCTTGGTAATTGTTTGATTGTTTGTGGTTGCAGGAATTGACTTGAAGGAGGAGCTCATCCGGATCGGCAAGGACAGACTACAACAACCGCGTTTTGGAATAAGGTAAGCCTAAACACTTGTAGTTTTCATGTTTTAAAAGGTATATTTAGAGAAAGATCACTCCATTTTGTCTTGTTTGTCGCTAGAGAGTTTAGACTCCTAGGGAGGTCAGTTGTGTCCGCACAAACGACTTTTTCCGCCACGACAAATTGGCGACTCCGCTGGGGAATCCATTAATGAGAGAGTCTTTTCCTTTGTGTGAACTTTGCTCTATGAAAATCACTTTTATTTTCTGGTTTTTGACTGTGAGAATTAGTATTTGGGTGGCTTAGCTTTAGATTTAGTTAGATTTGGTTTTTCTCAACTTTTCCAGAAGGACGCACCCTCTGAGTACTGCACAGTGCGTCTTTGGACGCGCTGTTTCCGTTTGCACAGAGCGGGCCCGCACCTGTTATAACAGGTTGCCTGCGTCTTCCTGTAAAATTTAGGAAAAGTCCATTTTTTGCTTTAATTGCTTTTAGATTTTGATTTTTCTTAGTGTTTTCTACCCAGATCCTTTAGTACCCTGTCAAGAATTTTCACCTGAACTTGTTTTGTGAGCTTTGAGTGTTTTAGTGGATTTCAACGAAGTTTAGGCCTAGGGTTTGATTTTTCAATAGGTCCTGTAGTGACTTTGACGGTAGAAAGTTGTCCAGCCTTAGATCTCTCTGGTTAGTCAACCTTCTTAGAAGTCGGGCCTGTCGTAAAGTCTCCTTGTGTGAGCAGCTTGCCATTTAAGTTGTTTTGGGTCAAATTTCGAATTACTTGTTTATAAAGTGTTGATTTCCATTTTACAAAAGAACAAAAAGATTAGAGTTTTGTTTTGACTAGTTTTTGGTTCTGCAATAAGCTAGTCCTTGATTTGATTGTGATCAAGTAAAACACCTTAGAATAATCATTGTTGGTTTTGGCCTCGTTAAGATTGCTTAGAGTAAATTTACCTTTTAGTTTGCTTATGAGTGCATTTTCATAGATTTTAATAGTTGTTAAGATTGATTTTTGGTTATATTAGATTTATTTGCTTTATTAAAAGAAAAATACAAAAACATCTTCTTTAAAAGTCTTGTTTCAAGTAGATTTTTGTTTTTGAAAGAGAAAAAGAGTTTTTTTCGTGCATGTAAAGAGCGGTCATGTTTTTTATGCTTGGAAAAGACAAACGAATTGTTTCTTTGATTGTCTTCAATTAAGAAGTTGCTTTTATAAAGATTGCATTCTCTCAACTTTTTAGTTAAGCAATTCATCGAAAAAGTAAAGTAGTGGGTAAATCATCCTAGGTGCATTTTGTAGTGGTTTCGAGTCGAGTCAACACACCACTGGTTTCACTTCCATCACCTTTTGACTTAAGAAACAACCTTAAAAGTAACGCTTAAATTAAAATCAATCTAGTAATTTTTATTTTTCTAGGGCTCTGAAACACCAACATAGCTTAGGCTAGGGTCTTGGAGTAGGTGAGTACTTAACTCTCCAAGACTACAAAACCAAACAGATAGTTTATCTTGAGTAGATTAAATCCAATTGTTTCAGTTATACTCTGGGAAAGCTCCTCTTAAAGGAGAAGCACGAGCTCGTGTCCGAACCAGTGAGGGGATCATTCCTCCCTCGTTGGGAACGACGCCAGACAGTACGTATTACAAACGGTAAACCTCGGATTAACCATTGTCGAGGAGCCAGGGGTCACTTATCGGTAAACCTTGGATTATTGTCAAGGAGCCGGTAAGGGGATTGAGCTTGTTACTCTGCCCTTGCGTGCTGTCGGAGTTTAGACTGTTCCCCCAGGTGTAATTGTTGTGATTGGTAACTTTAGTGACCATAATCTTTAGGGTTCTACCGAGGTGACGGTGGAGGGAAGGTCCCACTGTACCTGGAGCAGACGTCGGTTATACTCACTTGGATTTTCCGGGGGGTTCACTTCACTTCGAGACGGTTAAAGTGGAGGAACTTGTGCCGGTCTATTCATTAAGCAGGTTGCCGGGGTAACTGTTCCACCCGCCATTTCTGTACTGAATCCTGCGAGGTTGGGCCTAATCACCAACTAGCGCTTTTGGTCCGGAAGACTACTGTTTGTGTGTGGTTTGACGCTCTAGATTATTTAGGCGTGTGCTTCAAATTTGTTTGCTTCTTTAGAAGACTTTAGGTGGTTTGATTTGAAATTTTTTACTTTGTTTTCGTGTGTTGTAGTTAAAAATCTTTAATTGTGGCGGAATTACCGAGACAGTCCCGTAGACTTCGGGGCCAGTCTCCTGAAGTTGTTTCTGTGGCCGAATTGTTGAGAAGATCCCGTAGACTTAGGGGATCCCCTCCTCGAGACGACCCGGGTAATTTAGAAGGGTTAAAGGTCCTTGTAACTCCTCCTAGTGACAGTAGAGTAGGTTCACCTGAAGAAGGAGAATCTTCCTTGGTAGTCCATCCAGATTACCAAAGTTTAGAAACAGGTTACAATCCCGAAACTGTTACAGTTTCCGAGCTTGCTGGTAGTTTTTCATCTGCCAGTGAAACAGGCGAAGAACCTGAAATTTCCGAACCTGTTACTCCAACTTCTAGTGTCCCTGATTCACCGAGAATAGAAAGAATTATCACCGAAAATCTACCTTCTGGTTTGATTGCTATAGAAGAACTTGCTCCAGAAGAAGATATAGGTGTCTCTCACCTTGAAGGTCAACTTACTATTGATCTAAGGGAGCGTGAATCCATCTTTTACAGTCCTCCTAGAAGTACTTCTTGGTACCTTGCGTTAACCAATTTTTTAGACAACTCAGTCGGTTTTTCCACACCTCGTACTCCTTTTCCACCTGGAGGTATTCATACTCCTGTAAATATGTCTGGTCAGTCGTCCGTGTTTACACAAAGTCCTGAATCTTTTTTACACGGCGGTCCTTCTGTTCCCACTGGGTATCAGTCACTTTCTGGTACCTTTGCGGGGGCATCTCCTCAATCCATTGATCATGGGTTATTTGCTGGAAACAGTGGTAATATACCATTGGGTGTAGGAGACATTTACATGATGTCAGGTTCAGTTCCCGTTTCCCAACCTCAAGGTGGCCAATTACCGCCTGGGGGGCAACCGCAGTTAACGCCTGGGGGGCAACCTCAAGGTACACAAATCGTGTCTGGGGGGCAACCTCAAAGTCAGTATGTACCTATGGTGCAATACTTACCTCAAGGTCAACCTCAGCCTCAATATGTACCCCAAGGTCAACCTCAGTATCAATATCAACCTCAAGGATGGCAACCTCAAGGATGGCAACCTCAAGGGTATCAACCCCAAAGTTATCAACCTCAAGGGTACCAACCTCAAGGTCAAGGTCAACCCCAGTATCAGTATTTACCTCAAGGTTATCAACCTCAAGGTCAATACTCAAGTCAAGGTTATCAACCGCCTCAAGGTCAGTCATATATTCCAAGTATGGGAACTGCACCTTACAATTATCAATCCTACCCTCAATCTGGTTATGGATCTCAGTACCCTCAACCTGTTACGGGTCAGTACCCTGGAATGTTAGTGTGGGATCCCTCACAGGGTCAACAGGTGTTGCAGCCAAGTGTACAGATGCTTCCTCAAGCTGGACAACCCGTAGTTTCTAGTCCAACCCAGCAACCGCAACCTGTCCAGCCACATGTTCAAAATTCTGTAGCTTCGGTAGTTACTCAGTCGTCAATTGCACCTAGTACTCCATCTCAAACGGCTGCTGCAACTATCGCTACATCTACCATACTTACTTCTGGAGTATCGACGGCTCCAGTTTCTACTGTCCCTGTTACCACACCTCAGACATCTTTACCGTTGTCTGGATCTACGATTCAAACCACGGTCCAGATGCCTGTAGGTCAGCCTGGTATAAGTACGGTTGTGACTACTCAACCTCAATTTGTTCAACCTCCGTACCAGGGACAGTACCAACCTGGGCAAGCTGTCCAACAACCGGTTTACCAGTATCAACCGTATCCTGGGTACACTTATCAACAACCTCAACAACCCCAGTACGGTCCGGTTAATCCTGGTTTTCCAGGAGGATATAATATCCCAAATGCGACTCCTGTTCCTAGTTATCCTGGATATCCTCCTCCTGGGGCTGGTATTGTGACCCAGAGTTTTAGAGATCCTAACCGGCAGTTACCGTTTATTGCAACTTTAGATTTACCCGACTTGACGCGCCTAACGAACGATCCAATTCAATATCTTCAGTTCTGGCCGCCAATGCCAAATAAGTTGCCCAGTGATATACCCAAGTTCGAAGGTAAGTCTGGAGAGGATCCGTCCAATCATGTGATGACTTACCACCTCTGGTGTGCTTCGAATTCTATCTCAGATGATTCCATCCGCTTACGTCTTTTCCAGCGTACACTCATTGGTCTCGCGGCCAAGTGGTACATTGAGTTACCACGGGCCTCTTTTTACAACTTTAGCCAGTTAGCTACCTCGTTCTTAACTCACTTTCAGTTGCCGGTCAGATACGATAACGGCACGGAGTTATTAACTTCACTAAAACAATCGACGTCCACGTATATTTCTGATCACATTCATGAGTGGAGACGTCGAAGGAGATTAGTGAAAGTTTTTATCCCGGACCAAATCTTAGCTGAATGGTTTGTCAAATCATTATTACCGAAGATTACTGAAGATGTCGCTAAGGCCGGAGTAGTTACTGAGGAGCAAGTCATTGCTCAGGCACAATACCTTGACTTAGTTTACACTCAGTCGGGTACGTTACACGAGAAGATTCCGGATCTTCCAAAGTCGAATCAAATCGCTGCTGCTCCTTCGGGATCTCATGCCGCTGATGGTATGATTGGTATCGTGACTACGAAGAGTAAGAAGAAGTCTTCCAAGGCCTCCAATACTCCAATTATCACTTTGCCTGATTCTCCGACAGGAGAGTCTTCTCCTCCTGAACTTACCGCCGACATTCACGCTGTAGAGTCATCTACGGCCAAATCAAAAAACGGTGGAAAGAAGAAAGGAAAGAAGAAGGCTAAAGCAGACAAGGCTCCAAAGGAGAAAACTGAAAAGTCGGAAACCAATGACGAAAAACGCAAACCTCGATATCCTTGTCTTATTTGTGAAGAGGATCATTTTACGAGAGATTGCCCTCATCGGGCCGAGGTTGTAAAAATAGTCAAAGGTTCTCCCACTCCTGCTGTGTTAAAGAATCCATTTCCAGAGCAGGAGAATAAGATGATAGGTTCTTCTTCGAATGCCAGTGAAGAACCCATTTTGATGATGTCTCATGTGAGGATTGCGACTCGATCGCAAGATTATGGTAGTAAGGCTCCTGTTGATGGCAAGGAAGCAGAATCTTCTCACTCTAACCCATCAACCTCAGCTCCTGGTTCCGATCCACTACAGATCGAAAAACCTAACCCAGACTTAGTGATTAAGCCGCCCGCCAAGGGTGTACTTCGAAGGTCTGCTTTCAATCCACATGCGAGAGCAGCCCAGAATTACAACATTGTTGAGGACTTAGCTGTTTCACCTTCAGCAATGTCGGCACTCGAAGTGCTGCAATCATGCCCAGCACAACGAAAATTGCTTTTGTCGGCTATCGGAGCTGTCGATGTTCAGGACCCGAACCTAATGATCTTTGATCTAGAAAATAGTACACCACGTCTCCCCCATCAAATGGCTTTCCAAATTCCAGTGATAGTCAAAAACAGGCCTATTCATCGGACTGTGATTGATGAGGGAGCTTCTACGTGTATTATGTCGATTCAATGTTGGAGATCGCTTGGTTCTCCTTCGTTGAACCAATCCCCCACCATCCTTAAGGCCTTTGATGGCCGTGGGTTCCGTCCGTTTGGTATTCTACAAGAATTGCCTATAGGGGTTGAAGGTAAAACCGTTAGTCTGGATGTGGAAGTGGTTGATGCCCCTCTAGACTACAACCTTCTTTTGGGTCGAAGTTGGTCATATGCTATGACAGCGGTCGTTTCATCGGTCTTCAGAGTAATTAAGTTTCCACATAACGGTAAGATCGTGACTATTGATCAGCTGACATACTTTTCATCCGACCCAGCCTCTTCAGAGAGTATCCAGCATGTTGGTAAAACGACAATCCCTTATAGGGACGTTGGTGTAGGTTTAGTTAAGGATTCCGGTTTACTGGGAACTTTTCCTCTCCCTCCACTCAGCGCAGATCCTTCGTTTGCAACCATTCATATGATTACATCAGAAAACATTATTTATGATGATCCTTGGTTTGTCCCATCTGACTCTGAGATAGACTCACTCGGTGATGTTATGCCTTTGAGTCCATATGAAATTGCTTATGAAGCTCTCATGTCTTTTACTGACTTTCATTCAACCGAAGTCGACCAAATGAATGTGGTCAGTGAAGAGTCACTTTTCACCTCACCCTTAGAACGGATAACGTTTCCCGAAGTCGTGTCATCTGACGAACAACTTCGCGAAATCCTAAGTGTAGACGATCTACCATGGGAAGATCTCCATCACAGATCTTCGTTTTTACCTAAGGATGATGCATTTGAAAATGATTTTTCATCTATCTTTACCGCTGAATATGTCAAAGACGCTCAGGATCCAACGAAACATTCTGATTCAGAGCTGAATTTAGGGAATATTTCTCGTACTATTCCCATTGATATTTCAGTGAAGCCCGGAATCGAGGAAAACATTCATATAGGTGCCGCATGTACTGAAGAAGAAATCCAAACTTACAAGGCCCTATTCCAAGAATTCCGCGACGTGTTTGCCTGGTCTTACGAGGAAATGCCGGGAATTGATCCTGCCATTGTTGTTCATGAAATAAAGACCTACCCGGATGCTAAACCCGTCCGGCAACGGTTGCGTCAAATTCACCCTCGAAAAGCGGCTGCGATTAAAGCAGAAGTCGAAAAGCTGTTGAAAGCAGGTTTCATTTATCCGATCCCGTTAACGGATTGGGTATCGAATATTGTTCCGGTCAACAAGAAACAAGGAACAATAAGAATCTGTATCGACTATAGGGATATAAATCGAGCTTGTCCAAAAGACAACTATCCTACGCCTTATATCGATCAAATTATTGATGATTGTGCCGGAAGTGAAATGTTTTCCTTCATGGATGGTTTTTCGGGCTATAATCAAATCAATATTCTACCTGCCGACCAACCAAAAACGGCATTCATTTGTCCATGGGGGACATTTGCTTATTGCAAGTTACCTTTTGGGCTTAAGAATGCCGGGGCCACTTTTCAACGGGCGATGTCTTATGCATTTCATGATATCAAGCACATTGTGCAACCCTATCTCGATGATTTGCCTGCTCATTCTTTACATCGAGCTGATCACCTTGTCCACCTACGAGCAATCTTTATGAGGTGTAGGCATTATCGAATTCGGTTGAATCCCCACAAGTGTGTTTTCTGTATAGAAACAGGTCGATTGCTGGGATTTGTTGTTTCAAAAGCCGGCATTCGCGTCGATCCCTCGAAAGTCGAGGCTATCATCAAATTGCCTCCTCCTTCGAGTTTGCGCCAACTCCAAAGTTTGCAAGGGAAAGCGAACTTTTTACGCCGATTCATCCCAAACTACGCCGAGGTCACTAAAGGTTTTACACGGTTGTTGAAACAGAACGCACAATTCTTTTGGGACGAGATTGCCCAACAATCTTTTGATGCACTTAAACACGCGTTGACCCATGCACCGTTATTGCATCCTCCCAACTACAACCAAGACTACTTCTTATACCTCGCAGCTTCGCATTCCACCATTGGAATGGTGTTAGTTCAAGAAGATGAATTCGGAGCGGAGCATGTGATATATTATCTTAGTAGGACCTTGAATCCAACTGAGCTAAAATATTCGCATGTGGAGAAATTGGCCCTGGCAGCCGTTCAAGCTGTCCAGCGTTTCCGTCACTACATTCTTCTCCGCAAAACTACAGTTATTTCGGATTGCAACCCTATGATTTATATTTTGACAAAACAACTGCTAGGGGGCAAGTACTCTAAATGGATTGTTATCCTGCAAGAGTTCGACTTGGAGTTCGAGAAGTCCAAGTCTAAGAAATCCTTAGTTTTTGCGGAATTGATGTGTGATTTCCCGAGTGCTGACACAGAGACTGTGGCAGAGGAGTCCATTGCGGACGAATCTTTGTTTCTTATCAGTACTGTAGATCCGTGGTACGGGGATATAATCATTTATCTCCAAACCCAAACCTTTCGGCCTGAAGCTTCCAAAGCGGAACGTCGAAAAATTCGGTTTCAATCCCAGCCATACAAAATTATTGGAGATACACTTTATCGCCGGGGGGCAGACTTAGTTTTTCGACGTTGTTTAACTCACGAAGAGGCTGAGAGGGTTTTGAATGATTGTCACTCTGGAGCATGTGGCGGTCATATGTCTGGGTATGCCACAGCTCAGAAGGTGTTGCGCGCTGGCTATTTCTGGCCGTCTATGTTTAAAGATTGTATCATTGCAGTCAGGAAGTGCCACAACTGTCAAGTGTTTGATCGCAAGATGCGCGCTCCACCTGCTCCTCTCCACCCTATAATTGCCGTTGGTCCATTCGCCAAATGGGGTATCGACTTTATTACTTGTAACCCTCACTCGGCCGGGGGCATGCGTATATCATCCTTGCGGTTGATTATTTTACTAAGTGGGCCGAGGCGATGCCTACATTCGACGCAAGCGGCAAAACAGCTGCAGTTTTCGTATTCAATCATATCATAACTAGGTTTGGTGTCCCACAAGCAATCATTACTGACCATGGGAGCCATTTTCGAAATGTCATGATGACTGAGCTTACAAGCCAGCTTGGTTTGCGCCACGATAGCTCTACTCCTTATTATCCGCAAGCCAACGGTTTGGTTGAGTCTATCAACAAAGTTCTAGTTATCATGATCCGACGAACCATTGGTGTTCATCGGTCGAATTGGCATAACATGTTATTTTCAGCGCTATGGGCATACCGAACCTCAGTGAAAAATTCAACAGGGTTCACTCCTTTCCAGCTAGTTTATGGCTTAGAAGCTGTGTTACCCATTGAATGCGAAATCCCATCACTTCAAATGGCTGTCGAATTACTTCCAGCTACTTCCGAAGAGGAGAAACGTTTATTGTACTTGGCTAAATTAGATGAGACTCGACGTGACGCTACATTGGCAATCGAGACTCACGCGAAACGAATGAAAGCTCAGTATGATAGAAATGTAACCCCTCGAAGTTTTTCGGAAGGAGACCTAGTACTATTATATGATCAAGCTAACGATAAGCTAGGTGCCGGAAAATTCGTTCCCATGTGGCATGGGCCCTACATTGTAAAGCGAAAGCTAGCAAAAGGGGCTTATGAGCTAGTTGACTTTGATGGGGACTCTTTGGGTAAACCCAGAAATGGACTTTACCTAAAGAGGTATTATGCTTAAATGATGGGAATGGAGAAATTTTTAGATAGGTTAGATTTTCTTTCTAGCTAGCAAGTGTGTTAGTTTAGTCAGTGTGCTTAGCTTAGAGAGTGTGGTTTTTCGTCGTTATTCTGGCTTATCTTGGTTTTACTCTTGATATTGCAGATGTCGACGCCTCTCCAAACATACATTGGATTTGCTGATGGTGCTTGTCGTAGTACACGGAACATCTCTTCCGCAGCTTGGGTTATCTATTCGCCCTCTGACGAGTTAGTTTCTATGCATGGGGTAAGCCTCGGTCAAACAACGAACAACATTGCAGAATACAGTGCAGTGATTGAATTATTATCCGAATCTATTTCATTTGGAATTCGACGTTTGATAGTGAGGTTAGATTCTGAACTTGTTGTATTACAGCTTAATAGAGTTTATGCCATTAGGAATCCTGTGTTATTAAGGTTGTTTTTGAGAGTGCGTCTCTTGGAACGTGAATTTGATTACATTGAATATCAACATATTCCAAGGTCTTTGAATACATTAGCAGATGCAATTGCTTCTCGAATGTTGGACAGACATTTACGATAATCATGCAAGTAAATTTAAAAACATTTCATCACATATGTTAAACAAGATAAGCCGGTAATAGTGATATATATAGATAGAAGTGTGTCAAAAAATATATACATCGTCTTCGATCATAGGTTGAAAACACCTTATGATCGGCAAAATGATAGTACAAAAAGTCAAAATGTCACATGTGACTACAAAAGTGACTAGTCAATCACTGGTGGTGCTCTCTGTATGACACCACTGCGCGGGCTACCTTACGCAAAAATCTCCTAAACGGTCCAGGGACCGCGACTACGAAGCGCTGAAGCCTGATAGGAATGTCGTCCATAGTAGTCTCAGGTATATCTGCCGTGAGACGCTCTAGATCATGCTCCAACTCAGCTAGTACTTCTGCTGCCGCGTCCTGTGGGGCCGGTACCGGTGCAGCTGGATGTAGTCTATCAAAAGGCCGGAGGTTGGCTGGACGCTGTGGACCAACATCTGCATTTTGAAAATTTTACTGTTAGTTTTGAGACGATATATATGAAAAATAAAAAATACATAATTAGAAAACTTGTGAAAATAAAAGTACCTCTGTCGTCCCATTGTTCTCCCTGTGGAAGAACCATGTCCGGATCACCTCTGAAATCCATTCCGGCATACGGAAAGTCCTGTATCGAAAAAACCTGGTCCTCTAACCAGTGAAAGTAACTATCTGAGAATCGAACCACTGCCGCGCCCTCGTCAGGATGCCGGGCCATCACCGCAACCCATCGTATCAGCTTTGGCTCCCGAGGACCCAAGATATCAACAGTGAGTTGCTGAGGGATCAGCATTGGAACTCTCTCCAAGGCAAAGCTCACGACTATAGGCCCATATCCAAAAGTCTTTAGTCGTCCGTTCTTTGCCTTGGTCAGTTGGCTCTTCATATGAGCCGACACAGCTTCACACCAGTTGAAAATGGTGCCTTGGTAACAGTCAATTGCCATCCGCATTTGGGATCCGGAAGCAATGTGTAAAGCGGCCGCGCCGCAAATTCTGGTAACCGTGAACGCTATGACTTTGAGTTCCGGTAGAGTGATGTGTTTTATCTCTATGCCTTTTGAATGGTGAGCCCCACGTGTGCACCAATCCTCGCGGAGACTATCAAGGGATTGGCCACCCGGCCTAGTCCCCGCAAGACTGAGTTGCTCACCTCTGTTCGGCAAGCCAGTGAGAAAGTATACATCCGAGGGCTCTATCTCGAGCTGGTGCCCTCCTATGTAAAAGCATTGTTCTTGAACGTTCCATCGCTCAACCAGCCATTCCAAGAATCTTACCTGGCCCCTCATGCCCGGTATGGTCCAATATTTGTATAATCCGCATGCTCTTAGGGCATCCAGGAAGGTTGGTGATTTATTGCAGCTTCATCTTCCTCTACATGCTCTCTTTCTCTCCAGTCTAACATGATTAATGCCCTGCATATCAAAAATAGCAATTAGAAATTGATTTGGGAATTTTTGGTGGTTTTTTGAGAGAGTTGGGGTTTTGAAATGCGCACTTCTCGGAAGACGCACCCCGGCTTTGTAGCACAGGGCGCCCGGACGCAGCTGGCCTGAAGGCGGGCTGCGTCTTCCGACCGTTTTCCCGTATGAGAAAAAGTCGGGGGACGCAGGTCACCCGAAGGGCACCTGCGTCCGCCGAGAGGCGCATTCCAAAACCAAAACCCCCCAAAAAATGAAACTAAGACCTAAAAATTAATTCTAAACGGATAGAAATGCAGAGTAGGATGTGTAAAATACCTGGATGAGACGGCGTTCGATTCCGACGGTCAGATTTTCCGCAGCGACCACGGGAAGTTTCTTGTCAAAAGCTCCTTTTTCAACCTCCAAAGTCAAACGGTAAAAATGACATGGTAAAAGGTCTTTTTATAGGTTTTTTGGATGAATTAGTTCATTTTTTACCATGAAAAGATGTTTTTCGATGTATTTTTGCCTATTTTAAACAGGTATGAGTAATGTGTCGCTTTTGTGCAGGACAAAGGGATTTCGAGGGAAATTGTAATTTTTTCACAAATAAAATATCAGAGTCATCTTTTAAGCCCTTTTCTGACTCCTAAAAATGAAAAGATCGCCGAGCGTTTCTTTTACACTCGTTAAAACGGAATTAAAAGACGGTCCCCTTTTAGCTCTTTTCTGACCGTAAAATCAGGAAAAGATTGCCGGGTTTTTGTCGTTTCGAACTCGATAAGGAAATAAAACGACGTGTCCTTGATCGCTTTTTACTTTTCAGGTCGACGACACTATTATGAAAGTACTCCTTGGTCGCAAGATCAAGCGGTTCCCCCAGGTATTATTTTATACTTTTTCGGGCTTGAGGGACACAAATATACGAAAAAGTTCAACGTGGAGTCTCCTTTTGTTTTTTCAGACTCTCTAAAAATGAAAAACGCCGAGTTTCTCCTATACTGGGCTCGTTAAACTTTTACAGTAAAGGACCTGTTCAATTACAAACAGGAACGAACCACTCCTTCCTAGGGTTCGAATTTAAACTAGGTTGGACTCGTCCGAAGGATGAGCTTATAATCAAGCATATGTTATCCTCCTCAAGCTTGTTAAAAATAAAGAGGTACTTGCCAGAAATGGTGGGGGAAAAGAGAGAAGAATGAACCTGTTTGTCACCTTTTGTCTCAAAAGAAACTTTATTACCACTCTTGAACACGACACTTTTCATTCACCTGGGTTGGGAAATCTTTTACCTCACAGTTGACCAAACCACTTTGAAAGTCTTTAACCGGGTTTCGGGGATTAACTTTGAGTTATTCGTCACCAAGCCATCTGTCGTGTCGTTATGTGTTCAAGAGGTCTGCAAGCAAAAACTTTCATCTGCAAAATACTTGTCATCCATTTGACCATCCCTGAGTCAGTCCTTACAGCAACATTTCTTCAACTTGAACAATGATTTCGTGTTGTGGGCTTGCCTGCAACGGGTCGCTTTCTATCGACATCGACACATTATCTAGAAAGATGACTTAGGAATCGACAGCACCTTGAAGTCTGCATGCATCAATGGCAGGTTTCTCGCCTTTGACGTCAGTTTACATCATTGACTTTCGATCAAAGGATTCCGTGAAGTGTTCGACATCAAAACATCTATTCACATTTCACGGGTTGTGCTTGGTACTTTGAGAACCATTGACATTACTGGTGGTTTCTCTCACGCTTGTTAACAGTTTACATCATCGACTGGTAATCAAGTGGTTTCTAACATGTTCGACATCGAATCATTTAATCACATGGCTAGAATCGTACCAATTCGGGAAGTAGAAGTGAAGACCCTGGATCTAGTTTCTACCATCCAGGCTGCGAGGAGTTTTGTATTCATTATCTATGTAGACTAATCATAAACAGATGGCTGCGTCCATACTGTGTCTACAAAAGTCTATAAAAATGATGTACTGCAAGATCATTCCTGTATCAGAATAGTTAGTCCATTAGTTAAAGTTTTGAATCTGAGTATGGGAATGCCTACCTCAGTGATGATATAATCTTATCCATGTATTTTGTGTTGAAAATTGCAGGTTCCAACCAGGTCATCCACAAGACAATCCTTGAAATGATAAAGCGCTTCACCCTTCCTAGAATTACAAAACCCTAAATCTATTCCAGGCTTCGCACTTTAGGGGGCAATCTGTTACACTAAAAAATGTCACCATGACCACTTACAATTAGTATGGCTCAAATCAACAGTCATGCTACCCTCTTAGGCAAGTCTTATGCCTCTGCTATCCATCTCAAACTCAAAGAAGAGAGAAAGTCTTGTCAAAAATATGTTTATCTCTGGGGTTGCAGGTTCTCTCTAGCCTTACCTGCGGGGACGCTGACCATGTTCACAAAAGGTGCGTCCTTGGACGCTCTGTATGTTAAGGGACAGGTGCGTCCTTCTGTAAAAGGCAAAATGCGCGAGTTTCATCTTAAAAAAGTTACTTGTGGTTACTTCTAGAACTTTCTAGAGGTCGGTTTGATGAATTGGATGCGCCTCTAGTTGGTTCATGTATCTCTATTAAGGAGGAACTTATCCCATCAATAAGGGAGCTATCCCACCCAAAGAGGGGGATTATCCCATTGATGGTGGACCTGAATAACCTCTTTACAGCACTATAAATAAAGACATTGAGCCAGAGGGAGGGGAGGTTGGAGCTATACATTTTCTTTGGGTAAATGCTGCAGGAATTAGGACTCCCATTTAGAACCTTGTGAGGAGAGATTGTCTTTGCTTGATTCTACTTGGAAGTGGGTGAGCTTTGTCAAAGTAGAGGAAAACCCTTGATGGACCCTGGGAGGAACTTGCACAACACCAAGGCCAGGTTGTAAGAGTTTCTTTGTTTCGTTATTAATACAAACTGGTTTATTTTTCTCAATAGCTTGTGTTAATGAGTTATTTCATGTGTTCCTTGGTCTGCATGTTAAATATATGTTTTATTATATGAAATACAAGTGCTTGGTAATTGTTTGATTGTTTGTGGTTGCAGGAATTGACTTGAAGGAGGAGCTCATCCGGATCGGCAAGGACAGACTACAACAACCGCGTTTTGGAATAAGGTAAGCCTAAACACTTGTAGTTTTCATGTTTTAAAAGGTATATTTAGAGAAAGATCACTCCATTTTGTCTTGTTTGTCGCTAGAGAGTTTAGACTCCTAGGGAGGTCAGTTGTGTCCGCACAAACGACTTTTTCCGCCACGACAGTAGGAGACAGCGTTGATGCCTTTGATTGAGGTGAGTGGATGGAAAAGACCGGTGAGGAGCTAAGGAGAGAAAATAATACTTTGAATTCTCCTTAAATAGTAGAAAACATAGAAATTAAACAAATTTAAAAGCAGAGCATGGCAAGCATGAATTCTTACTTTAACACTTCATTTGTTTAATATGCAGAAGGAAATAAAGGAGATGATCACATAAAAAAACTTACAAGAACATTGGGAAACACACCATCAACACATGAGTCCACAAGAATCCCAAAAAGGACTGCAAAAGCCTGGTCTTCCTTAGCCAAAAATTGCAGAGATACAGTGAAATAATACAATGATAGCTTCTCCCTCAAGAGTCCAACCATGAAAATGAGCAAGAAAGTACATAATATAGATGATATAACCTCTTTCCCTGCCTCCATGGGTCGATCTCACTATCCTAGGAGCTATTTCAACCACTTCTAAAGTAAGCACTACAAAATAGGCAGTCAAAACAACTTGCCTCTATAAACTTGGAAACCAGTTCATACATTCAATTTTTACCCTTTACATGAAAGAATCTTCTAGAAATGTTACATAAGAGTAAAAGTGTCTAAAAAGTATAATAATTACATCAAAGATAATCATCTTCCACCCCAAAAAGTCAAACTGGGTCAAAACTACGTTTTCTGGGCTGAACAAGTCAATTCTGGCAAAAACTGCCTGATGGGTCGCGCCCCCTGCCTGACGGGTCGCGCCCCTTTGGAGCCCTGTTTGAGGCACTTGCAGGTGGCCAAATTGAGAAAAAGTGGGCTTTTTGGAAAGGTATGTGAGTCTACTTTCCAACCGAACTGGAATTGTTGAATTTGGAGGTCATTTTCCCTATCAAAACTTAATTCTCCGAAGACTGGTTTCCGCAACTCAAAAAAGGGGCAGAAAGTCAAATTTTGCATGTATTTTGACCTTCTGGAGGCCCAAAACTCCATAAAAACTCAAGTCCATCCATGGGAATATGTAACTTTGCATAAAAAATCAGGAAATGCTGAGTTTTTGTGAAAAGGAGTTGCCATGACAAAGGGTCTCACCGGGGGTGAGACCCGTTAAAGAGCCAAAACCTGTAAATTACCAAAAATTGTCAAAATTACCCAAAATTTTCAGAATTTTTTGGGATTTGAGCTGTGGCTAGGCTAATGAGTGCCATGATCCTTGAGTGAAGCCTCAACCAAGATACGGAGGGGATTTGGCTTCTTTCTCCATTTTTGAGCCTCGGTCAACCTCCTTTGAAACACTTTCATTTTGGCTTTGCATACATGCATCCTTGCCCAATAATGATTTTTCATATTCCTCAGCAGCTTTTTCTCTTGGTGGGCCTTAGCCAATAGCCTCTCCAAGTGTGCATTCACCTGGATGAGCATAGACGCTCAGTCAGCAGGCAATGGATCACCGGGTCTTCTTCAGTTCAAGACTCGGTCACTACGAATCCTCCATAACTCATCAAGTACTTTCTCCTCCTCCAACTGTTTGTTCCGCTGGTCCAGGTAAGTGATAGTCCATTGGGCACCCTCAAGTCTCCTCTGCAAAACATCATTTTCAGCCCTGAGATGTTGAATGATCTCCTTTGCCTCTCGGCTAGGAGAACAGGCCTCAAGATCAATCATCTTAGTGTTTGGAACTCCTGATGGACCCTCATGAATCATGGGCTGTTTGCCCCTCTGTGGTACCTGTGATGGTGAAGAAAACGAGGCCCCTTCCACCTGATGTGGAGATAACACTCGCTGTGCTGATGATGAAGGCGAGACCCGTTCCACCTGCTGTGGAGATAGTACTCGCCTGGCTGCTGCAAATAAGGCCCTCTGGCCTCTCTGATAAGTGAGCTGAGGTGAAGAACTAACATGTCGAGTGACCGGAATATCAGGCTGCTGAGATGGTCCTCCCTCCTCCTGAATGACCTCTGGATGTGGCTGGGGTGGTGCTGTGAAAAACTCACGGGAAATGAACTCCTCCCATGAGATGCCCTGCTGAGTCAACTGATGCAAGACTATGAGCTGAATCAAACCATAATGACATAGGCTCCTGTACTGCTGGGCCGGGGTCTTCCTCTGCAACATGGGAACCATCCTCTGAATTTTCTGAAAGAAGAAGACCGGGATGTTCATCATCCTCACTCGGGTGAAGTGCATCAAGAGGCGAATGTGATATGAGTGCACTTGTGAAAATCTGCCCTCACAGGTAAAATAGTGCATAATAAGCCTCATGATGGGAGCATACTCACTCCAGAGAAATATGAATGGAAAAGCACCTGCCAAATGTCTCATGAATGGTGACCGGACATAGGGCTCAAAGTGAACAGTATCTAGCAACTTGCGCTTCGGCCACACCTCACCAACATTCGGTATCCCTGTAGCATGTGAGATCACCTCGGGTGTCAATGTAAAATCTACCCCTGCTAGATTGACATGTCCATCATGTAAATGTAAAACAAAGAGGTGGGCCAACTCTCTGTGATGTTGAATCCGAGAGATCCTCTCACAAAACTGATAACAAGACATGTACTGAAAACAAGTAACTGCCATAGGACAAGCCTGTAATTCTGCCAAAGAGGTGGGCTCCTCTCGCTTATGATGTCCACACTTACCCCCTTTACGAGGCCTCCTCTTTACCTCAACCTCTGTAGATGATGAATGGTCATCACTTTGCTCATAAGTTTTGGTTTCTGACATGGTTTAGGAGCAAAGTGGAAAAGCTGAACTGTTGTCTCTGCCTGCAAAAAGTGCTGAACTCTATGCTGTTTCAAGGGGGAAAAGACATGAGGGAAATGATAGGGGAGGGTTATTTTAACAAGGAATGGGAGTATATAAATATAACAGGGAATTTTCAAGGGAAATGTTGCAAATCATTATGCATATAGGAATACATATTTATAATTGGGAAATCATTTGCAAAGATCATTGCATATGGGAAAAAAAACATGTATGAAAGTGAACATGGGAATATGCATACATGTATTAATAGGGGAAATAGGGAAACCATGCACAAAACATGTTGACATATTTACCAACACTTTTTGTTATTTACACATGCATATGGTGGAGAGGAACTAGGGTTTTGAATTTTGTTTTTTTTTTTGGATGCTTTTGGAGAGGGGTAGGGTTTTCATTTTTAGTGATTAGGGATGGGGAAAGATTTGCATTTCATTTGTAAAATAATATGGGAAAAGAGATGAACATATAAGTGTGAGTGAAAGGGAAAGGAGGGAAACAAACCAAAGGGAAAAATAGCTTGAAACAACACAAACCCTAGCACAGTTTGCTCATTAACATTGCAGCCATATAATGTCTTTTCACTTGCATGATTTGAGGTTAAAATACAAGCATGAGGGATTACATTCATCACCAACCACAAAAATGATGTGTAAAGAGCCTACCTCGAACAAATTTTGATGACTTGGAGGAAGATTGGGAAATTTGTTTGAAGTTTGCAGCAAGACAGTTCAACGGGTCGCGCGCCACGCCCAACGGGTCGCGCCCCTCTGACGGGTCACGCCCGTTGTTTTTTTGAACTGTGGGAGACCCTCTAATGGGTCACGCGCACCCAATGGGTCACGCACCTGGCTCGACGGGTCGCGCCCCTCTCTGCTGCCCGAAATCACTCTGCCTTTGCTCCTTTCTCTCAATCACTCTCTCAAACCTCTCTTGCAAGCGTTAGGATGCACAATGAGAGTGAAAGGAGGGAATTTGGGCTTTTATAAGTTTCATTTGAAAAAATTTCATTCATAAACCCACTTTCTAAAGTTTATCTTTGACACTTTTATAACACTGATTTTTTTTTTTGGTTTCCTTTATCCTGAATTTGACTCATTGAGTGCTTTGACTTGATTCTTTTTGCAGGTAGATCATCTGAGGGATCTTGGCAAGGGGACTAGGGTTGCATTTTTTCCGCTGAAGATTTTTGAAATTTCATCACTTATTTACAATAACTGAGAAAATGACCTTGGCTTTAAAAACAGAGTTTTTAAATCCAAGGTGAAAGTTCACTGTACAAGATAAAATATCAAAGAAACATGTTTACAATCCTCCCTCTGGCTTGCTGAGTACTCATGGATTTTCAAAGACATGACCTTGCAGAGATAAATGACCAAAACCCTAGACCTAAGACTTTGACCTCAAGACAAATCAAGACAAGCTTGAAAAACTTAATGACTGATATGACCTGATCCAGCAAAGCCAAGAGGGGTATAAATAGACCAGCTCCTTCATCAGGGTTATGGCATGCTTAACGGGATGCAAAATTTTGACACTGATGAGACACCTACTAATGAAAATGCAAAGAGCTTTGATCGCTGATGGAGGGCTTTCAAGACCGACACTAACGGATAGCATACCATCTTATCCCCTTGCATCAAGACCACTCCTATGGCATATCAACTTGCATCCATATCTAATTCGAAAGGCTTCTCCAAATTAGGTAATGTAAGGATTGGTGCTTGACCAACATTCCATTTCATCTCATAAAAAGATTTATGTTGATTCTTCTCAATTGGAAAACCATACAATTGGATGTTATGGCATGGGTGATATAAATACCATTGAAAAATATGTTGTTTAGAGACCTCTTAGACTAATGTCATTTCATCAAAATTTATATATAATATATTAAGTAAATCTATTAATACAAAGGTTAATGTAAATGGTAAATGCATAAAACAATTGAACAAATTATTAGTCTGAAGAGGGATCCTACCTCATTTGTTGCTGAAGTCTTAAATCCATTACCATTAGAAATGTAATCAAAGATCTCACCTTAATAAATTTCCTAACTTTAGGGCCATTGATAGGAACTAGCCACTTGAGGGTGGTCTGCATCTTTGCAATACATATCTTGACTTTCCCTATACCAATCATATTCCTCAAATGCATCAATTACTACTAGGGGAAATGAAATTTGTTAAGCTTAACTAGAAGCTGATTTTTTTTAATATTATTTAACACTTTCATGATTTGTGAGATGTAGTCTTCTTAAGTAGATTTATAAACCAATATGTCATCCTAATAAACTAACAGAAATAAATATAAATAAGGAAACAATACATCAATCATCAATTGCATAAATGTAGTCAATGTATTACATAAACAAAAAAGAATAACTAGTAATTCATAAATATTTCCTTTTCTTGAAGGTGGTCTTCTAAATGTGTTATTTTTTACCACATACATAGTAGTATACCAATTTGATATTGAGCTCATTTTATCAAAATTTATATATAAGATATTAAGTAAATCTTTTAATGCAAAGGTGAATGTGAATGATAAATGCGTAAAACAACTAAACAAATTATTAGTTGGAAGAGGGATCCTTCCTCATTTGTTGCTAAAGTCTTAGACCCATTACCATTAGAAATGGAATCAAATATCTCACCTTAACAAATTTCCTAACTTTACGACCATTCATAGGAACTAGCCACTTGAGGGTGATCTACATCTTTTCAATATATATATATATATATATTTACTTTCCCTATACCAATCATATTCCTAAAATGAATCAAATACTACTAAGGGAAATCAAATTTGTTAAGGTTAACTAGAAGCTGATTCTTTTTTATTGTATTTAACACTTTCATGATATGTGAGATGTAGTCTTCTTAGGTAGATCTATAAACCAATATGTCATCCTAATACAATATCATAAATAAAGCTAAATAAGGACACCATACATCAATCATCAATTTCATAAATGTAGTTAATGTATTACATAAACCAAAAAGAATTACTAGCAATTAATATAGACCTTTCCTTTTCTTGAAGGTAGTCTTCTAAATGTCTTATTTTTTACCACACACCTAGTGGTATACCAATTTGTGATTGATCCGAACTTAAATAGGAATGCAAAAACTTACAAATATAATCATAAACACAGAGATGCAATAGAAAAACACTTTATTCATTAATAGAAAAATATTGAACTATGCTTACAAACCGAATGGAAATAAGACAACTCGGGCGATGGTAGCTTATCTTTGAGAAGAGATGTGGTGGCTACATGCATCTGAACTATGTTACAATGAGGCTCAAGGGCCTATTTATGATTGGAAAACATGAGAAAACCATAAAAAACGAAAACCCTAACCCAAGGATATATAACACCAAGGGTTTGTGGGCCCCATTATGGTTAGTTGGGTAGCCAACTTCCTGAGGCAGTAACTTAGTCATATTATCTTCGTTTGGCACATACGATACCTTGTTGGAAATGTCTTTCTGAGTGTTGCATGTTTTTCTGGAGGCCCTTTCCTATGGCTATGGGCCTATGGTGGACCCCATAAAAATATTGTTTATGGGCTCAAAACTGCTTTGGAAGTTCAAGACTCAAAAAAATGCTAAAATTACTAAATGCTGAAATGAACAAGGAAACATATGAACTTGACTGGGGATGTAGGTGAAATAGGTGGGTGGAAACCAATATACACATAGATATTTCCTCCCCCCTTAGAAATAAATGGTCCCTATTACATGCAAAGCCACCATGAGGTGAGGAAATTTTGTTGGCATTATGATACATATTTGGCACTATGACACAGGTGTTTTCCTTGATGGAAACTCACTCAAATGACAGATCACAGTTCAGACTCACAAAATGAAGAAGGAGAGGTATACGCAAGTTCCCCATTGGCGAAGTTGCGTGTACACGCGGGTTTGTGGACCAAAAGGCGTGTATAGTGTACACACGCACTTTCACAGAAAGAAAGGCGCGTACATGTTGGAAAACATAGTTTTGGTCCATGGTATTGAGTAAGGCCTAAGACTATAAAAGGAGGAGAAGATCATTAGGCAAGGTCACTCAAGCATTGAATATCTAATGAAGAGAAAGATCTAGAATACATGTTACTGGGTTATGGTGCACAGCTAGATCTGAATCAAGGATGAACCTAAGCGCTTGATGAATGATAAGTTCTATTGATGGGTCAAGATCTTAAGGCTTGAAGAGAAGTATCTGTGTGTGGTTTTGATCTTTTATCTAAATAACGAGTGCATTTCATAATCTGTAAATATGATGATCTGGGTATAACTGATGTCTGGAATTGTTGTAAAGTTTAAATCATCATTTGAAGATCTGTATGCAGGTTCACTTTAGCAAAGACACATATACACATCAATTCTTCATATCTAAACAACGTATACACAGGTTTGCCTTGAGAAAAAAATGTATTTACGCAGGTTCGACACATTGAAGTAGTGTATACCTAATAAAATATGCTTTAGCTACTTCTATTTGTTGTTGCAGTGTTCTAGGTTCTGGCTTAGGTTTTGGTTACTGTTATTGTATTCTGGTTACAACATTTTGAGAAGTGGTTGATTGATTCAGTTTTGGTTGGTGCAAAGGAGATTGGTTGATACATATATTTTGATGTTCAATTGATGTTATTGATGGATCCAATCTGAAAATTTATGAAACGTGGTCCTTGAAAGAAAAGAGAAGGCTGTAGCCCTCTGTAGGCTAGCACCTATGTACTAGCAAACACATCAGCTAGTAGAAGAGCTAGGGGGTTGTGGCTTGCTTCCATGAGAAGTTGGAGAACAAGTTAAGGTTGTAGCCTTCTGTAGGTAGAAGCCTGTGTACTGGTATAAGTCTGCACCAATAAAAAAGTTGTAAGAAGAAGTTTCTTATTAAAAGGAATATAGAGATGATTGTAGCAGGTGGTTTTTCACCCACATTGGTTTTTCACCTTATATTTGTGTTCATGTGTGTGATTGTCTGTTTTCGTTTTACTGCAATTGGTTACTATTTACATGGTTCTGATGCACAGATTAAAGATCAACATATGATGAATTAACTAAATTATAAGTTTGTAGGGTATACGCTAGTTGCCTTAAATACAATTTCATATACACACAAGTTTCATTAACTGAAGTAGCGTATATGAATCTGATTATGAAAATGAAATATTATTGACTTGCTAATATTGATTCACCGCCCCCTCTCAGTATTATTTCCAACAATTGGTATCAAAGCAGGTCCTTCATAAGAAGCTTGATCGCTTGAAGGAAGATCTATCATCATGAGTAACTATGAAAGAGGGATCCATTAGACCATCAATATTTGATGGGAGAAACTTCATTTATTGGAAGGTAAGAACCACAACCTATCTTCAATCTCTTGGAACAAATGTCTTAGAAATCTTTGAAGGAGGATATACATTTCCATCAGCAATTCCTACAGATACAGCAGGTGAAAAGCAATATGAAACCAATGCCAAGGCTGTCAATACATTTTTGGGGAGTCTGTCACAATAAGAATTTGTCAAAGTTATGCATCTCAAGGCCGCCAAAGAAATATGGGAAAATATCATTCTAAGCTATGAAGGAGACAATCATGTAAAACATGCAAAACTGCAATCTCTCAGAATTCAATATGAAACTCTCAAAATGCATAATGATGAAAGTATAGCTAGTTACTTCTTACGTATAGATGAGATTGTTAACTGCATGAAGAACTTGGGTGAAGAGATAAAATAAGTTACTTTAGTTGAAAAGGTTTTAAGATCCTTGTCTACTAAGTTTGAATCAAAAGTTTCTGCCATAGAAGAGAAGAAAGATCTTCAGAACATTACTATGACACAGTTGCACGGAATCTTAACTACTTTCAAAATGAGAAAAGGAGGTCCATCAGATATGAGAGAAGCCACATTCAAAGCTTTAGGAAGAGAAGAACTCAATGAATCAAGAAATATTTCAAAAGAAGAGGAAGAAGCAAACCTTGTCAAGAACCTTCAACGGGGTTCTAGAAGATTCAGAGGTAAACTACCTTTATATTTCAAATGTTTTGCTTGTGGAAGAGTCGGTCATTATGCTGCCAAATTTCCTCATAAATATAACCTTGATAAAGGTAAGAAATTGGCAAAATGGAATAGGAAACAAAGTGAAACTAAGAAGAGCCACCATACACATGAAGATAGCGATGGTTTATCAAATAGTGATGAAGATAATAATGACTATAGACTTTTGATGGCTTTTGAAGATGATGATTTCTTGGATGCTTTAGATGAAGATGATATTTATGAAGAAATCTCTAAACTCAAAATTTGTTTAGAAGAAAAGAATATGATTATAGATACTCTGACATTTCAACTTGTTGAAAGAGAAAAACAGAATGTGAAATTGTGGGTCTAAGAAAAGATATTGAGAAAAAAAAGCTCTCAATCTTAGATTTGCTAAAGGATCAGAAAATTTAGATGAAATTATCAAAGTGCAATGTTCTCCTCTGATAAACATAGGACTTGGATGTACTGAAGAAGCATCTCAATCATAGAAGTCAACCTCCACTAAAAGCTATCTTGATGCAGCAAAGAGCAATTAATAGTTTGACAATTTATTAAGGAATTTAGACTTCTGTGATCCATAACTTGTTTAGATAATCTTCGGCAAAATCACATAATCAATCGTTTTTCGATGCGTTTCGAACCAACAAGTGTGGTCCTGACGATGAACCACACTTGTTGGTTCGAAACGCGTCGACAAAAGTTTGACAATTGTCAGCAAAGGCATAAAGTAGATCACCAAGTAAATCGAGTTCAATCTACTTCAAGGATGAACAGAAGCTAAAACCAACCTTAGGTAAATCATACCCAATTTTCTTCAAGAATGAATGTCAATGGAAACTACAATCACCAGGTCAGTAGATTCGATAATCACAAGAACTTCTTTAATGGCCAATGTTTTTCATGTCATAACTTTGGACACAAAGCTTCTCAATGTGTTGCTTACAAGATAATCATGACTATAGAAACATGAAATCAAAGGAATGTGACAGCAATCATGAAAAGGACCTATAATAACTTTTCTCTTCTCAAAAATGAAATAGAATTCTCTATCTGTAACAACTTCAATCATGAAGATTCAATGCAAAAGTAAATTTCGGCAAACATATCAGAAGGAGCAAACTTCATTGAGTCCCAAAATATGGAGAAAGAAAGAACCGCAAATAGAAACATGTGCTATAGCCTTGTATGAAAAAGGACAAGAAAATCAGTGGTACATCAATAGTGGATGCTCGAAGCACATGACAGGTGATAAAGAAAAATTTCAGTCATACAATGCCTTAGAAAAAGAAAAGAAGGTCTCATTTGGAAATGACACTCCTACTATCATAAAAGGTAAAGGCTCTGTTCTCTTAAAAGAAAAATTTTAAGCTAGGAATTTTTATGTATGTTGATGGTCTAAAGCATAACCTATTGAGTGTCAGTCAAATGTGTGATCAAGGAAATGAAGTATTATTTCAATTAAATGGATGTGTTGTTCATGAGCTTGATACAAGGGAAACCGTAATCAAAGGCATACAAACTCCAAACAACTTATACATGCTCAAGGGAGGACAACAACAATGCTATCTAAGCAAAATTGATGAACATTGGCTATGGCACAAAATATTGGGGCATCTAAGCTTCCCTCAAATAAGGAAAGCATGCAAATTCCAGGTAGTTCATGATCTTCCTAATATTAGCATTCCAGAAAATATAATATGCAAATCATATCAATTTGGTAATCAAACTAGAGCACATTTCCCTGAGAGGTAAGGATTAGCTACTAAGCCTCTTGAACTTGTTCATACTGATTTATGTGGTCCATCAAGGAAAAATTCACCTCATGGAGAAGAATACATTATATTGTTCATTGATGATTTTTCCAGAATGTTTTGGATAGGACTTCTAAAGCATAAAGATGAAGCATTTGAAAAGTTCCAAACCTTCAAAGCTTTGGTTGAAAATGAATTAGATCAAAAAATCAAATGCCTCAGATCTGATCGAGGAGGGGAATTTAGCTTAGAGGATTTTTTCAACTTTTTTGAAGAACATGGAATAAAAAGAGAATTCTCCACCGCAAGGAATCCTCGGCAAAATGGAGTTGTAGAAAGGATGAAAAAAATTGTTCAACAAATGGCTCGTGCCATGCTAGATGAGTCTGGAACTCCTGCAACCTTCTGGGATGAAGCTGCATTTGTTGCCATCTCTATTCTCAACAAAGCAAACGTTTGGATAAACAACACTCAAACTCCACATGAACTTTGGTATGGTAAGACTCCTACTGTTAAAGACCTCAAATTTTTTGGAAGGAAATGTTACATCAAAAGGATAGATGAAAAACTTGGCAAATTTGAACCTAGAGCAGATGAAGGCATTCTCCTTGGTTACTCTTCCCAAAGTAAAGGATATAAGTGCTATAATAAAATACTTGGGAAAATTATTGAAAGTATTGATGTTGTGGTTGAGGAAGTAGAAAAAAATCCAAAGTAGGTAAAAATCGAAGATTGTGGAGAAGATGAGGATTATCCTTCCACAAAAAATCAGACTAATTCTGAAGAAGAAGAAACCGATGAAGCACCAGAAGAATAGAAAATGGTAGAAGAAAAGACTCCATCTAGGTATGTTTAGAAAATTCATCTAGACACTCAAATTTTGGGACAGAAAGAGGCTTTTGTGCAGAAAAGAAGAAATACTATAGAAGCTTCAAGTTATCTAGCATTGCTTTCCTCCATCGGACCTCAAAATTTAAATGAAGCATGCAAAGATGAATGTTGGGTCAAGGCCATGAATGAAGAACTTGAGCAAATTGAAAAGAATAATACTTGGACTTAGTTCCTAGACCTCATGATAAGAATATCATAGGAACCAAATGGATATTCAAAAACAAGTTGAATGAAAATGGTGAAGTTATTAGAAACAAGGCCAGGCTTGTTTGTAAAGGATATGCTCAACAAGAAGGTATAGATTTTGAAGAAAATTTTGCACCTGTTGCTAGACTTGAAGCCGTAAGAATGTTCCTTGCTCTTTCTAGTTTTCAGAAATTCAAAGTATACCAAATGGATGTAAAATCTATCTTTCTTAATGGGGACTTAGAAGAAGAAGTATATATTGAGAAACCAGATGGATTCATCCTTGGAAATTATCCAAAACTTGTATGCTGACTCAGAAAAGATCTCTATGGTCTAAAACAAGCTCCAAGGGCCTAGTATTACCGTCTTGACAAATACCTCCATCAACAAGGTTTTTTGAAAGGATCAACTGATAGCAATCTATATACAAAGATTGACAATAATAAATTTCTAATACTTGTTGTGTATGTTTATGATATTATTTTTGGTAGCAATGAAGAAGCTATGAATCAAAACTTTGCTTTGGTAATGCAACAAGAATTTGAAATGTCCCTGCTTGGTGAACTGACATATTTTCTTGGTCTACAAGTTCAACAAAAGAAATATGGTATTTTTCTGTCAAAAACCAAGTATCTCAAGCAGATCTTAAAAAAATATGGCATGGAATATTATAAACCAGTATGTACCCCTATGGTAACAGGATTTAGTCTTAGCTCAAATGATGAATCAACAGCGGTACATCAACCAACTTACAGATCCATGATTGGCAGTTTGCTTTATCTAACAGGTACATGACCAGACATCATGCATGCAGTAGGAATAGTGGGAAGATTCCAAGCAAATCCAAAGGAATCACACCTTCAGGCAGTCAAAAGGAATTTCAAATATCTTCAAGGAACACAGAATTTTGGTTTATGGTATCCTAGAGATACAGACCTTACATTTCATGAATATATAGATGCAGATTGGGCAGGAAGCGTTGATGACAGGAAAAACACTAGTGGTGGTGCATTCTATATGGGTTTTAGATTAGTTTCCTGATTCATTAAGAAACAATGTTCAATTGCATTATCTACAGTTGAAGTAGAATATGTGGCTACTACATCTTGCTGCACACAACTCCTTTGGATGATGCAAACATTGCAAGACATTTAGATCACATGTACTCCACCCATATCCATTCTATGTGATAATACAAGTGCAAATAGTATTTCAAAGAATCCAGTCATGCATTCCAAGACCAAGCAAATACCCATCAAATATCATTTTCTACGTGAACAAGTGCTTGAAGAAAAGGTCAAATTGGAGTATGTTCCGTCTAAAGAACAAGTTTCTAATATATTCACCAAACCATTGCCCAGAGAGACATTTGAATATCTTAGACAGAAGCTGGGAGTAGTTGATGCATCATCCTAGTGTTGAAACTTATCTGTTTTAGAGAAAATTGGTTATATGTGAGTTTCATGAAGCATATTCGCGTATATACACTGGTTTCTATGGAGAAAGTCACGTATATGTTCGTTTGAATAAAATCAGTGGGCTAGACTCAGGATGAAAGGAGTCTGATATGGGTCTAATAGTGATCATCTGGCACAGGTTCAGGGGGAGCATATACTTATAATAATGCATTGTTGGCATTATCTTAGAAGATCTTGGTACAAATACACAATTGTTTTTTTATTTACGCAGAATAGGTTTAGGGGGAGATCATGGTTGCTAGTTTGGATGATGATTGACAGATGATTCTAATGATATTTTTTGATAACTATCATAGTCTTGTTTCACATATTTGGTCTCTATGTCATGTATATATTTTAATGTCAAGGTCATGAAACGACCTATTTTGTTTCCCCACTATGCATGGGATGGATGATGTAATGTTCTTGTTTTGAAATTTATAAACATTTGGTATACACTCACTTGGTTGGGTGTATGAGTAAAACTTGGTATATATCCACTTGGTTGGGAGTTGGATGCATGTATGAGTCTGTTGAGGGCCCCGAAGTCGGGTCAACAACAAGGGGGATACCCACCCGGTCCGGAACCTGGTTGGAGGCTCCTTGCCCGTTTAGAGTAGCGGGTCCGACTGGGGGTAATAAGACCAGTTTCCCAATGTGAAGGGTGAGTGTGTGTGTGTAGAGTTTGATGATATTAATCTAAAAGGTTTCTCTGAACTAGTCTTAATTCTAACAGCTAAATTACTTCTATACTAATGTGATCTAATGAAGAGAAACAATACATCTAATCTACGCTAACCTGAGGTGTTCTCTTTTGTTATGTGATCTAGAAAGATTTCTAACAACAACTGGTAATAAAGATCATTCAACCGTTATCAGAATATAAATCGATAAAGATAAACCATTCTGCATAAGAAGTTAGGCAGAGTAGTTGTGAACAGCATATCGCATAATCGGTTTTCTATATGTCAAGCATAAATAAATGACTCCACCCTACAGAAGTGCCAAATGGTAATACAGACATTCATACAGTAACATATAAAGAACTCAGCTGTATATCACTTTAGGGATACTAGCAGAATTTAGACAAGAGATAAAAGTACCATTTATGACTGATTTCACTAATAAACTTCAAGCAATAATGATTTACTTCTACTTGTTCTAATATCTGCTAAGAGTACAGAAGTGCAACATCAGTAACAGACATTAAAATGCAAACATAAATAAATCTCGATCCATCCATTCATCAAAAACCTCCTCTGAGGGTGCAGAAGTGCATGTTCTGAGGACAAGTTTTTTGACAGATTTCCGGACCCTTCTCCAAATGCCATGAGAAGTGTTAAATACTACTAGCTAATTGATCTTAATTACACGAATTTAGGGAATCGGCTTCAAATGACCGCCCTTTACTAAAAGCAAATTTATTTCTAAAAATTTTAAATCTAATTTCTGACCGTTTCTGTATATTCTCTTTAGTGCTGTCAACTGTGCAACGCTTTCCTGGGAAGAGTCGGCTGGCTGCCTTCTTCTTTTGCTCGGGAGATAAAAGTGGAAATAACAAGAGCTGGCACCTCCTTCTGACAGACCAGAAGATATTTTCGAAAACCTTTCTCTAGCTGGGTGTATTCGCCGTGTGTATACTTAGCACAACCTAGGTTCTTCTCGAACTGATTTTGTTGTTGCTGTTTCGGTTTCCAGTCGTGCGAATGACTGAGTGGGTTAGGAGTCGCGCTGTGTGGAAATCCCCCTGTTTCGAGGATTGTTTCCATTCTTTGTTCCAGGTTTTTCTGGAGCGTCTTCCTTCCTATGCGCTTCTTTCTATGCTTTACCAAGTCTGAGCTTCAGGATCTTTTGTGAACACACTTCTTTTGTGCGCCTTTGACTCTGAGTCCTAGATAGTCTAATTTCATCAGTGCCGATTGTCTGATAGTCTGGAATCCGTAGTCCTGCTGCATGCGGCATTCGTTTGTGGAGGCATCTTCTCTCTGCTATTTGATTGGCGCTTTCCCCTTTCTCTCAGATGTTTCCTGCATATAGATTTATATCAGTTGCGTGTCTTGCAGTCTACGCAAAGAAGAAGGGAAATGAAAAGATTGACATAAAAGCATTAAACTCTAATGAATGCATAATCCTGACATGCATCATGACTTGACTCTTTGATAAATGCGATGCAATCATTCCTTGATACTCAAGCATGCGGTCATTAATTTCCTTTAAGGCGCGCGCTTGGTCTTGGGTTTATCGTGTGATGAGTCTTTTCAGATCGCAGATCGCAGTTTACTGATATCGCAGATCGCGGATCGCAAATCGCAGATTTTATTCAATGGTTCATGGTGCCACAACGTGACATTTGCGATGTGCGATGTCGCATATCGGCGATCGATGCTTCTTGGAGGTCCTCTTTTTAGAGCGCGTTTGAGATGCATGCGACGCGATGAACTTCACGTCGCTCTTTTGCAGTTTTACTTTTCGCGCTTTAAGTAATGCTTCAACCTTTCTTTGCGATGCGATTTAAGCCTTAGGGAGAAAAATACAACAATTTAACAAAATATTTTTTGGGATTTTTTGTTCAGGGTCCCCCCTTTGCTCGACGTTATTGCTAATATTAAGCAAAGAGGGGGGGTTGTTGGTGACCACAACAATGGCGATTCACTATGAAGAACCAGTTATCTCTGCTTGTTCTATTGCATTTTCACTTCCAAAACAGAAAAAATTTTCTTATGTCTAAATTTTGTTATGGATGGATAGAGTATTACCCCTTATCCTGTCAATGATGTTTCGTCACAACTTTTTATTTCATTCCGATTGTTTGCCTCCTCTGGGTTATTTCTTGTATTCACACCTAGACATTACTCAGCCTTTTCAAAGACAAAATAAGGTCTTCTTGGCGTATTGGCTTTGTAAAGTATGCTCATTTGTCGTAGGTAGAGCCTCTGTTGCCCGCAAGCGTCCATAGCCTCGACAGGGTTACCATATTATCCAACAATGATCCTTTTTCCTGCTTGAGGTTATTTACAACATTCCAAAGAAAAATCCTTTTGACACTTTTCTTTCTTTTTTGATTTTTTATTCTCTAAAGAACAATGTCTTGGTTTGGTGGCAAAATTATGACACAGTCATTCACTTGATTTACACTTTTGCTGAACAAGCTGGCTCGCGATGAGACCCCTTGTATTTTGATTGCAACAATCTTGAGTCGTTGCCCTGTTTTGATAGATAGTAGTGGCAAAGTCAGCAAGTTATAATATCTGTGATCATGATAAGCCGGCTCGTGATGAGACCTCTTATTCTTTGAGATATAGTGTTTTCTTGGATTGTTTCTCTGGATGCTGCGATTTTCCTTAACAGGGAGGAAGTCATTGTTTTTCCTTAAGAAATCTCTGGATGACAATAATAGAGTTTAAGAACAACAGTTTTGCAGAGAATACTTATTTTGCTATTGATGATACTTTTCATTGCGTTGGCATAAAACAATTTTTTGCCAAAAGTTACTTTCATCCCAGATTTCTTTGTGAAGTTGAAACTAACATCATATTCAGGCTAAAGTTAACTCTATCTGTCAATAATAAAAGTAAGATTTTTCGAAAAGTTTTACTATTTATACAAGTGAAATCAAAATCTGATAGAGAAATGGTATATTCTTCATAAATACAATTTATGATCATTCACAACCAACCTTATTGATAAAAAAATAAAACTAAAATAAAACCAAAATTATCCTACAAAAATTAGAAGGATAACCTTCTATGGAAAATACATTTTGAGGATTTGTCCATTTACAGGCAGAGAATCTCTTCTGCCTGTCAAGTCCTGCAACACAAAAGTCGACGGGCCTATGACCTCTACAATCTGAAAAGGACCAAGCCACAGCTTCTCGAATTTCGTATGTTTGCCCTTTTCTTCATGTGCCTTATCCCACTTCAAAACTAAATCTCCCATCTGAAAGTTTTTTCTGGTCATTATGTTCGAATCAAAAGAGGATTTTATCAGCGCTTGGTGGTGAGCATGGGTTTTCTTGGCCTATTCTCTTTGTTCTTCTAGCTTGATTATTTCCGTTTTCCTTAGTTGTAAGGGAGAAGTGGATACTTCATCAATGTATTGTACTAAGGACAAGGAGGGAATGACTAAGTGAGTAGGAAGAACTGCTTCTCTCCCGTAAACTAAATTAAAGGGAGAAGTGCCGATAGAGGCTTTCTTTGTAATTCTGTCTGCCCATAGGGCGTTTACTAGCGCTTTATGCCAATTCTTTTTGTTTTGGTCGACTGTATTTTTGATAATCCTGATTAGGTTCTTGTTCGTTGATTCAGCCAACCCATTACCTTGCGGATAGTAGTTGGCAGAATACTTCAGTTTGAACCCTCTTTTGAGCGTGAACTCAGTGATGGTATTTCCAGAAAAATATGAAGCATTATCGAATATTAAGGCCGTTGGCAATCCAAACCTAGTAATGATAAACTGATCTATGAATTCAATAATATTTTCAGAATTAGCTGTCTTGAGAGGAACTGCCTCTACCCATTTAGTAAAATAGTCAGTTGCCGTGAGGATATACCTATGCTGTTTAGAGGAGTGAGGAACGATCTCACCTATTATGTCCAGGCCCCATTGGCTGAACGGTTGTTCGATGTTAACCGGCTGCAGTGGCATGGATGGCTTCTTTTGTTTTCCTGCAGCAGTCTGGCAGACTTGGCATTTTCTTACGTGATTGTACGAGTCTTTGAACATCGTGGGCCAGTAGTATCCTGCACGTAAGATTTTGTGCGCGGTGGCTTCTCCAGCATAGTGTCCACCTGCTGGTCCATCGTGGAGTTCCTGCAAAACCTTTTCGGCTTCAGTTTTCTCAAGACATCTAAGAAGCACAGAATCATAATTTCTTTTAAATAGGACATCATTCACGAGTTGGTATTGTTTGGCTTTTAATCTCAGGGCTCTCTTCTTGATGTGATCCAGGTGAAATGGAGCATGCCCGTTCTTCAGGAAATAAATGATGTCAGCATATAATGATTCTGCGTCGTTTAGGCTTACCTCATACGCGTGTACCTCTTCAGACGATTTTTCGGGGATTTGCGATGCTCCAGCTAACATCTTGCAGAAGCCTTGGCCTCGAATGATGTGTGCCGGCTTGATCTCCAGGTCGTATTCTTGCAAGACGGTGATCCAATTCGCTCTCTTTTCGCCCACATCCTTCTGTATCAGGAGATTTCTTACCGCTGGGAACGGTACTATGACCTTGGTATGGGCCCTTAGCAAGAATGGTCTGAAATATTTAATCGCTTTAAAAACGGCATATGCCTGTTTCTCTACGTCCGAATATTTCAGCTCAGCACCTTGTAAGTTTGAGCTAAAGAATGCAATCGGAGCTTCTACCTTTTCTTGATTCGCTTGAGTCAAGATTGCAGCATAAGAATTCTCTGAGGCAAACATGTATAAGACAAAAGGCTCTGAAAAGTTTGGGGTTGCTAGAGATGGAGCGTTGATGATGGCTTGTTTGATTAAGTTAAACGCTTCGTGCTCGTCTAGACCCCATTTAAAGTTTGAATTCTTTTTTATCATTTTTTGTAAAGGAGAAATAATACGTGAAAAATCTGGGACAAATCTTTTGACAAAACTGATCTGTCCTCGGAAAGATTGCATGGTCTTTTTGTTATGGGGCATGGATATCTCGGAAATTTCTTTGATTCTGTCAGGTTCAATGTGAATGCCAGATTTGGACACTATGAATCCTAGCAATTTTCCTTCACTCAAAGCGAAAAAAGATTTCTTCGGGTTAAGTGAGATCCCATACCTTAAACATCTTTGAAAGATTTGCTTCAAATCTTTGAGGTGGTCGTTTCGGTTCTTGGAGTACACAGTTATATCATCCAGGTAAATCACTACCGATTTTTTGACTAAACCTTTAAACGCGATGTCCATGGCCCTTTGAAAAGTAGCGCCGACGTTGATCAGACTGAACGACGTTTTCCGATACGCGTAGGTACCCCATTTAGTTCGGAAGGTGGTTTTTAACTGATCATCTAGGTGTACCAACACTTGGTTATATCCTGAAAATCCATCCAGGAAAGACATTAACTCTGAGCCTGTGACTGCCTGTAATATTTGCTCCATAGGTGGGAGGGGAAAATTGTCTTTCTGACAGGCTTTATTGAGATTCTGGAAGTCAATGCAAATTCTAATATCTTCGTTTTTCTTCCTAACGGGTACCATATTGGATACCCATTTGGAATGTCTGACCGGGAAGATTATTCTGGCTCTCAACAATTTATTCAGCTCAGTTTTTATCTGACTTTCCAAGTTGGGGTGGATTTTTTTGAGCTTCTGCTGGACAGGTTTCTTGTTGTCAATCATGGGGATAGTGTGTTGAATGATAGAAGTGTTGTAAGTCTTCAACTCGTCGTAATTCCAGGCGAAGACGTTTTTGTATTGTCGTAGAAGACGGATATATTCTGATTTTTCTTCAGGAGCCAGGCCTTGGCCTAGATTAACGTTTTGCGGCTTCTTATCGGTTCCTAGGTTCACTAATTCGTAGTTCAGAGTCGAACTGTAAAGTTTTGCATTAGCTGACCTTTTGAACCGACTTTTCAAGTCGTATAAGTCTTCTAGTTTGACCACCGATTTGGGTATGGCATTATCAGTGTTATTTTGTCGTATCTCGTGATCATGACAGTCTTCGTCGATTATCTGGTTTGAGTAGGATCCTTCGGAGGTGAGGAAACTTACGATGTCTGGGTCGTCGTTGAATACTCTCCAGTTAGTGATGTTGTCAGGGATAGACGGTTTAAAAATCAATTCTATTGAAAACCTATCTAGACTAAAGTCTTCGGAGGGAATGAGTCTGGAGGCTACGTTAGCTAACAGGTCTGTGCTTGCATTGTGAAGTCTCGGGATTGACGAAATATTGAACGCTGTAAAATGTGCAGTGAGATCTTGTACTAAAGATTGATAGTGCTTTAAATGACTAGACATGCAGTGTATGGTGTTACGTACCTGTTTGACGACGACCTCGGAATCTCCAAAGACTTGAAGATATTTGACGTTGCAGCCGATTGCTTTGTATAGGCCTTGCACCAAGGCTTCGTATTCCGTTGTGTTGTTCGTGCAATCGAACTCCAGTCTGCATGTGAGCATGGTCTTATTTCCATCAGGGCTAATCAAAACGCATCCTGCTCCCGCTCCCTCGTTGGATTTAGAGCCATCAAAATATAATTTCCAAAATAAAGAAGTATTTACAGGGTTATCTAAGAAACTAACACATTTTGAATCATCAGTCTGGGAAAAGTTTTCTACTTGGGACAAAACTGAATTTTCTAAATATGGTGATATGTGAGCATTGAAATTTCTGAGGAAAGAGTCTACCGAGTAGTTGCCTATGACGCTGCTGTCGTATGCTATGGCTTCATTCTCTCCTTCCAAATCCGTCACTATGTATTTTTGGTGCAATTCTCGTTCAACCTTTATTTGAATGGGTTTCCCATTGAAGGGTAACCACATGTGCGACCAGTCGGTCGAAAAGTATCCGTGGAGTTTCTCGGACCAGTCCCTGCTAAGAATCAGGCCATAAAATTAAGGGATGTCAGCCACTAGGATGTCGATAACTTGGCATACCTTGGGGTTAGACGACAGTCTTATGGTCACTTGATTCAGTTCGCCTATCACTTCGACTTGTGATCGATCAAGTTGAACTATGCGCACTGCGGATTTTTGCGGTCAAACGTTGAGTTTGGCACATATTTACTTGGGTAGAATATTGGTTGAAGCACCAGAATCAACCAAGCAGTTGTGCACGTTTCTGTTAAAGATTTCATAAGTGAGGAGGAAAGGAGGAGTATGAGATCTAGATCTCCCTCCAATCAAAGCGATGTCATTTGGATCGATTTTATTGATTGTGTTGATTGGAGGTCTTCCTATATTATGGGAAGCTACGGCTGTAGGTAAAGGCATAGTAGGTACGACGTGTAACTCTTTCATCATGATTTTTTGTTGGTGTTTCAATTTGCTCAACTCGTACAGGGTGATATTAGCCCTAGTCTTTTTCATGTCATCGATGATGTTATACTCCATTTCATCCGACACTATTAGTGTCTTTGATGGAGGCGTTTGCTCTGATTAGACTGGGCTAAAAGAGGTCGCTTTAGCAGTTGTTTTCTTTGGTGCGACCCTTTCTTTTGCTGCAGGGCTTGCGCCCTTCTGTTTTGGGATATTCTGGGGAGGATCAAGCTGATTTCTGCTTCGTGTGCTAACTAGAAGTGCTTCTTGATCTTCCTCTTGTGGGAGGATGAAATCCCACATTCCTTGCAGTTCCACCACTTCTTCATCATCGGTCTGCGTTTCGATGGTGCTCTCTTCTTCTTCTTCGTCAGATTCCACGTTTGAGACCACGTTGGGTGGCTTCGTCTCCATAGGAGGATTTCTCTTAAAACTCCTAAAAGGCTTTCTTGGGGACGACTCTGCTACTTGTTTCCTTATGTCAATCATCTCATTGGACATGGCCTTTAATACCTTTTGTAATCCTTCCATGTCGAAAGGATCTTTCGTTTGCTTCTTCTTGGTGTCTTCTTTGAAAGAGATTTTCTTAGATTTACGCTCTTCGATTGTAGATCTCTTTTCTAGGGCTACTACGCGTCTTTCAACAGCCAATGCCTCAGCCAAATTTTCGACTAAGGTTGTCTTGCTCACCCTATCTACGAAGATGGCCAAGTTTGAAGGTAAGGCCGTGATGTACCATTCGCATCTTACTTCCTCGCTGGGTTGAGAAGTAGCAGGGATTTTGTTGAGGATCTTGTTGAACCGTAAGTTAAAATCTTTAATGGGTTCTCTAGCCTCAGCTTTGAGATTGGATAAATCATTGATCAGTGTCGCTGTCGATCTATCATCGCCGAATTTGGTGAGAAATTGATTTTGAAAAATGTCCCAGATGGTGATAGATCCGGAGGGCAGCGAAAAGTACCATGACCCGGCTGTCCCTTGCATTGTATAGGGGAAAAGTCGGACCACGGCATCTTCGTTGGTAACTCCGTTGAGATTAACAGAAAGCATGAAATTATTAATATGTTCTTCAGCTAGCATTCCTGTTTCTGGATTGAATTTCGGCCGCCATTTCTCAGGATGGGCAGGTATTGGACTTAGGGGTGGAGGCATTAAAACCGCCCCAGGATTGTTCCATGGAGATTGGGCCATCGCTGAGTGACTAGTTAACAAAAGTGCAGAAGATGATCTTTGATGTTGAGAAGATGGAGATGTTACGATCTTCGACGATTGCGGAGGAAGGGTTGTGGGAGATGGATGAGTGTTTTGAGGTGACGACGTGGGTGGTAGACTTCGTGGAGAGGGAGTTGAAATGGACGAAGTGGATGAAAGAGTCTCTCTGTCAGACTCTGGAAGTGCTTTCCTTGCTCTTTTCCTAGTAGGGAGAGGGGTTTCAGTTGGCTGGATGCCAAACTTTTCACTCTTCAATCGGGTCAGGGGATGAGCAGGGTTGTACTGCGAAGTCAAGATGCCTTTAGATTTATCAGACTTCTGGATGAAAATAGAGAATCCTTGGAGTTTACGGATCAAAGTTTGAACTTCAGGGGGATCCATAATAGGATGGTTTGATTTATCGGGGTGTATAGCAGCGGTGGATGTCCGAGCGACTTCTAGTTCCGAGTTTAGTCGTACTGGAGAAGTCGGGGAAGTTGGTGAGGGTGATTTTCTCTCAGAATGGTATTTGGATTTTGAATTATGCGCCATTCATAGCTCGTGCCCTCCTTCTAGCGCCAGAAATCTTGAGGGCCCCGAAGTCGGGTCAACAACAAGGGGGATACCCACCTGGTCCGGAACCTGGTTGGCGGCTCCTTGCCCGTTTGGAGTAGCGGGTCCGACTGGGGGTAATGGGACCAGTTTCCCAATGTGAAGGGTGAGCGTGTGTGTGTAGACTTTGATGATATTAATCTAAAAGGTTTCTCTGAACTAGTCTTAATTCTAACAGCTAAATTACTTCTATACTAATGTGATCTAATGAAGAGAAACAATACATCTAATCTACGCTAACCCGGGGTGTTCTCTTTTGTTATGCGATCTAGAAAGATTTCTAACAACAGCTGGTAATAAAGATCATTCAACCGTTATCAGAATATAAATCGATAAAGATAAACCATTCTGCATAAGAAGTCAGGCAGAGTAGTTGTGAACAACATATCGCATAATCAGTTTTCTATATGTCAAGCATAAATAAATGACTCCACCATACAGAAGTGCCAAATGGTAATACAGACATTCATACAGTCATATATAAAGAACTCAGCTGTATATCACTTTAGGGATACTAGCAGAATTTAGTCAAGAGATAAAAGTACCATTTATGACTGATTTCACTAATAAACTTCAAGCAATAATGATTTACTTCTACTTGTTCTAATATCTACTAAGAGTACAGAAGTGCAACATCAGTAACAGACATTAAAATGCAAACATAAATAAATATCGATCCATCCATTCATCAAAAACCTCCTCTGAGGGTGCAGAAGTGCATGTTCTGAGGACAAGTTTTTTGACAGATTTTCGGACCCTTCTCCAAATGCCATGAGAAGGGTTAAATACTACTAGCTAATTGATCTTAATTACACGAATTTAGGGAATCGGCTTCAAATGACCGCCCTTTACTAAAAGAAAATTTATTTCTAAAACTTTAAATCTAATTTCTGACCGTTTCTGTATATTCTCTTTAGTGTTGTCAACTGCGCAACGCTTTCCTGGGAAGAGTCGGCTGGTTGCCTTCTTCTTTTGCTCGGGAGATAAAAGTGGAAATAACAAGAGCTGGCACCTCCTTCTGACAGACCAGAAGATATTTTCGAAAACCTTTCTCTAGCTGGGTGTATTCGCCGTGTGTATACTTAGCACAACCCAGGTTCTTCTTGAACTGATTTTGCTGTTGTTGTTTCGGTTTCCGGTCGTGCAAATGACTGAGTGGGTTAGGAGTCGTGCTGTGTGGACATCCCCCTGTTTCGAGGATTGTTTCCGTTCTTTGTTCCAGGCTTTTCTGGAGCGTCTTCCTTCCTATGCGCTTCTTTCTATGCTTTACCAAGTCTGAGCTTCAGGATCTTTTGTGAACACGCTGCTTTTGTGCGCCTTTGACTCTGAGTCCTGGATAGTCTAATTTCATCAGTGCCGGTTGTCTGATAGTCTAGAATCCGCGGTCCTGCTGCATGCGGCATTCGTTTGCGGAGGCATCTTCTCTCTGCTATTTGATTGGCACTTTCCCCTTTCTCTCAGATGTTTCCTGCATATAGATTTATATCAGTTGCATGTCTTGCAGTCTACGCAAAGAACAAGGGAAATGAAAAGATTGACATAAAAGCATTAAACTCTAATGAATGCATAATCCTGACATGCATCATGACTTGACTCTTTGATAAATGCGATGCAATCATTCCTTGATACTCAAGCATGCGGTCATTAATTTCCTTTAAGGCGCGCACTTGGTCTTGGGTTTATCGTGTGATGAGTCTTTTCAGATCGCAGATCACAGATCGCAGATCGCAGATCACAGATCACAGTTTACTGATATCGCAGTCATCGCAGATCGCAGATCGCAGATTTTATTCAATGGTTCATGGTGCCACAGCGTGACGTTTGCGATGTGCGATGTCGCATATCGGCGATCGGTGCTTCTTGGAGGTCCTCTTTTTAGAGTGCATTTGAGATGCATGCGACGCGATGAACTTCGCGTCGCTCTTTCGCATTTTTACTTTTCACGCTTTAAGTAATGCTTCAACCTTTCTTTGTGATGCGATTTAAGCCTTAGGGAGAAAAATACAATAATTTAACAAAATATTTTTTGGGATTTTTTGTTCAGGGTCCCCCCTTTGCTCGACGTTATTGCTAATATCAAGCAAAGAGGGGGGGGTTGTTGGTGACCACAACAGAGTCTTGTCCAAAGTGTTGACCCCAGGTATTTGGTCCAAGTTATTGGTTCTAAGTGGTTTTGGTCCATGGTATTGAGTAAGGCTTAAGACTATAAAGGGAGGAGAAGATCATTAGGCAAGGTCACTCAAGCATTGAATATCTAATGAAGAGAAAGATCTAGAATACAGGTTAATGGGTTATGGTGCATAGCTGGATCTGAATCAAGGATGAACTTGAGCAGTTGATGAAGGATAAGTTCTATTGATGGATCAAGATCTTAAGGCTTGAAGAGAAGTATCTTTGTGTGGTTTTGATCTTTTATCTAAATAACTGGCGCATGTTGTAATCTGTAAATATGATGATCTGGGTATAACTGATGTCTGGAATTGTTGTAAAGTTTAAATCATCATTTACAGATCTGTACGCAGGTTCACTTTAGCAAAGGCACGTATACATGCCAATTTTACATATCTAAACAACGTATACGCAGGTTCACCTTGAGAAAACAAAGTATGTACACAGGTTAGACACATTGAAGTAGTGTATAGCTAATAAAATATGCTTTAGCTACTTCTATTTGCTGTTGCAGTTTTCTGGGTTTTGGCTTGGGTTCTGGTTACTATTACTATATTCTGGTTACAACATTCTGAGAAGTGATTGATTGATTTAGTTTTGGTTGGCGAAAAGGAGATTGGTTGATATAGATATATTTGATGTTCGATTGATGTTATTGATGGATCCAGTCTGAAAATTTATGAAACGTGGTCCCTGAAAGAAAAGAGAAGGTTGTAGCCTTCTGTAGGCTAGTACCTACGTACTAGCAAACACATTATCTAGTACAAGACCTAGGGGGTTTGTCATAGACATATTTGCGCTCTGTGACCCCAATATTATATGTCGATAAAACAAGGGCTCTTTAACCCGTAAAAGTGTTTTTTCATACCCTAAAGGATCATGGTCAACTGATTACATCATTCCCCAAAAGTTCCACCTGAAAAACCACTAATAACTAGCCAAAATTGGACCATACTGACTGCTTCACTATCAGGGTGTGATGCATATTGACTCCTACACTAGCCAGGTGATATGCATACTAAAGTGGCATTCTGTGGGGTGCAATGAGCGAGGATGGACAAATGTCCAAGATAGTTTGCTAAGTGGATGCTCATGAAATCTTCTAGAAACTTCCTCTATGGCACTTGCCTCTCTGAATTCGCCCAGGGTTGAGTAAGATATCCAAGAAAACTCCAAGTGGAACTAATTGTAACAAGTGGAATGACACTAATCAAACCCCATGGATGACTCACACCCTTGCACACATCTATAAATGGATCCCTCATCTGAGAGATCTAGAGGCTCGAATTTTGTAATTTGCAAAGAAGTGCTGATAGTTTTTGTTTGAGAAAGAGCATTATATTGTTGGTGTGATCTTGCTTTTCATGAGGTGAAGAGGGCTTTGATGCTGGGAGGATGATGCTGGATTAGACAGCTGGGTTGTAATTATCCCTTCTATTTTAATAAAGTTCTTTGAGTTTTCCTCCATACAATCGTGTACTTGTGAATCTTGTTATTTGTAAATGCCATTGTATGTTCAATGTATTTATGATTCTACATTGTTTATGATATAATAGATCGAGATGCCTTGATGGTGTTTTGTTACTTTGTTTCTGCAGGTTTTCTCTAAGCGGGATAAGTAGGAGAGGGGTTGCAAACTCTATCAAGGGGGAGAGAAATCAAGCAAGGAGTCAAGCGGAATATCCAGGTTGGTCCCTTTGCTTCTCTCTTATCTATCATACATAGAGGAAATCACAAATTGCTTTGATTGTTTGTTTCTAGGATAGCTATTGATCCTAGTGGGACTAGCAGATCGAAAATACACTAGTTTTGCTGGGAACAAAATGGTGATTCCACTAGGGATCGAATAGTTTTTTTGCTTGTTATTGTTCTTTGCTTTATAAACTATAGAGGGAGCCTGAAGTTAGCCAGATAGCCTTCGAACTACTCTTGCTCTGCAATTGCAAAGTAGATGAATTCTGCTTCAGTCAATATCCAGTTTAGTTTATGATTTGAACATCTGACTTACAAGAATTCTAGATGCCCTGTTGGTAGCTCAATAACCTCCCAAGATCATACCCCTGTACTTTACTCTTTACTGTGCATAATATCTCAGCTTAACTCACTGAAATCAGTTGCAAATTTGAGCCAAAACCCATCACATTGGTGCTCCCTAGCCCATCGCACTATCTGTAATTGGAATCTAGTATGCATCACACTTCCCAAGTGTAGCAGGTTAGATGCATCCCTATTTCTGTGATGCACAGGTGTGATGACTGAGTAATCCTATTTCTCTCCTTGAAATTTGAGTTTTTGTCCTTGTTTTCAGCTCTGTTTAATTGTTTTTGTTGATTATGAATAGTATCTCATTGCTGAAGCCTCTTTGCATTACATAGAATAGCCTCCATTGATTAGGATTAGTAAATGTTTTTATGTATTTTTCCATCATTTACAGTCCTTCGTCGAAAATCTTCGTAAATTGATTTGTCGTTTTGGAATAAAAGTGTCGTAACTGTCATTTTGTGTCAAAAAGAGGAGTGTCGTAAAGTCTTCCTTCTCTAGATAGTTGATAGAACTTTTTGTCATGTATTTGATTTGATTTTGTAATATTTGAAGTGTTGAAAGCATCTTCTATTCGAAATTGAAAAGTGTCGTTTAAGTCTTCCTTTCATTTTGAAAAATAAATTGTCGAAATGTCACTTTGAAGAAAATATTTCAGATCTATACTTAGCTTTCCTTTCTGGTATTCTTCACATTAAAGGGAACAAAAAACAAATACATGCATTTGCATTTTCATTTACACTATGTGCGAAAAATGATTTAGGAAAAGTGCATTTAGTGTGTTCTCTTTGGTCTCTGTTTGAAAAAATCGTAATCTTCTTTCCTTAGTAGCTAGGATTTTCATTGCTAAAAAGTAAACAACGATTGTTTATCATTTTAGATTGCATATTTAGGAATTTTACATCTACGTAACACAGTGAACCTTGAAAAAAGATCAACTCTAAAATAAATTTCAATGAACTTAACAACACTTTGGAACCTAACGCAACACATCTAGAGGTCTAGGCTAGAGACGTGTTTCGGCGTCTTAAAATCTAGTAACTATCATTTTCATTGAAGGTTGGGTGATTCTTCCTCTTTGATATGACAAGTTCTAGCACGGACTTGTGCTCCTTGTACCGTCGAGTATATATTGGGAGACCACAATAGGATTATATCTTTTATCCATAGGAAGCTGTGTCTATCGCCCTATCGATTGCAACGCACTGAACACAACATTCTGGAAGATTGGCTGTCGTGCATAAGTCCTTGGTAATTTCTCTTTAATTTATCACCAAGGTGTATATTGCAGTTTTTCAATTGGTTTGGTAATCCCTCTGTCTAGATTTCCAGAGTAGTCACTTTCGTTCCTTTTTGACTCCTTAAACGAAGAGGTCTATCTGAGCACTTGTCACTTCATGCTCATTAAAAATTGAAGGGGACTAGAGTAATCTTTAGCTTTTTCTCGACTCTTAAAAATTGAGAAAGCAAATTTGTGTCAAAGTGTCATTAAAATTTATTAAATTTGGAATAACATTATTTTTCCCTTTAACTTTGAGTTGATCAAGTAATCTGCAATCGTGGAAGAAAGTCAATCAGAACCCTGTCGTTCGCAGAGACTAGTGAGTCAACCATCCTTGACTCTGGAAACGAAACCATTCCGGGAAAAATAGTCTTGTTTAACTAAGTCAAATTCTCCTAGTTTATTTGAAACTTGTGTTTCTATATCATCAGATACTACAGTTACTCCGATCATTTCTGGTACAATAGCGTTTGCAGAAGAAGTTCTGCAGTTACAAGAGGACATTAAAACTGATCCTAGTGTAATGGTAGACACTTCTATACCTAAAAAAACTCTAGCTAGAGCTGATCCAGAGGCTGAAGTTCACTTACCTAAACATCTAGAAGTTGAGTTCCAGAATTCAGAAGGTGTCACCCCTCCAATATCTGTCACTGCAGAAGCAAAATACCTTCTTCGGCTCCAGATATATTTTATGAACTTGATGGTCTACCTCTTCCACCTGGATTGATTGCTATAGAAGAGATAGTAGAGGATCCCCCATCCAGTACCCCATTACATTTTGGGGCTGGGATTCATCTACATCCTTCTACTGATGAAGTTGGTCATTTTAATCATCCTTCATCACAAGTTCCTATCGAATCTCTAAGAAATCTCTTGGATAGACTAAACATGTCTGAGCAACCATCAACATATAGGACTGTGTCATCCGATACAGCTACAACAGAACTTCCTACTGCCATACCTACGATGTTTGCTGGTATACCATCTGTCCCAACTAGTTATCAATCAATAGCTGGAGTCCACTCAGGGACTGTTTCGACTACATGGTCTATTCCTATTTGTTCACCCAGAATCCCATCTGGTATTTCTTATGCTGAAACTCAACAAATTGATCCTGCATGTCAGTTTCAATTTGGGCAGCCCAGTCTTCAAAGACCGATATATCCTTTGAACACTGGACTGCTGCCATATGGAGGGCAGTATGCTTTTTCATTGTTCCCTCCTGGAGAACAACCATATGAGAGTTCACAACAATATTCAAGTCAAACTAGAATTACATCGAGTGGTTGGGTACCAATACTACCTCAACAACCAAGGTTTTTATATTTAATGAAATCGGTCCAACCTGTGTCGAAAATTCCCACTACACCTACTATTGTGGCTATATCGCAAGTACAATCATTGCCTATTGTGTGTCAACCTCAAGTCTATCAGGTTGCAATACAACAGCTTCTTGTCTCTACGATTCAATTGCAACCTTAATTTAGTGTTTCCTTACCTAGGACGACTCAGGTTCAAACGGGTACTATCACTCCGTATCTTGGTCAATCATCCAGTATTTTGCAACAACAAATGGTCCAACAACCATGGTTGGTACAATATCAACAACTACAATTCCAACAAACTTATCGAGGATATGAGCAACAAATATTTGTAGGTAATGGACAACGATTTTTTCAAAATGGTTATCAACAACCATACTATAATAGTTATGTCCAACAACCTTATCAAAGTTACCAACATCAGATACATTATGTTGGTATGCAAAGACCTACTGCTCAGGCAATCCCATCTTATCTTGAGTATGCTTCACCAAACCAGAATCAACAGATGCCTTTTGTAGAAACTCTAGAATTACCAGATTTGAACTGGCTGACAAATGATCCAATTTCATATGACGCTTAGTGGCTAGTGATTCCTCATAAACTTCCCTCCGATATTCCTAAATTCAATGGAAATCTAGGGCAAGATCCATCAAATTACATAATGAATTTTCATTTGTAGTGCTCATTTAACACCCTAAATGATGATTCAATTAGGCTTTGCCTTTTTCAATGAACATTAATTGGCCCAGTAGCAAAATGGTATATTGAATTGCCTAGAGCTTCGTTTAACAACTTCAGTGCCCTTGCCACTACTTTTATAACCCACTTTCAGTTACCCATAAGGTACGAAATAGGAACAGAACTCCTTACTAACTTTAAATAGACAACAACCACTCACATATCTGATCATATTCATGAGTGGCGACATCATCATCGAATGGTAAAGACGTATGTTCTTGATCAGCTTCTAGCTGAGTGGTTTATTAAGTCATTATTGCCTTCCATCACTAAGGATGTGGCGAAGGGAGGAGTTGTCACTGAAGAGCAAGTCATTGCTTGTGCTCAATATTTAGAATTGATCTATACTCAGTCTAGCATGCTCTACGACAAAAGTCCTGATGCTCCTAGACCAGAATTTTCCGTACCTCCCCCTCCTAAATCGAACAGGGACTCTCACGCTAGTGACAGCGTGATCGGTACCTAAAGCATGAAAAACACAAAGGCTCCATCTGGTAAAACCCTTGTAGTTTCTAGTAAAAAATCAAATGATAAACCTCTTGCCTCAGAGATTAATTCCGTGTCAAGTGACAAGGGTGAGAATCCAAAGCAACTAGGGGCAAAAAAAAAGGGAAAGATAAAAAGAAGAAACAGGAGGATTCAACTCCTGAGAAATCTTCTGGAAACCCTATTAGGAAAAATAAACCTCGTGATCAATGTTACATTTTTAATGAGGACCATTTCACAAAGAATTGTCCACATCGAGCTGAAGTTACGAAATTTTTAAAAACTTCAACTACCTCAGCAGTGTTGACTAATTCGTTTCCAAACCAAGAAACTACCCTGGTTTCTATCGATCATGCTTCCACATCCCAAGTACTTAAGCTATCCATCTCAAAACAAAAAAAATGATGCTTTGATATCGACAAGGAATAAAAATTATGGGAATCCATAGTCATCAAACAACAAGGCTACAGTTCAACCCAGTAGTTCGACAACAACTTCGCCAGAAGTTGTTCCTCCCATCATTGTTGAATTAACTATAAAGCTGCCAAATGGAGTAGTACATAAATTGACATTTAATCCTCATGCCTGAGCAGCACAGAATTATAATATAGTGGAGGATCTGGCTCAATCGCCATCCGCTATGTCGACACTTGAAGTACTGCAGAATTGCCCCTCTCAAAAGCAGGCTTTGTTATCAACAATAGGTGGGATTGATCCAGCGGATTCTAATCTTGTGGCCTTTAACCATAAATAATAAGAACCTCAATTATTGGCCCAACTCAATTTCCTTATACAGGTAAAATCCCTCAATAAAACTGTTCATCGAACAATCATTGACGAGGGGGCATCTACTTGTATTATGTCAATGAGTTACTGGAAACCTTTAGGCTCACCACCCTTTTCACGATCATCAACGACATTAAAAGAATTCGATGGAAGAACATACACAGTGTATGGGATTTTAAGTAACTTTCAAATTGAACTGGGGGGAAAATAGTAGAAATTGAAGTTGAGGTCATTGATGGAAACCTTGACTACAATATCTTACTGGGAAGGCCCTAGATTTATGTTATGGTTGCTGTTATGTCAACATATTTTAGAAATATTTAATTTACCTTCCAAGGTGAGATTACAATCGTTGACCAACTCACCTTTTTCCCCAACAGTTCACAAGCTACTGGAAGAATTCCATTGATCCATGGAAGTTCACAGTCACTTCAAAATATCAGAGTAGGTCTCCTAAGAGACCCTTCCTTAATGGGTACTTTTGCCCTCTCGCCTGTAAGTAATCTGGCGGAAGTGGCCACAGTGGAAACCTGTATTATGATATCTTCTACATCACCAAAGACTAAGAAGAACTCTTACTATTTTGATAGTGCGGATCATCACGAGGTGTTGCTCCCAAGCCCCATTGAATCTTTGTAGCAATCAATTTTTTGGGCGTAGGCGGCAAACCCAAATCAACACTCAGCAAGTGTTTGGATAGATAGGTCTCTAGAGTATGGTACCTCTTCCGATCCTTGGACTCGTATACATTATACAGATGAAAGAATCATTCAGTCGATGATGATAGGGGACATCATGGGGAGATTACCACCATTGTTCCCACCTTCAAGATAAAGATGAAGATTATTCAAGTCACCTTAATCATCCTTCAGTTCTTGATTTTCTATAAAATACTGTAAATACAGTGGATTTTGAGTGAAATCTATCCAATATTGAAGAAACTGTCTCCAAAATATCTCGACTAAGCCTAATGTTGTAGAGAATATCAATGTTGGCAAATATTTTTCTCCTTCAGAGTTGGAAATATACTGTTATCTCTTTCGCAAATTCAGAGATGTCTTTGCATGGTCATACGAAGAAATGCCAGGCATTGATTCCAGCATCATTGAAAATGAAATCAAGATGTATCCATATGTCAAACGAGTACGACAACGGCTTTGACCTATTCACCTGAAGAAAGCTGTTGCCATTAAAGAAGAAGTTGGAAAACTTTTGCATGTTGGTTTCATTTACCCTGGTCCTCTCACTGATTGGGTATCGAATATTGTTCTTGTGATGAAAAAGCAAGGAACGATTAGAGTGTGCATCGATTATAGGGATGTAAATCAAGCGTGTCCAAAGGACAACTACCCTACACCCTTCATCGACCAGATAATTGATGAATGTGTCAGATGCGAAATCTTTTCATTCATGGATGGACTTTCCGAGTACAACCAAATCAATATCTGCCCACAGGACCAGTCGAAGACTACATTCATATGTCCATGGGGCACATTTGCGTACCATATGTTGGAAATAATACTGAGAGGGGGGGGTGAATTGGTATTATTAAATTCTTTTTAATATACCTTCCAGATTTGTAATTTAATTTATTCTTCAGATGTTGACCATTATTTTTTATGTCAGTACCATATAATAATGAACAGGAACAAGAAAAATAAACATTCACACCAAAGAACACCAGATATAAGGTGGAAACCCAATGTGGGTGAAAACCACCTATTGCAATATGTCTCTATCTTCTTTCAATGAGAAACTTCTTTTTACAATGATTCTGTACTCGTGCAGTCCTTTACCAGTACGTAGGCTGCAACCTGCAGAGAGCTACAACCCTCTCTTGTTTTCCAAACTCTCCTGGAAGGGAGCTACAACCCCCTTAGCTCTTGTACTAGCTGAGCTACTAGTAAGTAGGTGTTCACCTACTGAAGGCTCAACCTTATCTTGTCTTCCAAGGACCACATTTTATAAATTTTCAGACTGGATCCATGAACATCAATCAAACATCAAGTACATGTGTATCAACCAATCTCCTTTCCTCAATCAATTACTGAATCAACCACTATCTTCTTAGAATGCAGTAACAGAAAACAATACCAGTAACCAGACACCTATTATGAACCTAGAACACTGCAGTAATAGACAAAAGCAGTTAAAATAAGTTTCAAGACAAGTCTGCAACTTCACCAATATAAACATGTGGATATTCGCACTTTGTCTGTGTCGATCCTGCGGACCTCTGCACCTGCACCTGTCGTTGAACTGTGCACCGCCGCACCTGAACCCGTGTCTGAACTGCGCACCTCTGCACTGAACCCGTGTCTAAATTGCGCACCTCCGAAGCTTTTCCTTGATAGACTTGCGGATCTCCGCACTTTCTCATTCACTGGCCTGCGGACCTCCGCACCTGCACCATGTCACACTTGCGGTCCTGTGGTTATAGAGTTTTTCAGCCTTCAAGTATACCCCAGATTATCAGATTTATAGATCTGATCATGCGCCAAGGAGATCTGAACCCATCAGTAGATCCGCCTTATAAAGCTGAGGTTTCTCCTTGATTTAGATCCAGCTATCACTCACCAACCAATCACCAGAATTTCAGATCTTGCTCACTTTTAGATATTCAATGCATGAGTGCTCAGCCAAATGATCTCCTTTCCTTTTTATAGACAATCCCTTACTCAAACCATGGATCAAAACCATATAAATCCAATACAAGGGACCCAAAACCAGGGTTCAATAATTTAGAAACAAAACCACGGACCAAAACCATAGCATCAAAAATGTCGGACTAAATACCATGGATCAATCATCAAAATTCCCCATGTGCGCACGCTTCTCTACATGAAAGTGTGTGAATTTGACGTCCACACCTTTTGTTCGGAGAACCTGCGGGTATGTCCACACCTCTTGTTTGGAGCACCTGCAGGCCCGCGGCTTTTGTTCGGCGCACCTGCGGGTATCTCATTTTCTATCATTTTGAGAGCCTGAACTGTGATTTTCCACTTGAGTGAGTTGCCATCAAGGACAACACTTATGCCATAGCGCCACACCTGTGTCATAATGCCAACAATCTCCCCCTTTGGACTTGATGGCAACCCCAAGATCCTCAAAGTCATTCTCCCCCTTTGTCATCAAGGGAAAAGGGTTATGCTCCCCCTGAGAACATGCTGAAAACTTTGTTCTGCTGTGCTGATCGTGCTCCCCCTAACTGTAGGCCATATCTGTAAAAAAAAATGATCTTCAAGAAGAACCATAATCCACCATACATCATAAATGACCTTCCTATCACTCAACCAAGTGAGGATCATCCAGAAACAACCAAGAACATTATATCATTCATCCCAGGAATAGTGGGGAAACCAGAATAGGCCGTTACATGACGTTGACAAAAGAAATATAAGACATAGAGACAAAACATTAGCAACATTATTTAGATTAGCATCCATGTTCTTCTTCTGTACTTGCTCCTCCAAGATCTTCTATCATAATGCCAACAATGCATATTTAGAAGAATATATGCTCCCCTTGAACCTGTGCCAACTAGTCTCTGACCAATCCATGTACACGTATACCCCATATGAAATTTGTGTACAACAGACAAGATTCAACAACAAGATGATGCATCAACTACTCCCAGCTTTTGTCTGAGGTATTCAAATGTTTCCCTGGGTAGTGGTTTGGTGAGTATATCAACAACTTGTTCCTTAGAGGGAACATACTCCAACTTGACCTTTTGTTCAAGCACTTGTTCCCAAAGAAAATGATATTTGATAGGTATATGCTTGGTTTTTGAATGCAGGACTGGGTTCTTTGAAATGCTGATTGCACTTGTATTATCACATAGGATGGAGATAGGTGGAGTACAAGTGATTTGAAAATCCTGCAAAGTTTGCATTATCCAAAGAAGTTGTGTGCAACAAGATGCAGCGGCCACATACTCTGCTTCAGCTGTAGATAATTCTATTGAACTCTGTTTCTTGCTGAACCAAGATACTAATCTAGAACCCATAAAGAATGCACCACCACTAGTGATTTTTCTGTCATCCACGCTTCCGGCCCAATATACATCTGTATAAGCATGAAGTGTGAGATCTGTATCTCTAGGATACCATAAGCCATATTTTTGAGTTCCTTGAAGATACTTGAAGATTCTCTTACCTACCTGAAGATGAGTTTCCTTTAGATTTCCTTGAAATCTTCCAACTATTCCCACTACATGCATGATGTCTGGTCGGATACCTGTCAAATAAAGCAGACTTCCAATCATGGATCTATAGGTTGGTTGATGCACTGCTGCTAATTCATCATCTGCACTAAGGCTGCATCCTGTAACCATAGGGGTACATACTGGTTTTGAATCTTCCATGCCATATTTCTTCAATATCTACTTGAGGTACTTGGTTTGAGGTAAAAAGATACCGCCTTCATTTTGTTGGATTTGTAGAGCAAGAAAATATTTCAGTTCTCCAAGCAATGACATTTCGAATTCTTTCTGCATTACCAAGGAAAAGTTTTGACTCATAGCTTCTTCATTGCTGCCAAAGATAATATCATCTACATACACAACAAGTATTAGCAATTTGTCATTTTAAATTTTTATATAAAGATTGCTATCTGCTGATCATTTTGAAAAACCTTGTTGATGAAGGTATTTGTCCAAACAATAGTACCAAGCCCCTGGAGCCTGTTTAAGACAATAGAGAGCGTTTTTTAGTCTGCATACAAGATTTGGATCATTCCCAAGGATGAAACCATCTACTTGCTCAATGTACACTTCTTCTTCTAAGTCTCCATTCAGAAAGGCTGATTTCACATCCATTTGAAATACTTTGAACTTCTAAAAGCTAGAGAGAGCAAGGAACATTCTGATGGCCTCAAGTCTAGCAACGGGAGCAAAATTTTCTTCAAATTCTATTCCTTCTTGTTGAGCATACCCTTTACAAACAAGTCTGGCCTTGTTTCTAATCACTTCCCCATTTTCATTCAACTTGTTTTTGAAGATCCATTTTGTCCCTATGACATTCTTATCTTTTGGTCTAGGAACCAACTCCCAAGTGTTACTCTTTTCAATCTGCTCAAGTTCTTCATCCATTTCCTCGACCCATCATTCATCTTTGCATGCCTCTTTTATAGTTTGTGGTTCAGTGGATGAGAGAAATGCCAAATAGCTTGAGGCTTTTGCAATTTTTCTTCTTGTTTGTATACCTACCTCTTTCTACCCCAGAATTTGAGTTTCTGGATGATTCTTTTGAACATATCTAGATGGAGTCTTCTCTTCTATCCTTATCTGTTCCTCTGGTGCCTCTTGAGCTTCTTCTTCATTATAGGTCTGATTTGATGTTGAAGGATACTCCTCATCATCTTCGAAATTTTCGGAATTTACTTGCCTAGGAATGTTTCCTTCTTCATCAACTACTACATCAATGCTCTCAACAATTCTTCCAAGCCTTTTATTGTAATACTTGTATGCTTTGCTGTGGGGAGAGTAACCAAGGAGAATGCCTTCATCTTCTCTAGGTTCAAACTTGCCAAGATTTTCATCAGTATTTTTGATGTAGCATTTACTTCCAAAATTTTTGAAGTATTTTATCGAAGGAGTCTTACCATACCATAGTTCGTGAGGAGTTTGAGTGTTGTTTGTGGAGTAATAAAAAGGTATGTTTTTGATGATCATTTCAATAGCTTTTCAGTGGAACTTGTGAACCTTTTTACATCATGAACGTGGAAAACAATAAAGAATTAAAACAAAACATGTCGAATTAGTATGCAAGACTTAACCGCTGATAGTTGTCATTCTCCTGTGCAGGAAGGGGTAAAAACGAGGAGCTGTTGTTCCAAAGAAAAAGACAAGAACAGGGTAACTGCTGTCCCTTTGACGAAGGACCGAGTGCAAACGAGGCTAAGCAGGTTGAAGCAAATCGGTCTGGAAAAGGAGGAGAAGACACCAGCACGGCGGAGGAGAAAAGAAGTGATTAAGGATTAACAGTTTGGCGAATCCCTCAGGATCTTTGATCCTGAGGGATCACTGCTTTATTTATCTTATTGCTTAGGCATCTCTGCCGTCACCCTTATATAAAGGGACGACACTATTAGCTTTGGGGGTGATGATTTTATGTAACTTTCTGTTAAAGATTGAACTTTGATCATCAAGTCTCGTTGAACTTGGCTCATTGTACTTTTTTTTTATGCATTAATATAAACTTGGTGATTATCTTATCTCTGCATCTGGATTAACTTAAAGCGGTGTACCCTTGGAGGCTAAGGGCCCGACCCTGGGGGACACTTGATTCTGTATCACTATGATTTGATTTCTGTGTGGTTTGCTTATCGTCATTATTTGGTAATCTGATATGCTTTATAAGTTACATCGTATGCTCTGTTAAGATTCGCTCATTAAGGTTTTTACAGACAATAACTGTTGTATTGACTCTACATTATATCACTAATCCTTTCAGAGTTGATTGAATATTATTAGTCTTGACTGAACATTGTTACTATTTTGTTACAGAGCTCTTATGTTGTATATTCGTGTTATGGAATTTATCTGAAAGTTGTGTTCTTTATGATTCAAGAGTAATGTTGTTCGATTTTGAAATGCAGTTGTATTCCTGTTGATGACGATTGGTGCTAGATCAGATTACTCTTCAAGTGTGTTGTGTGTGTGTATGATTTCCAAACGTTGTTCCATAACTTATTAATTAATGTTGTTCCATTAGTGCGTGTTGCTTGATTTTCCTGGAGAATGAAAGATTGATGTTTGATTACAACGAGTGCATTTGAGTTGGTAGGATAACGCTTGATTACTACTCACGGGACTTAGTTGTTCGATTGTTGTTCCATTTCAGAATTGCTGTTCCATTTTAGCATTGTTGTTCCATTCTAGATTTGTTGTTCGATTTCTTATTTGCTGTTCCATTTTTATACTTGTCGTTTCATTTACTCGCATTTGTTATTTTGGTCTGAGAGACGATCTGTGGCTGTAGTGAGCCTCGGCATTTACTGTCTAGCTCCCAGACCCATGGTCCATGCTCTAATTTCCTTTCCATCAGTTTCCAAAGGGATGGGCTATTGCTGTCAAACCCTTGATTGATAAGTTGCCTAGTTTTAGAGTGTGTGATTTATTCATTTGAAGTAACTTAGTTCTAGACAAACATCCATTTACTCTTGTATTTTGTTGAACACTGTACTACTAGCATTACTCTAACAAATGATAGCCTCATATTGAGTCACTCTTTGTAATAACAAAACACTCTCGGATTGACATATTAATGTGAGGTAATTAGAGGTGAAAGAGACCCTTTCTATAGCTCTACATTTTGGCACCGTTGTCGGGGAAGGAGTGTAGCCATTTGTATTTTTCAGAGTATTGTACAAACCTGCTAGGGAAGAGTTGGATATTAAAAACGGAAGGTAAGAACCTACGTGCAAAGCATGTAAAAGTCCTGCTCCATTGTCCGCTTTCCTAACAGATTTTCTATTTCTTCGTTTGAATAGAATTTAGTAGTTCATTTGAGTGCATGACTAAGCAGGGGCCAGTGACCCTTGGCCGAACGACCTTCATAGACGAAATCTATAAGAAAACAGAATCTCAGCCATGAGTAGGCCCCAGGAAAATCATTTCTAAACAACCTACTAGTTCCCTCCAGGCCACAGGATCACCATCTGTAGCCTTTGCTGAGGTGCATAGTCAAACTGAAGAGCGGGACTTTCAAGAAATTGAAAATTCTACTCCAGAACTATTACAGGAAGGGAATTTCAGCAATTTTTGTGAAGGAGAAGGAGAAACAGGGGAAACCGAGGAACCAAAATCTCCCATTGGAACAGATCAGCCATTAAACATCCCAGATAAGGGGAGTGCTGTGGAAATCATTGTTGAAGGAGTCCCATCTCCTCAGACATTAGGTATTCCCCTTATCCCAGATAAAGGAAGAGCCATTAAAACTATCCCTGCCAAAATCGTTCCCTCTCAACCTAGGAATACCCTCCTAGATATCCCAGAAGGTTATTGGCATATATTCGATCCTATGGGTTAGAACCAGCCAAATACTCAAACATCTCCATTACAATATCCTATAGTGGATTATGCAGCAAATGCACCCATGAAAGCTATCCCTCTTCAACATATCCTTACATTTCACGGTCTCACATCAGAAGACCCGGATGCATTTTTATTCGAATTCGATGTGTTGTGCAGGGGATATGATTACACCACCGATACCCAAAAATTGAAATCATTCCCCTCTACATTAAAAGGGGCTGCTTTAAGATGGTTTATGGGGCTAGGTGGTGGGGTCATCAAGAACTGGGAACAAATGAAAGAATCCTTCTTAAAAAAATATCAGGATTATTGTAGGTCTAGAGAATTGAAAGACGAAATATTCCAAATGACAGCCAAACTGAATAAAACATTAGAAGAGTACGTGGAACGTTTTTAGTACAATTTACAAAGATCTCCTTATGCATCACTACCTTTACCTGATAATGTGTTAAAAACTGCATTGGTAAGGGGCATGAAGGAACAGTGGATTGAGACATTAAACATCATCGAAAAAGGGGATATTTATCAAGAGGATTTTGTTGACATCCTTGATTTATGTATCAGGAGTTCGAGAGGCAGCAGAAGAATAAAACCGGCATAATATGATCGGTTTGCAAGAGACAACAAAATATCAACAGAAGGAGTAACACGCGTAGAGATTGGAAATTTATTAGAAAATTTTAAAACTGATATTCTAGGGACACTAACTACACAAATTGATATTATGCAAGCCAAACAGAAGCAGATGGAGGCAGAATAGAATTTGGAAATCTTCAGCCCCCGATGCAGGAAAAAGCATAGTCACAAGGAGTGTCCACTGAATACAGTCCAAACATGTGCCATCTGTACAAAAGATCATCTTACGGAAAGCTGCCCCTCACTTCCTGGATTAAAAGTAGTATATAAGGAAGCAGAGGAAGAACCAGAATCGGTGTACTTGATCAACCAGTGCCGCCAGTGGCAGCCGAGACAATCTGGTATGTTTCCTGACCCAACTTCTTCTTTTAAGCCTGCACAATATAATGCTCAACAATATAGTATGTGGCAAAGTCAGTCCCAACCCCCATTTTCAAACTGGTCACCACCGTCGTTTCCTTCTTCAAACCCATGGCTGAATCGGGCTAGCCAATCTGGTTGGCTGAATTTCCCTTACACTCCACCATATTGGTAAAATAGCCCATATCCTCCACAATGGACTCCCCCCTACTTCACAAAGTTCACCCTGGCAGACAAACTGGCAAAGACCGATGCACCAGCCAGTAGGGACCATTCCACTCTCTCAACCTACTCTGCCAGCTTTACAACAAAATCCCCAGTCTAATCTGAGACTGCAACTCCCAGCCCAACCCAACCCCAATCCAAATAACAGATTGGTTCAATCTCTTCAAATCATAGAATCACCAGAAATAGGACCCGACCTGAGCGAGTGTAACGATCTTCAATTACGATCTGGACGTATTATTGAAACTGAGGGAGATAAAACAGTTCATATTGAAGATCAGTTATCAAGAGAACATCAATTGCAACAAGAGGATGTAAATAAGCAGCAGACTCATAATCAAGAAACCACATCCTCTCCTCCATTTCCAGAACGATTATTCATACCTCGACCTTTACAGTATCCTAACTTTGACATTCTGGGAGAATTACAAAATCTGTACATAAAAATCCCATTCCTCCAAGCCATTCAAGACATTCCTATATACGCAAAAACTATCAAAGAATTGTGCATAAAGAAACCAAGGAGGAATATAACAACTAACGCAAGAGTCGAAGTAGTCGGTACTTTATCTGATTTATTATCCGAGAAATAAACACCCATTAAATATGAAGACCCAGGAAATCCTATTGTAGCTATTTAAATTTATGGCCAAACCCTGTCTAATGCCTTAGTTGATCTAGGAGCTGCAATCAATATTTGAACAACCACTACCTGTCAAAAGCTCGACATTACATATGTAGAACCCACCTATACTCTGTTATAATTGGCTGACCAATCTGTGGTTAGACTAGAGGGTACTCTACATGATGTCATGGTCTTTGTAGATTCCTAGGAATATCCAACCGATTTCCTGATAATTAATCCAAAAACCCGACTTGATGGACACCCGCTAATCCTAGGTAGACCTTGGCTTGCCACTGCCGATGCTTACATTGGTTTCCGGCAAGGAAACATGACCATAACCAAAGGATCTGATATCAAGAATTTAGTTCTATACCCTCCAGCGCAGCCAAGTGTCACAATAATTAAAACTAACAAGCACCCTGTGTCATACCTTACTGATAACATTAGATCTCCATTGACTATACAAGAGGCACTTGATTTTAAAGATCAAACAGAAGATGATGCCATTAACAACTTCATTAGTCAAACTGAATCTGGATCCTACACACAGTGTCACATGATAGCAGCAGCATTTGATAATGAATTAGAAGAATATCCTCTGAAAGATACACATGATCAAACAATACCTGTTACTTCTGTCGCAAATAGTAAAATTGTGGATATTGATCCAGAAAAAACTTTAAATATCAATGCCAACCTCACACCTGAAGAAGAAATGAAGCTCATCCATCTGTTAAGAAAATATCAAGAAGCATTTTCATGGGATTACCCTGATATGAAAGGAATCGATCCACAATTGTGTACACACCACATTTATATAGAAAAAGATGCTAGACCTGTTCGTCAACCGCAAAGAAGACTTAATCCTCATCTAAAGGATGTGGTAAAAGCTGAACTTCAGAAACTTTTAGATGTCAATTTTATTTATCCTATTTCTGACAGTAAATGGGTCTCTCCGCTTATGGTGGTACCAAAAAAGAACGGGAAATGGAGAATTTGTGTGGATTACAGGGAACTCAATAAGGCAACACAAAAAGACCACTTTCCTCTCCCATTCATAGACCAAGTGCTAGATACTTTGATAGGAAAGAAATTCTTTTCTTTCCTGGATGGCTTCAGTGGATACAATCAGATTCAGATTGCCCCTGAAGACCAGGAAAAAACTACTTTTACATGTCCTTGGGGAACATTTGCCTACCGAGTTCTACCTTTTGGCCTATGTAATACTCCTACCACATTCCAAAGGGCTATCCTTAGCATTTTTGCAGATTTAATAAATGATGGACTTGAGGTATATATGGATGACTTTACATCATATGGAGATGATTTTGATCCGGTGTTAGACACCCTAGAAAAAGTCCTACAATGTTGCATAGCTACCAGACTTTCCTTAAGCCACGAAAAATGTTACATGATGATGACTGAAGGACTTATCCTAGGACACTATGTTTCAGCAGCTGGCATTCAGGTAGACCCAGCCAAAATCCAAATACTTTTTCTTATTCCCACTCCTACTACTCAAACAGAGGTACGCAACTTTCTTGGATTTTCTGGTTATTATAGATGATTTATAGAACATTATTCACACATTGCTGCACCTTTATATGCACTAACTGGTAACGTTGATTTTCTTTGGACAGAAAAATGTGAACATGCTTTCAAGGATTTAAAGAAGCTCGTATCCACAGCCCTAGTCCTTCAAGGACCAAACTAGGATTTGCCATTTCAAATATCATCTGGTGCCTCAGATACAGCCATTGGCGCAGTCCTTGGGCAGGAAGAGGATAAAAAACCATACGCTATCTATTACATCAGCAAAAATTTATCCCCTACTGAATTAAATTACACTGTGACTGAAAAAGAATTCCTAGCTGTAATACATGCTGTCAATAAGTTTAGACATTATATTACAGGCTATCATGTTATCTTGTATACAGATCATTCCGCCATAAAATATTTAGCAAATAAGCCTGTCACAAATTCCAGAATAACTAGATGGTTGATTTTATTGCAGGAATTCGATATCACAATCAAGGATCGGCCTGGCAAAGAAAACCCTGTAGCCGATTTCCTCTCAATAATGCCAAAGCCAATTGATGCAGCAACGGTTGAAGATCAATTTCTAGACGAACACCTGTTTGTTGTTTCCGTTCAAACACCCTGGTATGCTAATGTTGCCAATTACCTTGCAGTAGGTAAATTACCAAAACACCTAACCCCTAATGAATGAAAAGAGATTTAGAAGAGTACTTGATTCTCCTGGATTGGGGGCTATTTGTTTGACATAGGGGCAGACATGCATATCAGGAGATGTGTTCGAGAAGATGAAATCTTTGACATCCTAAAAGCCTGTCATGATGGACCATGTGGGGGACACTTCGTTGAGCGTAGAACTGGACCTAAATTATTACAGACAGGATATTATTGGCCCACGATTTTTAGAGATGCAAAGAAATTTGTCCAAGCCTGTGACATCTGCCAGTGAGTAGGACGTCCTGGTCAAGCTGACGAGATGCCTCTGAAACCACAATTAGTCATCGAACCATTTGAGCGATGGGCTCTTGATTTCATTGGACCCATCAACCCCTCATCAAATCAAAAAACATATATCTTGGTGGCAACAGAATATGTCACCAAATGGGTTGAAGTAGAAGCATTGCCAGGAGCCACAGAGGAATCTGTCATACAATTCATGTTACATCTATTTGTACGTTATGGCCTTCCAAGGGAAATAATTATAGCGAAGGACCACAATTTTCTGGGAATAGATTAGCTGCAACACTTAATAATTATCATGTCCAGCATAAAATCACTACTCCATATCACCCACAGGCGAATGGACAAGTAGAAATCAGCAATAAGGTAATAGAATCAATCCTAACGAAAACCATTGCATCACATAGGCGTGATTGGGTTTCCCGACTACCTGAAGAACTATGGGCTTATGGAACAACATGGAGAAGCACCACTGGTTACTCACCTTATCAATTATTGTTTGGAAAACAACCCATTTTTCCTATAGAATTTGAAATCCAAACATTACGAACAACACAGGAAGTTGGCTTAGATCTAAGCGAGGCACAGATCAATCGACTATAGAAGATCAATGAATTGGACGAAATTAGGCTCTCTGCACTACAAAATACAGCACTGATTCAACAGCAACGAGCTAAATGGCATGACGTGCTCATCAAAAACAAAGTCTTCCATGAGGGAGACTAGGCTCTGTTATACGACTCTCAGTTTCAGGACTTCCCTGGGAAACTCCAAACTCGCTGGTTGGGACCATACGAAATCCAGAAGGTACATGACAATGGGACCCTCACTTTAATCACCATTGACGGTTCTGGATATGCCTTCAAAGTAAATGGCCACCTAGTTCGTCTCTATCGTAAACCACTCACTCGGAATCCTTCTGCAAGCAGCTACGCCAAGACACTGAAATGGAGATTTTAGGAGAGGAAGAGAAGTCTTCCTCACCTGTGATTCATTAAGGAATTCATTTCTTTTTACAATTTGTACATAAGTTCTTTTCTTCAAGTCGTTCGTGTACATATGCTTGAACTAAATGTGTTCTCGTCATTTTTTTTGCTCAAAGATTTCGATTTTTGCCATTCCATTTCTAAAAGAATGGCATTTGCACATTTATGCTGTTCCGTTTCAAAAGGAACAAAATTCTTGATTTTTCTGCTGTTCCTTTTCAAAAGAAACAACATTTTACTGATTTTTCTACTGTTCCTTTTCAAAAGGAACAACATTCTTGATTTTTCTGTTGTTCCTTTTCAAAAGGAACAACATTCTTGATTTTTCTGCTGTTCCTTTTCAAAAGGAACAACACTCTTGATTTTTCTACTGTTCCTTTTCAAAAGGAACAACACTCTTGATTTTTCTGTTGTTCCTTTTCAAAAGGAACAACACTCTTGATTTTTATGTTGTCCCTTTTCAAAAGGAACAACACTCTTGATTTTTGTTGTTCCTTTTCCAAAGGAACGACATTTGCTTGTTTTGTTGTTCCTTTTTCAAAAGGAACGACACTACGGAGTGTTTGCTGTCCTCTTTCCAAAGGCGCAGCATATTTTTGATTTCTGCTATTCCTTTTTCAAAGGAACGACACTTTTTGTGTATTTTGTTGTTCCTTTTTCAAAGGAACAACATTTTTCATGGCTGTTGTTCCTTTTTCAAAAGGAACGTCATTTTGAGTGTTTTGTTGTCCTTTTTTTCAAGAAAGATAGTATTTTTTTTTTATTTTATGCTGTTCCTTTTTCAAAAGGAACGGCATTGGTGTGTTCTGCAGTCCCTTTTTCAAAAGGAATGGCATTTGTACTTTTGAGACCTATGCTCCTCTGTTGTTCCTCTTCCCAAAAGGAACACTTCTCGCATACTTTTTCTCTCCTTGTGAAATAGCTTATCCCTTTTGCTGATCTAAATTGAGAATGCTTCTTGCTCCTGTTCTTTCAAAGTCTTTTAGAGACAACTATGCACTTATGCAATGAACACAAAATCACAACATACTGAAATCAGAAAATTCTAAATCGCTATCTTTATAAGGCTCTGTATCGGTAAGAGGACATACTTATTCATCATCTTTTGTTGTCATTGTCTTACTAATTTTGCCTTGATTGGTTATCTTTATCATGACATTCTCTTTAATCCTCTTTGATTATTGTTTAGAAATAAGAGCAAAGGGTTTATCTCTTCCTATTGAGATGATAAGACTTATTCCACCATTCCTACTCTTAAGGAGTGTTGAACCACCCTTTGTGTATAAATAAGGAAAAGTGCTTTATGAAAAAGAAGAAAGTAAAAAGATGAATTATAAGTTGTCAAATGCAGGATAGGGGGTCTCATCAAGAGCCAATCTACCATGATCATGAGGATGGAAGTGAAGTGGCATTCCCATATGGCCACCACACCAGGGATATGGTCCAAAAGGTATATCAAATAAACAAACCTTGGAACAGGAGGTCTCATCACGAGCCGGCCTGCCCACTCTTCGCTCCCTCCTCGTGAATGACATTATGGCTAACTGGTTACCAAGCCAGCATAATGGCCTACGCTTTGAAATTACATGCCTTAATATGCACATAAAGGATCATGGTTCCAGGGGTGAAATAAACAACTCTGCCAAGGTTATGGACACTTGTCGACAGCAGAGCACTGTTAATGGTATTGAAGTCACATTGATTACACTAATAGGTAAGATACTAATACTCTTTTGTTTCTTATATCCTAGGCACTAATCATACATTATTTCCCGACTTATATATCGCATGAACATTTATTACCACCAATCATTGCAAAGGAGGAGACAATGACCACTTGAGATTTGGCAAGTACGACAGACGTCCTATCCCCCAGCCTTGCATCATATCACAGCAGCCTCTTACGTAATATGCGATCCAACTTTATGCCTCGATTTCAGTAATTCGTTGTTTTTCTAAACATGGTATATTTTCATACGTTGTTCCTTTATGACTTGGTTGCAGATCGAGTGCTGCTCCTTTCTTTGACGGCTGGGACAGCCTATCACATTGTGGGGGGGGAGTTTAACCTCATTATTCCCTGGGTTATGTGTCAGCTCACTATTCGGGAAAGATAGTGTACTATGGAATGGCACGGCTTAACGGCATGATATTTCTATTTTTTTACAAGTTTTTGTTCATAAGCCATTTCTGTCGCATACTCTATGTTTTTTTCAAAATCTTGCAATTATTACCCTATCTGTGTTTCAAATAGCACAAGCAGTTGCTGTTCCATTGGGAATCCACAGTGAAACCATGGGAGGTAGGGAAATTCGAAGGGAACCTCAGGAGTTGATAGTCTCCACTTCTGCCCGGGAGATCCTGGAAAGAGTAGGGTGGCTGACTTATCTCAGTCGCTTGTAGGAATCTAATGAAACAATGACGATTGAATTCCTACAGAATCTGCAGGAGGATCACTCCATAGTAAGGGGGAAGCAGATAGCAGTCACCAACGATATAATCGTAGAAGTCTCGGGACTACCAGCCACCAGACCTGTATGGACACTAAAGAAGGAAATATTACAGAAGATCATGGAAATCTTCCAGGACAAAGCCCAAAGCTTGACGATTAAGGGGAAGGGAGTTCTGCCAGCAATGCTAGGAGAGCCCTGGGCAGAACTACCAAGAACAATGCAAAGCCACTGTTAGCCTCCTGCTGCAGCAGGTATTCATTTTTCATGATTGACATTTTCACATGCCAAATATGTCATACTTTGCAGGCTGCAGTGTTCCATATTTCCAGAACAGGCCAATGAAGATGCCATGAAAGTATCCTGGTCCAAATGCCACTGCTGTATTCCATTTTTTATCACAGTTATCAGGCAGTTTTGCATTCAAAGGAGGCACTCAAGCTGGAATTCACTAACCTCCCCTTCTTCTCATTTCCCCCAAGTCACTTACTAACATCCCCCAAGAGGTCAAGATCTGCTTGAGCCTCTCGGTTTCATCATTTCCATGACATTCGCCTTGGTAAGAATTTTCTTTACTCAAGGACTGCTCACTCATCATCTGTGAGCCTTATTTTCCCCAACAAAGCCTAAGGTCTCATACCTTAGCGCCCTCTTTTCATCTCCATATTAACTATTAACTTTATTATATAACTCCCTATCAGTTTTTCCCTTTCCCTATTAAAATCATGTATATAAAACTCCCCTATGCAAATACCCCCTCCGTGGCAAAATAGCCATATTTCCTATAAGTCCGGGGAATCACAGTCCATCTAGGGCTGTCTTTAGCCCATCTAAGTCATAACAGGGGTTAAACTGACACCTCGCCAGATTAATAACCTCTACCCTAGCCCTAAAACCCTCAAAAAACCAATTTTTTCCATATCCTAAGATTTCGGGCGTAAATTGCTAAAAACCCGCACTTAAAACCCATACTTTACCCCTTACCCTAAGCCCTGAGCACAAAAAACATACTCCACCTGTTTATGATCCCATAACCCACTAAACCTATAGTTTTTACCGCTGTCGCGCTATATTAAAAACGGAATATACTGCGTATATTCCCGTCCTAACCTCCCGCCGCCTCGCACCTACCGCCAACCGTTGGATCGCTCGCCCCGCAGATCAACGGTGGGCGGGCCGCCCCACCCCCGAACCGCTTGAGCTTTACCGTCCAGGAGATGGGCCGTATTGTTGCCATACATCCGCCACGCGTCAAGCTCCGGGCTATGGCGGAGTGCCCCCTCACGAAACCACCATCCTCAAAAAGCGATGTGCCACAAAACCATTTACCGCCCGTGACGTCACATCCCACGTCACCCTCTGCCCAGTCACTGCTTACGTCACCCCCTTTGCCTAGTCACCATGTCAAGTCACCTGCCTGCGTGGCCTCCTGCCACGTCACTGCCACGTGTCCCTGCCACGTCATCATTTGTACATGATGATGTCATGCTAACGTCATCTTGCCACGTTGTCCTGCTGACGTCACCCATCGTACAGCGTCACGTCATGCTGATGTCATCATCAACTTTTTTGTGCGCAGAGGCAAAAATCGCACCTCGGAGCCCCGGAATCCGATTCTGAGGCAGGTTTTGATTAGCGATTTGCGCCTATCTTCAAGGAATCTTTTTATTCTGCGGCCCCCAGCAAGCCCGAAAGGCGCCGAATGACCCATTTTTCTTCACGAAGCTTGCCGGAAGGAGCATAAAGCAGTTTTAAAGGAAACAGAGGCCGAGAAGCGGCCATTAAATTATGAATAAGACCCAAAGCACAGCAGAACAACATCAATTTATTGCAAAAAAGTATCAGAGGAGGAAGGAGAGCCAAAGAGTATCCGCCGAAGATTTTTAGGGGCTCGAAGCACTTGAACATTGATGAGCCCCCGAGAAAGTCAAATCAAGAGGAGTAAGCCCATCCTAGCTCTCAAATCACAGTCAAAATCATTCAATACATCCGAACAGCAATGGTGCAAAGACCAATGCACAGTTATGACAGATAAAAAGCACAGAGCCACCTGGACAGATATTAACTCATTTTGATACACCTGCCCCCAGCATAGCTCAAAGATATTTTCTGGCATTTATTTCTGGATAGGATTAGGTTAAAGTAATCAATTATCTATCAGACCTGTTAGGTCTGCTGTAATAGATAATTTCGGATAAATCTTCCCTATATATACCACCCTCTGTATTGTTTTAAGGGTTGGTTGGTGGATAGTTTTTCAGTAGAGACTCGCACTGTATACCTGACATTTTTTCTGTGATCGAAGACTGCTGAAAAGCTTGGAGGAAATACTGTCTGCTCTGTGTCTAATGGTTTCAAGAAGTGAATTTGGAATTCTTGTGCTACAACATGACTCAATAAGTTTTCCTATCTCTGTTTTTTCATTAATATACCGTCTAAATAGGAGAAAGAAAGAATAGTCTAGAATTGGTTAACTGCCCTCTATGCTCATTTTCTGTTTTTTCTTTATGTTTTCCTGTGGATCAGTCATGAATATGAATTCCCTTCATCTCATATTTCCCCTAATCCATTCATCTTTGACAGTTGTCTAGGAATTCTTAATTGCTCCTAGATAGAGTTCATTCACTTTCCCCCTTTTAAGCTTAATGAGAGATTCTTTGTTGCCTCTCATTCCTTATCCCTCATCCCATCCTTATAAGCTTTCAGTATTGTTTCATGAGCAACTACCTTGCTCCTTATTTCTCTTGTGAACAAGAAAACGCACCAGCCGTCTCACTCCTTGACTCCATGCCAATTGGTTTGAAAACTTACCAGACTATGTCTTGCCTCTCTACTTGAAACGTCTTCCTTCCCACCAAAAACAATACAAAACCCCTGTGCATCATATCTAGCCTAAAATCATCCATTAAACAAAGCTAAACCTAAAAGAGAGAGCCCTCTCTGACTGCAGGCAGGCTAGAACCTGCAGTCCAAAGTTAGTTTGTGGTTACCTCGACCGTATCCTTTTCTGGAGCTTTAAGGACAACCTGAGTGATAACATAATGGTGACTCCACTGGGGATCTTCCTCAGATAATTTCACAAAGGTTCACGAAGAAAGTTGGAAAGCTTCGCTATGAGGAACCAAACCTTCACAGCCATTATTCAAATCTAGTTCTGATCTTTGATGGTGGACAGAGACCAGGCACTCAAAGTTAATATATCCACCTGGCGACTCCACATCATCCTCATAATAAAAGCTCCACTGGAGGAAGGAACCCAAAAGAAATGTATGAGCATATCATTCTTTTGACCTGGATTTTCATCCAAGAGGTCATGTTCTTTCTCTTCCATAAAATTTTGCTGTACATATTGTTTAAATTTAACTTTTATGCTTTTCCTTTATAAAATGTTGAAGAAAGCCCTCCTTGCACATTAGAACAACAACCTCTAAATGCTGCTGATGCTCACCTCATGGTCAAGGTGGACACTTCTGTCAAACCCAATCATTTAGCCCCTGTACACAATCCCGTGCCTTGTAAGGTTCCTGATAGATATAAGCCACTCATTCTGCCTCTCGTGCTCAATCCTTTACCCAAAAATCATCCCATGAAACTCCCAAAATTTGATGGAGAGAATGGAGTTACTGCCCAAAAGCATATCCAGGCTTTTGAAGATTATTTAAACATTTTCGAGGTAGAAGATGAGGATGTTAGTGTTAGGCTATTTGCCCTTTCTCTGCAAAGTGAAATTAGGACTTAGTTTAAAGCATTCCCTAAGGCAAGCATCTCAAATCTCCAGCAGCTATTCAAACTCTTCCTTGATAGATGGATGACCAAAGTCAATTTTCTCATGCTCATAGAAGAATATCAACAGTTCAAAAGGATCCCATATGAATCTGTTCAGTAATTTTCTGAGCGATTCAATCAGGTTTATCACTCTATACCATTCAATATAAGTCCTCCCCCTGATTTGGCTCTACTACATTATCCAACAGCATTTGATCCCGAAATAGAATTTCATTTGAGAGAAAGGAGCCCCTCTACTATGCAACAGATGCAGAACATGGCAGTAGATGTAGATGTTAATCTGGAAGTTAGGGAGAGGAAGTTAAAAGCAGAAAAAGAGGGTAAACTGGATACCTTGCTAAAGAAAGTAGAGGAACTAAAGCAGACATTCATAATAGAAGTTGAAGGTTTAGAGCACCACAAAAGATCTGTTTTGCAAAGGGAAAGTAATGGTATTCCTAAGCAAACCTACTACAAAACAGATGACTTATTCATGCATCCATACATGATGGAGCAATCTCCTGATATAACATATGAATATAATAGCTTCTCTTCTTTCAACTGTCTGCCCAAATATGTTCAGTATGACAATGATTATGAACCTAACGACCAAATGAGCTTCGCAGAGGGATCAGATCCTATTTTGGCAGAAAGCACAGTTCAGGCTCATTTGCTTGAACCTAATGATCAGCAGGCCCAGTTTAGCTGTGAAGAAAAGGAGGAAAACGCAGAGGGCGTTGAGTTCAGCGAAGGAACTTTACCATTTTGTTTCAAGTCTTTTCAGTTTATTAGGGGAGATCATCATGCCATTTATAATCAAGTGTCACCATATTGTGATGTTGACCGGATAAAGGAGAGTCCAGGCCCCGCTCTTAATGCATTAACACTAGATTTGCAAACCCAAAGTGCCAGTGAGTGTCAGATTGCAGAAGACTCAGAAGTGGCAACATGTGACCAAAAAATCCAACTGGATTCCCTGCCTGTTAATTTTCAGCCATCTCGAATATTTGAAGAAGAAAAAGAACAGTCAGCACAAATCTGTCAGGTGCCATCTGAGCAGCCTTTCAAAGAATTACAGGTTCCATTCCATGTGTTGCACAACCCATCTGAGGGCAAGTTGTGTGATGAGGGAAATCACTGCTCTTCTCCGCTAGCAGGCTGCAAAGCTCAAAATCAAGTTGTTGATGATTCACCAATTTCAAAGCATGATAGCTATCCCAAACTTTTGTACAGTTCTTCAAGTCAGTCTAGCAATAATGTATATATGCTACAGGACCCTTTTGTACAGTTTCTTGTTTCAGCAAAGAAGGTCAGTAGCTTCCTGATCTTCTCAAAGATTAATAAAGCCATATCAGATTGCAAGATCTCCATTTCAGGTAACAGCAAGCATAAGCAGCAGGGGCCATTCATATTTATAATGCTTAAGTGGCTGCATTGGCTGTTTCATTTCACCTAACGGAAAATAAAGTATTGGTTAGGGTAGGTAGGTAGGATTAATAAGGCAACCGGCCAAGCAAATTTTGCAGAATACAGCAGCAATTGAATACAAGGCAGTCTGACCTACTGTTCTTGGCTTTTCACAAGGAAACGCCATCCCCAAGTGGAGCCACTGTTAGCCTCCTGCTGTAGCAGGTATTCATTTTTCATGATTGACATTTTCACATGCCAAATATGTCATACTTTGCAGGCTGCAGTGTTCCATATTAACAGAACAGGCCAATGAAGATGCCATGAAAGTATCCTGGTCCAAATGCCACTGCTGTATTCCATTTTTTATCACAGTTATCAGGCAGTTTTGCATTCAAAGGAGGCACTCAAGCTGGAATTCACTAACCTCCCCTTCTTCTCATTTCCCCCAAGTCACTTACTAACATCTCCCAAGAGGTCAAGATCTGCTTGAGCCTCTCAGTTTCATCATTTCCATGACATTCGCCTTCGTAAGGATTTGCTTTACTCAAGGACTGCTCACTCATCATCTGTGAGCCTTCTTTTCCCAACAAAGCCTAAGGTCTCATACCTTAGCGCCCTCTTTCCATCTCCCTACTAACTATTAACTTTATTATATAACTCCCTATCAGTTTTTCCCTTTCCCTATTAAAATCATGTATATAAAACTCCCCTATGCAAATACCCCCTCCGTGGCAAAATAGCCATATTTCCTATAAGTCCGGGGAATCACAGTCCATCTGGGGCTATCTTTAGCCCATCCGAGTCATAACAGGGATTAATCTGACACCTGGCCAGATTAATAACCTCTCCCTTAGCCCTAAAACCCTCAAAAAGCCACTTTTGCCCATATCCTAAGATTTCGGGCATAAATTGCTAAAAACCCGTGCTCAAAACCCATACTTTACCACTTACCCTAAGCCCTGAGTGCAAAAAACATACTCCGCCTGTTTATGATCCCATAACCCACTAAACTTATAGTTTTTACCCCCGTCGTGTTATATTAAAAACAGAATAAACTGTGTATATTCCCATCCTAACCTCCCGCCGCCTCTCACCTACCGCCAACCGTTGGATCGCCCGCCCCGCAGATCAACGGTGGGGGGGCCGCCCCACCCCCGAACCGCCCAAGCTTTAGCATCCGGGAGATGGGCGGTATTTCCACCGTACTCCCGCCACGCGTCAAGCTCTGGGCTGTGGCGGAGCGCCCCCTCACGAAACCACCATCCTCAAAAAGCAGTGCGCCACAAAACCATTTACCGCCCGTGACGTCACATCCCACGTCACCCTCCGCCCAATCACCGCTTACATCACCCCCTTTGCCCAGTCACCATGTCGAGTCACCTGCCTGCGTGGCCTCCTGCCACATCACTACCATGTGTCACTACCACATCATCATCCGTACATGATGACATCATGCTGACGTCATCTCGCTACGTCGTCCTGCTGACGTCACTTGCCGTACAGCGTCACGTCATGCTGACGTCATCATCAGCTTTTTTGCGTGCAGAGGCGAACATCGCACCTCGGAGCCCCGAAATTTGATTCTGAGGAAGTTTTTGATGAGCAATTTGAGCCTATCTTCAGGGAATCTTTTTATTCTGCGGCCCCCAGCAAGCCCGAAAGGCACCGAATGACCCATTTTTCTTCACGAATCTTGTCGGAAGGAGCATAAAGCAGTTTTAAAGGAAACAGAGGCCGAGCAACGGCCATTAAATTGTGAATAAGACCCACAGCATGGCAGAACAACATCAATTTATTGCCAAAGAGTATCAGAGGAGGAAAGAGAGCCAAAGAGTATCTGCCGAAGATTTTTAGGGGCTCGAAGCACTTGAACATTGATGAGCCCCCTAGAAAGTCAAATCAAGCGGAGTAAGCCCATCCTAGCTCTCAAATCATAGTCAAAAGAATTCAATACCGCCGAACAGCAATGGCGCAAATACCAATGCAGAGTTATGACAGATGAAAAGCACAGAGCCACCTGGACAGATATCAACTCATTTTGATACAGCTGCCCCCAACATAGCTCAAAGATATTTTATGGCATTTATTTCTGGATAAGATTAGGTTAAAGTAATCAATTTTCTGTCAGACCTATTAGGTCGGCTGTAATAGATAATTTCGGATAAATCTTCCCTATATATACCACCCTCTGTATTGTTTTAAGGGTTGGTTGGTGGATAGTTTTTCAGTAGAGACTCGCACTGTACACCTGACATATTTTCTGTGATCAAATACTGCTGAAAAGCTTGGAGGAAAGACTGTCTGCTCTGTGTCTAATGGTGTCAAGAATTGAATTTGGAATTCTTGTGCTGCAACATGACTCAATAAGTTTTCCTATCTCTGTTTTTTCATTAATATATCGTCTAAATAGCAGAAACAAAGAATAGTCTAGAATTGGTTAACTGCCCTCTATGCTCATTTTCTGTTGTTTCTTTATGTTTTCCTCTAGATCAGTCGTGAATATGAATTCCCTTCGGCTCATATTTCCCCTAATCCATTCATCTTTGACAGTTGTCTAGGTGTTATAGCTCCAAATCTCACTCTTATGGTTTGTGATGCTGCACTTATGGCCTAGGGCAACCCCTCCTTCCAGACCTGGTCCAAAAATTTAAAAAACAGTGTTTTATTCCCTGTACGCGACTTTGCCCTGTGTTAAACGCGTGTACACGCGGGTCTGTCATACCCAACCCGCGTGTATCTATTAAAACACTTAAAAAAATATAATTTCCTCTTTTTCGGGCGGTGATCGCGGGTTTACCTGCTGGATCACCTGTTAGTGCCCGTGGCCCAACTGTTCCCAACCAACTCCTAACTAAAAAACTACTTTGGAGAGGGTATAAAAAGACATCAAAGGGAAGGCCAAGGGGAGAGAGAAAGGAGAGCAAGATTATTATGCTGAGATTTTTCCCTTAGACCAGGTCTGAAGTCCTTGGTGCATCCTGCACTTCCCCCATTTTGCATAGGAAACCCTTGTTTCCATGTGTATTGGTGATCATTCATCCTTGACATCATCATTGAGTAAGACTTGGAAGGAGCTCTTGCTGGAGGCTGGAGGCTGGAACGAATCCGGGAGGAAGCTTGCTTGGAGCCTGCTGAAGGTGTTCAGGTGATATCTTTCCGATATACGTACTTTATTTGCCTTTATATATAAAGAAACACGTCTTTGTTCCCGAATAATCTTCCTTTATGCTTATGAGATTCTTGTGTTGAATTCTTATGAAATTAGTTACTTAAAGATTATTTATAACTAACTTTATAGCATAAAGATGATTTATACATAAACTTCTATACATGTACTGTTGAGTTCTTTGATTTGTTTGTCTTGCAGGTCAGAGAAAGAAGAAGGGAACTCCAAGAAGGGTTTGCACCCTAACGGTCTTCTCGGACGTAGGACCTTAGGTATGTACCCTAAAACATTAGAATTTGCTTAAAAGTAAAAAAGATGGCTGTGTGTGTGTGTTTCTTTGTATAAGCAATTTTCAGTCTGGTAGAGTCTCAGCCCAAAGGACTCTAGGGGTACTTTCCCTTCAACCAGAATTGGCGACTCCGCTGGGGACAACATCCTTGTTGTTCCTAGTTTGGGTAGTCCTCAAGCCAATCTAGGCTCAGTGCCTCTGTTTGTTGGTTCTGACTGTTTGATATTTTCTTGAACTCCAAGCTGTTCCAGTTTTTCAGTTTGTGTTTTTTATTTTTCTTGAAACACTTCATATACGCACTTTTTCTGGATTACAGAAGCGTATATACGCAAGTTGCACTAAGTAAACCCGCGTATACGCAGGTTTCCTTAGTTACAGTAGCGTGTACACGCATTCTGCAAGTAATTGCAGGCGCGTATATTCCATAATTTTCAAGATTTATAATTTGTCTTTTGGCTGAATGTCTGTCTGGTGGTTTGGGTCGGTTTAAAGCAGTCAATTCCCAGTGACAGTTCTCTGTTTAACAGGGGGCATCTTGTTTCGAACTCTCTCTAGGAGTGCTAGTCTTGTTTTTCGTTGATTGCAAGCGTCATTGATTTTTGACACACAAGGTTTCTGTTTAAGAATCTTGATTGCTCTGTGTCGGCAGAGTGGGAAGATTGTCTTAAAATCTTTGTGTCCATTTTGTTTTCATGACATTTGTGTTTGCTTAACGAAATCATTTTTATGACCATTTGCTCCTTCGTTTCGGGAAAGTTGTTTGTTACCATTTCCTTGAAACTTGTCTTTTGATTTCTTGGACTTTCATTGCTGCTTTTGATTGTCAAAAGCGACTTCGAACACATTTTATTTTTGTTGAGTTCTCATCATTTCATAGGTGTCAATTCACAAAAGTGTTTGGTTGCTTGTTTATCAATCATTGGTGTCAGTATTTTTGAGAGTTTTTCCTTTGAAAAAGACTTTTTGGTTTGATTGAAAGAAAATCTTTTGAAAGTTTTTGAGTTTCGCTTTCTTAAACTTGCTTCTCATCTGATTTCCTTTTTTGCGAAGTGAAAGTGCTTTGTTTTTTATCTTAAAACTTGTTTTTATTGTTTGGACGAAATGATTAGTAACAAATCATCTTCTATCTAAGCTTTTCAGTGGCAAGACAAAATTTGGTAAAGCAGCAACTTTCCTTCTTTGTTTTTAGAGTAGTCTTTGAATTGTGCATCCACATTTAGTTCTTGCATTAGGGAAAGATTTGCATCTCTTTTTAGGCATATTTAGTTTTGTTAGTTTTTGTGAGTGTGGAGTCTGAAAAGAAAAAGAAAATTTTTTGTTTATATTACAAGTGCCTTCTGAACCTCATAGAAATTGCTATTCATCGAAAACAAAAGTGCATGTGCATGTAGCTAGGTTTTATTAATTTCTTTTGCGTCCATAAAACACCACAAGTTTCACCTCCATTACCTTTGACTTAAAGAACAGCCTAATAAAATCAAGCGCTTAATTAAAATCCACTAGAACTTTTTGTTTTAGTTATTACACCAACAAGTTTAGGATTTTAGGGCCTTGGATTAGGCGAGTGGAGAGTTAACTCTCCAAGGCCACACAAAACGTCAAACATAAGAGTCTGATTAAAGAGAGTAAATCCAATAGCGTTAGGGAGACCAGGAAGACTCCGGATCTGGGAGTTAAGCACGAGGGTCTGTGAAGACAGGGAAGAGAGATACCCCCTCTCCTACTTGTCCGAACTTACCTCACGACTGTTCCGCCTGGCTTCTGCGACGAGTTGGTACCCTTAGTTGCCTCTCCTAGGGATCTGCATAGGTGGCTGCGGAGGGGAATCCCGTGGCACCTGAGGTCGACGTTGTATCACTCTCGACAGTACTTTCGGAGGGCACCCTTGCGAAGCTTGGGGGCTTGCACCGGCGCAGACTGTTGTTAGGAGGTCAGCGTAACTTCCTCTGATACCTTCGCTGATAGGACTGGGCCCTCATCATCCCAGACTATCCTCGGAAGGCCCTTTGATTCACTTTCTCGTATTTTGGTGTCCGGTCTCAATCACCCGGAGCGGAAATACTTGAAAGTTGTTTGACTGGCTGTATCTTTAGGAACTTTTAGTGTGTGCTCTGTGCTCCTAGTTGGCCTAGCTTTTAATTTTTTGAGTCTTTAGATAAGATCATAACAAAAAATTCAAAGTGGCTGACCGGTCTCCAAGACGGTCTCGAAGACTTCGTGGTCTCTCGCCACCTAGTTTAGAGCCTTCTCCTAGAAGGCGCAGAGGGAATACTACCGGTGGGGTCCGTCCCACGCCGGCTGACGCATCGGGGATTGATCCTCCTCTCGGGGATATTAGCGGCCAAGCAAGGCCTGGTACTTTTGAACAAGAGAGGGACGCTCCAGTCTTTTCTCAAGTTCGCTTTCAAGCGGAGGATAACGTAGAGGTAGAAGAACTTTCAGAATCATTAGTGATTCCAAATTCTCCACTGCCATCTAGTTACCCAGACGTATTGCAATACGTTGGGCCTCCATTATATAGACCAGCGAGTCCAGGTTACGCTACGCGCTTACCATTTATGATCACTACTGGAAGCATGGCTTCCACAAGTGCTGCGACTATGCAAACCCCAACATCGGTGCAAGGGGGAGGAACCATTTCCATCCCCTCCGCTTCCTTGTTCGGATCGTTTGCTAGCACATCTTTGGTTGGGTCTACCTCCATTCCGTCCACGAGTGGAAATGCCCAAACCAATGCTTTTAGTACTGGTTCCTTCCTTTTTGGCACCCAATCACAGGGTATTCCGTCAGTTCCGTTCAATGCCGCTACGTCCATGATGGGCGGATCGGCTTCATTTCAGGGTTTTCCTTTTGGAAGTGGTCATATTCCACATTCCAACCCAACGGTAGGATCCATGCCTTTTTCTTCAATAGGACAAAGCAGCAATCCTTTCCAAGGTTGGAATAACCCTGGGGCTAGTAACGCAGGAACTGCGAATCCATTCATCGGTCAACAAGGAAGTAGGCCGTATTCCACAGTTAGCATGTTTCAAAGTATTCCTCCCCTCGCTTCGGCTTGGAACCCATATCAGGGGTTATCGACTCCTTACAATTCTATAGGAGGAAACTTTGCAAGCTATGGAGCTTATACGGCAGGAGTTGGTCAAACTCCGAATTTTGCTGGACCACAAGGCTTGCCCTTTGGTTCAGCTGGTTCTACTGGTCACTTGGGGCAGCCTGGTGCCTCTCAAATCCCAGGACAATCTTTTCAGAACTTGGGGAGTTCTGCCCAGTCTGGGTGGAATCCCCTAGGTCCTCCTAGGCTTCCATTTCTGGCAACGTTAAACTTGCCAGATCTCACTAAGCTAACGAATGACCCTATCAGATACAATCCAGCCTGGCCTCCGGTCCCAACCAAACTCCCTTCGGACATCCCAAAATTCGAAGGGAAGAGTGGTGAAGATCCGGGCGATCATGTAACCACATTCCATTTGTGGTGCTCATCTAACTCCCTCATCGAAGATTCGGTTAGGTTGAGACTTTTTCAGCGCACCTTGACTGGTAATGCGGCTAAATGGTACATAGAGTTGCCAGGGGGCAGCTTTACATCGTTCGCAGACTTAGCTAATATCTTCTTGAATCACTTTCAGTTGCCTGTCCGCTATGATGCCGGAACTGAACTTCTGGCTACCTTTCGTCAGGATAAGGCAACCCACATTTCTGATCACATACAGGAATGGAGACGGAGAAAAAGGCTCATTAAAGCCGAAATCCCTCCGGAGTACCGTCTAGAGTGGTTTTTGAAGTCTTTGCAACCTGAGATCTCCAAGGATGTCTCCATGTCTGGGGTCTATTCTGAGGAGCAAGCCATTTTCAGGGCCCAGCAGTTAGAACTGATCTACTCTCAGTCTGGGATCCTCCAAAAGTACTTGCCAGATGCTCCTGGATCTAAGGTTGATTTAGCTAAGCCAAAGCCAGGTCCGCATGCGGATGGTATCGTGGGGTCTGTAGATTCAACTACAGTGAACTTGCTAAATCAATTGCAGCAGTTGTCATTACAAACTGCTCCTAACAACCAAGTCACAATGTCTAGTCCTCCTGCTTCCCAAAATTCTTCCATTAACGCCGTCCAATCCAATAACCCCAAAGGAAATCAAAATTCCGATGGGAAAAAGAAAGGACGTGGTAAAAAGAAGAACTCGGATGGGAAGCCCGATGCAAATAAATCCGGCAACAACGCTGGTGGTGGTAAGGGTGAGTCGAGAAAGAAAGTCAAGTTTCCTTGCAAGTTATGCAGTGGAGACCATCTAACTCATCTTTGCCCTAAAATCGAAGACGCTCAGCGCTTGTTAGCACAGCAAGGGACTTCTAGTTCGCAAGCTGTGTTGACTAACCCGTTTCCCCAAGGGCAGCAACTTCTTGCTGGCGCGAATTCGAATCCTGGGACCTCCTCTGGGGGCAACCAGGAAGGGGAAAAAGCATCAAATGTTTTTATGATGGGTTCAAACGTTAACGTGACTACTCGGTCACGTGATTATGGTGAAGCCGAAACATCTAAGGATAAAACGGTTCCCGGAAGTAATGACCTTCATATTGAGCGACCTCCTGTTGAGACTGTACCTAGGATACCGAAAGGTTCCGCCAAACGCGCGACAATTAACCCCAATGCTAGAGCTGCTCAAAATTACTCCATTGTGGAGGATTTGGCTCAAAGCCCATGTGCTATGTCCGCTTTGGAAGTTCTCCAGTCGTGTCCGTCTCAGAGAAGTGCTTTACTTTCCGCCATTGGAGCAGTCGATTCAGCTAACTCTCTAGTGCTCTCTTTTGACATGTCAAATGTCAAAAAGAGACTCCCTCATCATATGGCTTTTCAAGTAAAGTCAACATACCGGAAAATCAATATTTTTCGCACCGTTATAGATGAAGGAGCTTCCACATGCGTCATGTCCATGTCTTGTTGGAAGGCTATCGGTTCACCTTCGGCTGTTCCTTCACCAACCGTCTTAACTGCATTTGATGGCCATTCTCACAAGCCGCATGGGATTATCCCGGCCTTTCCTATATGTGTTGGAGGGAAGGTCGTTAATATCGAAGTTGAAGTCGTAGATGCTAACCTAGACTATAATCTCCTATTAGGAAGGAACTGGGTGTACGAGATGGAAGCCGTTGTTTCGACTTTATTTCGTGTCATTTGCTTTCCTCATGAGGGGAAAATCGTTAAGGTTGATCAATTGGACTATGCTCCAATCGATCCTCAAGCAACCTCCGACTCTACTGTTCCTTTGGTGGATAACCCTCGCCCGCCGACTGAGAATTTAGGAGTAGGGATGTATTCCTCATTGATGGGTACGTTTGATCTTCCCTCTCCTTTTGCAAGAATCAATGCTATTTCATCATCCAAAGAATCTTCTCGAGAGGGGTTCTTCCGAACTCATCATTTTTCCGACCCTTGGACCTTGCCTTCACCTACGACCACATTAGTTGAAGGGCAAGTTAATGGAATGGCGTTTCCTATATCTGCTGCTGAGCTTAGATATCAGGCTATCGTAGACTCTGCAGATAACCATTCTACTCCCTTTTCCGAAGAGGAGCTAGATGGTCATGTGGCCCCCGCTTGGAGCTTTGATTCTAACTCTGCCTTGGACTGCTTAGATTCGGTTCTACCTTCTGAAGAAGCAATCCTCGAAATTATGATGGGTATAGATCGACCTTGGGAAGACTTACACCATCGCTCATATTTTCTTCCTCCATTGCAGGAAGTAGAATCTAGATTCTCCGAGCTCGTTGGTAGTGATGTTTGTACGGTATCGAACCCTTTGGCTCAACACACACACATGCTGAAGGTAATATGTCGGTAATCTCAAAAACGATACCTATAAACATCTCTAAAAATCCTAACATCATCGAGAATATCTTCATCGGAAGTGAGTGTTCCCCTGAAGAAATTCAAATTTACACCGACCTATTCAAGGAATATCGTGATGTGTTTGCTTGGTCTTATGAGGAAATGCCCGGCATTGATCCTTCTATAGTCCAACATGAGATCAAGACGTACGAAAACGCAAAACCGATTCGTCAAAGGCTTCGGCCGGTTAACCCTAGGAAAGCAGCGGCTATCAAAGCTGAGGTTGAGAAGCTGCTAAGGGCGAGTTTTATATACCCTGTTCCTCTTACGGATTGGGTTTCGAATCCAGTCCCTGTGGACAAAAAGCAAGGAACAATCCGCGTATGCATCGATTTTAGGGACTTAAACAAGGCTTGTCCAAAAGACAATTACCCCACGCCATTTATTGATCAAATTATTGACGAGTGTGCGGGTAATGCGATTTTCTCCTTTATGGATGGTTTCTCAGGTTATAATCAAATCTCTATCCGTCCTGAGGATCAGCATAAGACTGCCTTCATATGTCCCTGGGGTACCTTTGCATATCGAAAGATGCCCTTCGGTCTTAAAAATGCTGGAGCCACCTTCCAGCGGGCCATGTCTTACGCTTTCCACGACATCAAACATATCATCGAGGCATACTTAGATGATCTCGCTGCTCGTTCTCGAAAGAGAACTGATCATCCTAGTCATCTTCGATTAGTCTTTGAGCGATGTCGTTTTTACAAAATCCGGTTGAATCCTAATAAGTGCGTTTTCGCGGTTACATCAGGTCGGTTGTTAGGGTTTATAGTTTCCAATGAAGGGATTCAGGTTGATCCCTTCAAGGTTGAGGCAATAGTTCAGTTGCCTCCCCCGTCTTCAATTCGTCAACTTCAAAGTCTTCAAGGGAAGGCCAATTTCTTAAGAAGGTTTATAGCAAACTATGCCGAGATCACTAAAGGGTTCATGCGTTTGCTACGGAAAGGAGTTCCATTCCTGTGGGACGACTTTGCGCAGCGGTCGTTCGATGCTTTGAAAAAGGCATTAGTCTCTGCCCCGCTTTTGAGTCCACCGGATTACGGTAGAGACTTCCTTTTATATCTCGCTGCAGCAGAATCTACCATTGGTATGGTTCTAGTTCAGGAAGACGATGCTCTTGTCGAGCACGTGGTTTATTATTTGAGCCGAGGCTTGATAGGCCCTGAACTCCGCTATTCTCCTGTTGAGAAGTTGGCCTTGGCAGCAGTCCATGCTGTCCAGAGGCTCCGTCATTACATTTTGCTACGCAAAACTTTTGTCTTAGCGGCGGTCAATCCATTCCAATTTGTCCTCAGTAGGCGAGTGATTGGGGGCAAATATAATAGATGGATAGTCATTTTACAAGAATTCGACCTCGAGTTCTTGTCCGCCAAGTCTAAGAAATCTATGGTCTTCGCGGAGCTAATTTCTGAGCTTCCTTGTGGAGAGGATGTTGTTTATGAGGAAAGTTTACCCGACGAACATATATTCCTCATCTCTTCACAAGACCCTTGGTATGGAGATATCATTGTTTATCTCCAGACTTCGAAGTTTCCCTCTACTTCCTCCAAGGATGAACGTCGCAAGTTACGTCACCTGGCTAAAAACTATGTTATCATTGGTGACACTTTATACCGTCGAGGGGTTGATTCAATTCTTCGACGTTGTTTAACCTTAGAGGAAGCAGAGTCTGTTCTTAATGATTGCCACAGTGGAGCTTGTGGTGGTCATCTATCCGGGCTTGCTACAGCCCAGCGCATCTTACGTGCCGGCTACTTTTGGCCTTCACTCTTTAAGGACTGTGTGGAAGCGGTAAAACGCTGTCACCCGTGTCAAATTTTTACTCGCAAGATGCGCGCGCATCCAGCTCCCCTTTTTCCCGTTGTCACCGTCGGTCCCTTTACGAAGTGGGGTATTGATTTTACGACTTGTAATCCGCCTTCAGCGGCAAATCACAAGTACATTATCGTGGCTGTAGACTACTTCACGAAGTGGGCTGAAGCCATGCCTACTTATAAGAACGACAGTGACACGGCAGCTTTGTTTCTTTTCAATCAAGTTATCTCAAGATTCGGTATCCCAAGAGAGATTGTCACTGACCATGGCAGTCATTTCCAAAATCAGCTAATGTCCGAATTGGCTTTTAAATTAGGTTTCCGTCAAGAGCATTCGTCTCCTTACTATCCTCAGGCCAATGGACAGGTCGAGGCGGTCAATAAAACTCTTAAAACGATACTCCAACGGACAATCGATAAAAATCGGTCCAATTGGCACATTATGTTGTATCCGGCTCTTTGGGCATACCGAACCTCCGTTAAAACGGCTACTGGTTTTACTCCTTTTCAGTTAGTTTACGGGATGGAATCTATCTTTCCGGTCGAATGTGAAATTCCATCTCTGAAATTGGCTGTCGAGCTTCTTCCTGAGACTTCGAGTCTCGAGGAGCGCCTAGTTCATCTGGAACATCTCGATGAGCAGCGTCGAGATGCTGCCACGACGAATGAGGCCCATAAGAAAAGGGTCAAAACTCAGTATGATAAGTCTGTCAGACCTCGTGTTTTTTCTGAAGGTGACCTTGTCTTGGTCTATGACCAAGATAAGGACGCCTTGGGGGCAGGCAAATTCAAGCCTATGTGGTACGGTCCTTTCATTATCAAACGAGTCTTAGAAAAAGGATCGTATGAGTTAATTGATTTCGAAGGAAACAAGCTGGCGGAGCCCCGAAATGGGCTCTATTTAAAGAAGTATTTTGCTTAGTTTTACCAGGCAATGGCTTCTTTGTATTTTATGTATATTTGTACATATCTTATCGAGCGTTTTTCTGATATCAGCACTTTTGGTCTGCTTTGGCAGGTGTTGATGGATGATTTGGTTTATTTTGGATTCGCCAATGGTGCTAGTCGGCACACTCGGAATCTTGCTTCCGCAGCTTGGGTACTTTATTACCCAACTGGTCAGTTGATGACATCGAGAGGCGTGTGTATCGGTCCTGCTTCAAACAATATGGCCGAGTATACAGCTGTTATCAATTTATTATCCGAGGCAATCTCTTACGGGATCGACTCGTTGGTAGTGTATCTTGATTCTCAATTGATAGTGTCTCAGTTAAATAACATTTATCGGGTTAGAGATCCATCATTATATCGCCAATATTTAAGGGTGAGGTTGTTGCAAAGATCATTTATTTACATTAATTATTTGCACATTCCAAGATCTCAAAATTGGTTAGCTGATTCTATCGCTAATCAAGCATTAGACTGGCATATCAATCATTCATCATCATAAAATCATGCATCAAAAAGTCAAACTGTATATATATATATATATCACAAAGCGTCTCGAGTGTACATATGTGTGTCCAAAAATATACAAAATTGGGACTCAAATGCCCATAATCATGTCAGGCATATCTAATGCCTCGGCTCTGGATGAGCAGCTAAATAACTAACTATAGCATTGGCCACGCGCCGAAAAACGCGAACCCAGTCACGTGGCATCCCAACCACATGACGCTGCATATCTGGAGGAAGGTCCTCTATCTCGGCCATCGGTACTTGATAGCTCAATCTCGCCAAGTGTCGCTGCACGTTGGCGAGGGTCCTTTCCGCATCCGCAGCCGCCTCTTCGGCTCCTCGGCCACGCCGTCCGTGCCGTGGGAATCCATCTGGTCGCACAGGCCCAATGTCTGAAACATGATCATCATATCAGTCATTTGAATCTCATCAAAAAAAAATATATTTTTCAAAGTTCATCATTATGCTTGAAAAATCCTAAAAATCATAAAATCATAAAAAATCAAAAAATCTTACCGATCTCGCCCCATGCTGCATCTGGTGGCAGCACTAGGTCAGGATCTCCTCGGAAATCCAGTCCAGCATAGGGGTAGTCGTCTATGGCGATGATCTGTTGCTCCCACCAAGCAAAAAAGTCGTCGTCGAATGCATTCCTGGGCACTTCCCCACCCCCCAGACGTTTCATCAAGTCAGCCCACCGGCCCATACGTGGATCACGTGGACTACTGATGGGAACTGCTACCCTGGGGCGGAGTGCGGGAACCTTCTCGAAGAAAAATGTGCATAAAATGGTCCCATACCCAAAGTTCTTGGTCTGTCCCTTCCTGATAGAAGCAAGCTGCTCCTTCATGTTGGCAAGTAGAGGAGTACACCAGTCAAACACCGTGGTGAGACAGTCCACTGCTACGCTCATGTTTACTCGTGATGCCTGATGTAGCGAAGATGACCCGTTCACTCGAGCTATGGTGAACAGGATTATCCGCAGTGACAAACTCGCCACGTGTGGGATCGAGATCTGACTCCCGACCTTCCGATGACCTGGGCAGTAAAGTTGTACATAGTCGTCTACGCTGAGACTATTCCGGGTCCTGCCCCGAGAGTGGACTACCTCTCCCCTTCGGGAAAGGCCCGTGATGAAATATATATCTTCCACTTCTATCCTGAGTGGCATTTGATCAATCATAAAAGCTTCTTCCTCGACATCCCAGTAATCAATAAGTCTCTCGAGCAGATGCACATTTGCTTTCATATTCGGCAACTTAAAGAATTTTAACAATCCGCATCCCCGTAAGGCATCTAATGCCTCATCATTCTCCATAACTTCATTATCTACAGCTGAGTGCTCTCTTTCACGCCATGTGAGAGTCATCCTGGAAGAAAAAATCAAATTCATCCATTAGTTTTTTATATAAAAATTTTTCGCTGCGCACACGCGGTTTACCCTATACACAGTCGCGTGTAGGGCCGTCGTATACGCGATTTATATACATCCAACCCGCGTGTACGCCGCAGAGCAATTTTTTGCAAAAATCTAACGATGAAACATTAATTAAACTTCCTAAAAACTATCACAATTGATTGCAAGACAAGTTTAGTGCTTACCTGGAAGTTTTCGGCAAGTTTGAACGGTTGAATAAGTCACGGGGAAAGTTTGCTCCTTTTGCTCCACAATTTGCTCTCCAAGTCAAATGGTGAAAATGGTAAGTCCAAAATTTCTTTTTATAAGTTTTGAAAATGCAAAATTTTTTCAAAATTTTATTTTGTTTGGTTTCATGTCACTTTTAACTTGGGAGCTTGGAATGTCAAGATTGAGTTGTTTTTTCAGGACATTTTGGACATTTTTCGACGGTTCGAGGCGGTTCCATGATTGTTGACCCGTCATGGCAGGTATCGTGTTCTCACTGGCATATAGGTTAGGGACACCATTTTTCCGTTGCATTATGCATACTAGCCTCCATTTGACCGATACATCTGCCGTAGGGTCGACCCCATCATGTTATGGTTCGCAAGCCATTTTCACTCGCCGATTCTTTAAATCATGACATGATGGTAGAGCCATCCTTTTACATGGGCATCCTAGTTAGCACCTCACTGACATTTGTTGCCCATGCTGCTTCGTTTTGAGTAGGCTCGGGAGTCCTCTGTAGTCCCGCCATGACTTATGCGTTGAAGACTCATTCTTCCTTGCTTCTTCGCTTCGTTCTGGCCTTATACCCTAGAGGCTCCTATGTGTGTTGAGTTGTACTTCTGCATTGCATGTTGACCATTTGCACCTTTTGGCCTATAACCGGCTTCACTTGGACTCGTGTTTAAGCCCACTTTTGACCATGACGTCTGCAAAAAATCAACCTTGCATACCCTTGACCTCTGCAGCTTGACATACCCAGATCCGTGGAAGGGACATACCTCTGAGTGTCACTGACCAGTTTTTCACCTCCCTGCATTGAGCATAGGAACGTTCCTTTCCCAGGAACTAGAGCATCTGTTTCACCGACACTCGTTCTTTCCACTGTACCATAGCATTCTTTTATTCTTTTTCCGGCTTATCAGAAAAAGACAAAAAAATTAAATATTCCAAAAAGAGCGGGAACAGGGACATTATTTCCATTTATTGTTGGCAGCTAGAGTCAGTCGTGTCGCCCTTGAACAAAGCACTCAAAACAAAGTCTCCTCCGCATGGGTGGGATTTAGTTTGACTTAGGTAAGCCATAACCTTGTTATCGAGTCAGTTCTCCCCCGATTGGTTATCTCTTCCAATCATATGGAGGGTTCGTTCGTGCCTCCTGCATGACGAACTTATACAGATTCATTATATGCTGCCACATAGTCACATTGAGTCGTGCTTTTGTTCAAGGGAAGTTAGCCTGAGTCGGCCTTTCTGCGGTGTCTCTTGACTCATTTTTCAGTCGGCCATCCCTGGTTGTCAGTGTCATGTCTATCATCACATCAGTTATATTGGTCCTTCACTCGTGCCGGTTTGAGAAGGTCCCCATTGACTTCTTGCTGGCGGGTCTTGTCCTTATCGACGACGACACATTGCTCTGAGGGCAGACCTAGAGACCGCACCCTGGCCCTATTTTCATTATTGATAGGTCACCTTGTGCTCAGCATCGATCAGTATCATGGGTCTTTGACTGAGTGGTTTCCCTTGTGTTCGACATCAGCATACATTATCACACATTGGGATTCGTGCAGTACCTTGGTTTCCATTTGACCCTATTGGTGGATACCTCGCCTCTGTGTCAGCTTTCATTATTGGTTGGTTCAGAGGGTTTCTGCCGTGCGCTAGCCACATCTTGTGTACGCCGGAAACGTACTTTCGGTTGGGTTACTACATCTTTTTCGTCCGATTCCTTCCACATTATTGGCCTACGGGTTACACTCGCGCTAGATTGATGGAGGATGCCTTAATGCCTTCCTTCTAGCGGATCTTTCCCTATCGACTCCGACTCATTGCTCTGGGGCAAAGATCTAGAGTCCATTTGGCAGTACCTTGGGGTTTGCAGTCATTAGTGGCAGATTCCTCGCTATCGACAGTGGGAAACCATCATTGTCTCCTGATTGATAGATTCTTACAGGTGTTCGACTTCAGCTCATCTATTCACACTTGTTAGATTGTACTGGGTACCTTGACGCTCATTATCATTATCGGTGAGTAGTCTCGCGTTTGTTAACGGTATACATCAATGACCGGTAATCAAACGATTTCTCACATGGTCGACTTCAGATCATTTATTCCCATGGTGTAGAAATGTACCACGGCGGTCGGTGAAGACCTCAGGTTGTATCAGCATTCATTGGTTCACTTGACAGTTGCTCCTGTTACTGCTAGTTGATACCATTCCACCTTATATGTTGCAGTCAGTCATGGCGACATTCTATATGCTGGCACCTGAGTTTGCAGTGTAGTACCATCCTATTCCATCATGTTCAGTTGGTACCTTATGGGATCAGTCTTTGATTTCAGTGATGCGTTGCATCTTTCAGCATCATTGACAGTTTTATATGTGATATTCAGACATGTACTTACTCATTATGATCAGATGATCCATTATGTATTTTTACAGTCATTTATACTTGTATACTTAGTGGATCCGCTTCTACTTGATATGCGGACATGCTTTACTTTTCCTGAGCATGGGTATGCCCGCCTCAGACAGTGTTTCTTTCTGATCTCCTTTCGGTGGCTTGGCAGGCTGAATTCCGGTGAAGTCCTCCTCGGTTTTTCGGCAGAGTTCCTTTCCTTGTACTTACTTAATGTATTTCGGCCATCATGTTCCCCTTCTGACCTCATACATTAGGGGGCATCTGTTATAGCTCCAAATCTCACTCTTATGGTTTGTGATGCTGCACTTATGGCCTAGGGCAACCCCTCCTTCCAGACCTGGTCCAAAAATTTAAAAAACAGTGTTTTATTCCCTGTACGCGACTTTGCCCTGTGTTAAACGCGTGTACACGCGGGTCTGTCATACCCAACCCGCGTGTATCTATTAAAACACTTAAAAAAATATAATTTCCTCTTTTTCGGGCGGTGATCGCGGGTTTACCTGCTGGATCACCTGTTAGTGCCCGTGGCCCAACTGTTCCCAACCAACTCCTAACTAAAAAACTACTTTGGAGAGGGTATAAAAAGACATCAAAGGGAAGGCCAAGGGGAGAGAGAAAGGAGAGCAAGATTATTATGCTGAGATTTTTCCCTTAGACCAGGTCTGAAGTCCTTGGTGCATCCTGCACTTCCCCCATTTTGCATAGGAAACCCTTGTTTCCATGTGTATTGGTGATCATTCATCCTTGACATCATCATTGAGTAAGACTTGGAAGGAGCTCTTGCTGGAGGCTGGAGGCTGGAACGAATCCGGGAGGAAGCTTGCTTGGAGCCTGCTGAAGGTGTTCAGGTGATATCTTTCCGATATACGTACTTTATTTGCCTTTATATATAAAGAAACACGTCTTTGTTCCCGAATAATCTTCCTTTATGCTTATGAGATTCTTGTGTTGAATTCTTATGAAATTAGTTACTTAAAGATTATTTATAACTAACTTTATAGCATAAAGATGATTTATACATAAACTTCTATACATGTACTGTTGAGTTCTTTGATTTGTTTGTCTTGCAGGTCAGAGAAAGAAGAAGGGAACTCCAAGAAGGGTTTGCACCCTAACGGTCTTCTCGGACGTAGGACCTTAGGTATGTACCCTAAAACATTAGAATTTGCTTAAAAGTAAAAAAGATGGCTGTGTGTGTGTGTTTCTTTGTATAAGCAATTTTCAGTCTGGTAGAGTCTCAGCCCAAAGGACTCTAGGGGTACTTTCCCTTCAACCACTAGGAATTCTTAATTGCTACTAGGTAGAGTTCATTCACTTTCCCCCTTTTAAGCTTAATGAGAGATTCTTTGTTGCCTCTCATTCCTTATCCCTCATCCCATCCTTATAAGATTTCAGTATTGTTTCATGAGCAGCTACCTTGCTCCTTATTTCTCTTGTGACCAAGAAAAAGCACCAGCCGTATCACTCCTTGAATCCACGCCCAATGGTTTGAAAACTTACCAGACTATGTCTTGCCTCTCTACTTGAAACGTCTTCCTTCCCACCAAAAATAATACAAAACCCCTGTGCATCATATCTAGCCTAAAATCATCCATTAAACAAAGCTAAACCTAAAAGAGAGAGCCCTCTCTGACTGCAGGCAGGCTAGAATTTGCAGTCCAAAGTTGGTTTGTGGTTACCTCGGCCGTATCCTTTTCTGGAGCTTTAAGGACAACTTGAGTGATAACAGCTACATCACCTGCGAAGGGAGAAAAGACATGGTAAGACCACGACATCTTAAACTCTTAGCTGTTCTAAAGCAGAAATGCTCTGTAAATCTACCTGCACTTTTGAATTCATTACTTCATAACGTTGCACGAAGCCTAAAAAAGGCACAACATGTAGAGTCAGTGGTCAACCACCATGGGTTAATTCGATTAATAGCTAGTCATAGCCTCACCCAGCAGTAAAGCAACTGGGAAGAGCTAATTGCAATAATTGAGGGGATGGCGACAACACCATCCCCAAAACGTAAACATACTACAAGCACACCAGAACGTCCGGAAAAACGCAGAGAATTAGTAAAACAAAAACATGTTGCGAGTACATCTAAACGACCAGAAACACGCCAGGAATCAGCAAAGCGTAAGCATGACACCGGTACACCCGAACAGCTAGAGAAATGCAGAAAATCAGTCTGGTTAGATCGGATAAGAGGAAGGCTGGAAAAGCTCCAGGAAAGCACCAGCCAGCCAGTGGTAATTGAGGATGAGCAATCCTCATAGCCAGAAGTAGAAGAAGAACAAGCTGAAGGAGAAAAGAAAGGAGAGGCCGAGGAGGCCGAGCAATCCAAAGAGGAAAATGAGGAAGAAGTTGAGCATTTGTTGGGTTGTGTTATATTATTTCCACGTAGTTAATAGGGGGTTTGAAGGGCACCCGTAACCCCACTTTATGGGGTCTGGGGCAGCACCCCGGAAAATTTTGGTTTTGGACCATATGTTAGGTTGGGCGGACCCACCTATGGTTTTGTGCATGATTTTCGCACATGTTTTTTGGACGCGATGGTTTTCGGTCCATGGTATTGGACGCGATGGTTTTTCAGTCCATGGTATTGGATGCTTCTGCATGTATAAATATGTATTGTAAGACTGAAAGGAACATAATGAAAAATCAAGCTGGTAGTCCCGGTTTTGGGATCCAGGAAAAAATCTCTGTGCATATGTGTTTTATGGGTTATGCTCTCGCATTTTTTATTTTCTTTGTTTAAGAATTCGTATGCAGGTAATTTCTGTACAAGGTTAAAACCTACAACATTCTGAAATAGAAGCTGAGCATTCTGAAATAGAAGTTGAGCATCCTGAAACAGAAGCTGAGCATTCTGAGGCAAAAGCTGGACAATCCAAGCAGGAGGAGGAAATGGGACAGCAGGTAGGTAGCCCACCATAGGACCCAGTGGGAGAAGATGAATTGGCTGTAGTCTTGGCCAATATGGGTGAGTATGGCCAACCTTCCACTCCATCAGACCTCCAAGGCAAACCCCAGGAAGAAGATGCATCTGAAAAACCACATGCAGAAGAGGCAGAAGAAGGAAATCTTCCTGTTCATGATGAAGAGGAGATAAGAGACACTGAATGGGAACAATCTGTTCCCAAGGCACCAGAGGAAATTCCGGAGGAAGTAGGAATAGAAAAAGAAGTCGCCCAAGAAGTGACGAAACCAGTTAGGGTTCCTACCGCAGAACAGCCACGACAGAACAACGAAGAAGCACCCCAGGAGAAAGATCCAGGGACTAGTCACGGCCCAAAATGCAGTAGAAAGCCTGTTGTTCCTTCTAATAAAATGATAGAAATTAGGGAATTACGAAAGGAACAGCGGAGATTATTGAGCATAATAGCCCAGATCCACCAGAAGATCAGGATCCTAAAAGCAAGGCAGAGGGTAAGGAAGACTGCAGGGAAGAAAAAGATGACCACTGCAGTAAAAATCCTCAAGATAAAAAGGCGGAGGACCAAAAATTGCCCTGCTATTAAAAACCCTGCTGAAGATCCAACTGTTGTTCCAAATGATGCTGAGGAATAGACTGTTGTTCCATTTGAAAAGGAACAACAGTAAGCTGATATTCGTGTTAAAGAATAAATGGACAACAAGAAAATTCAGACAAAGGCACCACCCTCAGGGGTGATAAGGGTTCTGAACTCGAAACAACGCAATAAGAAAGTTTAGGTAAAACTCCCGGCCTCCACTGCTGCATGGAGAAGAGATCCAAAGACAGTGACCTTGCGCAAAGGATTGAAACAGGCTCAGCAAGAAGCAGAAAGGCTTAGAGAGCAAACGGTCCCTTACGAGAAGTATGAAGAACTACAACAGCAACTAAGGAACGTCAATCAATCCAAAAGCCAAGCCTTTGAAGGGTGGTGAAAGGAACAAGAGAAAGTTGCAAAGGTAACTCGTAGGCTAGATATTGTTATCAAGCAGATGGACACCTTGTGTTCTTTATACAATGACGTTTTAGCATGTAGGGCCCTTGCCAAAAACTACGCTATGTTTTTACTGGAACGACATTTACAATTAAAAATAAAAGTTGTTAAAGTAGGTGCCCCTATACAAATTAACACTGTCAATGACTTTATAGACTGTTGTAAACATTAGGGGGTGAAGGTCCAGAAATTGTTGTGTGAATTCTATTTGCATAACCTCGTGCTAGATCAGGAGACTGAACTGAACCCTGGCCCTTTTGTTGGAGACATCTAATTCCAACATTCATCTCATTCGGGGTTAATCAGATTAAATGGCTCAAAGCCTATAATACTTTCCAGAGGCAGGAAAATGGCCTAGACTTGTGGGTAAGGGATGAGCCTAGGGACCCAGTACAGTTGTGGAAAGCACATAGAAACCTCATGAGAACTCTGGGTGTCATTGAAAAGTTAGGAACCATGCACGAGGCAGTCATTCGACAAAGTTTAGAATATTTTCTTTCTATCAAAGACATCACCATTGATGCAGCCAGATTTCGGTACCGAATCTCTAATCCAAACATCCAGCTCAGGGAGCCATTTAAGTATGATAATTTTCAATTAGCTGCCAACCGTTTGAACCTCTATGGCGAAAGCATCTTGAGGGCAGGGCCATCCTGGTTAGGATATAGATTCCGCAGTCCAATTATCTGGCACCCTGCACCCGGATATCAAGCCCTATATGAGATGCCTGAGGGTCAAACATGCCAGTTCTTTGACTACCTAGTCACTCACCATGGATGTAGGCCTCCGCATGAGATTCCTTCTCCAGCCTATTCTCTCACTGTTTTGCATGTCAACTACAACGTTTTCATGAGGGCATGAAACAGGGTAAGCAGGAGGGTGTGTGGAGTACTAAAAAGGTATGATTTTGATGATCATTTCAATAGCTTTTCAGTGGAACTTGTGAACCTTTTTACATCATGAACGTTGACAAAAATAAAGAATTATAACAAAACATGTGGGATTAGTATGCAAGACTTAACCGATGATAGTTGTCATTCTCTTGTGCAGGAAGGGGTAAAAACGAGGAGCTTCTGTTCCAAAGAAAAAGACAAGAACAGGGTAACTGTTTGTCCCTTTGACGAAGGACCGAGCGCAAACGAGGCTAAGTAGGTTGAAGCAAACTGGTCCAGAAAAGGAGGAGAAGACACCAGCTCGGTGGAGGAGAAAAGAAGTGATTAAGGATTAACAGTTTGGTGAATCCTGAGGGATCGTTGCTTTATTTATCTTATTGCTTAGACATCTCCATTGTCACCCTTATATAAAGGGACGACACTGTTAGCTTTCGGGGTGATGCTTTTATGTATCTTTCTGTTAAAGATTGAACTTTGATCATCGAGTCTCGTTGAACTTGGCTTATTGTAATTTTTGTTTTATGCATTAATATAAACTTGGTGATTATCTTATCTCTGCGTCTGGATTAAATTAAAGCGGTGTACCCTTGGAGGCTAAGGGCCTGGCCCCGGAGGACACTTGCTTCTGTATCACTACGATTTGATTTCTGCGTGGTTTGCTTATCGTCATTATTTGGTAATCTGATATGCTTTATAAGTTACATCATATGCTCTGTTAAGATTCGCTCATTAAGGTTTTTACAAACAATAACTGTTGTATTGGCTCTGCATTATATCACTAATCCTTTCAGAGTTGATTGAATATTATTAGTCTTGACTGAACATTGTTAGTATTTTGTTACAGAGCTCTTATGTTGTATATTCGTGTTATGGAATTTATCTAAAAGTTGTGTTCTTTATGATTCAGGAGTAATGTTGTTCGATTTTGAAATGCAGTTGTATTCCTGTTGATGACGATTGGTGCTATATCAGATTACTCTTCAAGTGTGTTGTGTGTGTGTCTGATTTGCAAACCCTGTTCCATATCTTATTAATTAATGTTGTTCCATTAGTGTGTGCTGCTTGATTTGCCTAGAGAATGAAAGATTGATGTTTGATTACAACGAGTGCATTTGAGTTGGTAGGATAACGCTTGATTACTGCTCGTGAGACTTAGTTGTTCGATTGCTGTTCCATTTCAGAATTGTTGTTCCATTTTAGCATTACTGTTCCATTCCAGATTTTTTGTTTGATTTCTTATTTGTTGTTCCATTTTTCTACCTGCCGTTTCATTTACTCGCATTTGTTATTTTGGTGTGAGAGACGATCTGTGGCTGTAGTGAGCCTCGACATTTACTGTCTAGCTCCCAGACCCGTGGTCCATGCTCTAATTTCCTTTCCATCAGTTTCCAAAGGGATGGGCTATTTCTCTCGAACCCTTGACTGATAAGTTTCCTAGTTTTAGAGTGTATGATTTATTCATTTGAAGTAACTTAGTTCTAGACAAGAATCAATTTACTCTTGTATTTTGTTGAACATTGTACTACTAGCATTACTCTGAAAAATGATAGCCTCAGATTGAGTCACTCTTTGAAATAACAAAATGCTCCCGGATTGACATATTAATGTGAGGTAATTAGAGGTGAAAGAGACCCTTTTTATAGCTCTACACTGTTCACCTAGACATTTTTCTTGTTGAGAATAACAACTGCATCAAATGCAGCTTTGCCCCAGAAAGTTGCTGGAGTTCCAGACTCATCCATCATAGCACGAGCCATTTATTGAGTTGTTTTTTTCATCCTTTCCACTACTCCATTTTGTTGAGGAGTCCTTGCAGTAGAGAATTCTCTTCTTACTCCATGTTCTTCAGAAAAATCGAAAAATTCATTTGAGGTAAACACCCCACCTCTATCAGACTTGAGGCATTTAATTTTGTGATCTGATTCATTTTCAACCAAGGCTTTAAGAGATTTGAACTTTTAGAAGGCTTCGTCTTTGTGCTTCATAAGTCCTATCCAACACATCCTGGAAAAGTCGTCAATGAATAATATAAAGTATTCTTCTCATCGAGGTGACCTTTTTCTAGATGGACCACATACATCAGTATGGACTAGTTCAAGTGGCCTGCTAGCTGATCCTTCCTTCTCAGGGAAGTTGGTTCTGGTTTGCTTACCAAACTGACATGATTTGCATATTGTATTGTCTGGAATTTTGATGTCTGGAAGACCACGAATTGCCTAGTATTTGCATGCTTTCCTTATTTGTGAGAAGCTTAGGTACCCCAATCTTTTGTGCCATAGCTAGTGTTCATCATTCTGGCTTAGGTAGCATTGATGTTGTCCTTCTTTGAATATGTATAAATTATTCGGAGTTATTATGCCTTTGATCACTGTTTTTCCTATATCAAGATCACGAACACTACATCCATTTGATCGAAATATTACCTCAGTTCCTTGATCGCACATCTGACTGACACTCAATAGATTATGCTTTATGCCATCAACATACATGACATTTCCAACTTTGACCTTTTCCTTTAATTGAACAGAACCTTTACCTTTTATGAGAGCAAGGGTGTCATTTCCAAAAGAGACCTTCTTCTCCTTCTCTAAGGCACTATATGACTGAAGTTTTTCTTTCTCACTAGTCATATGTTTCGAGCATCCACTATTGATGTACCATTGATTTTCTTGCCCTTCCACATATAAAGCTATACCATATATCTCTGGTTGTGGTTCCTTCATTCTCCATGTTTTGGCACTTGAGGCTTGCTCCTTCTGACTTGTTTGCCGAAGCCTGCTCATGCATTCAGAATCTTCATGATCGAAATTGTTACAAATAGAACATTATATTTCATTTTCAAGAGCAGAAAAGTTATTGTAGGTTCTTTTCATGATCCCAATCACACTCCTCTGTTTTTGAGCTTCTATAGTCATGATTGTCTTATAGGCAAAACATTGAGTTGCTTTGTGAACAAAGTTATGACAAGAGAAACATTGGCCATTGAATAAACTCTTGCGATTATCAAATCTACCAACCAACCGATTGTAGTTTCTACTCACATCCATTCTTGAGGCAAATTAGGAAGATTTTACCTGTGGCTAGTTGTAGCTTCTTTTCATCCTTAAGGTGGATTGCCCTTGATTTACCTGGTAGTCTTTGTTCATTCTTGAGGTAAATTGTCCCTGATTTACCTGGTGATTTCCATTGGACCTTTGCTCACTCCTCCTTGCTGCATCAAGGTAACTTTTGGAGGTGGATGGTTTCTGCGCTTGAGATGCTTCTTCATTATATCCCAAACCTATCTTGATTAGTGGAGAATGTTGCACATTGATAATCTCATCTAGAGTTTCAGATCCTTTAACAAATCTAAGAATAAGAGCTTTTGTTTTCTCAATCTCTTTTCTAAGACCCACAATTTCACATTCTAACTTTTCATGAAGTTTTTCCTTTTCATCCAGTTGGAATTGCAGAGTATCAATAATCATATGTTTCTCTTCTAAAAAAATTTTGAGTTTAGAAATATCTTCATACAAACCTTCTTCATCTATAGCATCCATGAAATCATCATCTTCAAAATCCATTAAAAGTCTATAATTATTACCTTGTTCATCTTCATCACTATTTGAAAGTTCATGACTGTCTTCATGAGTGTAATAGCTTTTCTTATTTACATTTTGTTTCTTGTTCCATTTAACAGGTTCCTTACCTTTGTCAAGCTTATCTTTATGAGGAAACTTGGCAGCATAGTGACCGACTCTTCCACAAGCAAAGCATTTGAAAGGAAACTTACCTCTGAATCTTCCAGCACCTCGTTGAAGGTTCTTAACAAAATTTGATTCTTCCTCTTCTTCTGACATATGTCCTGACTCATAGTAATCTCCTTTGCCTGAAGCCTTGAATGCAGATTCTCTCCTGTTTGATGGTACTCCTTTCCTCATTTCGTAAGCAGTTAAAATTCTGTGCAGCTGTGACATGGTAATGTTTTGTAGATTCTGTTTTTCTTCTATTGCAGAAACTTTTGATTCAAACTTAGAGGACAAAGATCTTAGAACATTTTCAACCACAACAGCCTCTTTTGTTTCTTCACCCAAGTTTTTCATACAATTAACAATCTCATCTATACGTAGGAAATAACCAGCCACACTTTCATCATTGTACATTCTGCGATTTTCATACTGAATTCTGAGGGTTTGAAGTTTTGCTCGTTTTACCTGTTCATCTCCTTCATAGCTCAGAACGATCTTATCCCATATTTCTTTTGCGGATTTGTACTGCATAACCTTAATGAATTTTGATTGAGATAGACATCCTAATAGAGTATAGACAGCCTTTGCATTTGTTTCATATTGCTTCTTACCAGCCGGATCTATATGAGTTGTTGAAGGAAAAGTGTATCATGTACCTATGATATCCTAGACTTCTGTACCAAGAGATTGAAGATAGGCTGTGACTCTTACCTTCCAATAGACGAAGTTGGTCCCATCAAAAATTGGTGGCCTGATCAATGCTTCTCTCTCGCAGTTGCTCATGATGATAGATCTTCCTTCAAGCGATCAAGCTTCTTCTGAAGGACCTACTCTGATACCAATTGTTGGAAATAATACTGAGAGGGGGGTCAATTAGTATTATTAAATTCTTTTCAATATACCTTCTAGATTTATAATTTAATTTATTCTTCAGATGTTGACCATTAATTTGTATGTCAGTACCATATAATAATGAACAAGAACAAGAAAAAAAAATAGTCACGCCAAAGAACACCAGATATAAGGTGGAAACCCAATGTGGGTAGAAGCCACCTACTGCAATATGTCTCTATCTTATTTCAATGAGAAACTTATTTTTACAATGATTCTATACTAGTGCAGTCCTTTACTAGTATGCAGGCTGCAACCTGCAGAGAGCTACAACCCTCTCTCGTTTTCTAGACTCTCCTGGAAGGGAGATACAACCCCCTTAGCTCTTGTACTAGCTGAGCTACTAGTATGTAGGTGTTCACCTACTGAAGGCTTCAACCTTCTCTTTTCTTCCAGGGACCACATTTCATAAATTTTCAGACTGGATCCATGAACATCAATCAAACATCAAGTACATGTGTATCAACCAATCTCCTTTCCTCAATCAATTACTGAATCAACCACTATCTTCTTATAATGTAGTAACAGAAAACAATACCAGTAACCCGACACCTATTATGAACCCAGAACACTGCAGTAATAGACACAAGCAACTAAAATAAGTTTCAAGACAAGTCCGCAACTTCACCAATATAAACCTGTGGATATTCGCACTTTGTCTGTGTCAATCCTACGGAACTCCGCACCTGCACCTGTTGCTGGACTGCGCACTGCCACACCTAAAACTGTGTCTAAATTGCGCACCTCTGCACTAAACCCGTGTCTAAACTGTGCACCTCCGCATCTTTTCCTTGATAGACCTGCGGATCTCCGCACTTTCTCCTTCACTGGCCTGTGGACCTCCACACCTGCACCGTGTTGCACCTGCGGTCCTGTGGTTATAGAGTTTTTCAGCCTTCAAGTATACCCCAGATTATCAGATTTATAGATCTGATCATGCGCCAAGGAGATCTCAACCCATCAATAGATCTGCCTTATAAAGCTCAGGTTTCTCCTTGATTCAGATCTATCTATCACTCACCAACCGATCACCAGAATTTCAATACATGAGTGCTCAGCCAAATGATCTCCTTTCCTTTTATTAGACAAGCCCTTACTCAAACCATGGATCAAAACCATAGAAAGCCAATACAAGGGACCCAAAACCGGGGTTCAATACTTTAGAAAGAAAACCACGAACCAAAACCATAGGATCAAAAACGTTGGAATAAATACCATGGATCAATCATAAAAATTCCCCACGTGCACACGCTTCTCTACATGAAAGTGTGTGAATTTGACGTCTGCACCTTTTGTTCGGAGAACCTGCAGGTATGTCCGCACCTCTTGTTTGGAGAACCTGCAGGCCTACGGCTTTTGTTCGGCGCACCTGCGGGTATCTCATTTTCTATCATTTTGAGAGCCTAAACTGTGACTTTCCACTTGAGTGAGTTGCCATCAAGGACAACACTTATGCCATAGCGCCACACCTATTTCATAATGCCAACACCATAAACTACTTTTTGGTTTGAAGAATGTAGGGGAAACCTTTCAGAGGGCAATCAACTATGCCTTCCATGACATCAAGCACATCGTTCAACTGTATCTTGATAATCTGCCGGCTCATTCGCGAAAGCGGAAAGATCATCTGTAGCATTTGAGAGCCATATTTCTATGTTGCCGACACTACAAAATATGACTCAATCCGCACAAGTGTGTGCTTTGTGTTGGTTCTGGTTAATTACTTGGTTTTGTAGTTTCTAAGGATAGAATTCAACTTGACCCATGTAAGGTTCAAGAAATCCTTGACATGCCTCCACCTTCAAATTTTCTTCAAATTCACAAACTGCAAGGGAAAGCTAACTTTCTAAGGAGGTTCATTCCAAATTATGCCAAACGTTCTAAAGGTTATACATGTCTTTTGAAAAAAGAAGTACCCTTCAACTAGGATCATGTTGCGCAAGCTTCCTTTGATGCTTTAAAAGATTCCCTAGTAAAAGAATAATTAATGTATGTTCCTAATTATCAACAAGACTTTAACTTGTATCTCGCCACTATAGATACAACCATTGCCATGGTTTTAGTACAAGAAGACAATGGAATAGAACATTTTGTGTATTATTTAAGCCGCAACTTAAATGATATAGAAAGCAAGTACTCCTATGTTGAAAAGCTGGCTTTAGTAACTGTTCAAGTAGTACAAAGTTTTCCACACTATATTCTCTTTCACAAAACAAACATTTTATTAGATCGCCACCCTATGACCTACATTCTGTCGCGTAAATTACTAGGGGGCAAATATTTCAAATGGATAGCCATTTTGCAAGAGTTTGATCTGGAATTCACCAAATCAAAATCAAAGAAATCTCTCGTATTTGCAGAGTTACTTTGTGACCTCCCATCATCATCCAACGGTTTAACATCTAAAGCATCAATCGTGTACAAGACTCTATTTCTGATATCGTCAAGCGATCTATGGCACGAAGATATACTAGTCTATCTCCAAACCCAAACTTTTAGGTCTAACACCTCTTGCTCTGAAAAATGATGTATTCAATACCAAGACAAAGACTACATGATCATTGGTGATACACTTTACCGTCATGGTGTCGATACAGTTTTATGAAGGTGCCTCATGCATGAGGAGGCCGAAAAGGTCTTGAATGACTCATTCAAGTGCGTGTAGCGAGCATGCACCCTTGTCTATTTTGAGACAAACCCAGCTGAAAAGATAGGTTTCGTTGTAGGTTATGTGATTGGAGGTGTTATCTCACACCATTCACCATTGTCTATTTGATGGAAAAAGCCAAGGGAGTTTTTTGTCAGCTCCGCTAAGATTTTTTTTTTTACTTAACTCTAGTGACTTCCATATGGTTACCTAGAGACTCTCCTTTTCTTGATAGCTTGTGGCATGGAAACCTTTTCATGCAATCCAAAAACGACCAATTTCATTTTTTAGCTTTTTAGTTTTTTTAGTTTTTTAGTTTTTTCAACTTCTTAGGTTAGATGATTGGTCTAATCCACCATTCACCTTTATCTGCACTATGGACGAAGCAAAGGAAGTGTTTAAACCGTTCCGCGGATGAAACCATCCTACCTAACCTTAGTAGTTTCTTAGCTTTCTAGTTTTTTTAGATTTTTAGTTTGGTTGCTCCTATCTTACATAAAAAGGAACAATGAGCAACATTTCTACAAGGTTCAAGCTCGTTAAAAAATAAACCCACTGCTAAGCATATGTTCCCGCAGAGTTCAAGCTTGTTAAAAAAATGAACCCACCTTCGGTAAATAACCTTTGTGATTTCCATGCTATCAACCTTTTGAGACTTGGTTGTGTTTTTCCATCACCTCCATCCTTTTGGCTAATCAAATGCTTCCACTTGATTGTTTACCCTTTTGAGGAACAACTGCGACAAGTTTCCTGTTAGCCACCCTTTTCACATCACCATGTTTTGAGAAGTTCCAAGCTTACCCGGAACCAGTTGCTACCCTAAACGCTACTTGTTCCTAAAAAATAAGCCTCCTTTAAACTCTTTTCAGACTCGTTAAATATGAAATGATCATCGAGCTATTGGCTTTTCCAGCTTGTTAAAGTAATCAAAATTCCATCCCTCCTATATATTTTAATCTTTTTTGGACTTGAGCAATTACCCCATGAAAACGTTCGAGCACTTGTCTTTTTAGCTCGCTAAAGTTATCGAAAACTCATCCATTCCGTATTATTTTATTCTTTTCGGACTTAAGGGATTATGCTACGAAAAAGAACTACTGGAGTTTCCTTTTCATCCCTTTTCAAACTCTCTAAACATGAAAAGGATCGATTTATCCTTGTCATTAAACTCGTTAAAAAAATAGCAACAAACTTGTCCACCTAGACAAGAATGATTTTCACTGTCGCTAGACCCGCTAAAACATAGCGACAGGTTTGCCCAAAGGGAAAATTATAGAACAAGCATATGTTATCCTCTTCAAGCTTGACAAAAATAAAGAGGTACTGGTCAACAATGACTAGGGAAAAAGGAAAGAAAACTTGAAGAACTTTATTTGTATCAGGTCGCTCTTGAACATGACACTTTCACTCCATCACCATGATGGAGTCGGGTTGGGTTACTCCGTTCACCGGTCATATCACCATTGGTCCTCCATGCCATCCATTTTTTGGGTTAACACTACTAATCCATCTCAGTGTCGCCGATATGTTCAAGAGAAGTCATTCAAATAATTCACCATCCAGTTAATGCCTCATCCACTGAAATACCTTCACCCTCCATTTTTCATGATCACCATTCCTGAACCTTGTATCATCAGATCTTTTTCACCTCTAGAAAATCATTTGCTACATTTCGTGTCGTAGACTTGGGATACACTAAGGCCCTCCTACGACGAGTCACTTCTTGCTGGCATCAGCTCATTGTCCAAGAAGTTGATCCGGATTTAAACAGGAACGCAATAGATTATAGAGATAACCATAAATACAGAGATACGATAACCATAAAAACAGAGATGCAGCGGAAATAATACTTCATTTCATTAATGGAAAATACCGAAATATGCTTACAACCAGAAATGGAAATAAACCAGCTAGGGCGATGGTAGCTATCTCTGAGAAGAGATGTGCGGCTACATGCCTCTGAACTGTTCCGAACTGTGTTACAATGAGGCTCGAAGGCCTATTTATTGTTGAGAAACAATGGAAAACCCTTCACATCCCGAAACCTAACCCTAGAAGATGAAATGCCAAATTGTGGGCCCCGTTTGGGTAAATTGGTACATCAATTTCCCGGGGTCGTAACTTTGGCATACGATCTCCGTTTGACGCGTACGATAGCTCGTTAGAAAGATCTATCCGAGTACTACCACTTTGGGAGGCAACATGGGTCCATGTTGCCCTATATTCCCAAAAAAACGTCGTTTAGGGCCTCAAAACGGCTCCGGAAGTTCAGGACCCGAAAAACTGCTAAAAATAGTAAACTGTGATACAATTTAGAAAACTGAAAAGACTGAAAGAGACAGTTGTGGGGGTCCAAATGGGTTGGTGGGTGGCCACCAACATCCACCTGGATCATTCCTCCCCCCTTAGGAAGCAATGGTCCCCATTGCGTTGAGTTCCGCCACCTGCTGAACTTGTCCTGCAATCTCTGATGTGTCCAGTGATGGTGGGAAGCATGGTCGATGATGGTCCACATTGAATACTCGGTGCAAGCGAAAGAATGGAGGAATGTTGTGCTTCAAAGCATTGTTGCCCATAGCCTTGGTACTGTTGTGAGGACCATGTCGGAGTGGTCGGAGCTTCTGATGGGCTCTTGTAAGGCGTTCTTTCTGCAGATGTAACCAGAATTTGTTGCCCACCTGAAACTTGTGTGGTACCCATGTGGGTGAGGAGAAGTTGTTCCTGTGTTTTATCATGACCGTATCCCTTTTCTGTTGCTGCTGTGTGGAGGAACCCTTTGCAGGGGTCATGGATGTAGCAACGATCTTCCCCTTACTTTGGGAGTGAACCAGGCAAATGAATTTCCTGGTCTGTGAGATGAGCTTGCTGCCTTTCTTAGCAGTGATCAAAGATGTGGCAGTAGGTGGGGCTACCTCTGGTATCCTGTATAATGAATTATTCAAAGAAATAATGACAGCACGAGGCCTTGACTCATACACAGCATGTCGCCTCCACAAGTATGGCTGACCTAATAATACATCACAAACATCCAGAGGTGTAACATCACACAATACCTCGTCTGTGAAGGGTTTGATGCTGTAGGGAAGGCGACACTGCTGGCGAACTTTCAGATCTCGTCCTTCGTGAAGCCACCCGATACTGTACGGCTGCGGGTGTGGTGTAGTCGGTAGGCCCAACCGCTTCACGACCTCTGCTGAAATGAGGTTCTTTTGGCTGCCACTGTCGACAATGAATTGCAGCGGCGAACCCTTCACCCACATCTGTGAGTGGAAAAGACGCTCCCCTTCCTCTGGATTTTCGGGCTCATATTTATGGATCTTGGCGGTGGCAACAGTGGCGCTAGGATCTGCATCAATGATCTGCTTCCCTTTGCCATTCCCCTTGTCGGGTTCTGGCTCAGGGTCAGAACATGCACCTGATTCGGAAGCCTTCAACTCGGCCACCAACGACTGCTTGGTCCGACACTCACTTGTGTTATGAGTGGGGCTCTTGTGGAACTCACACCACTTTCCTGTGTCCTTCTTCGGCTTCGTGGTGTTGTTCTTTTCTTGCGGCTTCGACGGGTTGTCTTGGGTCACCCCGCCTTGGCTTTGTCCTTTGGGCTTCGGATTTGCAGATCCAAAGTCTCGCTTCTTCTGTTTGAACTTTTGCTCGATTTTGACAGCGTATCGGTATGCTGTGCCGAGTGAGGGGATGTTCAAGAACCCCATCTCTTCCTGGATGTATCTGTGTAGGCAGCCACGGTATTTGAGTACCAAATGCACCTCAGAATCTTTGATACCCAACTGTGTGTGAAGGGTATGAAAAATGTTTGTGAACTCTGATACATCTTGGTCTCGTCCCTGCCGCAGTGTGGTCCATTTGATGTATTTGTCCTCATAGCTTCCGACAGGGTAATACTGCTCCTTGATGGCATCCCGGAAGTCATTCCAAGTGGGTGCGGCCGAAAATAGTGAGCCTGTACTTTCATCCTTCTGCTCGCAGTAGGTTACCCACCAGTCCTTGACGTGGGGGGCTGCTTTGAGAAGAGTGAAAACAATATTTTCCTGACTTGAAAATTCATGAACAGAAAAATACCCATCTAGCAGATTTAACCATTTATCTACGGCATCTGCGTCTATTTGACCCTCGAAGATGGGGATTTCAAAATTGACTTGTACCTTGAAGGGCGTGGCATTTCCAGAGTTGTTGCTGGAAGCCGATGCGTCGCTTTTGGGTAGTCGCTGAAGGATCTGCGCAAAGCTATCCATCATCGCGTTCCTTTGCCGCTCGAGCGCTTCTTCGAGCAAGATTTTGATAGGATCTCCTGCCCCCTCGTCTTTCTTCTCATCCGCCATGGGAGGCCATCGGGATTTGCGAGGCTGGTCTTGCAAAGGTTCGACCAGTTCAAGCCCTAACTCCTTATATCCCGACCTCGTTGGGGACATGCAAAGAAAAACAAAGAAAAAGCAGACCGCTCTGATACCACTGATCCGGATTTAAATAGGAACGCAATAGATTACAGAGATAACCATAAATACAGAGATACGATAACCATAAAAACAGAGATGCAGCGAAAATAACACTTCATTTCATTAATGGAAAATACCGAAATATGCTTACAACCAGAAATGGAAATAAACCAGCTAGGGCGATGGTAGCTATCTCTGAGAAGAGATGTGCGGCTACATGCCTCTGAACTGTTCCGAACTGTGTTACAATGAGGCTCGAAGGCCTATTTATTGTTGAGAAACAATGGAAAACCCTTCACATCCCGAAACCTAACCCTAGAAGATGAAATTCCAAATTGTGGGCCCCGTTTGGGTAAATTGGTACATCAATTTCCCGGGGTCGTAACTTTGGCATACGATCTCCGTTTGACGCGTACGATAGCTCGTTAGAAAGATCTATCTGAGTACTACCACTTTGGGAGCCAACATCGGTCCATGGACCCATGTTGCCCCAGATTCCCAAAAAACGTCGTTTAGGGCCTCAAAACGGCTCCGGAAGTTCAGGACCCGAAAAACTGCTAAAAATAGTAAACTGTGATACAATTTAGAAAACTGAAAAGACTGAAAGAGACAGTTGTGGGGGTCCAAATGGGTTGGTGGGTGGCCACCAACATCCACCTGGATCAGAAGTTGACTTAGAAACAACCCTTTCAGTACTTTGAAGCTTGCATGCCTCAATGGCAAGTTTCTCACTTCCGGAAACAGGTTTACAACAATGGTTTTTGATTGAGAGATTTTGTGTTGTGTTCAACATCGGATTATATATTCACACCATGTGAATTGTACTGTAGTACCTTGAGGGTCATTATCATTATCAATGATTCCTCTCATGCCTGTTAATAGCTAACAGTATTGGCTGGTAATTAGGTGATGTATTTCCATGTTTGACTTCGGGACATCTTTTCACATGGATCAACTTGTACATCGGGCGAAGATTGAATGAGTTTGAAGACCCCAGATCTAGTTTCATTCATCTGGGCTGCGATATATTCAAGAACATAAAGACATCAAATGTACACAGAAGCTACACAGATGATCATCCAAGCTAAGGGATGATGACTCTATATATAAATAATCACCAGTCTACAACTGCAGATGATTATCTATCCTATGTACATGAAAATGAATTTATAAAGCTGAGCATGGGAATTCCCACCTCAGCTAGATCATGAAAATAATATGATGATGATGTATTGTATTGTATCTTATAGAGGTCACCTTCCAGTTTGAATACCTTAGATCCTCATGATAAAGCATTTCACCTGACATCAAAAGATTTACGACTTCATGCTTTAGGGGGTAACTGTTATAGACATATTTGGGCACTACAACCCCAATCTTATATGTCGATAAACCAAGGGCTATTTAACCCCTAAAAGTGTTGTTTCATACCCTAAAGGATCATGGTCAAATGATTACATCATTCACCAAATGTTCCACTTGAAAAACCACTCAGAACTGGCCAAAACTAGACCATATTGACTGCTTCACTATCAAGGTGTGATGCATATTGACTCCTACACTAGCCAAGTGTGATGCATACTGAAGAGGCCTTCTATGGGGTGCGATGAGCGAGGATGAAAAAATGTCCAAGACAGTTTGCTAAGTGGATGCTCATGAAATCTTCTAGAAACTTCCTCTATGACACTTGCCTCTCTGAATTCACCTAGGGATGAGTAAGAGATCCAAGAATTCTCCAATTAGAATCAAGAACTACAAGTGGAATGACACTAATCAAAAACCCAGAGATGACTCACACCTTTGCAGACATCTATAAATGTATCCCTCATCTGAGAGATCTAGAGGCTGGAATTTTGTAATTTGCAAGGAAGTGTTCATAGTTTGTCTTTGAGAAGCAGCATTGTATTTTTAGGCGATCTTGCTTTTCATGAGGTGAAGAGGGCTTTGATGCTGGGAGGATGATGCTAGATCAGACAGCTGGGTTGTAATTCTCCCTTCTATTTTAATAAATTTCTTTGAGTTTTCCTCCATACAATCGTGTACTTGTGAATCTTTTTATTTGTAAATGCCATTGTATGTTCAATGTATTTCTGATTCTGCATTTTTTATGATATAATAGATTGAGATGTTTTGATGGTGTTCTGTTACTTTGTTTCTATAGGTATTCTCTAAGTGGGATAAGTAGGAGAGGAGTTGCAAGCTCTATTAAGGGGGAGAGAAATCAAGAAAGGAGCCAAGAAAAAGATCCAGGTTGGTCCCTTTGCTTCTCCCTTATCTATCATACATAGAGGAAATTGCAAATTTCTTTGATTGTTTGTTTCTAGGATAGCTACCAATCCTAGTGGGACTAGCAAAGTGAAAAGACACTAGTTTTCCTGGAAACAGGGTTGTAGCTCCCTTCAAGGAGAAGATGGAGAATGAGAGAAGGTTGTAGCCTTCTACAGGTAGAAGCCTGCATACTGGTATAAGTCTGCACCAGTACAAAAATTGTAAAAAGAAGTTTCTTATTAAAAGGAAGATAGAGATGGTTTTTCCACCCACATTGGGTTTCCACCTTATATCTTGTGTTCATGTGTGTGATTGTTTGTTATGTTTTTACGCACCTGGTTACTGTTTACATGGTTTTGATGCATAGATTAAAGATCAACATATGATGAATTAACTAAATTATAAGTTTGCAAGGCATACGCTAGTTTCCTTAAATACAATTGCATATACACGCAAGTTTCATTAACTGAAGTAGCGCATATGAATCTTATTATGGAAATGAAATATTATTGACTTGCTAATATTGATTCCCCCCCCCCCCTCTCAGTATTATTTCCAAGAAATTTCTGTTGAACCTAGTTCCTGGAGAACCACTTGCCCTGGTGAAGGAGTTGGCAGGCTTTGACAACTCAATATAACTGTATCCTTTGTTGGCGAGTGTTATTGATATGTGTGTTCATGATTTGATCAGTTATGGCCTATTCCATGCAGTCTGGGTTGAGCTCTGTTGGTGTGAGTTGTTCTACAATGTCAAATGTGTCCAAAAATGGTGGAAAGTATGGCCAAAGGTGATCTACATTGAAAATTGGGTGCAGACAAAGGAATGGTGGGATGCTAAGCTCGAAGGCATTGTCACTGATGGCCTTGGTGATGGTGTATGGCCCGTATTAGACCGGGTAAAGCTTGCAGTGGGGTCTAGGGAGGCACTCCTTCTACAAATGTAGCCAAAATTTATCACTCACCTCGAACTTGCGTGACACTCGATGTTGATCATGTCACTGCTTGTACTTAGCATTGGCTCTTTCCAATATATCATGGACCTATTAGTAGATGTGTTTAATGTGCTCAATTAAGTTGTTAGCCCTTTTAGATTTGGACTAAACGTGAGCCAAATCTACCTGAGTGGTTGCAAGTGCTATGGCCACATCAATGGGGCATAATGGCTGAAATCCAAGCCCCACCTAAAAGGTTATGTGACTATTGAGTTGTGGATATCTCTGTTGTAGTTGTGTTGGACATAGGGGAAACTTGCATCCCACATGTGTGGATGCTTTGAGTTTTACATGTGACAGAATGTGTACGATGATCATGTTGAAAAGCTCTATTTGGCCATCAGTTTGGGGATGGAAAGCCTTGGAGTTTGCAAGTTTTGTATCCAACATCAACTAGAGACTTGAGAAAAATGCACTCAATAATATGTTGTCCTGATTTGAGACAATGAACTGTGGAATCCAAAATTGTATCCACACTCTCTCAAAGAAGATCTTAGCAGTGGCCTCTGTTATGATACTCTTCTTGCAGGCTGCCATGATGGCCATCTTAGAGAATATTTCAACGACCACGAAAAGACAATCATTACTGTGCTTAGTAGAAGGAAGGAAAGACATGTAAACCATGGAGACAAATTCACAAGGTCAGCTAGGAGTAGGTAGAGGAGTATAAAAACCTTGATTATTTATGGTTGGTTTGTCAATGACGTAGTCGGTGTAGGATCTCATGCACTTCCAAACATCCTGATGAATTTTTGGCCAATAAAAATAATTCTGCAATATCGCCATTGTTTTCTCTACTCCGAAATTTCCAACAACATGATTGTAGTGTGCCTCCCAAATCATTTGGCACACTCACTTGAAGGAACAAATATGTGTCCTAGGTGGCATAACAATGCATCCTGAAGGTGAAAATTTGGAACTTGCTTCCATTACAGAAGTGTCTGGTATATGCTGTCAAATTCTTGATCACTCTTGTAAATAGGTGGCCACCTCGATGTCTTGTGCACATAGGAGTCGATCATAGTGATCATCACCATGACCAATGGTCGGCTGAGGCAATTAGCGAAGTTATTGGTGTTTCCCTTCTTATACTTAATGTTCAAATGGAACTGTTTCAGATGGGTGGACATTTCTGATGGCAATCGTTCTGTAACTTCCCTTGTGTCTGTATGAAATGTAGAGGTCGGTGGTCTGTGTGGGTGACTGTTTACTTCCCCAGAATGCAATTCCTCCATTGATGGTAGGCCTGCACAATGGAATACATTTCTTTGTCATAAGTGGGGTACTTTCTGACTGTGTCTAAAAGTGTCTCACCGTGATCAACTACTAGATTCCCATGCTAAGTAATAATCACACTAATAACATAGTCGAAGGCATCTGTCTCAATCTCAAATGGTTGTTGCATGTATGGTGATGTGAGCAATGGTGCAGAACATAAGCGATTCTTCAACTCAAAGAATGATTTTTGTTGGGTTTCCAACCAAAAAATATTTTCTTTTGCTTCGCCTTGGGTGACTTGACTTAAAGGCTGAGTGATGTGAGAGAACCCCAACATGAACCTATGGTAGAAATTGGCAAGACACCAAAAGCTGCAAATCTCTGTTATAGTGATTGGGGCTAGCCAATCCTAAATGACTTGTATCTTAGATAGGTCCACACGTACACCCTACTCATTAATGATGTATCCCATGAATTGAACCTGGGTGAGGACAAAGGTGCATTTCCCCAAGTTAGCACACATCTTGTGCTTTTGTAGGGTTTGAAGGACATTTCGAATATGGTGGAGGTTCTCTTCCCAAATCTGGCTAAATATCAAGATGTCATCTAAATACACAACCATGAATTCATTGGTGAATGGTTGCAATATGTCATCCATCAGTCTCATGAAGTTTGCAGGGGAGTTCATCAATCTGAATGGCATGATCAACCATTCAAAAAGGACCTCCTTGGATTTGAAGTAAATATTCCACACATCGAAGGGTTTGATAGGTACCTGGTGATAACCTGACTTCAAGTCAATATTGCTGAAATATTTTCCCCTTTGAGTTGGTACAGAAGGTCATCAATCCATGGGATTTGGTACCTATACTGGACAATGTTCTTGTTCAACACCCGATAGTCAATATAGAGCCTCCAAGTCCCATCCTTCTTTTGTACCACTACACTAGGTCCACCCAACCTAATATAAGGTCCAAAAAACAATTTTTTTAGGGCGCTACCCCAGACCCCATAGAGGGCGATTACCTGCACACCTCAAACCCCTTATGACCCCCACACTATGCAATCGGCACACCCCCCCCCCCCCCCCCCACTCTAACCCCCGATTAACTATGTGGGCTAGTCGTGGAAAGAATATAACACAACTCAACATTCTCCCACTTGTTTTTTTCTTTCCACGGGGGGCCACAAGAGAGCTTAGTCATTTATCCAGCTTTGCAATGCCCATTATTTATCTACACCAAGAGAACTTCTTAGAGCTCACAGATTTTGTCAATGCATCTCGAGTATTCTTCAAAGTGTCCACCTTTACCAGCAACACCTTTTTATCGTCTAAAATATCCCTCACAAAGTGATACAAATCTTGGTTGGTATCAAAAGGTTATTCCTAGGTGCCAAGAATTTATTTTAGTGATATTTTTTTCTCTTGTTGCCAAGGTAGCTTCTATTAGATTACTTTTATCTGTTGCTGTTGCTTTTGATTTTCAGGTAGAATAGATGGATGTGAAGACAACATTTCTTCACGGGGATCTGGAAGAGGAGATCTACATGAAGCAACCTGAAGGTTTTGCAGTGAAGGGTAAGAAAGAAATGATATGCAAGTTAAAGAAGTCTTTTTGTGGGTTAAAAAGGTCACCAAGGATGTGGTATCATAAATTTGATACATTTATATGGGGACTTAGCTTCACTAGAAGCAATAATATCACTGCGTGTATTTTGAATTAATTGGTGACTATGTTATCTATGTGGTCTTGTATGTGGATGAGATGTTGCTGGTTGGAAATGACAAAGAAATTATCTAGGATTTGAAGACCCAATCAATGAAAGAGGAAGCTCTAGTTAAAACAGAGGAGGTATGTCGAGACAATATTATAGAGATTTAATATGCAGAATAGTAAATCGATGAAGGTTCCTATTCTTGTAGGTGTAAAGTTATCTGCTGAACAGTGTCCCAAGACATAAGAAGAGGAAGAGGACATGTCCCGTGTTCCATATGCAAGTGCAGTTGGTAGCCTGATGTATACAATGGTCTGTACTAGAGCAGACATTGCACATGCAGTGGGAGTATTGAGCAGGTTTATGTCAAGACCAGGAAAGGAGCATTGGACAATAGTGAAGTGGGTTTTCAGGTATTTGCGTGGCACTAGTGATTATGGTTTGTGCTACCAAGGAAGACCAGGATTCGACAGAGTGTTGGATATTGGTGGCTTTGATGATGCAGACTATGCTGGAGATCTAGATCAAAGAAGATCTATAAGTGGGTATGTGTTTAACCTATTTGGAGGTGCAGCCAGTTGGATGAGTAAGAAATAATCTGTAGTGGCACTATCAACTACAAAGGCAGAATACATGGTGGCCACTCCTGCAAGAAAGGAAGCAATTTGGTTGCAGAGATTGTGCTCAAGTATGGGATTAGTATAGGGAACTATAAGGATACACTGTGACAACCAAAGTCGAATTTTGTTGGCAAAAAACCCTTCATACCATTCAAAGACAAAGCACATTGATGTTCAGTATCACTTTGTGAGGGATATGATAGAAGAGAAAAAGGTGTTGTTGGTAAAGGTGGACAGACTGAAGAATACTACAGATGCATTGACAAAATCTGTGATCTCTGAGAAGTTCTCTTGGTGTATAGAAACAATGGGTATTGCAGGGATGGATAAATGACTAAGCTCTCTTGTGGCCCCCTATGGAAAGAAAACACCAAGTGAGAGAATGTTGGGCTATGTTATATTCTTTCCATGACTAGCCCACATAGTTAACGGGGGTCAGATTCCCCGCTTCGTTGTGCCGATTGTGTAGCGGGGGGGTCACAGGGGGTTTGAGGGGTGTAGGTAACCCCCCTCTATGGAGTTAGGGGTAGTTCCCCAGAAAATTTTGTTTTTTGGACCCTGTATTAGGTTGGGCAGACCTACCTATGGTTTTGTGCTTGTTTTTTGCACATGTTTTTGGATGCGATGGTTCTCAGCCCATGGTTTTGGATGCGATGGTTTTCGGCCCATGGTATTGGATGCTTCGGCATGTATAAATATGTATTGTAACATTGAAAGGAACATAATGAAAAATCAACTTGGTAGTCCCAGTTTTGGGATCCAGGGGAAATCTCTATGTATATGTTTTTTATGTGTTATGCTCTCACATTGTTTATTTTCTGTGTTTTAGAATTCGTATGTAGGTAATTTCTATACGGAGTTAAAACCTACATTGGGCTCCCACAAATTGACAATATTAGCCTAATGTGCCCTTTCTGCAATAGTTCCTTAATCTACCTCTTGATCTCATTGTTCTTTAGAACATAGCGTCGATAGGTTTGTCCATTGGGCAACAGTGCGCTCGGGGTCAAATCAATGGAGTGCTTGACCTAACAGTGGAAAGGTACCCCTGTGGGTGAGGCAAAAATATCCCTATACTCCTCCATGAACTTTTTCATCTATTGTTGTTGTGCAAAGGAGCCTTACCTAGAATTCACATCCACAACCTTCTTCTTGCCCTGAGGGCGAATCATAAGGAAAACAAATTTGTGGTTTTAGAAATGATCTTACTACATTGCTTTGTAGTGATCAAAGAAATGGTGGTAGTTGGGGCTACCTCCGGTATCCTGTACAACTTATTAGCCAAAGTAATAACAATAGAGTGAGGTATAGACTCGTATACAACATTTCTCTTCCACAAGAATGGTTGTCCTAACAATACATCCCAAATTTCAATAGGATGAATGTCACACAGTACCTCATCTGTGAAGGGCTTGATGCTATGGGGAAGGCGGCACCGTTGGCTGACGTGAAGATTTTTCCCTTGGTGAAGTCACCCAATGGTGTACGGTTGTGGATGCATTGTAGTATTTAGGTGTAGTTGCTTCACGACCTCTGCTGAAATGAGGTTCTTTTGGCTCCCGCTATTGACAACGAACTGCAGTAGAGAACCATTCACCCGCATCTGTGAGTGGAAGAGGCATTCCCCCTCATCTGGATATTTAGGCTCAGTATTATGGATATTGGTGGTGGCCACTATGGCGCTAGGCTCCGCATCAATGACTTTCTTCCCTTTATCAGTTTCGTATCAGGTTCTGATTCAGAGTCGAAACTTGCGTTTGATTCAGAAGACTTTAGCTCGGCCACCGGTGATTGCTTGGCCCAACATTCATTTGTATTGTGAGTGGAGATCATATGGAACTCACACCATTTTCCCATGTCCTTCTTCATTTATCATGGTGTTGTCCTTTTCTTCCGGATTTGGCGGGCTATCTTGGGTAGCCTCACCTTGGCTTGGTCATTTTTTCTATTGTCTGTAGGCACCTTTTCCTTGCTTTGGATTTTTAGATCCAAATTCCTCTTCTTCTATTTATATTTCTGCTCAACCTTGATAGTGTACTGATATGTCATGCCAAGCGAGGAAATGTCCACGAAATCCATCTCATCCTGGATGTACTTGTGTAGAAAACCGCAGTACTTGAGCACCAAATTTTTCTTAGTATCCTTGATACCTAGCTTTGTGCGAAAGGTATGGAAAATTCGTGAACTCTGGAACATCTTGGTCCCTTCCCTGTCGTAGCATGGTCCACTTTATGTATTTGTATTCATATCTTCCAACAGGGTAATATTGTTCCTTGATGGTATCTTGGAAATAATTCCAAGTGGGTGCGGTTGAAAATAGCGAGGATTCAATCTCGTCCTTCTGTTCACATTAGGTTTCCCACCAGTCCTTGACGTGTGGGGCAACTTATAGAAGTGAAAAAGTAATCTTTTGCCGATCGGAAAAGTCATGAATTGAAAAATATCCTTCCAAAAGACTTAACCATTTATCTATGACATCTGCATCTATCAGGTCTTCGAATATGGGAATATTGAAGTTAACTTGTACCTTAAAAGGAGTGGCACCTCCAGAGTGGTTGCTGGGTGAAGGTGAATCACCTGTGTGCAACCGTCGAAGGATCTGGGAAAAATTATCCATCATCGCATCCCTTTCTCACTAGAGGGCTTCCTAAGGCAACATTTTGAAAGGATCGCATGCCCCCTCATCTTTTATTTCTTCCGCCATGGGAGTTCATCGAGTTTTGCGAGGCTGATCTTGCAATGGCTCAATGCTATCGAGCGCTAACTCCTTATACCCTGACCTCATTGTGGACATGCAAACAAAAACAAAGTAGGAGAAAACTGATCTGATACCACTGATATGAAATTAAATAGGAATGAAAAAACTTACATATATAATCATAAACGAAGAAATGCAACAATAAAACACTTCATTTCATTAGTAGAAAAAAATTGAACTATGCTTACAAATAGAATGGAAATAAGATAGCTCAGATGCTGGTAGCTTATCTATGAGAAGAAATGTGGGGGCTAAAGGCATTTTAACTCTATTAAAGTGAGGCTCAAGGGCCTATATACTATTGGAAAACATGAGAAAACCATAACCCCAAGAGATGTAACAACAAGAGTTTGTGGGCCTAGTTGGGGTCAATTGGGCAGCCAAATTCCCAGGGTCATAACTTGGTCATATTATCTCCGTTTGGCGTGTGCGATGCCTTGTTGGAAAGGTCTCACTAAGTACTACAGGTTTTGTTAGAGGCCCATGCCATTGGACCCAACCCTGTCACGGACCCCAAAAAACACCGTTTAGGGCATCAAAACTGCTCAAGAAGATCAGGACCCAAAGAACTACTAAAAATAGTAAATGATGAAATAAACAAGGAAATAGATGAAAATAACTAGGGGTCCAAGGTGGAATAGGCGGGTGGCCACAAATATCCACCTGGATCAGAGATCTAGTTTGGTGAAGTACCTTGCATGCTACAAGTGATCTAACAAATCATCAATCCTAGGTGAAGGGTACCAATTCTTGAGTATGATTATTATCAAATATTTGTAGATGATACACAATGACCAAATCCTATCCTTCTTTGGTACTATGTGTTGTATTTTGAGCATAAATAGAATATCTAGTCGTGTAAAAGACACTACACTAACAATTGCAAAACAAGAAAGAAGAGAGAATGAAATTAAACTCAAATAGACTAAGTAGCTTAATGGACCAATTTTAATTTCTTCATAAATATTGTGTATATTATTGCTTGATATGAATACATATTTATAACAATCACTTGAAATGGAACAAATGCACACTAGGTTGGGATTCCATAGTACATGCACATAGAAACAAGGAAAGTCCTTTATCTTGTTTAGTTAATCAGTCCAAGAATAAGGTTGTATGGCCTAATATAGGTTAGGTGTCAAGTATTTTTTGGTATTTGTTATATTCTTTGGATACTAGCTTCATGTGTTGTTACCTTTCACCAAGCATAGTAGGGGTGTGACCATTTTGTTTTTGGGCAAGCCCACTAATGGTTGGGTAGAACCACTTGTTGTTGGGTGGATCCACCCATTGTTTTCTCCATGGTATTTCATGTGATTTTATGGATGATGGTTTTTCCAATGGTGTTTTGTAGATCCTATCAAAGGAACTACATTTATGCTCTAATTCAAGGTTAATGGATTAGGGGTTTATGAATGCTTCAACATGTATATAATGTATTATAACATTGAAAGGAATAAAATGAAAAATCAATATGGTTTTCCCGATTTTGCGGCTCCAAGTGTTAGGTCCCTATAATACTAGTGTATCCCACTTATTGTTATTGTTGTTCCCCATAGACGCCCATTATTTTTATTGTTGTATCCTTCCATCATTATTGTTATGTAGGCTTTGATTATATTGTGACCCTTTAGACTCCTATATATACCAAGGAGGTTTTTTTATCTATATCATCCAAAAATTAATTATTTCTTTGATGTAAAGGAGGTTTTCTGCCTGAAGAGGCTATTTTCAAGTCATTGACCTATACTTTATTCTTTTTTTTTATATGGTTGCATAAAATTTGGGATCAGAGCTTCCAATTCTAGTCTTCCACTACTTCAAACAGGTCATCTTAGATTTTTCACTATAATTTTTTTTATATGATGATTCAGAAGTTGACATTTTGACCACTAAGAAAATAAATCATGGTGAATTTGTGTAAAAATTCCAGATCTTGGTTTGTTATATTTTCAGAGATATGGTCCAAAGAAATTAGGGGTTTTGTATACACTAGAATTCAGTCTCAAACAAGTGATCTAGGGAAAATTGTAATAACTTTATATGCAAGCATCTGATTTGAATTTCGTAACAAGTGATTGAAATTTCATGGACTATAGTATATCATGCATAATTTTTAGGGGTGATGATTGAAACAGTAACATGTGGAATTCCATTCAAGTTCTCTCTACTGAACTAGTCCATAATAAGTTCATCGTGGGAGATTTGGCATAACTTTACCTTGAAGAATTCAATATTGACCTGACTTATGGCATTGGAAAGAAGACTCAAAGGGAAACCATAGGGTGAAATTTTGAACCTTGGGAGGTGTTAGAGCCTAGATCGACCTCAAGCTGAAGGGAGGCAATCTTGGGATAACCACAAACCACGCTTAACCTAGTAGCTATCCATACCAGGTCATGAGAGGGCTCTCTCCTTATCATTCTCGGTTAAAATGATTGCAATTATAGCCTGAGATGACTAATTTGAATATATATTTTAGGCTAGGTATAGTAGCTCAAAGAATTTTGGTTGATTTTGATGTTTGGTTATTGGATCAAATGGAGCAGGCAGGTTGGGTATGTTATATACCTAGGGGGATAATATGGGGTACCAAGGGAGGTACCCAAGGTAATAATGTAATAATGGGATGGGCCATAGTAATAAATAAGGTGGTTAACCCATATCATGTAAGGGACCACAAGTAGTTAATAATAATGTAATGGGCCCATGGTATTAGTTTGATGGTATGAGGGAACCATGGTAATGATCCATGGTATTGTATGTATGAGGCCTATATAGAGACTAGAGACTCCACATGGAGAAATAGTCAAGGATTATTATATGAATAGGCATATGGCTTGTGGAGTGTTCTCCTTCCTTAAGGAGTGAATGTATGGTTTTGCCCTACCTTAAGGGTTTGATTAGTAAAGAATCATTTCATATTATTTCTGGGTTTATTTGCATTGTATTATATTTTCATATCAGATCTATAATATTTCCAGGTTAGATCTATAAAAAGTTGTATCAGAGATATAAAAAGTGGTATCAGAGCTATAACAAGTGGTATCAGATCTATAACAAGTGGTATCAGAGCTATATTTTCATATCAGAGCTATAACAAGTGGTATCGAAGATGATAATGAGACTCAGCTTATGGTGGCAAGCATGTACTTGGACAATGAAAGACAACAATGGTGGCAAGAGAATCAACGTTCCAATGGAAGGTTTTTGACGTGGGATGCCTTCAAAAAATCTCTTATAGAGCACTTTGACCGTAAATCTAATCTTGTGGATAAGCTCACACAGACATACACACAACCTAGCAAAGATTTTATTTTTACAGGAAAGAAGGAAACCAAGGAACCAAAAGGGTTATTTTTTGCTGGTATCTCTGTATTGCAGGTTCATGGATTGATTCAGAAGGAGAAAATCATTGTGTCTATAAATCCGAGTTGCAAGAAAAATCTCATAAATGTCAACTTGGAAAAAAAAATTGCAAGTTCCAGCAAAACACATTGAAAATACACAGGTTGATGATGAGGATGTTCAAATTTATAAGGATTTGAAGCTTTCTATGGATAAGTATGCGTTTCATGGTGATTTTTAAGCTTCAGATATGGATAACATGGATGTTGTTTTGGGATACCCTTGGATGGAATCAGTGGGTACTATCAATATTAATGTACAGAAGAAATTCCTGAAGCTCTAGTATAAAAAGAAGAAAATTACATTACAGGATATTTCCATTAATAAACAGGTAGAGTCCAAGGAGGCTGAAGTAGAAGATGTTCTAGGGTCTGACATATTAGATGATGAGCCAATGATGATAGACAAACAAACACAAACAGAGGCTGAAGCAGAAAAGGTTATAGGTGCTGATACATCAAAGGAGGGCTCAGTGGTTGAAGTAATATTGAAAGATAAGACACCACAGCAGGCACCACAACATGCACCAGATAATAGTCAGGCTCCCGTAAGGGGTGAATTAAATAAAAAGCCATCGTGGATTCAAACTTCAACATATCATCACCCACATCACCCCGCAAGACAACCAGCAAGATGGCAACCAATTAGCCACATGGAAAACAACCCCCGCAGGACAGATAGAGAGGAGCGAAGATCCACCTACTACAGATCCACACAGAAGAGCTACCGCAGTCAACTTCCATCTCAAGCGAGCGAGGCACCAGCGAGATCAAGGGTTCACCTTTCTCTTGGATGGCTAGATGCACGTGCATGGTACCAGTGGACTACTCTTTTGAGTAGATCTTATTATTTGTGTTCTTCCCATGTTTCGGGGACGAAACATGCTCAGGGTGGTGGAATGTTATATACCTAGGGGGGACAATATGGGGTACCAAGGGAGGTACCCAAGGTAATAATGTAATAATGGGATGGGCCATAGTAATAAATAATGTGGTTAACCCATATCATGTAAGGGACCACAAGTAGTTAATAATAATGTAATGGGCTCATGGTATTAGTTTGATGGTATGAGGGAACCATGGTAATGATCCATGGTATTGTATGTATGAGGCCTATATAGAGGCTAGAGACTCCACATGGAGAAATAGTCAAGGATTATTGTATGAATAGGCATATGGCTTGTGGAGTGTTCTTCTTCCTTAAGGAGTGAATGTATGGTGTTGCCCTACCTTAAGGGTTTGATTAATAAAGAATCATTTCATATTATTTCTGGGTTTATTTGCATTGTATTATATTTTCATATCAGATATATAATATTTCCGGGTTAGACCTATAACAAGTGGTATCAGAGCTATAACAGGTTGGGTCCAGGAAATCAAATCAGGGATACAGACATGTTCTGTGGGGCGAGGTAGACAAAGTTTTATGTACTAGAAATGGATTGATATGGTAGTTTAAGATAGCTGAGGAGTTGAGGAGGGCATAAAGAAATTATGAGTCCTCGTCAAATATTTGAAAACATTCAAAACCAAATGCATTCCCAAGACTGATCCAGGTGGATATTGGTGGCCACGCGCTAATTCCACTTGGATCCCCTCTAATTCTTCTTACATTTTTTTTGCAGTTTCCTTAATTATAGCACAGTTTACTATTTTTAGCAGTTTTTCGGGTCCTAAACTTCCGGAGCCGTTTTGAGGCCCTAAACGACGTTTTTTGGGAAATCGTCTTTTCCGTCGTAGTCCTCGGAGAGATCTTTCCAACGGGCTATCATGCACGTCAAACGGAGATAGTATGACCAATTCGCGACCCCGGGAAGTTGATGTACCAACTTACCCAAAAACGGGGCCCACAATTTGGCGTTTCATCTTCTAGGGTTAGGTTTTGGAATGTGAAGGGTTTTCCATTGTTTCTCAACAATAAATAGGCCTTCGAGCCTCATTGTAAGACAGTTCAGAGGCATGTAGCCACCACATCTCTTCTCAGAGATAAGCTACCATCGCCCTAGCTGGTTTATTTCCATTTCTGTTTGTAAGCATATTTCAGTATTTTACAGTAATGAATTGAGGTATTATTTCCGCTGCATATCTGTCTTTATGGTTATCTTGGTATTTTATTGCGTTCCTGTTTAAATCCGGATCAGTGGTATCAGAGCGGTCTGCTTTTCTTCTATGTTTTTCTTTGCATGTCCCCAACGATGTCGGGATATAAGGAGTTAGGGCTTGAACTGGTCGAAACTTTGCAAGACCGGCCTTGCAAATCCCGACGGCCTCCCATGGCGGATGAAAAGAAAGACGAGGGGGCAGGAGATCCTACCAAAATCTTGCTCGAAGAAGCCCTCGAGCGACAAAGGAATGCGCTGATGGACAACTTTGCCCAAATACTTCAGCGGCTACCCAGGGGCGACGCATCGGCTTCCAACAACAACTCTGGAAACGCCACACCATTTAAGGTACAAGTTAATTTTGAAATCCCCATATTCGAGGGTCAGATAGACACAGATGTCGTCGATAAATGGTTAAGTGTGCTAGAGGGTTATTTTTCTGTTCATGATTTTTCCAGTCGAGAAAAGATTATTTTCGCTCTTCTCAAAGCAGCCCCCCATGTCAAGGATTGGTGGGAAACCTACTGCGAACAGAAAGATGAAAGTACAGGATTACTATTTTCAGTCGCATCAACTTGGGATTCATTCCGAGATGCCATCAAGGAGCAGTACTACCCTGTCGGAAGCTATGAGGATCAATAAATAAAGTGGACCATGCTACGGCAGGGAAGGGACCAAGACGTACCAGAGTTTACCAATATTTTCCATACCCTTCGCACAAAGTTGGGTATCAAGGATACAGAGCAGCATTTGGTACTAAAATACCGTGGCTGCCTGCACAAGTACATCCAAGAAGAAATAGAATTTCTGAACATCTCCTCGCTCGGCATGGCATACCGATATGACGTCAAGGTCGAGCAAACTTTTAAACAGAAGAAGCGAGACTTTGGGTCTGTGAATCCGAAACAAGGGAAAGGTGCCCCCAAACCGCAGAACAAAGGACAAAGCCAAGGCGGGGCGGCCCAAGACAACCCGCCAAAGCTGCAAGCAAAGAACAGCGCCGCGAAGCCGAAAAGGGACACCGAAAAGTGGTGTGAGTTCCATAAGAGCTCCACTCACAACACAAGTGAGTGTCGGGCTAAGCAGTCACTGGTGGCTGAGCTAAAGGTTTCAGAATCAGATGCATGTTCTGACTCTGAGTCAGAACTCGATAAGGGGAATGACAAAGGGAAGCAGATTATCGATGTGGAGCCCAACGCCACTGTTGCCACCACGAAGATCCAGAAGGAGGAACCTGAAGATCTAGAGGAGGAGGAGCATCTCTTCCACTCCCAGATGTGGGTAAAGGGCTCCCCGCTACAGTTCATTGTCGACAGCGGGAGCCAAAAGAACCTCATTTCGGTAGAGGTCATGAAACGGCCGGGCTTACCGACCACAGCGCATCCACAACCATACACCATTGGGTGGCTGCACCAAGGACGGGATCTTCGCGTGAGCCAACAGTGTCGCCTTCCATACAACATCAAGCCCTTCACGGATGAGGTATTGTGTGACATTGCACCCCTTGAAGTTTGTGATGTGTTATTAGGACAACCATACTTGTGGAAGCGACATGCTGTGTATGAGTCAAGGCCCCATGCTATTATTGTTACTTTGGGAAATAAGTTGTACAGGATACCAGAGGTAGCACCGCCTACCGCCATCTCTTTGGTTACTGCAAAACAATGCAGTAAGCTCATTTCCAAAACCAGGAAGTTTGTTTTCCTGATGATACGCCCTCAAGAAAAGAAGAAGACGGTGGCCACGACCTCTAGACAGGGCCCCTCCGCACGACAACTACAGATGGACAAGGTCGTGGAGGAGTATGAGGACATCTTCACCTCCCCCGCAGGGGTTCCTCTGCACTGTCAGGTCAAGCACTCCATTGATCTAACCCCAGGTTCGCCACTACCCAATGGACCAATCTATCGACGCTCTGTTCTAGAGAATGATGAAATCAAGAGGCAGATTCAGGAGCTGCTACAAAAATGTCACATCCGTCCGAGTTCATCGCCCTGTGGGAGCCCGATCGTGCTGGTACAAAAGAAGGATGGGACTTGGAGACTCTGTATTGACTATCGGGCGTTGAACAAGATCGTTGTCCGTAATAGGTACCCAATCCCACAGATTGATGACCTCCTGGACCAACTAAAGGGGGCAAAATATTTCAGCAAGATCGATTTGAAGTCAGGATATCACCAGGTACCAATCGAACCCTCCGATGTGTGGAAGACTGCCTTCAAAGCCATGGAGGGCCTTTTCGAATGGTTGGTTATGCCTTTCGGATTGACGAATGCTCCTGCAACCTTCATGAGGCTAATGGACGACATATTGCGGCCATTCACCAACTCATTTGTAGTGGTATACTTGGATGACATTTTAATCTTTAGCAAGACTTGGGAAGATTACCTCCACCACATCCAACAGGTTCTCCAAACACTGCGACAACACAAGTTATGTGCCAATTTGGAGAAATGCACTTTTGGCATGACCCAGGTTTAGTATCTGGGATACATTATTGATGAACGGGGGTGCATGTGGATCCAGCCAAGATCCAAGTCATTCGGGATTGGCCATCTCCAACAACTCTGACAGAGCTTCGCAGCTTTCTAGGCCTTGCCAACTTCTACCGCAGGTTCGTGTTGGGATTTTCTCATATCACTTGGCCCTTGAGTCAGGTCACCAAGGGAGGAGCGAAAGCCAAATTTTTTTGGTCTGAATCTCAACAAAAGGCATTCACAGAGTTGAAAGATCGACTCTGCACAGCACCAGTTCTTGCATTACCAGACTTGCAACAACCATTTGAGGTCGAGACAGATGCCTCTGACTATGCTATTGGGGCAGTCCTTACTCAACACGGGCATCCAGTGGCATATCACAGTGAGACACTTTCAGACACAGTACGGAAGTATCCCACTTATGACAAAGAGATGTATTCCATTGTACAGGCCTGTCGACAATGGAAGCATTACATTTTGGGGAAGGAAACGGTCATCCACACAGACCACCGACCCCTGTAGTTCATACAGACCCAAGGGAAATTGAAGAATGATCGCCATCAGAAGTGGTCCACATACCTGCAACAGTTCCATTTGAATATCAAGTATAAGAAGGGCAGCACCAATAATGTCGCAGATTGCCTCAGTCGACCACCGATCATGGCATTAACCACCGTGCTCAACTCTTGTGGGCACGAGACTTCTGATTGGCCACTGCTCTACAAAAGCGACCCGGAATTCGGCCACACATACCAGACACTCTTGGAGGGTCAGCATGTTCAAGATTTTCACCTCCAGGACGACCTGTTATGCCACCTAGGTCACCTTTGTGTTCCTTCAAGCGAGCGTGCCAAGATGATCTGGGAAGCACACTATAGTCGGGCCGTTGGGCATTTTGGGGTTGAAAAAACGGTGGCTGTACTGCAGAAATATTTCTATTGGCCGAATCTTCGACAAGATGTAGGGAAGTACATCAGATCATGCACTGCTTGCGCCATTGCCAAACCGAAAATCAAGAAGCAAGGCCTCTATACCCCGCTGCCTACCCCTAGTCGACCTTGGGAAACCATTTCCATGGATTACATGTCAGACCTCCCTTCCACTAGGCATGGAAATGACTGTGTTTTTGTGGTCGTCGACAGGTTCTCGAAGATGGCCATTATGGCGGCCTGCAAGAAGAATATCACAGCAGAAGCCACTGCTAAACTCTTCTTTGAACGAGTATGGGTACACTTTGGGATCCCACAGTCTATCATTTCGGATCGGGACAGCAGGTTCCTCAGTACATTTTGGTCTAGCCTCTGGTCGATGCTGGACACCAAACTCACTAAGTCCACAGCCTTCCATCCTCAAACTGATGGCCAAACTGAGGTCGTCAACAGGATGATCGTACACATTCTACGCATGTACAACTCAAAGAATCCACGCACATGGGACGAGAGCCTCCCCTATGTTCAGCACAGCTACAACCGAGCTCTCCACAGCTTGACTGGCCACAGCCCTTTTCAGGTGGGATTGGGATTCCAGCCACTATGTCCCATTGATGTGGCCATGCCATTTGCAGCTACTCACGCAGATTCTGCTCATGTCCAGTCTGAAACAGATAAGGCAAACAACTTCATTGAGCACATCCAACATATTCGCCAGCAGGTCCATGACATTCTGGAGAAATAAAATGCCAAGTACAAGCAGCGACATGATCAACATCGGGTGCTACACAAGTTTCGAGTGGGCGACAAAGTCTGGTTGCATTTGCAAAAGGAACGCCTTACCGGAGCCTATCGGAAACTCAGACCACTCCGATATGGCCCTTACACCATTACCAAGGCTGTGGGAGAGAATGCATTTGAGCTCAGAATTCCCCCATTCCATGGCCTGTACCCGGTGTTCAATGTCGACCGCCTTCGGCCATACTTTCCACCATTACTAGACACGTCCGACATTGCAGAACAACTCACACCCACAGAGTTAAATCCAGCTTGCATGGAACAAGCTGCAACTGATCGGATCATGGACACACAGATCAAGCACACTCGCCAGCAGAATATCCAACTGTATTGAGTTGTCAAAGCAGGACAACTCCTTCACTAGGGCAAGTGGCTCACCAAGGACCAAGTGCAGCAGAAGTTCCCTCATCTCATGGAGGAACTCAACGCAATGGGGACCATTGCTTCCTAAGGGGGGAGGAATGATCCAGGTGGATATTGGTGGCCACCCGCTAATTCCGCTTGGATCCCCTCTAATTCTTCTTACAGTTTTTTTTCAGTTTCCTTAATTATAGCACAGTTTACTATTTTTAGCAGTTTTTCGGGTCCTAAACTTCCGGAGCCGTTTTGAGGCCCTAAACAACGTTTTTTGGGAAATCCACGGCCAGCGATTTTTTTGATAAAAATCGTCTTTTCCGTCATAGTCCTCGGAGAGATCTTTCCAACGGGCTATCATGCACGTCAAACGGAGATAGTATGACCAATTCGCGACCCCGGGAAGTTGATGTACCAACTTACCCAAAAACGGGGCCCACAATTTGGCGTTTCATCTTCTAGGGTTAGGTTTTGGAATGTGAAGGGTTTTCCATTGTTTCTCAACAATAAATAGGCCTTCGAGCCTCATTGTAAGACAGTTCAGAGGCATGTAGCCACCACATCTCTTCTCAGAGATAAGCTACCATCGCCCTAGCTGGTTTATTTCCATTTCTGTTTGTAAGCATATTTCAGTATTTTACAGTAATGAATTGAGGTATTATTTCCGCTGCATATTTGTCTTTATGGTTATCTCTGTGTTTTATTGCGTTCCTGTTTAAATCCGGATCAAAGACAAAGCATAACAGTGTATTTTGCCTATTCACCTTGATTCATTTAGTTTTAGAAGAGAAAGATAGATTTGGATACATATAAAACATAAGAAAAATCAATTACAAAGAAGAAAAAATACATAAACTCAATATCAAAAGAATCCCACAAAAATAGTTGTAAAACCTGGTTTTATTTCTTGCCAAGCTGCAGATACAAATGTTCAATGAGTGCTACCACTTCCACAAAAGTCCAACCCTTACAAATGAATAAAAGAGTACATCATATAGACATCAAAAACACCTGAGCTAGCCATCAGGGGTCGAAAACATGGGTCAAGGAATTGTTTCAACAACATCTAAACTAGGAACAAAAAAGTAGGCAATGGAGAAACTTGCCTCTAAAACCAAGGAAACCAATTCGTTTAGCTCACAACCACATTTGACTTGATGTATCTACCCTATCAAGTGTTTTACATCCATCATTACATCAAGTTACATTTACCATGCTAATTTCACCAACAGAGAAAGAAAAAGTCAACTATAGAGAAAACTAGGCGAAATTTAGCTTTTCTAGCAAAACTGGCAAAATTCATTTAATGCGCAGTGCCAGAAATTTAATGTGTAGTGCCACTTTAGAGGTCATTTTGAAGGTCTTACACTCATTCAAATCAAACCCAAGATGGCTTGTTGGAAAGCCTTGCCTGTGTAGTTTCTGGAAAATTTTGGATTTCCTGATTTGGAGGTCATTTGCCTCTCCAAAATTCGATTCTCCCAAGACTGCTTCTTGTGTGGCAAAAAAGTGGCAGAGAGGGAACTTTTTGGGTGTTTTTTGCCCTTTTGGTGACCAAGACCTTGTCCAAATCTTCTCAATATTTCTAGGTTTACTTATTTTTCCATGTTGTTTCCAAATATGTAGGCCTTTTTTCAAATAGAGGTCCCCATAAAAAGCACAACGCCAGTGGCACTGCGCACCTATTGGAAATCCCTGTGTAAAAATTTCCAAAAATGCAAAATGACCAAAAATTCTCAAAGTTTCTTCAAATTTGGCAAGAGGCAACCTCATTAAGTGCTTTGCTAAGATAATGAAGTTTCAGCTAGGATTTCTAATTTGTTTTTCTCCTTTTTTTCTTCTCAAATCTCTCCATGGAATTGTCACTAAGGGTTTGTTCCTCCGTCTCATAATCTGTGTCCCTCTCCATAGGTTTTAGTGATGTACTAGTTGGATGAGGAATAAAGGAATGAGGTGGGGACAAGATGAGTATGAAGAGATTTTGAAAAGATAAGATGAGTGAGGTGTATGGGGTTGTGAGTGCTCAAAGGAGTGGAAGTTTTTGGGTTTTAGGCAATGAGGGGAATGAGGGAAGTGAGTAGGGATTAGAATGTGGGATAAGGGTTTGATAGGGAAGTAGGTGTGGTGAAAATGTAGGATTTGGGAATTAGGGTTTTGGAATAGTGTATCGGGCTAGGGTTTTATATGGAGGGTAGGATTTTGGGAAATTATCTCTAGTGAATTAAGGATAGGGGAGGGAACTTAGGAAACTAAGTAAAGATGGAATAGGAGAGCAACAATAGGTTTTTTATAGCTTGTGAGAGGTGATTTAGTGATTAACTATGGTTTTGAGAAGAAATTCATAGATACTAGGGTTTTATTTTTGATAAACATAATTACCATAGACTAATGCAAAAAAATATTTTTCATCAAGAATAATCATGTTACTTACTTGTTAAGAGGAAAATTTGGAGAATTGAGGCAAATTGGAGTGATATGGAAGAGTTTAACAGGTGTGCAGTGCCCTCACACAAGTGCCCAATGACCTTTTAATGCGCAGTGCCAGTGTAAAAATACATTGCTAAAACTCAACAGGTGCACAACGCACTTTTAATGTGCAATGCACTTTTAATGCGCAACACACTTTTAATGCGCAACACACTTTTAAAGTGCAATGCCAGCTAACAGGTGCACAATACCTTTTTGCAGACCACTTTTGGAGGCCTTCCCTATGCCTAAATTGTGCGTGTGATAGCTCGTTCGAATATTATTGAGTCTAATTTCCAAAAAAATCATGAAATTTTCAATTTTGAGTTCATTTTCCCTGTCAAACGTCAAATCTCCCAAGACTAGTCAAAATGTGCAAAATGAGGCTGCCTAAATGCAGAGTGTTGTTGTAGTCAACTTTTGAAGGTCTTCCTCAACTCCAAATTGAGCTTATGATAGCTCATTGGAAATCTCTTTGTGTCGCATTATCATTTGACTCATTAAGAAAGTCATTTGGCCAACCAGGCTAGGAGAAATATTGATTTTCCTAAGGTCACTCCAGAGGTGCAGTAACCCTCCTGAGGCAACTATATTTTTGAAATTTCTCTAAAACCATGACACTGGTGTAAAAAGTGAAGGATTCTTTTCTTCCTTGGGCTATTGTGGACAAAAACCTATCTCATGTTTTCCAAATTCATTTTTTCTTGCTCAGAAACAAAAACCTTAGTAGAGGGAAATGTGCCTTACCTAAGCATAACTGAAGCACCAACAAGGTGTAAAATGACACATTGGAACCTAAAATGATGATGAAAACTCTTTGAATGATGGTACACTTAGCTGAATGGTGACATGAATCGACACTTGTAAAAATTTGAAAGGAGTGAAAACAAATCCTAAACCTAATACCTAATGACCAAATTTTAGTTGAAGACTCACTGAAATGACAAAATTTGACTTTGACACCTTAAAATCACTTTGTAAGAACATGTTTGATCATTGGAGGCAGGCTTCAAAGACTGACACTAACATTGGCTCCAATAGGAATGGTAGCTGCTTGGAGGTGCCAAGAACCGCAGATCTTTGGGAAAGTAGACCAATGCCTTATCCATTGGGCAATGGAGTCAATAAACTCAAGCTAAAATTACATGACTAAATGCTGATGACTCAAAGACACAAACTGACTTGAAACTAACTCAATACTAAAACACAACTTACAAACTAGAAAATATGCTCAAAATAGAGCTTATTCAATAATACCTACTCTAATTGTTCCATTCATCACCTGATCAAGTGAAATGAAACAACCAATGCAACCATGTAAGTATTTTGGCTGCTATTTGAATTCTCCAGAAGTGCTTTCTTATGAACAATAAGAGAGAACTACTGAATGGAAATTGCCATGAAAACTTGTAAACAGATCCATTGAATAATATGGATTCTCTATCTGACTCCAAAAATACTACATAAGGATCTTGAAATTCATGTGCACTAGGACATAGCTCATCCAATGGATTACTTTTCTTCTCCCCATACCATGAATGCAAAATTTCATCTTAGGTTTGTGACGAGACTCCTACTGAAACTGACAAAGAAACCGGCTGCTAGATCAAGTTTGTATCAATACTTGTTTCAAGCTCACAGTTAGCTAATGGAGAAGGACTTTGACTACAGACATCATCTAACACATCAACTACTGGATTGCATGATTTTCTACAAGCGGCTCATTTGAAGATATACTATGAAAATTTCCCTTTAAAAGCTAAAATGATTCAAAACAGAAAGGTACAGAATCATCTTGCATCATTTGATCATATGTTCTAGCTTCCAAGTCTTCATCTACAACTTGACAATCAATGTCATTCGGTGGCTGCAAATCTTGATGTGAGAAGTCTTGAACAAGGATTTCATTGCCCTCAAGATGATCCAGATTAAAACTTGTCGACAGTTGATTTCTAATTGCATGAAATATGTCTCTGACGAACTGAAATGAAGTAAAACAAAAAGGCAAAGATCCTTCATTTACTTCAACATTTGCTGCACTTTCCTTCTCAATTCCATATCTGACATGTGATGGTTGATCACTATATTTGAGTTGCTGAAAATGAACTTCCTCCTTCCACAAACTAGATGCTGATTTGTCTGCAAGACTAGCTTTGGTTTTGAGAACATAATCATCATCATACTGATCAAACTGAGGCAAATCTTCAGTATAAAACACATCATCAAACATACTTGTCATATCAACAGATCTCTCTTCTGCAAAATGATCTATAAAACAATCATTATCATATCTATGACAATTGGGATAAGAAAGAAAATGTTTTGGATCAACCACGTGTTCTTCTTCAATCAATGAGCCATGGTCCTGAACATCATACTCATTCCTTGTGGTGATCTTTTGCATAATCTCTTCCATTTCACTTACCAATATGTCGAGCTTTATCTCTAAATATGTCGATTCCTTTGGATCTATGTTCTTCACCTCTTCTTCCTTCAACTTTTCCCTTCTTATCAGAAAATTAGCCTTTACATCTATTGCACTATTTTACATCTCCTCGAGTGTTGCAAGGTTCCTTTATCTCAGCTGAAACTCCATTTCTGGATCAAAGGCTTCTGGGTAGTGCAAGAGAGTGGATCCAGGAGGAGGCCTTATATTAACCAGCATCGAAAAATATACTTGGTTAAACCTGGCAGAAAACTGTTTCACCGTCTCCCCTGGTTGTCTTTTCAGCTAGTTATACTCTTCTAAAATCATGAAAGGGTTCTGTCTAACCACCTGCTTGTCAAGAAAAACTTTGACAAACTGCTAGAAATCTAAGATTCTTGCATCAGGCAGGGTTTTGAACCAACTCTTGACTTTTCCCTGCAAATAAAGAGCAAAAATCCTAATACTGAAATCCTCTTCATTGACTTCAAAAAGGTTAAGAAAAGACTCAAAATTTAGTACATGTCTCTCAGTAATGATGTTGTCACATTCACCATCAAATCTTGTTAGATATAGGTAATGCTTTTTAGGGAAAGCATGAGATATAGGAGGTAAGATCAAAGGTTTGTATTGATATGGAATTTTACAAGGTATAGGGGTATGTACAGAAGGTGTAGGATCAGTCTTGGTCTCTTGAGGTTCAGCAGCTTGAAGACGGTCACCATAAGATTTGGAAGAAGGGTATTGATCAAGATCAAATTCATGTGAAAAAAATTTATTCACAATCTTCAAAGGGAAATAATCAAATGCAGGTCTAGGATCTTTTCTGGAATACAATATACTTTGTAAAGCCTTCTTGAAATTCTTGGGAAAAGAGAATAAATAATTTATAACAAAGAACATAATGTCGTGGATGAAATTCCAACTTGAATACCTGAGCTTTCCATATTGTCCTTTCATTTTTTTGCTGGTCAGGTTCATCCTCCAGTGGAGTCCTTGGATCTGATCTCGAAACTGATTTAGAATTGCCAAGTGAATGATTTCAACCTTTCGGTGTCCGATCATTGTCCACCATCAACAATCTGATCTGAACTTCATACATTTTGCTGAGGAACATAAAACTACATTCCCCAGTATGGTCGCCACTATGTTAGAGCCTAGATCGACCTCAGGCTGAAGGGAGACAATCCTAGGATAACCACAAACCATGCTTAACCTGATAGCTAGCCCTACTAGGTCGGGAGAGGGCTCTCTCCTTGTCAATCTCGATTAAAATGACTACAATTATAGCTTTAGATTACTGAGTTGAATATAAATTTTAGGCTAGGTATAGTAGCTCAAAGGATTTTGGTTGATTTTGATGTTTGGTTGCTAGATCAAATGGAGGAGGCAAGTTGGGTCCGAGAAATCAAATCAGGGATATAGACATGTTCTACGAGGCGAGGTAGAAAAAGGTTTATGTACTAGAAATGGATTGATATGGTAGTTTAAGACAACTGAGGAGTTGAGGAGGGCATAAAGAAACTATGAGTCCTCTTCAAACAATTGAAAACATTGAAAACCAAATGCATTCCCAAGACAAAGCACGGCAGTGTATTTTGCCTATTTGCCTTGATTCATTTATTTTTAGAAGAGAAAGATAGATTTGGATACATATAAAACATAAGAAAAACTCATTACAAGGAAGAAACAATACATAAACTCAATATCACAAGAATCCCACAAAAATAGCTACAAAAGCTAGTTTTATTCCTTGCCAAGTTGCAGATACAAATGTTCAATGAGTGCTACCACTTCCATAAAAGTCCAACCCTTACAAATGACTAAAAGAGTACATCATATAGACATCAAAACCACCTGAGCTATCCATCAGGGGTCGAATCCATGAGTCAAGGAGCTGTTTCAACAACATCTAAACTAGGAACACAAAAGTTGGCACTGGAACAGCTTGCCTCTAAAACCAAGGAAACCAATTCATTTAGCTCACAACCACCTTTGACTTGATGTATCTATCCTATCAAGTGTTTTAAATCCATAATTACATCATGTTACATCATTTACCATGCTAATTTCACCAAGAGAGCAAGAAAAAGTCAACTGTAGAGAAAACTAGGTGAAATTTGGCTTTTATAGCAAAACTGGCAAAATTCATTTAATGTGTAGCGCCACTTAAGAGGTCATTTTTAAGGTCTTCCACTCATCCAAATCAGGCCCAAGATGGCTTTTTGGAAAGACCTGCCTGTATAGTTTCTGGAACAATTTTAATTTCCTGATTTTAAGGTCATTTGCCCCTCCAAAATTTGATTCTCCCAATACTTCTTCCTGTGTGGCAAAAACGTGACAGAGAGGGCACTTTTTGGGTGTTTTTTGCCCTTTTGGTGACCAAGACATTGTCCAAATCTTCTCAATATTTCTAGGTTTACTTATTTTTCCATGATTATTCCAAATATGCAGGCCATTTTGTAAATAGAGGTCCCCCGTAAAAAAAACAATGCCAGTGGTGCTGCGCACCTATTGGAAATCCCTGTGTAAAAAATTCCAAAAATTCAAGATGGCCAAAAATTCTCAAAGTTTCTTCAAATTTGGCAAGAGGCAACCTCATTAAGTTCTTTGCTGAGCTAATGAAGTTTCAGCTAGGATTTCTAATTTGTTTTTCTCCTTTTTTTCTTCTCAAATCTCTCCATGGAACTGTCACTAAGGGTTTCTTCCTCCGTCTCATAATCTGTGTCCCTCTCCATAGGTTTTAGTGATGTAGTAGCTGGATGAGGAATAGAATAATGAGGTGGGGACAATATGAGTATGAAGAGATTTTGAAAATATAATATGAGTGAGGTGTATGGGGGTGTGAGTGCTCGAAGGAGTGGAAGTTTTGGGGTTTTAGGGAATGAGGGGAATGAGGGAAGTGAGTAGGGTTTAGAATGTGGGATAAGGGTTTGATAGGGAAGTAGGTGTGGTGAAAATGTAGGATTTGGGAATTAGGGTTTGGGAATAGTGTATAGGGCTAGGGTTTTATATGGAGGGTAGGGTTTTGGGAAATGAGCTCTAGTGAATTAAGGATAGGGGAGGGAACTTAGGAAACTAAGTAAAAAATGGAATAGGAGAGCAACAATAGGTGTTTTATAACTTGTGAGAGGTGATTTAGTGATTAACTAGGGTTTTGAGAAGAAATTCATAGATACTAGGGTTTGATTTTTGATAAACACAATTACCATAGACTAATGCAAAAAACCCTTTTTCAACAAGAATAATTGTGTTACTTACTTGTCTAGACGCAAATTTGGAGAATTGAGGCAAATTGGAGTGATTTGGCAGAGTTTTACAAGTACGCAGTGCCCTCACACAAGTGTGTAGCATCCTTTTAATGTGCAACGTCAGTGTAAAAATACACTATTGAAACTCAAGGGGTGCGCAACACACTTTTAATGTGCAACGCACTTTTAATGCGCAACGCCAGCTGACAAGTGCACATCGCCTTATTGCAGACCGCTTTTGGAGGACTAATCGGTGTCGAAATTGGGCATGTGATAGTGCATTGGAAATATTATTGAGTATAATTTCCAAAACATCTTGAATTTTCTAATTTGGAGTTTATTTTCCCTGTCAAAAGTCAAATCTCCCAAGACTATCCAAAATGTGCAAAATGAGGCTACCTAAATGTAGAGTGTTGTTGCAGTCAACTTTTGAAGGTCTACTCAAATCTAAATTGAACTCATGATATCTCATGGGAAAGCTCTTTGTGTCTAGTTATCATTTGACTCATCAAGCAAGTCATTTGGCCAACATGTCTAGGAAAAATCTTGATTTTCCCAAGGTCACTCCATAGGTGTAACAACCCTTCTGAGGCAACTGTATTTTTGAGATTTCTCTAAAACCATGCCACCTGTGTAAAAAGTGAAGGAAATTTTTCTTCCTTGGCCTATTGTGGACAAAAACCTCTCTCATTTTTTCCAAATTCATTTTGTCTTGCTCAGAAACAAGAACCCTAGGAGAGGTAAATGTGCCTTACCTAAGCATAACTAAAGCACAAACAAGGTGTAAAATGACACATTGGAACTTGAAATGATGAAAAATCATTGAATGGTGGTACACTCAGCCAAATGGTGACATGAACCGAAAGTTGTAAAACTTTGAAAGGAGTGAAAACAAATCCTAAACCTAATACCTAATGACCAAGTTTTACTTGAAGACTCACTGAAATGACAAAATTTGACTTTGACACCTTAAAATCACTTTATAAGAACATGTTTGATCACTGGAGGAAGGCTTCAAAGGATGACACTAACAGGAGGCCAAAATTATAAAGATAAAATAGTTTCAATATGAAAGTCCAAAAAGTAAGGAAAAAAAGGCGTGTATTTTTTTTAAATCTGCATAACTTTTATTTGAAAAATCAGTCTAAAGTGACTCAAATGGCTTAGTAAAGTGTAGATATCATTATTTGGTTCCAATACTCGCAAAAATAAAATGGATACTCCTATTAAGAACCCATAAATCTCTACTATGACACATGAAGAAGAGGAAGAAATAAAACATGATATATCAAAATTACATGACCAAGTGAAACAATTTTTTCTTTCACAAAGAGTAACCAAAAATGAAATGGAAGCTAATATGGATGGTTTGAAGAATGGTTTAAAAGCAGACGTGGAAGGTTTTAAGGAAGTTTTGACAAAGTTGTTACAAGAAATGTTTCCTAGTAGTGACAAGGTACTCCATGAAAATCAGGATGAGGACAAAAGAATATGAAATATGATTTCAGGGACTCCAACATTGGGTTTGAGACCCACAAAATTCCAAATATTGATATGAGGAAGTTTGATGAAAAGTATCCAATAACATGGATACTGTCTAAAAAATCTTCGGCAAAATCACATAATCAATCATTTGTCGACGCGTTTCGAACCAACCAGTGTGGTTCATCGTCAGGACAAGTTGACAAACTGATCTGGTTTAGCTTGATTAAATAGAGTGTGCAGAGATTCCAACGGCTATATTGCAACGGCTAATTTTGACCTGAGGATCAAAGTCAAACCCTAGATTTTACTAATAATAGAAGCTAATAATTTATTATTATTAGTTAATAATAAATATTTAATGAAAAACCTAAATTTAATTATTATCTTTAAATTATTTAAATAAATAGTATTAAATTATTATTATTCTTAGAATTTAGTTATAATAGGTAACATGGATACTACAAATGGAGTAGTACTTTTATCTACATGATGTGCAACAAACACAAAAGGTGTGCATTGCATCTTTATATTTATAACCTAATCAATTTGTATGGTATTGATGGATTTGTTCTTGTAAATCACTTGTAACTTGATCAATTTTTACAAATGAATTAATAACACACTATGAGGATACAAAGAGCAATACATTATTCAGAAAATTGATAAATATCAAGCAAAAGGGATCAATGGTGGAGCATATTGAGGACTTCCAAATATTAAATATCAAGGTAAATGATATTCTAAAGGAGCATAGGATTGATGTCTTGATAGGGACTTATAAGGATAACATCCAACATGAGGTTCATCTTTGACAACCTAATTCATTAGAGAAGGCATTCAAGGTGACAATAAAAGTTGAAAACAAAATTATGGCAACAAGGAAGTCTACCACTCACAACTATAAATATGGAAGCGTTGTTGCTCATAGACTCCCAAAACCTACAAGGTTGACGCCATAACACAAGAAAAAAAAAAAAGACAAAAAAATCTTTGTTATAGTTGTGATAGAAAATACACTAAGGGTCATAAGTGTGTTGATAAGAATTTTTTTACATAGATTGTGAAGAGGAGGAAGAAAAGGAATAAGAAACATCAAAAGAAGAGGATACACACTAGGAACCAACTGCAAAGAAAGAAGAAATGAACTTAACCATATCCTATAATGAATTAGCATGAATTACCACTCCTAAAATTCTCAAGACAAAAGGATATATAAAAAAAGGTAATAGTGTTGATCAGTTTTGGTAGTACCCATAATTTTATTCATTGTAAGATAGCCAAGGAATTGAATTTCTTTCTCTATCCAATACCAAAGTGTCAACTGATGGTTGCAAAAGTAGGAATTATAAATTGCTCAAGAAAGTTCCTTAATATCAATATAACCATGTGTGAATATGTATTGAATAGTCCAATTATTTCCATTCCAATGGATGGTGTTGATGTTGTATTAGGATTGCAATGGTTAAAATCTTTAGGGGAGAGATTTTAATTTTCAAGATTTTTTTCTTGAAATTTCCCTAAGGAAAGGGAATTTAATTAAGGGGCATCATAGGGAAACTAGGGAAGATAACCAACTCTAATGGCATGGAAAATATTTTTAAGAAAGAACAACAAGGCATAATTGCACTATTATGCTCACTAGGTGTTCAAACATCGAAATCTTCTATTTCTCCAGATCTCTAAAGAATATTGGACAATCATTCCAAGGTATTTGAGACTCCCAAAAGCCTCCCATCTATTTGTGATCACTATCATGCTATTCAATTGATCCAAGAAATTTTTCCTCCAAACATCAGACCTTTTTGATATCCCTATGCCCAAAAGAGTGAAATTAAATGTATGGTTGCAAAAATGTTGGAGGCATGTATAATCAGTCCTAACCAAAGATATTTCTCTACTACAATAGTATTGGTACACAAGAAAGATGGATCATGGTGTATGTGTTCGGATTATAGGGAGCTCAAAAATATCACTATTAATGATAAATTTCCCATTCATGTCATTGATGAATTGTTGGATTAATTACACGGAGAAATTTACTTCACCAAGTTGGATCTTTTTTAAGGATATCATAAAATTAAAATGAAGGCTAAAGACACTCCAAAAACAAAATTCAAAACTCATGAAGGTTAGTATGAATTTTTTGTCATGCTTTTTTCCTTACTAATGCACCTTCCACATTTCAAGGTTTGATGAATTCCATTTTCAAAACTTTCATTAGAAAATTTGTGTTAATATTTTTTGATGATATACTAATCTACAATAATCCTTAGAAGGATAATTTTCAACATTTTGTCAGGGTGCCCAAACTATTGGAGGAGAAACAATTGTACGCAAAAACCTCCAAATGTTTCTTTGGGATATAAGAGGTGAAATATTTGGTTCATATTGTATCTCATGAGGGTGTTAAGCTAGATCATAAAAAAATAAAGCCATCAAGGAATTGAAAATACCCACAACCGTAAAGCATCTTCGAGGATGTCTCAGGTTGACAGGATTTTATTGCAAGTTTTTTAAGAATTATGAGAAAATAGCAGCACATATAACAACATTACTAAATAAAGATGCATTTCTTTGAACTCCAGAAGCAACTAAGTACTTTGAAAATATTAAAGAGGAAATGTGCCAAGCTCCAGTCTTATCTACAACAGACTTCAAAAAAACCTTTATGGTGGAATGTGATGCCTCAAAAAATGGATTTGGTTATGTTTTAATGCAAGAAGGAAGACAGATTGATTTTGAAAGTCATCCAATAAAGGAAAAGTATTTAAAGAAACCTATTTATGAGAAGGAAATGTTGGAAATACTACATGCCTTGAAGCAATGGTGCACTTACCTAATGGGAAGAAACTGCAAGGTAAAAGTAGATCATGATAGTCTTAAAATCATTTTGGAACAAATATTATCTTCAGAAGAGAAACAACAATGGGTCACTAATATGTTTGGTTATGAATTTGAAATCATCTACAAAAATGGGAAGCAAAATGTTGTCACATATGCACTCTCAAGAAGGGATGAGGATGTGGAATCATTTCTCTATGCCATTTCTATTATATAAATTGATTGGATAAATGAATCAAGGGAGGAATGGAAGAATGATAATGAGGTGTGGACACATTCAAAAGTTTCAACAAGGTGCTCATACATATGATATGTTTATATGGAAAAATGACTCATTATGGTACAAAGATCACTTATATCTATATAAGAATTCCAAACTCAAATAAAGCATTATTTTGGAATTCCACACCTCTCCTTTAGGAGGGAAATTAGGATTTTTAAAAACTTATCACAGGGTCAAGAAGGAATTTTTTGGGATGGACTTAAATCTGATATTCAGAAGTTTGTGGTAGAATGTTTAGTTTTCCAAAAAAATAAAGTTGAGAAACTTAAGACCCCAGGTTTGTTACAACCTCTGGTCATTACAATACAGCCTTGGGAGGAGGTATCAATGGATTTTATGAGAGGTTTACCCAAATATGAAGGAAAGAGTGTCATCATGTTAGTAGTCGATAAAATTACCAAGTATTCACATTGTTGTGCATTATCTCATCATTTTAATTCTAGGCCAGTTGATATTGCATTTATGGAAACAATTCAAAAATCTACACGGAAACCCAAAGACTATTGTAAGTGACAAAGATCCAATTTTCACTAGAAATTTTTGGACGAAATTATTTTCTTAACTGTGTACTGAATTAGCTCATAACTCATCATATCATCCTCAATCTAATGAGAAAATTGAGATAATGATTTTTTTTTGGAAGGATATATTCGTTTCTTTGTATCTTATAAAAAACCACAATGGGTGAAGTGGTTACCTCTAGATGAATGGTGGTATAACACTTCCTTCCGCACTATAGCAAAAATAACCCCATTTATGGAACTTTATGGATATCATCCACTTTACATCACATCATATTTAAGAGAAAATTCTAATGTTCAAGCAGTGGAAGATCATATCGAGCAGCAACAACAAGTTCTACAACTCTTAAAGGATAAACTCACTTTGGTGCATAATCAAATGAAACAACAGATAAATCAACATTATAGTGAAAGAAGTTTTGACATAGGCCAATGGGTATTATTTCTACTACAACCATACAAACAAATGTCCCTCAAGTAGGCTAAGAAGGATGATAAATTATCATCCAAGTATCATGGTCCTCACAAGGTGTTGAAAAAGATTGGTACTATGGCATACAAATTGGAGCTACCAGCATCTTCTCGAGTACACCTAATTTTCCATGTTTCATGCTTAAATAAGGTTATCAGTGACAAGATCTCTGTTCAAATAATATTTCCATAACTTGACGAGGAAGGAAAAAACATATTGGATGTTGAAGTAGTCACGAAAATAAGAACCTGCTAGCTATGGAATCGATTGATTTCAGAGTATCTCATTAAGTGGAAGAACTTACCCACTAAATATTCCACATGGGAGGATGAGAATTGTATACAAGAGCATACATAACTACTCAAGCGTTTAGGACAACACTTTTTTCAAGGAGAGTGGAATGTTAGGTCTCTATAATACTAGTACAGCCCCGTTATTATTATTGTTAATGTAGCCCCCTTATTGTTATTGTTATGCCATATAGAAGCCCACTATTGTTATTGTTGTACCCTTACATTATTATTGTTATGTAGGCTCTGATTATATTGTGACCCTTAAGACTCATATATATACCGAGGAAGTTATTTCATTTGTATCATCGAAGCATTTTTCATTTTTGTGATGTACAAGAGGTTCCCACCTCGAATAGGATAATTTCAAGTCATTAATATATATATATATATATATATATATATATACTCTGGTTGCATAAAACCAAGAGAAAAATATTTATGTATATTTTCTATTCTTGCCATTTATATTTTTTATTTATTAAGAATTCATTTGGAGGTTGTTGGGCATGGAATACCCCTAGGGCATGTTTTGGGGCTAAAAACCCATGTTTTGACAGAATAATGTTGTAAAGCCGCACGAATTGTGGGCATGGAAGTATGTTAGAGTCATAGGGTTGTCCACCCTAGTTTTGGATCTAATGTCGGCCTACCCATGGTGAGCGGACCATGGGATTGTATAAATAGAGCGATGCTCTAAGTGTAAAAGATATCAAGAAGTAGCTGAGAAGTGAAGAGCAAGATTCTAAGTATCTAAGTGTGTCTTGGGTCATAGAGTAGGAGAAGGCTCTATAGCTGAGTGCACAAAGGCCTAGTAGTTCGCAGCTAAGTGCGCGGACCCCTGTAGCTGAGTGTGGAGGGCAAAGTCAAGTTTGTAACCAAAGAAGAGATTAATAAAGAAAGGTTTTGTTACCAATTCGTGCATCTATTTTTGGATTAATGCATGGTTGATGTAAATTACCAATATACTATTTTTTTACTACGTGCACATGTATGAATGATTTATATTTCTAAGTGTAACTTAACACATACAAATAATAAAAGTTAATAAACTAACAGTAGAATACTAGTAAGAACTTGGGTAACAACAGCGCTTGGCCCCCAAGTAGGGTCTATGCGAAGGCAGCATCTCAAGCTGCAATGTACGGGACAGTGCGTATAGCGACGTGCGCGCAGGGTCTAACTGTAGACCATTTGAACTCATCAGACATCTCTAGGGTGCAGAAACTTGGTTCTAGCACCCTGCCCTACTGGTTCAGGTGAGATCTTAGTATACGCTCCACAGACTATTGCCGAAAGGGGGAACAGTATTGAGATTTGTTTGGCTAAATCACCTCCGAACCTGGGTCAGGCCCCTATAAGCCAACAAATGGTTCTGTTGGTGCAACTAGGATTTGCATGAGAGATGTCTAATGTCCTTTCACTGGAATCTGACAAAGAAATAAATTGAAGGGTGGTTGGACAGAAATATTCACGAGTTCGCAGTGTAGGAAAATAGGAACCCATAAGTATCGAAGGAACAATGGTTAGAGTGCTACTTATATATGAAAATCCATGATATTTTCCTTGTATCCTTCCCCTCTCAGTTGTACGAGTGGGTCACGAAGCTAGCAGACAGTCAAGGAAGGTGTCAGATCAGTAAAATTATTGTCTAGACTCCATAGTTAGGGTGTAGGCTAGAAGCATCAAGAGATAAGATCATGTGCGTTGTGGACCATCGGCTTGATCGAATCATAGGAGGGTTTATCACCGAATTCGCGGTGGACACGTCAGTCAACTACATCGAGGCAGAATGACACTTCCTCAAAGGACAGCAAGGTAAGTACATTAAATCTTTGAACAATTGGATTAAAATGCTATTGTGTGAAAAGTGGATTATGTGAATAAATTGATGTTTGGGGTTACGTGAAGTAAGAGGATCTACAAAAACAAAGGTAGCGAAGAAATAGAAACTAGCCCCTTGATTTCACCTCAGTGAGAAAGTGAGGAAGAGCTCACGAAGATTTCAGCAAAGAGTGCAATCAGTTTGATAAGGTAACGAATTCCGTGCATAAAACCTCCACCTACACCACCACTAGTTTCACCATATTGACTCCAATATTTTCCCACACCACCTCTGCCACCACCATAGTTCAATATGGTGAGTGCAATAAAGTTGTCAATATTCAGAGGAGTAGGGAACAAAGATCTGGACCAATTTTGGTTCGTAGAAATGATTGTATGGGAAGTGCAAGGAGTCACGAATGATAATATCAAGAAGGAAACATTGGTTAGCACCTTGGAGGATCACACACTAACATGGTACATCAATCATTCCAATGACAATCCAAATGCAGGGATTGCGGATATCCAAGCTATGCTAAACAGGGAATTTAGCAGACCAAAATCAGAGACACAATATGAGATTTAAGGAAATCATGATGCTTCCAAGTGAGACCCCCTGGGAGTTGGATCAGATATTGAAGGTTATGATTCGCGAAGCCAACATGAACTTGACATATGGGAAGCACCACACATGGTTTGTAGCGTCACTAATGCCACATCTAAGGACCGCGCTGTCACAGTAGAAGCTATCTAATCAGGATGAAGCCTTGGAGATTGAAATGAGGCTGCACGATACCCCAATACAAGATCCTAGTTTGGGAATGCAACAAATCCACATGCAGTTGAAAAATTTGTGTCTTGAGATGCAGAGTCTGAAACAAGACAGGATAGCTCGCCTAGAAGCGTGAGAGGAGGTACGGTGCATAATGTGCAAAGGCAAGGGACATGACAAGGATCATTGTCCAGTCTTTGCGAAATACTTGGAGGGAGGAGGGCCAATTCCGTTGAGACCAAAGGCACAAGTCGAGCCAAGCGCGATACTTGCATTGTTGTGCGTGATTTTTCAGACAGGAGGGAAGAATGCTACAAATGACTGCCATCTATTACATAAGTATACATAGACATCCCAACAGTTATTCTGTAATTTCTGCAGGTCAGTAGGCCATGATGAATGAACCTGTAGAAGTTATGAATTGATGATGGATTAGACTCCTACCTACAGGGTTCAGACTAAAACACGAGTCGTCAATAAAAATGCATGGATGGCATGCACTGGGTTTCAGGGGTGCAGACGAGTTCGAGGAGGAATAGGACCAGGAAGGGGTCGCGAACAACTGATCTGTTACAATTGCGGAGGGCCAGGACATTATTCCCATGATTGTACAAATCCGACAAGAGCATCATGTTTATATTATACCCAGTTTGATCATGAGATGGATGATTTCCCCACAATGATAGCGAGGTTGCATGATAAACGAATACTCCAACCTCCCCCAACTCAAAACTTGCAAATGATGAGGTCTGAGCCATGCAACGAGGACCCAAATGTAAACATCGTGCTCCGAAGCGGTATCACGATAGGAGATGACGAAGGTAAGCAGCCATAAGAGAGTGCTTGGGTTCACAAGGCTCCAACAAAGGAACCAAAGTTCGATTTGAAGTGTGCATAGGAGACATTCATGGAAGCTAAGGAGAGATTCAAAGAGGCCTCCACTTTAGGTAGTAAAGACAAACTAGAACTAGAGATGGACCCATCAATGCTTACTACCTTTCTAGAGACATGCATGAAGCTCTTGCATGACAGCAAGGCTATAAAGGGACTACAGGAACTCATCACTAGATGTGTTGGATCAGGGGAACCACCCATAGTACAGAAGCTTGGAAAGCACAAAATGTGAACAAGAAGGGAGATGAGGCTGACTACGCAAATTGGGGAATATGAGATGGATCAAGTGATTCTGGATTTAGGATCAGACACGAATGTACTACCAAATTAGACATGGGATCACATGGGTAGGCCCACATTGCAATGGTCTTCTATTCAATTACGAATGGCGAACCAACAAAATATCCTAGTGATAGGATGATTGCAGGGAATAACAATAGATATCGAAGGTGCGAGCACGCTTGCAGATTTCGAAGTAATAGAGATTGTTGATGACAACAATCCCTATACAGCACTACTGGGAATAGATTGGGCCACTGATATGAATGGAGTGATAAATAAAGAAGCACAAAATTATTTTTGAGCAAAATTCACTACATGTAGTGGTACCTTTAGACGCCACAGAAGGATCATGCTACATAGAGTTAGTGTGCAACAACGATCTAGACTATATCTACAAGATAACCACTTGAGAACAGGATTGGGTAAATCATATAGTGGATGGCAGGATTTTGTGGGAGTGCGAAAGCTCCTACACATCAGATTCAGATGACAAAATAGAACGATGGTAGAATCAGTTACACGAGGTAACCAAACTCAATTGCAACATGATGATAAAATCACTACGCTATGTAGCAACAGAGGCAAGGGATCTACCTATGTATGATCGATTGACATCAGTAGATGAATTCTTGGACAAATTTTAAAGTGAGGTGCCAGAACAACAGAGGTTCGATGCTCTGAAATGGGCACTGTGTGCTATGCCCGCAAGGTGGTGGGGTACGCACCAGCAAAGTTTTGAGAACTGAAGCGAATGCAGAAGGATGATGCTTATATGGTTTGGAAAGCCCCACCTGTGGATGAAAGTTGGGTATGATGGATGAAACAGCCTATGTTCCCACCTCTCCAGATGGGTACAGGCATAAGGTACACAACCTTCATCAACGCACACTGTCATCACAATAGAAAATGGGACCAAGGATTAGGACCGAGCAAGACAAGGGTGTGAACGAAGAAGTATGATAACAGCAAGCACGCAAAAGATTACCCATGGGGAAACCTTTGACAAGGTGTGTGAAGTGCTAAACACGGTCAACCATGTGTGACACAATGACTGGGACTTATGCGTACTAGAAGTTTTGTGGGCTTATTAGACCATGTGCAAAATCCTAATCGCGTGAGCACTTCTGAAGCTAAAGTATGAATCATGGGATGTAATCCCTATGGAGCATGTGAAGCTTATTCCATGCATAACAAAACCCATAGATATGATGGTCTGCGAAGCCCAGAATGAAGGAATCACATAGTTGCAAGAAACAAAACATATTGGACTTGAGGAAGAAATCTGATGGGGAAACTTTAGACTTTGCGAACTTGAAAAATAAAGGGTACGATTAAGGAAGAAAAGCGCTATGATGGATATGGAGGTCAAGAAGCTGGAAGAAGAGATACATGAATCATTTCTCATAAAAAAAACCTAGGATGGTAAGGCAAGGTGTGTACGACCATACTGACAAGTTTGAGAACTATCGACGTGAATTGGTTAGTCTATTGCCTTGGCTTGGACCACATATCACCAAGCGTAGTGACCAGGGTAGTGTGTTGTAAATAGTAAAGTGCGCGATGCCGACCACAACAATGGAAGGTGAGGATTCTCTGCGAACTATGGTGGAGGATGAGATGGAGCCCCACATGGGTGGTGCGACCACTTGACTAACCACGAGAAGAATATTCTTAGCACTCTAGGCAGTTGAAAGGAAGCGCGAGACTATAAACTATTCTACCCAGGAGCTGCGCGATATTGGGGATGTGCGCAGAAGCAGGCGTCACAGGGTCCGTGACCACGCATAGAGGGTTGCGCTGCCACGTAGATTAGCTAGAAAGTGACTATTGAGGTCGCTATTCACAATGGGATGTACGACTTGAGCCAAATAGAGCGGGTGGCGAGCATTTAAGACACTATTTAGGGCAAGATTTGGGAAAATATGCCACCCAAAATCATTAATGGATAGGAATTGGGGGGAACGCTCAAATTCAAATTCAAAAGGCGCTATAAAGCACAAAGGGCTGCCCAACAAAAAACTCTTGGTCATTTTAAACTTGAGCGATTGAGTAGAACACTGAGCATTAAGAGCCGAGAGATAATTGAGCCCCTGAGTTCGCGAGTGACATAATACAACCTAGATACGATGACAACAACTAAGGATGGCTTAGGAATTAACGAGGTAACTGCCGGCAAGGCTGCGCTGACCCCAATGGTGGAGGATGTTCCAGAAGGTGTCGGGGTTGTAGCAGAGATCCCAAAATCTCTGCGTACGCCAAGGCCCAAGAAGGATAAACAAGTAATGGCTCCAATATACATGTCCACAAGGAACCCATTACACAACAAACTATTGATGGCAGAGAAGGGGAAAGCTATCACGATAGAAAAAAGTGAGGAAGAAGAAGATTTGCAGGCCCTGATCATCATAGAGGAAGAAGACAAATGCATGGAGGAGGATATTCCACCTACACGCTCTGGAACAAAACTGACCGCATATGTCCCTCTGCGGAAAGGGAAGACTAAAGCGCCGAAGGACATGGATGAAACCAAGAGTTCACTCCAGACCTTGCTACTCCCAGACAACATTGTGTTTGAAGGCACGCACCTGTGCCATGTGCCAACCATGAAGTTTGAATATTGGGACCTCACTGACGGCAAGAATTTCCCTAACCTGGAGACCGGGAACCTCATGAAGCAGAACATTGCGAGGGTGGTGACAACATTAGAACTGTGGAAGTGGTTACGCAGTGTGGAAAAGGCCAAGCTGCTGAAATTATTATGGGTGTTGCACTTCCACTGCATTCCCATAACCATTTTCATCATCGGGCAACTGCTTTGCCTGGTGCATGATGGGTATCCATGGTTGTAGGAGACTATCCCCATCAAAACAGACCTAATTCACCACATTTCGCGGCTCCCCTACAAAGGAAAGGACTCCTCGACCATAGCCGAAGGAAAGGGTAGTGATATGGACCTTACAAAAGCCATGAAGAAAAAATACAAGCCGGAGAAGAAGAAGAGGGGATAAACCATCTACAACATCAAGGACAAATGGGTACGTGTAGTAACCCAAATCATGGTCAACAAAGTCATGCGGAAGTATCACATTGATGTGGTACCGGCATTGGTGGTCGCATTAGTTAAGCAGTGCATGGAGGGGGGTCCAGTTCAACTGCTCTAAATTCTTCTACGAGGAATTCTTGACAAAATGCCACGAAGCCCAGGAGAAGGGTAAAACCTTCCACTATGTGTAGTTTTTGTTATCCATAGTGGTTGTAGCAAGGGAACTTCTCGAGAATAGTCAATTCCCCAACATAGACAAAGAATTACCAGAGGTTGTGAAGTACGCTTCGCTCTGGGCCACAAAGGATGTGGAACAAATAAACAACACCAAAATATTCTGTGTGCTCATCGAGATGAGCATCCAGATGTGGATCAACTGGAAAATGTGCCTTTCGCCCATGGTGTACAATAACCTGTAGATTTTTGCCAACTTTAAAGATGACATGCACAAAATTTTTATCGGGGTAGGTAAGGATCCGACAAAGTAGTTGACAAAGCTCCATTTTATAGCCACTGATGACGCCATCTTTACTATCTTGGAGACATGGCCTCTGGAATGGCAGCCCCAGATCTTGCAGAACTTGAGAAGGTGGTAGCACAGAAGAAGAAGGATGATGCTAGGTTGCGTGTCACACAATTGGCCGAGAAAAGATGAAAGGAAACAATGGCAACTGAGGTAAGAGCAGCACACGAAGGGGCACAGAAAGCCATCAAGTAGAAGAAGGCCACAAAAGCAGTAGAAACACAAGCGATAGAGGCAGCAACCGCAAAGGCGGATGAGGACCAAGCAACATCCTTACAGGATATGGAGGTAGAGGAAGCCAAAACAACAGAAGGGAGAGTGAATCCAGGGACCGCATCCACATAGTTAAAGCACCCACACACAATAGAGAGAGAAGGATCAAGGAAGAAGGTCAAGGCCTCAAAATTGGCCATTGACCCAATCACCTTAACCAAAGGTGATCTCCATGGCATCAAAAAAACAGTTCGCAGTGTTATAAATGAGGTTCTTCTAGATGTTATGCAGGAGCACTAGACTATGTTGGGGGCCCTCAAGGCGTAGCTGTAGGAGTTACAGGTGCGGCCCCCTCAGGTGGGTACCTTTCAACGCACCTTGTAGTAGGATCCTTAGTAGCAGAGTAGATGTTCCATGCATGGATGGAAAAGACAATAGTGTTGCCGAAAGTGGCCCTAGTCATAGCAAATGAGATCGATAGGTTTTCGTTTAACATGATGATAGGATTTTGCCTTAATTTGGCTACTCTTCCATGAGAGACATTATATTTGTTACAAGGTGGGATAACAGTAGAGCTGCGCGGTCCAAGTTCTCAGCGAGCAGAAGCTAAACATGGAACAACTTAGCTTGCAACACAGCGAATTGGTGTCACGGAATCAAAAATTGGTTCATGTGGTAGATGACGCCTACTACGACGTCCCGAAGCTAGCCATATAGGAAGATCTTCCAGTAGAGGTGCGAATCCACAGGTTGGCAACCGGAGTTCACGAGGCTAGAGAAGAAACGACCAAGATTTAGCTGGAGTTGAATCTTAATATCACCGAGATGTGGTTAAAGGCACAGCCTTCCACTTCCCCGAAGGTCTGAGAACAACGCGCTAGTGCTATTGCAACAAGATTGGAAGAAATTGGAGGTGCAGCGCAAGACTATACCATTTTGTTGGAATAAGCACTTGAGGTCCTCACAACTCTGTAGGAGGACCCCAACATACATTGCTTGGAGATAGAGGCACGAGAACTTCAACAGCAATATGATAGTATCCAAGGAGTTGCGTAGATAGTAGTCCTCACTCAGCGGCTTGCAAGGATGCAACAAGCTAAGGCACTAAAGGAGTAGGTGCACGCAGCGCGAAAAAGGAGGTAGTTCTGAAAGCGCACATTCAACGATGGATCGAAGAGGCTTTCAATATCTTGGCAAACATCGAAGGAAAGCTCGCGCACATACAGGGGATGCACATATTAATGTAGAGAATCACCCTAGACATGGAGGTCTCAGAACAAAGGATGCAACAAATTAAGCACGCAGTGTCTTAGTGTGTTGCCGACATCAGCACAGTTCGAGGACAGTTGGAGGAACTCTGTGCCAAGATCACGGCACCAACAGAGTGACTCGAGTTCAAGTCACGATGTTAGTGTTGGGGGCCTATTGAGCATGGAATCCCCTCGAGGCATGTTTTGGGGCTCGAAGCCCATGTTTTGATCGAATAATGTTGTAAAGGCTCACGAATTGCAGGTGCGAAAGTATGTTAGAGTCATAGGGTTGTTCACCCTAGTTTTGGATGTAATGTTAGCCTACCCATGGTCACAGAGCATGGGATTGTATAATAGAGTGAGGCTCTAAGTGTAAAAGATAGCGAGAAGTAGCTAAGAAGCGAAGTGAAAGAGTCTAAGTATCTAAGTGTGTCTTGGGTCATAAAGTAGGAGAAGGTTCTGTAGTTGAGTGCGCAGAGGAGTAGTAGTCCGCAGTTGAGTGCGCGGACCCCTACAGCTGAGTGCCTAAGGAAAATTGAAGTCTGTAGCTGAAGAAGAGATTAATAAAGAAAGGTTTTTTTACCAATTCGTGTAACTGTTTTTGGATTAATGCATGGTTGATGTAAATTACCAATATACTACTTGTCTACTACGTGCACATGTATTAATGATTTATATTGCTAAGTGTAACTTAACGCATACAAATAATCTAAGTTAATAAACTAACAATAGAATACTAGTAATGACTTGGGTAACAATAGCGCTCAACCCCCGAGTAGGGTTGCGCAAAGGCAACATCTCAGGCTGTGAGTTATGGGACAGTGCTCGTAGTGACATGCGTGCAGGGTCTAAACACGGACCACTTGAACTCATTAGACATCTCCAGGGTGAGGAAACCTGGTTATAGAACCTTCCCCAACTACTTCAGGTGAGACCTCAATCCGTGCTCCACGGACTATTGCCGAAAGGGCCAGTAGCGTCGGGATTTGTTTGGCTAAATCACTTCCGAACCTAGGTCAGGCCCTTATAAGCCAACACAGGTAATTTATGTACAGGGTGAAAACCTATAATAATATATTTGAATATAAATAAGATGAGATTTTTTTTTTTGAAAATTGAAGAAATAACTCACATGAAATTCCTAACTCCAAAATAGAAATACAATCCCAAAAATATGACTAAAACTCTAGTGATAAGGTGATGAAATGAGTTCATAAGATTGTTGATAAGGTGGTTTTCCAAAATAAGAGAGGAAGTGTGCATTCATAGATAAGGTGGTTATAAAATAGGGAATGATTACTAATGGATATGAAATAGCTATGTCACCACCCAGTCAGTGCCTAGTCATTATCACATGTCATCCTAGGTGGTACCATATGCTAAAAGTAGACTTACTAAAAATAAAATCTATTAAAAAATGAAAGTGACCCTAAAGGTTAGGTAATGTTGAATAGATCATGAAAAATAGTTAAAAGTGGTCCTATTATGCATGTTCACCAACAGTCCTCCTGAAATTAAATTGGGCAATGTGCATAATGGATGGGGCTCAATGATTTTTAGCCATGTTAGGTACTCAATTATAAAGTACTATATGAGTCCCAACAGTTTGTAGCCATGCTAAGTACTCTTGTACTAAAAATATTAACCAAAAAATAATATTACTAAGGATTGGTAAATAAGGAAAACCCAAATGGAAGAAAAAACCCCCTTAAAATGTATAATATTTGCATTATGTAGTTTCTTTTGTTAATATGGAAAAATCAAGACAAGTTTTATCATACCTTCACTATTATTTCTTCAATAGTCATGAGGGTTTGACAAAGCACCAAGTCAACATTATGGGGAAAATATTACATGAATGGGCTGATTTTATGTGACAATAAAGGGTTGGCTAGCTATCTCTGGAGCTTCATCAATCTTAATTGGGAGATATGCAGCCCCCAAGGAATCCTCCAGTCCTTCCCCAAGTCTCTATCCGATAAATGAGCCAATGGGGAGGTAGATGCTGATTCAAAAGTTTATAAATGAATGGATTTCAAGGGATGAAGATACAAAGATGTTCATGGTTTGTTATCCTGTCAAAATTTCCCCAAGCATTAGATTGCAAGGAAGGATTCAACATTTTAGAGTTATTCCACATACCTTGAGAGAGAGAGGTACTTGCAAATGAGTGGAGAGAAAAAATTATTATTGAGAGTTGAGGGGAAACAAGGGGAATTACAAAGGGAAGCATATTATTGATGTAGAGCCCAACACCACCATTTCCACCACAAAGCTCCAAAAGATTTAGCCCAAAGACAAAGAGGAAGGGGAGCATCTCTTCCACTCATAGATGTGGGTGAAGGGGTTCCCATTGTAGTTCATTGTTGACAACAGGTGCCAAAAGAACCTCATCTTAGTAGAATTAATTAAGCGGTTCGGTCTATTGACCACACCACACCTACAACCATGCATCATTGGGTGGCTCCACTAGGGACAAGATATGTGCATTAGCCATAGTATCACCTTCCCTACAACATCAAACAGTTAACAAATGAGGTATTGTGTGATGTTGCTCCTCTTGAAGTTTGTGATGTATTATTAGGAAAACCATACTTATGGAAGAATCATACTGTGTATGATTCTAGGCCATGCACTACTATTATTACTTTGGGAAATATGTTATACATGATACGACAGGTATCCTTGCCTACCGCCATATATTTGATCTTTGGTAAGCAATGCAGTAAGATTATCTCCCAGACTATGAAATTTGTTTTCTTTCTTATTCCTTATCAAAGTAAGGGGAAGATCATGGCCACATCCATGGTGCGCAGGAAGGGTTCCTCCACACAGCAGAAGCAGGTGGATAAGATTGTGGAATAATACAGGGACATCTTCTCCTCACGCACAAGGGTACCCTTACACTAACAAGTCAAGCATTCAATAGATCTAACTCTTGGAGCACCTCTACCCAATGGGATGATATATGACCACTTCATTCGGGAAAATGAAGAGATCAAATGGAAAATCCAAGAGTTGTTTTGAAAATGGCACATTCAACCAATTTCCTGTTAGCCTCACTCTCTTAAAAATCAATAATAAATCCAAATATTAAATTAAATAAACAAAATCATGAGAATTCCTCAAAATAAGGAGTCTAGTTTGGATGAGAGATTCTCTCCAACTAGATCTTCTAAATTAGTGTGTAAGTTGAGAAATTGTCTCAACCAAGTGAGTCTAAGATAGGTGCACTATCTTAAGACCACTTACTCATGTATTTAAATGTATTATTATATTTTTTGAATAATGAGAATTACATGAGTATGAGAGACCACATGATGGCTCTCTACCTTTTCTGCCAGTTTAATGTGTGTGTGTTAATTTCTTCTGAATATGGTTATATGGCTATGTGATTCTTCTTCATGTGGTATCAGAGCAAGTGGTCAAGGGCTTAATGTGTTGTTATACCTTTTGTAATGTTGGTGTGTGACGATTAATACGATGGAGGCAGAATTGGGTCTATGTTTTATGGAATTAACTGTGTGATTTAGCACACATTTGACTGAGTGGCATGCTACATGGTTTCTATTGAAATAGTTTCATTCGAATTCTCATAACAAAGATGAAACCTCGAAGCAAGGAGAGTGTTCTTTGTCGAAATCTCTAAAATCTGACACGTTGAGGTTCTGAGGCACAATTGAAAGTTTTACGCTAAGCCGATGTCGCTGCCATCATCATCATCATGAGTTGTTATCGCTATCATTACTAGTTGCAAAAATAGGCAAAGTCTGATCTTGACCAGCCATCGCTAACTTTGCTACAACCAGAGCTTCAAGTGTGTGGAGTTCAATAACACCCAATGCCAAATCCATCTCAATATATTGTTCTTCCTCTCCTTTCAGCACCTCAATCTCATACTCTCCAAGGCCTTTATCCTAAATATCATTCTATAGCTTGTGATTTGCTTCACCCATAACTTGCAGAAAATCTTTGATCTTTCCAAAAACTTGGCTTTCTAGCAGAGCAATAGTTCTGAGTGAACCACGACAGCTGCTAGAAGATTTATCTCCAACGTTGCTGGCATTTTTACATACAAGTAAACTCCTCTCAAAAGAAGAAGCTCCCTATTTTCTCTCCAAATGAAGCATGTCATTTCTTGTTGGTGACATGTTCCTCAAAGTAACTGTCACTGGCATGTATCTCTGTGGAAAAAAGGAAGAGGCCTGTAAAGATCCGGATGTTGGTGAAATTGTTTTGAGGGAAAAAAATTAACTGCGAACTTAGGTAATCTATGGCTCAGCCATGGAGTTCTATGTTAACGGAGTTTACCTGAAAGGGCCACGGAAAGCCTGGCCGTGGTGCAATGGCCCGATGTAGCACCCTGTAGGAAACAAAAAGACGGTTCATTGAGGTTCCTTGGCCACAAGGTTCTGTTCACATGGAGCTCAAGTAAAAAGGAATCAGCCAATTGTGCACCTCAAAGCTCACTTAACAATTGATGCCTCAGTACATCATTAATCCAATGCTACAAAATTCTGAGTGGGCACGAATTGGTGGATGCTACAAGGAGAAATGACAGAGGTATGCCACCCAAGGGTTTGACAGTTCAGAAAAATGTCCTCCAGTGAAATGCCCTGCAAATGAAATGTCGGTCGACACGCGTAGCCATGAAATCTATTTGCAAGGTGAAATACCTACAACGTGGAAGTGGCCTACATCCAAGTCAAAGGAAAACAATTTCATGAATAAGGTCATAAGTTTTTCTTTCAATAACGTAAAGTTTGAAGTTGGAAAATCACTTTTTTAAGGGTTTAAAAAAAATACTTTAAAGTTTACGGTGGACACTTATTATGATAAGGAAAACCCTTACATTGTGTTAAAAGTGTGGAGGTATATTTATTTTTTCAGTGGAGTGATAAGGTTATGAAAGCATTTTTTTAAAGATTTGTAATCATGATAAAGTTATTGGAGTCATAAGATGCATATTTTTGTATTTGGAGTGATAAGTGATTTTTTGGAGAAATGTTTTGTTGTAATCCGAAGCAATTTTTACTTTGAGAAAGATTGAGTCGGTACAGGCATTTTTTGAAGATAACTTGCTTCCAAAAGTTTGCAAGTATGACATTCTCATTGAGAAGTTTACACTACAAAGTTGTGACATTGAAGAATGATGTACTCCAATAATTAATAAAATCATAATTTTTGTGGTGATTGTCTCCTAGATCCACCCAAAATTGAATAAGGGGATCATAGGTACACTCTGTGTCGTGAATGTGCTTGCATGATTTGAGTCAAATTTGTAAAGCACTGTCTTTATTATGCTTAAAGAAAACAACTACATGCACATAAGAAAGTTTAAACATACAAGTCATCAATCAAGCTCCTGAAATCAAAATTCCCATAATCAATTAAGTTCATAAGCACAAAGCGTCACATCATCGACTTAATAAACGTAATATTTTGGAACAAAATTTCACAACATCTAATTCATGCCATCAAGTTAAGGATGCTACAAATCAAGCACTTCAAGCCTAACGACATCAATTTCATCAACACTTTTTGTATCACTTGCAGATAAACATTTTTTCACTGATTGTAAGGGTGCACTCTTGGTTGAAACCGACACCCAAGCTTTGAATTGATAGGGAATCAATTAACCCAGTGAATCCATTGTTTTTAACTGATTCATTCAAATCATTGTAAGAATTTCTCTTGGGTGCACTTTCGGCAGTGTTCGACACCCTTCTTTTGATCAATCAAGAGTATGAGTTCAAACAATCAATTGTTAAAACAAGTTCAAGCGAGCATGCAACAATCAACCAAACATCAAGCGAGCGAGTTCTAAAAATCCAAGAAGTACTAAGATCAAGCGAGCATGTCAAGTAACCAAATCAAGTACAACAGTTCAACTCAAAACAAGCGAGCCTGTGTAAATTTCATTAAAGTATTCATAACATTTCATTCAAACAAAGTGATTGTCATCAAGCAAGCGTGGCATCAAGAGTTCAAACTCTAGCAAGTGTTTAAAGCATCAGCAATCAACAATAGTACAAGCAAGCTTGACTTCAAAGTAAGCAAGGAAACATGGCAACACACGTTCAGTTGTCCAAAATATTAACAATTTAATGTTATCATTAGCCAGTGACATGGTGCACATCAAAAAAACCACTCTTGTTGACATTCAAGTGCATCTTCAACATGCACATGAAATGATTGAGTTCCTTCAACTGGAGTCGCAACTGCAGAGAAATGAGTTTCAAGAGAAGCATGTTGCCTCCAAGTCCTTAACCAATACAAAGATAGTTGATCATTCGACTTCGTTCATCCAACCAGCTTCAAGTGTTGAAGTTCTTCCATTTCAACTTTCTTCCAAACCCATCATCAAGCCATGGGAAGAAATTCAAAGTAATCGAAATCAACGTGGCTTAGGATATGTCAAAGATAATGACAACTTACATATCCTTGATTATTCAAATGCCATTCAGTTCGTCAGTGCTGGATTACTTGAACAAATCACCTTAGAAAGTTCTCAGCCACTTGTAGACAAACAAATTTGCACCCAAACTCAAGTTGTAGACAAACCAAAATGTACTCGTTGTCAAAAAACCAGTCATCTAGAAGATCAATGTTTTGATCTCCATCCTTGTTACCATTGTGGCAAGTCAAATCATACATTAGAGAAATGCTGCAACCAACGATAGTCAGCTAGATTGAAGATAAATTATTCATGGATTGATCCCTAGGAATGGTCATCCACAGCTAGAAGATTGTACAAGTTTTACAATCGGATTCACTCACACATATTGCAGCCAACAGTCAAATGAATATGGTACTCTCGTGCAGTTGAATAGGGGGGTACAACAGTGAAACACTCCTACACCTAAGGGGCGGAGTTCAGAATTTAGAAATCAAGTGAAAGATTGTCTCTCCTTTTAGCTAACAAAGGGGAGAAAATGTCAATGAAATTAACGAGTGGTTGTCAAATTGAAAGTCTCAACAACATCAGCGAAGTAGCCAGTGGGCATCTTCATCATCTAGTGGTTGATCATGATCAACAAATATGCCAATGGGTGTTCATCAAACTGTGTCAGTGGACATTAGATGTTGTTTTCATGCAAAGGATAGTTGGATCCTTTTGTGGCTTGGCACATGATGGAGTTGTTAAGTGACATTCAAAGATGAATCATACATGCAACTGATTCATGTTCTCTTAAGATTTGAGTTTTTTTCAGCATCCAGCTTTGGCGTTTTTTCAGGAAAATGTTTTTTGAGGATCAACTTGATAAATTGGAAGATGGTTCCTTCATCGTTTTGGATTTATCATTAAAGGGGGGAATGTTAGAATCACTGTCTTAAAAATAAATAATAAATACAATTATTAAATTAAATAACTAAAATCATGATAATTCCTCAAACTAAGGAGTCTAGTTTGGATAAGAGATTCTCTCCAACTAGCTCTCCTAAATTAGTGTGTAAGTTGAGAAATTGTCTCAACCAAGTGAGTCTAAGATAGGTGCACTATCTTAAGACCACTTACTCATGTATTTAAATGCATTATTATATTTTTTGAATAATGAGAATTACATGAGTATGAGAGACCACATGACGACTCTCTGTCTTTTCTGACAATTTAATGTTTTTGTGTTAATTTGTTGTGCATATGGTTATATGGCTATGTGATTCTTCTTCAGTTCCTCACCTTATCGGAACCAAATTATACTTGTATAGAAGAAGGATGTGACCTAGAGGCTCTACGTTGATTATCAGGCACTAAAGAAATCACTGTCAGGAATATGTATCCAATCCCATGGATTGATGACTTCTTGGACCAGCTCATGGGGGCAAAGTATTTCATCAAGATCTATTTGGAGTCTAGTTATCACTGAGTTCCAATGGAGCCCAAAAATTTATGGAAGATTGCCTTCAAATCCAAGAAAGACATTTTTTAATGGTTTTGAATGCCTTAAAGATTAAAAAATGTCCCCATTATGTTTATGAGGTTAATGGATAACATATTGTAGCCCTTCACTAACTCGTTCATGGTTGTTTATTTGGATGACATCATCATCCTCAACAAGAGTTGGTAAGAGCACTTGCAACATATTGAATAGGTCCTTCAAACCCCGTGGAAGCACAAAATGCATGACAACTTAGAGAAATGCACCATTGGCATGAGTTAGGTCCAATATTTGGGTTACATTATAGATTAGAAAGGTGTGCATCTAGATCTATCTAATAGAGCCTTGCGAAATTTTGGTCCTTGACAATGTTTATCGAATGTTTATGGTAGGATTATCCCATATTACTTGGCCTTTGAGTCATATTACCAAGGGTAGAGTGAAAGAATTTTTTTCCTAGTCTGAGTACCACCAGAAGGCATTCGCTGAATTGAAGCATCGCCTTGTACTCACATTTCTAGACTTGCAAGAGCTATTTGAAATTGAGACAGACACCTTCGATTATGTTATTGGTGTAGTCCTCACCCAACACAAGCATTTGGTGGTCTACTACTATGTGGACTTATCCCTCTTGTGGAAAAGCATGATCTCCCTAGACCTAAGAGAAATATAATAACAAACAACTAGGAAATATTACCTTTCTCTTGAATACAATTCACATAAAAAAATAATATGGCATAGGCCACTTACCACTGAATTGAAATGATTGATGAAGTCCCCTTTAGGGCTTTCGATCATCTACTCCTCCTCGATGCTTTAGAGACCCTACCATTTCTTCCCAATTTTTATCCATGATGTCCTGAAGGATATCTGCATAGACAAAAACATACACAAGATCAAAGCATCCAATATATAACATAAAAGTTAAATGGTCTAATTAACTCAATCATGTATCATAAACTAATCAATATGAAATCACAATCTATGTACATGATCAAAGAATCACACAAATTCTATCAACAAAGATATAATTGAGAAAGAACAATTGCGTTTATATTGATAAAATGGAGAATGATCTAACAACCATGAAGCCTTTATGTTACAAGTCCCTTCCCACAATCTCCAACCCTCTCCTTCATGAATATCCTTCTAACCTTATTCCTATAGCATAAACCTACTTCCAACAGTACTCCTCAATCCTCAAGCCTCGGTTATATTTATAGGTAAAGAGTGGGAAGTTTGGAACTCATTTTACACAGTATGAGATCCACTAATGGTGGAATAGGGGTTCCACAAAGAGAGGTAGTAGCTCCATGATGGGAGGGATTATGGCTAAATAGGAAACCATTCGAAGCTTGTTAGTTGGGATATTGATGAACCCCAGAAATGGGTAACTATATGGGCTCATTTTGCCTATTATTTCGATTTAATCCATCATTCTCCATAGTTTTGTGCATGTTTTTGAATATGTTTATGTCAATTGAGTGAATAGGGATAGTCACTTTGCCACATAGTGTAATGAGTGTTTATTGTATACTTTTGGACAATTTTTGGACAAGGACCAGGCATTTATGAGCAAATTGGCAGCCAAACTTGAGGAATTAGGGCTAAGGACTTATAGGAGGGGTGTCTCCTGCATTAATGACCCCTTACTCAAGTTCTCCACTAGCAGCTCGGAGTTCAAAGGCCCACAGTGATGATCTAAAGGGGAAACTGAGCAAGTCTAGTAGAAGTTGTTTTTATCTTCAGTTTAGGCAGCCGAGTTCCTTAAGTTTAGGAGGACTATTGGGAGTCCCCACTTATATAAATAAGAAAGCTTTAGGTCTCAGTAGGCTAGCCATTTCATAGTCTATTTTTGCACTTTTGTGTAGTCTTATACTCAGCTCATTTTCGAGCTCCTTTTGCAGACAGTTTTATGATGTAACTATTATTTTTTTATCAATGAAGATGAATCCAGCTTTGAACCAGCACTGATATTTTCTAGAGGGCTGAAGCTCTTGGGTTAGGGCCCAACCCAAGCTACCCAACACCTCCTTTGTGTATTTATATGTTTTTTTCTTGCATTTATAAGCTGATTTCTATTGTTTAGGATTAATCTTGCTTTGGTAAAATCGGTTGCTTTTGATGATTAAATTAGTTTTTCTTACTTCAAGTTGTTTAAGTAGTTTGTAGTAGTAATAAAGAAATATCCAAAAGGGCCACCAACAGGCCTTGATCCCCTTTTTCCCTCCTTGGGACCATGAATTGAGGACCAAGCACTACTACTGCCACCAAAAACACATCTTTGCCTTTCAGGCAATCGGTAGTGTGATGTTTTGAGTTCGAGAAGCTGATATTTTCTTGGATTCACATGCTTAGACCGATTCTTGTTCATTTACCATGGATTTCTCACGCAGTTTCCTGTTCATAAAGTTTTGTTCAGCACTTTTCTGTTTTTAGGTCAGAATTTAGGTCAAATTAGACAAACTATGTTTTTCAGTTCTTGCTTGGGTCAGTCTTAAGAAGTAGGTGTGCAGCTCACTTGAAAAAAATTCCAGCTTGTCATCCCTCCACAGCACAACCTATACCAGCTCATCTTTCACAAATTCCTTCACTCATTCACCACATTTCGCCAAACTATCCTAATTTCTACGTTTTTATGCAAAGTTGCTTTCTTCCCCTTTGAGCAAGTCCAACCCTCTCCTTCATTCCTGATCTTCATTAACAGAGTCCTAGACCCTCCAACACCTTCATCCAGCCTTCATTTCCTTTTTCCCACCATTTTTCCACCTTCAAACCTCCAAAAATCACTTTCGGCCTCCTCCTATAGAACTTCCTGTGGAACTTCTTGTAGATCCCCTGCAGCCTCTTGTGGAAGTTCATGCGAGAGATTTTTCGAAGTCTGATCACAATGGAAGTTTCTAGAAGGGTATTAGGGACTTCGTAGGACCCCTCCAAACCTTCCTCACCATTTTCAAAATCCAACACCATCCTCCTTTGCCACCAAACCTCTGCACAACCACAATTAGTCAAATCACAAGCATAATAAATCCGCATAAAAATACTCAAAATTGCAAAAAGATGATTTCTTTCCATTTCTCTTTAGAAGTAGCTTGAATAAATACAATTTACCTTTTCAATAATCAATGGCACCCATTTCAGTGGTTTCCATCTCTTTTCTTGCACGATTAGCGTTTGCTAGGGTTTGAGTTCCATTTCAGTTTTTATTTTCTTTTTGCAAGTAGAATAGCCCCTGTAGAATTAGTCTTCTGCCATCACAATAAAAGCTTCTTCTAAGGACTCATAGAAGTTGGCTTGTTCTCCTAGCAAACTTGTGCCAGCTGATCTAGTGACAGCCTGCAGTAAGAGCTAGTACTTCTGCATACAGCACCATCACTTCCAAGTTTGTTACGAACTACTAGGTTGATAAAAGTAAAGAAGGGAACCCTAGGAGTTGCAACATTATTGCTGCAATACTGGAGCTCACCACTCTTTTTGGCGTCATTACCAGGGAAGCATCAGAGTATTTTTGATTACTGCTTTTCTTCTATTTTCTACTACAACATTCTGCTAAGTAGTTTATTTCAGCAAGAGTAGAGTAGTTGTTTCATTTCAATTCTGCAATTTCATTTCAGCAAGCGTAGATTAGACATTTCCTGCTTTCATTTCAATTCTGCAATTTCATTTTAGAAAGCATAGATTAGACATTTCTTGCTTTCATTTCAATTCTGCAATTTCATTTCAGCAAGCATAGATTAGACATTTCCTGCTTTCATTTCAATTCTGCAATTTCATTTCAGCAAGAATAGATTATACATTTCCTACTTTCATTTCAATTATGCAATTTCATTTCAGCGAAAGTAGATTAGGCATCTCTTGCTTTCATTTCAATTCTGAAATTTTCATTTCAGCAAGGTTTATTTTAGTTAGCCACAATTTGATGTTCAATCCATTTCAGTTTTTGCAAGTACAAGCAGAAAAAGAAACACAAAAATTCAAAAAAAGAGATTTCCTTTAATGCCTCGTAGGAATAGAGACAATTCACGAAAATTCCTACCCAACACCCCTAACAAATCACTGAGTCACCCTTCTCTCTTCTTTGGTGGTAGTGATCCAGAAGATCTTATAGGTGAACCTCCAGAGATATACTAAGATCCTATAACAAAAGAAGAGCGAGAAAGCATTCCTCCTTAGACCATAGATGAAAACAAAAACGTTAGAGGGAATGGGGAAAGAATAGAAGGTACCTTTCCTATCCAGGAGACCAATGGGGACACAATAATGAAAAACATAAGTCCTTCAACCCTACCTCACTTCCATGGACTGACTACCGAAGATCCTGATACATTCTTGTTTGAATTTGTTGTTCTCTATTAAACCTATGACTATGCAGAAGATGAGAAGAAGTTGAATCTATTTCCTTCTACCCTCAAGGATGTAGTCTTGCGCTGGTTCATGGGGTTACCTAGACATCGTATCACAACTTGGGCTCAGATGCAGTAAGACTTTAACAACAAATACCAAGACTATTTCCGGTCAAAGGAAACCAAGGAATAAATCTTCTATATGACCATGGGTAGTGATGAATCTTTTGAAGATTATGAAGAGAGGTTTCAACTCAGTTATAAAAGGGCCAGGTGCACACTTGACCCCGAATCTATGAAGTTGTTTTTGCTCAGAGGAGTCCCTGAAGACCTTCTAGATACCCTCCATTTGATCCCTAGGGGAGATATCTATCAACTACCTTTATGATGACATAAAGACTGTGTTTAGAAACCATTCCAGGTTAGGTAGGAAGAGAGGTAGGGGAAGTCAACCATTAGCCAGTACATCCTCATCCAGCTCGTCCCTTAGGAACTAACTTGAGAATCGACTAGAAGATTTCAAGAGCGAGGTGAGGTAGACTCTTGCCATGCAAATGGATACCTTGCATATCAAAAGGAAATAAGAGGAAGTCAAGAAAGCTCTAGCCATATTTTGTCTAAGGTGCATGAGAAAGCACCCTAGGAACGAATGCCCACTGCACTCTATAGAAGTGTGCATAGTCTGTGAACAAGACCACCCTGCAAATTAGTGCCCTTAATTTCACAGATTCAAAGCTGCATATCAAGGTGTCGAGGGAGCCACTGAACCACTCTATTTCATGAACCAAAGGAGGCCACATGGGCCAAGACCTTACCAACAGGGGATGCAAGGGACCTCCGAGAGCTATTACAACCCTAATCAAGCCACTTCCATGCCTTATTGGGGTCCCCCTACTCATCCTTCCTGGTCCACTCCCCCTCCTTGGTCATATCCTCCTCAATACCAGGCCCCTCCAGTTTCTCATTCGTTTCATCCTTATGCTCAACCACAGCTCCAGTGGAGTGCACCCCATCAGGTGTGGAGGCCATAGTATAACTCTCCCCCTCGCTCTTTTGCCTCCACCACCTGCTCAACCACAACCATTACCTCTTGCTCCTCCAAGACAACCTCAAATACCTACTCAACTAAACCCGAACCCCAACAACAGATAGGCCTAACAGGTATATAGTGGGGAAACATCATGCCCAACCTATGCTATGGAGATTCAAGAAATTAACCTATGATCTGGGAAGGTTCTCCCAACTAGCCAACCTCCTCCTAAGGAGGATGAGGAAGAAAAACAAGAAAGTGAACCCAAATTCATTCCACCCTTTCCTAAGAGACTAACTGGAACCACCCAACCGACCCCGGAAGAAACTGAAATTTTGGGAGAACTGAAATAGTTATTTGTAAAAATACCCCTTCTCCAAGCCATAAATGATGTGCCTATATACAACATGATGATCAAGGAGAAGTGCTTCAAACACCTAGGCAAGCAAAAGAGAGATGCCCCAACTATCAATGGCATAGGACAACTGCTCGATCTGATGTTGGGGCAAGTAATTTGTCTGAAATATCTAGACCCTGGGAGTCTTGTAGTCAATGTCCACATCAATGGCACCATAATCTCCCATACCTTGATTGATCTAGGGGCTTCCATTAATGTGATGACCAGGGACGCTATGCTCAAACTCAACCTTCAGGGTTCCCTAAGAAAGACCTCAATAGTACTGCAATTAGCAGATCGCTCCACTGTGACCCCTGAGCGGATTGTGGAAGATGTCATGGTCTCTATTGATTCCTGGGAGTACCCTGCTGATTTCTTGGTTCTACAACCAAAGGAAAAGCTCACTAGGTATCCTCTCATCCTGGGAAGACCTTGGTTGACTACTGCAGATGCCTACATCAATTGTCGAGCTAGGAACATGACAATCAAGAATGGGCATATGTCCAAGCAGTTAGTCCTCTATCCTCCTACCCAACCTCTGCTGGAACATGATTTAACCCTCTTGTTGGAGGAGGAAGATGAGGATGAAGTCTATTCCACACCATTGTGTACAATAGAAACTACCATGGGCGGTCCACAAACCGAGGATGATATTATTGAGAACTTGATCCAGAATCCACCCCCCAATGTGTTGCCCTCAGAAGAGCTGGTGGAAGAAACTCATGCTAATCCTCTAGTTGATATCTGTGTGGCTGATCTGACCTCCCACTGAGTCAAGAACATGGAATTTGGCCCAGAAAAAACTTTGAAGATCAACTCATCCCTGTCCACCTCTCAGGAGAAAGAATTGTGTAGCTTATTGAAGAATCACCTGGATGCCTTTGCTTGGAGTTATAAGGAGATGAAGGGAGTCCACCCTTCTGTCTGTACTCATCACATTTACATTAGGGAAGATTGTAAACAAGTTAGGTAGCCTCAAAGGAGGATGAATCCAGCCCTTAAGGACATTGTCAAAGAAGAATTACAAAAGTTGCCGGATGCAGGATTCATCTACCCCATCTTTGATAGCAAATGGGTTTCTCCTTTGGTGCTAGTGCCAAAAAAAATAGGAAGTGGAGAATCTGTGTGGATTATCGGGAACTTAACAAGGCCACCAAGAAGGAACATTTCCCTTTGCCTTTCATAGATCAAGTGTTAGATGGCCTGGCATGGAAGAAGTCCTTCTCCTTCCTAAATGGGTTTAACGGGTACAACCAGATCCAAATCGGCTCGGAAGACTAGGATAAGACCACTTTCACTTTTCCATGGGGTAATTTTGCATACTCGGTCCTTCCTTTTGGTTTGTGCAATGCTGCCACCACTGTCCATAGAGTAGTACTAAGCATATTTGTTGAACTGGTTCATGATTCAGTGGAGATCTATATGGATGACTTTACCCCTTATGGTTCTAACTTCCAGGAAGCTTTGACTAACCTAGAAAAAGTTTTAGCCAAGTGTATTTAAATGAACTTGTCCCTTAGTCTTGAAAAATGTTAATTCCTGATGACTGAAGGGACCGTGCTAGGTCATACAATTTCTCAGCAAGGATTACAGGTGGATCCCAACAAGATTGTTATCATCCAAATGATCCCACCTCCTCAAAAGGTAATAGATGTTCAGAGCTTACTAGGCTTAGCGGGGTATTATAGAAGATTCATTAAGGATTTTTGTAAGCTAGCCTCTCCATTGTTTGGTCTTTTGGGGAAATATGTTGAGTTTATATGGACTGACAACTTTCAGGAGGCTCTGGATGCCTTGAAAGGTAAGCTAGTAACTGCCCCAATATTGAGAGGTCCAAATTGGGCCCTACCTTTCCACATTCACACAGATGCCTCGAACAAAGCGATAGGAGCAGCCTTAGGGAAAGTTGAAGAGAAGCTTCCTTATGCCATATATTTTGTCAGTAAAAACCTGTCTAAGGTAGAATTAAACTACACTCTAACTGAAAAGGAGCTCCTAGTTGTAGTCCATTCCCTAAACAAGTTCAGGCACTACATCATTGGCTATCAAACATTCGTACACATTGATCATGCTGCAATTAGGTATTTGATGAATAAACCAGATGTAAACACTCATATCATTAGATGGTTACTTTTATTACAACAATTTGATTTTACTGTTGTTGATAAGCCGGGTAAGGAAAATGTTGTTGTTGATTTTCTGTCTAGACTAGAACTGCCTGTAGGTGAATAAGGAATGGTGGATGATCAAATTCCAGATGAACACTTATTTTCTATTTCATTACTCTCTCCATGGTTTACTGATATCACAAATTACTTGGTTTCAGCACAGTTTCCGCCACACTTGTCCTCAAAAGAGAAGAGAAAGATTGTGAGGAAAAGCGCCCCATTCACTTGGATTGGGGGCAATCTTTTCAAACTTTGCCTAGATCAGATTTTGAGGCGATGTGTCAGGGAAATAGGAAGTCTTTGACATACTCTTAACCTGTCATGATGGACCTTGTGGGGGTCACTTTGCAGCAGAGAGGACTACTTTCAAAATTTTGCAGGGAAGTTACTATTGTCCCACTCTTCATCAAGATGTTAGGAGATACATCAGCCAATGTGACTAATGTCAGAGGATGGAGAAACCGACTCCAAGGGATGAGATGCCCATGCAACTTCAAGTGACCTTCGAGCCATTTGAGAAGTGGGGCATGGAATTTGTGGGTCCTATCAACCCTCCTTCAAAACAGAAATCTTACATCATTGTGTGTACTAATTATCTGACAAAATGGGCAGAAACAAAGGTGATTAAAGTGGCAATAGAAGAAAATGTAGCTGAGTTTTTAAGGGAAATTATCTTCTACAAGTTTGGCTACCCAAGAGATTTAGTTACAAATCAAGGGAGTCAGTTTACCTCCAATTTGGTTGAAGACCTACTCACACACCACAAGATTAAGCACATAATTTCCACCCCTTATCATCCACAAGCAAATGGATAGGTGGAAGTCACCAACAGAGCTTTGGAAGGGATATTTACTAAGGTAGTGAGCAGCAGCAAGAAAGATTGGGCAGATCAATTAGTTGAGGCCACCTGGGCCTATAACACCACCTGGAAAACCACCACAGGGTTTACACCCTATGAGCTGGTCTATGAGAAGAAGGCTCTGCAATCAATATAATATGAATATAACACATTAAGGATGGTAGCTTAGCTGGACCTAGATCTCAGCCATGCACGAAAGGAAAGATTGCTTCAACTAAATGGATTGGAAGAACAGAGAATGCAGGCCCTACTCTACTCAGAGGTAGTCCAACTTCAAAGAAAAATATGGCATGACAGACACCTCAAATAAAAACAATTCCAGCAAGGAGATTGGGCAGTTCTGTATGATTCAAGATATTCATATTTCAAGGAAAAAATGAGGACAAGATGACTGGGACCCTATACAGTAGAAAAATGCAATGAAAATGGTTCAGTCCTTATCCGGACCTTAGATGAAGAATCCATCCCTATGCTCGTTAATGAGCATAGATTAAAGATTTATAGGAAGCTCCTTTCCAAGCAGGAGTTCATTGAGAATTTGGGAAAAATAGTGTTGGTAGTGGAGCAGGTCCCTGTCTCCACTCCACCCACACCCTGAACCAAAAAAAAAGAAGAGAAAAAGAAGAGGAAAAAAATAGAAAAAAAAAACAGAAAGAGGAATAAAAGATCCTTGGCGAAAACCTCTTGGAGGCACCTAGGGTAGGCAGTGAGGGTAAAAATCGCCTGGAGGTGCCCCAACTATCTCAAAAAAAAAAAAAAAACCTAACTTCTTTTGGATGAATTGTAGGTCGTAAGAGTGTCACGCAAGAGAGAAAGATAGGACTAGGCTACATGCACCCTTCATAGTCCATCCCTCCATCACTATTATCCTTTTCCAGACCTCAGTCTCATTTGTTCTGAAAATTTCGCATCATATAGGAAACTCTATGTATTCTACAGGAGGATCCTATAGAAATTACAGAAAGGCCAAAATCAATTTTAGAAAAGAACCCGAGGGTTGGAAATTCGTCTAGAAGGCCTGTGAACCTCTCGACCACCATCCATCTGCCTAACTCTCCATGTCTTCTATGGACACCCACATTTCCACTCGTTTTTTCCTTTCCCTGCACAGACAAAATACAGAAATTATGTTTTTTTCCACTTTGAATACACAAAAGAATATGACAAATAAAGTAGCAACGTTCTTCTTGCTTATTCTTACCTGATACCTTCCATCTTCTATGTCTTCCATTCAAAACCTTTGCCAACTATTTTTTTAAGCCTACTCAAGAAGCAACCTAAATTTCAGAAGGAGAAGCAGCTACAGGAAATCCTGTAGGATTACTGTAGTAGCTAATCCCTTTGAAAAACAAACTCCAGAGACAGGATCAATGCAACATGACGTATGTAGCATGTAAGGAGTAGATCTTCATCAAGGAATCATCAGCATAAGATGAAGGCGGAGCATGCAAAGCACTAGCAGCAACAACAACGAGGAAATGTGGTGCTAGAGTCCGAGGTATGCATAGCACAACAGCGACTAAGCAGGTAAGTGGCTAAACCTATTCCTCGATTGCATGAATATTATTTCAAAGCTGCATGAACTATGGGAATAGTCATGATTAAGCAGACTTGGTGGCCAGCTAACTGGCCACCCTCGTTCAGTTCCCTACACCCTCGTGGAATTCAGTTGATCCATGTCCAACTCAAACAATTGATCAGATACGCGTCAGCATGTGTGGCATGTCAACTCGTGATGAAAACATCTAGAACCAGTAGTGGTGGCGGTGTATAACGGGAGTAAGGGAGGTGATGGTGGTCAGGCGACATGAAGAACCATAATTACACTGGCGTAGGACTAATGGTACGGATGGGGATAACATACCCATTTGGCCACCTCATCTCCTCACCGCAGATTACGCCAACAATTAAGTACAATGCGGTCTAGGCCTCCACCACCCTTTGGTTCATTTTCATGTTACAAAGCTCTCAACTACAATGCTTGTCTACCACCTTCAGAGCAGCGAACTAGTAGTTTCTTCCAGTTTTTCAAAACCCTCCCGCCTATCGGGTTCTACAGGAGCACTACTGCATTCTACATGAGCAGGAGCACCTTCTATAGGAATATTTCTACAGGGAAAATAGAGAGCAGCTCTACAGGCGAAAAAGTCAGAATTATTGTCAAATTCGAGCTGGGAATGAGGTAGGCTTGAAAACCTGCTCTGCATACGATAGGTTTAGATAAGGTGGTAGCTTAAAACTAGAGTAGTGGGTGAAGAGAAATGAAGAAAGAGAAATTCAAAAGTCTACTGTGTCTTTTCTGAAGTTCTACACAGTCTCTCCATTCCCTTCTCTGTGTTCAAATTTGCCTTCCTCTAGCTCACATTCTGTTGTAAAAAAAAGGGGGATGCAGTCATAGAAATCAAACTTGGGGAGGAAACGAAAATTGTAAGTCTATTTACTTTGTGAAAAAACCATTGTTTATATAGTCTCTATTCTGTCAGCGTATTGATTTCTTCCAAGAACTAAGAAGCAAATTTAGGTTGAGAATAGTGTGAAGAAAGGGAGAATTACAAATTGGTGTTGTGAAGAAGGAGCAAACAGGAAACTCCTCCTATAGTTCAGAGAAGAAAAAACAAAACTCAGTTGTCCCTTTGTTTCTGATTTTGGAAATTGTTTTTTTTTCCTCACCTAAGCACTTCAGAAACCAGTAAAAACCATGCTTGTAGGTTTAATGAGAAAGGAGCCTTTGAACTCCAACCAATTGCATGAGCACCCTAAGGTGGTGGCCCTCTTCACCAGGGAAAATTGGATGATTTTCTTTGAAATAATTCATGGATATGATGATGAGGTGACTGAAGAATTTTTTATGTCCTTAAGACCCCATTTGAAAACACATGCTATAGTCAGTTTCAGGGGTCTAACCCTAGAGCTTACACCTGATTTTATTAGTCGAATCACAGGTCTTCCACTTGGGCTCCCTTGGAGCAAGGAGGAAAAAACATTGGGACAAGTTGCTAAGAAGACATTTTTTAAACCTGGGGAGCATCCAATGGAGGATAAAAATGGGGTCAGAAGGACAAGCTTACCTCCTCCATGGAGTGAAGTCAGATACCAAATAATGAAATATATCACTTGTGAAGGAAGGTTCAGTATAACTTATGGTTATCACTTTAGGCTATTGCATGAATTGAGGTATCAGATGGACCTACCTCTAGTTAGAAAACTTAGTCTCCCATATTTCCTCCTCCAATCTTTGATAGAATTTGGCACCAAAATGAATGCAGGGGTCCTATACCAGCTGGCCCACCATGGTCTCATTAAATTATTGGTGGAAGATGCCCTACACACATACACCATCCCCATAGCTTGGGAAATTTTCAGGAATATGTCCAGAGAAGATGACATCAAAACTTTGACTGAGGACATCAGCCCTTCTGGCAGTCAGCAGTAGGAAGAGAAAGAGGAAATTGAGAAAGAAATGCATGAGGAGACACAAAATATTCAAACATAGGAAGAGCAGGAAATAGAAGAGGAGAAACTTGACAAACCCATTGTAATACTTGAGGCAGAAAAGAAAACAACCTCAAAGATAGAGAAGAGGAAAAGAACAAAATCTGGGAAGAAAAAGCCCAAGAAAGCCCGAAAAAGACTGCCACAGGAGAGGCAACGACCTAGCAAGGAAAAGAGAAGACATTACCAGAGATAACAGAGACACAAGCAAAAAAACAGACACAGAAAAGACTGCAGAAGATGAAGGGGAAGAACAACAGAAAGAAACATCCCCTGAAACATTGGCAAAAGAAGCAGCAGCTGTGCTTGCTGCATTGAGCACTCCAGCAAAACAAAAGGGAAAAAGAAAAAGAGAAACATCCATGTATTTCAAAGCCAAAAGGAGCACCAGGATTAAGGTGGGCAAGCCCCAGCCACCATCAAAAGAACCTATAATAATTGAGGATGCACCTATTGAGAAAAAGGAGGAATCCCCCTCCAAAATCTCTATCACCTATGAGAGAGGGAGTCCCAAAACTTCCACCTGGAAGGAAAGAATCAAACTAATGGACTCCAAAGCAGTTCTACAGGAAGCTCAAACCTCTCTACAGGAAACACTGGCCAAACTAAAAGAGACTGAAAAATTAGAAGAGAAGGTAGCAGAACAGTCACAAGAGGAAGGTAAGGCCAAAGACATACCTGAACCAAGCCCTCAGCCTAATTTAAGCCCATATTACAATCTACTAGAAGGTGGGAAGATCATCCCACAAAAATTCGTTGTGCCCCTTTTCTTTGAACTAGAACAAGAAAGGGCTAGAACCCACACCCGGATGAAGATCGCTAAATCTAAAGGAGTGGAAGATATCAGGCACATGGAAGAATGGTTGAAAGAGTTGAGAAGGGAGTTGGGCATGGTGAGACACATCGAGAGCATTAGAAGAGCCCAACTACAGGAAGAGAATGAGTTGTTGAAAAAGTAGTTACAGGAGTGGGAAACTCAAGGGGGAGACAAATCACAAATTTTTGAAGAACAACAACTACAGGAAGGTCCCCTAGCAGATAAGGAAACAACAGAGAAACAACATCAAGAGGAAAAGCCACAGCCTGATGTTGAAATGATGATAAATTAGTAGCAAGAAAGAGAATCTCAGGCAGCAGCTGAAGTGCTGATGTTGAAGCAGCAATTGCAGGAAAGGGAAGCCCAGATGGCCTACATGGCCAGCTGGGAAATGGAGGCCTTGCAGTACAGGCAACCAACTAGATCCTATGCACTATATCTCAAAGACCGATGGCTCCAGTTCCAGCTTAAAACATTGGCCCAAAGGGGCACAATCCCATTCCAAAATTATGGTGAGTTTATGCATCTATGTGCTAGTAGTTCAGTTGAGGATAAAGCCAAATTAATAGAATTTTACTTAAAAAATATGGCACTCCCTGATATGAATTTTTGGGATCCGAATGTTGCATTGGGAGACCTACAACTCATGTCTATGGCTTCTTGGATGAGCCATGAGGAAAAGAGAGTAGTGTAAATTCAACAGATCATGGCAAGAGCTAAGTGAGACCCAGCTAATAAGGGTTGAGTCGGAAGACCACTCATCTCTCATATATGCTCATGAACACCTTGCAAGCAATCCTCAAGTTCTCCCTGATTATATTGAAAGGCAAGCACAAGCTATCACTCATTTTGAAGATATGGAAAGATTATTTGGTGATGATTGCTTCATGCTTGCATGAGAAGGTGCAATACATTGTCATATAGCTTAAAGATCAAGGAGTATCACTCCCCAACCAGTATGAGGGAGGCTTTGGTGAGAGTGCCCCTATACAAACAATCAATGCAAAACTTGAAATCCAACTAGATTGGCCTTAAGTTCAGTCCTCCACTACTCTTAGGACTATTGGAAGGGGTTAAGGAAGAAGAAGAACAAAAGCAATGGGAGGAAGTGGATAGAACGGTAGGTTTTCATGAAAGGGAAGAGGACATCACCTCAGAGGCTTGGGATGTCAGGGAAGCTATTAAAGCTATCAAGGATGAAGAACTGGATTAGTTTCTTAGAGGATGAGCAACCCATTCAGCAGGAGGGTGATGATGAGCCCCAAAAATAGGTAACTATATGGGCTCATTTTGCCTATTATTTCCATTTAATCCACCATTCTCCATATTTTTGTGCATGTTTTTGAATATATTTATGTCAATTGAGTGAATGGGGATAGTGACTTTGCCACATAGTCTAATGAGTGTTTATTGCAGATTTTTTGACAAGGACCAGGCATTTATGAGCAGATTGGCAGCCAAACTTGAGGAAACAGGGTTGAGGACTTATAGGAGGGGTGTCTCCTACATTAATGACCCCTTCCTGGATTTCTCCACTAGTAGCTTGGAGTTTAAAGGCCCACAATGATGATCCAAAGGGGCAGTTGAGCAAGTCTAGTAGAAGTTGTTGTTATCTTTTGTTTAGGCAGCTGAGTTCCTTAAGTTAGGAGGACTATTGGGAGTCCCCACTTGTATAAATAAGAAGGCTTCAGGCCTCAGTAAGTTAGCCATTTCATAGTTTATTTTTGCACTTTTTTGCAGTCTTGCACTCAGCTCATTTTTGAGCTCCTTTTGCAGACAGTTTCGTGATGTAACTATTATTTTTTGATCAATGAAGATGAATCCAGCTTTGAACCAGCACTGATATTTTCTAAAGGGCTTAAGCTCCTTGGTTAGGGCCCAACCCAAGCTGCCCAACACCCCCTTTGTGTGTTTATATGTTTTTTTCTTACATTCATAAGCTGATTTCTGTTGTTTAGAATTAATCTTGCTTTGGTAAAATCGGTTGCTTTTGATGATTAAATTAGTTGTTCTCGCTTCAAGTTGTTTAAGTAGTTTGCTATAGTAATAGTGAAATATCCAAAAGGGCTACCAGTAGGCCTTAATCCCCTTTCTCCCTCCTTTGGACCATGAATTGAGGACATGGCACTATTTCTGCCACCAAAAACACGTCTTTGCCTTTGATGCAATCGCTAGTGTGATGATTTGAGTTGGAGAAGCTGATATTTGCTTGGATTCACATGCTTAGACCATCTCTTGTTCATTTACCATGGCTTTCTCACATAGTTTCCTATTCATAAAGTTTTGTTCAACACTTTTTTATTTTTAGGTTAGATTTTAGGTCAAATTAGACAAACTCGTTTTTCAGTTCTTGCTTGGGTAAATCTTAAGAAGTAGGTGTGCAGCTCACTTGAAAAACATTCTAGCTTGTCATCCCTCCATAGCACAAACTACACCAGCTCATATTTCGTAGATTCCTTCACTCATGCACCACGTTTCACCAAATTGTCCTAATTTCTCCGCTTTTGTGCAAAGTTGCGTTCTTCCCCTTTGAGCAAGTCCAACCCTCTCCTTCATTCTTGATCTTCATTAACAGAGTCCTAGAACCTCCAACACCTTCATCAAGCCTTCATTTCCTTATTCCCACCATTTTTCCACCTTCAAACCTCCAAAAATCACTTTTCGCCTCCTCCTGTAGAACTTCCTGTAGATTACCCGCAAACTCCTGTAGAAGTTCATGCAATCGATTTTTCGAAGTCTGATCACAATGGAAGTCTCCAAAAGGGTACTAGGGACTTCTTAGGACCCCTCCACACCTTCCTCACCATCTATAAAAGCCAAAGCCATCCTCCTTTGCCACCAAACCTTTGCACAGTCACAATTAGTCAAATCACAAGCATAATAAATCCGCATAAAAATACTCAAAATTGCAAAAAGATGATTTCTTTCCGTTTCTCTTCAGAAGTAGCTTCAATAAATAAAATTTACCTTTTTAGTAATCAATGGCACCTATTTCAGTAGTTTCCATCTCTTTTCTTGCACGATTAGGGTTCACTAGGGTTTGCTAGGGTTTGAGTTCCATTTCAGTTTTCATTCTCTTTCTGCAAGTAGAATAGCCCTATAGAATTATTCTTCTTCCATCACAGTAAAATATTCTTTTGAGAACTCATAGAAGTTGGCGTGAGCTCCTAGCGAACTTGTGCCAGCTAATCCAATGACAACCTGCAGTAAGAGCTAGTACTTGTGCATACAACATCATCGCTTCCAAGTTTGTTACGAGCTACCGGGTTGATAAATTAAAGAAGGGATCCCTAGGAGTTGCAGCATTATTGCTGCAATACTAGAGCTCACCAGATATATACGACTAAAAATGCTTATAAAATTCACTTTTTATTGTTACATGTATCAAGTGATGTACATAGGTCATAGTGTAAGATATAACACACTTATGTTTAGTTTGTAATGGACTATTCTGCGTAATAATGGAAAAAAATTAACTAGGGAACTGCGAGGAAGCCAAAAACAGGGTTTTGAACCATGGGATATTCCACTTTCGATAGGGTAGTTTGGGTTCTAACTTTGCAGGGGAATTATTTATGACACATTTGTGGATACTAAAAGATCCAAATTGATGATCATTTTCCTAATTGTGACAAAATGACATGTAACAAATTCCGCCCTAAAGTGTAAAGTTAAAAGAGATGTTTGATGACTGAAGCACTTTATCATTCCAAGGTTTGGGTTAGAGAATGTAGTCAGAGACCTGAAACAATCAAATAAATATTACAATGCAATATCAAACCATCGGTGAGGTAGGCATTCCCATACTCAGAGTATAAATGTCTCAAAGTTCTACTATGGAAATACATATGAATATCCATTTCAATAGAAGACATAGTATGGACACAATGATCAATGGATATATGTTTACAATCATGAATATTTAATAACTCTGTGCAACCTGGATGGATCAAACTAGATCCAGGGTCTTGATCTCCATCTCTCAGTTCATAGTATCAATTTAGCCATGCGAGTGAATGTCTCATAGTCAAACATGGTAGAAACCACTTGATTATGGTTAATGATGTGAATCATTAACAAGTGCAAGAGATACTGTCAATAATGAAAATGGTTCTCAAGGTATTTCCAGTACAATCTATGAAGTGTCAATTGATGTGTTGATGTCAAACATTCATAGAATCATTCTATTGAAGTTCAATGATGAGAACCTATCATCGGAGGCGAGAAACCTTCCATTAAGGCATCTAGGCTCCAAGGTGTTGAATGTTTCTAAATCAAATTCCTAGGTAATGATCTGAAGTCGATAGGAAGCGACCCGTCACAGGAGGGCCTACGATATGAAAATTATGTCATGTTTTGAAGAATAACATTTTAGAGTAATCCAAGTATGAATCAAGGATTTTTTATGTTATTTAAGGCTACAAATGGAAATGTAATTTGAATGAGGTTATACTACTCTTGAACATATCAATGACACGACATGATGAGTTGGCATCATTTGACTCAAAAAGAATACCCAAGCCAACTGAAGAATGAGCCAAATCTAGGGGGGGGCTCAAGATCTAAAAGATTGAAATTGATCTTTTGGGGGGGGAGGCCCCCAAGATTTGAAAAACTTGAAATTACCAAAAGAAAAAGAGTAGAATGCCCAATAAACAAAATCGCAAAGATTTTTTTTATTAAAACAGATAATAATTGTAAGGACTACATTGTGGTGGACAATCTTTCCTTTTACAAATTGTAAATTGTTACTTATAGTATTATTCAGTTACAATACCAGGGGTCAATTCCATGGGTGAATGAAGACAATGGGTGGATGTCACAATACCATAGTTCAATTCCATGAGTGAATGAATACCATGGGTTGATGTCATAATACCACGGGCCAATTCAATGGGTGAATGAATACCATGGGTGGATGTCACAATACCATGGGAAAATACCATGCGTGAATTAATACAATGGGTAGATGTCACTTACAATACCATGGGTAAATGCCACTTACAATACCATCGGTAAATTCCATGGATGGATGAATAACATGGGTGGATGAATACCATGGATGGATGAATAACATGGGTGGATGAATACCATGGGTTGATGCCATTTCCATTTGGATCATTCCTCGCTCCTTAAGAAGAAATGGTCCCCATTGCGTGAAGTTCCCTCCTGTGAAGCCTTTGTTGAATATGAAGAGTCACTAAAGAGAAGGGTTTTATGTGGTTAACCCATAACCATGACGAACGAAGATTTGAGGATAGAGGTACCCTGTAATGCTTGTGACCAACTGTGATACTAATAGTGTGTGGCCTAGAAAATGGACTTCAATGAAGTGTGGGTTTGTGGATGACCCATAACCATGAAAAATGAAGATCCGAGGATAGAGATACCCTATAATTCTTGTGACCAACTGTGATACTAGCAGTGTGTGGCCTAGCAAATGGACTTCGATGACAAGGATTTTGTGCAGCTGACCCATAACCGTGATGTTGGTTGTTGATGAAGTAGCAGGTGCCTAAATACCCTGGGGTGGGAGAGAACGTCTCCAAATAACTCAAGTTGAATGTTTCTATGTTGAAACTAATGAATGTGAAGCAAGTGCCTACTAAAGTGGGGTGGGAGGGCATGTCTCCAATGGGAACCTGCTCTGAATGCTGCTCTAGAATTACAATGGACATAGCTCAGTCAATATAACTCAGAATATTTATTATAACCTATTTTTGGAAACAGAAGGACCATTTTGCATCTTCCCATGTGTTGGAAGTCCCTATCTGGACACTCTAAAGTCTTAGATTCGCACTGCAATTTTTCCACCGTCACAAAAGTTCTGAAAAAATAGTTGAATTTAAATTAGCGATATCTCCCACATCCGAACTCCAATTCGACCTTTTTTTTTTAAATTGGGTAATTTTTAAAGAGAAGCTCAGATATGAAATCATTTTTATGAAATTCTACACAAAAAACTTCAAAAAATGATAGGAGAGTCATCGTCCAACAGTTGTTAAGAAAAATAAAAATAAATAAATAATTCTACAACATAGTTGATTTTAAATTAGTGATATCTCCCTCATCTAGACTTTGATTTTGCCGATTTGTTTTTTGAATTTTGGTATTTTTTTGCAAGGAATCCATATATGTTATTTTTTTTAAATATTGTACCAAATTTTTTCAAATATGATCTGCAAACTTGTTACCCAAATAAAACTCATGCAAAAAATGAAAAAATAATAAATTCTTCCTACTTGGCACAAGAAAGTGCTCTATAGAGGTCGCAATGCGTGCCTGAAGCTTTTTGAATATTGATGCAAAAATTTGAAACTGAAATATGCATGAAACCATCATTCCCATGGAATTGTAACCTACTCTGATACCACTGATCCAGATCTGAGGGAGAGGCCCTCAAGATCTAAAAGATTGAAATGGATCTTTGGGGAGAGGCCCCGAAGAACTGAAAAAATTGAAATTGCTAGAAGAAAAGGAGTAGAATGCCCAATAAACAAAACCACAAATAATTTTGTTATTAAAACTGATAATAATTGTAAGGACTACATTGTGGTGGAAAATCTGTCCTTTTAAAAAATGTGACTTGTTACTTATAGTATTTTTCAGTTACAATACCATGGGTCAATTCCATGGGTGAATGAATACCATGGGTGGATAAATACCATGGGTAGATGCCACTTACAATACCATGGGTAAATTCCATAGATGGATGAATACATGGGTGGATGAATACCATGGGTTGATTCCATTTTCCATTCGAATCAAAGAATTTCAATGAGGTGTGCTCAACTGAGAGGAAAATGGATTTCCTAAGCCAAACATAAAAAGTTATGGGGTGTCATGTTCAAGAGAAACATACTTCCTTTCATAAAAAAAAAAAGAGTTCTTTATCACTTTTCCCCCACCATTACTAGAAAGTGCCTTTTCATTTTCTACAAGGAGGATAAAATATGCTTGTCTTGTAAGCTCATCCTTTATATGAGTCCTTCGAAGTAGTTTTAACGAACCCTAGGAAGGAGTGGTTTAGTCTCGTCATGCTTAATGAGTCCTGCACTGTTTAAGTTTTACAAGTCCAGTGAAGGGATAACTCGATGTCGTTTTCATGTTTAAATAGTTTGAAAATAAATAAAAGGAAACCCGTTCAACTCTTTCAACATAAATTTTAACGAGTCCAGAGAAATTAAAGCTCAATGTTTTTCAGTTTTAGGGAGTCAGGAGAAAAACATAAGTAATCTCCACAATATAACTTTTCATAATTAGAGTCCCTCAAGCCCAAAAAAGGATAAAATAATGTAGGAGATAAATCTACTGACCATGATTAGTCAACACATACCTTTTTCATAAACAGTCAATTTCAGTCCATAAAAGGGGTAAACTTATACTGAATAGATGGTTGTTCATTTACTTTTATGAGTTTGAACAGTAAAATACTCTGTGGTATTTTCATGTTTAATGAGTTTGAAAAGGGTGTAAAGAGAACTCCTGGTTTTTGATTTCTTGTAAGTTTTAACGAGTCCAAAAAAGTGATAAAAGTGTACTCATATTACCAACTTTCACTTTAATTACAAGGAGGAAAAGATGGAAAGAAATCAACATTTTCATGTATGTTTTACAAGCATGAAAATATAGCAAAATGAGCTCGACATTTTCATGATTTTAATGAGTCTTGAAAATAATAACCCAAATGGACTCGAGATATGTTTCATTTTTATACAAGGTTGAAACAAAAATAAACGATGCTTGAAAGTGGTTTCATTTTTACACAAGATTGAAAAAGAGAGGAAATTATGCTTGAGATAAGTTTTAATGCCCCCCTAGCATAACCTACAGAGGTATGTGCCCCCAAGATTCGTTTGATCTGCCTATGTAGTCTAATAGTTACTAATAGGCAGATGAAATGAAGGTTCAATTTCAAGATCAGGTAAAAGACTTGACTCAATTAGGGGAGGATTTGTTTCAATTGACACAGGAAAAGAACTATACTCATAGGACCTTGTTTCATTTTTTAAAGAGCTAGGCAAAAGAAAAGGAACTCTTCTCCATGGGTTGTTTCATTTTTATGCGAGCTTGAAATGAAAATAACTATGCTTGTAAGAACCTGTTTCATATTTTAACGAGGTTGAAACCCTAAAAGAACTATCCTCTCAAGTATATATTTCATTTTTTAATGAGGCTGACATAGTAAAAGAATTATCCTCATAAGTATTTTTTTTCATTTTTTAACGAGGTTGACACAATAAAAGAACTTTCCTCATAAGTATTTGTTTCATTTTTTAACGAGGTTGGCATAGTAAAATAACTATCCTCATAGGGACATGTTTCATTTTTTAACGAGGTTGACACAGTAAAATAATTATCCTCATAGAACCTTGTTTCCCTTTTTAACAACCTTGAAATAGAAAAAGACACTATGCTGATGGGTTGTTTCATGTTTTTTTGATCTTGAAACATAGAGGAAACTATGCTCATAAGAACTTGTTTCATTCTTTTAACGATGTTGAAAAAATAAAAGAACTATCCTCATAATGACCTATTTCCTTTTTTAACAAGGTTGCCACAGTAACATAACCATCCTCACAGTGACTTGGATCGTGGTTCGATTTGAAAGAAACACATTCCAAGGTATTCTTCCTGACCATGACCTCTAAGAGATCTTCATCAGAAGGAAGAATAACTCTCTGGAAGGAATACATGTGAAGGGAATCAAAAGGGGTAACAAAATCCATTTCAAATTCCTCCATAAGGTTCCCTATGTCAATTACAAGATCTAAGTCATACAAATACGATAAAATAGTGAGGGGCTCACTTTCATTGGCAACTGAAGACATGGGAGTGGTTGCCACATAATTAACCCATGGCAGGGTGGATACCACTTGCACATAAGGAATATTCAAGGATGTCGGGTGGATGGTAGTCGAATCAAGATCAATGAATGAAATCTAGTCAATATCTATAATGTTTCCATTGTGAGGAAAATAAATCATGTGAAAGAGTTCCGATACGTCAACTTCCATAGCATAGATATAGTCTTGCCTAAGGATAAAATTGATGTCCAAGGTTCCTCAGACTACCATAACATCAATACAGACATTTTTACCTTCAAAAGTAATAGGTAACTGTTGAGCTAATTTATGTTCCTAAACTAACACAATTAATTATTATCAATCCGGGTTGTTTATTCTTTGAGGCAAATACACTATTTGTGAAGATCTAATATAACCAAACCTTGAAAGATAAATGATTAAAAGCTAAAGAAAATACATCTTATCACTCTAATTTAATCAGCTTAAAAGAGAAAACATTGAAAGGGTTCTTGAACTCAAGAAGTCCTCCTTCACCTCAATCAGTACTTAATGAATTAGAGATTGAAACTAAAGCTCAAGATGCATAAATTATAAATGAAAGAAGCTTTTAACTTAAGAGACATATAAGCTATCTTATCATAATTCATTCATCTCAATTTCTAAATCTAAATGGAAATAAAACTGCTTGCATGTAAACAAAAGAAACTAGTTTTAATCCATCATTTAATAGAAGGGATGTCCAACTTGAACATCTGTTTTCCAATTCAATAGAATGATGAATAAACCATAAACAAATCAAATCAATCACTATGCATAACCATAAAGCAATCTGAAATAAGACTTTGAAAAACTAAGACTACAATCAACCAAATTGCAATGAAATGAAGCTAGTTTAACATGGAAGTGTACTTAGCTTAGAGTGGGGGCCCTCCACCCTTGCCTTGCACACTTTGAAAGATGATTTCAGAAGCTTAGATCAGTCACACATCCATAGCATTGAGCAGCAAAATGAGAATAGCACAAGTCCTCAAATTAAGTCTTCAAACCAAAAATATTACAGCATAAAAGTATCATAAGTCAATGTATGAGCCATCAAAGTTGTGGCTCTTAAATAAGGAGTCTCATGAAAAAAACTGATCTACATTCACTCTAACAAACCAAGCTACTCTAATCCACCTATCCAAGTCGAATTCACTACCCTCATCCCAAGAAATATGACTAATATCATGGAATATCAAAACTGCCCTATTTAGATGGGATTTCTGGATGACTAGTCATGATTGACTAGCTCCAAATAGGCATAATAAAGCTCGTTCTGTTCGAACCAAGCATAGGTGGCTTGGTCCTAGTTCCCAAGCTTTCCATTCATGTATCCCATTCGTGCTGAAGTGGCCTGCATCCATATCAATCATGAAGTGATTATGGGAATTTCTAGAATTGTCAAAATTGCACTTAAAATCAAACTTTTACAAAAACTTTAGAAATTGACAAATTAAAGCTAAATACCTGATTGGAAATCAAATATTCATTAAAATGGAATGAATGGAGTGAAAATGGATGATAAATAGATGGTTAGGTAAGTTTCTCAAAGCAAAATAAGATTAAAACTAAGGCCCAACATCTCTCCCTTGCTTATTCTCAAGCATGTCCCCATGCTTGCTTGCTCCTTTTGGATCCTCTGCCTTCTGAAGTGGATGTTGTACCTGTAGCTGTTTCCTTGTCCAAACAATCAAATCCTGATTCATGCTTTGCCCTGTACATTGCTGCTTTAACCTTTTGTTTCTCATATTTGGCCTGCCACATATTTTTGTCCTTTAACCATTTGAATGCCTGCTTGGAAAGTAATTCATTTCTTCTTTTCAATCTGCCTACTTCTTTTTTTAACTTTTCATTTGTTTTGATCAGCTTAGCATTGTCCTTTTTATGTGCCTTATTCTCTCTTTTTAATTGCTTTTCCAAGATTTTACTTATTTCCATTTGATCAGTTAAGTCTTGGATTTTGGCCAAATTGATTTCCTTTTCAAAGTCCTGGGTTGTTTTCATTAATGATGTTGCTGCATCATTATCATATGTGGAATCCCTTTCAAGGGGTTCTTGTGCCATATCATGTTCTTCTGGTTTTCTGGGAGAATATGCCTCTACTTCTTTTTCCAAGTCAATAGAATTCCTATTCCTAGGAACAGACATGACAGATATTTCAGTCTCATGCATGGCCATATTTCTAGCTCTTGTTCTTGGATATAAGGGAGAAGTCATCAAGCTCCTATTTTCCTGTTCTACTTTGTCCTGTACCTCAATAATCTGTTCAGTGAAATGATTTTTATTCATAAATTCTTTCCACATTATGCCCTGTGATTTCACCTGGTGTTCCACTAGGATCTTGATTAACCCCTGATGGTATATTTGTGCTGCCTTAGGCCTATGCTCCTGTTTTACTGTTTCAATCATTTTCACCAGACTCTTATATAGGAAATATGGTAGATTAATCCTATCATCTCCTTTGATGTGTTGTAGTAATCTAACATGATATAAGTGAGCAATACTGTATCCACGATCACAAGTCAGGAATTTTTGGATGACCAAGACCAATTCTCCCCATGGTTCATTAAACCACTCCCTGGGAATACCTTTTGTCCTATCAAATGTTCCCTTTCGGTTTTTCTCAAGGAAGAAAGTCCACGCTTTCTCCTTGAAGTGTAAACCTTTATGATACTTCTCCCCTATCAATGGCAAGTCTAAGGCTTTGGACAAGTATTCTTGGGTGACCGGGACAATGATTTCTCCTATTCGAGTCTGCTCTTGAATGAAATTATTTATAAACTCCTTAGTTATTTGCTCAGAATGGCCATTAAACTTCTGTAAAAGCCCTATCATCCCTGACTGATACAGTTTTTCTACAATGTCTTTTCCCCAGCTTTCTATCTGAAATCTTGGTTCTCCTCGGTTTGTCATGATTTCTGTAAACCAATCAATGTAGGCCTCTATTGTTACTAACTTCATTTTAACAAAAAATATGACTATCGTTTTTTTAAAATGAAATTCTGGAAGCAACGAGGCTTACCTTCCCCCTCTGACTTAACTCAACTCTATTTGACTCTGCCTCTGTTATATTCCCCTTTCACAAGCACTGTGTTAATCCCCTGTTTAATGCAAACAACACCTGAATAACCTCTGTCAATAAACTGTGGTCTGTTTGTTTTGAAAATTAAACACACATGCAGCGATAACCATGTTTACTCAGCTCAAAAAAACATGAGTTACTGTGTATTAAAATAAAAACTTTAAGAATTTGGCTTTCGGCCTTAAGAACAGATGCTCAAGAACACTCTCGGCCTAATCCCAATTTATCATTTTTCTCAAAGAAATGACTGTGTAACGTAGCAAAATACTGCACATGGACTTTAATTAACAGAGTTATAAGCTTAGAGGACTATTCACATGCGCTCGGCCTCATTATGCTCACTGCTTATAAACAAATGTCAATTTTTTTTTTTCAAAAAAAACGCAGACTACAATTCTCAATCCTTGGCTTCAAAATTTTGAAAAAGGCTCTCGGCCTCAAGACACAGAACAATGCAAACTGTTGGCATTCAACTAAAATTTTTTAGTCAACACAACATATATGCAATGAATCCCTACGCATTTCAATCCTCTGCTCAGATGTACATGACACAAATAAATTAACATCTCAATGCATAAGTGCGCAGTAAAGGCATGATTGCATGTCATCAGCGCAATCTACGGCATTCCCTTGTTTCACATTTATCAATCCAACTTCTTTTGGCATATAACAATGCGTTCCTCTGTTTGGCAGTCAATAACACATACAACAATGCAATCAACAATAACAATGCGTCCCTCTGTTGGTAGCCAATGACAGTATTTATGCATAACCAATTGCGCTCAGCAAAAAGGAATATGAAACAACAGTAAACGAGCAGTGCGCATATAAATAGCCTTTGGCACTTTCTGCTTCTCCTATGCAAACTAACTCTCCGGGTTTACGGCTTCATATTCCACATTTAATTCAAAATCTTCTATCGTGTTATGCATGCAATGTTTAGAATTTAAATGTTGCCTAGTTTACTACGCATAAAAATCCGTTAAGCTATCCATAAGTTCTACGAACTTGGAGTTATCCCGGTTTTGTAGTGTTACCTGACTGTCAATGGGCGCGTGGAATGTAACTGAGCACTTCAAATCCCTTTTTCTTCGGTCAGTCAAACTGGTGGCAAAGCAGAAAATCTATCAGTTTAATGGCGAGGAATCATACATATCCACAGTCGCCGAGCGAAATAAACTCCAGTCTTACCTTGCTCGATCCCAAAACTCGGCTTCCTCTGTTCACTAGACTCGGATTTCTTCTTTAAAATCGCCTCAATTCATTCCTTTCTCCTTTTACTGTGCTGCGGCTTCAAACATGATTTTCTGAGCTATGGCAATGAGGATTTGTGGTTTAAACAGCGCAGGGGAGGTTGGTTTATGACCGTTTCACTGTTGTACCATGCCTCTCATTCATTGGTGTTGCTATGCGTGGTTACATGGCCGTCCTCATTGACCAGTCGCCCGACTGAGTCATGAGGATGGCCAAATTATTGTTTGATACGCATAAATCTTCCACCGCTACACCGTCCAATGGCCATACGCTGCCATAACACCGTGTCAAACCCGTACCTGTATGTTGGCCTGCGTGGCGCTTATGGTCTATCATTTTATTCATTGCTGCAACGTTTGTTGATTATGGCCACCGTCGTGCGCCTTCATTGCAATGATATTTGCATGCAATATTTCATTACCTGGCCGCCGCAATGCTATTTGATTATTATCATATGGCTGGTTACGTAAATGTGCCAAATAATCTCCCTTATATTCCATATGATATGCGCCCAAACTTTAACCTTTGCACTTTAAATGTTATACCATAGTTTTGCGCTTTGGAAATTTATATGCCATAATGTTTGTTTGAATACCATGTTTACAGCCTCCACCATGTATCATTCCGTTGCAACCTTTGAACTTTGTTATCATAACCCTCGACCCTTCATAACTATGCTATATTCTTTTGGATATGCGCATTTGATTTGTGTATATTCCTTATACCATATGGCTTAAGTGTATTTCGGAAATAACTTTAGCGCTCATATAAACTTATGTTTAATGCTTTTTGACTTATATAGCGCATACTTTTTATAACATAGTTTTTATAATTTTAAAATGACCATTGGGGTCATTTTTAAAATTATAATCATTTCTAATGCTCTGAGTTTATGTGCAGGTGAAAAGAGTTGTCCTAGCTTGATCTTTTTGCTTTTAAGGAAAATACCTAGGGTTATAAGAAGATGTATAGGAAATGTATGTGAATGAAATGGAATATGAATAGGGAATTTGGGATATATATTGGGAATGAATGTTAATGAATATTCGCAGATACTAACTTCAATTAGATCAAAACTAAAAGTTCCTAAAAAAAAATTGAATTTCAAGCACAAAATGGCTATGAATATACTCCCTTGAATGTTGTTTGTATAGGTGGAATGGAATCCAAAATGTTGTAGATGGATGAAAAGTAGACTTTTATTACTGCTCCTTGTTCACCATGCTCCATTTCTCGAATTGTTCAGGTCCCTTTGTAACAATGTTTTCATCTCAGGTCCCTCTGCAATGCTTCTAGAATGTTGTGTTGGCTTTGATCTGGTTCTGCTACAACAAGTTTTCTTCAGGTCCCCCTGTAATAATGTTTCATCTCAGGTCCCTCTGGAATATTATGTTGCTTTGATCTGCTACATCAAAGTTTGCTTCAGGTTCCTCTGTAATAATGTTTCAGCTCAGGTCACTTCAGGTTCCGCTGCAACAAGTTTGCTTCAGGTTCCCCTATGGACAATACAATACCTTAGTTGTTCCAGCTAAAAGCTTGCTACAAGACTCTCCCTTGCTGAATGTTTGACTTGTCCTCAAGTCAATTGTGGAAAGGTCCTGCATTGAAATTGTGTGAGAATAGTAGAACAAGAATATAGAATTCATAGAGTCCAGGTTTCCCTGGTTTTCCCCTATGAATTCGTGTTTGCATGGTGCCAGTTGCCTGGTTTTCACCAGCAAACAAATTATTTTTTATGTTTTGTTTTTTTTTTTTATATACAATTTTTTATTTTTATTTTTTTATTTTTTATTTTTATTTTTTCTATTTTTTATTCTTTTTCCAAACTGGAAGATGGCGGAGCCATGATTTCTAGTCCTGTTTCTTCTACCAGTTGTTTCATGAATGCCTCTTTGTTGATAGGCTGATGATAAACTTTCAGCCTATGTCCGTTTACAACAAATGAGGTGGGGTCCTGGTCAATTGTCTTGATCTTTACTGCTCCATTGTCAAAGAGTTCTTCAATTTCATATGGGCCTAGCCAGTGTGTTGTAAACTTGGCTTTGAAGTCTTTGAATTTGGAGTCAAAAAGAAAGGCCCAGTCTCCCTTGTGAAATGTCTTTGTTTTAATGTATCTGTCGTGCCATTTCATTCTTTGTTGTTGTACCAATGTAGTATGTTCGATAGCTTGTTGACGATGCTCATCCAGTTGATTCAGTTCCATGATCCTCTGTTGTTGTGCTTCAGTCAAGTCCATGCCCAATTCTTCTGCTAGTCTATATGTTTGTATCTTAAATTCAATAGGCAATAAGGCTTCTTTCCCATAGACCAACTGGTATGGACTAAAACCAGTTGTGTTTTTCCATGTGATTCTGTAGGCCCACAATGCATCCTTTAACTTTTCAGACCAATCTTTCCTGTTTAGCTGCACTGTCTTAGTCATGATATTTTCTAAGACTTTATTTGTGGATTCTACCTGACCATTTGCTTGAGGGTGATATGGAGTAGACTTCCTATGTTTAATCTTGTATTTCTCTGTCAGATCCCGTACTAACTTTGATGTAAATTGTGTTCCTTGATCTGTTACAATTTGTCTAGGTACTCCATATCTCACAAAAAATTATTCAAAGAGGAAGGTGACCACTGTGTCTTCGGTTGCTTTGTTCACTGCTTTCGCTTCTACCCATTTGGTTACATAGTCTGTGCATACTAGAATGTACCTTTTTCCATTTGATGGTGGATTAATGGGTCCAACAAAATCAAGTGCCCACTGCTCAAATGGCTCAATAAGAACCTGTGGCTTGAGTGGCATCTCATCTGACATGATTGGTCTCCCTATTCTTTGGCAACTGTCACATTGCTTGACGTATGCCTTAGAATCTCGGAAGATGGATGGCCAGTAATAGCCCAATTGCAGCACCTTATATGCTGTTCGTTTATCTGCAAAATGGCCACCACATGGTTCATCATGACATGCTCTGAGAATATCTAATATTTCATCTTCACGCACAGATTTTCTAATCATTAGACCTGAACCAGTATAGAATAAATCACCATTCACCCAGCTATACCTAGAACTTTCTCTAACAATTTTCTTTCTTTGCTTGCTAGTGAATTGAGTTGGAAATTTTCCAGATGACAAATAATTTGCAATATCTGCAAATCAAGGTGTCTTTACTGTTATGGCAAACAAATGTTCATCTGGAAAGTTGTCTATAACTAGATTTGGGTCATCAGGTGATTGTATGCGGGACAGAAAGTCAGCCACTTGATTCTCTTTACCTGGCCGATCTTGTATTGTGATATTAAATTCTTGCAATAACAGGAGCCATCTTGTTATTCGTCCATTGGTGATGGGTTTATTCATCAAGTATTTTATTGCTGAATGATCTGTGTGAATAAAAACTTGATATCCTGTTATATAATGCCTGAATTTATTTACTGCATGTATGACGGCTAACATTTCTTTTTCTGTGACTGTGTAGTTTGTTTCTGCAGGTGTCAGATTCTTACTTATAAAGTATATTGCATAGTTGTACAAGTTTTCTTTCTGTCCAAGAGAGGCACCAATCGCAGTATCTGATGCATCAGTGGAAATATGGAATGGCAAAGACCAGTTTGGCCCTCGAAGTATGGGTGCCACTGACAGTTTATCTTTTAGAATTTGAAAAGCATGTTGACAGCTATTTGTCCATTGAAATTCAACATCTCGTGCTAACAGTTTAAACAGAGGTTGAGCTATTTTACTAAAGTTTTCAATAAATCGTCTATAATAGCCTGCATAGCCTAAGAAACTTCTTACCTCCTTTTGTGTTGTAGGTGGCATCAAGTTAACTAAGACTTGGATTTTGGCTGGATCTACCTTAATTCCAGAACCGGAAATATGGTGTCCCAGAACTATACCCTCTGTCAACATCATATAGCATTTTTCGTTACTTAATGACAGATTTGTTTCAATACATCTCTTCAAGACTTTTTCGAGATTGTTGAGACAATCCTCATATGTATTTCCATAAACAGTGAAGTCATCCATATAAACTTCTACACACTCATGGACTAGATCAGCAAATATCGCAAGCACTGCTCTTTGAAAAGTTGCAGGTGAATTGCATAAACCAAATGGCAAAACATTATATGCATAGGTTCCCCATGGGCAAGTAAATGTAGTCTTGTCTTGGTCTTCTGTTGCTATTCTAATCTGGTTGTACCCGCTAAACCCATCCAAGAAAGAGAAGTATTTATTTCCAGCCAAAGAGTCTAACACCTGGTCAATGAATGGTAGAGGAAAATGATCTTTTAATGTAGCCTTGTTTAGCTCTCGATAATCTATACATACCCTCCACTTTCCATTTTTCTTTGGTACTACAACCAGTGGTGAAACCCATTGACTATCTGAAATAGGATAGATGAATCCAACATTTAACAGTTTTTGCAGTTCCTCTTTTACTATTTCTTTCATCATAGGATTCATTCTTCTTTGAGGTTGTCTAACAGGTTTAAGTTTATCATCTGTATAGATGTGGTGGATACATGTGTTAGGATGGATTCCTTGCATATCAGTATAATCCCAGGAAAATGCTTTTGAGTATTTCTGTAGTAATGCAATTACCTCTTGTTTTTGTTTTGATTGCAGCTGGTTTCCAATATTTAAATGTTTTCCAGGATGTACCTCAATTGTTTTGATTGTTGGGTTGATAACTGTGTTTACAGGAAAGATGTCTACCAAAGAATTCTTCAAGGTTCGAATAGTACATGTTTCCTGAAAGCATTGATTCAGAAGTTCATTTGCAGCTTCATATTGAACTTTCCTAAGCTGCTCTGAAATACTTGGTTCTGAGATAAAAAGGTCCATCAAATCTTAATTTTCTTCTTCTTCTCTAAAATCAAGGAATTGATTGATACTTAAAACTGCTTTTCTCTGTTGCTTCTCCTGAGTTTCAAGTATTGATTCTAAAGAAGTGGCTTGTGCAGGTGAATAAAGAGTGATATGTTTCTTTTCATCTCCATGTGAAATTATCATACTTCCAGATCTGCATCCTATGAAGGCATCAGCAGTGGCTAACCATGGTCTGCCTAAAATCATAGGGTGTCCTCCCAAGTTTGTCTTTGGTTCCAAGATCAAGAAGTCAACAGGATATTCCCATGAATCCAAGGAGACTATGATATCTTCTAACATTCCTTCAGGAACAACTTTAGATCTATCTGCTAATTCCAAAACTGTTGTTGTTAACCTAATGTTGTTTAATTGCAAAGTTTTCATTGTCTCCATTGTCATTACGTTTATAGCTGCTCCCAAGTCTATTAATGCGTTTGGTACAGAGAAATTATTTATTGATATGGTAACCATTGGGATACCAGGATCAATATATTTTTCTACTATAGTTTGAGTAGACATGAGACTTGCTAATTTACCAATGACTTGGATTGTTGTAGGATCCTTTTTCTTTCTTTCTTTCCTAATGCACAATTCCTTTATTGTTTTTTCATATATCGGTATTTCTTTAATGGCTTTTAATAAAGGAATCTTAACATATGCATTTTTTAACTCATCTAAGATATCAAATTCAGGAAGGGTTATTTGATTTTGATTTTGTTGTTCAACCAACCTTTCAGGATAAGGTGGTGTTTGTGTTGTAATATTTGTTCCTTTCTGATTTTGTACCTTAGTTTGTGATGTTTCAGATAATTCTCCTTGTTCAGTTGGTTCTTCTATAATTGGAGGAGAATCCTTCTTAAGTATTTTTCCAAATCTTAGATGGACATCATCAAGAGGAACAATGGAATAAGTAGGGTAATATGCTGCTTCCTCTACAGTATATGTGGATTTGTCCACTTTGTTATTTGGATTGGCCACCGGTTGGGATGGCAATTGCGTTGGTCTGGGTTGACTTGAAGGTAACTGTAACTGTTGTGGTGGTGTTAACAATGGTGATGGATTCTGTTGTTGGAATGGATATGCAGAATTTTGTTGCGGAAATGGCATGGATGGATGATATGATGGGTATGAAAATGGTTGTTGTTACTGGTAATGTTGTTGATACTGTTGAGACTGTTGAGGTTGTTGGTTTCCATAACAATATCCCCTCCAACCTTGTGCAAGTTGTTGTGGATATTGTTGTGGAGGCCAAGCTTGCCATGGCATTGGAGGGGTCCAAGGATTATAAGATGGATAAGCATAATTTTGCTGAGGGAATTGTGGCTGGTTCGATTGAGGCATTCTAGGTGGCCATGGTCTTCTTGGTGCAACATAATAGAAACCTTCTGTTCCTGGCACTTCTTCCATTGAATTCATTTGTAAGTCTTTCAATGTTACACAATTTTCTGTGGAGTGATTGCCTGTACAAAGACCACACAATTGAATGCTATCTAAAGGACAGTCTCTCAAAGGATGTTTCTTTTTACATTTTGAACAAAATATTGCTAAGGCTTGTTCTTGTTCTTATTTCTTCTTGTTTGCCTTTAGCACATCTACTTGTGTCCCTAATGTACTCAAAAGATCTGTTTTAAAATTTTCCAATAGACTTCCTATTTCAGCTCTCGTTATCCCTCCTGCAGCTGACTTGGCTGCTTTGGAACTTACTTCCCTTCTTCCGGTTTTTGATCTTCCTCTAGAATATTTCTGACATAACTCAACTATTTCATCGAATGGAAGGTTTGAAATATCTCCTTTACCCATCACATTCAAGATGTCAAGGTATTCATCTCTTATGCCTTTGAGGAAGCTCGTGCGAACAGTTTCTTGATTTAGAGAATGTTGTTTAGACTTCTGAAGATTATATGCGAATCTCTCTAAATATTCTTCTAGATTTTCATCTTCTTGTTGTGTCATTCTAAACACATCTTCCTTTGAATCTCTAGATCTACAATAAGGTTGATATTTTTTAAGGAAGACGGTTCGCATATCATCCCAGGAGGCTATTGTTTGTTCTCCTAAACCCATAAACCATTTTAAAGCTGCTGCTTTTAATGTTGCAGGAAAAAGACGAAGCTTATGAACATCATCAGTATAGCCATATGTTCTACATAAGATATCAAATTCAAACATGAATGAATCAGGATCTTCTGTAGACATTCCATAGAAGTTTGGCAACACAGAAGGTGGAATGTTTTTCATTTTTACTTCTTCTCCTAGTATTGCACTTGTATCTATTATCGGAAAACTGAAAGTAGATTCTTGGTCAAGTCCATCTTCTTGTCTTTTCCGGTCGTTTTCTAGCTTCCTATAATTTTCTTGTTTCATCTCCTCCTCTAACTTCCTTCTCCATTCTCTTTGTTGTCTTTCATTTTCAGCTCTTTGTTCTTCAAGAGTAAGATGAATGGATCCATGTCCCTCTTCTGCCATTGGTTGAGTTGTTTCAATTTCAGGTGGAGGTTCAAGTTGTGGGAAGATAGGAGGATTGATGGATGGAAAAACAATTTTTTTTCCCTTGTCTTTTGGTTTTCCGGAAGTGGAGAATTTTTGCTTTGCTTCCCAAGCTAACAAAGTTTTCCTTTCAATCAAGGTTAATCTTTGGCCACTTCTTTGTTTTTCTATCAGTTCTTCAATTATTGGATTACCAGTAACAGGTGTATGTGATGATCCTATCTCTACTTGTGGGGGGTTTTTGATAAATCTACCTTGAGGATCTCTAAATCTAGGCATAAAGAAACATAATTAAAGAAATGAAATGTAACTAATGTTTTTGTTTATTTCAGATTTTATCTCTCTATTGACTATGCCGATATTTTCCTCCCCGGCAACGGCACCAAAATGTTGAGCTAATTTATGTTCCTAAACTAACACAATTATTTATTATCAATCCGGGTTGTTTATTCTTTGAGGAAAATCCACTATTTGTGAAGATCTAATATAACCAAACCTTGAAAGATAAATGATTAAAAGCTAAAGAAAATACATCTTATCACTCTAATTCAATCAGCTTAAAAGAGAAAACATTGAAAGGGTTCTTGAACTCAAGAAGTCCTCCTTCACCTCAATCAGTACTTAATGAATTAGAGATTGAAACTAAAACTCAAGATGCATAAATTATAAATTACAGAATCTCTTAACTTAAGAGACATATAAGATATCCCATCATAATTCATTCATCTCAATTTCTAAATCTAAATGGAAATAAAACTGCTTGCATGTAAACAAAAGAAACTAGTTTTAATCCATCATTTAATAGAAGGGATGTCCAACTTGAACATCTGTTTTCCAATTCAATAGAATGATGAATAAACCATTAACAAATCAAATCAATCACTATGCATATCCATAAAGCAATCTGAAATAAGACTTTGAAAAACTAAGACTACAATCAACCAAATTGCAATGAAATGAAGCTAGTTTAACATGGAAGTGTACTTAGCTTGGAGTGGGGGCCCTCCACCCTTGCCTTGCACACTTTGAAAGATGATTTCAGAAGATTAGATCAGTCACACATCCATAGTATTGAGCAGCAAAATGAGAATAGCACAAGTCCTCAAATTAAGTCTTCAAACCAAAAAAAATATTACAGCATAAAAGTATCATAAGTCAATGTATGAGCCATCAAATTTGTGGCTCTTAAATAAGGAGTCTCATGAAACAAACTGATCTACATTCACTCTAACAAACCAAGCTACTCTAATCCACCTATCCAAGTCGAATTCACTACCCTCATCCCAATAAATATGACTAATATCATGGAATCTCAAAACTGCCCTATTTAGATGGGATTTCTGGATGACTAGTCATGATTGACTAGCTCCAAATAGGCATAATAAAGCTCGTTCTGTTGGAACCAAGCATAGGTGGCTTGGTCCTAGTTCCCAAGCTTTCCATTCATGTATCCCATTCGTGCTGAAGTGGCCTGCATCCACATCAATCATGAAGTGATTACGGGAATTTCTAGAATTGCCAAAATTGCACTTAAAATCAAAATTTTATAAAAACTTTAGAAATTGACAAATTAAAGCTAAATACCTCATTGGACATCAAATATTCATTAAAATGGGATGAATGGAGTGAAAATGGATGATAAATAGATGGTTAGGTAAGTTTCTCAAAGCAAGATAAGATCAAAACTAAGGCCCAACAGTAACTTAGGAAGGATCCTTGAAGGCTCACTAATGGTTCTATAAAGAGCCAAAATATTATGTGTAATAGGCAAAAGCTGAGGGGAACCCAAATCTTGCCAAGAAGATGAGGATAAAATACTGATAGAAGCACCTTCATCTACATTTGTGCGCTTCACATTCTTACCATACACTTTCACAATTATTTGGAAAGGGGTAGAAGAAGGAAGACGATGTCCTATCAGTATACTCTAAGCAAAGGAAGTAGCCTCATAACTTGGAGGGGGATTAATGGAAACCGTGAAATTCCCCCATGTGTAGAAGAATATGAAGTAACAAGAAGAACCTAAGTGATATGAATTTCACTCTCTAAAGGGAGAGTAGGGTCGACCGAAGATGGAATTGAGTCGATCACTTGATCAACCAATGGTTCATCAACCTTAGTGATATGTGTTTCAATATCCAATGGAAGAGTGGTATTGAATGTACTTGGAATTAGATTCAACTAACAATATGTTGAGAGAAAGTTTATGATAACGAGTTGGAAGTTGTTGTTGTGGAATAAAGTTTTTCCAACAATTTTGAGGATTCATCCATATGAGGGAAATGGTAACTATGATGAATACCTTTTCATAAACTATAAGGAAACCTAACTTTACCCTTTTTCCTGGGAACCTCACAATCACAATTTTATGGATCAACAACAAGTTGATGAGAATTTTCTAACCATAATTCCATGACCTAAGGAATACCAGGACAATCAATAAGGAAGTGGTCAGCCTTCCAAAGCTTACAAGGGTATATGGGCTTGCAATGGATGTTGGAAGTTTCCTCAACATTACTTTACCTACAACCATGGTTGGTTGGTTGACTTCTTTCTTATCTTGCCTCTTCTTCTCCTTATTAGTCACCATGTTACTAGCATCAAGGCTTTTACCAAGTGAAGGAGAAGACATGGAGGATGAAATGTTAGGCGAAGAAGGTAAAGGGTCAACAAGAGGTTGGTGATGTTGAGAGGATGTACTTGGTAGAGGTGAAAGACTCAGCTGAGGTGGAATATTTTGGGTATTTTGGATCAAAGAAGTTAAAAACAACCACATCATAAACCTATCGTGAATCCAATAAGTGACAATGTAGCCATTTAAGGAGGACGAACATTTGTAAAATTAGGGAGAGGACTAGGGTTCCCGATTAAAGCGATGTATTTATCAATAACTTCCAACATTATTTCCATTAGATTCAACTTAGATAAATTTACTATCAATATTAACAATTGAAATTTGAAATCCACACTTAAGGTCTGTAAAAAAGTAAAAACAAACAATTAACACACGTTAGTAAATATAAGAATCCAAACCATGCAAACAATCTTTTCACACTGAAATCACTAGTTTGTGATGGAACCTAATGTCACATAGATCAAAGTGAAAGGTGACTATAGATAGAGCCAGTGGAACCAATTACGCTGACAACTTGTTTAATATACATGATCCGATGCAAGTGAACTTCATTTATTCCAACTCAAATGAATAATACCCTCTATAAAGGTCCAATTGAGCATAGCTAACATTTTTTCTAGGTACAATAGAGACTTCCCCTCCACCATAACCTCAAGTAAATCCATAATATTATGGTCTATAAGGTTATCATGCAAAACAATTTAACCTGGGGGGACAATCGTAGATTGGACGTACACGCAAAGGTAGAGTAACAAATATCAATCCCCTTGAAAGATCCTCAACATGGTTACTATGAGGTTTACTTCCAAGTGAGTCCAAAGTACCTTTCAGAACCATTTTAATACATGTAGATCACTCTACCGTAACCAATGAAGTGGGGTCAATCACTCCACTAGGTCGGATATGATCTCGTGCTTGACTCCTTTGTAACGGGAGCTTCCTAGAGCAGAATTGCAGTAAATGGATTTTGCTCCCTATCTCAAGATGCTAATGTTTGTTTGCAGCTTTGGAAAGTTAACTCACTTCCCTATTCCAAATCCCTACAACTTGATCTAATGTATGTGGAAAAGAGCCCTAAACTAATAAAACATTTCTAGATTGCTTTTATTAGCATTATTTTAAAAGTTGTTATTTACTCACAGGGTAGATGGATGTGAAATGGATGGTGTTATGATCTGACTCAAAACTTTAATGCAATCAAAAAAGATATTGTGATCTTTTCATTTCGATGAATTCTAGCTAAAGCAAGGAGATAGATTCTTCCTTAAAATATTAGCTCCAAAATGCACCACTTCTAATTTTCCGATGAAATTAGAAGCCCTAAATTCCAAACCATGCAATGTATTCTATGTAAAATTTTCTTTAAAACTATGAAAATGTAATCTATCCACAATTTCCATTCATGCTATGAAAATGATAATTCTAACCATGGAAATGTAATCTATGCAAGATAATTCTTCAAAACAAACACAAGATGATTCCAAATCAAAAATATAACAACAAGACTATTTTCCTTCACCAATGTAACTAAAGAATCAATCAAGTGTAAGTAATGGAAATTGCATGAAATTTTTGAAGATCAAAAGTGAAGACACTAAAAGGTGATTAACACTCAGACACAATTTAGTCCCCCCCCCCCCCCAGCAATTGAGGGGAAATTAAAAACATGCAAAAATTGTTAAGAAACTGAGTCAAACCTCTGAGTAATGACTAAAGGAAATAAATTTAATAATTTCGCAAAAAGGAAAATTCAAAACACCCAATCAACTTGAAAGAGACTAAAAGAAGGTACAAATAGGTGTACTTAAATAGGAAAAATCAAAATCTCTGGACTTGATGAGGATAAGACTGAAATTTTCAAAAATTTCAAGTATGTGTGTAGGTCATAGAGAAAACCAGTGTGCATAAGCATTGTTGTGGAAAGAAAATAGCACATAAGTGTGCTCTATGCTTGAATATAAAGTGCGTACAATGGGAAATTTTGGAGAAAATAAAAAGCCAGTAAAATAAAACCCAAAATCCATTTTTTTAAGATTTCTAAACACTCAGAGAGGGCTCTATAGAAGGTTCAAAATGTCAAACATGGAAAATAATGGATAGTGAGATGAATCCTCAGTGGAGTCACAAATTTGTTATGTGGACTTATCCCTCTTACAGACAAGAGTGATATCCATAGACCTTAGAGAAATATAGTAACAAACAACTAGGAACTACTACCTTTCTCTAGAGTACGATTGACTGAAGCCAATAATATGATAGAGGCCACTTATCCTTTAATCGAAATGATTGATCAAGTCCCCTTTACAACTTTTGGTCATCTTCTCCTCCTCGATGCTTTAGAGATCCTCCCATTTCTTCCCACAACTTCTCCATGATGTCCTGAAGGAGTTCTGCATAGACATAAACATATATGAGATTAAAGAATTTAGTATATAACATAAGAGATAAATGGACTAATTAACTCAATCATGTATTACAAAGTGATCAATATGCGATCACAGTATATGTAGTTGATCAAGGAACCAAACAAATTGTATCAATAAAGATATAATTGAGAAATAACAGTTGTCTTTGTATTAATAAAATGGAGAATAGTCTTAAAATCATGAAGTCTTGATGTTGCAAGTCCCTTCCCACAATCTCCAACACACTCCTTAAATAAATAGCCTTCAAACCTTATTCCTAAAGCATAAACCTACTTCCAATAGTCCTCCTCAATCCTCAGGTTTGGGTTAGCTTTATAGTCCAAGAGTGGGAAGTTTGGATCCATTATACAAGGAATGTGATACAATAATGGTTAGATAGGGGTTCCACAAAGAGAGGGAGTAGCTTTGTGATGGGAGGGATCAAGGCTGAATATGAAACCATTCAAAGCTTGTTAGTTGGGATGTATATGACTAACAATGTTTCTATACTTTAATTTTTATTTTCACATGCGTTAAGTCATGCATGCAGGTCACAGTGTAGGATAGAGTGCACGTATGCATAGTTTCTAATGGTCTCTTCTATGTATGCAAAGAAATTGACTAGCGAACAGTGGAGGCAGCCAAAAATAGGGTTTTGATCCATGGGATCCAGTAATTATACTTTCTTTGGGATATTTTCGATTCGAAATTTGTAGGGGAATGCTTTGGGACACATTTGTTGATAGTGAAAGATCCAAAATGATGGTCATTTGCCTAATGTGACAAAATAACGTGAAACACATACCATACTGGGACACTTTCTGATACAATTTATAAATATCTCACCTATGATAAAAAGACATATTTTATTGTGTAGGCTTGCTGACAATAGAAACATTACATTTTGGGGAAGAGACGGTCATCTGCAAGATCACTGAACTCTTTAATTTATACAGATACAAGGGAACTTATAGAACGATCGCCATCATAAGTGGTCTACATATCTACAACAATTCCACTTCAACATTAAATACAAAAAGGGAAGTACCAATCATGTTGCAGATTGTCTCCAACAACCTCCAACTGTAGCACTAACTACTTTTCTCAACTCTAATGGCCACAACACCTCTGTATGGTTGCAACTATACAAAAATTATCTAAAGTTAACCACCACATAATATATGTTAGTGGCTAGAAAGAAAGTTCCATATTTCCACCTCCACAATGCATTATTATGATACCTAGACCACCTTTATGTTCCTTCAAGAAAACGTGCAAGTTGATTTAGGAGGAACATTATAGTTGGGTTGCAAGGCCCTTTGGTGTGGAGAAAGTTGTGGTTGTACTATAGAAGTATTTTTATTGGCCAAGACTTTGATAGGATATTGCAAAATATATATGATCCTGCATTGCTTGTGCCATCACCAAGCCAACTGTCAAGAAGAAAGGCCTATACACTACTCTGTCTATTCCTAGCCAATGCTGGGAATCCATCTCCATGGAAAATCTATATGGCCTCCCTTCTACCAAGCATGGTAATGACTGTGTATTTTTGGTCGTGGAAAAATTCTCTAAGATGGATAAATTGGCAGCTTATAAGAAGAGTATCACTGGAGAGGACACTACCAAAAATCTTCCGTGAATGAGTGTGGGTACATTTTTGGATCCTACAGACCATTATATCATATCGAGATAGAAGATTCCTGAGAACATTTTGGTTGAGCCTCTGGACACTATTGGACACCATGCTCACCAAGTCGACTGCATTCGATCCCCAAACTAATAAAGGTCATCAATAGGATGATAGTGCACATACTACGCATGTACAACTCCAAACATCCACAAAACTAGGGTGAGATCCTTACCTATCTGCATCATAGCTATAACATATATCTTCATAACTCAATTGCTCATGGTCCCTTTCAAGTGGGTCTACGATTTTAACCATTGTGTTTGATTGATGTTGTCATTCCTCATGCGACTACATAAATATAATCCACACATGTATATTTTGTGTCTTATATACCAACCAGGTTTATTGAATGCATCCAATAAATACACCAGCAGGTTCATGGCACCTCGGAGAAGTCAAATACCAAGTACAAGCAGCAACATGATCAACATCAGGTGTCACATAATTTTCAAGTGGGTGATAAAGTTTGGCTGCATTTGTAGAAAGAAAGACTTCTTGGAGTCCATCGGTAGATACAACCACTCTAATATGGGCCTTACATTATCATCAAGGCTATGGGTGATAATGATTTCAAGCTCAACATTCCCCCATGTTGTAGCAGCTACAACAACCCTCCAAAATTTTGGCTCGCATGTAAATTGCAAAGCCTACCTTCGATCCCGCGATCAATTATCCTTGGTCACCTGTTGGTAAGCCAATGGTTTCAGGCTCCCCTCCTTGATCTTAAGAGTTGATCGTATTCTCATCTTATGCAACATGTGTCATATTTGGGCATAGGGGTTGTTGCCTGTCATGTAATGGGAATGTTGTCTTGCTTCAAGGGAATTGTGTGCTTATGAGTGATTGTCATCACATAGACATGTTTCACACTCACCTCACACGCTCACTTCATGAAGGTTATTGCATCAAGAAGGGTATGTATTATGTATTCTGGATGGTTATGTTGTATCACTAAGTGTCCTATAAATGTTTGCATATGTTTCATTGATCTCACACTTAGCCATTTTTCCAAGCAACCTAGCCTCATCCAACTTCTTATAACTGTGTTCTTTTCTTCTGTAACCATCAAGCTTCCTCCCTTATCTGTGAAAACCACACAACCCACAGAGGCCCCAACCTGCAATGCATTCAGAAATTGCACAGAGGTGTCCTCCTAGGAACCTTATCCTACAACAATGCCTTGAGGCTCAAATTTGTGCAATGTTGTCCAAGTTATCTTGTTTGTCTTGCACGTAGAAATTGCGCAGATGGGCCTCCTCAGGCCCCATTACAGCAGTAGTCATTGTCTGATGAAATCATGCAGATCTACCTCTCAATGACTATAGGAAAGGGTGACATGTTGAAATTACTTCCAAGGAGTTGAGGAGAAGGACCAAGGAACCAGGTAATGGAAAATATCAGGACCGCATGCAAAATCAACTATATGATTTCTAATATTGAGTGTAAGTATGGTAAGTAAAGAACATCTTTCGAAGTATGCCTCTTAGTTGACTTTCCGAGACTACTTGTCATTGTCATACATTAACATATCATCCTATCCTCAGTAACATGCATGGGCGAAAGCAAAAGAATTCATCTCAAGTGTTTCTTTTACATGTCTTGCTCCTTTTCACTTGTTCGACTAACTATCGTCTTTCGTATTTTGATTGATATTTCATGCTTGTAACCTCATTCTGGTGATATTGAAGGTTTTGTTTGAGTTTTATTCACCATGCACATACCTATCTCACTCATACACAATGTTATATGCACAGCCACAGAAGCATCATCACGGTCGTTCAACAATCCATTGCAAGCATCGCGCTTGTCTCTTGCACCTTCAGTCAGTCATGTTGAGCATATGTCATCTTGATGGTTTGAGGCATCTTGTCGTCAAGTTATGTTGAGTGTGTGTTCACAATGTTCGTGTATGCACAAATTCAGTTGGTCATACACTTAGTCATTTCACTGAAGTTCTGACGGCTGGATCACCCTATGATAGCCAGACCTCCACCTTGCAATTGAATCGACTGACTATCACCTAAGATAGCACAAAAGTGTCTAACACTCCATTTAAATCTACACTTACTACAAGCTGATCATCCAACCCTCATGTAGGTAAACCAGAGAGTTTGACTAGGCAGTCACCTGAGACTTGCTCCCCTCAAAAATTGTGCAGAAGTTGAAGACCTTATCCACTCCGCTAAATAAGAAAACTATGGAGACAAGATGGACAGACACAAATTGTTCATCCTTGTCTCCCCTCCAAGATTGTGCAATCTCTCCAGTCAGTCACTAGTAAGCTGACCAGTTGCTCACCCCAAAAATTGTGTAGATTTTTGAGAAAGCCCCTCAGAAGTCGAGCATCCCACTCGACTCAAAAATTGTGCAGAGGTAGTAAGCAAGTCAGCCTCCAATAAATTGCACATTTTTTGTCTCCAACAAACATCGTAGCCTGGTGCCAGCTCCCTCTAGGAGTTGCGTAGTTTTTGCTGCAAAGCATCCTGAAGCACACAACTTGCTCCCTCTAGGAATTATGCAGTTTTTTCTGCCAAGGCCCTCTGCTACACAAAATACTTCACCCAAGATATCTTCTCTCCAGCTGAGCCAGATCCCACGGAAATTCACTACTGATCTTAATTTTCCATCTCAGTCTCCCAGTGACCTCTACCAATTTTCACTAGTAGTTCTTGGAGCTCTCATCCCAACTCGAAACTTGCCTCGTACAGTTTTGTAGCCTTGTCCTATCTCCAATTCACTTGCATCCAAAAGTGAACAATCATACATCATGGTAGACTAAGAGGTTTATGGATTTGATGTTGTTTCATCATGAGTGATTGCAGATACAGGTACACGAACAAACATGACATGACAAAGAATTGAATGATCAAGGAGAGTACATCCAAAGGGATGTGTTCGAGAATGGACGAACGAAAAAAACATACAGAGAGACAGTTTTGTGAACACATGGAACATGCGAAGAGACAATTTTGCAAATGGACGAAACATGCGAAGTGACAATTTCACGTATAGATAAAACATGCGAAGAGATAGTTTTGTGAATGGATGAAATATGCGAAGAGATAGTTTCACAAATGGACTAACGACAAAACATGCAAGGACATATTTTCACGAATAAACAAACATGTCAAGCATGCCAAAGTACATAAAAAGGAGAAATGTGCACATGCAACATCAAGCAAACCCAATGACCGTCGAGGACTCCACACACATTGCCATGCGAAGGTGAAGCTGTGATACAACAAGGAGTCATCCATCACTCAACAATACTATAGTTTGACATGCACACCAGTAGAAGAATGAACATACCAACATTGTCATGTCGAGTTGTGTCACGAGTCATGTCGGAAACATCACTACTATGGACCATACTATTGTCAATGAATGTAATGTAAAGTGAAAGTCCAAGAGACCCACTTGTAATCTGAAGATTCATGTAATCTAAAAAGTCATGAGAGTCAAACAGTTATGAGGGAAGTTGAATGATCACAAGGGCTAGTTTCACCCTTGGCTATAAATACCCCTTCATTTGTACACGCAAAGGACTTTTCAACTTGGCTCCTCCCAAATATCCTTGAGAGTCTGTAATTTTTTCTTTGAGGAGTGAGTAGTGACTCCAACTTCCCACCCATGGGGTTAGTGATGTATGGTGTATCGATGTGTCTTGTAACTTTCGCTTAATTTAGAAGCATGTTCACAAGCCAGCATGTTTTCTCACATGTGTTGTAACTGTTTGTAAGAATTAAGCTTGAACACTTGTAATACATGTTTCTTTAACCTGAGTTAAACAATTGAACTCATTCAGTTGTTCTAATACATATACTTATGAAAATGTGTTGTGTAAGTTGTTAATGATGTCATGCCCGTGTTGGTTACCTCTTGAACATCAAACAGAACCTTTTACAAAACCTACAATAACAACTGTTGCACTCGCATGTATTACCCGATGGTTGTTGTACATGTTATCTTCCTTTGTGTGTTTTGACTGCCGCATTGGGACTTCCTCCCCTCCAACCTGAGACTCACTCCCACTCTCTCTCTTGTGGAAGAACCTTGACACAAGTAACACTCGCACTCACCAGTCACGTGAACCTCATTGTTCAATGATAAAGAAAAGTACTCTCACATGCTAAAGAGAAAGAGATAAGGCATATATTTAGGATAATCGAAACTGGCCCATCATACCGGATAGGAATCCTACACCAAATGGTGTGAGGTCTAATTGGGACTGCATACCAGGGAGATCTCCTAATGTTGGCGGGTCTAGCAACATAAAAATTATGGTGCTAGAAGGAGGGCCAGATGACCAATCGAGTCCTCACAATCTATTTTGAATCTTTGCATACCTATCATGACTAACTATAGAGTTTCTCTATTAGAGAATATGTCTTATGGAAACAACTTTGAAATCTCAGAAAAGCTCTTGGATTACTTGTCACATAAAACATATGTCGGTGGAGGCTATGCAGCCGTGGTTAGGCACATAGTCAACATTGTAGGCTCATGTGAAAGATATGGAATTTTTGAAGATTACATGACCTACACGTTGCTCGCATACACGTTTCAAGAGCACCCAATGCATTGTTGTGCCACACTACCCAAAAAATATATTCATTCTCTTTCTCATCCCGTCGCAGAGATAGACCATGCTTTCAATCACTTGACCATTAAGCTCTCAACAAAGAAATTCTAAAATTACAAAAATCACTCAATGAATCTGTTGAACAGTTTCACACACACTTTTGTAATCTTGCATACCAATTTATTGAAGATTAAATTGATTGGGAATTTCTTGATGGAATATTTGAGTATCTTCTATAAATATCCGAAAATGTGCAATTCTTGAAAGCACTCAAACCCTGCTGAGCATACTTTGGTGATGGATCTACACAATCATAGGCAGGCACAGTTGTTCTCACAAGTGATTTTCTGCCTTCACCTTATCAAACAGCTTCACCACTGCAGAGTGATGTGGGAGAAAATGCGCACACAAACTCATTTCCAAATGTTTCTACTTCCAATCATTCACAAGACACATCGGATGTTAGTCTATCATTACATCACAAAGAGGACACATCTTTCTTTGAAATTCCATCCAATCTGTCATCTATCATTTCTGAAAACATAAAGGGTGAACATCCTTGCTTCTCACCTACCCCTTTGCATGATTCATCAGGATTCCAATGAACATCCCAAATTTTCTGATCATGGCTATTGTGATCTCTGTACTTCTTCATCTGATCATGATGTTGATTCACTAGCTGTTAATATTTCTAGGCCACTGGTCTTCAGTGATCTACTTATTGATGAATTTGAAACCCTGCAGGCTATCAAGGCACTTCAGGTTGAGCTGATGGTTATGTCAGGCCATTGCTATCGTAAGGTTGGTTTCACTTCTGATCAGGAGATTTTTGAAACATGCAAAGCTCCTCATCACTCTCTACTTTGCATTGAAGATCAACCAAACACCCAGATTTCGCTTCCTCCACTCAAATCACATGATGCCATCGCTTTTGCATTGGAGGAATCTTACACATCAACCACACTTGTGTGCAATGTAAGTGGTCTACCTTTCTCACATTTTCTTGCATGTCACAACCAAGAGAATGCGTATACTTAACATCTGCATGTAGTCTAGCACAAAACCATGGCAGGTCCACACAGTGCATGCCATTCACTTTCACTCATTTCTTTTATGTGGACGCACTTAAGCCCAAAGTGTGTTTTTCTTCATCATTATATCTTTCATGTTTGTTGGTTTGCTTGACTATGTTGTTCGAGAACCATGCCTTCACCAACATGGGTCGCCCAATGTGACAGTGGATGCATTGGAAATATCACTTCACGTGAGTAGGCCCATGCACTATTTAGCATAGGAGTCAGATTATTCTTTTCTTCTTTATTTTCTTTTATTTCTAGTTTGCATGTCTTATTGCTTGCTTAATTTCTTTCGTTATATTGCTTGCTTACTTTCTTTGGTTGTCTCGCTTCCTTGCTTTGATTACTTTTTTTTCTTTTGCTTTACTTCTGCTTTTTCTTTTTTTTCTTTCTTTGTTTTTTGTACCTGTAGGTTAGCTCTTGTGAAATCGTGTTTGGCTCTTGAGACAGGCCGGGTGGCTCTAAGAGGACTTGTATAGCTATCAACATCTGGTTGTCTATTGTCCTCTCTCTTTATGAAGAACCTGTTGTCTTTAGTGGATGATGCCTTGATGGAAAATAATTTTTTTCAGAGTGAGTATTGGTGAAAGAAAAATGCTTGCACTCTACCTAGAACCACCAACTCTAGTCGGCTCTTTTGGGTTAATCCTTGTTAGCTCAATAAAGAAGAGTAAAGTGAGGGGGAAAACCTTAACAAGTATGTCAGAAGTATACATAACATAATTATCTGAAGGAAAAACGTCTTCTACTATCAATAAGTAGGGATCCCTCTTACACCTCTAAAATAAAAAAGTGCTTACGCACAGTGCTTTGAAAACTGAAAAATGAAAAAAATAAAAATATGAAAATTCTGACAAAAATAATAAGGAAAAAGAAGAGAAAGGCTTCCTATGTAGAGAGGTGATGCAAGTAACTCTGTCATGGTACTAACTAGGCTCATTGGAAGCAAAGTGATGTTGTGTTCCTTCTTGACTCCATTCGAGTACTGTCTAGGCCTGCTGGCAACGGAGCAACACCAAAGTTGAAACTTAAACTCTCATTGTCATATTACTTATGCACCAATATACCCCTCATACCCAATCAAAACAACTAATTTTACTTGTCTTGGAATGTGTGTTGATCTATCAAGGGAATGGTAGGGACTACATCTTTCAAAAAAGCTAGTGTGGAAACCACAATGATCAAAGAATCAAACAATACTTCTAGAAGTGTTAGACTTGTTTTTCACGAAGCAAGGTCCATTGAGAGAGTTGGAGTTCTACTAGTGTGTCGCCAAGTGTTGTAAGGGCTACAACAACCCTCCAAAATTTTGGCTCACATGCAAATTTTAAACCCTAAATCAGATCCTCCAATTGATTATCTTTGGTCGCTTGTTGGTAAGATCATGATTTCAAGCTCCCCTCCATATCTAGACTTGACCGTGTTCTCATCTTCATGCACCATGTGTCATATTTTGGCATAGGAGTTTTTGTTTGTCATGTAAAGGGAATGTTGTCTTGCTTCAATGGATTTGTGTGTGTATGAGTGATTTTCATCACATAGACATGTTTCACACTCACCTCATGCACTCATGTCACGAAGGTTATTGCATTAAGCAAGGCATGTCTTATGTATTCTAGATAATATACCTTGTTAGTGCGATCACAGTCAAGTCCTATCAATGTTTTCATGTGTTTCACTGATCTAACACTTCGCCATTTTCCCAAGAAACCTATCCTCATCCAACTTCCCAAAACTGTGCGATTTGCTTCTGCAGCCATTAAGCTTCTGTCCTTGTCTTGTCAAACCTCATAGTGCACATAGACACCAACCTCCATTTCCTGCTGAAACCTTGCAGCCCAGAGAGGCCACAACCTGCACTCCACTAAAAAATTGCGCAGAGGTGTCCTCCCAAGACCCTTGTCCTACAGTAGTTCTTTGAGCCTCAAAACTACGTAGTTTTTTCCAAGTTTTGTTGATTGTCTTGCATGCAGAAACTGCACAAACGAACCTCCCAGGCACGCATTCCAACAACAGTCATTGTGTGCTGAAATCATGAAGATTGATCTCTTAGTGACTACAGGAAAAGGTGACATGTTGAAATTGATTCCAAGGAGTTGAGGAGAAGGACCAAGGAACCAGGTAATGGAAAAGATCAGGACCATATGTGAACTCTACAAATGCACGATCATCTTGAGGGTAAGTATGGTAAGTAAAGAAAATATTTTGAAGTACACTTCTTAGTTGAGTTTGCAAGACTATTTATCATTGTCATACATTGTCATATCATCATGTCCTCAATAACATGCATTAGTGAAAATGCAAAAATTCATTTCATGTGTTTCTTCTACATGTCTTTCTTCTTTCACTTGTTCGACCAACTGTCGTCTTCTGCATGTTGATTGATATGTCATGTTTGCGACCTCATCCTGTTGATGTTGAAGGCTATACTTGAGTTATGTTCCCCATGAACACATCCATCGCATTAACACAAAATGTTGTATGCCCTGTCATGCAAGCGTCATCGCAGTCATTCAATGATCCATCACAAGCATCTCGCTTGTCACTCACACCTTCAGTCAATCATGTTGAGCATATGTTGTCTTGATGGTTTGAGGCATCTTGTCATCAAGTTAGGTTGAGTGTGTGCTCACAATGTTTGTGTATGCACAAATTCACTTGCTCACACACTTACTAATTTTGTTGAAGCTATGATGACTAGATCACCCTCTAACAGCCAGACCTCCACCTTGCAATCGAATTGACCAATTTTCACCCATAATAGCATAGAAGTTTCTAATAAGCCATTTAAATCTGAGTTGACTTCAAGCTGATCATCTAACCCTCTTACTGGTTAACCAGAGAGTTTGACCGAGCAGTGACCCAGGACTCACTCCCCTAAATCTTTTTGTAGAATTTGCAGACCTGGTCCGCTATATTAACTAAGAAAACCTTACAGACAGGCTAGACAGACATAGAGTGTCCATCCTTATCTCTCCTCCAAGATTGCATAGTTTTTCCAGCCAGTCACCAGTAAACCGACCGAATACTCACCTAGAAAACTGTACAAATTTTTGAGAAATCCCCTTAGTAGCCCAATATCTCGCTCATCTTAGAACCTGCATAGAGGTGATTAGCATGTGAGCCTCCCAACAATTGCACAGTTTTTGTCTCCAGCAAACCCCACAATTTGTTGCCAACTCCCTCGAGGAATTGCACAGTTTTTGCTACCAAGCCTCTTGAAGCCTGTAGCCTGCTCCCTCTAGGAATTGTACAGTTTTTGCTGCCAAGGCCCTCTACTACACAAACTGCTTCACCCCATAAATTGTGCAGATCTTCCCTCTAGTCAAGCCAAATCCCACGGAAATTCACTGCTGATCCAGATTATCCATCTCAGCCTCTTAGTGACATCTGCGCAATTTTCACCAATAGTGCTCGGACCTCGCATCCTAGCTCGAAACTTTCCTCACACAGTTTCGTAGCCTTGTCCTCTCTCCAAGTAACCTGCATCTAAAAGCAAATGATCATGCATCATGGTAGACTAGGAGGTTTATGGATTTGATGTTATCTTGTCATGAGTGATTGCAAATATAGGTACATGGACAAACATTACATGATAATGAATGGGATGAACAAGGAGAGCACATGCAAAGGGATGTGTTCTTGAATGGACCAATGGAAAAAACATGTGAAGGGACAGTTTCACGAACAAAGTCCCAACCGATATGATGGCCCAGTTACCATTATCTTAAAGATATTCCTTAGCTCTTGCTTCTCAACATGTGAGAGTGCTCTACTTTGTTTTCAAACAATGAGGTTTGCATTCTTGGTGAGTGCTAGTGTTAGTTATGTCAAGGTTCTTCCATAGCAGAGAGAGAGGGTGGGAGTGAGTCTCAGGTTGGAGGGAGGAAATACCAACTATGTCAGAGAAACACAACACAACAGGACATGAACAACTTCCGGAAGAGTAATCCACATGGATGTGGTAGTCACAACACACAAAGGAAGATAGCATGTACAACACCCAATGGGTAGTCCTCGCGAGTGCGATAGTCGTTACAACATGTTTCGTAAAAGGTTTTGTTTGATGTTTGGGAGGTAACCAATGTGGGAAGGATAGTGTTAACAACTTATATAATGCATTTTCATAAATATATGTATTAGAACAATTGAATGAGTTCAATTGTTTAATACATGTTAAAGAAACATGTATTACAAGTTTTCACTATTAATTCTTACAAACAATTATAACTCATTTGAGAAAACGTTCTAGCATGTGAGCGGGCTTCTAAATTAAGTGAAAGTCCCAAGACACGTCGATACACCATACATCAATAATTTTTTGGGCGAGGCATTGGAGCCATTACTCACTCCTCAAAGAAAATATCACAAACTCACAAGGCTATGTGGTAGGAGCCAAGGTGAAAATTCCTTTGCATGTACAAATGAGAGGATACTTATAGCCAAGGGTGAAACTGGCCCTTGTGACTGTTCAACTTCCCTTATGACTGTTTGACTCTTATGACATTTAAAATTACATGACTCTTCAGATTAGATGTGGGTCTCTTGGACTTCCACTTTAGAGTAAATTCATTGACAACAGTATGGCCCATAGTAGTGATGTGGACGACATTACTCATGACACAAATCAACATGGAAGTGCTGGTATGTTCATGTTCCTGTTGGTGTGCATGTCGAGCTGCAGTTTTGTTAAGTGATGGATGTCTTCTTGGTGTATCGCAACTTCAACTCCGCATGGCAAGGTGTGTTAAGTCCTCGATGGTCATTAGGTTCACTTGATGTTGCATGTGCACAATGCTCCTTTTTTGTACTTTGGCATGATAGACATGTTTATCCATTCTTGAGAATATGTCCTCACATGTTTTGTCCTTTTTCCATTGTGTTAATACTCAAGTTGTTCCCTTTGACTCCCAAGGGAATACGGCCGAGGTAACCACAAACCAACTCTGGATTACAGGTTCTAGCCTACCTGCAATCAGAGAGGGCTCTCTATTTTGATTTAGCTTTGTTTTTAGGATTTTAGGCTAGCTATGAAGTATAAGGTTTTGTTTGAATTTTGGTTGTCATCTGTTGTCTGAAGAAGGGTTTGCAATGATCAAAGAGGGTTTATTCCATTGGGCAAATGGAGTCCATGACTGATTATTACTTAGTATCTGTGATAGAAGAGTGTTACTGCAGAGCCAGATAGGTATCCATGATACAAACCTTTGATTTGAGAAGAAATAGTATAGAATCACACCATGAAAGGCAACAAAGATTTCTTTCTTGGTGACATAGAACATAAAAGGTTGAATCTTATTCAAGAGAAAAAGAGAATTCTCGAATAGAATTTACCATAAAATTAGAGTAAACAGGAGCATTTAAGAATTCCATATTTACAGCTAATCTTGAAGAAAACATAGTTAGCAGGAATGATTGAGTTTAGGGTGTCTTACTGGACAAATCCTGAACTATTCATTTTCCTTCCTACTAAGAAAACATATATCATAGATGAGTTATGTAAACATATAAAACATAGAGACAGTTAGGAAAACACTTATTGTATCATGAGAAAACACGAGAGTTCTGCAACAGCCAACAATCCCATCACAACACGTCCAAGCATAGCCAAGTTGAGAAAACCAGCAGCTTCTTGTATTATACTTCTCAGAACATACAGCCGAGTTCTTCAGAACAAATAAACAACAACCCCCAAATAAGCTAAGCGGGGCGTATATATACAAAATTGTCTTTACAAAATATCTGAAAATGAGTCATTGACTCATAACTTTCTCTACCAACTCTCAAAAATAGTGGATACAATAGTTATTTCTATTAAAGTAGATTGATTACAGCTAGTCATTCCTGTCAAAGATCTTTTGACTTTTGGGGTGCCTTGGGACGGTTGAGCACCTTTGCATCGATTTTGAGAATTCTTGCATTTGGGCTGCCCTGTCATGGTGTTGTTGTGTTGGACACATCAATTGTATTATCCAGCTGTACCCAGACACTGTTGCTTTAAGTAGATTTTATACATGAGTCATTTTGAAAATGCTGACTTTAGGCCAAAATTAATTTATCAAAGTAAAGTTTGTATCATACTCCTCCACCATTCTTCAGTGGGCAGTTGGTGCCTCTGCATTTTGATTAGAATTTCATCAGCTTCAGTGTATTTGTAATAATTGGGAGTAACTGCAAAAAGGTGCCTAATCTCATGCTCAATAAAAAATAGATTTTCCATCTTATCATAAAGATCCTGCCCAGATGGGGGCCCTGCTTCCTCTGGAGTGCTTGCAGATGTTGTTATTTGATTTGTTGCAAAGTTGTTGACCCTTTTGGCATAATGTTCATGTGATAACAATTTTCCTGCACTGGTCACCAAACTGGGGAGGCCCCTGTTATGTAAAGCTGTGATTTTTGCAATAAATTCATTCACTTCTGCTTGTATTTCCTAACACTTTCTCTCAAATGACTGGACATAACTTCTCAGGGTAAGCACCCTTTTTATCAGCAGAATAGTATCAGTCCTGTCTATAATGCCCATTCCTGCTAGCTGAAGGCCAGTCTGATTGTTAAGGAAATTTATCATTCTGTTGGCTATTTCAGGCATACTCCCTAAAGATGCCATGGCTCTTTGATTTTCAGCCTGAGCTCTGCCCTGAAGATTCATTTGCTCTTGAACTGTTTCAATGGACTACCATTGATCTGTAATAGATTGGCCAATTTTAGCCCATAGAATTTTCTTTACATCAGCTACAGTTTTGTTCATGGTTAATTCATTTTCCAGCTCCTTTACCTTCTTTTCCAGGGTTCTTATTTCTCTTGTCCTCTCAGCCACATTCTGCTTTGATTTATCGTATTTCTATTCCAGTGTAGCCAATTTTTCTTTTGCTACCTTTAGTTCTGCCATCTGTGCCTCAAGAGCCTCCAGTTCCTTCCTCATACTCTGCATGTCAAGGCTGGGTGCCTGCTCTAGTGCTGCCACATCTGGTGTTGGTGCTGAAGGACCTGCTTCTGATGTCCTTTCTGGGGGATGAATTATTACTTGAGGAGTATCCTCAAGATTTATAACCTGCTGAGGTGGCCGAGACACCTATTCTCCTTCCTTTTGCTTTAGGGCCGCCTCCAAGGCACCCTCTGTTTCCACTAGCCTTTTGTGCAAAGCCATTAGCCTAGTCGTCACATCTTGATCTTTTCTTTGCTGGGCAACATCTTTAATCTGAGGGTGAAGGGTTGGTGGTAGCTTAACCAGCTTCTTCAAAGCTGCTATGTCCTCATCTTTCTTATTCATTAATGCTTGCACTCCCTTAGGGTCATTTGGATCATGGCCCAGTTCTATGATGATTTCTTCCAAGGACTTGTTTCTGTTATCCTTGGCTTGAGAGGAAGCTTTCTCTAGCTCCAATTGAGCAGTAGTGTTATTTAGGGAGTTTTGCAACCTATGTGCCAATAGAGTCTTATCAGCCAATGTAGCATAAACCATCTCCCCTGTTTGTTTGTGCAATTTTATCTGATCCATAGGATGGATGTCCTTGGCAAAGACCTCTAGGTTGGTCCTAATATAGTCGACAGCTGACTGAGGCTGCAGCATGGTGGGCCTAAAATGACTAAGAGTCATTTTTCCCTCTTGAATATCATAGGCCGACATAAGCCTTTCTTGATTGGTTGGCGCCATCTTGAGCAGCTGGTTATAGAGTTGGATTCTAATTGGCTCATTTCTTGCTTTTATCTCTATAAACTGCTTCTTGATGCTAGACTCAGACCTTGTCTGCTGCCCTGATGAACTAACTTCTCCTCCATGCTGTATTTCTTGTTCCTGCTGAAAGGAACTGGCTGATGTTTCAATGTTGGGAGGGAGCATGGTACCAGTGGGCCTTTCAGGCATCTCCTCCTCAGAAAAGGGATTCATCCTTTGTCTTTTTTCACCTTGTTGATCTGTTGAAGTGGTGAGAGGAGTTTCCTCCTGCCTATCTCTCTTCCTTGTTCTTTCCTCATTAGCTGGAGTTTGCAGCACCGAGGTTTCCACTGTTACCTCCTGCCTAGGAGGGAATTTTTCCTGAGTTTGTTGCTCTATATTTGAAGGTGCCTCAGCCATTTCTTCTTGCCTTTCTGCTCGTTGTTTTATGTTAGAGAGTATCTCCTCTTGTTGAATCTCTTTTCCTTTATCTGTAGTTGTTGTTTGTGTAGAGGCTTGGGCAGATTGCTGGGGAGTAGTAGAAGAGGAAGCAGCTACTCCAAGATGCTTGAGTACTGGGGAGCAAACCTGTCCCAAAAATTCTAAGTCAACTGATTTTTCTCACTGCTTCATTTCTTTTTGTGCCATTTCTTCCCTAGAACATGCCTCCACTAGGGCGCCCTCCTTCCATTCTAACTGATTTGCATATTTTTCAATGTGTGGGATTCTGACATAGTCATAGCTGGCAAGTCTGTGTCTGACTCTTCTAAGACATATAAAATGATTGGGGTCATTGGGTGACCAAAGGAAGCTTGTTTGCAGCTGGAAGCTCTTTAGAATTTTATCTGCTTCTTGCCATGCTTCTTCTCTTTTGTTGAAAATGAATGGGCCCAATTGGTGTTTGATTTTGAGTTGTGCTTTCTTATTTCTACTATGAAAGTGAATCATGTATGCATTTCCAAATTTCCAGAAATACTCTAATGCAAAAAGTCTCATGGGGACATACTTTGGCAGTCTATAAGGGGCTAGCTCACAACCATATATTCTAATTACTCTGTGGTCTTGGTAGAAGTACCAATCTCCAATGCTATAATTCTTTGAAAGTTGGAGGATCTTCTGCATATTATCGGTGAGTCTACGAGGAGGAGAACTCTGTAGCAGAGACAAGTCTGGATAGATGAACAGATCAATGAACTCACAATAGTTGTATGGGGAGCAAGAGATATGGTGAGAAACTGATGACCAAAATACCACTGACCTCCTGTTTCCTTTTGCATCCAGCTTTCTCGAGGAGACAGGGAAACTATCAGGCTGAACGTATAACATTAAGTGATATATATAGGAGGTGTACTTGAATACCCTTTCCCTCTCCAGGTTCATGAATTGCTCATGAATCTTGTCAGCAATGAATGTGGCATAATCATACTGGGGAGCAGGAGGCTACCCTGGAGTGAACATGGATAACATCACGAAGGTTGTATCATCCACAAACTCACTGGTATTGAATCCAAAAATGCAGGATATCATGTCCACTAGAAGTCTTCCTATATCATTGAACCAGACATGTAGATAAGGAGAAGGTTGTCGTGGCTGATATTCTGGTTTCATGAACAACTGACCAATGTTTGTGACCTCTGAGCTGGGCAACTTGGCAGCTTCTTGGAGCAGAAAATTCATAGAAAGGGGGACCGGAGGTTTAGTTGGTTTAAATTTCAGCATCTGATTTATGGATTGTGGAGTGATGTGGAATAAAACATTCCCAGATGAACTCAAAACTGCTCTCCGTGAGGGGTCATAGTGTTCACAACACTGATGGATGAGGTATGGGAACACATTGACTTGAGGTAGGTAATAAATGGGAAAATTAGACTCCCAAATACCTATGTCATCAGCACCACTCATGTATTTATCCCTCAGCTCACAAACAGTGTGTATGTAATATTTGGTAGTTATCTCAACTGTCTCTTAAATTTGATGATCCCGGTCAGCAAGGGCCAGCCAGTCTAGGTTCCTCTGTGGGGCACTCAGAGGAGTAATGTTCAAGGCCACAGGGGTCTCCATGCTTCACTTATCCTCTGAACTGGATTTATACTTGAATTGTGGATGAATGTGGTGAATTTTGACAGAGAAAAAGATTTTCAGTGAGAAACAGGGTAGCTTTGGCAAAATTGAGGTGAAATGTTGTCAAAAGGGGGTGAAACAGGGTGAATTATTTTGCTGTGGCACGCCCTGCGACACGAAAACTTTATGAAGGGTCTGGGTTAAGCATAATGCAGTGAATGAGGGGACTTTGACGAATTTGGGACCTCCAAGGGATATTATTTCAGTCTTTGAGGGTATAGGAGTTCGGAATGCCAGATGGTGGTTATTTTTTGTTTTTAGCTTGTGAAGACTGAAAAACCAGTTGGTGGGAGAAACAGGTAAATACCTGGTTGTGGCGCGACGGGGGGAAGATGACCGTGTGGAATTCCAGGCAGCAGCAGCTTCAAGGACGAATTTCTGGAGGTTGGCGGAAGAACGACGTAAATGCATGCAGTCAACAGAGTGCTCAAATATATGAAAAATACAAAAAACTATGACTTTTGCGTGATAATATGGGAAAAATTGGTTTTTAGCGCCTTTTTGATGGATGACGTCAACATGAAGTCATTGGTGGGGTCGGGTATGGCGGGATGATGTGTCAAATGGTGATTGGGTCAACGTGGACGAGCGACGTGGTGGATAGGTCGGAATAATGGCGGAATGGAAGCTGACGTAATGTTGATGCGGCAATGGCGTGGAGCGGAAAGGGAGAGCGGTAAGTGGTAATATCGGACCGCTTTTGGTATGGGCCCGGTTTGTGTCGGAATCCACCCGATACAACGAGGAATTGACACGCGCCTCAGGCCCTACGTCATCCTCTGACACTTTTCGGGCGCTAAAGGACGGCGATCGGGGGCGGTCCGAAATCGCCGATGACCGTCGGATGGGAGGGCCGAGACCCGACGGATGATGGGACGCGGAGATGGCAGAGCGATACGGTGGGCCCCATATAATAAACAATTATTATTTCTAGAAAATTGCGCCTGGACAAAACTTTGGATAAATGAAATTGTGGGTTTTTGGAGGTTTTCGGGGATAAATGGTAAACGATATATCCATTTATAAGGTGCGCTTAGGGTTATTAAATCAACCGGGTGTTGATTCAATTCCCAAAAATAAAGTATGAACAGATATTCCATGGGACTCCGACTTTCTCACACTTCCAAACTTTGGGATATATGGCTAGATTTCCCAAGGGGGGAAAATATATATATTTCTGGGATTTTTTGCACAATAATGCTATAATAATAGGGAATGGGAGAACTTAGGGAGTTATATAGTAAGTTTAGAAGTTAATATGAATTTTGAGATGTGGAAGAGAAACAAAGAGCTAAGTTTAAGGAGTAAACTTAGATTTTAGAAGCAGATGAGGGTGAGGAATGATTTTACACAAGAAATGTGGCTTCTTTTCATAGAAGAAGGTCACAATTTGTCATGAATTTTTCAAAGGAGAAATGCAAGGAGGACTATTTAGGGAGATCCTAAAGTCCTCAAGGGGATGTTAGAAAGAGAATCTCTGGGGAAAACAGGGGAAGTTAGACATGCTTCCATATTTTATCATCAAACTGCTGCATGGATACCTCTGCCAGTGCTAATATGTGCCTTCTTGATCAAGGCCAAAACTGAATATAATTAGGCTTCTGCAACTTCTGGCTACCTACCCAGCTTAGTACCTAGCATTTTTTGTTACTTCAGGGAGGGTGCACTTAGACTTGCAATCCCTCAATTGCTCTTTTTATTTTTCTTTTCTTTTCCTTTTGAGTTTCTATCTACAACTACCCTTATCACTTCCAAGGCCCCAGATTAAGCAGTTTGGAACCTTCATTCTCTACCTAATCTACTAATCTGCCAAGATTAGATAGTTTGGACAGATTCTCTTTCTCTATTCTACAACATCAATTTAAACATGGCATGATCCAGATTAGGCTGTTGGATCACCCATCCAGAAGTAGGACACTCTCCAAACTATGTACAGACATGTTCTTCCACAGAAATATGGGATCTTTGCATCATCAAAGTAGAACATATTTGGAATTTCCCCTGCCAATCATGAAAAATGAAACCTATTGGTATAGGAGGCTAACACATTCCAAAATTTGTCTCTTCACATGTGTCAATGAATTTAACGTAAAGTGGATGTCCAAGAGACTGACTTGTAATCTAAAGAGTAATGTAATATAAAAAGTCATGAGATTGAAATAATCATGAGGGAATTCGAACAGTCACAAGGGCCAGTTTCACCCTTGGCTATAAATACTCTCTCATTTGTACATGCAAAGGAATACCTTGGCTCCTGGCACATAGCCTTGAGAGTTTGTGATGTTTTCTTTGAGGAGTGAGTAGTGGCTCCAACACCCCACCCAAAGGGTTAGTGATGTATGGTGTATCGATGTGTCTTCGAACTTTTTCTTAATTCAAAAATCTTCTCACAGTCCAAAGCATTTCCTCACATGTGTTATAATTGTTTGTAAGAATTAATATTGAACACTTGTAATACATGTTTCCTTAACCTATGTTAAACAATTGAACTCATTCATTTTTTCTAATACATATATTTATGAAAATGTGTTTTGTAAGTTGTTAACATTGTCCTTCCCACGTTGGTTACCTCCCAAACATCAAACAAAACCTTTTACGAAACATGCTATAACAACCATCGCACTCCCGTGGACTACCCATTGGGTGTTGTATGTGTTATCTTCCTTTGTGTGTTGTGACTGCCACATCCATGTGGATTACTCTTTCGGAAGTTGTTCATGTCTTGTTGTGTTGTGTTTCTCTGACATAGTTGGGACTTCCTCCCCTATGACCTGAGACTCACTCCGACCCTCTCTCTGTTGTGGAAGAACCTTGACACAAGTAACACTAGCACTCACCAGGCACATGAACCTCATTGTTTGAAGACAAAGCAGAGAACTCTGACATGCTAAGAAGAAAGAGCTAAGGCATATCTTTAAGATAATGGAATCTGGGCCATCGTATTGGGCCATCGTACTAGTTGGGACTTCATACAATGGAGATCCCCTGATGTTATCGGGCCCAGCACAATCAACACCCCATTCCTTGGCTTGCACTTAGTGTTCAATGTGGACCACCTTTGACCATATATTCCACCATTACTGGACACATCAGACATTTTGAAGCAACTAATACCAATAGAGCTCAACCCAAACTACATGTAACATGGCACAACTAATCAGATTATGCACACACATATCAAGGATGCTCACCAACAAAATATCCAACTATATCAGGTTGTGAAAGCCAACCAATTCCTGCACCAAGGAAAGTGGCTCACCAACAACCAAGTTCAACAAAAGTTTCCCCATCTCATGGAGGCACCTAATGAAATGGGGACCATTGCTTCCTAGGGGGGGGGGGGAATTATCTAGGTGGATATTGTTGGTCTCCCACCTATTCCACTTGGATCCCGACCATTGTTTTTTTTTGTTTCCTTAATTGTAGTATAGCTTACAATTTTTGACAATTTTTCAAGTCCTAAACTTATAAATCCATTTTAAGGGCCTAAAAGACATTTGTCGAGAAAATGGTGGGACCATAAAAGTGCAAGGTTAGGTTATTGATCTTTTTTTGACCTACTAGTGGAGATATTCGAAATGAGGTATTATGATAGTCAAACGAAGATTGTATGCCAAAGTTACGACCCCAGAAAGTTGACATTCCAGCTAACCCCAACAGGGCCCACAAGATTTTGGAGCTTCATCTCCTAGGGTTAGTTTTTTGGATGTGTATGGTTTCCCATTTTTTTTAATGATAAAATGAAATCCAAGCCTCATTGCAACACAATTTATAAGGCATGTAGAAACCACGTCTCTTCTTAGAGACAAGCTACCATTGCTCGAACTAGTTTATTTCAATTTTGCACATAACAATTTTCAATAATTTGTTGCTAATGAATTAAAGTTGTGTTTAACTGTAGTTATGTGTTTCATTTTGTATCTTTTTTTCATTTCATTCCTGTATAAATCTAGATCAATGGTATCAGAGCAACCTTCTCTTTCTCTGTTTTTTAGTACATGTCCTCAATGAGGTCTTGGTATAAGGAGTTGGGACTTGAACTAGTTAAACCTTTGCAGGATTGTCCTCACCAACACTGATGACCTCCCATGGAAAAATAAAAGAAATATGAGCAAGAAGGAGATCCTATTAAACTACTTCTCAAGGAAGCCCTCAAGTGGTAAAGGAACAAGATGATGGACGTCTTTTCCCAAATCCTTATATGGATTCCCACTGGCAACACATGTTCATCCAGTAGTCACTTCGGAGGCATTGTCCCCTTCAAGGTATAATTGAACTTCGATATTCATATATTTGAAGGTCACATAGATGTAGATGTTGTAGATAAATGGTTGAATCTGTTGGAGGGTTATTTTTCAATCCCATAGTTTCTCCAATAGGGAGAATCTTATTTTTGCACTTCTTAAGGCTGCTCCCTATGTTAACCACTAGTGGGAAAATTAGGGTAATAAAATAGCCTAAGAACCCTCTCTATTCATAGACATACCCACTTCAAACTATTTCTGAGATGCCATCAAGGAACAATATTACCCCATGGGGAGCTATGAGGACAAATACATACAATGGACCACACTATGATAGAAAAGGAACCAAGATGTGCATGAGTTCACAAATATTTTTCATACTTATTGCACAAAGTTGGGTATCGAAGACTCTAAGTGACACCTGGTACTCAAGCACTGCGATTGTAAATGGTGTTCCTAGACATCTCCCCTCTTGGTGTAGCATACTGATATGCTGCCAAGGTTGAACAAAAAATTAAGTAGAAGAAGTGATACTTTGGATGTGTGAATTTGAATCAATGAAAAGGCATCCCCTAACCACAAAACAAAGGAAAAAGCAAAGGTAGGTTGACCCAGGACAAACCATCGAAGACACAAGGAAATAAAAACACCATGAAGGTAAAGAATGACACAAGGAAGTGGTGTGAGTTCCACAAGAACCCCACTCACACCATAATTGAGTATTATGCCAAGAAACCACTAATGGCTGAAATTAAGGCTTCTGGTTCAGATGCATGTTCTGACTTGGAGTCAGACTCCAACAAGGAAAATGAAAAAGGGAAGCAAATTATTGATGTAGAGCCCTAGGTGACCATTGCCACCACCAAGGTCTAGAATATTGAGTCTGAAGACCCAAAGGAATGGGAGCATCTCTTCCATTCACAGGTTAAGTGAAGGGGTTTCCATTGCAGTTCATTATGGATGATAAGAACCAAGAAGACCTCATCTCGATAGAAGTTGTTAAGAGATTGGGCCTGCTGATCACACCACACCCACAACCATACAACATTAGGTGGATCCACCAAGGATGAGATCTACGCGCTAGCTAATAGTCTTTCCTTCCCTACAACATAAAACCCTTCACCAATAAGGTATTGTATGAAATTTCTCCTCTTAAAGTTTGTGATGTATTACTAAGCCAACCGTACTTGTCGAATCATCATATTGTTGATAATTCTAGACCTTGCACTGTTATTATTAATTTGGGAATAAGTTATATAGGATATCAAAGGTAGACCCTCCTATCGCCATCTCCTTGATCTCTACTAAGAAATGTAGTAAGATCATCTCCCAGACCAGGAATATTTTTTCTTTCTGATTTGCTCTGAAAGCAAGGGGAAGATCGTGGCCACATCCATGGTCCTTGGGAAGGGTTCCTCCACAAAACAAAAGAAGGTGGATAAGGTCATGGAAAAACAAAGGGACATCTTCTCCTCACCCATAAGGGTACCCTTATACTATCACTTCAAGCATTGGATCGATCTGACTCCCACAACACCTCTACTTAATGGTTTGATATACCACTAATTCATTCTAGAAACTAAAGAGATGAAGTGATATATCTAGGAGCTGCTACAAAAAGGACACATCTGATAAAATTCTTCACCTTGTGGGAGCCCGATTGTACTTGTACAAAATAAGTATGGGACTTGGAGGCTCTACATTAATTATCAAGAACTAAAAAAATCACTCTCAGGAATAGGTATCCAATCCCGTAGATTCATGACCTTTTGAAACATCCAAAGGGGCCAAATATTTCAACAAGATTGATTTGAAGTCTACCTATCATAAGGTTCCAATAGAGCCCATAGATGTATGAAACACTGCCTTCAAATCCAAGGAAGGAATTTTTGAATGGTTTGTCATGCATTTCAGATTGAAAATTTCCTCATCTACTTTCATGAGGTTGATGGATGACATCTTATGGCCCTTCACAAAATGTTTTGTGGTTTTTTATATCGACAACATCCTTATCTTCAACAAGATTTGGGAAGAGCATTTGCAACACATTTGATAGGTCCTTCAAACCCGATGGCAACAAAAACTATGTGCCAACTTGGAGAAATGCACCTTTGGCATGAGTAACGTCCATAAGTATTGATTATGTTATCCACATGTGTTGTCGATTTTTTTATTAATGAACTAAAATTATGTTTTCACTTCAGTTTTGTGTTTATATTTATATTTGTATTTCATTTAATTCTTGCATAAATCTAGATTAGTGATATCAGCATGGTTTTATCCTTCTTTGTTTTTCTATTCATGTCGCCAATTTGGTCAACTTATAAGTACTTGGGACTTGAACTAGTTGAACCCTTGCAAGACTGTCCCCATAGACACTAACAACATCCCATGGTGGAAGAAAAGAAATATGAGGGAGAAGGAGATCCCATCAGACTATTCCTCTCAAGGAATCCCTAAAGTGGTAAAGGAATGAGATGGTAGACAAATTTTCCCATATCCATTTATAGTTGCCCACCAACGATGCATCTTCATTCAATAGACACATTGGATGTGCCTCCCCCTTCAAGGTATAAGTGAACTTCGATATCCCTATATTCAAAGGTCAAATAGATGCAAATGTTGTAGATAAATGATTGAATCTGCTGTAGGGTTATTTTTCAGTCCATGGTTTCTCTAATAGGGAGAAGATTATTTTCCAACTGCTTAAGGTTTCTCCCCATGTCAAGTAGTGGTGGAAAACATACTATGAGAAAAGGGTCAAGAAACCCTCTCTATTCACAACCAAACCAAGTTGGAACTCTTTCTGAGACATTGTTAAGAAACAATATTACCATGTGGGGAGCTATGAGGACAAATACATACAGTGGACCACACTATGGTAGAAAAGGGATAGAAATATGCATAATTTCACAAATATTTTTCATACTCTACACGCAAAGCTAGGCACCAAATACTTTGAGTGACATCTAGTGCTCACTCCACAAATACATTCAGGAAGAAATGGACTTTTTGTACACCTCCTTACTTGGCACAACATACTGATATGTTTACAAGCTTGAACATAAATTTAAATAGAAGAAGAGAGACTTTGGATTTGTGAATCTGAAGCAGGGAAATGACATCCAAAAACCACATAAAAAAAGGATAAATCCAAGGTGAGGTGACCTAGTACAACCCATCAAAGTCGTAAGAAAAGTACGAACCCACAGAGACAAAGAAGGACACAAGGAAGTGGTATGAGTTCCACAAGATCCCCAATCATAACATAAGTGGGTGTCATTCCATGTAGTCACTAGTGGCCGAGATGAAGGCTTCAAATTTAGATGCATTCTCAAAATCAGAGTCAGAACCTAACAAGGGGAATGACAAAGGGAATCACATTATTGGTGCAAATCCCAACACCACTGTTGCCACCACTAAATTTTAAAAGATTGAGCCTGAAGATCCAGAGGAAAGGGAGCGTCTCTTCCACTCATAGAGGTGGGTGACAGGGTCACCATTACAATTCATTGTCAACGGTAGGAGCCAAAATAACCTCATATTGGAAAAAATCGTTTAGTAGTTGGGGCTATCAACCACACCACACCTGTAGCGATACACCATTAGGTGGATCCAGCAAGGATGAGATCAATGCATCATCCAATAGTGAAAACTTCCCTGCAACATCAAACCCCTCACAGATTAGGTAATATGTGAGTTTGATCCTCTTGAAGTTTTTGATTTATTGTTAGTCCAACCATACCTATGGAAGTATCATGATATGTATGAGCCTAGGCCTTACACTGTTATTATTACTTTGCGAAATAAGTTATACAAGATACTGGATTAGCCCCACCTACTTCTATCTCTTTGATCTCTACTAAGAAATCCATCAAGATCATCTCCAAGAACGAGATATTTTTTTTCTTTCTAATTTGTTCTTAAAGTAAGGGGAAGATCATGGTCAAATCCATGACCCTTGAGAAGGATTCCTCCACACAGTAGAAGCAAGTTTATAAGATCATGGAAGAATATAGGGACATATTATCCTCACCCATAGAGTAACCTTGCACTATAAGGTCAAGCATTCGATTGATCTGACTCTCAGAGCAACTCTACCCAATGGGTTGATATACCACTGGTCCATTTTAGAAAATTAAGAGATCAAGCAACATATCTAGGAGTTATTACAAAAAGGGCACATCCAACTAAGTTCCTGACATTGTGGGAGACTAATTGTACTTGTACAGAAGAAGGATGGGATGTGGAGGTTTTGCATTGATTATCAATCACTTAAAAAAATCATTATTAGGAACAACTATCTAATTCCATGAATTAATGAACTTCTATACCAGATCAAAGGGGGAAATTATTTTAGCAAGATCCATTTGACTATGGCTATCACTAGGTTGCAATAGATCCCACAGATGTGTTAGTGTCCTATAAATTATAGTGGTTAATTGATGATCATCTGGTAATTTCTTTTGGGAATCCAATAATAAAATTTAGCCTACAAAGACACCAGGTCTTATAGTATAAATTGTCTTTGTACAGAGGTCCCTAGGGGGTCATCATTAAGATGTCATGAGTAAGCTATAAAAATACACCCTTTCCATTGCTAAAATATGAAATGTCCCTAAAGTTATTTCTAATAGTTTTGATTTTAAATGAGTTTTAATTTTACAAAATATATATGTATTTTGTAAAATTATTTATTTGAAATTATTAAACTTAAATTTAAAATAACTTAGAAAACCCAAAACTCTAAACTATGTAACCATATTTTCCTTCATGCGTCACCCAACAATAAATTTTGAATTAAAAAATCCAAAAGTCAAACAAATGGTTGTGACCCCACCCCACATTTAATGCATTAATTTTCCCCAATGTTAAAAGCCTTGAGATCTGTGAATAAATAAATCAATGGCTAGTGAGGGACTTCAGAGCCCCCTTTCCTTTTAGACATTTAACCAATATGGAGGCTCCGAAAAGATGTTTTTCACTTTACCAGGCTTTATAGTTGTCATTTTCCCCTTCATTTCAAAAAATCCCACCCCCCCTTCCCTAAAACCATTTACTACCTACCCATCCCCCGAAAACCATTATTTAGAATGATTTAAATATCATTATATATGGCGGGAAGGACATTTATGATATATGGGGGGATGATCATTTTCCATTTGACTAATTGAAGTTCTCTAAATCTTGGATATATTTACAAGACTAGTTTACACATGAAAGTAGATTATGAAACTAATGTACAAGTGAAAGTGAAAGGAGGTTGAATAAAAAATGAATTTTTTACAAAGGAAAAAGGCATGTTTTTGCTATGATATAAAAATGAGAAATGCACAAGATACGAACTTGGATAAATACTTATCCAAAGGAAAAACAAATTGCAAGAGTAAAAAGGGAAAGTAAAGATACTTTACAAAACCAAGGAAACAAAACATGTATGTTTCAAAATCCATGGGAAACCAAAACATGACATGGTTTTTAAAATCCATGAGAAGGAAAACAACACATGGATTTGAAAACAAGATGGTTTATTAAATCATTCAAACAATTATGTTGAAATTTTAATTATGAAATTCATTTATAGGTTTAATCAAAATATTTGAAAAATGTTATTCAAAATATATTTTTTCCCCAAATATTTTATGACAATATTGAAGTTATTCAAAACATGATGAAATGAAAAAAACGAAAGAAATAAAACTCAAAGTGACCGCTAGTTGATATAGGTGGCAAAGATAATCAAATTTGAGAGGGAAACTAGTAGGTTTTGTGAAGACAACTTCAACCTTTCGAGAATCCATGACAAAATATTAGTAGCTCTAGTTTTCAAGGGCATGAAGATATCATCAGTCTAAGACACCTAGCAATAGAAAATTAATAGATTGAGGATCATTTTGCATATTTCCAGCATTCAGTGAACCAATTCCAGAGTTTAATGAAGAATTCAATATTTCCAACAGATAAATTAGATGTATTATTTTATTTTTAGTTATTATTGAAGATATGAGTATATCATCAGTCTAAGAAACCTAGCAGCAGAAGATGAAAAAATTGAGGATCATTTTACATATTTCCAACATTCAGTGAACTAATTCCAGAGTTTAATGAACAGTTCAATATTTCTAGCAGATAAATTGGAGATATTATTTTGTTTTTAGTTATTATTCAGGATTTTGTTCCAGAATTATTGTAACATTTTAGGAGAGTTTTATTTTATATATTGTTCCCTTTGTAATAAAAAAAGGGTTGGAGCTTGGATGAAGAAAGCACGATATTGATGTAAAGTTGTTCTCAAGAAGAAAGTCATCATTTCTTTAATATAGAAATTTGTTCAAGGATTCTTGTGTTAGGCGAACTAGTGATGTTTTTATTTCTGTAAACTTGTTGTATCTCTGTTTTCCATATTTTATTATGAACTATATTGTTTAAATAAAATGAAAGATTCAATTTGTTTAAATACACTCTATCTTGGCTTATAAGAAATATCTATGTTTTCAAACTAAAATTAATATAGGATTCTTAACTGCTCTATGTTTAATTGAACCTTAAGCTTTTCCTCTCTATCACTCCATCAAGCCACGAATATCCACAACCTGCCTCCTTGACCGGTTACATCTATTCTGATATTTTTGCATCTGATCACCCTAAGGCCTTTGACTCCATTTTCCCAATGGCATTTCTCTGCAATTTCAACCAAACAATTCAAAAAACCAAACTTTGAACCTTACATCTAGCCTAAAATCCTAAAGAAATAAAGATAAATATGATAGAGAGATCCCTCTCTGAGTTTAGAAGGGATAGCTTATAAATTTAAAAGTGGTTTTGTGGTTAACTCTGCAATTCATTTACATCCTAAGAAATTATGGAGTGATAACAAGATGTATAAAGGACTTCCTTCAAATCTAAGGAAGGAGTTTTTGAATAGTTGGTCATGCCTTTTAGATTGAAAAATTCCCATGTTACTTTATGAGGCTGATGAATGACATCTTGTATCCCTTCACCAATCATTCATGGTTTTTGATCTCGACAAATCCTCATCTTCAACAACAATTGGGAAGAGAACTTGCACCACATTCAACATGTCCTTCAAACCTTGTGTTAGCACAAACTTTGTGCCAACTTTGAGAAATGCACCTTTGTTATGAGCCAGGTCCAATATATAGGTTACATCATAAATGAGAAAGGTGTACATGTGGATCTGGCTAAGATTCAAGTCATTTGGGATTGGCCAACCGCAACCATAATATAGAGCTTCACAATTTTTTCTGACTTGCCAATTTTTATTAGAGGTTCATGTTAGGATTATCCCATATCACTTGGCCTTTGAGTTGGATTACCAAGGGAAGAGAAAAAGAATTTTTTTCTTGGTCCAAGTCCCAACATAAGGAGTTCATTGAGCTAAAGCATCACCTTTTCTCTGCACGTGTACTAACATTGCCAAACCTGAAAGATCCATTTGAAATTGAGACAGACGCCTCACACTATGCTATTGGTATATTCCTCACCAATCATAGGCATCTAGTGCCCTACCATAGTGAGACACTTTCCAATACAATTCAGAAATACCCCACCTATGATAAAGAGAGTTAATCTATGATGCAAGATTGTTGGAAATGAAAACATTACATTATAGGGAAGGATACGGTCACCAACACAAATCACCGACCTCTTAATTTTATATAGACACAAGGGAAGTTACAGAGAAATTTCCATTAGAAGTGGTCTACATATCTCCAACAATTCCATTTGAACATTAAATACAAAAGGGGAAGCACCAATCATGTTATAGATTGCCTCAGTGAACCGCTAGTTGTAGCACTGACTACTGTTCTCAACTCTTGTGGCCACGAGACCTCTGGATGACTACAAATGTACAAAAATGATCTAGATTTTCCACCACATACCAAATTCTAGTGGATGGAAATCAAGTTCCAAATGTCCAACTATGGGAGGCATTATTATGCTATCGAGGTCACCTTTGTGTTCCTTCAAGTGAGGGTGCAAGCTAATTTGGGAGGCGCACTACAGTCGAGTTGCAAGACACTTCGGTGTCGAGAAAAATATGGTCATACTATGGAAGTATCTTTATTAACCAAAGCTTAGATAGGATGTTGGAAAATATTTTTAGGTCCTACACCGCATGTGCCATCACCAAGCATGGTAATGCCTGCATCTTTGTGGTCGTGGAAAAATTTTCTAAGATGTCTATATTGGTGGCCTACAAGAAGAGTATCACAACAAAGGACAATGTTAAACTCTTCTTCAAACAAGTGAAAGTACATTTTGGGATCCCATAGACCATTATATCATATCGGGATGTAAAATTCCTAAGAAAATTATGGTCAATCCTATGGACACTATTAGACACCGAGCTCACCAAGTCGACAATATTCCATCCCAAACCTAATGACCAGAAAAAGGTCATCAACAAGATGGCAATGCACATACTCCATATGTACATCTCTAAGAATCCATGAGCCTAGGATGAGATCCTTCCACATGTACAACATAGCTATAATAAATCTCTCCATAGCTAGAATGCTCATAATCCATTTCAAGTGGGTCTGGGATTTCAACCATTATGTCTAATTGATGTTTCCATGCCTCATGTGACCACATAGATACAATCCAAACATGTAGAGTGTTAGATACCTATACCAATAGGTTTCATATTTCATGATTGGCTATGGCAGGTCCAAATTTGTTCTGCTTTGATGACTCAAAGATCACATATTTCCAAGAGAACTCAATCTATGCTTATAGCTTGGTATGAGCTTCAAATTTTGATGGATGATTCAACAGCTTAATCTGGATCATTCCATGGTTTAAATTTGCAGTTGTAGAATAGAGAAAGGAGTCTGTCCAAACTGTTTAATCTTGGTAGACAAGTAGTTCAGGTAGAGAAGAAAAGGCTCCCAACAGCTTAATCTGGGACCTTGGAGAAGATAAGGGTAGAAGTAGATAGAAATAACAAAGAAAAAGCCAAAGAAAAGAAAAGGCAAGTAAGGGTCTGCAAATCCACGTGCACCCTCTAAGAAGAAATAAAAAATGCTAGGCAAGTAGTTGGGTAAGTAGTTGGGGTTGCAAAAAGGTTATCTTTACCATTGCAGATGTGTTAACTGTGCTTACCAAGGCAAAGTCTATCAATTGACAAGGTGTTCATCTTCATCAAGTTATAGCAAGGAGCATGACTAACCTCCCTCATCCCCCCTTTCTTTTCATTGCTAACATCCCCTTATGAGCTGAGAGTCATGGAGGAAGATCATGGTTTCATGGTGGTTCTTGTTCATTCAAAAGCCACATTTCTTGTGTAAAAATCTTTTCATTTTTATCTACTCTTTAAACCAAGTGTTTTGCAAACAAATTGAATGCTTTCCCCCTTTGATCACCCCCCATCCATATTAACTCTAACTTTACTATGTAAATCCCTATATCACCTTTCCCCTACTAGTATTAAACAGCATGGTGTATAAACCCCAAATTATGTATAAATACCCCCCCCCTTTGGCATTATAGCCAATAAGTCCTATGTTAGGGATCAAATGACATCTGGTCATTTTGACAAGCCTAAGCCAAACCCTCTTTCCCCTTTTAGATCCATTTTCTCACTTTTGGCCCCCATTTACACATAAAACCTATAAAAACCTTGTTTCTACCTTTACCCGCTCAAAATTGCTAAAATACATCAAAACCCACTTGTTCCCCCTTACCCAAAGTTCAAAGATCGGGCGCGTAGTCACAAAAATTTCACAAAATCCATAAGTCCAATGTTCTCCGCTTATGCACATATGCCGAAAATAATCATTAAATAATCCCCGGCCCCCACCATATCCGTTGACTATTTCGTCCTCCCGACAGCCGTCCGATTAAAAGATTGAAGATCCAACGGCTCTATTCGCAGCGGAGTTGTTCCGACGTCCGCTGTTTACCCGCCTTATTCCCCGGTCACATCAGTTCCCCGATACTCGTCCGATCAGACCCCCCAGATCTGACGACCATCGTTGCATCAGAGCGGATCTCCCATCCGAAAGTTATCTTCCGATGGCCGTATTTTGGGTACGTCATTCGGTAGCCACGCGTCTCCACCACCATTCATCGGAGGTACGCCTGACACATACCTCCCCCGTACCATAAGCGGTGCGATATGAAACCGCCGACGGTTTCCAGTTTCCCTCATCCCACCTATATTACGTCAGCTCCCCGTCACCTCACGTCACTGCCACCATGCCGACATGTCAACCCTTACACCCGACCATCCGCCGACGTGGCTGCCACCACACCGTCCCCCATGGACCCATAGCATCTCGCCACGTCACTCGATGACGTCAGCTCACGTCATCCAACCTTGACCCCACCAATGACGTCATGCTGACGTCATCACAAAAAGGCGCCAAATTGCCAAAAGGTCCATATTTTGGCCAAAATATCGGTTTTTACGTTCTTTTCGTTTATCTGCTATTCTCTCTGCTGCATGATAGTTACGTTATGAACTCCGCCAACCTGCTAAAACGACCAAGGAGACCTCCAGAGTACCAATCCTGCCCGCATACGCGACCTCTGCTCGCTGTTTACCAGGTATTTTTCATCTTCCGTCCTCCATACGCCTGGAGTTGTCTATAAAATTACTCAGAGAGCTTAAGGAACGAGGAAACTCACAATTTCACCGGCAATTTCCCTCTGCAAGCACCCCATTTACAATTGTGAATTCCAAAAACACTAGCCGAGCCTTGTTTTACCTACATTTCATCAAAAAACTAAGTTCTGTCTGCGCAATCGCGGCAGACTCATCTAAACCAAATTCAACCACTAAGAGAGACAAGCAAAGGCAAAACATCGGTCCTAATTGCACTATAAATAGTATTTCAACTGCTATTTCCTCGAACCACTCTCTGTTCCTGATAATTTCACCTCCCTGGTACAGAGGCAGTCCTCTGTACTGTCCTGCTCAATCAAAATCATTTTGCACTTAATTCAAAATCTTCCTGTGCAATGGAGACACCTGTAGTACTAAATGTTCAACCTCTGAATGCCCCACAAAAGAACTTGAAATGGAAAGCCTTGGCAGATATGGATTACCAAATTACAGAAGAGAAGCTTATGAGCAGCAAATTCCACCTTCATCTGTTGAATGAGTTGAAAACCAAGCATGAAAATGGGACAGATGTATTGGGCTTATGGGAGTCTTCCATCCCTACTTTCAAACTCCCTCAGGTCAACCAGTTCCCTGAGCTAATCCACCTCTGTGCTGAACAATATGATGTCTCTCAGAGGGCTGTTTTTGACCCATCTGGTTCAGTACTTTTATATGTTACCCCTCAAGCTATCAGAGACATGCTTTGCTTCAACCCTCAGAAAAAGTTGGTTCCTCTGTCACTGGTAAACCTGATAAAACAAGGGGATAAAATCACAGATGATCAAATTGTTAAATTTAATCAATTATACATCAAAACTAAGATTGTGATGGGCCCCCCAATTCTTCATGTATATCTCAATGAACTGGGCAGAGACCTTGCAGATATGATTTCTCCCATCTTGGGATACAGTTCAATTGAGCATATTGATTCAACTGTGCTAGTAATGATGCTTATGTTTGCTCCTGGCAAGTCACCAATCTGCTATGACTATGCCACCTACATATCAGACAAGATTCATGAGCAATTGATGAATTTAAGGAGGGATAGGATGTTCAGATACACCTCCTACATTTACCATTTGATCTTGTACCATCAACATGAGAAGTTTCACTTTTCAATCAAAAGAATGGATGCCCAAGGCAATCCTAGATCAGTGGTCTATTGGTCTTCTATCTTCCACATCAGACCTGAGTCTCCATACACTTACTGTGAATTCATGGATCTGTTCATCCATCCAGCTATGGCAATGCTGATGAGCTCACCTCCTCCAAGAATCACTGATGATATGCAAAGTATTCTTCAGCTGTCAAAAGCTTATAGCATTGGGGATTGGTACTTCTACCAAAACCACACTGTCATCAGGATATATGGGTGTGATCTACCTCCTTTCAAACTACCCAAGTATGTGCCTATGAGGCTATTTTCCCTAGAGTACTTTAGGCAATTTGGCAGAGTTGATGTGCTTCACTTTTCAGGAAAAGGTAAAAAAGCACAGTTGAAGGTCAAAAGCCAACTTGGCCATTTTATATATAATGAGAGGGAGCAAGGATGGAGGGAAGCAGAGAGAATGCTTGAGGCCCTTGGCCTACAAACCAGTTTCCTATGGGTTCCCTATGACCCTAATCATTTCATAACTACGAGGAGGCTCAAATATAAGTTATCTGCCTATGATCACCATAATATCCCTCACATTGAAAAGTATGCAAACCAAGACAAATGGAGGAGAGGGACCTTAGAAGAGCCCTTGTCACAAGAAGAGCTGAACAACAGGGCACTAAGGAATCTAAAGAAGATGGCTGACCTTGAGCTTTGTTCACAGGTATTCACACTTCCAAGCACACAAACGGGAGCAGCTGAATCCTCCACAACTGCCAAGCAGCAAACTACCAAGGCTACTGAGAATATATCCAGCAGAGTCAAAGAAAAGCAAATGGAAACAGAGCAGACACATCAAGAGAAGGAGCAGTCACCTCCAGTGACCCAAGAGCAAACAGATAAAGGAGGGCAGCAGCAGGCAGGGCAACAACAGCAACAAGATCTACAACAAGAAAAAGGGCAACATGACAGTCAGCAGCCCTTACAGCAGGAGAGAGTAATTAATACTCCAACTTCCACTGAGAAACAGGCTCAGAACATAGTCCCTCCTAGGCCAGAAGTCACCACCGATGCCTCGGTCCTTCAAACTCCTCAAAAGGAGGACTTAAGCAGAAAAAGGGATAGAGAAACTCCCCTCACTTCATCTATCAACCAGGGAGAAAAGAGACAAAGATTAAATGATTTTTCTGAGGAAGACATAGCAATAAGACAGGCATTGGGCATGGGCCCACCCAGCAGAGAAGCTTCAGCAAGTTCCTTCCAGCAGGAACAGGACAGGGCTATGGGAGGGGAGGTCAGCTCCTCTAGCCAGTAAAAAGAAGGACAAGTGAGCATCAAACAGCAATTTATAGACATCAAAAGGAGGAATGAGCCTATCAAAGTACAACTGTACAATCATCTGCTAAACATGGCTCCTTCTAATCAGCAGAGACTTATGTCTGCCTTTGATGTAGGTGAAGGCAAAATGATCATGAGTCATTTTATGCCTACAGCACTGCAGCCCCAATCTGCCTCAGATTACCTCAGGACCAACCTGGAGGTCATGGCCAAAGACATACACCCAATGGACAAAATTGAACTGCATAAACAGACTGGTGAAATGGTGTATGCCTCCTTAGCAGATGAAACATTGGAAAATTATAAGCTAAAGAGCAGCCTCAATGCCACAGCCTCTCAACTGGAATTGGAGAAGGCATCATCCCAGGCGAAGGACAACAGAATAAGGTCCCTTGAAGACATAATCATCGAAATTGGGCATGATCCCAAAGATATTTCAGGGATACAGGAAATCTTGAAGCTAAGGGATGCTGACATGGCTGCCATGAGAAAGAAAATCAAGATCCCAGCTACCATTCACCCTCAGACAGATGAGGTAGCCCAACAAAGGCATGAGAAGGACACCACAGATTTATTAATCTCCATTTATAAACAGCTGGTCCAAGCACAAGAGAAGTTGGGAGAATCAGAGGCTGCAAAGGCAGCATTACAGGCATCTCTGAAACAAAGAGAAGAAGGGCAGACTTCTCAGCCTCCTCTACAGATCATCAATCTGGAGGAAACTGCTCCTATCACTGCCCCTCCTCCTCAACAGACCGAGCAAACGGAAACATCTACTTCAGCAGCGCCAACAACTACAGAGCAGGCCCAAAGCCTAGATATGCAAAAGCTGAAGAACGAAATCCAAGTCCTGGAAGCTCAAATGTTGGAGCTCAATTCAGCCAAAGATTCTTTGGCAAAAATCAATGATAGATATGATAAATCCAAACAAACTGTGGCAGAGAAAGAAAGGGAGGTGAAAGACCTAAAAAACAAAATAAAGGAGCTAGAGAATGATCTCAAGTTAGATAAAGTGGTGGCTGAGTTGAAAGTAGTGCTATGGGCTAACATTGGTAAATCTATCAATGAGCAATGGCCATACATTGAAACTATCCATGAGCAACTAGAACTCATCCCAAAGGCACAGAGGGAGATCCACAGATCAAGAGCTCAATTGGGGAGTATGCCTGAAGTGGCCACCAGAATGATCAATGTACTTAACCACAGAACAAGTTCCCAGTTAACTGCCATGGGAATTACAAACAGAACTGACACTATCCAAATGGTTAAAAGGGTTCTCACACTGAGAAACTTTGTGCAGACATTGGAAAGAAGAACCCAGGATATGCAGACTGAGGTGAACAAGTTTCTGGAAAAATTTCAAGTGTTGGAAAGCAGAGGACTCCCCGGCTTACTGAACAGCGCAGGGAGATTATTCACACATGACCAATATGCTAAAAGGGTCAATACATTTGCCACCAGCCAGATCAATGATAAGCCCAGCACCTCAGAGGAAACAGGGCCAGCCACAGGACAGTCTCTTTACAACAGAGTAGAGAATCTGTTTTTCATAATGAATGAGATCAATCACCTGTTTGGGGTAGCTCCCAATTTCTTCAAATACACAGAGGCAGAGGAGACAATGGATGCTATTCTCAGGCATCAACTCCCTACGCAAGAATGGTGGACAAATGCAATACAGAAGATTTTGTAAACAGGGAGCCACTTAACAATTTTGTTTCTTAAAGAGTATCAGGTGTCATGCAGAACACAGTTCAACAAGATCAGCATGCATGATGGATTAAAGTTGAGCCAACTCAGCAGATGCATCGGCCAACAAAGCAGAAAAAGAAGACTACAGGTGGCAGGGCCGAGAAAATACAGCGCAGCAAGAAATAAAGACGCATCATTCAGCGTTAAAGAAAAACGGCTCAACCGACTCAATGACCTCCAAAGGTCAAATTACCCTCTGACAGACATAAAGAGCATTTATGCTGCATTCAGAGTTACAATAACTTCTTTTCCTACTTTCTGTACGCATTTATGAAGATATTTTCTCTCTCAGATGACTCAATACCTGAGATATTTTGTATAAGCATTGCTATAAAGTCCCCTTCGCATGAGCTTGCAAGGGTGGTTGTTGATTTCTCCTAAAGAAATTCTTATGCTGTAATCCTTTCTGAAGTCAAATAAAGAAAGTGATGGAATTTCTTGGATTTCTGAAGTGTTGAATGCGTTCTGGTGTCTGTTGATGACTGCTGGATTCCTGTGTATTTCACCATACAATAAGTCTCTGTAACTCTCTCTGTTAATTAGTTGTTTGTTAAATCCATATATGTTATCTGATTTTCAATACTAAGCAACAAGGAAAAATAATAACTTTCAGGATTTATTCACTGAGTACCCTGAGTTCAATCTGCGTTGTTTATAAATGTTTTTCTTCAGCTGTAATCTAGATAAGTGTAATTCTTAATTGCTGCACTTTCAGAATACACCTTTCACAGTGGCCTTTGTCACAGGAATTCAAGTTATGCTCCTGTGCAGTGTGTTCACTTTCACCTCACCAACTTAATAGAAAATTCTTAATTGCTTTCTATTGGTTGACATACATCACCATTTAAGCTAATTTTGTTTGTCTAAAATACACAATAGGCCCTGCAGTTTGAACAAACACCAATCCTGTATATCAAGTCATTTCGCAGCTCCAAACTCCATTGCCCAATGGTATTTCACTATCTAAACTCTACATCATAAGACCTGAAAGAAATCCTTCAACCAAACATAAACCAAAACCAGAGCATAACAGCTAGCCTAAAACACCATCATAACAGAGACAAATCATAAAGAGAGAGCCCTCTCTGATCACAGTTTGGCTAGAAACTGTGATCCAAAGATTGGTTAGTGGTTACCCCGGCCGTATTCCCTTGGGAGTCATAGGGAACAACCTGGGTGTTAACATAATTGGCGACTCCACTGGGGACGATTGAGATTTTAATTACTATATGTCTTCCATATAGCTACTATCAAGCCTGAAATAAGTCAAGAGGCCTTGAATCTGTTTCTGTATAACATTAGCAGTTTAGGGAGGAGCTTGTTTAGGGAATCTTCATCTTAGCTCTGAGAATACATAATCATTCCAAAAATCTTCATCCAGTCCCTTCAGATATAAAAATTTCCCACAAAATCCCAAAAACAGTTAGAAACTGGCTCCTAAGAAAAATCCACGGCATACTAGGGCTAATCCTGACCCAAATCCACCCATCATTGTTGATAATCCGAATACCATCCCTAGAAACATTAGGAAGCAACAAAGGCAGGATCAGCCTGCTATTTTGACCTCAGTTACAGACTTTCCTAACCTTTCTACTCCCCTTAAAGTCCTCTTTCGTTCTGTTCCAAGTTCCCCTAGTTCACCATCTACATCTCAAAGTTCTCCTCCCCCATCTTCATCCACTGCACATACCCCCTTGAACCACACTTTAGGTTCAGCTTCACCTGTTACCCCTGTGGTACCCACTGTTCCTATTATCCCAGCAGCACCTATTAATACATTCAACCCTCCTAATATGGCAAATAGGTATGCACCCTTGCAGCTACCTGCTAATCCTGCAGCTCTGCCCCAGGATTACCAAACCAAAATCACATATTTTGACTCCACTGGCCCTTACTCTGCTATTCAACATGCTAAGAGGATGCAAGATCACTTTGAAAACTATGAGATAGATGATGACAGTGTGAGGATGAGAATTTTTGTCCAAAGCCTGACAGGTGATGTTAGAACCTGGTTCAGGTCAATTGCTGCAAATACTATCACGACCCCTGATGAGCTTTATCAGGCCTTCACTACCAGATGGGAGAAGAAGAAAGATCCCCTGCACATACTTGGTGAATATGAAACAATCAAGAGAGGTCCTCAAGAGACCGTTCTGGAGTATTGTGCCAGATTCAACAATGTGTACAATGCAATACCACAAAACCTAAGACCTCCTCCTGATTTGGCCTTGTACAAGTTCCCTGATGGATTTGATTCTGACATGGCATATCAGTTGAAGGAAAGAGAACCTGAGACCCTTGAAGACACCCAGAAGGCTGCTGTCACAGTAGAAGCAAACCTGATTGCCAAAAGAAACAGGGCAAGGTTAGAAAAGAGAAGCATATACAAAGAAGAACCCACAGCCTTTGACCAAAAGCTTGATGCCATACTCAATAGCATGAAAAGATTGGGTGATAGGGTGGAATCAGTTGAAAGAAAAGCATCATGGGAAGCACCACAAAACAATCCTCCTAGGAATCCAAATTTTAGGAGAAATCCAAACCCGAATGTTGGCAGGGCCAACCCTGATCCAGAAATCAGACCCCCTTTCCAAGAAAATTATGCAGAAACTTCCACATCAGCAGAGCCCAATGAAGATCCTGAGATTAATTTAATAGGGCTGGATGGTGAAAGTCAAGTTTTCTTAACACAAGAAGATCATGAGGATGAGGAAATCAAACTGTTCCAAACTAAATCAGGTGAATCCTTTGACTTTAAACAAGGCTATGACACTACTGTTTATGAAGTCCATAAACAATACAAGATGAGGAGCAGAACTGTGAATGTCAACCAGCCTGAAAAGAAAAAGGATAATCAGCAGCCTGAAAGAGTTATAGTCACAGAAACTAGTGACCAACTACACTTACCTACCAAAGAAGTGATTGTTGAAGAGATCACTAAACCACTGTCCTCAAGAAAGCAGTCTCTGGACACTTCATCTTCTCATCCTAATTCAAATATTACTCCTCAAGAGATGGCTAAGAAGGATAAATCCCAAAGACAAAATAAAAATCAAGAAGAAGATGTAATGAACAAGGAAAGAACTGTCACCTATAACCCCAAAACCCAGTCTGAAAAACCTTTTGATCTTGAAACAGAAATTAACAAAATAAAAATAGCTATTCCTCTCTCGGAATTAGCCAAGCATGACAGCTATAAATTGCAAATCAAAAGGTCCCTACAACTCACTAGCAACAAAGATGATGTCAATGTACTGGATGACACCCCAGAACTCCTGTTTGGCCCAGAAGTGGATGGAAAAACAGTAGTCACAGGGGTACTGCCTTTTTATGTCAGTTTACATATTCATGACAAAGTACTACATAATGCAATGTTTGACTCAGGTGCCTCTCACAATCTTATGCCAAAAGCAGTCATGGAGAGATTGAATTTAGACATAACAAGACCATACAAGGATCTGTTTTCCTTTGACTCCAGCCAAGTCAAGTGTCTAGGTCTCATAAAAGACTTATGTGTGTCTCTAGTTCAATACCCAAACAAGACAATCCTAATGGATGTGGTAGTTGCTGATATCCCACCTAAGTATGGAATGTTGTTATCAAGATCATGGGGAGCCAAACTCCAAGGTTCCCTACAATTAGACATGTCATATGCCACCATCTCTGTATTTGGGCAACCAAAAAGACTGTACAGAGAAACACTAATGAAGTACATGGTCAGCAGTGAAGAAAAACCTCAAAATTTTCCTATATATGCTGTCCATTCAGACATAGACTCATACATTCTCTTCAATGATACAACTACTCCCTCAAAAGGTGAAGTTGAAACTAAGATATTCATACAGGAGGAAGATGCAAATGAGAGTAGTCTCACCCATGAAACAACAGTCAAACAAACACCTGATAGTGCTGCTGCCTTAAATGTCAAGAACATCCAATTAAATGATGAGACTGTCCTAGAAGCCAAGCTAGAGAAAAAACCACAATTGCTACTCACATTACCAGCCCATGAACAGATCATAAAACCTCCTCCCCAACAAGATATTCTATGGTTCCTTGAATTTGATGGCTCGGTCAACAAACTAGGGGCAGGAGCTGGAGTTTGGGTACACAATAAAGAAAATAGTCATGCAGAAGGCAGAGCCTATAGATTGAATTTCAGATGTACTAATAACATGGCAGAATATGAAGCTCTTTTACTAGGACTCAAGTTGGCAAAATTCTTACAAGCTGCCAGAGTTTCAATCATGGGAGATTCAGATTTAGTTATCCAACAAGTGAAAGGAAACTTTGTCACCAATGACAAAAGACTAAGGACTTATAGGTCTGCTGTTGCTGAGGTACTAAACTTTTTTTCTGAATTCCAAATTACTAAAATTCCCAGAACCCAAAATCTGCATGCTCATAGTTTAGCCACCTTTGCAAGTACCTGCAAGTTGCCCTTTGAGCCCCACCATTGTTTCACAGCTGAAGTAAAACACAGACCCTCTATTCCAAACAACATCAATGATTGGCAAGTATTTGAGGATGACAAGCAAATAAACCAGTTTTTAACTCTGCAGCAAGAATTTGCAGGATTAAATATTGACAATGAGACAGCAAGTCAATCACAAATATTTAATGGAGCAAGTCCATCACAAATACAGTTTCAACAGACTGCTCAGCCAATATCACCTAGGACTGCAAAGCAAATGCTGAATCCAACTATTTTCAATATAGAAAACATCCAGCAAATTCAACAAGTTGACTGGGAAGAAGGAGTGTCCAATGCTGAAACTGAGATCATTGAGCTAAAGGACAATTTTCTACCAACAGGCCTAACCCCACTAGAAGACATCTTTGATTCAAATGATATTCCCAGGAAGCCAAAAATGCAGCCCCTGAATGCAGCCATTGAAGAGTGCAACATAGGTACAATTGACAAACCCAAGATAATTAAATTATCTGCTTCCTTACCTCCTGACCAAAAGCCAAAATACATTGACCTCTTCAAAGAGTTCCAGGATGTTTTTGCATGGAGCTATGAGGACCTAAAGTCCTATGACACCTCTGTAATCCAACACACCATCCCTCTCAAACCTGATCAAAAGCCCTTTAAACAAAAACTGAGGAGAATCAATCCTATGCTTCTACCAGCGATGGAACAAGAGGTACATAAGATGTTCAAAGCAGGCATCATAGCACCAATCAGATTCTCTGAATGGATTTCCAACTTAGTCCCTACAAGAAAAAAGACAGGTGAGATCAGGCTGTGTGTGGACTTAAGGAATCTAAACCAAGTATCCTTAAAAGATAACTACCCCTTACCCAAGATGGATCACATTCTTCAAAGGGTAGTAGGGGCCTCAAGGATCTCATTACTGGATGGATTTTCCGGTTTTAACCAGATCTTAGTTCACCCTGATGATCAGGACAAAACAGCATTTACAACTCCATGGGGAACTTTCAAATATGTAAAGATGCCTTTTGGCTTGAAAAATGCAGGGGCAACATTTCAAAGAGCAATGGACATTGCTTTTGCAAAGGAGATTCATGACTTTTTAGTCATTTATCTAGATGACCTAACACCTTTTTCAAAATCAGACCAAGAACATATAAAACATCTAAGACAGATCTTCCTAAAATGCAGAAAATATGGAATCTCCTTGAACCCTAAGAAATCCCTCTTTGGTTTAGAAGAAGGCAAGCTCTTAGGACACATCATCTCAAAGGATGGCATTAGAATTGACCCAGATAGGATACAAGCTATCCTGCAAATGCCTCACCCAAGGAATGTCAAAGAATTACAAGGATTCTTGGGAAAAATCAATTTCTTGAGAAGGTTTATCCCAAACCTAGCAGAGCTAACAAGATTATTAAATAACATGCTGAAAAAGGATTCAAAAGTGAAGTGGACTGTTGAAGCCAATCAAGCATTTGAAGGTATAAAATTGGCCCTTACCCAGACCCCAGTCTTGACCAATCCTCAGTTTGACAGAGAATTTATTATTTTCTCTTTTGCTTCCCAACATACTATTGCAGTTGTTTTATTACAAAAGGATGACCAAGGAAATGAAAAGCCAATTGCTTTCTTTAGCAAAGCTCTCAGAGATGCACCTTTGAAGTATCAAATCATGGAAAAACAAGCTTATGCTTTAGTCAAAGCAATCAAAGACTTTAGGATTTATATCCTTTATTCCCATGTCAAAGCATATGTGCCAAGTCCTATTGTCAAAGACATTCTCACCCAAGAAAATTTAGAAGGCAGAAGAGGAAAATGGATTGCCAGTATCTTGGAATTTGACATTGAGATAAAACCTACAAAACTAATAAAAGGGCAAGGCTTGGCCAAATTAATGACAGAAACAAATTTTCAAGCCTTAGACATCAATCAGCTGGACAGTGAAACCGAGCTGGCGACTCCAAAGATCAATGTAGCCTTTGAACAATCCCCCTGGTACTCTGATATCTGTTATGTGTTACAAAACCTGTGTGCTCCCCCAGGACTGTCCAAAACTAAGTGTAGGTTCTTGAAAATGAAAACATCAAGATTTTGTGTGATGGATGGCAATCTGCTTTGGAAAAACCATGAAGGTATATTGCTGCACTGTTTAATTGAAAATGAAACTAACAATATCATGCAAGAGTTTCATGCAGGAGACTGCGGTGGACACTTGTACTGGAAGTCCACTGTGGATAAGATACTGAGGGCCGGTTACTACTGGCCCACCATGTTCTCTGATGTCAAGAAATTTATCACATCATGTCATAAATGCCAAGTGTTTGAGGGAAAGAGACAACTGCTGCCACTTCCTTTAAGGCCTGTTGCAACAGAGAGACCTTTTCAACAATGGGGATTGGATTTCATTGGGGAAATTCATCCCTCATCTTCAGGCCAACATAGATGGATCTTAACAGCCACAGACTACTTCACTAAATGGATTGAAGTTGCCCCATGCAGACAAGCAAATGATTCAATAATCATTCAGTTCTTGGAGAACAACATACTGGCTAGATTTGGCTGCCCTGATAAAATTATTACAGACAATGCTGCTGCCTTCAGATCCAAGAAAATGGTGAATTTCTGTCACAAATTTCATATTACTTTGGGCCATTCTACTGCATACTATCCCCAAGGAAATGGCCTTGCTGAATCATCAAACAAAAGCCTTGTAAATATTATAAAGAAGGTGCTGGAAGAGAACAAAAAGAACTTGCACAAGAAACTAGTCAATGCCTTATGGGCAGATAGACTAACAACCAAGAGATCAATTGGGACCAGCCCATATGAATTGGTTTATGGATTAGAGGCCAAATTCCCCTCTTCACTAGGAGTGCCTGTTATGAAGCTTCTTCAAGAAAGCCAAGCTGAACCAAATAATATGCAAAGAAGGATCAATCAGATAATTTGTCTGCATCAAACCAGAGATCAAGTTTTCAGCAGAGTTCAGGTATTACAAGAAAAACTAAAGAAAGCCTTTGACAGAAGAACCAAAGCAGAAGATTTCAATATTGGTGATAAAGTCCTCAAGTGGAATGCAAGAAGAGAAGAGAAAGGAAAACATGGAAAATTTGATTCCTTATGGAGAGGACCATTTGCTGTCCAAGCAGTACAAGGTAACAACACTTACTTCCTAAAAAGTCTTAGTGAAACTGACTTGGATGAAGGTCCTGTGAATGGCAAGATGCTGAAGCACTATTTTGAATACCACCCATAAGTACAGCATGGGCTTCCATTGTACATACCCAACTGTATAGATGATTTTCTGTTTAGATTGTAATAATGCAGTTTTGTTCAAGTTTATTGACTGCCAGCGAAGATAAATAGAATTAGAGGTCTACCAAGAAGAAGAGCACACAATTTGGGCAATTCAGAGCAGCAAAACTCCAAGTTCATAAAAGTAGTAGAAGACCAAGGCATTCTGACCTGCTGTTCTTGGTCTTTCAAAAGAAAAACCATCCCCATGTGGAGCCACTGTTAGATACCTATACCAATAGGTTTCATATTTCATGATTGGCTATGGAAGGTCCAAATTTGTTCTGCTTTGATGACTCAAAGATCACATATTTCCAAGAGAACTCAATCTATGCTTATAGCTTGGTATGAGTTTCAAATTTTGATGGATGATTCAACAGCTTAATCTGGATCATTCCATGGTTTAAATTTGCAGTTGTAGAATAGAGAAAGGAGTCTGTCCAAACTGTTTAATCTTGGCAGACAAGTAGTTCAGGTAGAGAAGAAAAGGCTCCCAACAGCTTAATCTGGGACCTTGGAGGAGATAAGGGTAGAAGTAGATAGAAATAACAAAGAAAAAGCCAAAGAAAAGAAAAGGCAAGTAAGGGTCTGCAAGTCCAAGTGCACCCTCTAAGAAGAAATAAAAAATGCTAGGCAAGTAGTTGGGTAAGTAGTTGGGGTTGCAGAAAGGTTATCTTTACCATTGCAGATGTGTTAACTGTGCTTACCAAGGCAAAGTCTATCAATTGACAAGGTGTTCATCTTCATCAAGTTACAACAAGGAGCATGACTAACCTCCCTCCTCCCCCCTTTCTTTTCATTGCTAACATCCCCTTATGAGCTGAGATTCATGGAGGAAGATCATGGTTTCATGGTGGTTCTTGTTCATTCAAAAGCCACATTTCTTGTGTAAAAATCTTTTCATTTTGATCTACTCTTTAAACCAAGTGTTTTGCAAACAAATTCAATGCTTTCCCCCTTTGATCACCCCCCATCCATATTAACTCTAACTTTACTATGTAAATCCCTATATCACCTTTCCCCTACTAGTATTAAACACCATGGTGTATAAACCCCAAATTCTGTATAAATACCCCCCCCCTTTGGCATTATAGCCAATAAGTCCTATGTTAGGGATCAAATGACATCTGGTCATTTTGACAAGCCTAAGCCAAACCCTCTTTCCCCTTTTAAATCCATTTTCTCACTTTTGGCCCCCATTTACACATAAAACCTATAAAACCTTGTTTCTACCTTTACCCGCTCAAAATTGCTAAAATACATCAAAACCCACTTATTCCCCCTTACCCAAAGTTCAAAGATCGGGCGCGTAGTCACAAAAATTTCACAAAACCCATAAGTCCAATGTTCTCCGCTTATGCACATATGCCGAAAATAATCATTAAATAATCCCCGCCCCCCACCATATCCGTTGACTATTTCGTCCTCCCGACAGCCGTCCGATTAAAAGATTGAAGATCCAACGGCTCTATTCGCAGCGGAGTTGTTCCGACGTCCGCTGTTTACCCGCCTTATTCCCCGGTCACATCAGTTCCCCGATAGCCGTCCGATCAGACCCCCCAGATCTGACGACCATCGTTGCATCGGAGCGGATCTCCCATCCGAAAGTTATCTTCCGATGGCCGTATTTTGGGTACGTCATTCGGTAGCCACGCGTCTCCACCACCATTCATCGGAGGTACGCCTGACACATACCTCCCCCGTACCGTAAGCGGTGCGATATGAAACCGCCGACGGTTTCCGGTTTCCCTCATCCCACCTATATTGCGTCAGCTCCCCGTCACCTCACGTCACTGCCACCATGCCGACACGTCAACCCTTGCGCCCGACCATCCGCCGACGTGGCTGCCACCGCACCGTCCCCCATGGACCAATAGCATCTCGCCACGTCACCCGATGACGTCAGCTCACGTCATCCAACCTTGACCCCACCAATGACGTCATGCTGACGTCATCACAAAAAGGCGCCAAATTGCCAAAAGGTCCATATTTTGGCCAAAATATCGGTTTTTACGTTCTTTTCGTTTATTTGCTATTCTCTCTGCTGCATGATATTTACGTTCTGAACTCCGCCAACCTGCTAAAACGACCAAGGAGACCTCCAGAGTACCAATCCTGCCCGCATACGCGACCTCTGCTCGCTGTTTACCAGGTATTTTTCATCTTCTGTCCTCCGTACGCCTGCAGTTGTCTATAAAATTACTCAGAGAGCTTAAGGAACGAGGAAACTCACAATTTCACCGGCAATTTCCCTCTGCAAGCACCCCATTTACAATTGTGAATTCCAAAAACACTAGCCGAGCCTTGTTTTACCTACATTTCATTAAAAAACTAAGTTCTGTCTGCGCAATCGCGGCAGACTCATTTAAACCAAATTCAACCACTGAGAGAGACAAGGAAAGGCCAAACATTGGTCCTAGTTGCACTATAAATAGTATTTCAACTGCTATTTCCTCGAACCACTCTCTGTTCCTGATAATTTCACCTCCCTGGTACAGAGGCATTCCTCTGTACTGTCCTGCTCAATCAAAATCATTTTGCACTTAATTCAAAATCCTCCTGTGCAATGGAGACACCTGTAGTACTAAATGTTCAACCTCTGAATGCCCCTCAAAAGAACTTGAAATGGCAAGCCTTGGCAGATATGGATTACCAAATTACAGAAGAGAAGCTTATGAGCAGCAAATTCCACCTTCATCTGTTGAATGAGTTGAAAACCAAGCATGAAAATGGGACAGATGTATTGGGCTTATGGGAGTCTTCCATCCCTACTTTCAAACTCCCTCAGGTCAACCAGTTCCCTGAGCTAATCCACCTCTGTGCTGAACAATATGATGTCTCTCAGAGGGCTGTTGTTGACCCATCTGGTTCAGTACTTTTTTATGTTACCCCTCAAGCTATCAGAGACATGCTTTGCTTCAACCCTCAGAAGAAGTTGGTTCCTCTGTCACTGGTAAACCTGATAAAACAAGGGGATAAACTCACAGATGCTCAAATTGTTAAATTTAATCAATTATACATCAAAACTAAGATTGTGATGGGCCCTCCAATTCTTCATGTATATCTCAATGAACTGGGCAGAGACCTTGCAGATATGATTTCTCCCATCTTGGGATACAGTTCAATTGAGCATATTGATTCAACTGTGCTGGTAATGATGCTTATGTTTGCTCCTGGCAAGTCACCAATCTGCTATGACTATGCCACCTACATATCAGACAAGATTCATGAGCAATTGATGAATTTAAGGAGGGATAGGATGTTCAGATACACCTCCTACATTTACCATTTGATCTTGTACCATCAACATGAGAAGTTTCACTTTTCAATCAAAAGAATGGATGCCCAAGGCAATCCTAGATCAGTGGTCTATTGGTCTTCTATCTTCCACATCAGACCTGAGTCTCCATACACTTACTGTGAATTCATGGATCTGTTCATCCATCCAGCTATGGCAATGCTGATGAGCTCACCTCCTCCAAGACTCACTGATGATATGCAAAGGATTCTTCAGCTGTCAAAAGCTTATAGCATTGGGGATTGGTACTTCTACCAAAACCACACTGTCATCAGGATATATGGGTGTGATCTACCTCCTTTCAAACTACCCAAGTATGTGCCTATGAGGCTATTTGCCCTAGAGTACTTTAGGCAATTTGGCAGAGTTGATGTGCTTCACTTTTCAGGAAAAGGTAAAAAAGCACAGTTGAAGGTCAAAAGCCAACTTGGCCATTTTATCTATAATGAGAGGGAGCAAGGATGGAGGGAAGCAGAGAGAATGCTTGAGGCCCTTGGCCTGCAAACCAGTTTCCTATGGGTTCCCTATGACCCTAATCATTTCATAACTACGAGGAGGCTCAAATATAAGTTATCTGCCTATGATCACCATAATATCCCTCACATTGAAAAGTATGCAAACCAAGACAAATGGAGGAGAGGGACCTTAGAAGAGCCCTTGTCACAAGAAGAGCTGAACAACAGGGCACTAAGGAATCTAAAGAAGATGGCTGACCTTGAGCTTTGTTCACAGGTATTCACACTTCCAAGCACACAAACGGGAGCAGCTGAATCCTCCACAACTGCCAAGCAGCAAACTACCAAGGCTACTGAGAATATATCCAGCAGAGGCAAAGAAAAGCAAATGGAAACAGAGCAGACACATCAGGAGAAGGAGCAGTCACCTCCAGTGACCCAAGAGCAAACAGATAAAGGAGGGCAGCAGCAGGCAGAGCAACAACAGCAACAAGATCTGCAGCAAGAAGAAGGGCAACATGACAGTCAGCAGCCCTTACAGCAGGAGAGAGTAATTAATACTCCAACTTCCACTGAGCAACAGGCTCAGAACATAGTCCCTCCTAGGCCAGAAGTCACCACCGATGCCTCGGTCCTCCAAACTCCTCAAAAGGAGGACTTAAGCAGAAAAAGGGATAGAGAAACTCCCCTCACTTCATCTATCAACCAGGGAGAAAAGAGACAAAGATTAAATGATTTTTCTGAGGAGGACATAGCAATAAGACAGGCATTGGGCATGGGCCCACCCAGCAGAGAAGCTTCAGCAAGTTCCTTCCAGCAGGAACAGGACAGGGCTATGGGAGGGGAGGTCAGCTCCTCCAGCCAGCAAAAAGAAGGACAAGTGAGCATCAAACAACAATTTATAGACATCAAAAGGAGGAATGAGCCTATCAAAGTACAACTGTACAATCATCTGCTAAACATGGCTCCTTCTAATCAGCAGAGACTTATGTCTGCCTTTGATGTAGGTGAAGGCAAAATGATCATGAGTCATTTTATGCCTACAGCACTGCAGCCCCAATCTGCCTCAGATTACCTCAGGACCAACCTGGAGGTCATGGCCAAAGACATACACCCAATGGACAAAATTGAACTGCATAAACAGACTGGTGAAATGGTGTATGCCTCCTTAGCAGATGAAACATTGGAAAATTATAAGCTAAAGAGCAGCCTCAATGCCACAGCCTCTCAACTGGAATTGGAGAAGGCATCATCCCAGGCGAAGGACAACAGAATAAGGTCCCTTGAAGACATAATCATCGAAATTGGGCATGATCCCAAAGATATTTCAGGGATACAGGAAATCTTGAAGCTAAGGGATGCTGACATGGCTGCCATGAGAAAGAAAATCAAGATCCCAGCTACCATTCACCCTCAGACAGATGAGGTAGCCCAACAAAGGCATGAGAAGGACACCACAGATTTATTAATCTCCATTTATAAACAGCTGGTCCAAGCACAAGAGAAGTTGGGAGAATCAGAGGCTGCAAAGGCAGCATTACAGGCATCTCTGAAACAAAGAGAAGAAGGGCAGACTTCTCAGCCTCCTCCACAGATCATCAATCTGGAGGAAACTGCTCCTATCACTGCCCCTCCTCCTCAACAGACCGAGCAAATGACAACATCTACTTCAGCAGCGCCAACAACTACAGAGCAGGCCCAAAGCCTAGATATGCAAAAGCTGAAGAACGAAATCCAAGTCCTGGAAGCTCAAATGTTGGAGCTCAATTCAGCCAAAGATTCTTTGGCTAAAATCAATGATAGATATGATAAATCCAAACAAACTGTGGCAGAGAAAGAAAGGGAGGTGAAAGCCCTAAAAAACAAAATAAAAGAGCTAGAGAATGATCTCAAGTTAGATAAAGTGGTGGCTGAATTGAAAGTAGTGCTATGGGCTAACATTGGTAAATCTATCAATGAGCAATGGCCATACATTGAAACTATCCATGAGCAACTAGAGCTCATCCCAAAGGCACAGAGGGAGATTCACAGATCAAGAGCTCAATTGGGCAGTATGCCTGAAGTGGCCACCAGAATGATCAATGTACTTAACCACAGAACAAGTTCCCAGTTAACTGCCATGGGAATTACAAACAGAACTGACACTATCCAAATGGTTAAAAGGGTTCTCACACTGAGAAACTTTGTGCAGACATTGGAAAGAAGAACCCAGGCTGATTATTCACACATGACCAATATGCTAAAAGGGTCAATACATTTGCCACCAGCCAGATCAATGATAAGCCCAGCACCTCAGAGGAAACAGGGCCAGCCACAGGACAGTCTCTTTACAACAGAGTAGAGAATCTGTTTTTCATAATGAATGAGATCAATCACCTGTTTGGGGTAGCTCCCAATTTCTTCAAATACACAGAGGCAGAGGAGACAATGGATGCTATTCTCAGGCATCAACTCCCTACGCAAGAATGGTGGACAAATGCAATACAAAAGATTTTGTAAACAGGGAGCCACTTAACAATTTTGTTTCTTAAAGAGTATCAGGTGTCATGCAGAACACAGTTCAACAAGATCAGCATGCATGATGGATTAAAGTTGAGCCAACTCAGCAGATGCATCGGCCAACAAAGCAGAAAAAGAAGACTACAGGTGGCAGGGCCGAGAAAATACAGCGCAGCAAGAAATAAAGACGCATCATTCAGCGTTAAAGCAAAACGGCTCAACCGACTCAATGACCTCCAAAGGTCAAATTACCCTCTGACAGACATAAAGAGCATTTATGCTGCATTCAAAGTTACAATAACTTCTTTTCCTACTTTCTGTACGCATTTATGAAGATATTTTCTCTCTCAGATGACTCAATACCTGAGATATTTTGTATAAGCATTGCTATAAAGTCCCCTTCGCATGAGCTTGCAAGGGTTGTTGTTGATTTCTCCTAAAGAAATTCTTATGCTGTAATCCTTTCTGAAGTCAAATAAAGAAAGTGATGGAATTTCTCGGATTTCTGAAGTGTTGAATGCGTTCTGGTGTCTGTTGATGACTGCTGGATTCCTGTGTATTTCACCATACAATAAGTCTCTGTAACTCTCTCTGTTAATTAGTTGTTTGTTAAATCCATATATGTTATCTGATTTTCAATACTAAGCAACAAGGAAAAAGAATAACTTTCAGGATTTATTCACTGAGTACCCTGAGTTCAATCTGTGTTGTTTATGAATGTTTTCTTCAGCTGTAATCTAGATAAGTGTAATTCTTAATTGCTGCACTTTCAGAATACACCTTTCACAGTGGCCTTTGTCACAGGAATTCAAGTTATGCTCCTGTGCAGTGTGTTCACTTTCACCTCACCAACTTAATAGAAAATTCTTAATTGCTTTCTATTGGTTGACATACATCACCATTTAAGCTAATTTTGTTTGTCTAAAATACACAATAGGCCCTGCAGTTTGAACAACACCAATCCTGTATATCAAGTCATTTCACAGCTCCAGACTCCATTGCCCAATGGTATTTCACTATCTAAACTCTACATCATAAGACCTGAAAGAAATCCTTCAACCAAACATAAACCAAAACCAGAGCATAACAGCTAGCCTAAAACACCATCATAACAGAGACAAATCATAAAGAGAGAGCCCTCTCTGATCACAGTTTGGCTAGAAACTGTGATCCAAAGATTGGTTAGTGGTTACCCCGGCCGTATTCCCTTGGGAGTCATAGGGAACAACCTGGGTGTTAACATAATTGGCGACTCCGCTGGGGACGATTGAGATTTTAATTACTATATGTCTTCCATATAGCTACTATCAAGCCTGAAATAAGTCAAGAGGCCTTGAATCTGTTTCTGTATAACATTAGCAGTTTAGGGAGGAGCTTGTTTAGGGAATCTTCATCTTAGCTCTGAGAATACATAATCATTCCAAAAATCTTCATCCAGTCCCTTCAGATATAAAAATTTCCCACAAAATCCCAAAAACAGTTAGAAACTGGCTCCTAAGAAAAATCCACGGCATACTAGGGCTAATCCTGACCCAAATCCACCCATCATTGTTGATAATCCGAATACCATCCCTAGAAACATTAGGAAGCAACAAAGGCAGGATCAGCCTGCTATTTTGACCTCAGTTACAGGCTTTCCTAACCTTTCTACTCCCCTTAAAGTCCTCTTTCGTTCTGTTCCAAGTTCCCCTAGTTCACCATCTACATCTCAAAGTTCTCCTCCCCCATCTTCATCCACTGCACATACCCCCTTGAACCACACTTTAGGTTCAGCTTCACCTGTTACCCCTGTGGTACCCACTGTTCCTATTATCCCAGCAGCACCTATTAATACATTCAACCCTCCTAATATGGCAAATAGGTATGCACCCTTGCAGCTACCTGCTAATCCTGCAGCTCTGCCCCAGGATTACCAAACCAAAATCACATATTTTGACTCCACTGGCCCTTACTCTGCTATTCAACATGCTAAGAGGATGCAAGATCACTTTGAAAACTATGAGATAGATGATGACAGTGTGAGGATGAGAATTTTTGTCCAAAGCCTGACAGGTGATGTTAGAACCTGGTTTAGGTCAATTGTTGCAACTACTATCAAGACCCCTGATGAGCTTTATCAGGCCTTCACTACCAGATGGGAGAAGAAGAAAGATCCCCTGCACATACTTGGTGAATATGAAACAATCAAGAGAGGTCCTCAAGAGACCGTTCTGGAGTATTGTGCCAGATTCAACAATGTGTACAATGCAATACCACAAAACCTAAGACCTCCTCCTGATTTGGCCTTGTACAAGTTCCCTGATGGATTTGATTCTGACATGGCATATCAGTTGAAGGAAAGAGAACCTGAGACCTTTGAAGACGCCCAGAAGGCTGCTGTCACAGTAGAAGCAAACCTGATTGCCAAAAGAAACAGGGCAAGGTTAGAAAAGAGAAGCATATACAAAGAAGAACCCACAGCCTTTGACCAAAAGCTTGATGCCATACTCAATAGCATGAAAAGATTGGGTGATAGGGTGGAATCAGTTGAAAGAAAAGCATCATGGGAAGCACCACAAAACAATCCTCCTAGGAATCCAAATTTTAGGAGAAATCCAAACCCGAATGTTGGCAGGGCCAACCCTGATCCAGAAATCAGACCCCCTTTCCAAGAAAATTATGCAGAAACTTCCACATCAGCAGAGCCCAATGAAGATCCTGAGATTAATTTAATAGGGCTGGATGGTGAAAGTCAAGTTTTCTTAACACAAGAAGATCATGAGGATGAGGAAATCAAACTGTTCCAAACTAAATCAGGTGAATCCTTTGACTTTAAACAAGGCTATGACACTGCTGTTTATGAAGTCCATAAACAATACAAGCTGAGGAGCAGAACTGTGAATGTCAACCAGCCTGAAAAGAAAAAGGATAATCAGCAGCCTGAAAGAGTTATAGTCACAGAACCTAGTGACCAACTACACTTACCTACCAAAGAAGTGATTGTTGAAGAGATCACTGAACCACTGTCCTCAAGACAGCAGTCTCTGGACACTTCATCTTCTCATCCTAATTCAAATATTACTCCTCAAGAGATGGCTAAGAAGGATAAATCCCAAAGACAAAATAAAAATCAAGAAGAAGATGTAATGAACAAGGAAAGAACTGTCACCTATAACCCCAAAACCCAGTCTGAAAAACCTTTTGATCTTGAAACAGAAATTAGCAAAATAAAAATAGCTATTCCTCTCTCGGAATTAGCCAAGCATGACAGCTATAAATTGCAAATCAAAAGGTCCCTACAACTCACTAGCAACAAAGATGATGTCAATGTACTGGATGACACCCCAGAACTCCTGTTTGGCCCAGAAGTGGATGGAAAAACAGTAGTCACAGGGGTACTGCCTTTTTATGTCAGTTTACATATTCATGACAAAGTACTACATAATGCAATGTTTGACTCAGGTGCCTCTCACAATCTTATGCCAAAAGCAGTCATGGAGAGATTGAATTTAGACATAACAAGACCATACAAGGATCTGTTTTCCTTTGACTCCAGCCAAGTCAAGTGTCTAGGTCTCATAAAAGACTTATGTGTGTCTCTAGTTCAATACCCAAACAAGACAATCCTAATGGATGTGGTAGTTGCTGATATCCCACCTAAGTATGGAATGTTGTTATCAAGATCATGGGGAGCCAAACTCCAAGGTTCCCTACAATTAGACATGTCATATGCCACCATCTCTGTATTTGGGCAACCAAAAAGACTGTACAGAGAAACACTAATGAAGTACATGGTCAGCAGTGAAGAAAAACCTCAAAATTTTCCTATATATGCTGTCCATTCAGACATAGACTCATACATTCTCTTCAATGATACAACTACTCCCTCAAAAGGTGAAGTTGAAACTAAGATATTCATACAGGAGGAAGATGCAAATGAGAGTAGTCTCACCCATGAAACAACAGTCAAACAAACACCTGATAGTGCTGCTGCCTTAAATGTCAAGAACATCCAATTAAATGATGAGACTGTCCTAGAAGCCAAGCTAGAGAAAAAACCACAATTGCTACTCACATTACCAGCCCATGAACAGATCATAAAACCTCCTCCCCAACAAGATATTCTATGGTTCCTTGAATTTGATGGCTCGGTCAACAAACTAGGGGCAGGAGCTGGAGTTTGGGTACACAATAAAGAAAATAGTCATGCAGAAGGCAGAGCCTATAGATTGAATTTCAGATGTACTAATAACATGGCAGAATATGAAGCTCTTTTACTAGGACTCAAGTTGGCAAAATTCTTACAAGTTGCCAGAGTTTCAATCATGGGAGATTCAGATTTAGTTATCCAACAAGTGAAAGGAAACTTTGTCACCAATGACAAAAGACTAAGGACTTATAGGTCTGCTGTTGCTGAGGTACTAAACTTTTTTTCTGAATTCCAAATTACTAAAATTCCCAGAACCCAAAATCTGCATGCTCATAGTTTAGCCACCTTTGCAAGTACCTGCAAGTTGCCCTTTGAGCCCCACCATTGTTTCACAGCTGAAGTAAAACACAGACCCTCTATTCCAAACAACATCAATGATTGGCAAGTATTTGAGGATGACAAGCAAATAAACCAGTTTTTAACTCTGCAGCAAGAATTTGCAGGATTAAATATTGACAATGAGACAACAAGTCAATCACAAATACTTGAGACAGCAAGTCAATCACAAATGCTTGAGACAGCAAGTCAATCACAAATATTTAATGGAGCAAGTCCATCACAAATACAGTTTCAACAGACTGCTCAGCCAATATCACCTAGGACTGCAAAGCAAATGCTGAATCCAACTATTTTCAATATAGAAAACATCCAGCAAATTCAACAAGTTGACTGGGAAGAAGGAGTGTCCAATGCTGAAACTGAGATCATTGAGCTAAAGGACAATTTTCTACCAACAGGCCTAACCCCACTAGAAGACATCTTTGATTCAAATGATATTCCCAGGAAGCCAAAAATGCAGCCCCTGAATGCAGCCATTGAAGAGTGCAACATAGGTACAATTGACAAACCCAAGATAATTAAATTATCTGCTTCCTTACCTCCTGACCAAAAGCCAAAATACATTGACCTCTTCAAAGAATTCCAGGATGTTTTTGCATGGAGCTATGAGGACCTAAAGTCCTATGACACCTCTGTAATCCAACACACCATCCCTCTCAAACCTGATCAAAAGCCCTTTAAACAAAAACTGAGGAGAATCAATCCTATGCTTCTACCAGCGATGGAACAAGAGGTACATAAGATGTTCAAAGCAGGCATCATAGCACCAATCAGATTCTCTGAATGGATTTCCAACTTAGTCCCTACAAGAAAAAAGACAGGTGAGATCAGGCTGTGTGTGGACTTAAGGAATCTAAACCAAGTATCCTTAAAAGATAACTACCCCTTACCCAAGATGGATCACATTCTTCAAAGGGTAGTAGGGGCCTCAAGGATCTCATTACTGGATGGATTTTCCGGTTTTAACCAGATCTTAGTTCACCCTGATGATCAGGACAAAACAGCATTTACAACTCCATGGGGAACTTTCAAATATGTAAAGATGCCTTTTGGCTTGAAAAATGCAGGGGCAACATTTCAAAGAGCAATGGACATTGCTTTTGCAAAGGAGATTCATGACTTTTTAGTCATTTATCTAGATGACCTAACACCTTTTTCAAAATCAGACCAAGAACATATAAAACATCTAAGACAGATCTTCCTAAAATGCAGAAAATATGGAATCTCCTTGAACCCTAAGAAATCCCTCTTTGGTTTAGAAGAAGGCAAGCTCTTAGGACACATCATCTCAAAGGATGGCATTAGAATTGACCCAGATAGGATACAAGCTATCCTGCAAATGCCTCACCCAAGGAATGTCAAAGAATTACAAGGATTCTTAGGAAAAATCAATTTCTTGAGAAGGTTTATCCCAAACCTAGCAGAGCTAACCAGATTATTAAATAACATGCTGAAAAAGGATTCAAAAGTGAAGTGGACTGTTGAAGCCAATCAAGCATTTGAAGGTATAAAATTGGCCCTTACCCAGACCCCAGTCTTGACCAATCCTCAGTTTGACAGAGAATTTATTATTTTCTCTTTTGCTTCCCAACATACTATTGCAGCTGTTTTATTACAAAAGGATGACCAAGGAAATGAAAAGCCAATTGCTTTCTTTAGCAAAGCTCTCAGAGATGCACCTTTGAAGTATCAAATCATGGAAAAACAAGCTTATGCTTTAGTCAAAGCAATCAAAGACTTTAGGATTTATATCCTTTATTCCCATGTCAAAGCATATGTGCCAAGTCCTATTGTCAAAGACATTCTCACCCAAGAAAATTTAGGTTGCAGAAGAGGAAAATGGATTGCCAGTATCTTGGAATTTGACATTGAGATAAAACCTACAAAACTAATAAAAGGGCAAGGCTTGGCCAAATTAATGACAGAAACAAATTTTCAAGCCTTAGACATCAATCAGCTGGACAGTGAAACCGAGCTGGCGACTCCAAAGATCAATGTAGCCTTTGAACAATCCCCCTGGTACTCTGATATCTGTTATGTGTTACAAAACCTGTGTGCTCCCCCAGGACTGTCCAAAACTAAGTGTAGGTTCTTGAAAATGAAAACATCAAGATTTTGTGTGATGGATGGCAATCTGCTTTGGAAGAACCATGAAGGTATATTGCTGCACTGTTTAATTGAAAATGAAACTAACAATATCATGCAAGAGTTTCATGCAGGAGACTGCGGTGGACACTTGTACTGGAAGTCCACTGTGGATAAGATACTGAGGGCCGGTTACTACTGGCCCACCATGTTCTCTGATGTCAAGAAATTTATCACATCATGTCATAAATGCCAAGTGTTTGAGGGAAAGAGACAACTGCTGCCACTTCCTTTAAGGCCTGTTGCAACAGAGAGACCTTTTCAACAATGGGGATTGGATTTCATTGGGGAAATTCATCCCTCATCTTCAGGCCAACATAGATGGATCTTAACAGCCACAGACTACTTCACTAAATGGATTGAAGCTGCCCCATGCAGACAAGCAAATGATTCAGTAATCATTCAGTTCTTGGAGAACAACATACTGGCTAGATTTGGCTGCCCTGATAAAATTATTACAGACAATGCTGTTGCCTTCAGATCCAAGAAAATGGTGAATTTCTGTCACAAATTTCATATTACTTTGGGCCATTCTACTGCATACTATCCCCAAGGAAATGGCCTTGCTGAATCATCAAACAAAAGCCTTGTAAATATTATAAAGAAGGTACTGGAAGAGAACAAAAAGAACTGGCACAAGAAACTAGTCAATGCCTTATGGGCAGATAGACTAACAACCAAGAGATCAATTGGGACCAGCCCATATGAATTGGTTTATGGATTAGAGGCCAAATTCCCCTCTTCACTAGGAGTGCCTGTTATGAAGCTTCTTCAAGAAAGCCAAGCTGAACCAAATAATATGCAAAGAAGGATCAATCAGATAATTTGTCTGCATCAAACCAGAGATCAAGTTTTCAGCAGAGTTCAGGTATTACAAGAAAAACTAAAGAAAGCCTTTGACAGAAGAACCAAAGCAGAAGATTTCAATATTGGTGATAAAGTCCTCAAGTGGGATGCAAGAAGAGAAGAGAAAGGAAAACATGGAAAATTTGATTCCTTATGGAGAGGACCATTTGCTGTCCAAGCAGTACAAGGTAACAACACTTACTTCCTAAAAAGTCTTAGTGAAACTGACTTGGATGAAGGTCCTGTGAATGGCAGGATGCTGAAGCACTATTTTGAATACCACCCATAAGTACAGCATGGGCTTCCATTGTACATACCCAACTGTATAGATGATTTTCTGTTTAGATTGTAATAATGCAGTTTTTTCAAGTTTATTGACTGCCAGCGAAGATAAATAGAATTAGAGGTCTACCAAGAAGAAAAGCACACAATTTGGGCAATTCAGAGCAGCAAAACTTCAAGTTCATAAAAGCAGTAGAAGACCAAGGCATTCTGACCTGCTGTTCTTGGTCTTTCAAAAGAAAAACCATCCCCATGTGGAGCCACTGTTAGATACCTATACCAATAGGTTTCATATTTCATGATTGGCTATGGAAGGTCCAAATTTGTTCTGCTTTGATGACTCAAAGATCACATATTTCCAAGAGAACTCAATCTATGCTTATAGCTTGGTATGAGCTTCAAATTTTGATGGATGATTCAACAGCTTAATCTGGATCATTCCATGGTTTAAATTTGCAGTTGTAGAATAGAGAAAGGAGTCTGTCCAAACTGTTTAATCTTGGCAGACAAGTAGTTCAGGTAGAGAAGAAAAGGCTCCCAACAGCTTAATCTGGGACCTTGGAGAAGATAAGGGTAGAAGTAGATAGAAATAACAAAGAAAAAGCCAAAGAAAAGAAAAGGCAAGGGTCTGCAAGTCCAAGTGCACCCTCTAAGAAGAAATAAAAAATGCTAGGCAAGTAGTTGGGTAAGTAGTTGGGGTTGCAGAAAGGTTATCTTTACCATTGCAGATGTGTTAACTGTGCTTACCAAGGCAAAGTCTATCAATTGACAAGGTGTTCATCTTCATCAAGTTACAGCAAGGAGCATGACTAACCTCCCTCCTCCCCCCTTTCTTTTCATTGCTAACATCCCCTTATGAGCTGAGATTCATGGAGGAAGATCATGGTTTCATGGTGGTTCTTGTTCATTCAAAAGCCACATTTCTTGTGTAAAAATCTTTTCATTTTGATCTACTCTTTAAACCAAGTGTTTTGCAAACAAATTCAATGCTTTCCCCCTTTGATCACCCCCCATCCATATTAACTCTAACTTTACTATGTAAATCCCTATATCACCTTTCCCCTACTAGTATTAAACACCATGGTGTATAAACCCCAAATTCTGTATAAATACCCCCCCCCCCTTTGGCATTATAGCCAATAAGTCCTATGTTAGGGATCAAATGACATCTGGTCATTTTGACAAGCCTAAGCCAAACCCTCTTTCCCCTTTTAGATCCATTTTCTCACTTTTGGCCCCCATTTACACATAAAACCTATAAAAACCTTGTTTCTACCTTTACCCGCTCAAAATTGCTAAAATACATCAAAACCCACTTGCTCCCCCTTACCCAAAGTTCAAAGATCGGGCGCGTAGTCACAAAAATTTCACAAAACCCATAAGTCCAATGTTCTCCGCTTATGCACATATGCCGAAAATAATCATTAAATAATCCCCGCCCCCACCATATCTGTTGACTATTTCGTCCTCCCGACAGCCGTCCGATTAAAATATTGAAGATCCAACGGCTCTATTCGCAGCGGAGTTGTTCCGACGTCCGCTGTTTACCCGCCTTATTCCCCGGTCACATCAGTTCCCCGATAGCCGTCCGATCAGACCCCCCAGATCTGACGACCATCGTTGCATCAGAGCGGATCTCCCATCCGAAAGTTATCTTCCGATGGCCGTATTTTGGGTACGTCATTCGGTAGCCACGCGTCTCCACCACCATTCATCGGAGGTACGCCTGACACATACCTCCCCCGTACCGTAAGCGGTGCGATATGGAACCGCCGACGGTTTCTGGTTTCCCTCATCCCACCTATATTACATCAGCTCCCCGTCACCTCACCTCACTGCCACCATGCCGACATGTCAACCCTTGCGCCCGACCATCCGCCGACGTGGCTGCCACCGCACCGTCCCCCATGGACCCATAGCATCTCGCCATGTCACCCGATGACGTCAGCTCACGTCATCCAACCTTTACCCCACCAATGACGTCATGCTGACGTCATCACAAAAAGGCGCCAAATTGCCAAAAGGTCCATATTTTGGCCAAAATATCGGTTTTTACGTTCTTTTCGTTTATCTGCTATTCTGTCTGCTGCATGATATTTACGTTCTGAACTCCGCCAACCTGCTAAAACGACCAAGGAGACCTCCAGAGTACCAATCCTGCCCGCATACGCGACCTCTGCTCGCTATTTACCAGGTATTTTTCATCTTCCGTCCTCCATACGCCTGCAGTTGTCTATAAAATTACTCAGAGAGCTTAAGGAATGAGGAAACTCACAATTTCACCGGCAATTTCCCTCTGCAAGCACCCCATTTACAATTGTGAATTCCAAAAACACTAGTCGAGCCTTGTTTTACCTACATTTCATTAAAAAACTAAGTTCTATCTGCGCAATCGCGGCAGACTCATCTAAACCAAATTCAACCACTAAGAGAGACAAGGAAAGGCCAAACATCGGTCCTAATTGCACTATAAATAGTATTTCAACTGCTATTTCCTCGAACCACTCTCTGTTCCTGATAATTTCACCTCCCTGGTACAGAGGCAGTCCTTTGTACTGTCCTGCTCAATCAAAATCATTTTGCACTTAATTCAAAATCTTCCTGTGCAATGGAGACACCTGTAGTACTAAATGTTCAACCTCTGAATGCCCCTCAAAAGAACTTGAAATGGCAAGCCTTGGCAGATATGGATTACCAAATTACAGAAGAGAAGCTTATGAGCAGCAAATTCCACCTTCATCTGTTGAATGAGTTGAAAACCAAGCATGAAAATGGGACAGATGTATTGGGCTTATGGGAGTCTTCCATCCCTACTTTCAAACTCCCTCAGGTCAACCAGTTCCCTGAGCTAATCCACCTCTGTGCTGAACAATATGATGTCTCTCAGAGGGCTGTTGTTGACCCATCTGGTTCAGTACTTTTCTATGTTACCCCTCAAGCTATCAGAGACATGCTTTTCTTCAACCCTCAGAAAAAGTTGGTTCCTCTGTCACTGGTAAACCTGATAAAACAAGGGGATAAACTCACAGATGCTCAAATTGTTAAATTTAATCAATTATACATCAAAACTAAGATTGTGATGGGCCCCCCAATTCTTCATGTATATCTCAATGAACTGGGCAGAGACCTTGCAGATATGATTTCTCCCATCTTGGGATACAGTTCAATTGAGCATATTGATTCAACTGTGCTGGTAATGATGCTTATGTTTGCTCCTGGCAAGTCACCAATCTGCTATGACTATGCCACCTACATATCAGACAAGATTCATGAGCAATTGATGAATTTAAGGAGGGATAGGATGTTCAGATACACCTCCTACATTTACCATTTGATCTTGTACCATCAACATGAGAAGTTTCACTTTTCAATCAAAAGAATGGATGCCCAAGGCAATCCTAGATCAGTTGTCTATTGGTCTTCTATCTTCCACATCAAACCTGAGTCTCCATACACTTACTGTGAATTCATGGATTTGTTCATCCATCCAGCTATGGCAATGCTGATGAGCTCACCTCCTCCAAGACTCACTGATGATATGCAAAGGATTCTTCAGCTGTCAAAAGCTTATAGCATTGGGGATTGGTACTTCTACCAAAACCACACTGTCATCAGGATATATGGGTGTGATCTACCTCCTTTCAAACTACCCAAGTATGTGCCTATGAGGCTATTTGCCCTAGAGTACTTTAGGCAATTTGGCAGAGTTGATGTGCTTCACTTTTCAGGAAAAGGTAAAAAAGCACAGTTGAAGGTCAAAAGCCAACTTGGCCATTTTATCTATAATGAGAGGGAGCAAGGATGGAGGGAAGTAGAGAGAATGCTTGAGGCCCTTGGCCTGCAAACCAGTTTCCTATGGGTTCCCTATGACCCTAATCATTTCATAACTACGAGGAGGCTCAAATATAAGTTATCTGCCTATGATCACCATAATATCCCTCACATTGAAAAGTATGCAAACCAAGACAAATGGAGGAGAGGGACCTTAGAAGAGCCCTTGTCACAAGAAGAGCTGAACAATAGGGCACTAAGGAATCTAAAGAATATGGTTGACCTTGAGCTTTGTTCACAGGTATTCACACTTCCAAGCACACAAACGGGAGCAGCTGAATCCTCCACAACTGCCAAGCAGCAAACTACCAAGGCTACTAAGAATATATCCAGCAGAGTCAAAGAAAAGCAAATGGAAACAGAGCAGACACATCAGGAGAAGGAGCAGTCACCTCCAGTGACCCAAGAGCAAACAGATAAAGGAGGGCAGCAGCTGGCAGGGCAACAACAACAACAAGATCTACAACAAGAAAAAGGGCAACATGACAGTCAGCAGCCCTTACAGCAGGAGAGAGTAATTAATACTCCAACTTCCACTGAGCAACAGGCTCAGAACATAGTCCCTCCTAGGCCAGAAGTCACCACCGATGCCTCGATCCTTCAAACTCCTCAAAAGGAGGACTTAAGCAGAAAAAGGGATAGAGAAACTCCCCTCACTTCATCTATCAACCAGGGAGAAAAGAGACAAAGATTAAATGATTTTTCTGAGGAAGACATAGCAATAAGACAGGCATTGGGCATGGGCCCACCCAGCAGAGAAGCTTCAGCAAGTTCCTTCCAGCAGGAACAGGACAGGGCTATGGGAGGGGAGGTCAGCTCCTCCAGCCAGCAAAAAGAAGGACAAGTGAGCATCAAACAACAATTTATAGACATCAAAAGGAGGAATGAGCCTATCAAAGTACAGTTGTACAATCATCTGCTAAACATGGCTCCTTCTAATCAGCAGAGACTTATGTATGCCTTTGATGTAGGTGAAGGCAAAATGATCATGAGTCATTTTATGCCTACAGCACTGCAGCCCCAATCTGCCTCAGATTACCTCAGGACCAACCTGGAGGTCATGGCCAAAGACATACACCCAATGGACAAAATTGAACTACATAAACAGACTGGTGAAATGGTGTATGCCTCCTTAGCAGATGAAACATTGGAAAATTATAAGCTAAAGAGCAGCCTCAATGCCACAGCCTCTCAACTGGAATTGGAGAAGGCATCATCCCAGGCGAAGGACAACAGAATAAGGTCCCTTGAAGACATAATCATCGAAATTGGGCATGATCCCAAAGATATTTCAGGGATACAGGAAATCTTGAAGCTAAGGGATGATGACATGGCTGCCATGAGAAAGAAAATCAAGATCCCAGCTACCATTCACCCTCAGACAGATGAGGTAGCCCAACAAAGGCATGAGAAGGACACCACAGATTTATTAATCTCCATTTATAAACAGCTGGTCCAAGCACAAGAGAAGTTGGGAGAATCAGAGGCTGCAAAGGCAGCATTACAGGCATCTCTGAAACAAAAGAGAAGAAGGGCAGACTTCTCAGCCTCCTCCACAGATCATCAATCTGGAGGAAACTGCTCCTATCACTGCCCCTCCTCCTCAACAGACCGAGCAAACGGCAACATCTACTTCAGCAGCGCCAACAACTACAAAGCAGGCCCAAAGCCTAGATATGCAAAAGCTGAAGAACGAAATCCAAGTCGTGGAAGCTCAAATGTTGGAGCTCAATTCAGCCAAAGATTCTTTGGCTAAAATCAATGATAGATATGATAAATCCAAACAAATTGTGGCAGAGAAAGAAAGGGAGGTGAAAGCCCTAAAAAACAAAATAAAGGAGCTAGAGAATGATCTGAAGTTAGATAAAGTGGTGGCTAAGTTGAAAGTAGTGCTATGGGCTAACATTGGTAAATCTATCAATGAGCAATGGCCATACATTGAAACTATCCATGAGCAACTAGAACTCATCCCAAAGGCACAGAGGGAGATCCACAGATCAAGAGCTCAATTGGGCAGTATGCCTGAAGTGGCCACCAGAATGATCAATGTACTTAACCACAGAACAAGTTCCCAGTTAACTGCCATGGGAATTACAAACAGAACTGACACTATCCAAATGGTTAAAAGGGTTCTCACACTGAGAAACTTTGTGCAGACATTGGAAAGAAGAACCCAGGATATGCAGACTGAGGTGAACAAGTTTCTGGAAAAATTTCAAGTGTTGGAAAGCAGAGGACTCCCCGGCTTACTGAACAGCGCAGGGAGATTATTCACACATGAACAATATGCTAAACGGGTCAATACATTTGCCACTAGCCAGATCAATGATAAGCCCAGCACCTCAGAGGAAACAGGGCCAGCCACAGGACAGTCTCTTTACAACAGAGTAGAGAATCTGTTTTTCATAATGAATGAGATCAATCACCTGTTTGGGGTAGCTCCCAATTTCTTCAAATACACAGAGGCAGAGGAGACAATGGATGCTATTCTCAGGCATCAACTCCCTACGGAAGAATGGTGGACAAATGCAATACAGAAGATTTTGTAAACAGGGAGCCACTTAACAATTTTGTTTCGTAAAGAGTATCAGGTGTCATGCAGAACACAGTTCAACAAGATCAGCATGCATGATGGATTAAAGTTGAGCCAACTCAGCAGATGCATCGGCCAACAAAGCAGAAAAAGAAGACTACAGGTGGTAGGGCCGAGAAAATACAGCGCAACAAGAAATAAAGACGCATCACTCAGCGTTAAAGCAAAACGGCTCAACCGACTCAATGGCCTCCAAAGGTCAAATTACCCTCTGACAGACATAAAGAGCATTTATGCTGCATTCAGAGTTACAATAACTTCTTTTCCTACTTTCTGTACGCATTTATGAAGATATTTTCTCTCTCAGATGACTCAATACCTGAGATATTTTGTATAAGAATTGCTATAAAGTCCCATTCGCATGAGCTTGCAAGGGTAGTTGTTGATTTCTCCTAAAGAAATTCTTATGCAGTAATCCTTTCTGAAGTCAAATAAAGAAAGTGATGGACTTTCTCGGATTTCTGAAGTGTTGAATGCGTTCTGGTGTCTGTTGATGACTGCTGGATTCCTGTGTATTTCACCATACAATAAGTCTCTGTAACTCTCTCTGTTAATTAGTTGTTTGTTAAATCCATATATGTTATCTAATTTTCAATACTAAGCAACAAGGAAAAAGAATAACTTCCAGGATTTATTCACTGAGTACCCTGAGTTCAATCTGTGTTGTTTATAAATGTTTTTCTTCAACTGTAATCTAGATAAGTGTAATTCTTAATTGCTGCACTTTCAGAATACACCTTTCACAGTGGCCTTTGTCACAGGAATTCAAGTTATGCTCCTGTGCAGTGTGTTCACTTTCACTTCACCAACTTAATAGAAAATTCTTAATTGCTTTCTATTGGTTGACATACATCACCATTTAAGCTAATTTTGTTTGTCTAAAATACACAATAGGCCCTGCAGTTTGAACAAACACCAATCCTGTATATCAAGTCATTTCGCAGCTCCAGACTCCATTGCCCAATGGTATTTCACTATCTAAACTCTACATCATAAGACCTGAAAGAAATCCTTCAACCAAACATAAACCAAAACCAGAGCATAACAGCTAGCCTAAAACACCATCATAACAGAGACAAATCATAAAGAGAGAGCCCTCTCTGATCACAGTTTGGCTAGAAACTGTGATCCAAAGATTGGTTAGTGGTTACCCCGGCCGTATTCCCTTGGGAGTCATAGGGAACAACCTGGGTGTTAACATAGAGTATGATGTTAATAAAAAAACTAGGTTTATTGAACACATCCAACACATCCACCATTGGGTTCATAACGTATTGGTGTTGGGCATGGAATCCCCCCCCCAAGGAATGTTTTGGGGCTCAAGGCCCAAGTTTTGACCTAATCTTGTTGTAAACATCTGCGAATTGTCCGCTTGGAATGCGAAATGTATGATAGATTCACATGCTTGTCCTCCCTAGTTTTGTAATGTAATGTCGGCTGGATAGACCTACCCATGGTCCATGGACCATGGGATTGTATAAATAGAGTGAGGCTCCAAGTGTAAAAGGAGATAGAATAATAGAAGAGAAGAGAGATAGGAAGAGTCTAAGTGACTAAGTGTAAAGTGTGTCTTTGGGTCGTAGAGTAGGAGAAGGCTCTGCAGCTGATTGCGCAGAGGCCTAGTAGTCTACAATTGAGTGTGCGGACCCATACAGCTGAGAGCGTAGAGCGCAGGTGAGTCTGTAACTAAGGAAGGAATTAATAAAGATAAGTTTTATGATAATTTTGTGTATCTATTTTTGGGTTAATGCATGTTTGATATAATTTGCGAATATATTGTTTATTTATTGTGCACACCAATATGAATGGTTTATGTTGTTAAGTATAACTTAAAGTACATAAATAGGCTAAAATAATCAACTAATATTGGAATACTAGTAAGGACTTGGGTAATAATATGGAAGCGCAATGTTTGGACCCTGAGTAGGACTGCACGAAGGCAGTCTATTAGGCTGCAAGGTATGAGAAAGTGCGCAAAGCGACATGCACACAGGGTCGAACCGTGGACCACATGAACTCGTTAGACATCTCTAGGGTGCAGAAACCTAGTTCTAGCACACTCTCATACTACTTCGGGTGAGACCTCAATCCGCTCTCCACAAACTGTTTCTAAAAGGGACAGTAGTACTAGGATTTGTTTAATTAACTAAACTCTAAACCTAGGTCAAGCCCCAGTAAGCCAACAAATGGTTCCAATACTAGGACTAGGATCTACATAAGAGATTTCTGATGTCATGTCACTAGAATCTGACCAAGAAAGAAATTGAAGGGTGGTTGGACATAAAGATTCACTAGTGGATCACGAAGCTAGCAGATAGTTAAGGAAGGTGTGGGCTCAACAGACCTATTGTGTGGACTCCGAAGTTGGTGCGCAGACTGGAAGAGTTAGAAGATAAGATCACACGACTGTGGACCATTGGCTCGATCATATTATATGAGGGTTTATCACCGAGTTCGCGGTAGATACTTCAATTAGCTATAGTGAGGCAAAACGACACTTCCTCAAAGGACCGCGAGGTAAGTACATTAAAACTTTGAACACTTGGATTAAAATTCTATTGTGTGAAAAGCGGGTTATGTGAATAAATTGATGTTTTGGGCCACATGAAGTGGGAGGATATACCAAAACGATGGTAGCATAGAATAAGATTCTAGTCCCTTGATTTCACCTCTGTGGGAAAGCAAGGAAGAGTTCGCAAAAGTTTCAACAAGAAGTGTGATCAGTCTGATAAAGCATTGAATTCTGCACATACCACTCCCACCTACACCACCACTAGTTTCACCATCCTCACCCCTATGTTCACCCACACCAACCCCACCACCACCATAGTTCAATATGGTGAGCATGCTAAAGTTGCCAGTGTTCAAAGGAGTAGGGAACAAAGATCCAGACTAGTTTTGGTTCATGGTAAAGGCTGTATGGAAAGCACAACGAGTCATGGATGATAATATAAAGAAAGAAACACTAGTTAGTGCTTTGCAGGATCACACACTGACATGGTACATTAAGCATTCCAATGACAATCCAAACGCAGGGATCACAGATATCCAAGCTGCGCTAAACAACGAATTTAGCAGGCCAAAATCAGAGACACAGTTGATTATTGGATTTAAGGAGACCATGATGCTTCCAAGTGAGACCCCCTGGGAGATAGATTTGACATTGAAGCGTATGATTCATGAAGCCAACATGACCTTGACAAATGGGCAACACCACGGATGGTTTGTAGTGTCACTAATTTCGCATCTAAGGAACGCGTTGTCACAATAGAAGATATCCACTCAGGCCGAGGCCTTGGAAATTGCAATGAGACTGCATGAGACCTCGATATAATATCCTAACCTGGGAGTCCAACAGATCCACACGTAGTTGGAAAAACTTGTGCCTTGAAATGAAAAGTTTGAAATAGGACAGGACGGCTCGCCCAAAAGTGTGCGAGGAGGTAGGGTGCGTAAAGTGAAAAGCCCAAGGACATGACAAGAACCATTGTCCCGTAGTCGTAAACTACCTGGCAAGAGGAGGACCAATGCCATTAAGATCAGAGGCACAAGCAGGACCAAGCACGATGCCTGCATTATGGTGCATGATTTGTTAGATAGGAGGGAAGCATGCTACAGATAACTGCCCTCTATTACAGAAGTATACACAGAGCTCCTAGTAGTTTTTTTGTAATTTCTGTAGGTCAGTAGGTCACAATGAGCATACTTGTAGAAGTTATGAACTAATAATGGATCAGACTCCTACCTACAGAGTTCAGACCGAAACACGGGCCCTCGATCAAAATGCAGGGATGGTGCACACTAGATTTCAAGGGCGCAGACGAGGTCGAGGTGGAATGGGACTAGGAAGGGGTCGCAAACAGCTAATCTGTTATAATTGTGGAGGGCCAGGGCATTATGCCCGTGATTGTACAAATCCAGTGAGACCATAATGCTTATATTGTACCCAGTTTGATCATGAGAAGGAGGACTATCCCACACTGATAGCGAGGTTGCGCGATAAAGGAGCACTCCAACCTCCCCCGACTCAGAACCTACAAATGATGAGGTATGAGCTGCGTGAGGAAGACCCGAATGTAAATATCGTGCTCGAAAGTGGTATCATGATAGGAGATGACAAAGGAAAGTAGCCCAAGAGAGTGCCTAATTCATAAGGCTCCAACAAATGAACTAGAATTTGATTTGGATCACACTAAGGAGACATTCATGGAAGCTAAGAAGAGATTCTCGGAGACCTCCTATTACACAGTAATTTGTCACTTTCTTCACTCCAGTCCTTCTACTGTGTCATGTGTCCAAGTCAAACATGCTCATATTAGGCAAATGCTCTCTGATGTTACCAAATGACCCAATTTTCCTAAGTTATCTGCCTCATCGCGTCTGTGGGCTAAATATACGCGTTGAAGGGCACTCCTAAACAGTCCAGATGTGCTGCCAGTGCAGAAGTACACCTGATTCCCACGATGGTCTGATTTCATGTCCCAGCGCGAGGTTGTTTATAATCTTTGGCGATGATCTGACTAGCTACGTTATTCAATAGTGATGTCAGCACTATAGATCAGTTATGCCCCCGCGATGATCCAGATTGGGTGAATTTGTTCCAATAGTCAGCCTTCCAGATGACTCCAGACCTGGTTGTTGGCATAGTTTATATCGCCCTCCTTTCTTTGGCATGGTTGTTTCGTCATTTGTGCTACCTTCCCTGAAGATAAGCTCACTATTCCACCTTTCATGGAGACTCCTTCTCCTATTTAAACTCTCACCATTGCTATGCATTGCTAGTTTTCTGATAGTTGGCTAGTTGAGTAGTGCTATTAGTGTTTCTGAGTTTGCTAGATAGTTGGTGTGAGTGTGACAAGTGCGAGATTGTTGATAGATTGTGGAAGGTTGTGAAGTGCCCTTAATCTTGTGTCAAACTTATGAGTGAGAGATACTTGTATTTTGGGAGATCCATCTTCAAAGAGTGAATGCTTGAAGAACATGCTGGCTAGGTCCCTCTGAGAAGGCTTGTGATGTCAAGACTTTGGTTGTAAGCTTACTCTTATTTCATTATTAATGCAATTAATGATGTTTTCCTATGTATTGTATGTAATGTACTAGATAGCTCATGACTTCTTGACTTTGTGAGTAAATAGATCATTGTTGTTTTCTGGTTACGTGCTTTGTTGTATTTCCTTTGCATTGTTTCAGGTTGATCACTCGTTAAGGAGAAGGAAGTGGAAGATGGAGCAGCACAACGGAACTCCATCGACCACCGATTGAGGTAGGCCTCCAACTATGACTATTTAAGGAAAGCTATTGTTGATCTATCATTGTTTGTGACTAGACCCACTCTAGGGCTAGAGGGGTTGCCTCTGTCCGCAGAGGGAACACTTTCCTGCATCATAAATTGGTGACTCCACTGGGGAGCCTTGACCTTTGTTCTTTCTTTGTTTGCTCTTGTTTTTTATTTTTGATTTGGTCTATTTTGATGTTTGGGGATTAGTTATCAGTCTCTTGAGTTTCCTGGCTTGATTTGGGAAGTACCTCTATTTGATTGAAGGATTGACTGCTTTTGATTTGGGAGTTTTGGTTTGCGTGTCATTGTTTTGAAGTCATCACGGATTTGAATTTAACAGTCTCGTTCTCATTGCTCTCACCCTATTGTAATATCCTGTGCATCACGTGATTACATCTCACAGTCATGACGGTTCTGAGAATCCGACCATCTCGGAAACGTTGTGTACTTCCGCGCTGACATCGCTCTGTTGCTGCAGCTAGTGCTTTATCAACGCTTGTTGCTTGTGTATTACCTACACTGATTTTTGTAGAATTGATTTTTTCAATTCTGCCTCCTGAGTCCATCAGTCCTACTGGTCCCTTGCTTTTCTCACCTGCTTAGTAGCTTGTTTTTCACTGTTTATGGTTGAGGCACTCTTTTGTGAGCTTTGTTGAATGAATCTTGCTTTTTTGCTTATGTGACCTAGTTCATTGTTTCAAGTCTCTTGGATCAGTTTGGCTTGGTTTCTTGTTTGCTCAAGGTTTGTTTGCAGCTTCTTGTCGGTTTGATTGAGCCTTCCCCTTTGCTTGTTTTTGGTTGATTGTTTAGTGACTGTTATTGAACCAATATTTGGCATTGATTTGATTTCTCTTCACTACCGAACATAGATCACAATTGTTTGGATCAACCGGGTTTTTCCACACTTGCTTGTTGCTTATTTGTTTCTTCTAGATTTAAAGACATCAAAATAAAAAAGATTGCATTCATTTAGTATACGAAAGTGAAAGTGAATTTGCATTTCAAGTTTGCATATTGGAAAGCGAATGTTTAAATCTCTCATTAGTAGTATCCATGCACTTTAGGAATTGATGTTTGTATGCATTGAGTGACGCCTTTGTTGTCTTGGTTTGGGAATGATCTCTCTACCCTCCCGTAGGTAGGTGTTCATTGAAGAAAAAGAATTTTTCATTCATTCTAGTTGTGACTCAATAGTGGTCTAGTATGGAATTGTGCTCCCATGTACCATCCAGTATATGTTGTGAGACCCCACTAGGTTATCATCCTTTATCCTTAGGAAGCCATGTCTGTCGCCTTACAAACCATAACGCACCTAACACAACATTCAGGAAGATTGACTGCCGTACAGAAAGTCCTTGGTTTTCATGACTGCCAAGGTGTATATGCAGTTTTACAGGTTGTCTAGTAAACCTTTTGTCTAGTTCTCCAGAGTAGTCACTTTCGTTCCTTTTCAAACTCCCTAAAAGAAAAGGTCCATCTGAGCACTTGTCACTTCAGGCTCATTAAATATTCGAAGGCGACTAGAGTCATATTTTTGTCCTTTTCGCGACTCTTTAAAGATGAAAAGGTCAAGTTCAGTTCCTATGTCTTAAAATTTATTCGGCCAGGTTCACATTTACCCCGGTATATTTGCATTAGCTTGAGTAGGGTTCTTTCTCGTTAGTTTTCCTAGGGCTTTTGAATCATCATCCTGGCGGAATCACCGATCTTGTCTCCCGTTCCAAGTGACCAAGGGTCTCCCTCTTCTATTGCTCCTAAGATATCGGTTGTTAGTGATACACTCCCTATTATTCCAAGTATCCAACCGATTAACTCTTGCGCTCCAGAAGACGAGACTTACGATATTCACTGGAACCCCGTTTGGGAGCCTTCCGAAGAAGATATTCTTGATACCCCTCCTAGTGTTTCATTCCCAATGTCTTCTTCTGACATGGAGGAAACATACCCCGTCACGAGTGAAGAATCTATTGCGATGAGCAGTGAAATTCCTATCTCAATGAAAACTACACCTTTTTGTGTCACCCCTCTTGGTGTCACGTTGCCTTTACGCTATAAGGCTTTGAGGGATGTTATGGGTTCTAGGACCTCCCTTATGAGTTCTATGTGGTATTACACCGTCACTCCCACCTTGGAGTCTTTTGTTCCTCAAATTCATAATGTGTCTGTCACTTCAATCTCGACTATTCCAACTGTCTGTGTGGCCTCTTCAACCCCTGTTGTTGGTGCCATCACTGCATCCTCAGTTGTGACCACTGTTGCTGGACCTTCGTCCAGATCAGCAAATAGTGGCCCATCGGCATCTACACCTAGAGTTGTCGATCCTACACTAAATGCCCCACCTTCTTCTGGTACCATCCCAGCAGGGGGGGCATATGATCAATATTTACACGCTCTTCAGAATCCAGATGCCCAAGATCCGTTTCATTATTACGATTCTCGAGGAGCTCATATCTATTACCCCGGACCTTTACCCTCTCAGCCTATGGTTGAGGTTATGGTCCCATTATCTATTGCTTTGGGTACCACTATTTATCATGGTGGCCAAGTACCCCCCTATGGGTAGCAGTATTATGAACAACCTTATCCAGGGCAACCTAGAGGCCCACAAGGAAAACCCTTCCAGGGACAACCTTTGGCCTTTGGTGGTTCATCTTTTACCTATTTCCGGCAACCTTCTGGTAATCCGGGACAACCTTACATGCAACAAGGCCAACCTGGTGTCAAGCAAGGCTACCCTTCTGGGCAAGTCGGTCAGCCTTATGTTCAGCAAGGCCAACCCACTGTCCAGTCTGATCAACCATCTGGACAAGTTGGTCAACCTCAAATCCAATCAGGTCAACCAACTGTCTAGCCTGCTCAGCCATCCAGTCCATCAGGATAGCCCTCAATTATGTAAGGACAACCCAATACCTAACAAGCTCAACCTTTTAGGAAAATGGGTCAACCTCAATCTCAACTAGGTCAACCTTTTTGGCCAAGTGGCTCAGCCTCAGTTCTCTCAAGGACATCCATCTGGGCCTGCTCAACTGGGCATTCAAATGATTGTTGCTTCTCAAGCTCAACCCAGTTTTCAGCCCCAATCTGGGCTCCAGAACAAGTCCGGTCTTCAAATGCAGGTTGGATCTCAATCTCAACCTGCATATCAAACGCAGCCTAGCTCCCAGGCTTAGTTTGGAGCCCAGCCACCTTATGGTTTTCAGAAATCCCAAGGGCAAACCCAATTTTCCCCGTACCAAAATTACCAACAACTGCAGGTGAGTCCTTATCAGAATTACCAGCAATCCTATGTTGCTCCTGCAGGTCAAATTGGTAATCAATGGAATGCTAGGGGGGAATCCAAGGTCAGCCATCCAGTTATAGCTATAACCCCTATGGACAAAATCCCTACGGACAGAACCCTCATGGGCCAAATCCGTCCGGACATAATCAATGGGGGAAACAAGCAACTAGTTGGAACTCTGGTGCTACCTCCTGCCCACAGCCTCATATGTATTTTAACCCTCAATTGCTCTTTTAGCAACGTTGGATTTACCAGATGTGTCCAAACTAACAAATGATCCTATCCTTCATAATCCATATTGGCCACCGATTCCAACTAAGATTCCCGGTGATTTTCCCAAATTTGATGGTAAAGCTAGAGAAGATCCCCAAGCCCACTTTATGACTTATCATCTATGGTGTTCATCAAATTCATGGCTTGATGATTCAATCTGGCTCCGCCTTTTTCAAAGGACCCTCACTGGCTCTGCTGCTAAATTGTATATTAAGTTAGCTCGCAGATCTTTTCAGGATTTTAACTCGTTGGCTATGGCACTTTTAACTCATTTTCAGTTACTGATTTGATATGAAACGGGCACACACCTCCTGACATCCTTGAAACAAACAACGGCTACACATATCTCCAATCATATCCATGAATGGAGACAACATTGCCGTTTGATTAAGTTTTGGATTCCCGATCAGCTTCCGACTGACTGGTTCACAACCTCATTTGTTGGTCTGATAGCGCGGGACATTGCTATGGGGGCATGTGTAACTAAGGAGCAGGCTATTGCATGTGCTCAGTACCTTGACTTGGTTTACTCCCAGTTTGGTACGCTATATGATTATTTGCCTGATGCCCCGAGGCCTGGAACTTCCAAAGCCTCGCCAACACCATCTGTTGCCAACATCATTGGTTCTGTTAATATTCCCTCTAAGAAATCTTCTGCGAACCCTGGGAAGCAAATTTCGAATGCTCTCAATGAAAATACTTCTCAGGCTGTATCCAATTCTGGTAATACTTCTGAGGTCAACGTTGTCTATTCCACCATGATGGATAAAGCCTCAAAAGGAAAAAGAAGGGAAAAGGAAAGAATAAAGCTGATCAGCCCAAGCAGGATTGCCCTAAACCTCCTTGAGGAAGGTGCCAAATGAAAACTATACCAAAGACTGGATCACTATACCAAAGACTGTCCAAGGTGATCTAAACTTAGTCATTTGTTGAAAGGTGCTCCCAGGACTCCTGCTATGCTTAAAGAGCCTTTTCCCTCACAGCAAATGCAAATGGTGGTTGATCCATCTCAATCCTCTTCTCCCTTTGGTTCTCAAGTGTTTATGGTTGGGACGATTCCCGTACACATTAGTAGTCGAGCAATAGAGTATCCATCACCTACTAGGAAAGAGCCTGAGGTCCCCTCTAGCGCTCCTCCGTCTAGTTCTAGTCCGCTCCATATTGAGAGACCAAGCGCTAAGATGCCCATCCGACCCCCTCCTAAAGGTGTACTCCGGAAATCTTCTTACAACCCTAATGCTCATGCTGCTCAGCACTATAGCATCATTGAGGACTTAGCGCAAGCTCCATCAGCTATGTCCACTCTAAAAGTTCTCAAGAGCTGCCCCTCTTAGAGGAAGTCCTTGCTATTGGCTATTGGTGGCATTGACCCGGCCGACTTGGATCTGATCACTTTTTACCTAGAGAGCCATATACCGAGACTGCCTCACCAAATCTACTTCCTCATCCAGGTCATCATCAATTCTAAAACGATTCATCATACCATCATTGATGAAGACGCTACAACCTGCATAATTTTTGTTTCTTGTTGGAAGGCTATTGGTTCTCTCACTCTGAACCAGTCTCCTATGACCTTGGAAGCCTTTGATGGGAGAGAGTCTAACCCTTATGGTATACTCCAATGCTTGCCTATTACTTTGGAAGGGAAGATGGTCAAAGTGGAAGTTGAAGTTGTTGACACCAATCTTACTTACAACCTCCTTCTGGGACAAAGCTGGACATATGCCATGCGAGCCGTGGCTTCATCTCTATTTTGTGTCATTCGTTTCCCTCATCAGGGGAAGATTGTCATAGTAGACCAGCTGTCTTTCTTCGCCCCCTATTCCGAAGGCAATGTTCCCTTTGTGGAGTATACATCCATCCCATGTGAGAGTGTGGGAGCTGGACAATTTAAAGGTCTTGCCCTTATGGGTGTTTTTTCACTCCCACATCCTAACGTCGCTCCTATTAATATGATTTCTGTTCGCTCTGATCCTTGGGTTCTTCCCCCCGCTGATCAGATAGACTCATGGGGTGATGAGATGCCATTGAGTCCTGGCACGCTCAACTACATCGAAATTGTTACTGCATTGGCTCCATCCTCTGAATCTTCTCCTTTGAGCAGAGCTCTTGACCCATACGCTCATCCCCGTTGGCTTGGAGACAATTCTTCCTCAGACCCTCTAAAGGAAATATTTCCTTCCAATGAAGCCATTATCAAGACCATGTCTCTCGAGGAAGCCCCTTGGTCTGATCATCACCATCGTTCCTCATTTCTCCCTGCCCACCGGGAAGTGCTTACCTGTCTTGAGCGGTTTGCTCCTTGTCTCCCATCCCAACCCCTTCAGACAGTCGTTCAAGTTTATCAAGTGTATTCTAAAGGGAACATGGGAAACATCATGGAAACCCAGCTAATCGACATCTCTGTTAAACCAGGGGTTGTCGAGCATATCCATGTCGGAGTAACTTGTACTCTGGAGGAGATTCAGCTCTATACTGATCTTTTTCGCGAATTCTGTGATGTCTTTGCTTGGTCTTACAAAGAAATGCCCTGCATCAATCCTAGCATTGTGGTGCATGAGATACCTACATATCCGGGTGCTAAGCTTGTTGGGTAGTGTCTACACCTCGTGCACCCCTGAAGGGCTATGGCTATTAAAGCGGAAGTTGAAAAGCTTCTTAAGGCTAGTTTTATTTACCCCATCCCACTCACAAATTGGGTCTCCAACATCGTCCCTGTGACTAAAAAACAAGGCACTATAGGACTCTGTATTGATTACCGTGATATTAATTAGGCTTATCCCAAAGATAACTTTCCCACACCCTTCATTGATCAGCTCATTGATGAGTGTGCTGGGAGTGAAATGTATTCATTCATGGATGGCTTTTCTGGTTATAACCAGATCAATATTGCACCCGCCGATTAGCACAAGACCACCTTTATCTGTCTATGGGGCACGTTTTCCTACAAAAAGCTCCCTTTCGGTTTGAAAAATGTCGGTGCTACCTTCCAATGCACAATGTTTTATGTATTCCATGATATTCGACACATTGTGCAACCTTACTTGGATGATCTACCAGCTCATTCAGCTAAACGCCAGGACCACCCCGCTCACCTTCGCGAAATCTTTCTCCGTTGTTGACACTACCACATTCGGCTTGATCTACATAAGTGTGTCTTCTGCGTCGAGTCATACAAACTTCTCGGGTTCATCGTCTCCTGAGAGGGCATCTATTTGGATCCCCTTAAAGTCGGGGCCATTCTGAATCTTCCTCCCCTTGCTTCTTTGCAGCAATTGCAGAGTTTGTAGGGCAAAGTGAATTTTTTACGACGATTCATTCCGAACTATGCTGAAGTGGCCAAAGGCTATACGCGATTATTGAAGCAGGATACCCCTTTTCTTTGCGATGTCGCTGCTCAAGAGTCCTTCGAGCACCTCAAGGTTATCCTTGTTTCTACACTGTTGTTGCATCCTCCTAATCATCATTGGGACTACACTCTGTATTTGGCCACTGCCGATACCACTATTCGCATGGTTCTCATCCAAGATGACGACGATGACACTGAGCATGTTATTTATTATCTCAGCCGCAATCTACTAGATAAGGAAACTCGATATGCTTACATTGAGAAGTTGGCATTGGCCGTCGTCTGTGGCGTCCAATGTTTCCACCAAAATATCTTGTTGCGCACCACGACAGTGGTTTCTGATTGCAACCCGATGACGTACATCCTGTCACGTCAGTTGCTGGGGGGCAAGTACTAGAAGTGGATTGTTATCCTCTAAGAGTTTGACTTGGAATTCAGAACTGCCAAGTCTAAGAAATCCCTTGTCTTTGCTGAGTTGCTTTGCTCTCTGCCATCTCTTACTGCACCCTCTCAGTTAGAGGACCATATTCCAGACAAAACTCTATTCTTAATTAGCACCCTCAATCCCTGGTACAGGGATATCATTGTCTATCTACAGACGTCCTCTTTTCATCTCGATGTGTCTAAGGATGCTTGGCGATGGATTCGCTATCAATTTCAGCCCCATCGTATTATTGGGGACACCTTGTACCGTCTCGGCACCGACTCTGTTCTCCGCCGATGCTTAACATTTGAGGAAGCTGAGCGAGTTTTAAATGACTTGCCATTCTGGCGCCTGTGGTGGTCACATGTTCGGATATGCTACTGCTCAAAAGATCCTCTGTGCCAGTTACTTTTGGCCCTCCATCTTTAAGGATTGCATTCTTGTCGCTTGATCCTGTCAAGAGTGCCAAATCTACCAGCGGAAGATGCATGCGCCTCCTGCTCCATTGCACCTTGTTGTTTCCGTCGACCCTTTTTCCAAATGGGGCATTGATTATACGACCTGTAACCCTCACTCGGCCTGGGGGCATGGGTATATCATTTTTTCCATTGATTACTTCACAAAATGGGCTGAGGTGATGCCCACACTATTTGAGGATGGTCACACAGCGACGCAATTTTTGTTTAATCATGTTATCTCACGGTTTGGAGTCCCTCAGGCTATCGTCACTGATCACAGTAAGCATTTATGTAATCATATGATGACTAAGCTAACAACCCAGCTAGGCTTGTGGCATGATAGCTCGACTCCATACTATCCTCAGGCCAATGGCCAAGTAGAAGTTGTCAACAAGGTTCTAGTTACGATGCTTCAATGCACCATTGGCATGCACAAGTCTAACTGGAACTTGATGTTGCTCTCTACCTTATGGGCCTACCGAACTTCTGTAAAGGATGCCACTGATTTCACTCCATTCCAATTAGTTTACAGAATGGAGGATACCCTTCCCATCGAGTGCGATATCCCTTCTTTGAAATTAGCCATAGAATTACTCCCCAACACTACTCCAATAGAAGAATGCCTTCTTTACCTAAAACGGTTGGACGAGACTCGTCGACTAGCCTCTATAGCGATTGAAGCATAGAAGAAGAGAGTGAAAACTCACTTCGATCATACTGTCCATCCTCTTTCTTTTGTTGAAGGTGATTTAGTCCTGCTCTACGATCAAGCGAATGATAAGCCGGGGGCAGGCAAATTTGAACCCATGTGGCACGGGCCTTATATTGTGAAGTGGGTTTTGCAATATAAGGCCTGTGCTACATGGGCTCAAATTTGCCTGCCCCCAGCGTATCATTCACTTGATCGTAGAGTAGGACTCATGTGGTGCACCGAGGCACTCATAAAATAAGTGTACATGTCCAAATAGAGTCTGTGTTCTCCATACATCCGAGACACATGTCTCTCAAAAAATCATCAGCAGGAAATAAAACCTAGGTGTCTACTGCGGTGGGTTATGCTCCCTATATCACACCACCGCTCGTGCCACCCACCTCAACAGGTGGTGCACCCTGGGTTCCACTCCTACTGTGTGGATCTGGAACGCTATGGGGACCTCCTCGATCCCCATGTAATCTGGGATCCCTGTTGTTAGGCCCTCAAGGTTCTGAGCCATTGTCTCCACCATATCATCAACTGGGGGAGCCAAGGCTAGTGCTGCAATGCCCTGAGCATCCCTCCACACCTCTGGGGCCAGCTCGACGGGTCTCACTGGTCCTACATTTTCATATCATAGCATTCGTCATTAGGACATATACATGAAAAATAAAAAAACATCATAAAAAATAAAATGGAAAATAATGTGATCAAGTGTCTTACCACCATCATCCCGCTGCTCTCCAGCGGGAAACTGATGTCAGGATCTCCACGAAAGTCCATGCCAACATATGTCCAATCCTCAACGAAGATTGTCTGGTGCTCCAGCCACTCTCAAAACAGTGTCCCCCACAGCACTGGTCATCCGCCACCTCCTCGTGGCATGACGTGTGCCCACTATGTGGCCCTGGGCTCATGTGGTCTGGGCAAATCCAAATCCATGTCCTGTAAATGTAATGCTGGCACCCGCTCTAGCATAAGCGGGACTAAGATTGACTCATAGCCAAACTACTTCGTCTCTCCTTCATGGCAGTTGGTAAGCTACCTCTTCATGTTCGCCATCACTGTTTCTGCCTAGTTAAACATGGTTGGATTGAGACATTCGAGAGCCAATCGAATATGGGTCTTCAATGCCTCGTGTTGGGCCTGGGAACCCGCTGCCCATGTCACCATGAATAGCATAGCATGAAGAACTATGTCCTCCACTATTAGGATTGCCACCTTCCCACTCCTCGTTTTGTGTGCTCGTGGGCACACTTGAGCCATCAGCATCTCTAGGGAATTGCCCCCAGGCCGCTGCCCCTCTACAATGGGCCTCTCACCACGACGGGACAGCTCGGTCAAAAAATATATGTCTGTGGTGTCAAACTCGATATCTTGGCCTCGGATGATGAATTTCCCATCTGTGGGATTCCAGGCTCGAATAAATAGCTCCAGTAAATTGGGTTGAGACCGAAGGTGCGGAGTAAGGAAGAATTTGAGCAATCCGCATGCCCGTAATGCATTTTGGCACCCAACATCAGCAAAAGCTTCCACATCATTATCATCATGCGTTTTTTCTTGCCAGACAAACGCCATTATGGCCTCCATGAAGAGAAAAATAGAATTAACACTTTGTTTGAAAAATTCAATGCGTAATTTGCACAAAAAAATATTTTTACATTGCCATGTGTCTGTTTTTAAAACAGACGTGATGACGCAAGGTTGCTAGTTCTTTTTTTTCGCGGTCATCGCGGAAGTACATCACTTTCCCACGATGATCAGAGCATGTTATGTGTAAAGTTTTTCAGTCATCACAGACCAGAGCGGTATACCCACGATGACCGAACGGCGAAGCCCGACTCAAAAAATCCGCCAAACTAACACATCTAACGTCAAAATGCATAAAAAGTACATTGAATTGAAACACAAGACAAAATCTATCTACCTGGATGAAGTTTCGGGATGAATGGTGGACGAACAGGGCCTAAATCAACTTGCCAACTTTGGTGTTCCAAAATGATCCACAATGGAATGAACAGTAACAATGGTAAAAATGAACGAATTGACCCCTTTTTATAGTAATATTTGGAAATTAAAAAATTATATTTTATAAATGTGGGGTTTTTCTCATTTTTTCTTACATGGTTAGTCAAAATTTGGCTTTTTAACTATGTTTATAAGTATATTTTTCATTTTATATCGAATGGGTTTACGTTCGACGTGCTTTGTGCAGAGCTACAGGCAATGGAATTATGTCGGCTTCGTGTACACTTGATTTGAAAATTCATCTTTAACGCTCTTTTCTGACTTGAAAAATGAAAAGATAGCCGAGTTGTTCCTCTTGACTCGTTAAAAGAAATAAGAGGTGGTTGCCTTTAATCCCTTTTCCGATCGTGTAAACACGAAAACATTGCCGAGCTTTTCTTGTTTCAAGCTTGTTATTGGTTACGAAATGACGTGATTCTGACCACTTTTTTACTTTTTCGAGTCGAAGTCACTAGTTACGAAAAGTACTCCTCGATCATAATGGTCGGGCGGTTCTTTCAAGTATTGTTTTATACTTTTTCAAGCTCGAGAGACACAAATCTATGAAAAAGGACCCCCTTGGAGTTTTCTTTCCTGTGTCTTTTTCAAACTCTCTAAACATGAAAAAGACTCCGAGTTTTACCTATGTCGGACTCGTTAAACCCTAACGACATTGGACTCGTCACCATGACGAGACTCGAGCTTCTCCTTCCTAGGGATCGTTAAATTATTACTAGGTTGGATTCAACAGCAGGTTTATCGTTGATTGTCTATGGCAGCTAGTCACTCTTGAACATCGACACTTTTGCTTCTTGTCAGGTTGGGACATCCTCACATCGTCATTTGGCCTTCCGTGGGTTTGGATTACCATTCAGCCTCATTCCATCTGATTTACGCCGTCTCCATCGAGCCTCTGATCCCTTGGTACCTGAATGCTGCCACCCTCTAGAGTCATGACGCCGACGTGTTCAAGAGTATAATCTTTCTGTAGGTTACACCCTCGCCTTCTCCTCTGATACTCTGTTTCACTATCTATCGCTTGTTCCTTATCTCGTGTTGTTGATGGGGGAAACATTATGGCCCGCCTGCAACAGGTTGTCTCCTGTTGACATCAGCTCATTATCCAGGAGATTGATCTAGAGATCCTCTTTGGTACCTTAGAGCTTGCATGCCTCAATGGCATGTTCTTCGCACCTGACGATTGACTTTCATCATTGGTCGACGGTTGGGTGATTCCACGAGTGTTCGACTTCAGCGCCTTTTTCACACTTCGTGGATTGTGCTAGACAGTACCTTGAGAACCATTGGCATTATTGGTGGTTTCTCTCACGCTTGTTAATGGTTTTCATCATTGATCGATAATCAACTGACTTTCTATCATGCTCGACTTCAGCACATCTATTCACATGCTAGAATTTGTACTATGATCGGATGGGTTCAAGACCTTGAACTCAGATTACACATGTTCAGGCTACGTGGATTGGTTTGTGATTACATGACTCATTGATGGATGGCTGCGACCATACCTTTATGATTATATTGGTCTCATTAGCTGGATGGTTGTGTCCATACCAAAGACCTATTTCGTATGTCTTTTGAATGGCTGCGCCCATGCCTAGACTACATGTACTTCATTATCAGAGGTATCGGTTGTACTTGCGTGTAGGTTCTTCCAGATGGTGTTCTAGCTCAGTCAGTGTCGTAAAGTATTTCACCCCTCCCACTCTCTCGGGCTTCATACTTTAGGGGGCATCTATTACATAGTAATTTGTCACTGTCTTCACTCCAGTCCTTCTACTGTGTCATGTGTCCAAGTCAAACATGCTTATGTTAGAAAAACGCTCTCTGATGTTGCCAAATGACCCACTTTTCCTAAGTTATCTGCTTCATCGCGTCTGTGGGATAAATATACGCACTAAAGGGCACTCCTAAATAGTCCAGATGCGTTGCCAGCGCAGAAGTACACCTGATTCCCGTGATGGTCCAATTTCATGTCCTAGTGCGAGGTTGTTTATAATCTTTGGTGATGATATGAATAGCTACGTTATTCAATAGTGATGTCAGCGCTATAGATCAGTTATGCCCCATGATGATCCAGATTGGGCGAATTTGTTCCAACAGTCAGCCTTCCAGATGACTCTAGACCTAGTTGTTGGCATAGTTTGTATCGCCCTCCTTTCTCTGGCGTGGTTGTTCCCGTCATTTGTGCTACCTTCCCTGAAAATAAGCTCACTCTTCCACCTTTCATGGAGACTCCTTCTCCTATTTAAACTCTCACCATTGCTATGCATTGCTAGTTTTCTAATAGTTGGCTAGTTGAGTAGTGTTGTTAGTGTTTGTGAGTTTGCTAGATAGCTAGTGTGAGTGTGACAAGTGTGAGATTGTTGATAACTTGTGGAAGGTTGTGAAGTGCCCTTAATCTTATGTAAAACTTATGAGTCAGAGAGACTTGTATGTTGGGAGATCCATCTTCAAAGGGTGAATGCTTGAAGAACATGCTGGCTAGATCCCTCTGAGAAGGCTTGTGACATCAAGACTTTGGTTGTAAGCTTACTCTTATTTCATTACTAATGCAATCAATGATGTTTTCCTATGTCTTGTATGTATTGTACTTGATAGCTGATCCAGGTGGATATTGGTGGCCACCTGCCAAGTCCACCTGGACCCCCACCATTGTATTTCTCAGCATTTTCAGTTTCCTTAATTGTAGCACAACTTACTATTTTTAGCAGTTTTTCGGGTCCTGAACTTCCGGAGCCGTTTTGAGGCCCTAAACGACGTTTTTTGGGGAATCCGGGGGCAACACCAGTCCATGGAATGGACTGGTGTTGCCCATTCCAACAATGATAGTGCTCGGATAGATCTTTCTAATGAGCTATTGTACGGGTCAAACGGAGATCATATGCCAAAGTTACGACCCCGGGAAGTTGATGTACCAACTTACCCCCAAACGGGGCCCACAGTTTGGCGTTTCATCTCCTAGGGTTAGGTTTTGGAATGTTAAGGGTTTTTCCATTGTTTCTCAACAATAAATAGGCCTTCGAGCCTCATTGTAACACAGTTCAGAGGCATGTAGCCATCACATCTCTTCTCAGAGATAAGCTACCATCACCCTAGCTAGTTTATTTCCATTTCTGTTTGTAAGCATATTTCAGTATTTTCCATTAATGAAATGAAGTATTATTTCCACTGCATCTTTGTGTATATGGTTATCTCTGTAATTTGTTGCATTCCTGTTTAAATCTGGATCAGTGGTATCGGAGCGGTCTGCTTTTTCTCTGTTTTTCTTTGCATGTCCCCAACAAGGTCGGGATATAAGGAGTTAGGGCTTGAACTGGTTGAAACTTTGCAAGACCAACCTCGCAAATCCCGACGGCCTCCCATGGCGGACGAGAAGAAAGACGAGGGGGCAGGAGATCCCATCAAAATCTTGCTCAAAGAAGCGCTCGAGCGACAACGGAACGCGATGATGGACAGCTTTGCGCAGATCCTTCAGCGGCTACCCAGAAGCGGCGCATCGGCTTCCAGCAGCTCCTCTGGAAACGCCACACCCTTTAAGGTACAAGTTAATTTTGAAATCCCCATATTCGAGGGTCAGATAGACGCTGATGCCGTAGATAAATGGTTAAATCTGCTAGAGGGTTATTTTTCTGTTCATGAATTTTCGAGTCGGGAAAAGATTGTTTTTGCTCTTCTCAAAGCAGCCCCCCACGTCAAGGATTGGTGGGAAACCTACTGCGAGCAGAAGGATGAAAGTACTGGCTCACTATTTTTAGCTGCACCCACCTGGGATTCGTTCCGGGATGCCATCAAGGAGCAGTACTACCCTGTCGGAAGCTATGAGGATGAATACATAAAGTGGACCACGCTGCGGCAGGGAAGGGACCAAGACGTGCCGGAGTTCACCAATCTTTTCCATACCCTTCGCACAAAGTTGGGTATCAAGGATTCGGAGCAACATTTGATACTCAAATACCGTGGCTGCCTGCACAAGTACATCCAGGAAGAAATACAGTTCCTAAACATCCCCTCGCTCGGCGCGGCATACCGGTATGCCGTCAAGGTTGAGCAGAAGTTTAAACAAAAGAAGCGAGACTTTGGATCTGCGAATCCAAAGCAGGGGAAAGGTGCCCCTAAACCACAGAACAAAGGACAAAGCCAAGGCGGGACAGCCCAAGACAACCAGCCGAAGCTGCAAGCAAAGAGCAACACCGCAAAGCCGAGAAAGGACACTGGAAAATGGTGCGAGTTCCATAAGAGCTCCACTCACAACACAAGTGAGTGTCGGGCCAAGCAGTCACTGGTGGCTGAGCTAAAGGTTTTAGAATCAGATGCATGTTCCGACTCTGAGTCAGAACCCGGTAAGGGGTATGAAAAAGGGAAGCAGATCATTGATGCGGATCCCAGCACCACTGTTGCTACCACAAAGATCCAGAAAAATGAACTCGAAGATCCAGAGGAGGAGGAGCGTCTCTTCCACTCCCAGATGTGGGTAAAGGGCTCCCCGATACAGTTCATTGTTGATAGAGGGAGTCAAAAGAACCTCATTTCGGCAGAGGTCGTGAAGCGGTTGGGCTTACCGACCACAGCACATCCACAACCATACACCATTGGGTGGCTTCACCAAGGGCGAGATCTTCACGTGAGCCAGCAGTGTCGCCTTCCATACAACATCAAGCCCTTCACGGATGAGGTATTGTGTGACATTGCTCCCCTTGAAGTTTGTGATGTATTACTAGGACAACCATACTTGTGGAAGCAACATGTTGTGTATGAATCAAGGCCCCGTGCTGTTATTATTACATTGGGAAATAAGTTGTTCAGGATACCAGAGGTAGCACCACCTACCGCCATCTCTTTGATTACTGCAAAATAATGCAGTAAGATCATTTCCAAAACCAGGAAATTTGTTTTCCTGATGATACGCCCTCAAGGGAAGAAGAAGACAGTGGCCGCGGCCTCCCAACGGGGTCCCTCTACGCGGCTGGTTGAAGGGAAAGTACCCCTAGGGTCCTTTGGGCTAAGACTCTACCAGACTGAAAATTGCTTATTCAAAGAAACACACACACACAGCCATCATTTTTACTTTTAAGAAAATTCTAATGTTTAGGGCACATACCTAAGGTCCTACGTTCGAGAAGACCGTTAGGGTGCAAACCCTTCTTGGAGTTCCCTTCTTCTTTCTTTGACCTGCAAGACAAACAAATCAAAGAACACAACAGTACCTGTACAAATACTTATGTATAAATCATCTTCATGCTATAAAGTTAGTTATAAAAGATTTTTAAGTAACCACTTCCATAAGAATTCAACACAAGAATTTCATAAGCATAAAGAAAGATTATTCGGGAACAAAGACGTGTTTCTTTATAAATAAAGGAAAATAAAGTACATATATCGGAAAGATATCACCTGAACACCTTCAGCAGGCTCCAAGCAAGCTTCCTCCCGGATTCGTTCCAGCCTCAAGCCTCCGACAAGAGCTCCTTCCAAGTCCTACTCCAATGATGGTATCAAGGATGAATGATCACCAATACACATGGAAACAAGGGTTTCCTATGCAAGATGGGGGAAGTGCAGAAAGCACCAAGCACTTCAGACCTAGTCTAAGGGGAAAATCTCAGCACAATAATCTTGCTCTCCTTTCTCTCTCCCCTTGGCCTTCCCTTTGATGTCTTTGTATACCCTCTCCAAAGTAGTTTTTTAGTTAGGAGTTAGTTGGGAACAGTTGGGCCACGGGCAATAACAGGTGATCCAGCAGGTAAAACCCGCGATCTCCGCCCAAAAAAGAGGAATTTATTATTTTTTAAGTGTTTTAATAGATACACGCGGGTTGGGTATAACAAACCCACGTGTACACGCGTTTAACTCAGGGCAATGTCGCGTATAGGGAATAAAACACTGTTTTTTAAATTTTTGGACCAGGTCTGGAAGGAGGGGTTGCCCTAGGCCATGAGTGCAGCATCACAAACCATAAGAGTGAGATTTGGAGCTATAACAGATGCCCCCTAATGTATGAGGTCAGAAGGGGAACATGATGGCCGAAATATATTAAGTAAGTACAAGGAAAGGAACTCTGCCGAAAAACCGAGGAGGACTTCACCAGAATTCAGCCTGCCAAGCCACCGAAAGGAGATCAGAAAGAAACATTGTCTAAGGCGGGCATACCCATGCTCAGGAAAAGTAAAGCATGTCCGCATATCAAGTACAAGCGGATCCACTAAGTATACAAGTAGAACTGACTGGAAAATACATAATGGATCATCTGATCATAATGAGTAAGTACATGTTTGAATATCACATATAAGACTGTCAATGATGCTGAAAGATGCAACGGATCACTGAAATCAAAGGCTGATCCCATAAGGTACCAACTGAACATGATGGAATAGGATGGTACTACACTGCAAACTCAGGTGCCAGCATATAGAATGTCGCCGTGACTGACTGCAACATATAAGGTGGAGTGGTATCAACTAGCAGCAACAGGAGCAACTGTCAAGTGAACCAATGAATGCTGATACAACCTGAGGTCTTCACCGACCGCTGTGGTACATTTCTACACTATGGGAATAAATGATCTGAAGTCGACCACGTGAGAAATCGTTTGATTACCGGTCATTGATGTATACCGTTAACAAACGCGAGACTACTCACCGATAATGATAATGAGCGTCAAGGTACCCCAGTACAATCTAACAAGTGTGAATAGATGAGCTGAAGTCGAACACCTGTAAGAATCTATCAATCAGGAGACAAGGATGGTTTCCCACTGTCGATAGCGAGGAATCTGCCACTAATGACTGCAAACCCAAAGATACTGCCAAATGGACTCTAGATCTTTTGCCCCAGAGCAATGAGTCGGAGTCGATAGGGAAAGATCCGCTAGAAGGAAGGCATTAAGGCATCCTCCATCAATCTAGCGCGAGTGTAACCCGTAGGCCAATAATGTGGAAGGAATCGGACGAAAAAAGATGTAGTAACCCAACCGAAGTACGTTTCCGGCGTACACAAGATGTGGCTAGCGCACGGCAAAAACCCTCTGAACCAACCAATAATGAAAGCCGACACAGAGGCGAGGTATCCACCAATAGGGTCAAATGGAAACCAAGGTAATGCACGAATCCCAATGTGTGATAATGTATGCTGATGTCGAACACAAGGGAAACCACTCAGTCAAAGACCCATGATACTGATCGATGCTGAGCACAAGGTGACCTATCAATAATGAAAATAGGGCCAGGGTGCGGCTCTAGGCCTGCCCTCAGAGCAATGTGTCGTCGTCGATAAGGACAAGACCCGCCAGCAAGAAGTCAATGGGGACCTTCTCAAACCGGCACGAGTAAAGGACCAATATAACTGATGTGATGATAGACATGACACTGACAACCAGGGATGGCCTACTGAAAAATGAGTCAAGAGACACCGCAGAAAGGCCGACTCAGGCTAACTTCCCTTGAACAAAAGCACGACTCAATGTGACTATGTGGCAGCATATGATGAATCTGTATAAGTTCGTCATGCAGGAGGCACGAACGAACCCTCCATATGATTGGAAGAGATAACCAATCGGGGGAGAACTGACTCGATAACAAGGTTATGGCGTACTTAAGTCAAACTAAATCCCACCCATGCGGAGGAGACTTTGTTTTGAGTGCTTTGTTCAAGGGCGACACGACTGACTCTAGCTACCAACAATAAATGGAAATAATGTCCCTGTTCCCGCTCTTTTTGGAATATTAATTGTTTTTGTCTTTTTCTGATAAGCCGGAAAAAGAATAAAAGAATGCTATAGTACAGTGGAAAGAATGAGTGTCGGTGAAACAGATGATCTAGTTCCTGGGAAAGGAACGTTCCTATGCTCAATGCAGGGAGGTGAAAAATTGGTCAGTGACACTCAGAGGTAAGTTCCTTCCACGGATCTGGGTATGTCAAGCTGCAGAAGTCAAGGGCATGCAAGATTGATTTTGCAGACGTCATGGTCAAAAGTTGGCTTAAACACGAGTCCAAATGAAGCCGGCTATAGGCCACAAGGTGCAAATGGTCAACATGCAATGCAGAAGTACAACTCAACACACATAGGAGCCTCTAGGGTATAAGGCCAAAACGAAGCGAAGAAGCACAGAGGAATGAGTCTTCAATGCATAAGTCATGGCAGGACTACAGAGGACTCCCGAGCCTACTCAAAACGAAGCAGCATGGGCAACAAATGTCAGTGAGGTGCTAACTAGGATGCCCATGTAAAAGGATGGCTCTACCATCATGTCATGATTTAAAGAATCGGCGAGTGAAAATGGCTTACGAACCATAACATGACGGGGTCGGCCCTACGGCAGATGTATCGGTCAAATGGAGGCTAGTATGCATAATGCAACGGAAAAATGGTGTCCCTAACCTATATGCTAGTGAGAACACGATACCTGCCATGACGGGTCAGCAGTCATGGAACCGTCTCGAATCGTCGAAAAAATGTCCAAAATGTCCTGAAAAACAACTCAATCTCGACATTCCAAGCTCCCAAGTTAAAAGTGACATGAAACCAAACAAAATAAAATTTTGAAAAATTTTTGCATTTTCAAAACTTATAAAAAGAAATTTTGGACTTACCATTTTCACTGTTTGACTTGGAGAGCAAATTGTGGAGCAAAAGGAGCAAACTTCCCCGTGACTTATTCAACCGTTCAAACTTGCCGAAAACTTCCAGGTAAGCACTAAACTTGTCTTGCAATCAATTGTGATAGTTTTTAGGAAGTTTAATTGATGTTTCACCGTTAGATATTTGCAAAAAATCGCTCTGCGGCGTACACGCGGGTTGGATGTATATAAATCGCGTATACGATGGCCCTACACGCGACTGTGTATAGGGTAACCCGCGTGTGCGCAGCGAAAAATTTTTATACATAAAACTAATGGATGGAAATGATTTTTTTCTTCCAGGATGACTCTCACATGGCGTGAAAGAGAGCACTCAGCCGTAGATAATGAAGTCATGGAAAATGACGAGGCATTAGCTGCCCTAAGGGGATGCGGATTGCTAAAATTCTTCAAGTTGCCAAATATGAAAGCAAACGTGCGTCTGCTCGAGAGACTCATTGATTATTGGGATGTCGAGGAAGAAGCATTCATGATTGATCAGATGCCACTCAGGATAGAAGTGGAAGATATATATTTCATCACGGGCCTTTCCCGAAGGGGAGAAGTAGTGCACTCCCGGGGCAGGACACGGAATAGCCTCAGCGTGGACGACTATGTACAGATTTACTGCCCGGGTCATCGGAAGGTCGGGAGCCAGATCTCTATCCCACACGTGGAGAGTTTGTCACTGCGGATAATCTTGTTCACCATAGCTCGAGTGAACGGATCATCCTCACTACATCAGGCGTCACGGGTCAACATGAGCGTAGCAGTGGACTGTCTCACCACAATGTTTGACTGGTGTACTCCTCTACTTGCCAATATGAAGGAACAGCTTGCTTCTATCAGGAGGGGACAGACCAAGAACTTTGGGTACGAAACCATTTTATGCACTTTCTTCTTCGAGAAGGTTCCCGCACTCCGCCCCAGGGTAGCAGTTCCCATCAGTAGTCCACGTGATCCACGTATGGGCCGGTGGGCTGACTTGATGAAACGTTTGGGGGGTGGGGAAGTGCCTAGGAATGCATTCGACGATGACTTTTTTGCTTGGTGGGAGCAACAGATCATCGCCATAGATGACTACCCCTATGCTGGGCTGGATTTCCGAGGAGATCCTGATCTAGCGTTACCACCAGATGCAGCATGGGGCGAGATTGGTAAGATTTTTTATTTTTATGATTTTATGATTTTTTGGATTTTTCAAATATAATGATAAATTTTGAAAAATATTTTTTGAGGAGATTCAAATGACTAATATGATGATCATGTTCCAGACATTGGGCCTGTGCGACCAGATGGATTCCCACGGCATGGACGGCGTGGCCGAGGAGCCGAAGAGGCGGCTGCGGATACGGAAAGGACCCTCAACAACGTCCAGCGACACTTGACTAGACTGAGCTGCCAAGTACCAATGGCCGAGGTGGAGGACCTTCCTCCAGATATGCAGCGTCATGTGGTTGGGATGCCACGTGAGTGGGTTCGCGTCTTCCGGCGCGTGGCCAATGCTATAGTTACTTACTTAGCTGCTCATCCAGAGCCGAGGCGTTAGATATGCCTGACATGATTATGGGCATTTGAGTCCCAATTTTGTATATTTTTGGACACACCTATGTACACTCGAGACGCTTTGCGATATATATATATATATATATATATATACAGTTTGACTTTTTGATGCATGATTTTATGATGATGAATGATTGATATGCCAGTCTAATGCTTGATTAGCGATAGAATCAGCTAACCAATTTTGAGATCTTGGAATGTGCAAATAATTAATGTAAATAAATGATCTTTGCAACAACCTCACCCTTAAATATTGGTGATATAATAATGGATCTCTAACCCGATAAATGTTATTTAACTGAGACACTATCAATTGAGAATCAAGATATACTACCAACGAGTCGATCCCATAAGAGATTGCCTCGGATAATAAATTGATAATAGCTGTATACTCGGCCATATTGTTTGAAGCAGGACCGATACACACGCCTCTCGATGTCAACAACTGACCAGTTGGGTAATAAAGTACCCAAGCTGCGGAAGCAAGATTCCGAGTGTGCCGACTAGCACCATCGGCGAATCCAAAATAAACCAAATCATCCATCAGCACCTGTCAAAGCAGACCCAAAAAGCGCTGATATCAGAAAACGCTCGATAATATATGTACAAGTACACATAAAATACAAAGAAGCCATTGCCTGGTAAAACTAAGAAAAATACTTCTTTAAATAGAGCCCATTTCGGGGCTCCGCCAGCTTGTTTCCTTCGAAATCAATTAACTCATACGATCCTTTTTCTAAGACTCGTTTGATAATGAAAGGACCGTACCACATAGGCTTGAATTTGCCTGCCCCCAAGGCGTCCTTATCTTGGTCATAGACCAAGACAAGGTCACCTTCAGAAAAGACACGAGGACGGATAGACTTATCATACTGAGTTTTGACCCTTTTCTTATGGGCCTCATTCATCGTGGTAGCATCTCGACGCTGCTCATCGAGATGTTCCAGGTGAACTAGGCGCTCCTCGAGACTCGAAGTCTCAGGAAGAAGCTCGACAGCCAATTTCAGAGATGGAATTTCACATTCGACCGGAAAGATAGATTCCATCCCGTAAACTAACTGAAAAGGAGTAAAACCAGTAGCCATTTTGACGGAGGTTCGGTATGCCCAAAGAGCCGGATACAACATAATGTGCCAATTGGACCGATTTTTATCGATTGTCCGTTGGAGTATCGTCTTAAGAGTTTTATTGACCGCCTCGACCTGTCCATTGGCCTGAGGATAGTAAGGGGACGAATGCTCTTGATGGAAACCTAATTTAAAAGCCAATTCGGACATTAGCTGATTTTGGAAATGACTGCCATGGTCAGTGACAATCTCTCTTGGGATACCGAATCTTGAGATAACTTGATTGAAAAGAAACAAAGCTGCTGTGTCACTGTCGTTCTTATAAGTAGGCATGGCCTCCGCCCACTTCGTGAAGTAGTCTATGGCCACGATAATGTACTTGTGATTCGCCGCTGAAGGCGGATTACAAGTCGTAAAATCAATACCCCACTTAGTGAAGGGACCGACGGTGACAATGGGAAAGAGGGGAGCTGGATGTGCGCGCATCTTGCAAGTAAAAATTTGACACGGGTGACAGCGTTTTACCGCTTCCACACAGTCCTTAAAGAGTGAAGGCCAAAAGTAGCCGGCACGTAAGATGCGCTGGGCTGTAGCAAGCCTGGATAGATGACCACCACAAGCTCCACTGTGGAAATCATTAAGAACAGACTCTGCTTCCTCTAAGGTTAAACAACGTTGAAGAATTGAGTCAACCCCTCGACGGTATAATGTATCACCAATGATAACATAGTTTTTAGCCAGGTGACGTAACTTGCGACGTTCATCCTTGGAGAAAGTAGAGGGAAACTTCGAAGTCTGGAGATAAACAATGATATCTCCATACCAAGGGTCTTGTGAAGAGATGAGGAATATATGCTCGTCGGGTAAACTTTCCTCATAAACAATATCCTCTCCACAAGGAAGCTCAGAAATTAGCTCCGCGAAAACCATAGATTTCTTAGACTTGGCGGACAAGAACTCGAGATCGAATTCTTGTAAAATAACTATCCATCTATTATATTTGCCCCCAATCACTCGCCTACTGAGGACAAATTGGAATGGATTGACCGCCGCTAGGACAAAAGTTTTGCGTAGCAAAATATAATGACGGAGCCTCTGGACAGCATGGACAGCTGCCAAGGCTAACTTCTCAACCGGAGAATAGCGAAGTTCAGGGCCTATTAAGCCTCGGCTCAAATAATAAATCACGTGCTCGACAAGAGCATCGTCTTCCTGAACTAGAACCATACCAATGGTAGATTCTGCTGCAGCGAGATATAAAAGGAAGTCTCTACCATAATCCGGTGGACTCAAAAGTGGGGCAGAGACTAATGCCTTTTTCAAAGCATCAAACGACTGCTGCGCAAAGTCGTCCCATACAAATGGAACTCCTTTCCGTAAGAAACGCATGAACCCTTTAGTGATCTCGGCGTAGTTTGCTATAAACCGTCTCAAGAAATTGGCCTTCCCTTGAAGACTTTGAAGTTGACGGATCGAGGACGGGGGAAGCAACTGAACTATTGCCTCAACCTTGAAGGGATCAACCCGAATCCCTTCATTGGACACTATAAACCCTAACAATCGACCGGATGTAACCGCGAAAACGCACTTGTTAGGATTCAACCGGATTTTATAGAAACGACATCGCTCAAAGACCAATCGAAGATGACTAGGGTGATCTGTTCTCTTTCGAGAACGAGCAGCGAGATCATCTAAGTATGCTTCGATGACATGTTTGATGTCGTGGAAAGCGTAGGACATGGCCCGCTGAAACGTGGCTCCAGCGTTTTTAAGACCAAAGGGCATCTTTCGATATGCAAATGTACCCCAGGGACATATGAAGGCAGTCTTATGCTGATCCTCAGGACGAATAGAGATTTGATTACAACCTGAGAAACCATCCATAAAGGAGAAAATCTCATTACCCGCACACTCGTCGATAATCTGATCAATGAATGGCGTGGGGTAATTGTCTTTTGGACAAGCCTTGTTTAAGTCCCTAAAATCGATGCATACACGGATTGTTCCTTGCTTTTTGTCCACAGGGACTGGATTTGAAACCCAATCCGTAAGAGGAACAGGGTATATAAAACCCGCCCTTAGCAGCTTCTCAACCTCAGCTTTGATAGCCGCTGCTTTCCTAGGGTTAACCGGCCGAAGCCTTTGACGAATCGGTTTTGCGTTTTCGTACGTCTTGATCTCATGTTGGACGATAGAAGGATCAATGCCGGGCATTTCCTCATAAGACCAAGCAAATACATCCTGATATTCTTTGAATAAGTCGGTATAGATTTGAATTTCTTCAGGGGAACACTCAATTCTGATGAAGATATTCTCGACGATGTTAGGATTCTTAGAGATGTTTATAGGTATCGTTTTTGAGATTACCGACATATTACCTTCGGCACGTACGTGTGTTGGAGCCAAAGGGTTCGACACCATACAAACATCACTATCCACGAGCTCGGAGAATTTAGATTCCACTTCCTGCAATGGAGGAAGAAAATATGAACGATGGTGTAAGTCTTCCCAAGGTCGATCTATACCCATCATTACTTCGAGGATTGCTTCTTCAGAAGGTAGAACCGAATCTAAGCAGTCCAAAGCAGAGTTAGAATCAAAGCTCCAAGCGGGGGCGACATGACCATCTAATTCCTCTTCGGAAAAAGGAGTAGAATGGTTATCTGCAGAGTCTACGATAGACTGATATCTAAGCTCAGCTGCAGATATAGGAAACGCCATTCCATTCACTTGTCCTTCAACTAATGTGGTGGTAGGTGAAGGCAAGGTCCAAGGGTCAGAAAAATAATGAGTTCGGAAGAACTCTTCTCGAGAATACTCCTTGGATGATGAAATAGCATTGATTCTTGCAAAAGGAGAGGGAAGATCAAACGTACCCATCAATGAGGAATACATCCCTACTCCTAAATTCTCAGTCGGCGGGCGAGGGTTATCCACCAAAGGAACCGTAGAGTCGGAGGTTGCTTGAGGATCGATTGGAGCATAGTCCAATTGATCAACCTTAACGATTTTCCCCTCATGAGGAAAGCAAATGACACGAAACAGAGTCGATACAACGGCTTCCATCTCGTACACCCAGTTCCTTCCTAATAGGAGATTATAATCTAGGTTAGCATCTACGACTTCCACTTCGATATTAACGACCTTTCCTCCAACACATATAGGAAAGGCCGGGATAATCCCATGCGGCTTGTGAGAATGGCCATCAAATGCAGTTAAGACGGTTGGTGAAGGAACGGCCGAAGGTGAACCAATAGCCTTCCAACATGACATGGACATGACACATGTGGAAGCTCCTTCATCTATAACGGTGCGAAAAATATTGATTTTCCGGTATGTTGACTTTACCTGGAAAGCCATATGATGAGGGAGTCTCTTTTTGACATTTGACATGTCGAAAGAGAGCACTAACGAGTTACCTGGATCGACTGCTCCAATGGCGGAGAGTAAAGCACTTCTCTGAGACGGACACGACTGGAGAACTTCCAAAGCGGACATAGCACACGGGCTTTGAGCCAAATCCTCCACAATGGAGTAATTTTGGGCGGCCCTAGCGTTAGGGTTAATCGTCGCACGTTTGGCGGAACCTTTCGGTATCCTAGGTATAGTCTCAACAAGAGGTCGCTCAATATGAAGGTCATTACTTCCGGAAGCCGTTTTATCCTTAGATGTTTCGGCTTCACCATAATCGCGTGACCGAGTAGTCACGTTAATGTTTGAACCCATCATAAAAACATTTGATGCTTTTTCCCCTTCCTGGTTGCCCCCAGAGGAGGTCCCAGGATTCGAATTCGCGCCAGCAAGAAGTTGCTGCCCTTGGGGAAACGGGTTAGTTAACACAGCTTGCGAACTAGAATTCCCTTGCTGTCCTAACAAGCGCTGAGCGTCTTCAATTCTAGGGCAAAGATGAGTTAGATGGTCCCCACTGCACAACTTGCAAGGGAACTTAACTTTCTTTCTCGACTCACCTTTACCACCACCAGCGTTGTTGCCAGATTTATTTGCATCGGGCTTCCCTTCCGAATTCTTCTTCTTACTACGTCCTTTCTTTTTCCCATTGGAATTTTGATTTCCTTTGGGGTTATCGGATTGGACGGCGTTAATGGAAGAATTTTGGGAAGCTTGAGGATTAGACATTGTGACTTGGTTGTTAGGAGCAGTTTGTAATGACAACTGCTGCAATTGATTCAACAAGTTCACTGTAGTCGAGTCTACTGACCCCACGATGCCATCCGCGTGCGGACCTGGCTTCGGCTTAGCTAAATTGACCTTAGATCCAGGAGCATCTGGCAAGTACTTTTGGAGGATCCCAGACTGAGAGTAAATCAGTTCTAACTGCTGGGCCCTGAAAATGGCTTTCTCCTCATAATAGACCCCGGACATGGAGACATCCTTGGAGATCTCGGGTTGCAAAGACTTCAAAAACCACTCTAGACGGTACTCCGGAGGGATTTTGGCTTTAATGAGCCTCTTTCTCCGTCTCCATTCCTGAATGTGATCAGAAATGTGGGTTGCCTTATCTTGACGAAAGGTAGCCAGAAGTTCAGTTCCGGCATCATAGCGAACAGACAACTGGAAGTGATTCAAGAAGATATTAGCTAAGTCTGCGAACGATGTAAAGCTGCCCCCTGGCAACTCTATATACCATTTAGCCGCATTACCAGTCAAGGTGCGCTGAAAGAGTCTCAACCTAATCGAATCTTCGATGAGGGAGTTGGATGAGCACCACAAATGGAATGTGGTTACATGATCGCCCGGATCTTCACCACTCTTCCCTTCGAATTTTGGAATGTCCGAAGGGAGTTTGGTTGGGACCGGAGGCCAGGCCGGATTGTATCTAATAGGGTCGTTCGTTAGCTTAGTGAGATCTGGCAAGTTTAACGTTGCCAGAAACGGAAGCCTAGGAGGACCTAGGGGATTCCACCCAGACTGGGCAGAACTCCCAAAGTTCTGAAAAGATTGTCCTGGGATTTGGGAGGCACCAGGCTGCCCGAAGTGACCATTAGAACCGGCTGAACCAAAAGGCAAACCTTGTGGTCCAGCAAAATTCGGAGTTTGACCAACTCCTGCCGTATAACCTCCATAGCCTGCAAAGTTTCCTCCTAAAGAATGGTAAGGGGTTGATAACCCCTGATATGGGTTCCAAGCCGAAGCGAGGGGAGGAATACTTTGAAACATGCTAACCGTGGAATACGGCCTACTTCCTTGTTGGCCAATAAATGGATTCGCAGTTCCTGCACTACTAACCCCAGGGTTATTCCAACCTTGGAAAGGATTGCTGCTCTGTCCTATTGAAGAAAAAGGCATGGATCCTATCGTCGGGTTGGAATGTGGGATATGACCACTTCCAAAAGGAAAACCCTGGAATGAAGCCGATCCGCCCATCATGGACGTAGCGGCACTGAACGGAACCGATGGAATACCCTGTGATTGGGTGCCAAAAAGGAAGGAACCAGTACTAAAAGCATTGGTTTGGGCATTTCCACTCGTGGACGGAATGGAGGTAGACCCAACCAAAGATGTGCTAGCAAACGATCCGAACAAGGAAGCGGAGGGGATGGAAATGGTTCCTCCCCCTTGCACTGATGTTGGGGTTTGCATAGTCGCAGCACTCGTAGAAGCCATTCTTCCAGTAGTGATCATAAATGATAAGCGCGTAGCGTAACCTGGACTCGCTGGCCTATGTAATGGAGTCCCAACGTATTGCAATACGTCCGGATAACTAGATGGTAGTGGAGAATTTGGAATCACTAATGATTCTGAAAGTTCTTCTACCTCTACGTTATTCTCCGCTTGAAAGCGAACTCGAGAAAGGACTGGAGTATCCCTCTCTTGCTCAGAAGTACCAGGCCTTGCTTGGCCGCTAATATCCCCGAGAGGAGGATCAATCCCCGATGCGTCAACCGGCGTGGGACGGACCCTACCGGTAGTATCTCCTCTGCGCCTTCTAGGAGAAGGCTCTAAACTAGGTGGCGAGAGACCACGAAGTCTTCGAGACCGTCTTGGAGACCGGTCAGCCACTTTGAATTTTTTGTTACGATCTAGCTAAAGACTCAAAAAATTAAAAGCTAAGACGACTAGGAGCACAGAGCACACACTATAAAGTTCCTAAAGATACAGCCAGTCAAACAACTTTCAAGTATTTCCGCTCCGGGTGATTGAGACCGGACACCAAAATACGAGAAAGTGAATCAAAGGGCCTTCCGAAGATAGTCTGGGATGATGAGGGCCCAGTCCTATCAGCGAAGGTATCAGAGGAAGTTACGCTGACCTCCTAACAACACCCTGCGCCGGTGCAAGCCCCCAAGCTTCGCAAGGGTGCCCTCCGGAAGTACCGTCGAGAGTGATACAACGTCGACCTCAGGTGCCACGGGATTCCCCTCTGCAGCCACCTATTCAGATCCCTAGGAGAGGCAACTATGGGTACCAACTCGTCGCAGAAGCCAGGCGGAACAGTCGTGAGGTAAGTTCGGACAAGTAGGAGAGGGGGTATCTCTCTTCCCTGTCTTCACAGACCCTCGTGCTTGACTCCCAGATCCGGAGCTTTCCTGGTCTTCCTAACGCTCTTGGATTTACTCTCTTTAATCAGACTCTTATGTTTGACGTTTTATGTGGCCTTGGAGAGTTAACTCTCCACTCGCCTATTCCAAGGCCCTAAAATCCTAAACTTGTTGGTGTAATAACTAAAAAAAAAAGTTCTAGTGGATTTTAATTAAGCGCTTGATTTTATTAGGCTGTTCTTTAAGTCACAGGGTTATGGAGATGAAACTTGTGGTGTTTTTATGGACGCAAAATAAATTAATAAAACTTAGCTACATGCACATGCACTTTTGTTTTCGATGAAAAGCAATTTCTATGAGGTTCAGAGGTACTTCTAATATAAACAAATTTTTTCTTTTTCTTTTCAGACTCCACACTCACAAAAACTAACAAAACTAAATATGCCTAAAAAGAGATGCAAATCTTACCCTAATGCAAGAACTAAATGTGGATGCAAGATTCAAAGACTACTCTAAAAACAAAGAAGGAAAGTTGTTGCTTTACCAAATTTTGTCTTGCCACTAAAATGCTTAGATAGAAGATGATGTGTTACCAATCATTTCGTCCAAACAATAAAAACAAGCTCTAAGATAAAAACAAAGCACTTTCACTTCGCAAAAAAGGAAATCAAATGAGAAGCAAGTTTAAGAAAGCGAAACTCAAAAACTTTCAAGAAATTTTCTTTCAATCAAACCAAAAAGTCTTTTTCAAGGGAAAGCTCTCAAAAACTGACACCAATGATTGATAAACAAGCAACCAAACACTTTTGTGAATTAACACCTTTCAAATGATGAAAACTCAACAAAAATAAATTGTGTTCGAAATCGCTTTTGACAATCAAAAGCAGCAATGAAAGTCCAAAATATCAAAAGACAAGTTTCAAGAAAAATGGTAACAAACAAATTTCCCAAAACGAAGGAGCAAATGGTCACAAAAATGATTTCGTTAAGAAAACACAAATGTCATGAAAACAAGATGGACACAAAGATTGAAGACAATCTTCCCACTCTGCCGAAACAGAGCAATCAAGATTCTCAGACAGAAATCTTGTGTGTCAAAAATCAATGATGCTTGCAATCAACGAAAAACAAGACTAGCACTCCTTATAACTAGAGAGAGTTCAGAACAAGATGCCCCCTGTCTAACAGAGAACTGTTACTGGAGAAATAACTGCTTGACACTGACCCAAACCACCAGACAAACATTCAGCAAAAAGAAAATTTATCAATCTTGAAATTTATGTAGTATACGCGTCTGCAATTAAGTGCAGAATGCGTGTATACGCGACTGAAACTAAGGAAACCTGCGTATACGCGGGTTCACTTAGTGCAACTAGCGTATATACGCTTCTGTAATCCAGAAAAAGAGCGTATCTGAAGTCTTTCAAGAAAAATAAAAAACCCAGACTGAAAAAACTGGAAAAGCTTGGATTTCAGGAAAAGATCAGACAGTCAGAGCCAACAAACAGAGGGGCTGAGCCTTGATTGGCTTGAGGACTACCCAAACTAGGAACAACAAGAGTGTTGTCCCCAGCGGAGTCGCCAATTCTGGTTGAAGGGAAAGTACCCCTAGGGTCCTTTGGGCTAAGACTCTACCAGACTGAAAATTTCTTATTCAAAGAAACACACACACACAGCCATCATTTTTACTTTTAAGCAAATTCTAATGTTTAGGGCACATACCTAAGGTCCTACGTTCGAGAAGACCGTTAGGGTGCAAACCCTTCTTGGAGTTCCCTTCTTCTTTCTTTGACCTGCAAGACAAACAAATCAAAGAACACAACAGTACCTGTACAAATACTTATGTATAAATCATCTTCATGCTATAAAGTTAGTTATAAAAGATTTTTAAGTAACCACTTTCATAAGAATTCAACACAAGAATTTCATAAGCATAAAGAAAGATTATTCGGGAAAAAAGACGTGTTTCTTTATAAATAAAGGCAAATAAAGTACATATATCGGAAAGATATCACCTGAACACCTTCAGCAGGCTCCAAGCAAGCTTCCTCCCGGATTCGTTCCAGCCTCAAGCCTCCGACAAGAGCTCCTTCCAAATCCTACTCCAATGATGGTATCAAGGATGAATGATCATCAATACACATGGAAACAAGGGTTTCCTATGCAAGATGGGGGAAGTGCAGAAAGCACCAAGGACTTCAGACCTGGTCTAAGGGGAAAATCTCAGCATAATAATCTTGCTCTCCTTTCTCTCTCCCCTTGGCCTTCCCTTTGATGTCTTTTTATACCCTCTCCAAAGTAGTTTTTTAGTTAGGAGTTAGTTGGGAACAGTTGGGCCACGGGCAATAACAGGTGATCCAGCAGGTAAAACCCGCGATCTCCGCCCGAAAAAGAGGAATTTATTATTTTTTAAGTGTTTTAATAGATACACGTGGGTTGGGTATAACAAACCCGCGTGTACACGCGTTTAACTCAGGGCAATGTCCCGTATAGGGAATAAAACACTGTTTTTTAAATTTTTGGACCAGGTCTGGAAGGAGGGGTTTCCCTAGGCCATGAGTGCAGCATCACAAACCATAAGAGTGAGATTTGGAGCTATAACAGCGGCAGCTACAGATGGACAAGATTGTGGAGGAGTACGAAGACATCTTCACCTCCCCGGCAGGGGTTCCTCTACATTGTCAAGTCAAGCACTCCATCGATCTGACCCCAGGTGCACCGCTACCCAATGGACCAATTTATCGGCGCTCCGTTCTGGAGAACAATGAAATCAAGAGGCAGATTCAGGAGCTCCTGCAGAAAGGTCACATCCGTCCGAGTTCTTCGCCCTGCGGGAGCCCGATAGTGTTGGTACAAAAGAAGGATGGGACGTGGAGACTCTGTATTGACTATCGGGCGCTGAACAAGATCACTGTCCGTAATAGGTACTCGATCCCGCGGATTGATGACCTCCTAGACCAATTAAAGGGGGCGAAATATTTTAGCAAGGTCGATCTGACGTCAGGATATCACTAGGTACCAATTGAACCCTCAGATGTGTGGAAGACTGCCTTCAAATCCAAGGAGGGCCTCTTCGAATGGTTGGTCATGCCTTTCGGATTGACGAATGCTCCTGCAACCTTTATGAGGCTAATGGATGACATCTTGCGGCCATTCACCAACTCCTTTGTAGTAGTATACTTGGATGACATTCTGATCTTCAGCCAGAGTTGGGAAGAGCACCTCCACCACATCCGACAGGTTCTCCAAACACTGCGGCAACACAAGCTATGTGCCAATTTGGAGAAATGCACTTTTGGCATGACCCAGGTTCAGTATCTGGGATACATCATTCATGAACAGGGGGTGCATGTCGATCCAGCCAAGGTCCAAGTCATTCAGGATTGGCCCTCTCCAACCACTCTAACAGAGCTCCGCAGCTTTCTAGGTCTTGCCAACTTCTACCGCAGGTTTGTGTTGGGATTTTCTCATATTTCTTGGCCCTTGAGTCAAGTCACCAAGGGCGGGGCGAAGGCAAAATTCTTTTGGTCTGAATCTCAACAGAAGGCATTCAGGGAGTTGAAGGATCGCCTCTGCATGGCACCAGTGCTCGCGTTACCAGATTTACAACAACCATTTGAGGTCGAGACAGATGCATCTAACTATGCTATTGGGGCAGTCCTTACTCAACATGGACATCCAGTGGCATATCACAGTGAAACACTTTCAGACACAATTCGGAAGTACCCCACTTATGATAAAGAGATGTATTCCATTGTACAGGCCTGCCGACAATGGAAGCATTACATTTTGGGAAAGGAAACGGTCATCCACACAGACCACCGACCTCTGCAGTTCATACAGACCCAAGGGAAATTGCAGAATGATCGCCATCAGAAGTGGTCTACATACCTGCAATAGTTTCACTTGAATATCAAGTATAAAAAGGGCAGCACCAATAATGTTGCAGATTGCCTCAGTCGACCACCGATCATGGCGCTAACCACCATGCTCAACTCTTGCGGGCACGAGACTTCTGATTGGCCACTTCTCTACAAAAGCGACCCAGAATTCGGCCACACATACCAGACACTCTTGGAGGGTCGTCAGGTTGCAGATTTTCACCTCCAGGATGCCCTATTATGCCACCTCCGTCACATTTGTGTTCCTTCAAGAGAGCGTGCCAAAATGATTTGGGAAGCACACTACAGTCGGGCTGCTGGGCATTTCGGGGTCGAGAAAACAGTGGCAGTACTGCAAAACTATTTCTATTGGCCGAATCTTCGACAAGATGTTGGGAAGTACATCCGATCATGTACTGCCTGTGCCATTGCCAAACCGACCATTAAGAAGCAAGGCCTCTATACCCCGTTGCCTACCCCTAGTCGACCTTGGGAATCCATCTCCATGGATTACATGTCAGGCCTTCCTTCCACTAAGCATGGAAATGACTGTGTTTTTGTGGTTGTCGACAGGTTCTCAAAGATGACCATTATGATGGCCTGCAAGAAGAATATCACAGCAGAAGCCACTGCTAAACTCTTCTTTGAACGAGTGTGGGTGCACTTTGGGATCCCACAGTCTATCATCTCAGATCGGGACAGTCGGTTTCTCAGCACCTTTTGGTCCAGTCTCTGGTCAATGCTGGACACCAAACTCACGAAGTCCACAGCCTTCCATCCTCAAACTGATGGCCAGACAGAGGTTGTCAATAGGATGATTGTGCACATTCTGCGCATGTATAACTCAAAGCATCCACGCACATGGGATGAGAGCCTCCCCTACGTTCAGCACAGCTACAATCGAGCTCTTCACAGCTCCACTGGCCATAGCCCTTTTCAGCTGGGTTTGGGATTCCAACCACTATGCCCCATTGATGTGGCCATGCCACTTGCAGCTACTCACATGAATTCAGCTCATGTCCAGTCCGAAATAGATAAGGCCACCAGCTTCATTGAGCGCATCCAACATATTCGCCAGCAGGTCCATGACATTCTTCAGAAATCAAATGCCAAGTACAAGCAGCGACATGATCAACATTGGGTGCCACACAAGTTTCAGGTGGGCGACAAAGTCTGGTTGCATTTGCAAAAGGAACGTCTTACTGGAGCCTATCGGAAATTGAGACCACTCCAATATGGTCCTTACACCATTACTAAGGCTATGGGAGACAATGCATTTGAGCTCAGCATTCCCCCATTCCTTGGCCTGCACCCAGTATTCAATGTGGACCGCCTTCGGCCATACTTTCCACCATTGCTAGACACATCCGACATTGCAGAACAGCTCAAACCCACAGAATTAAATCCAGATTGCATGGAACAAGCTGCAACTGATCGGATCATGGAAACACAGATCAAGAACACTCGCCAACAGAATATCCAACTGTATCGAGTTGTCAAAGCGGGCCAACTCCTTCAGCAGGGCAAGTGGCTCACCAGGGAACAAGTTCAGCAGAAGTTTCCTCATCTCATGGAGGAGCTCAACGCAATGGGGACCATTGCTTCCTAAGGGGGGAGGAATGATCCAGGTGGATATTGGTGGCCACCTGCCAAGTCCACCTGGACCCCCACCATTGTATTTCTCAACATTTTCAGTTTCCTTAATTGTAGCACAACTTACTATTTTTAGCAGTTTTTCGGGTCCTGAACTTCCGGAGCCGTTTTGAGGCCCTAAACGACGTTTTTTGGGGAATCCGGGGGCAACACCAGTCCATGGAATGGACTGGTGTTGCTTGTTCCAACAATGATAGTGCTCGGATAGATCTTTCTAATGAGCTATTGTACGCGTCAAACGGAGATCATATGCCAAAGTTACGACCCCGGGAAGTTGATGTACCAACTTACCCCCAAACGGGGCCCACAGTTTGGCGTTTCATCTCCTAGGGTTAGGTTTTGGAATGTTAAGGGTTTTTCCATTGTTTCTCAACAATAAATAGGCCTTCGAGCCTCATTGTAACACAGTTCAGAGGCATGTAGCCATCACATCTCTTCTCAGAGATAAGCTACCATCACCCTAGCTAGTTTATTTCCATTTCTGTTTGTAAGCATATTTCAGTATTTTCCATTAATGAAATGAAGTATTATTTCCGCTGCATCTTTGTGTATATGGTTATCTCTGTAATTTGTTGCATTCCTGTTTAAATCTGGATCAATAGCTCATGAATTCCTGACTTTGTGAGTAAATAGATCATTATTGTTTTCCGGTTACGTGCTTTTTTGTATTTCCTTTGCATTATTTCAGGTTGATCACTCGTTAAGGAGAAGGAAGCGGAAGCTGGAGCAGCGAAACGGAACTCCATTGACCACCGGTTGAGGTAGGCCTCCAACTATGACTATTTAAGGAGATCTATTGTTTATCTGTCCTTGTTTGTGACTAGACCCACTCTAGGGCTAGAGGGGTTGCCTCTGTCTGCAGAGGGAACTCTTTCCTGCATCACACCTCCACTTCAAATAGTAAAGATAAAATGGAACGAGAAATGGACCCATCAATGCTCACTACCTTTTTGGAGACATGCATGAAGCTCCTTCGTGAGAACAAAGTTATGAAGGGACAACAAGAACTCATCAGTAGATGTGTTGGGACCATGCTAGGAGAATCGTGCATAGTCTAGAAGCTCAGGAAGCACACAACACGAATAGGAAGGGAGATGAGATTGACCATGCAGATCGGGGAATATGAAATGGATCAAGTGATTTTGGATCTAAGATCAGACATGAATGTCCTGCCAAAGCAGACATGGGAGCACATGGGCAAGCCCACGTTGCAATGGTCTCCTATTCAATTGTGAATGGCGAACCAGCAAAAGATCCTACCCATGCGAAGATGGTAAGGAATAACAGTGGATATCGAAGGTGTGAACTTGCTCACAGATTTAGAAGTGATAGAGATTATTGATGACAACAATCCCTATCCCACACTATGGGGAATAGATTGGGCCACTAACATGAATGGAGTGATAAATCTAAAGAAGTGTAAGGTGATTTTCGAGAAAACTTCACTACATGTAGTGGTACCTTTAAACCCTATGGAAGGATCACACTACACAAAGCTAGTGCGTGACTACGACAATAATGATGATCTAGACTGTATCTACAAGATAACTGCTTGAGGGCAAGACTGGGTGAATCCAATAACGGATGGGAAGATTTCTTGGGAGCAGGAAATCTCCTGCACCTCATATTCGGACGAAGAGATAGAACGCTGGCAGAACTAGTTACATGAGGTAACCACGCTTAACTGCAACATGATGACAAGGTCGCAACGCTGCATGGCAACAAAGGTAAGCAATATTCCTATGTATGATGGGTTGAGCGAGGTGGATGATTTCCTGAACAAATCTCAAAGAGAAGTACTGGAATAAAATCTTTTGACACTTTGAAATGGGCACTGTGCGCTACGCCCACAAGATGGTGGAGTACGCATCAAAGAAGTTTTGAGGACTAGCATGAATGCAGAAGGATGATGTGCATGCGGTTTGGAAAGCCTCAGATATGGCTAACAAAAAAGTACGCCAGAAGAGATGATACACATGCACACCTTGTGAAATGGACCAAGGTCTACGGGGAAGAGCCACAACCTGAGTGGGTGCACCTGTTCTGTCATACCTTGGATATCATACCCATGAATTGGTATACTGAGACGGAGCTCCTCCGTGGCACAAGCAAATAGGATCTCTTGCGCCAAGGATTCCTATTAACCTTCATGTTTTAGGATCATTGGTGGGATATTGTTGATGATGCGCTACAAGCAATAAAAGCAGCTATCTTCAAAATACCTCAGGAGCCAATGGAAGTGCTGCAGCCGGAATGGGTGACCCAACTGAGCTGCGCGCTGGAGTGTTACAATGTAAACATTGAGGAGGAGGATGAAGATCCATGAAAAATCAACATTCCAGAAACTCAATCATATTATGAGGTTCAAGGACCATTGATTAAAGATCCTGACATCACTGCGATGGAGTACCCGACACGCTGGGTGGAAGCGCAGTCGGTCCAAGACTACATGACCACTACAGCTACGAAGTTTTTGTTCGAACATGTGTTGACCCGATTTGGCTATCCGAAGATATTAATGAGTGATCACGGTACACATTTCCTAAATGAAACCATCAACGCGCTCACAGAAGAGTTCCATTTGTATCATCCAAAAATCACACCATATCACCCACAAGCCAATGGGACAATAGAAGCATTCAACAAAATACTGGAGACTGCGCTAACCAAAGTGTGCAACGCGCAATGAAATGATTGGGACTTGCGTGTACCTGTAGTACTATGGGCTTATAGAACAATGTGCAAGAAACCTCATCACTATATCTTTTCAAAAAACCAACCCTTTCTCCATATTTTTCATGTAATATATAGGGAAATACATAGAGATTCAGATCCACAATTTGTGGAAAGTATTAATTACAATAACTATCAAGATCCAAAATAAATGGATTTAAAAACCCATCTTTATTCTGGTCTCTAACTTGAATTTGATGAGGTGGCCTTCAACTATTGACTTGGCATTTTTATATGAAACAAAATTTCTAAAAATATGGAAAATTCCTAAAAATAAGATCCAAATGTGCATTCATATCTTTCAAAACCATGATACTTGTTAGAAAAATTAGAGAGGTTTTTGTTAATTGGTCTATTAGCTCTAAAAACAAAATAAAAATATCAAAAGATTAATTAAAATAATAAAAAAAAAGTTATAAACAAATTAAAAAAAAAAAAACAAAAAAATTAAGCATGGTAAAAAAAACAAAAATAAAAATTAAATTAAAAATAAAATAAAATGGAATCAAAATTAAAAATATAAATAAAAAATAAAAAGGCCATGAGCAAGGTAGTTGGAGCAGCTGCCCTTTGGCATGAGGCCAAGGCCAGATAAAATTAATATTTTGTTTTTCTCTATTTTGTATTTTTAGTATTTTTTAATTATTTTAATATTTTTAAATGTTTATATTTTTTAAAATTAATTTATAATATGTCTTTTTTTAATTATTATTATGTTTTTTTATATTTATAGTTTATTATATTTTTTCATTATTATTTTTTAAAATTTGTATAAGTTCTTTAGTCTGTGTTTTTTCATTTATTAATTATAATTTTTTATTTTTATTTTTTCTTTCCGCTAACTTGTTTGGTATGGTATGTGAGTGTAGACGCAACTTTAGAATGATCATGCAAAGACACTGCCACGTAGCTAATTCATGGCTAAGTGTCTATCAACAGGAGCAACTTTATATTTTTGAGCTTTGCATACTCCTCTGCAACCGGCTGAAGTGTGTGGCTCTAACAAACTTGTGCAATGCTTCCAGCTCCTTATATAATATCCTCTAATCGTACTACCATCAAATCTCCAATCTCCAAGTTTCCCTGCAGGCTGACTCCACTCGCATGCTATGTAATTATCTATTCTAGTAATGAAGAGACAAATTTTACCCCAAAAAAACTTGTTTGGTACGTTGTTTCTTTTTTAATTATATTTTATTTCAAGTTTCTAAATTTTGTAATACGATTTTTATTTTTTTTATTACCATGGTTAGTTTGTATTTAGATTTTTGTTGTATACATAAATATATAGAAATTTATATTTTAACTAATTTGTATTTTTTTAATTTATTTATTTTTCTTTTTATTTCTTATATTAATTTCCGGTATATGAGAGATTATCTTTGGACATAAAATTTGTTATTTTTTCATTTTTTTTTATGTTCAATTCTTCATAAAAATCCTTTATTTGATATATTATTTTTAATGAAAACTTCTAAATATGTGTTTTTTAAAAATTATATCTATATAATATGTGTATTTTTTGTCAAGTTTTTAAAATTATTATTGTTTTAGTGACAATTAATTTGTGCTTATTGAAGTATTAGTTAATCTCTCTCACACACACATAAAAATTCCTAACTTCAAAATATTAATTTTATTGATTTTTTTACTAACTTTGAAAGAATGTTGAAATTGCATCATAAAAAAACATTGCAAAGAAAAATAATAGACCGAAACTTAAAAGCCCTGATGAAGCAAACGGCTCAAGAAGATAAATGCAGAAGAAGAAAACAACTTGAAAAATGGCTAAATAACCACCATTTAAAAAATCACCAATATTTAAAAAAAAATATCCAAACTTAATAAGTAAGAAAATTTAAAGTGTCAAAAATAAATCCCCAAAAAAGGAGTTGATGCTCCATCAAAACATTTCAAAAATAGCATGAAAATCACTAATATTTAAATAAAAATTCTAGATTTGATACATAAGAAAATTTAAAGTGTCAAAAATATGCTCCAAAAAGATAAGTTGATGTTGCATTAATACTTTTGAAAATCAACATTAAAATCATGATTTTTTTTGGAAAACAAGAACTTGGTACAGTTCTCATTAACTTGGTAGCTTTGCTCACACATGTAATGATTACCCTTATTTACGTAATAACAATCATTTCTTATGTGAATAATACTTCTCCCATTTCTTAAGTATCTACCTTGTTAAAGTTGATGATTATACTATGCCCTTTGAAGTATCAATTTTATTATGAGATAAAACACTCAAAGATGGATATGAGTTTTAATGATAACAATTGAGCTTGGTATAGTTCTCATTAAGTTGGTAACTTTGTTCACATAAGTAATGATTACCCTTATGTAAATAATAAAGCAATCATTTCTTACATGAATAATACTTATCCCATTTCTTAAGTATCTACCTAATTAAAGTTGATGATTATACTATGCCCTTTGAAGTATCAATTTTATTATGAGATAAAACACTCTAAGATGGATATGATTTTTAATGATAACAATTGAACTTGGTATAGTTCTCATTAAGTTGGTAACTTTGTTCACATAGGTAATGATTAACCTTATTTACATAATAAAACAATCATTTCTTACATGAGTAATACTTATCCTATTTCTTAAGTATCTACCTTATTAAAGTTGATGATTATACTATGCCCTTTGAAGTATCAATCTTATTATGAGATAAAACATTCTAAGATGGATATGAGTTTTAATGATAACAATTGACTGTCTTTCTTCACCGTTACTCATAGTTATGTAGATAGTTAGTATGTGATCTGAGTGTGATAGGAGACCATAGAAGATTGAACCATATTATACAACGTATCAAGCCTCCATATCAGTTGAAATGGTACACTCTATTACAACTAAGCTCCAACCTTGGATTACCCTTATTTTCATAATTTATGTATAGTAGATGATTACACTTCACTATTATTCTACCTAGCTTCTATCACACAGGTGATGATTATCCTTACATAGTAAAACAACAATTACTTGAATAATACTTGCATGTGGTTTCATAGCACTCAACTCAAGTTCAACACCGTTGCCACTATGAATATCATGCACATGCTCACCGCGTTCAACAGAATCACTATTAACATTGACATGAAGTTGTTTAGATTTGCAAAGAGCTCTATTGACATAACCTTTTTCCTTTCATTCTACTTTCATATAAGTTATCTGCATGTGGTTAAAGCATTAAGAAAAAATTAATATAAGTCAAGTAAATAATGAAAAAGCTATATTTTTTTTGGTCCAAAAGAGTATTTTAATCATGAAGGATAACGAAACATTGGGACACATTAAATTTTAAATTAAAGATTGTAAAAGTATAATTTTTTTGTCCAAAAGAACATTTTAAGCATGAAAAATAACAAAAATTGGGATAGATAACTTAAAAAAACTCTTATATTACTTCAAATTCAACACCACTGTGATTGTGCTCCACATGCTTTTCCAATTCATCATGATCACTATCAATATTGATAGCTCTGTTAACATCAAAGCATTTTTGTTTTTGTGCTCCTTTGTTGGGGTCCAACCCTAACCCCTTTATTTATATAATAAACCTAATGGGCTGAGTCAGAGTCATAGTTAGTTAGAGAGTCAATAAATCATGCACTAATAATTGTAAGTGGTTGACCTGCAAAGGAACTACAATTAGTTGTAAACATGTCGTAGTTAATAGGTAAAGTGGTAGCTCGTGTTATGTAAAGGACTACTAGTGGTTAGGGTTTTGGATGTCATTTAGCTATAAATATTCTTAGTTAGTAAGGAAAATATCATTGAGTCTTATTTTAATTGAGATCTGCTCTGTTGGATGTTCCCCCCTCAGAAAGGCAAGTGAAAATTGAATATGTTTCTGAATAATAAAATACCTTGCAATTTTTCTCATTTCATGTGACAATTCAATGTTTTAGGCTATATTTTTTCTTATTTATAATATTTTGTATTTCTCGCAGTTAAAGATTATAAAAAGTGGTATGAGATCACTTTCCAGCGCCAGTTGTACCTCCAATTTTCACATAATTATTTTAGGCTAGAGATGTGTTTCAATGTCTTTAAACCATAGGATTTTTCGTTGAGAGAATAAAATTGCAGATTTGGGGAGGCATGCATGCAGGAACTACAGGAGGTGGTCACGCTTATTGGACTCCCTTGTAAACCCTGTGGGTACCCCTTCGAGTAGTAGCTCAGTAGACATAACCGTGTATGGATTGAACTTCCACCGTACCCTTGGGTATATCGGAAGCCCCCTAGGATCACCTGAAACCTAAAATTAAATAAGTTTTTGGTCCTCTTGCTACTACAATACACTGAGAACAACACTTGATGAGATTACTTGCACGTACAATAGGGTCATTGAGTAGTACGACTAAGGGTATGGTCAATCTTCCTTAGTTGGCATCGTGAAAGATTAGGCCGAGTATTATTGTTGGATCCCTGCATATATTGCGATTTGTAGCACTTGACACTCCTTTTTTACAATAGTTCCCTCCGCTATTTGAAGGTTTCCCTCTACCTTATCTTCTAGATCAGGTCCAACAGTTGGGCTTCTATCATCGTCATACAACTCAGATTCAGTAGTTGGGGTTTTCCTAGTGTAGATCAGACTCCTTGTGCAGTAAGGGTTTTTACTGCCATACTCCAGATCAGATTGTCACAACACATTCAACAGTACTAAGACCTTGGAGTTTCTGTTACTAGAGTCCAAGCTCGATTTTTACAAAACATTGGGATGTACTGAGCTTTCTAGAATTCAGCCACTACAATATTGAATTAACCCATAAGATTAAGGACGACGAACTGGTTGTAGCAGTACCATTCACTTCTAAGCGCCATATTTTTCAATGGTCCCAATTTTTTTCCCGAGGCAGCTTCACGTGACCCACGCCCTTAGACCCCTGATCTTTCCCTCTTTCCAAGAAAACTACTCTTAAGAAAGGTCAAAAAAATTTACTGGGGTTGGTGTATGCTAGGTACCATATATCAAGTTATGGCTGTAGAAAAGGCAGTCGAGAGGGTCGACCACCTTAGGAAAATATACGACACATTTGAGGAGAATATTGCTAAACAAATTTCACAACTAACAATGCTTATAACATCGTCCCATAGAGAGGAGTCTAGTGTTGATGCACACATAGAAGGGGAATCCATCCATCACATTAACTTCCATGGAAATCACCACTCTTCCAACCACTGGACACCCAAGATGGACATATACAAATTTTATGGCTCGAACCAAGCAGTGTGGGTAGCATAAATGGAAAAATATTTATTCCTTAATGATATCTGTGAAAATGGAACTAAACTACATGTCAAAGCCCTTTATTTTGACCAAGAGAGATGACAGTGGTTGCAGTGGCATCATAAATGTTATCTAGGGAGAGAAACTTGGAACATGTTCTCAAAAGCCATATGTGGTTACTTTGATTAGGAATCTAATTTTTTGGGTCATCTCCCTAAGCTCCAGAAAATATGTATAGTAAACGAATGCATTCTAGCATTTGAATAATTGGTCATCATAATTGACAATCTAGGTGATTACTTCTACTTGGAATGTTTCATCAGTGGCCTAAAATAAGCCATCCAAGCCCATGTCCAGATGAACCACCCAGCGACTTAGTTGGATGCATGTCACAAGGCCTTAGATGTGGAAATTACCTTAAATGCCCAGTCCAATCATCCAAATTTCATCACCAAGGCATGCCCCACCCAGGCTCAGGGCCCCACCCAAACACTTAAGGTTCAAAAGGTGTCACCGGTGGAAATGGACAAAAGAAGGAAACAAAGATTGTACTACTACTGTGATGACAAGTACTCCCCTGGACATAAATGCAAGGAACAAAAATTCTTTCAAATTAATGCTATTAATAGCAACAAACATCTAGGTCAATCTACTTATGAGAAAGAAATGATGACCATCTTAGTTACAGTAGACACCTGGAGGCTATACTTATTCGGGCGACGCTGCCAAATCCACATGGACTGTCACAGCCTAAATATTTTCTAGAGAAATGCCTATTGTTGCCACAACAAAATAAATGACTTTCCAAAATGTTGTGATATGATTATCAGTAAATTTACAAGAAGGGGTGTGGCAATGTAGTGGCTGATGCTTTATCACGCCAATTTGAGGATGAGACCACTATTCTATAAATATCTCTACCCATACCAAATTGGACTGACAAAGCCTGCAAAGAATGGTTCTCCCACTCTTCTATTTCCCAACATATTAATAACCTAAGAGGAGATCCTAATTCCTTAGAAAACTCCTCTTGGAAGGAAGAGATTATTCTCTACAAGGATCGAGTAGTGATATCCTCGACCTCCACCCTCAAAAACCGCATCATGGACGAGATGCACTCATCTCCAATTGCAAGACATTCGGGCTTTTAGAATACTTATGCTCACACACGTTATTCTTTCTTTTGGACTAGCATGAAAAGTGACATTCTTACTTTTGTAGCTGAATGTGATGTGTGCGAACGCAAAAAAGGGGAAACCATTAAGTTACGAAGAACCTTACAACCATTGCCACTCCTTTCTTCTGTCTGGATGAATGTTTTCATGGATTTCATCACTAGTCTCCCAAATTTAGGCAACAAATCAATCATCATGGTGGTTATTGATAGAATTTCTAAATATGCTCATTTTTGCGCTCTACCACACTCATTTAGCCCCACTTTCGTGGCTCAAGTTTTCTTGGGCTAGATCTTGAAACTGCCTGATATGACGACTTCCATAGTGTCTGATCATGACCCCATTTTCACTAGAAAATTTTGGTAGGAACTTTTGTAGCTACAGAGCACACAACTCCAACTAAGTACCACCTATCAGCCCCAAACTGATGGTCAAATAGAAGCTGTCAATGAATTTTTGGAGACCTATCTCAGGTGCTTCAATTCAGACAAGAAACATTAATGGGTACAGTCGCTACCTTTAGCTAAATGGTGGTATAATACTAACTATCGTGAAGCCACCAAGGTGACGCCATATGAGGAAGTGTATGGAAAAATCCCACCTTGACCTGTTTCTTATATCCCTGGATGTTATAAAGTATAGGCAGTTTATCAACTCCTACAAAACCATGCTGCCATGATCAATAAACTCAAAGATAAACTAAATTAAGCTTAGAACTGAATGAAGCAATAGGTTGACCAACATTGTTATGAGCACTCATCTCAATAAGGGGATCAGGTATTCCTGTGACTCCAACCATATAAGCAAATGTCTATCAAAGAAAATGGTTGCCAAAAACTAGCACCAAAATTCTATGGGCCTTATCGGATACTTCAGCCCGTAGGAGCAGTTGCCTACAAATTGGCCTTTCCACCTACTTCAAAAATCCATTCCGTATTCCATATATCATGCATCAAGAAAGTGGCAGGGAACAATTGTAGAGTTCAAACAAGTCTACCCAAATTAGATGAGGAAGGCTCACTTTGGCCCCGAATAGAACATACCCTTGATAGTCGTGAAAGACATCTTTGTGGTCACATAATCAAGGAAGTCCTCATCAAGTGGAAAGACATCTCTCTAGAATATGTGACCTGGGAACCAACCAGTTATCTTTAGTAGTTTCCGCAGCTTTAGCCTTGAGGACAAGGCTTCTTTGTATGGGGGAGGGCTTGTTAGGGTCCAACCCTGACCCCTTTATTTATGTAATAATCCCAATGGGCCAAGCCAGAGTCATATTTAGTTAGAGACTCAATAAATCCCACATTAATAATTGTAAGTGGGTGCCCCACAGAGGGACCATAGTTAGTTGTAAATGGACCATAGTTAATAAATCAAGTGGTTAACGACTATTATGCAAGCGACCACTAGTATTTAGGGTTTTTGATGTCATTTAGCTATAAATATTCTTACTTAGTCAGGGAAAGATCATCGATTATTATTGTAATTGAGGTCTACTATGTTGGAGGTTTCCCCCACAACGAGGCAAGTGAACATTGAATTTGTTTTGAATAATAAAATACCTTGCATTTCTTCTCATTTCATGTGATAATGTTGTGTTTTGGGCTATATTTCTTCATATTTATAGTATTCTTGATTTCTCACATGTCAAGAGTATAAAACAATTTGATAAAATTTCTCTGTGTGTTTTTTAACCATCATACAAAAAAATATACAAATCATTCAATAGTCAAGTAAATAATACATGTTATAAATTTGTCCAAAAAAATGATTTCTTGAGAATACAATTGAATCTACACTAAAGTGAATGAAACATTAATGCTTGCATTAGTAGCGAGAGTTTTAATTTTTTTGATACTGCATTTCTCATGTCATAGAAAGGATGGTCTAGCCCATATTAATCTCTGGCTTCATTCAAGAAAGATGGTGATAAATTTTGTACCAATCATAATCATTATACCATCCAATGGGGAGAAACAACAAAAGTTCCTAAAATTTCTCATTTGGCAATAAAAATTTCCTTCCATAAACACCTATGCAATTTGTGTTTCCTCATCCATCTGCAAGTTGAATGCTACCAACAAGACATTAAAAGGAGCAAGAGTTCAACATTCAATGAATTATACCCTAGATTAATGGTATGCACATACTGGACTACTGTTTGCACTATTGTTTTGAATGACGTTGATGATTTATGTTGGTAAGTGTGAGGAGACAATAAAATACGATTATTTTATCCAACATTCATAAAAAGGTATGTAGATCAGTTGTGTGGGTCTAGGTGCCATTTATCGCCACAAAAAGTGAGTCCCCGCTAGAGAGGCTACGTGAGTCTAAGTGTCTTGTAAGTTAAAGAGTGTCAAAATTTGTATTTTGTGCTAACTAACATTCTTTTGATATTGACGTAATCTAAATTTTGTTTTGTGGTGTTTGATTTACTTAGATATTGTTGTAATTTAGTTTTTTTTGTCTTGCTTAATGGTTCTTATATTACTTAATATTATATGAAAACTAATATATGAAAATTTGGTTCAAAAAACAAGTTCCACAAGCTGAAAAATAAGCTAGAAACTCTAAAATCAGATGAGAATGTTGATGGGAGCAAGGTTGTACTAAAATCAATTTGTGTTTTGATCTATTTTTTTGTCTTCCATTTAATATGATATGGAATTAGTCCTTGAATTTGTATGTTTTTTCCTATGTGTAGGTGAAGCTTATTGCTTCTAGTTTTGGTTTACTACTAGAGAGGCCTAGTAAGCATAAGTCTACTATAAGCTATTTAGTGATGAGTTTTGTTCTTTCATGTTCTACTACTTTTTCTGTGATGAGGCTATATAATTATTTTAATTATTGGTGTACTAGATTTCTTATTCTGGAACTTAGTTTTTTGTTAACTGATATATGTCTGAAACTATGGTTCCAAATGCAAGTTTGATCATCTAAAATAAAGGAGGGTCTCTAGAAATATTTGAGAACAAATGAGTCAGTTATTCTACCATACCTGTAGGAATAGAGGAGCATGGTGTTTCTATAGTTGTAAATGGGAAAGTAGGGAAGAAATTCATTGTTATAAAGCATGGTACCATGCACAATTCCAAGGGATTTCCAATAAGGCTTGTACATGTTTCTTTGGATTTATCTATTGCTTAATGTGTGTAGAATGGAACATGTCATTAATAATAATAATATATATATATATATATTTCAATACACATTAGCTCAAGTTATTGTGTTATTAGATGGTCATTTGTGCTATCTAGATCACTCCAACAATAAAGAAACTGCATTGGATTCTTTTACACTCAGCCTTTCAATCTACATATAAAGAGTCATTTGTATATAGAATTGTCAAAAAAAGAGTAAACAAGATCAATAGAACCTCTTTCCTCATTTGAATATGTGGAATTATGCTTATTCCATGCAAAAACTATATGCTTGATGATGACAACCAACTGCAAACTTGTCTCACGGAGAGTGCATATGAAACACATTACATGTTGGTACCCTTCATTTGAGTTGACATTATTTAGAGAGGCTCTTATTGGGATTTTAAAATATGGTTGCGAGATATCAGTTGACGAAATAGATTTTTAGCTCATCCTACTGTTAGATTTTCTAGAATCTAGTGCTACCATATAATAATTGACAATATATTCTACACTTGCTTCTCTGTTACTATTTTTTAACTAAAATACAATTTCAATTTCAACATATAGTCAGCTTAATAAAAATAAAAATAAATAACACAATGTAAATTGAACCAAAAAGCCATACACGTACTACAAATTTTCCCATTTTGATCTACAATCTGCCTAATCCAAATATATATGTATCACTAAAATTATCTCTTTCTCTCTTACCTTTGTTCCAATTTATCAAATATTCTTTAGAACACATACTTCTTTAATTTCCTCCCACAATTTGGGAGATAGAGTGAATTTTAACCTCTCTTTTCCCTCCATGAGTGTTTTTATACAATTGTATCTAAAATTGTTCATGAAAAGTATCATCTTTTGCTTGTAATATTTTCTAGATATTATTCCACCCATAGTCTCAAAATCATTTTCCTTTTTTAATATAACATTTTCCACACTTTGTCGATCTTTCTTTTCAAAACTAGATTTAAAGACATCCAAATGGCCCATACATATTACACCCAAATTAGAGGCCCACCTTGTAGCACTTTGTCGAATGGTGTCACCGTCTCCCAATAGCTCAACCAAAAATGGATTCATTCATTCTAATTTTATTTCCTTTACATTCATGTTTGTAGGTTTATACAAGCATTGACTTAATATTTGTCTTTTGACAAATGTAGACACATCTTCTAAACTACTACTAATATTTATGGTTTATCCACTAGTTATATCAAAAGTTGTAGATTCAATAGATGTAATTTGAGCCACACCAAATGCAAGAAGTCCCTATTTATGAATTTCATTAACTAGAACTGCATGCTCCTTGGCCATATCAAGTGTGGTAGTGGGTAGATCAATACGGGTCTTCATATATTTAACTTCAAACACATCCTTTGATTTTGAATAAACAATTTGTAGACTTATTGTTCCTTTGTTAATATCATGTTTTTCAGTAATATCTCTTATACTTTGAGCTAAGAGATCATGCACATCATTGTATGCTATATCATATTGCACATCATCACAACTATTCTTTTCACCAATTACATTTGTTGAATAAAAAATGCATTGGACTATATGCATTGGTGGAAATGTAACTTTGCTTTCCTTTTATTTGTTCTCCTCATTTTGTTTGCAAGTTTTTCCTTTCCTATATGTAGAAATTCCCACCTGTAGATCACCTGATAATGCAATATACTAAAGCAAAATACTTGATCTACTTCTACAACCAATTTAGCGGAAGCTTAATCAAACATGATAAACATCAATAAGAACACATATAACTGATATGGATAAATCAATCACACATAACACATAATAAATAACCCAGGGAAAGCTTCGGCCTAAAATCCCAACTCTTTATTATCATACAAGTGGAAATATAGCCAGTATTACAAAAAGAATTAGCTCAAAATATCTCCTACTTTCTCTGCAATACCTCTATTGCTCATAGACAATCAAAGGCCTCTCTCAAACCTCCTGATCTGCACTCCAAGCCTCCTATTTCTTTGCACAATTTTAATTGGGGTCCAGTGCAGCCACTTGTGTGAATTGGCCTCTTCACACACTCACTAACCTCTGATCCAACTACGCAATCCTGAAGGAGATAAACCCTCATTATGGATGAGCTTCTTTTATAGGAAAAATATTCATCCAACTAATAGTACACTGTCCCTTCTCTAATCTCAACTGGGTCTCTGTATGAACTGACATGCATGCGTTTTTCATGAGAGAATATTCAGTTATCTGAAGTGCAACAATTATATGAAAACATACATTAACTAACTGAACTTGCTTAATTTTAAAAAACTATTTAAATCAATTAATGACTTGACTCAGTTAACTAAGCCAACTAATTACTGCTCAAATTATAACTCATCCTTATCTCTTTAACTAATGGATAAATTCCTCAATTAATAGATAAACTATTTCATGTCCTCACATAGACTTCATGTTTCATTTTTCACACTAATTAACTCATGGAGAATTAATTGCTTTATTTTCAAACAACTCTTAGGTTCAAATTCGAATTTTACTTGCTACTTTTAGTCCAATGACTGACTAAAATAGGAATCCATCATGAACTGCTAAAAATAGAATGTTATTTTTAGCATTTCCATTTTTCATTCCCTATTGCCCAATCCAACACTGGTACCCAAACTGTTATTTATAAAAATGCTATTTTTAGCACTTCTATTTTTAGCATTTCTTGTTGCCAATTTTAACATTCCCTCTCAACAAGAAGGGCATTCAACTTGAACCTGATCCTGTACCTTTGGAATGTTTTGCATGCAACACTTCTACCAAGTGTGGTTGCTCCAGCAACTCTCAGAATAAAAAAAAACTCCCCACTGACCTCCCTGTTGAGCTAGAAACATACTCTGATGCTGAAGCTCTACCCACTGCTGACAAGTCCTCCCTCTTTGACCTCTGGGCTACTGCAACACTCCATGCATCTCGCATTGTTGCGCACCTCTCTGTGCCATCCTACACTAGTGCAACACTCTTGTGCCTCTCGCAATGTTGCAACCTACTAGCTCTACATAGTCCTAGGACTCCTGCACTATAGCTCTCCTTGCCACTCCATCCTCATCTCTATCTACCCAATTAGCTAGTCCTGCTACTCCTCATCAGGGCTCCCGTAGCAAGATCTAATTAAAGAGGTTTGGTACCTCATTGATCATGCCCCTATTCTAGCCTTCTTGAGACGATCACTCCACACCACCCCACCTCCTACCTAGAGGTATAGATGCATGTGATCCCTTTCCCCACCTGGCTCGAAATTTCCCCCTACTAGAGGTCTCTGCATGAGTGGATTCCTCCACTCGGTCTCCTCTTGACTTCTCTAGTTGTGGCTGCTCCAGAATCTCCTGAAGTTGCTTCACTAATCGTAGCTCCTCCACAATTGTCTCGGACTTCTTCTAACGCTGCATGTTGAGAGGTAATGTACTCTCCCTCTCAACCACCAAGTCTCCATCAGTTTCCTTACTGCTCAAGACTTTACATGCATCTTGAACCTCAAGAGCATACAGGTTCTTGGCTAGCACACCAATCTGTTTCATCTTTCCCGCCATCATGAAATTTTCTGGAAAAAGAGGTAATTTTAAATCAGCAATATCTGTTGGCATTATGAGATAAGTGTTGTCCTTGATGGCAAACCTCACTGATGACAAATCATAGTACAGAAGGTCAGCAGCAAGGAATTGATGATCAGACTATAAGAAGAAGAGAAAGTTCATACACGCAGGTTCGTTAAGCCCAAGTCGCGTGTACACGCAGGTTAGCTTCAGAAAAAGCGCGTGTATGTGGAAAAGTACCTTTGGTCCATGGCGGTTAGTCCTTGGAAGTTGTGCCTATGGTTTCGGACCATTGTGTCTCGACGGGCATGTCGATCCCTAGTTTTGAAGTTGATGGTATTGGATTTCTATGGTTTTGGCTCTTGGTATTGAACAAGGCCTAAGGCTATATAAGGAGAAGGAAATCATTAGGCAAGTGCATCTGAAATGTCTTGAATATCTGATGAAGCATTAGATCCAGTATGCAGGGTTATGGGTTGATGATGCATTGCTTGATCTGAGCTAAGGAGAGATCTCACCTGTTGATGGAGAACTAGAGCTAAGGAGAGATCTCACTTGTTGATGGAGAACTAGATCTAAGGAGAGATCGGGATCAAATGGTTTGAAATGAACTATCTTTATGATGCTTATTCTAGATCTGCATACTGACGCATGTATTGTTCTATAAGTGTTATGAGTATGACTGATGTCTGGTACAGCTGCAAGTTATGAGAAATTATTTTTAGATCTGTACGCGGGTTGTCTTTGATAAAAGCGCGTATACACGCGGGTTTGATTCATCGAAGTAGCGTATACATTGTAAATCTTAATATTTGAAGTTACAGATGGATCTGATGGTTATTACAGAGTTCTGTGTCTGCTCTGTGTTCTGGTGACTGTTGTTAACAGGGTTTCAGTGATTCAGAGTTTGATGATTGTTTTGAGCTTCAATGATAGTTATGGGTCCAGTATGAAAATTGGATGAAAAGTGACCTTACAGATTATGTGTTGTGCTTCAGTGTATCCAGTCTGAAAATTGATGAAACGTGGTACCTGGAGGTGAGAAGATTGTAGGCAAGCACCTACGTACTAGTATCTAAGCTAGTACAAAAGCTAAAGGAGATCTTGGAGCATTGTAGCAGGTAGCAGCCTGCGTACTAGTAAATGGATCGGCTAGTACAAGAGCAAAGGGGGTTGTAGCTCCCGTACTGGTATAAGACTGCACCAGTACAAACATTGTAAAAGGATTTTCTTATTAAGAAGAAGATTGAGATGACTTGCAGCAGGTGGTTTTCAGCCACATTGGGTTTCCACCTTATATCTTTGTGTTCATGTGTGTGGCTCTTGTGTGATGTTTTGTTCTGTTATTCTGCACCTGGGTACTGTTAATATGCTTAATAATGATCTGATCTATTTACTGAAGACTAAGCTAACTGAATCATAAGATTTCTGGATATACGCAAGTTTCTTTAGACACAGTAGCATGTACACGCGGGTTCACTTAACTGAAGTAGCGTATATATGTTTCTGAGCATTGAAAAAGTTTTATAGTTCTGATAATACTGATTCACCCCCCCCCTCTCAGTATTATTTCCAACAATTGGTATCAGAGCGGGTCCTTTGATAGAAGCTTGATCGCTTGAAGGAGATCCGTGGATCAATGGGAAAGAAGCTTAAGAAGAAAGCTCATAAGAAGAAGAAGACATCTCAGAAGGACTATGACAGTGGGAGAGTCGATTGGGGATTAGGTATAAGAAGCTCTTCAGATTCAGAATCAGATTCAGAATCATTATCAGGTATGAATGTGTTATCCTCTGATGTTCCTGCTATATTTCCTTGTGAAAGTGATGGAAGTGATAGTGAAACTACTGAACATGCTTTTATGGGTGAGCAAGAAAAGTGTCAAATAGAGGCAACGTTTAGAAGGCTTGCAGACAAAGTTAAAGATCAACAAGATCTATTGAACAAAAGGGAATGTGCTTTCAAAGAAGAAGTTACCAAACTAAAGGCCCAACTAGAAGAAGGAAACAAGGTGAGAAAGCTTCTCAAGGACAAGGAAGACCAATGTCAAAAATTGCAGCATGAAGTGACATCATTAAGAAAAGAAGTCAACGAAAGAAGCACAACCATCAAGAAACTCAAAGATAGATCCAGCTACTATGAAAATCTTGAAGCTACAATCCTCTCACTAAAAGGAGATCTTGAAGAATCAAAGAAGCAGAATACAGATCTACTCCAAGCTATTGCAAAACAAGAAAACGAAGCCACCAGCTTAAAATCTCAACTAGAATGTGCCTTCCGAGTTCGTCAAATGCAGCAGGATCTGAATGAAGAACAAGAAAAGGAGATTCTCAGACTAAGGCATCAGTTGGAAGAAGGAAGGAAACATGGAGAAGACATGAAGAAGCAATGTCTAGAAAAGGAGGAACAACTTCAAGTTGAGGTAAATATCTTGAAAGGTAAAATAGAAGAAAAGGATAAGCTTTTACGATTTCAAGATAGTTCTAAAGTCTTGGATGATATTCTTAGTAGTCAAAGGTCTCCTGCTATCAAGACTGGTCTTGGTTTTCATGAATCTGTTGAAGGTGAATCTAGTTCACAAGGTGAGGCAAGGAACTCTAAAGAGAAATCCAAAATGATCAACAAGGAGATGAAAGGTCAATCTCATCATCAACCAAGGAAAGAAAGTCTTCAAAGAAAATCTTTTACTCCTCCTATGAATAATGTTGAATGTTATGTATGTCATAATCTTGGACATGTTGCAGCTAGATGTGGAAGAAGAAGGGTTCAAGACCATCATGTAGAAAGATCATCACATTCAAGGTACTTTAATGGATATTGCTTTGCTTGCAATATGTTTGGTCACAAAGCTGCTGATTGCTACAGGAGAAATATGAAACATGTAAGATGTTATGCATGTAACAAGCTTGGACATATAGCAAAGGAATGCAGGAACAAAGGATGGACATCACATCAAAAGGAGAAAACCTCATCACACTTGAAGATATGGAGGAAGAAGGAAGTACAGTCAGCACAATGTACTGAGACACAGCACAGCACAGACATATCAGACTCAGGGGGAGCTGAAAGTGTAAACCTTCAGTGTCCTGAATCTCATACGCAAGTTCCTTAAAGGGAAGTCGCGTATATACGCGAGTTCGACACTGCAAAGTCGCGTATATGTCAGTCTGAGGAAAAGCAGTGGGGACAGGCTCAGAAAAGGGATCTGATATGATTCAGTCCATTATTTGCTCTATTGGTTAATAGCTACAGTCTGCTGAGGATGATGTTTTGATGCTTATGCATGATCAGATCTAACAGATGGCACTGGTTGAGGGGGAGCATATGCCTTTAGTAATTCATTGTTGGCATTATGGTTAATAATCCTTGGTGATGATTCTTATATGGCTAAATGATATATCTCGCTATGATGTGGTTGTGAGTTGTCTATGATAAACTCTCATATGATTCTTGGAGTTACATAGAAGATGTTCAGATCAGATTTATGGTTGATTCTTTGATGATGCATATATGGTGCTTACATGGTGATCTTCATAAGAACAAGGAGAAGTACAAAGCTTGAATACACATCTTCCTCACTTGATGATGAGTCACTTATATACTGCTGTTGTCATATGCATAAATATCATACAGTTATGATGCAGGCACTCATGCGGATAAGGATTGTTGCTGATGATGATATCAAGAATCTTTGTCAAAAGAATTTGAGCTCAAGATACATAGTGCTGATACATGGATGACTACTCAAAGTTGCTTTATTGAAGACATGGTGATGAGTTCTTATCTATATGATGAAAGGTTGATCCTTACATATGTTAATTGATGCAGATGTTCCCAAGTAATGATACTTGGATCATGTAGAGCTTGATGAAATGGCTATGGTGGTTTCACACATGATACAATGTGAATGACTCTGAATTCTGTTCAAAGGGATGAATTGATGCAGACATACCTTGTTATAGGTTGATGACCTATTCTCTACAGGACATTTACAGGTTGCTGATATGGAAATTTGTGTACGCGTGTTGTTTAAAGGATATCCGCGTGCATACGCCGTTTTACAAGGGGATAGTCGCGTATATGGTATACGCGTGTTTCGTAAGGGATATCTGCGTATATACGCATGTTTATGTGTATACAGACGCGTATATGGAGATTTGAAGGAAATCAGCAAGGACAGATGTTGGTTGCAGAAAGTCTGATATAGGTCTGACAGAGATCATCTGGCACAGGTTCAGGGGGAGCAGATAATCTTCCAATGATGCATTGTTGGCATTATCTTAAAGCTTTTGGTTCTAGTTCACATTTGGTGTTGATTTCAGGAGGAACAAAGGCGAAAGGAGAACAGAAGGATCTCTTGGTTGCTGATCTGAATGGTGATTATCAGATGCTGCTAGTGACTTTCATAAGTCTTGGTCTAGTTATTTCGTCTCTATGTCATATATCTCTTTTGTGGTATCTCTTTCATGGTGTCAAGGTCATGTAACGACCTATTTTGGTTTCCCCACTATGCCTGGGATGATTGATGCAATGTGATTGGTTGTCATATGTAAACTTTTGATGTATTCCCACTTGGTTGGGTGGATGAGTCAATTTTTGTATATCCTCACTTAGTTGAGAGATGGATGTATGTATGAGTCTTTGGTGATAGGAAGGTCTTTTATGATGTATAGAGTCATGTTCTTCTTGAAGAACATCTTTTGCAGATCTTGCCTACAGTCAGGAAGAGCATGAACAGCACACTTCAGAAGGACAGAGATTCAGCATGCACTCTGAGGGAGCATTGACAGATTGGTACACCTTGGCATATACAAAGGGGGAGATTATTCAGAGATTTCAGCAGGTACTCAGGGGGAGTATGGACAGTGGAATGATTCAGCAAAGGAAGAGAATATCTTGGTCCACCCTTTGCCCTTGATGTCAAAGGGGGAGAGTGATTTGGTGTTGTTGCCATCAAGTCCAAAGGGGGAGATTGTTGGCATTATGATGCATGTGTTGTACTTGATGGCAACCCTCTCATAGAAGAATATCTCACTTATGTATAACTGGGTGAATCTTCAGAAGAGATATCAGATGTGACCAATGGAGGACAGCTCAAAGGAATCAGATGATGAATCTTCAGAAGAGATATCAGATGTGACTGATGGAGGACAGCTCAAAGGAATCAGATGATAATTCTAAGTGTGACAAGTTAGCTTTGCCATCAAGTCCAAAGGGGGAGATTGTTGGCATTATGAGATAAGTGTTGTCCTTGATGGCAAACCTCAATGTATAACTGGGTGAATCTTCAGAAGAGATATCAGATGTGACCAATGGAGGATAGCTCAAAGGAATCAGATGATGAATCTTCAGAAGAGATATCAGATGTGACTGATGGAGGACAGCTCAAAGGAATCAGATGATAATTCTAAGTGTGACAAGTTAGCTTTGCCATCAAGTCCAAAGGGGGAGATTGTTGGCATTATGAGATAAGTGTTGTCCTTGATGGCAAACCTCACTGATGACAAATCATAGTACAGAAGGTCAGCAGCAAGGAATTGATGATCAGACTATAAGAAGAAGAGAAAGTTCATAGATGCAGGTTCGTTAAGCCCAAGTCGCGTGTACACGCAGGTTAGCTTCAGAAAAAGCGCGTGTATGTGGAAAAGTACCTTTGGTCCATGGCGGTTAGTCCTTGGAAGTTGTGCCTATGGTTTCGGACCATTGTGTCTCGACGGGCGTGTCGATCCCTAGTTTTGAAGTTGATGGTATTGGATTTCTATGGTTTTGGCTCTTGGTATTGAACAAGGCCTAAGGCTATATAAGGAGAAGGAAATCATTAGGCAAGTGCATATGAAATGTCTTGAATATCTGATGAAGCATTAGATCCAGTATGCAGGGTTATGGGTTGATGATGCATTGCTTGATCTGAGCTAAGGAGAGATCTCACCTGTTGATGGAGAACTAGAGCTAAGGAGAGATCTCACCTGTTGATGGAGAACTAGATCTAAGGAGAGATCGGGATCAAATGGTTTGAAATGAACTATCTTTATGATGCTTATTCTAGATCTACATACTGACGCATGTATTGTTCTATAAGTGTTATGAGTATGACTGATGTCTGGTACAGCTGCAAGTTATGAGAAATTATTTTTAGATCTGTACGCGGGTTGTCTTTGATAAAAGCGCGTATACACGCGGGTTTGATTCATCGAAGTAGCGTATACATTGTAAATCTTAATATTTGAAGTTACAGATGGATCTGATGGTTATTACAGAGTTCTGTGTCTGCTCTGTGTTCTGGTGACTGTTATTAACAGGGTTTCAGTGATTCAGAGTTTGATGATTGTTTTGAGCTTCAATGATAGTTATGGGTCCAGTATGAAAATTGGATGAAAAGTGACCTTACAGATTATGTGTTGTGCTTCAGTGTATCCAGTCTGAAAATTGATGAAACGTGGTACCTGGAGGTGAGAAGATTGTAGGCAAGCACCTACGTACTAGTATCTAAGCTAGTACAAAAGCTAAAGGAGATCTTGGAGCATTGTAGCAGGTAGCAGCCTGCGTACTAGTAAATGGATCAGCTAGTACAAGAGCAAAGGGGGTTGTAGATCCCGTACTGGTATAAGACTGCACCAGTACAAACATTGTAAAAGGATTTTCTTATTAAGAAGAAGATTGAGATGACTTGCAGCAGGTGGTTTTCACCCACATTGGGTTTCCACCTTATATCTTTGTGTTCATGTGTGTGGCTCTTGTGTGATGTTCTGTTCTGTTATTCTGCACCTGGGTACTGTTAATATGCTTAATAATGATCTGATCTATTTACTGAAGACTAAGCTAACTGAATCATAAGATTTCTGGATATACGCAAGTTTCTTTAGACACAGTAGCGTGTACATGCGGGTTCACTTAACTGAAGTAGCGTATATATGTTTCTGAGCATTGAAAAAGTTTTATAGTTCTGATAATACTGATTCACCCCCCCCCTCTCAGTATTATTTCCAACAATATCTCCCTCCTCCGAACTCTGATTTAGATGATTTATTTTTTGAATTTGAGTCTTTTTTTGCAAGGAATTCAAATCTACTATTTGTTTCTGAAAATTTTGTACAAAAATTTTCAGATCTGCTCTGCAAACTCTTGGCCCAAAACAAAACTTTGAAATCTCCTCTCAGTATATTGTTCTCTCTTTTGATCATCTTTGCTTCGATACCATGTACAAATCCCCACCTGTAGATCACTTGATAATGCAATATACTTAAGAAAAATACTTGATCTACTTCTACAACTAATTTAGCAGAAGCTTAATCGAACATGAGAAACATCAATAAGAACACATATAACTGATTTGGACAAATCAATCACACATAACAAAAAAGAAATAACCTGGGGAAAACCTCAACCTAAAACCCCAACTCTGTATTATCACACAAGTGGAAATATAGCCAGTATTACAAAAAGAATAAGCTCAAAAGCTATCTTGCTCTCTTTGCAATACCTCTGTTGATCATAGACAATCAAAGGCCTCTCTCAAACCTCTTGATCTTCCCTCCAAGCCTCCTATTTATTTGCGCAATTTTGATTGGGATCCGGTGCAGCGACTTGTGTGAATTGGCCTCTTCACACACTCACTAGCCTTTGATCCAGCTATGCAATCCTGAAGGAGATAAATCCTCATCTTGGATGAGCTTCCTTTATAGGAAAAATATTCATCCAACTGATAGTACATTGTCCCTTCTATGATCTCAACTAGTTCTCTATATGAACTGACATGCATGAGGTATTCATGAGAGAATCATCAGTTATATGAAGTGCAACAATTATACGCAAGCATGCATTAAATAACTAAAGTTACTTAATTAAAAAAACTATTTAAATCAATTATAACTGGACTTGACTCAGTTAAAAATGAGCCAACTAATTACTACTCAAATTAGAATTCATCCTTATCTCTTTAACTGATGGATAAATTCCTCAATTAATAGATAAATTGTTGCCTGTCCTCACATATACCTCATGTTTGATTTTTCACAACTAATTAACTCAAGTTTTGTTTACAATGTACTAGTAGAATAATCATCATTATATTTAGAATAGTTTTAGTAATATAATTGATCCAGGTGGATATTGGTGGCCACCTGCCAAGTCCACCTGGACCCCCACCATTGTCTTTCTCAGCATTTTCAGTTTCCTTAATTGTAGCAAAACTTACTATTTTTAGCAGTTTTTCGGGTCCTGAACTTCCGAAGCCGTTTTGAGGCCCTAAACGACGTTTTTTGGGGAATCCGGGGGCAACATGGGTCCATGGAATGGACCAATGTTTCTTGTTCCAACAATGATAGTGCTCGGATAGATCTTTCTAATGAGCTATTGTACGTGTCAAACGGAGATCATATGCCAAAGTTACGACCCCGGGAAGTTGATGTACCAATTTACCCCAAACGGGGCCCACAGTTTGGCGTTTCATCTCCTAGGGTTAGGTTTTGGAATGTTAAGGGTTTTCCATTGTTTCTCAACAATAAATAGGCCTTCGAGCCTCATTGTAACACAGTTCAGAGGCATGTAGCCATCACATCTCTTCTCAGAGATAAGCTACCATCGCCCTAGCTGGTTTATTTCCATTTCTGATTGTAAGCATATTTCAGTATTTTCCATTAATGAAATGAAGTATTATTTCCGCTGCATCTTTGTGTATATGGTTATCTCTGTAATTTGTTGCGTTCCTGTTTAAATCCGGATCAGTGGTATCAGAGCGGTCTGCTTTTTCTCTGTTTTTCTTTGCATGTCCCTAACAAGGTCGGGATATAAGGAGTTAGGGCTTGAACTGGTTGAACCTTTGCAAGACCAGCCTCGCAAATCTCGACGGCCTCCCATGGCGGACGAGAAGAAAGATGAGGGGGCAGGAGATCCCATCAAAATCTTGCTCGAAGAAGCCCTCGAGCGACAATGGAACGCGATGATGGACAGCTTTGCCCAGATCCTTCAGCGGCTACCCAGAAGCGACGCATCGGCTTCCAGCAGCTACTCTGGAAACGACACACCCTTTAAGGTACAAGTTAATTTTGAAATCCCCATATTGGAGGGTCAGATAGACGCAGATGCCGTAGATAAATGGTTAAATCTGCTAGAGGTTTATTTTTCTGTTCATGAATTTTCGAGTCGGGAAAAGATTGTTTTTGCTCTTCTCAAAGCAGCCCCCCACGTCAATGACTGGTGGGAAACCTACTACGAACAGAAGGATGAAAGTACTGGCTCACTATTTTCAGCCGCACCCACCTGGGATTCGTTCCAGGATGCCGTCAAGGAGCAGTACTACCCTGTCGGAAGCTATGAGGATGAATACATAAAGTGGACCACGCTGTGGCAGGGAAGGGACCAAGACGTGCCAGAATTCACCAATCTTTTCCATACCCTTCGCACAAAGTTGGGTATCAAGGATTCGGAGCAACATTTGATACTCAAATACCGTGGCTGCCTGCACTAGTACATCCAGGAAGAAATACAATTCCTAAACATCCCCTTGCTCGGCGCAGCATACCGATATGCCGTCAAGGTCGAATAGAAGTTTAAACAAAAGAAGCGAGACTTTGGATCTGCGAATCCAAAGCAGGGGAAAGGTGCCCCTAAACCACAGAACAAAGGACAAAGCCAAGGCGGGACAGCCCAAGACAACCAGCCGAAGCTGCAAGTAAAGAACAGTGCCGCAAAGCCGAGAAAGGACACTGGAAAATGGTGCGAGTTCCATAAGAGCTCCACTCACAACACAAGCAAGTGTCGGGCCAAGCAGTCACTGGTGGCTAAGCTAAAGGTTTCAAAATCATATGCATGTTCTGACTCTGAGTCAGAACCCGATAAGGGGTATGAAAAAGGGAAGCAGATCATTGATGCGGATCCCAGCGCCACTGTTGCTACTGCAAAGATCCAGAAAAGTGAACCCGAAGATCCAGAGGAGGAGGAGCGTCTCTTCCACTCCCAGATGTGGGTAAAGGGCTCCCCGATACAGTTCATTGTCGATAGCGGGAGTCAAAAGAACCTCATTTCGGCAGAGGTCGTGAAGCAGTTGGGCTTACCGACCACAGCACATCCACAACCATACACCATTGGGTGGCTTCACCAAGGACAAGATCTTCGCTTGAGCCAGCAGTGTCGCCTTCCATACAACATCAAGCCCTTCACGGATGAGGTATTGTGTGACATTGCTCCCCTTGAAGTTTGTGATGTATTACTAGGACAACCATACTTGTGGAAGCGACATGCTGTGTATGAATGAAGGCCCCGTGCTGTTATTATTACATTGGGAAATAAGTTGTTCAGGATAGCAGAGGTAGCACCACCTGCTGCCATCTCTTTGATTACTGCAAAACAATGCAGTAAGATCATTTCCAAAACCAGGAAATTTGTTTTCCTGATGATACGCCCTCAAGGAAAGAAGAAGACAGTGGCCGCGGCCTCCAAACGAGGTCCCTCTGCACGACAACTACAGATGGACAAGATTGTGGAGGAGTACGAGGACATCTTCACCTCCCCGTGTCACACGGAATCTGTCAAGGGTGCGGACACGACTGACCTTCCTAGAAGTCTAAGACATTCTAATGACAAACAAGACAAAATGGAGTAATCTTTCTCTAAATACACCTTTTACAACATGAAAACTACAAGTGTTTAGGCTTACCTTATTCCAAAACGCTGTTGTTGAAGTTCGTTCTTGACGATCCGGATGAGCTCCTCCTTCAAGTCAATTCCTGTAACCACAAACAATCAAACAATTACCAAGCACTTGCATTTCATATAATAAAACATATATTCAACATGCAGACCAAGGAACACATGAAATAACTCATTAACACAAGCTATTGAGAAAAATAAACCAGTTTGTATTAATAACGAAACAAAGAAACTCTTACAACCTGGCCTTGGTGTTGTGCAAGTTCCTCCCAGGGTCCATCAAGGGTTTTCCTCTACTTTGACAAAGCTCACCCTCTCCCAAGTAGAATCAAGTGAAGACAATCTCTCCTCACAAAGGCTCTAATGGAAGACCTAAATCCTGCAGCATTTACCCAAAGAAAATGTATAGCTCCAACCTCCTCTCCTTCTGGCTCAATGCTTTTATTTATAGTGCTGTAAAGAGGTTATTCAGGTCCACTATCAATGGGATCATCCCCCTCTTTGGGTGGGATAGCTCCCTTATTGATGGGATAAGTTCCCCCTTAATAGAGATACATGAACCAACTGGAGGCGCATCCATTTCATCAAACCGACCTCTAGAATGTTCTAGAAGTAACCACAAGTAACTTTTTCAAGATAAAACTCGCGCATTTTGCCTTTTACAGAGGGACGCACCTGTCCCTTAACATACAGAGCGTCCATGGACGCAGATTTTGTGAACAAGGTCCGCGTCCCCGCAGGTAAGACTAGAGAGAACCTGCGACCCCAGAGATAAACATGATTTTTACAAGACTTTCTCTCTTCTTTGAGTTTGAGATGGATAACAGAGGCATGAGACTTGCCTAAGAGGGTAGCATGACTGTTGATTTGAGCCATACTAACTGTAAGTAGTCAAGGTGACATTTTTTAGTGTAACAGATTGCCCCCTAAAGTGCGAAGCCTGGAATAGAATAGGGTTTTGTAATTCTAGGAAGGGTGAAGCGCTTTATCATTTCAAGGATTGCCTTGTGGATGGCCTGGTTGGAACCTGCAATTTTCAACACAAAATACATGGATAAGATTATATCATCACTGAGGTAGGCATTCCCATACTCAGATTCAAAACTTTAACTAATGGACTAACTATTCTGATACAGGAATGATCTTGCAGTACATTATTTTTATAGACTTTTGTAGACACAGTATGGACGCAGCCATCTGTTTATGATAAGTCTACATAGACAATGAATACAAAACTCCTCGCAGCCTGGATGGTAGAAACTAGATCCAGGGTCTTCACTTCTACTTCCCGAATTGGTACGATTCTAGCCATGTGATTAAATGATTCGATGTCGAACATGGTAGAAACCACTTGATTACCAGTCAATGATGTAAACTGTTAACAAGCGTGAGAGAAACCACCAGTAATGTCAATGGTCCTCAAAGTACCAAGCACAACCCGTGAAATGTGAATAGATGTTTTGATGTCGAACACTTCACGGAATCCTCTGATCGAAAGTCAATGATGTAAACTGACGTCAAAGGCGAGAAACCTGCCATTGATGCATGCAGACTTCAAGGTACTGTCGATTCCTAAGTCATCTTTCTAGATAATGTGTCGATGTCGATAGAAAGCGACCCGTTGCAGGCAAGCCCGCAACACGAAATCATTGTTCAAGTTGAAGAAATGTTGCTGTAAGGACTGACTCAGGGATGGTCAAATGGATGACAAGTATTTTGCAGATGAAAGTTTTGCTTGCAGACCTCTTGAACACATAACGACACAACAGATGGTTTGGTGACGAATAACTCAAAGTTGATCCCTGAACCCGGTTAAAGATTTTCAAAGTGATTTAGTCAACTGTGAGGTAAAAGATTTCCCAACCCAGGTGAATGAAAAAGTGTCGTGTTCAAGAGTGGTAATAAAGTTTCTTCTGAGACAAAAGGTGACAAATAGGTTCATTCTTCTCTCTTTTCCCCCACCATTTCTGGCAAGTACCTCTTTATTTTTAACAAGCTTGAGGAGGATAACATATGCTTGATTATAAGCTCATCCTTCGGACGAGTCCAACCTAGTTTAAATTCGAACCCTAGGAAGGAGTGGTTCGTTCCTGTTTGTAATTGAACAGGTCCTTTACTGTAAAAGTTTAACGAGCCCAGTATAGGAGAAACTCGGCGTTTTTCTTTTTTAGAGAGTCTGAAAAACTTAAGGAAACTCCACGTTGAACTTTTTCGTAAGTTTGTGTCCCTCAAGCCCGAAAAAGTATAAAATAATACCTGGGGGAACCGCTTGATCTTGCGACCAAGGAGTACTTTCATAATAGTGTCGTTGACCTGAAAAGTAAAAAGCGATCAAAGACACGTCGTTTTATTTCCTTATCGAGTTTGAAACGACAAAAACCCGGCAATCTTTTCCTGATTTTGCGGTCAGAAAAGAGCTAAAAGGGGACCGTCTTTTAATTCCGTTTTAACGAGTGAAAAAGAAACACTCGGCGATCTTTTCATGTTTTAGGAGTCAGAAAAGGGCTTAAAAGATGACTCTGAAATTTGTTTGTGAAAAATTACAATTTCCCTCGAAATCCCTTCGTCCTGCACAAAAGCGACACATTACTCATACCTGTTTAAAATAGGCAAAAATACATTTGAAAACATCTTTTCATGGTAAAAAATGAACTAATTCATCCAAAAAACCTATAAAAAGACCTTTTACCATGTCATTTTTACCGTTTCACTGTTGAGGTTGAAAAAGGAGCTTTTGACAAGAAACTTCCCGTGGTTGCTGCGGAAAATCTGACCGTCGGAATCGAACGCCGCTTCACCGAGGTATTTTACACATCCCACTCTTCATTTTTATCCGTTTAGTTTTTTGTTTTTGGTCTCTGTTTCATTTTTTGGGGGGGTTTTGGGTTCAAAATGCGCCCCTCGGCGGACGCAGGTGCCCTTCGGGTGACCTGCGTCCCCCGACTTTTTCTCATACGGGAAAAAGGTCGGGGGACGCAGTCCGCCTTCAGGCGAGCTGCGTCCGGACGCCCTGTGCTACAAAGCCGGGGTGCGTCTTCCGCAAAGGGCGCATTTCAAAACCCTAACTCTCTCAAAAAACCACCAAATTTACTCAAATTAATTTCTAATTGACTCTTTTGATGTGCAGGACCTAAAACATGTTAGACTGGAGAGAGAGAGAGCACGTAGAGGACGATGAAGCTGCGATTAACCACCAACCCTCTCTGGATGCCTTAAGAACATGTGGATTGTACAAATATTGGACCATACCGGGCATGAGGGGCCAGGTAAGATTTTTGGAATGGCTGGTTGAGCGATGGAACGTTCAAGATCAATGTTTTTACATTGGAGGGCACCAGCTCGAGATAGAGCCCTCGGATGTATACTTTCTCACTGGCTTGCCAAACAGAGGTGAGCAACTCAACCTTGCGGGGACCAGGCCGGGTGGCCAATCCCTTGATGATCTCCGCGAGGAGTGGTGCAGACCAGGGACTCGCCATAAAAAAGGCGTGGAGATAAAGCACATCGCTCTGGCGGAACTTAGAGTTATTGCATTTACGGTCACTAGGATTTGTGGCGCGGCCGCCTTGCACATTGCCTCCGGATCCCAAATGCGGATGGCAGTTGACTGTTACCAAGGCACCATCTTCAACTGGTGCGAAGCTGTGTCGGCTCATATGAAGAGCCAACTAACCAAGGCAAAGAACGGACGACTAAAGACTTTTGGATATGGGCCTCTAGTCGTGAGCTTTGCCTTGGAGAGAGTTCCTATGCTGATCCCTCAGCAACTCACTGTTGATGACTTGGGTCCTCGGGAGCCAAAGCTTGTTCGATGGGTTGCGGTGATGGCCCGGCATCCTGACGAGGGTGCTGCAGTGGTTCGATTCTCAGACAGTTACTTCGACTGGCTAGAGGGCCAGCTTTTTGTGATACAAGACTTTCCATATGCCGGAATGGATTTCAGAGGTGATCCGGACATGGTTCTTCCACAGGGAGAACAATGGGATGACAGAGGTACTTTCATTTTCACAAGTTTTCTAATTATGTATTTTTTTATTTTTCATATATATCGTCTCAAAGTAACAGTAAAATTTTAAAAATGCAGATGTTGGACCACAGCGTCCAGCCAATCTCCGGCCTTACGACAGACGACATCCAGCTGCACCGGCACCGGCCCTACAGGATGCGACAGCAGAAGTACTAGCCGATTTGGAGCATGATCTAGAGCGTCTCACGGCAGATATACCTGAGACTACTATGGATGATATTCCAATGAGGCTTCAGCGCTTCGTGGTCGCGGTCCCTGGACCGTTTAGGAGATTTCTGCGCAAGATAGCCCGCGCAGTGGTGTCGTACAGAGAGCACCACCAGTGATTGACTAGTCACTTTTGTAGTCACATGTGACATTTTGACTTTTTGCACTATCATTTTGCCGATCATAAGGTGTGTTAAACCTATGATCGAAGACGATGTATATATTTTTGGACACACTTCTATCTATATCTATATATCACTATTACCGGCTTATCTTGTTTAACATGTATGATGAAATGTCTTTAAATTTACTTGCATGATTATTATAAATGTCTGTCCAACACTCGAGAAGCAATTGCATCTGCTAATGTATTCAAAGACCTTGGAATATGTTGATATTCAATGTAATCAAATTCACGTTCCAAGAGACGCACTCTCAAAAACAACCTTAATAACACAGGATTTCTAATGGCATAAACTCTATTAAGCTGTAATACAACAAGTTCAGAATCTAACCTCACTATCAAACGTCGAATTCCAAATGAAATAGATTCGGATAATAATTCAACCACTGCACTGTATTCTGCAATGTTATTCGTTGTTTGACCGAGGCTTACCCCATGCATAGAAACTAACTCGTCAGAGGGCGAATAGATAACCCAAGCTGCGGAAGAGATATTCCGTGTACTACGACAAGCACCATCAGCAAATCCAATGTATGTTTGGAGAGGCGTCGACATCTACAATATCAAGAGTAAAACCAAGATGAGCCAAAATAATGACGAAAAACCACACTTGCTAAGCTAAGCACACTGACTAAACTAACACACTTGCTAGCTAGAAAGGAAATCTAACCTATCTAAAAATTTCTCCATCCATCATTTTAAGCATAATACCTCTTTAGGTAAAGTCCATTTCTGGGTTTGCCCAAAGAGTCCCCATCAAAATCAACTAACTCATAAGCCCCTTTTGCTAGCTTTCGCTTTACAATGTAGGGCCCATGCCACATGGGAACGAATTTTCCGGCACCTAGCTTATCGTTAGCTTGATCATATAATAGTACTAGGTCTCCTTCCGAAAAACTTCGAGGGGTTACATTTTTATCGTACTGAGCTTTCATTCGTTTCGCGTGAGTCTCGATAGCTAAAGTAGCGTCACGTCGAGTCTCATCTAATTTAGCTAAGTATAACAACCGTTTCTCCTCTTCGGAAGTAGCTGGAAGTAATTCGACAGCCATTTGAAGTGATGGGATTTCGCACTCAATAGGTAACACAGCTTCTAAGCCATAAACTAGCTGAAAAGGGGTGAAACCTGTTGAATTTTTCACTGAAGTTCGATATGCCCATAGCGCCGAAAATAACATGTTATGCCAATTCGTTCGATGGATACCAATGATCCGTCGAATCATGACGACTAGAACTTTGTTGATTGACTCAACCAAACCGTTGGCTTGCGGATAATAAGGTGTAGAGCTATCGTGGCGCAAACCAAGCTGGCTTGTAAGTTCAGTCATCATGACATTTCGAAAATGGCTTCCATGGTCCGTAATGATTGCTTGTGGGACACCAAACCTAGTTATGATATGATTGAATACGAAAAGTGCAGCTGTCTTGCCGCTTGCGTCGAATGTAGGCATCGCCTCGGCCCACTTAGTAAAATAATCAACCGCAAGGATGATATACGCATGCCCCCCGGCCGAGTGAGGGTTACAAGTAATAAAGTCAATGCCCCATTTGGCGAATGGACCAGCGGCAATTATAGGGTGGAGAGGAGCAGGTGGAGCGCGCATCTTGCGATCAAACACTTGACAGTTGTGGCATTTTCTGACGGCAAGGATACAATCTTTAAACATAGACGGCCAGAAATAGCCAGCGCGCAACACCTTCTGAGCTGTGGCATACCCAGACATATGACCGCCACATGCTCCAGAGTGACAATCATTCAAAACTCTCTCAGCCTCATCGTGAGTTAAACAACGTCGAAAAACTAAGTCTGCCCCCAGGCGATAAAGTGTATCTCCAATAATTCTGTATTGCTGGGATTGAAACCGAATTTTTCGACGGTTTTCCTTGGAAGCTTCAGGCCGAAAGGTTTGGGTTTGGAGATAGATGATTATATCCCCATACCACGGATCTACAGTGCTAATAAGAAACAAAGATTCGTCCGCAATGGACTCCTCTGCCACAGTCTCTGTGTCAGCACTCGGGAAATCACACATCAATTCCGCGAAGACTAAAGATTTCTTAGACTTGGACTTCTCAAACTCCAAGTCGAACTCTTGCAGGATGACGATCCATTTAGAGTACTTGCCCCCTAGCAGTTGTTTTGTCAAAATATAAATCATAGGGTTGCAATCCGAAATAACAGTAGTTTTGCGGAGAAGAATGTAGTGACGAAAACGCTGGACAGCTTGAACGGCTGCCAGGGCCAATTTCTCCACATGTGAATATTTTAACTCAGTTGGATTTAAGGTTCTGCTAAGGTAATATATCACATGCTCTGCCTTGAATTCATCTTCTTGAACTAACACCATTCCAATGGTGGAATGCGAAGCTGCGAGGTATAAGAAGTAGTCCTGGTTGTAGTTGGGAGGATGCAATAACGGTGCATGGGTCAACGCGTGTTTCAGTGCATCAAAAGATTGTTGAGCAATCTCGTCCCAAAAGAATTGTACGTTCTGTTTCAACAACCGTGTAAAACCTTTAGTGACCTCGGCGTAGTTAGGGATGAATCGGCGTAAAAAGTTCGCTTTCCCTTGCAAACTTTGGAGTTGGCGCAAACTCGAAGGAGGAGGCAATTGGATGATAGCCTCGACTTTCGAGGGATCGACGCGAATGCCGGTTTTGGAAACAACAAATCCCAGCAATCGACCTGTTTCTATACAGAAAACACACTTGTGGGGATTCAACCGAATTCGATAATGCCTACACCTCATAAAGATTGCTCGTAAATGGACAAGGTGATCAGCTCGGTGTAAAGAATGAGCAGGCAAATCATCGAGATAGGGTTGCACAATGTGCTTGATGTCATGAAATGCATAAGACATGGCCCGTTGAAAAGTAGCACCGGCATTCTTAAGGCCAAAAGGTAATTTGCAATAAGCAAATGTCCCCCATGGACAAATGAATGCCGTTTTTGGTTGATCGGCAGGTAGAATATTGATTTGATTATAACCTGAGAAACCATCCATGAAGGAAAACATCTCACTTCCGGCACAATCATCAATAATTTGATCGATATAAGGCGTAGGATAGTTGTCTTTTGGACAAGCTCGATTGATATCCCTATAATCGATACAGATTCTTATTGTTCCTTGTTTTTTATTGACGGGAACAATATTCGATACCCAATCCGTTAACGGGATCGGATAAATGAAACCTGCTTTCAACAGCTTTTCGACTTCGGCTTTGATTGCAGCTGCTTTTCGAGGGTGAATCTGACGCAACCGTTGCCGAATGGGTTTAGCATCCGGGTAGGTTTTGATTTCATGAACAACAATGGCAGGATCGATTCCTGGCATTTCTTCGTAGGACCAGGCAAACACGTCGCGGAATTCTTGGAATAGGGCCTTGTAAGTTTGGATTTCTTCGTCAGTACATGCGGCACCTATATGAATGTTCTCCTTGATTCCGGGCTTCACTGAAATATCAATGGGAATAGTACGAGAAATATTCCCTAAATTCAGCTCTGAATCAGAATGTTTCGTTGGATCCTGAGCGTCTTTGACATATTCAGCGGTAAAGATAGATGAAAAATCATTTTCAAATGCATCATCCTTAGGTAAAAACGAAGATCTGTGATGGAGATCTTCCCATGGTAGATCATCTACACTTAGGATTTCGCGAAGTTGTTCGTCAGATGACACTTCTTCGGGAAACGTTATCCGTTCTAAGGGTGAGGTGAAAAGTGACTCTTCACTGACCACATTCATTTGGTCGGTTGAATGAAAGTCGGTAAAAGACATAAGAGCTTCATAAGCAATCTCATACGGACTCAACGGCATAACATCACCGAGTGAGTCTAGCTCAGAGTCAGAGGGAACATACCAAGGATCATCATAAATAATGTTTTCTGACGTGATCATATGAATTGTTGCGAACGAAGGGTCTGCATTGAGTGGAGGGAGAGGAAAAGTTCCCAGTAAACCGGAATCCTTAACTAAACCTACACCAATGTCCCTATAAGGGATTGTCGTTTTACCAACATGCTGGATAGTTTCTAAAGAGGTTGGGTCGGATGAAAAGTATGTCAGCTGATCAATAGTCACGATCTTACCGTTATGTGGAAACTTAATGACTCTGAAGACCGATGAAACGACCGCTGTCATAGCATATGACCAACTTCGACCCAAAAGAAGGTTGTAGTCTAGAGGGGCATCAACCACTTCCACATCCAGACTAACGGTTTTACCTTCGACCCCTATAGGCAATTCTTGTAGAATACCAAACGGACGGAACCCACGGCCATCAAAGGCCTTAAGGATGGTGGGGGATTGGTTCAACGAAGGAGAACCAAGCGATCTCCAACATTGAATCGACATAATACACGTAGAAGCTCCCTCATCAATCACAGTCCGATGAATAGGCCTGTTTTTGACTATCACTGGAATTTGGAAAGCCATTTGATGGGGGAGACGCGGTGTACTACTTTCTAGATCAAAGATCATTAGGTTCGGGTCCTGAACATCGACAGCTCCAATAGCCGACAAAAGCAATTTTCGTTGCGCTGGACATGATTGCAGCACTTCGAGTGCCGACATTGCTGAAGGTGAAACAGCTAAGTCTTCAACAATGTTGTAATTCTGGGCTGCTCTCGCATGTGGATTGAAAGCAGACCTTCGAAGTACACCCTTGGCGGGCGGCTTAATCACTAAGTCTGGGTTAGGTTTTTCGATCTGTAGTGGATCGGAACCAGGAGCTGAGGTTGATGGGTTAGAGTGAGAAGATTCTGCTTCTTTACCATCAACAGGAGCCTTACTACCATAATCTTGCGATCGAGTCGCAATCCTGACATGAGACATCATCAAAATGGGTTCTTCACTGGCATTCGAAGAAGAACCTATCATCTTATTTTCCTGCTCGGGGAATGGATTCTTTAACACAGCAGGAGTGGGAGAACCTTTAACTATTTTCACTACCTCGGCCCGATGAGGGCAGTCTCTCGTAAAATGATCTTCTTCACAAATGAGACAAGGATAACGAGGTTTGCGCTTTTCGTCATTGGTTTCCGACTTTTCCGTTTTCTCCTTTGGAGCCTTGTCTGCTTTAGCCTTCTTCTTTCCTTTCTTCTTTCCACCGTTTTTGGATTTGGCCGTAGATGACTCTACAGCGTGAATGTCGGCGGTAAGTTCAGGAGGAGAAGACTCTCCTGTCGGAGAATCAGGCAAAGTGATAATTGGAGTATTGGAGGTCTTGGAAGACTTCTTCTTACTCTTCGTAGTCACGATACCGATCATACCATCAGCGGCATGAGATCCCGAAGGAGCAGCAGCGATTTGGTTTGACTTTGGAAGATCCGGAATTTTCTCGTGTAACGTACCCGACTGAGTGTAAACTAAGTCAAGGTATTGTGCCTGAGCAATGACTTGCTCCTCAGTAACTACGCCGGCCTTAGCTACATCTTCAGTAATTCTTGGTAATAATGATTTTACAAACCATTCAGCTAAAATTTGGTCCGGGATAAAAACTTTCACTAATCTTCTTCGACGTCTCCACTCATGGATGTGATCAGAAATGTACGTGGATGTCGATTGTTTTAGCGAAGTTAATAATTCCGTACCATTATCGTATCTGACTGGTAACTGAAAATGAGTTAAGAATGAAGTAGCTAACTGGCTAAAGTTGTAAAAAGAAGCCCGTGGCAACTCAATGTACCACTTGGCTGCGAGACCAATGAGTGTACGCTGGAAAAGACGTAAGCGGATAGAATCATCTGAGATGGAATTTGATGCACACCAGAGGTGGTAAGTCATCACGTGATTAGACGGATCCTCTCCAGACTTACCTTCGAACTTGGGTATATCGCTGGGCAACTTATTTGGCATTGGCGGCCAGAACGGAAGATATTGAATTGGATCGTTCGTTAGGCGCGTCAAGTCGGGTAAATCTAAAGTCGCAATAAACGGTAACTGCCGGTTAGGATCTCTGAAACTCTGAGTCACAATACCAGCCCCAGGAGGAGGATATCCAGGATAACTAGGAACAGGATTCGCATTGGGGATATTATATCCTCCTGGAAAACCAGGATTAACCGGACCGTACTGGGGTTGCTGAGGTGGTTGATAAGTGTACCCAGGATACGGTTGATACTGGTAAACCGGTTGTTGGGCAGCTTGCCCAGGTTGATACTGTCCCTGGTACGGAGGTTGAACAAATTGAGGTTGAGTAGTAACAACCGTACTTGTACCAGGTTGACCTGCAGGCATCTGGACTGTGGTTTGAACCGTGGGTCCAGACAACGGTACAGATGTCTGAGGAGCGGTTACAGGGACAGTAGAAACCGGAGCTGCCGATACTCCAGATGTAAGCATGGTAGATGAAGCGGTAGTTGCTGCAGCCGTGTGAGGTGGAGTACTAGGTGCAATTGGCGGCTGAGTAACTACAGAAGTTACAGGGGTCTGAACACTTGACTGGACAGGTTGCGGTTGCTGGGGTGGACCAGGAACTGCAGGTTGTCCTGCTTGAGGTACCGACTGTATACTTGGTTGCGACATCTGTTGACCCTGTGACGGATCCCATGTTAACATTCCAGGGTATTGACTCGTAACAGGTTGAGGATACTGAGATCCATAGCCGTATTGAGGATAGGGTTGATAACTGTAAGGTGTAGTCCCATATGATTGCCCTTGAGGTGGTTGATAACCTTGACCAGGGTATTGACCCGTAGGTTGATAACCTTGAGGTAAATACGAATACTGGGGTTGACCTTGACCTTGAGGTTGGTATCCTTGAGGTTGATACCCTTGGGGTTGATACCCTTGGGGTTGCCATCCTTGAGGTTGCCATCCTTGAGGTTGATACTGATACTGAGGTTGACTTTGGGGTACATATTGAGGCTGGGGTTGATACCCTTGGGGTTGATACCCTTGAGGTTGCCCCCCAGTCACAAATGAAGTACCTTGAGGTTGCCCCCCAGGCATTAACGAAGGTTGCCCCCCAGGCGGTAATTGGCCACCTTGAGGTTGGTTAATGGGAGTTGAACCTGACATCATATAAACTTCACCTATACTCAATGGTACATTACCACTGTTTCCAACTAATAACCCATGATCAACAGGTTGAGGAGATGCTCCCGCAAAGGTACCAGAAAGTGATTGATACCCAGTAGGAACAGAAGGACCGCCATGTAAAAATGATTCAGGACTTTGTGAAAACACAGATGACTGACCAGACATATTTACAGGAGAATGAATTCCTCTAGGTGGAACCGGAGTACGAGGTGTAGAAAAACCTACTGAGTTGTCTAAAAAATTGGTTAATGCAAGGTACCAAGATTCACTTCTAGGAGGACTGTAAAAGATGGATTCACGCTCCCTTAGATCAAGGGTAATTAGATCTTCAGAATCAGAAACGCCTATTTCTTCCTCTGGAACAAGTTCTTCTATAGCAATTAATCCAACAGGAAGATTTTCGGTGATAATTCTTTCTATTCTTGGTGAATCAGGAACACTAGGAGTTGGAGTAACAGGTTCTGAAATTTCAGGTTCTTCGCCTGTTTCACTGGCAGATGAAAAACTACCAGCAAGCTCGGAAACTGTAACAGCTTCGGGATTGTAACCTGTTTCTAATCTTTGGTAATCTGGATGGACTACCAAGAAGATTCTCCTTCTTCAGGTGAACCTACTCTACTGCCACTAGGAGGAGTTACAAGGACCTTTAAACCCTCTAAATAACTGGGGTCGTCTCGAGGAGGTGAACCCCTAAGTTCACGGGATCTTCTCAACAATTCGGCCACAGAAACAACTTCAGGAGACTGGCCCGCAATGCGACGGGACCTTCTCGGTAATTCCGCCACAATTAAAGATTTTAACTACAACACACGAAATCAAAGTAAAAAATTTCAAATCAAACCACCTAAAGTCTTCTAAAGAACCAATCAAATTTGAAGCACACGCCTAAATAATCTAGAGCGTCAAACCACACACAAACAGTAGTCTTCCGGACCAAAAGCGCTAGTTGGTGATTAGGCCCAACCTCGCAGGATTCAGTACAGAAATAGTGGGTGGAACAGTTACCCCGGCAACCTGCTTAATGAATAGACTGGACCAAGTTCCTCCACTTTAACCGTCTCGAAGTGAAGCGAACCCCCCAGAAAATCCAAGTGAGTATAACCGACGTCTGCTCCAGGTACAGTGGGACCTTCCCTCCACCGTCACCTTGGGTAGAATCCTAGATATTATGGCCACTAAGGTTACCAATCACAACAATTACACCTGGGGGAACAGTCTAAACTCCGACAGCACGCAAGGGCAGAGTAGCAAGCTCCAATCCCCTTACCGGCTCCTTGACAACAATCCAAGGTTTACCGATAAGTGACCCCTGGCTCCTCGACAATGGTTAATCCGAGGTTTACCGTTTGTAATACGTACTGCCTGGCGTCGTTCCCAACGAGGGAGGAATGATCCCCTCACTGGTTCGGACACGAGCTCGTGTTTCTCCTTTAAGAGGAGCTTTCCCAGAATGTAACTGAAACAATTGGATTTGTTCTACTCAAGATAGACTATCTGTTTGGTTTTGTAGTCTTGGAGAGTTAAGTACTCACCTACTCCAAGACCCTAGCCTAAGCTATGTTGGTGCTTCAGAGCCCTAGAAAAATAAAGATTACTAGATTGATTTTAATTTAAGCGTTACTTTTAAGGTTGTTTCTTAAGTCAAAAGGTGATGGAAGTGAAACTAGTGGTGTGTTGACTCGACTCGAAACCACTACAAAATGCACCTAAAATGATTTATCCACTACTTTACTTTTTCGATGAATTGCTTAACTAAAAAGTTGAGAGAATGCAATCTTTATAAAAGCAACTTCTTAATTGAAGACAATCAAAGAAACAATTCGTTTTTCTTTTCCAAGCATAAAAACATAACTTCTCTTTACATGCACGAAAAAACTCTTTTCTTCTTTTGAAAACAAAAAGCTACTTGAAACAAGACTTTTTAAGAAGATGTTTTTGTATTTTTCTTTTAATAAAGCAAATAAATCTAATATAACCAAAAATCAATCTTAACAACTCTTAAAATCTATGAAAATGCACTCATAAGCAAACTAAAGGCAAATTTACTCTAAGCAATCTTAACGAGGCCAAAACTAACAATGATTATTTCTAAGGTGTTTTACTTGATCACAATCAAATCAAGGACTAGCTTATTGCAGAATCAAAAACTAGCCAAAACAAAACTCTAATCTTTTTGTTCTTTTTGTAAAATGGAAATCAATACTTTAAAAACAAGCAATTCGAAATTTGACCCAAAACAACTCAAATGACAAGTTGCTCAAACAAGGAGACTTTACGACAGGCTCAACTTCTAAGAAGGTTGACTAACCAGAGATATCTAAGGCTGGACAACTTTCTACTATCAAAGTCACTACAAAGCCTTTCCAAAAATCAAACCCTAGGTCTAAACTTCGTTGAAAACCACTAAAACACTCAAAGCTCACAAAACTAGTTCAGGTGAGAATTCTTGACAGGGTACTAAAGGATCTGGGCAGAAAACACTAAGAAAAAACAAAATCTAAAAGTAATTTAAGGCAAAAATGGAATTTTCTTAACTTTTACAGGAAGACGCAGGCCACCCGTTGTCACAGGTGCGGCCCCGCACTGTGCAGTCGACAACAGCGCGTCCAAGGACGCACTGTGCAGCACACAGAGACTGCGTCCTTCTGGAAAAAGGAAGAAAAACTAAATCCAACTAAATCTAAAGCTAAGCCACCCAAATACTAATTCTCACAGTCAAAAACCAGAAAATAAAAATGATTTTCTCAAAGCAAAGTTCATATAAAGGAAAAGACTCTCTCATTAATGGATTCCCCAGTGGAGTCGCCAATTTGTCACACGGAATCTGTCAAGGGTGCGGACACGACTGACCTTCCTAGAAGTCTAAGACATTCTAATGACAAACAAGACAAAATGGAGTGATCTTTCTCTAAATACACCTTTTACAACATGAAAACTACAAGTGTTTAGGCTTACCTTATTCCAAAACGCTGTTGTTGAAGTCCGTTCTTGACGATCCGGATGAGCTCCTCCTTCAAGTCAATTCCTGCAACCACAAACAATCAAACAATTACCAAGCACTTGCATTTCATATAATAAAACATATATTCAACATGCAGACCAAGGAACACATGAAATAACTCATTAACACAAGCTATTGAGAAAAATAAACCAGTTTGTATTAATAACGAAACAAAGAAACTCTTACAACCTGGCCTTGGTGTTGTGCAAGTTCCTCCCAGGGTCCATCAAGGGTTTTCCTCTACTTTGACAAAGCTCACCCTCTCCCAAGTAGAATCAAGTGAAGACAATCTCTCCTCACAAAGGCTCTAATGGAAGACCTAAATCCTGCAGCATTTACCCAAAGAAAATGTATAGCTCCAACCTCCTCTCCTTCTGGCTCAATGCTTTTATTTATAGTGCTGTAAAGAGGTTATTCAGGTCCACTATCAATGGGATCATCCCCCTCTTTGGGTGGGATAGCTCCCTTATTGATGGGATAAGTTCCCCCTTAATAGAGATACATGAACCAACTGGAGGCGCATCCATTTCATCAAACCGACCTCTAGAATGTTCTAGAAGTAACCACAAGTAACTTTTTCAAGATAAAACTCGCGCATTTTGCCTTTTACAGAGGGACGCACCTGTCCCTTAACATACAGAGCGTCCATGGACGCAGATTTTGTGAACAAGGTCCGCGTCCCCGCAGGTAAGACTAGAGAGAACCTGCGACCCCAGAGATAAACATGATTTTTACAAGACTTTCTCTCTTCTTTGAGTTTGAGATGGATAACAGAGGCATGAGACTTGCCTAAGAGGGTAGCATGACTGTTGATTTGAGCCATACTAACTGTAAGTAGTCAAGGTGACATTTTTTAGTGTAACACCCCGGCAGGGGTTCCTCTGCACTGTCAAGTCAAGCACTCCATCGATCTAACCCCAGGTGCGTCGCTGCCCAATGGACCAATTTATCGGCGCTGCGTTCTGGAGAACAATGAAATCAAGAGGCAGATTCAGGAGCTCCTGCAGAAAGGTGACATCCGTCCGAGTTCATCGCCCTGTGGGAGCCCAATCGTGTTGGTACAGAAGAAGGATGGGACATGGAGGCTCTGTATTGACTATCGGGCACTGAACAAGATCACTGTTCGTAATAGGTACCCGATCCCGCGGATTGATGACCTCCTAGACCAACTAAAGGGGGCGAAATATTTCAGCAAGATCGATCTGAAGTCAGGATATCACCAGGTACCAATCGAACCCTCCGATGTGTGGAAGACTGCCTTCAAATCCAAGGAGGGCCTCTTTGAATGGTTGGTCATGCCTTTCGGATTGACGAATGCTCCTGCAACCTTTATGAGGCTAATGGATGACATCTTGCGGCCATTCACCAATTCCTTTGTAGTAGTATACTTGGATGACATTCTGATCTTCAGCCAGAGTTGGGAAGAGCACCTCCACCACATCCGACAGGTTCTCCAAACACTGCGGCAACACAAGCTATGTGCCAATTTGGAGAAATGCACTTTTGGCATGACCCAGGTTCAGTATTTGGGATACATCATTGATGAACAGGGGGTGCATGTCGATCCAGCCAAGGTCCAAGTCATTCGGGATTGGCCCTCTCCAACCACTCCTAACAGAGCTCCGCAGCTTTCTAGGTCTTGCCAACTTCTACCGCAGGTTTGTGTTGGGGTTTTCTCATATTTCTTGGCCCTTGAGTCAAGTCACCAAGGGAGGGGCGAAAGCAAAATTCTTTTGGTTTGAATCTCAACATAAGGCATTCAGGGAGTTGAAGGATCGCCTCTGCACGGCACCAGTGCTCGCATTACCAGATTTACAACAACCATTTGAGGTCGAGATAGATGCCTCTAACTATGCTATTGGGGCAGTCCTTACTCAACATGGACATCCAGTGGCATATCACAGTGAAACACTTTCAGACACAGTCCGGAAGTACCCCACTTATGATAAAGAGATGTATTCCATTGTACAGGCCTGCCGACAATGGAAGCATTACATTTTGGGGAAGGAAATGGTCATCCACACAGACCACCGACCCCTGCAGTTCATATAGACCCAAGGGAAATTGCAGAATGATCACCATCAGAAGTCGTCTACATACCTGCAACAATTTCACTTGAATATCAAGTATAAAAAGGGCAGCACCAATAATGTTGCAGATTCCTCAGTCGACCACCGATCATGGCGCTAACCACCGTGCTCAACTCTTGTGGGCACGAGACTTATGATTGGCCACTTCTCTACAAAAGCGACCCAGAATTCGGCCACACCTACCAGACACTCTTGGAGGGTCGGCATGTTGCAGATTTTCACCTCCAGGATGCCCTATTATGCCACCTCGGTCACCTTTGTGTTCCTTCAAGCGAGCGTGCCAAGATGATTTGGGAAGCACACTACAGTCGGGCTGCTGGGCATTTCGGGGTCGAGAAAACAGTGGCAGTACTACAAAATTATTTCTATTGGCCGAATCTTCGACAGGATGTTAAGAAGTACATCCGATCATGTACTGCATGTGCCATTGCCAAACCGACCATTAAGAAGCATGGCCTCTATACCCCGTTTCCTACCCCTAGTCGACCTTGGGAATCCATCTCCATGGATTACATGTCAGGCCTTCCTTCCACTAAGCATGGAAATGACTGTGTTTTTGTGGTCGTCGACAGGTTCTCGAAGATGGCCATTATGGTGGCCTGCAAGAGAATATCACATCAGAAGCCACTGCTAAACTCTTCTTTGAACGGGTGTGGGTGCAATTTGGGATCCCACAGTCTATCATCTCAGATCGGGACAGTCAGTTTCTCAGCACATTTTGGTCCAGTCTCTGGTCAATGATGGACACCAAACTCACGAAGTCCACAGCCTTCCATCCTCAAACTGATGGCCAGACAGAGGTTGTCAATAGGATGATTGTGCACATTCTGCGCATGTATAACTCAAAGCATCCACGCACATGGGACGAGAGCCTCCCCTATGTTCAGCACAGCTACAACCGAGCTCTTCACAGCTCCACTGGCCATAGCCCTTTTCAGGTGGGTTTGGGATTCCAGCCATTATGCCCCATTGATGTGGCCATGCCACTTGCAGCTACTCACATGAATTCAGCTCATGTCCAGTCCGAAATAGATAAGGCCACTAGCTTCATTGAGCGCATCCAACATATTCGCCAGCAGGTCCATGACATTCTTCAGAAATCAAATGCCAAGTACAAGCAGCGACATGATCAACATTGGGTGCTACACAAGTTTCAGGTGGGCGACAAAGTCTGGTTGCATTTGCAAAAGGAACTCCTTACTGGAGCCTATCGGAAATTGAGACCACTCCGATATGGTCCTTACACCATTACTAAGGCTATGGGAGACAATGCATTTGAGCTCAGCATTCCCCCATTCCTTGGCCTACACCCAGTGTTCAATGTGGTCTACCTTCGGCCATACTTTCCACCATTGCTAGACACATCCGACATTGCAGAACAACTCAAACCCACAGAATTAAATCCAGATTGCATGGAACAAGCTGCAACTGATCGGATCATGGACACATAGATCAAGAAGACTCGCCAACAGAATATCCAAATGTATCGAGTTGTCAAAGCAGGCCAACTCCTTTAGCAGGGCAAGTGGCTCACGAGGGAACAAGTTCAGTAGAAGTTTCCTCATCTCATGGAGGAGCTCAACGCAATGGAGACCATTGCTTCCTAAGGGGGGAGGAATGATCCAGGTGGATATTGGTGGCCACCTGCCAAATCCACCTGGAGCCCCACCATTGTCTTTCTCAGCATTTTCAGTTTCCTTAATTGTAGCACAACTTACTATTTTTAGCAGTTTTTCGGGTCCTGAACTTCCAGAGCCATTTTGAGGCCCTAACCGACGTTTTTTGGGGAATCCGGGGGCAACATGGGTCCATGCAATGGACCGATGTTGCCCATTCCAACAATGATAATGCTCGGATAGATCTTTCTAATGAGCTATTGTACGCGTCAAACGGAGATCATATGCCAAAGTTACGACCCCGGGAAGTTGATGTACCAATTTACCCCAAACGGGGCCCACAGTTTGGCGTTTCATCTCCTAGGGTTAGGTTTTGGAATGTTAAGGGTTTTCCATTGTTTCTCAACAATAAATAGGCCTTCGAGCCTCATTGTAACACATTTCAGAGGCATGTAGCCATCACATCTCTTCTCAGAGATAAGCTACCATCGCCCTAGCTGGTTTATTTCCATTTCTGATTGTAAGCATATTTCAGTATTTTCCATTAATGAAATGAAGTATTATTTCCGCTGCATCTTTGTGTATATGGTTATCTCTGTAATTTGTTGCGTTCCTGTTTAAATCCGGATCAATAATACTGAATAAGCACACATATACTCAAAATATTTATTATAGAAAACCAACCATAAATCAAGAGTAAATAAGTGAATACAAATTCAAATTTTGTACTCAAATCAACAATGTTTAAATGATGACAATGGTCATAATTTAATTCAATAATTTCTCCAAAAGCCAAACATGGAGTAAGATGAGGAATGGATTTATGATCATCCCATAACAGTAAGTGAAATGCACTTCACATTAATACTTAAAATCTTAGGCTTTGTATAGAATCTACCAGTATAATTAAATGATGATTAGATTGATAAATTTATGATTAAAACAATAATTAATAAGCACACCTATACTTGAGATATTTATTCATATAATTTTAAATTAGATTCAAAACTGCTCATGTAATATATTGGAACATAAGACTCAAACCTAATCGACTCATTTGCAGAAGCAAATTCATGATCGAGAATGAATATCACAAACATTCATCATAACTTAACACACATACAAAGGGATTTATCTAGGGGAAAGAAACTGCTTAAAACCCCTTCCTATGTGTACCTCATTAATCAAATAATCAAGATGAATACAATATTATTGCTCAAGCTTGAGCAGAACCTACACAAGTATCTTCTATCCTCTACCCAACTAACTAACTTTAGCCAACACTTAGCCAATTTCAAGACTTCGCAAGCTCATGTTTCCTTGTGTTGTTTGATGAGTAATTAAACCCTCTTAATTAGGTAAATTACTCGTTGAGAATTATGAAATTCATTTATGCCTTCCTTTGACTACATCCACCACCTGTACAACTTGGAAAATTATACAACTAGTAGTACGCTGCCCTTGAACTCCAATCTCAATTGGGTAACTCAAATTTCATGATTGCATGAGTTAATTTAGGTTGATTGATTAGTTAACCGGTTAAACACTAAAGTTGCACCCCATTACTAGACCTACCACTAGTTCCTCCAACAGTTGGAACTAGTTTAACTAACCATAACTCAATTTAACTAAATTAAATTGTTACAAATGAAATTAACTCAATCTAGGCTCCTAAAATTTAGGAATTATTGTACACAACTCGAGTTCATGTCCCCAACTTGAATTAACTAAGCTAATTGAGTGATCACAACTCAAATAACTCATTCACGTTTTCTAGTGATGTGGAACTTCAATTTTCTATTAATTTAATTCAAAGGAAAATTAAATTAGGAATATTTTGTTGCATTTTCAACACTCCCTCTCAGCAAGTAAGGGATTATTAGATACCCAAATCCTACCTCTATGTAACTCAATTTTTTCTCTTTATAAAGCCTTTGTCAAAATATATGCATCGTGTTCCTCTGCAGGAATGTATTTCAACAACATGATCCACCTCTCCACACAATCTCGTAGATGGTGATATTGAATGTTGATATGCTTGGACCAAGCACAAAAAACTGGATTGTCAAAGAGTTTGATACAACTCTAATTGCCACAATAAATCATAGTAGGATCCACAATTTGACCAAATAACCCAATAAGAATATTTGTCATCGAGATAGCTTCACAAGTTACTTGACTGGCATCCATGTACTATGCTTCTACTGAGATGAGTGAAATTGATCTCTGCTTCTTGGTGTACCAAGAAAATGTTCTTGACCCAACATTGAAAATTCCTCCTAGTGTGCTCTTCCTATCTGGTATACTTCCCTCCTAATTTGCATCTGTGAAGCCTTGCAACTTCACCCCTTCTATTTTTTTGTAGCAAAGTCCAAACTGAGTAGTACCTCTAAGGTATCTCAACACATGTTTGTTCTCTTCTAATAAAATTTGGTTGGCTTAACCATTTATTGACTAAGTTGGTTAACTACATAACACATGTTTGATCGCGTGTTCACCAAATACATAGGTGAACCCACAAGCTTCCTGTAGATAGTAGCCTTCACTTCCTCACCTGAAGTAGCATCCCCCCTCCTCCAACTGCCTACTAGAGGAGTGTCCATGGGTTTGCTAATCTCCATCCAGAACTTCTTCAGTATCTCATTGGCATACTTTCCCTAAGAGAAAAACAATTCCCCATCTCCTTGCCATACTTCCAAACCGATGAAATAATGCATGAGTCCTATGTCCTTCATCTTGAATTCTCTTGCAAAATCCTCTTTGAAAGAACTGATCAACTTCTCATAACTGGTAAAAATTGAATTGTTAACATATAATACTGTAATCAATAATTTACCTTCAACAAAACAATGGTAAAGGCTTTCAACTGCTTCACTTATTATGAAGCCCAATCTGGTGAAATTGTTGTCGATCATGGTGTACCAAGCATGATGCGCTTGTTTCAATCCATACAAAGCTTTTGCTTGATTATGCAGAAATGCAAGTATTTGTCGAAGGCCTCACATCATTTCAGTTGATCAATGTACACCTCCTCCTCAATCAATCCATTGAGAAATGTTTTCTTCACTTCCATCTAATGAATCTTCTATCCCATTTGCACTACAAGTGCTATAATTGATCTAATAGAACAATACCTTGCTACTAGAGCAAAGGTATCCTCATAGTCAATTCCATCCATCTAAGAAAACCCCTTAGCCACAAATTGGGCCTTGTGTTTCTCGATGCTTCTAACTACTTCTTGCTTCACCTTGTAGATCCATATCGTACTCACCACTCATTTGTCCTCTACTCTTGGGACCACTTCCCAAACATTTTTCTAACTATGGAATCATATTCCTCTATCATGGCATCAACCATACTAGTTGTTACACTACCTCCTCGAATGAGGATGGTTCTGTCTCTACTAGCTCACTAATGAGAGCCATGTAGCTTGTGTATGGATCCGGTTTCCTCCTCTATCTATGTTGTAATTTAGGTGATCCCACATTCTCTTTAACATCATGCAATAATATTTCAGCTTCCCTAGTTCGCTTCCTTCCTTCCTTGGATATCCTTGCTTGAATGGATGTATCAAGTCTCTGCTCCTCTACATGTGGATGCTTTACAAGATCTTAAGGTTCTTATTTTGGAGCCAAAATCTCCTCATTTGAATGCAACTAAAGCTCCCACTCAAGGGAACACCTCATTGCCTTCTCCTCATCAAACTTAACATCTCTATGAACAACTGTCATCCTGAGAGATGGCAGGTACATATGATAGTTGTGATTTGTATCAATGTACCCCATAAATATGGAAAACTCTAATGTCAGCTCTATATTTTTCATTGATTCCTCAGAAACATGACAATAAACTAATGAACCAAATATCTTGAAGTGTGACACATCTAGTTTCTTCCCTGAAAAATCTTCTTTTGGTGTACTCATCCCAAGAATATGATGACGACTCCTGTTGTACAAATAGATTGTTGTGTTTCATGCTTCAGCCCACAAGTGTAGTGGTAGGCCTTGGTCATGCAACATCACCCTTGCTTCTCCCAAGATACTTTTGTTCTTCCTCCCAGCCACCCGATTCTACTATGGATTGTGGGGTGTTGTTAACTCCTATTGAATTTCTTCGTTTGCACATAAATTTTTAAACTCATTCTGCACATTTTCACCATCGTTATTGCTCCTAAGAGCCTTCACTTTCCTTCCAGTTTCTTTTCTAAAAAGTGCATTAAATTCAAAAAACTTGGAGAATGTCTGGTCTTTCTTCTGCATTAAGAAAACCCATCACTTTTATGATAAATCATCTACAAATATAACATAATATCTATGCTTTGTTGTGGAAGCTCTAGAAAAAGGTATGCACAAGTTAGAGTGGATCCTTTCAAGGATTGCATGCATCATGCTATCCTGATCATTGAAGGTGGATTTTGCGTACTTTCCAAGGTACACCCTTTACATGTATTCTTATTCTCTAGTGCTTCAATGGGGAGGACTATGGTGATCTACTACATGATCATCAAATCTCCATGATGCAAATGGACAAGCCTTATATGAGATAATTCATTGACATCTTGGCTTTTCACCTTCTCATCCTTTGTGCTCAAAGAAAAAAATTCTTCCACATTCAACTTGTAGAGTGTCTTCACCTGATCCCTGATCTGCCTCACTTGCCCTATGGAGATGTGCCTTGGGAATGCCTTTCCTTTATTTGACATCACATTGTAGCCATGGTCTTCCAACACCATGACATAAACCAAATTCTTCTTTACACCCAGAACAAACTTCACATCCTTGATACTTAGAGTGGAGCTAGACTCCCTCTAAAAATCAACTGTACTAATATCGGCTGCACTATACCTCCCATCATCTCCCATATCGATGTGCATCTAGAGGTATTTCTCCTCCAAGTCATTGGAAAATTCTAGGCTTCCCGTATATGGAATGAGGCACCACTATCCAAATACCACACACTACCCATCATTTTGCTTGTCATGAATTCAATGAGGGTGAAGTACAACTTGAGTTGTGAAGCCAAAGCTTCACCTGTTGATCCTCCTGATGGATTCTTTCCTGCCTTCTTTTTTGGACACTCTGTGGCATAATGTCCCAATTCATGATGGTGAAAGCACTTAATTTTGGACAAGTATTTATTCTTGCTCCCTTGACTGGAATCTCATTTGGATTGGGACTTCTTTCCTTTCTTTTCCTTTCCCTCCAAGGCATAATTTTCTTCTTCCTCACCCTTAGATGTGGTCCCATCTTTGGTGTTCTACTTGAACTCCTCATGTACTGAATAAGACCACAATATTTCCCAATTTGGTAGCTTTTCCTTCCCATATATTGAATCCTGGCAGCTGTGTCAACTCTTGAGAAGGACTAGAAGTGCTAGGATTACCAGGTCATCATCTAAAATAGTAACACCAACACTCCCAAGTTCATCATGACAATGTGTGAACCTACTCGGTTACTATGATATCATGTCACCCTTATACATTTTGATATTCCAAAGCTTGTCCTTGAGTGCCAAATTCCTATGGCCACTATTGTTTTTGAACAAATATATCAATGATTTCCATATTGCATACAAAGTTTCTTTCTCATGGAGATTAGAGACAATATGGTCTCATAATCCCTCCAATATGATCCTCCTTGCCTTAGCTACACTTTTCTTCCAAACTACTAGATTCTAAGCATCAACTGCTGTCAGTCACTGGATATCATTATCAATGAAATCCTTCAACCCATTGTCTTCCAGGACAAACTCCATGCAATCCTTCCAAGAAATATAATTTGAGCTACCCTCAAGGGCATGCTCAAGCCTTAAACCATAAAATTCCATCCTTCTAGCTCTGAAGAATTGATCTTGCAAATTCGATCCACCTATAAAGACAACTTCAAATTCTCTTATCTGCCACGAATCCTTCTCTAATACCATGTATAACTATAATGTAGATTAAAAAATGCTCATGTAATGTACTAAAACATAAGACTCAAATCTACCCTACTCATCTGCGAAAGAAAATTTATGGTCGAGAACACATATCACAAACATGCATCATGATTTAACACACATACACAGAGATTTATCTAGGGGAAAGAAGTTTCTCAAAAACCCTTCCTATTTCTATTGTGTTAATCAAATAATCTGGATGAATAGAATATGCTTGCTCAAGCTTGAGCATAACATACACATGTATCTACTATCCTCTACCTGACTGACTGACTTTGGCCAAAACTTAGCCAATTTCAAGCCTTCCCAAGCCCATATTTCCTTGCATTGTTTGATGAGGAATTAGCCCATATTAATTAGGTAAATTACTCATTGAGAATTGCACAATTCCTTTAGGCCTTCCTTTCACTGCATGCATCACATATACAACTTGGAAAATTATACAACTGATAGTGCACTACCCTTGAAATTGAATCTCAAATGGGTAACTTGAATTTCATGCATAAATGAGTTAACTTAAGCTGATTGAGCAGTTAATTGATTAAACATTGAAGGCGCACCCCATTTCTATATGTCCCACAACTCAATTTAACTGAATTAAATTGTTACATCTGAAATTAACTCAACCTAGGCTCCCAAAATTTAGGAATCACTATACACAACTCAAATACATATCCCCAAGTCGAATTAACTAAGCTAACTGAATGATAAAAACTCAATTAACTCATTCAAGGTTTCTAGTGATGTGGAATTTTGATTTTCTCCTAATTTAATTCAAGGGAAAATTAAATTAGGAATTTCTTACTGCATTTTCAACATTAATTATAGTACATCAACAATAAATTACTAGTAAATAATTGAAATAGAAACAATGATTTTGTACTCAAATTAGTAGTGTTTAAATGATGACAATACTTAGAATTTAATTGACTAATTGATCCAAAAGTCAAACACATAGTAGGATGATCAAATGGGTTTATGATTAGCCCTTAAAAATAAGTGAAATGCACTTCAAATCAAGAGTGAACATCTCAAGGTTTTTATATAATGTACTAGCAGAATTATGAAAATAAGATATGAAATTTATCACTAAGACAACTGTGAATAAGAAAAACTATACGTATATATTTTTTAAATTCAATAATAAACTACAACATATATATGACAAAATTTTAGATGACAAGCTAACAAGTTAAGGTGACAAAGCATCATCATAATCATTTGCATTGCCACCAAGATTAAAATTATGATCACTTGTGTCTACATATACTTGATTTCTCTCATCTTCATTTCTGACATGCAATACATTCTCTATCTCAATCTCTTCATTGGTAATCATAATATCTACTTGTTTCCGGGAAAACTAGTGTCTTTTCGATCTGCTAGTCCCACTAAGATGGGTAGCTATCTTAGAAACAAACAATCAAAGTAACTTGTGATTTCCTTTATGTATGATAGATAAGAGAGAAGCAAAGAGTACCAACCTAAATCTTCCGCTTGGCTCCTTGCTTGTTTCCTCTCTCCCTTGATAGAACTTGCCACTCCTCTCCTACTTGTCCTGCTTTATAGAATACCTGTAGAGGCAAAGCAGCAAAACACCATCAAAGCATCGCGATCTATAATACCATAAACAATGTAGAATCAGAAATACATTGACCATACAATTGCATTCACAAATAGCAAGATTCACAAATACACGATTATATGGAGGAAAACTCAAATAACTTTATTAATAGTAGAAGAGAGGATTACAACCCATCTATCTGATCTAGCATCATCCTCCCAGCATCAAAGCCCTCTTCACCTCATGAAAAGAAATATCACCCAACAATACAATGTTCCTTCTCAAAGAGAAACCAACAACACTTCCTTACAAATTACAAAATTCCAGCCTCTAGATCTCTCAGATGAGGGATCCATATATAGATGTCTTGCAAGGGAGTGAGTCAGGTCTGGGTTTTTGATTAGTGTCATTCCGCTGATAGTTCTTGGTTCCACTTGGAGATTTCTTTGATCTCTTACTCATCCCTGGGTGAACTCAAAGAGGGAGGTGTCACAGGAGAGGTTTCTAGAAGATTCCATGAGAATCCACTTAGCAAATTGTCTCTGCCATTTGTCTATTCTCGCTCATTGCACCCCACAGAAGGCTCTTTCAGTATGCATCACACCTAGCTAGTGTAGCAGCCAGTATGCATTGCACCTTGACCATGGAGCAGTCAGTATGGTCGAGTTTTGGCTAGTTCTGAGTAGTTTTTTAGGTGGAACTTCTGGGAAATGATGTAATCAATTTACCATGATCCTTCAGGGTATGAAACAACACTTTTAGGGGTTAAAAAGCCCTTGGTTTATCGACATATATGATTGGGATTGCAGTGCCCAAATATGTCTATAACAGTTGCCCCCTAAAGCATGAGGTCGTAAATCTTCTGATGTCGGGTGAAATGATTTATCATGAGGATCCGAGGTATTCGAACTGGAAGGTGACCTGTAATAAGATACAATAGAATACATCATCATCATATTATTTTCATGATCTAGCTAATGCAGGCATTCTCATGCTTAGATTTTATAAATTCATTTTCATGTACATGGAACAGATAACCGTCTGCAGTTGCAAACTGGTGATTCTTTATATGTAGAGTCATCATCCCTTAGCTTGGTTGATCATCTGTGCAACTTCTATGCACATTTGATGTCTTTATTTTCCTAAATATATCGCAACCCAGATGGATGAAATTAGATCCGGAGTCTTCAAACTCGTTCAATCTTTGCCCGATGTACAAGTCGATCCATGTGAAAAAATGTTCTGAAGTCGAACATGGAAAGACATCGCCTGATTACCAGCCAATGATGTAAGTTATTAACAGGTGCGAGAGGAATCAACAATAATGATAATGACCCTCAAAGTACTATAGTACAATTCACGTGGTGTGAATATATGAGTCGATGTCGAACACCACACAAAATCTTTCGGTCAAAGGACATTGATGTAAACCTATCACCGGAAGTGAGAAACTTGCCACTGATGCATGCAAGCTTCAAAGTACTAAAAGGGTTTTTTCTAAGTCAACTTCTTGGATAATGTGTTGATTTCGACAAGAAGTGACTCATCGTAGGAGGGCTTTGATGTATCCCACATCTACGACATGAAAAGAAGCAAAATATTTTGTGGAGTTGAAAACGATCTGATGATACAAGGTTCAGGAATGGCGGTCATGAAAAATGGAGGGTGAAGGTATTGCAATGGATGAGGCATTAGCTGGGTGCTGAATTAGTTGAATGACTTCTCTTGAACATGTCAGTGACACTGAAATGGATTGGTAGCGTTAACCCCAAAAGATGGATGGTGTGGAGGACCAATGGTGATATGAACGGTGAATGGAATAACCCAACCTAACTCAGTCATGGTGATGGAGTGAAAGTGTCATGTTCAAGAGTGACCTGCTACCAATAAAGTTCTTCAAGTTTTCTTCCCTTTTTCCCACAGTCATTGCTGACTAGTACCTCTTTATTTTTGTCAATCTTGAGGAGGATAACATATTCTTGTTCTATAATTTTCCCTTTGGGCAAACCTGTCGCTATGTTTTAGCGAGCCTAGCGATAATGAAACTCATTCTTGTCCGGGTGGACAAGTTTGTCGCTATTATTTTAATGAGTATAACGACAAAGATAACTCGAGCCTTTTCATTTTTAGATAGTTTGAAAAGGGATGAAAAGGAAACTCCAATAGTCCTTTTTCATAGCATAATCCCTTAAGTCCGAAAAAGTATAAAATAATACGAAAGGGATGACTTTTCGATCACTTTAATGAGCCGAAAAGGCAAGTGCTCGAACTTTTTGTTTGATAATCCCTCAGGTTCTAAAAGATTAAAATGTACAGGAGGGATGGCGCTTCTCTTTACTTTAACGAGCTTAAAAGGCCAACAGCTCGGCAATATTTTCATATTTAACGAGTCTAAAAAGAGCTTGAAAGAAACTCATTTTTTAGGAACAAGTGATGTTTTCGGGTAGCAATTGGTTCTAGGTAAGTTTGGAACTTCTAAAAACATGGCAGTATGAAGACCGTGGCTAATAGAATCACTTGTCATAGTTGTTCCTCAAAACGGTAAACAATCAAGTGGAAGCCCATGATCGGTCAAAATAATGGAGGTGATGGAAGAACACAACCAAGGTTCAAAAAGCTGTTAGCAAAGCAATCACAAAGGTTGTTTACTGAAGGAGGGTTTATTTTTTAATGAACTTGAACCTTGTGCCAACATGTGCTCAATGGCAGGTTTACTTTTTAATGAGCTTGAACTTTGCGGAAACATTGCTCGTGATATTGGTCAAAGATATTCAGTTTACCATTTAACACGTTATATTCTTTCATCGATCATTCAACCTGCTCAATTTCTCCATCATATTGATTAGAAATACATATATATGCCCTAAAAATGAATTAAAAACTAACATTTTACTTGAAGTACATGAACAGTAACATAAAAAGTAGTTTTACCTCTCATTTTTACCATTTCCTTTCGAATTTGGGATTTTTGGAGCTCTGGAGTGATTTTCCCCCTCAAATTTCATCAACTGATTTTGGGAGATCCAATGGACTATTCTCCACGCCATCAGGATCAAGTAGGAGCTAACCCTGAGCTCTTCATTTTCATTCCATCTTTTTCCGATTTTGAGCAAGTTTTTCCCTGTTTCTGGGCCCTTTGGGTTTGAAGAATTCATTCTCTATCCATCACACCTGGCCTACATCAAAAGGTACGATGCATACTAATTTAGACACTGTCCAATCAGTATGCATCTCACCTTGCTCAAAGGCAGGGTGCGATGGGTGCAGAGGGGAAACTTTGCACAATGATTTTTCATGAAATTTTTGCCTATTTTTGATCAAATCAGGATCCTAATTTATATTTTGTTTGTGTTTCAGAGATTCATTGGATCAAGATGGTTGTCACATGGCGTGAACATGAACATGAAGAAGAGGACATGATTGCCTTACACGACCAGGGCACAGTTACTGCACTACGAAACTGTGGTTTGCTCAAATTCTTCCGCATATCCAGCGTGAGGCAACAAATCAATTTGTTGCAATATTTTCTTGATGCATGGGATCCGATCAACCAAGTATTCCAGATTAGAGGCAAATCCATTACATTGATAGTCGAGGATATCTACTTTTTCATGGTGTTATCAAGGCATGGTGCCCCTCTCTCACTGTTAGGATCCACCCGTCGGGGCGAATTTGTGGGGGATTATATTCACCAGTTTTGTATAGATGGATCTCAGCCTAGCAGGGACAGTAAGATCAATATCTGAGATGTCATTGATCGGTCCTTGATGACCATTTTGTTCACCTTTGCTAGATTGGTTGGTAGCACGACTCTTTATTTGGCCAACAAATCTTATATGCAGTATGCCCTTGAATGCCTGGAACCAAAGGTATTCAACTGGTGTGAGGTGGTACTTCCGGTTATAAAAGAAAAAATCTCCAAGGTAAAGAATGGAAGGTCCAAGAACTTTGTCTATGGTTCCATTTTGATTGCTTTCAAATTGGAGAGGATTCCACTGATGCAACCATAGTACATTTCATTAGGGTTGCCAGCACCAAGGGAACCATGGATGCAAAGATGGGTTGATCTCATGGCTAGACATGTTGTTCAGTCATAGATTTCTTTCTCCGATGCTTTCTTCGAGTGCTTCAACCGTCAGGAGATGGTTTTTGCGGAGTATCCATACATTGGGTTGGATTTCTGAGGCAACCCAGATTTGGTGTTATCGGTTGGCGAGCAGTGGAGTGTTATGGGTAAAATGATTTGACCATATCTTTGTTTATCAATTTTTAAATGTTTCAGTGTTTTTTAAATTCTATCAAGACTAATCAGACTCATATATTGGTGTTATGTTGGGCCAATGCGACCAGCAACACGCTCGAGGGTGGCAGCTGACATTCTAGCAGGAGAGGCTATAGGGAGGGTTGTCCTTCATGATCTGGACATAGCAGAGACCCTTATAGTGCTGCAGGATTAGGTGGAGGGCCTCACTCTTAGTATTCAAGATTTACCTCTGAGATTACAACGCCATACTACAGGTGTGCCAAGTCGATGGACTAGGCTCTTGCGTATGATCGCACAGGCGGTGACATGTTATCACCAGTATCATTAGCCTAGGATGCTTTCCTACACTCATTTTTGATTTTTTGGTCATTTTACCGATTTTGTCTTGGACACAACATTTTGTAAAAACTATAAATAGTTATATATTTTTTATTTTCGAAGTTTTATCTTGGTTAATTTATGTGATCCTGATGCAAATGTTAATTTGAAATGCTTTTCTTCACAAATGCTGGAAATGTCTATCTAACACATAATTTGCTAATGAATCAGTTAATGTGTTTAAGTTTCTGGAAATGTGTTGATATTGAATGGAATCAAACTGTCTTTCCAAAATCCCAACTCTTAAGAATATATGATAGAGAGCTGGGTTCCGAATGAAATAGATGTCAATAAGTTGTAGAATGACAAGTTGCGAATCTAGCTTGAAAACAAGGCAGCATATGCCATGTGAAATGGCATCAGAGAGAAGCTCCATCAACATGTTGTACTCAGCGATGTTGTTCATTGATTGACCTATACATATCCCCCTGAAACTCACTAACATGCCGCTTGGAGAAAAAATGGCCCAGGTTGCAGAAGATAGGTTCCGCGTTTTATGACTAGCTCCGTCGGCATACCCAAAAAATGTTTCCAAAAGATTCGACATCTTCAAAAAATGAAAAGTGGATTACCTAACCAAAATGACAACTCTTGACGAAAACAAAAATGTAACAAAAGCATATCTATAAAGAGATTACTACACCTAGTCAAGCATAGTAACGTTAAAGATATAATCCATTTCAGGGTTGTGACAATGGAATCCCAGTGTAATCTACTAGCTCGTAGGCTCCTTTTGCTAATACTCATTTAACAATATAGGGGCCCATCCATAATGGTTCGAACTTACCTACTCCCAGTTTATCGGAGTCCTGATCATAAAGCGAGACGAGGTCGCCTTCTTTGAAAACATGAGGCTTGACATTTTTGTCAAATTGTGCTTTGACATGTTTCTTGTGTGCTTTGTTAGCCAGCGTGGCATCACGACAGGTTTCATCCAAGTCGATTAATTCCAAGAAACGAGTCTCTTCCTCCAAAGTTTCAGGAAGTAGATCGATTGCAAGCTTGAGAGATGAAATTTCACATTGAATCGGTAAGAATGCTTCCAGGCCATACACCAACTGAAAGGGTGTGAATCCGGTTGTGTTTCTTACTAATGTCCTATATGCCCATAGAGCTAAGCATAGGATTAAGTGCCAATTTCGTTTGTGGACTCCAATCATCATTTACAGCATGCGCTTCAGGACTTTGTTAATGGCCTCAACTTGTCCATTAGCTTGCGGATAATATGGAGTAGAACTGTCGTGGGATAGTCCTAATTTGGTAGCCAATTCAACTATCACATGATTGCGAAAATGTGATCCATGATCTATGACTATAGCCTGTGGAAGACCAAATATAGAGACTATATGATTGAAAAAGAAAAGAGCAACTGTTTCACCGCTATTATTTAATGTAGGCATCGCCTCATCACATTTTGTAAAATAGTCGATAGTGACTATGATATACCCATGCCCCCTGGCCAGGGGGGTTACATGTCATGAAATCTATGCCCCATTCGGAAAATGGCCCAACAACAATTACTGGATGCAGTGGTGCAAGTGGTAATCTAGTTTTGCGGTCGAAAGCTGACAAGCATGGCAACTTCTGACTGCTATTATGCAATCTTTGAATATTGTGGGCCAGAAGTAACCAGCTCGTAAGATATTTAGTGCCGTAGCGTAACCAGATTGATGCCCCCAGCACACACCTAAATGATAATCATTCGAGACTTTTTCGGCCTCCTCATGCATGAGGCACCTTTGCAGAACTGTATCGGTACCACGACAGTAAAGTGTATCACTGACAATCATGTAGTCTTTTGCTTGGTATCAAGTATGTCACTGTTCAGAGTGAGAGGTATTAGGCCTAAATGTTTTTGTTTGGAGATAGATCAGTATATATATGTACCACGGATCGCTTGATGATGTCAGAAATAGACTTTCATCCACTATTGATGCTTTAGATGTTAAATCGTTGGATGATGATGGAAGGTCACAAAGTAACTCCGTGAAGACTAGAGGTTTCTTTGATTTGGATTTTGTGAATTCCAGATCAAACTCTTACAAAATGGCTATCCATTTTGAATATTTTCCCCCTAGTAATTAACGTGACATAATGTAAGTCATAGGGTTGCAATAGGAAAAAATGGTAGTTTTGCGAAAAGGTATATAGTGTCAAAATCTCTGCACCACTTGAACTGCTGCCAAAGCCAAATTTTAAAAATAGGAGTACTTTCTTTTTGTATCATTTAAGTTGTGGCTTAAATAATATACAAGATGTTCTATTCCATTGTCTTCTTGTACTAAAAGCATTGTGATGCTTGTATCTGTAGCAGCGAGATATAGGTTAAAGTCTTTTTGATAGTCAAGAGCATACATTAATGATTCTTTTACTAGGGAACCTTTTAAAGCATCAAAGGAAGCTTGCGCAACTTGATCCCAGTTGAAGGGTACTTCTTTTTTCAAAAGATGCGTATAAACTTTAGCAAGTTCGACACAACTTAAAATGAAACTCCTTAGAAAGTTTGCTTTCCCTTGGAGTTTTTGAATTTGAAGCAAATTTGAAGGTGAAGGCATGTCGATGATTTCCTGAACCTTACATAGGTCGAGTCAAATTCTGTCCTTAGAAACTACGAAACCAAGTAACTGACTAGAACCAACAAAAAACACACACTTGTGTGGATTGAGTCGTATCTTGATGTGTCAGCAACGGAGAAATATGGTTCTCAAATGCTGCGGGTGACTAGTCCACTTTTGCGAATGAGCCGGTAAATCGTCGAGATACGGTTGAACGATGTCTGTGATGTCATGGAAGGCATAGTTCATTGTCCTCTGAAAAGTTTCTCTTGTGTTCTTCAAACCGAAAGGTGGTTTATGGTATGTGAATGTGCCCCATGGACATATAAATGCAGTCTTCGACTGGTCTTGTGGGCGGATATTGATTTGATTGTATCCAAAAAATCCATCCATGAAGGAAAAGATTTCGCATCCGGCACATTCATCAATTGTTTGGTCGATGAAGGGTGTAGGGTAGTTGTCCTTCGGACAAGCCTGATTTACATCCCTGCAATCGACGCACACTCTAATCGTTCCTTGCTTTTTCATCATAGGAACAAGGTAAATGAAACCAGCATGTAGAAGTTTTTCAGCTTCTGCCTTAATGGCAATGACTTTCTTTAGGTGCACTGGTCGAAGTCATTGTCGTATTGATTTGACATCTAGATACATCTTGATTTCATGCTCAACAATACTCAAGTCAATGCTTGGCATTTCTTCATATGACCATGCACTACAACAAAACAAGCAATTTGCGCCAGATTTAGCACCAGATTTTAGTGTATTTTTCTCTCCATTGGGATGATCAACCTGGCGCTAAATCTGGCTCTATTGTACAATTTTTAAAGCATCCTTTTTTGCACCAAATTTTGTATCTTTTTTTACGCCAAATTTTGCATCATATTTTGCACCAAGATTTGCATTTGGTTTTACAACAGGTTTTGCTTCTAGTTTTGTGCCATTTTCTGCATCTATTTTTGCATCATTTTTTGCTTCTTGTTTTGTGCCATTCTTTACTTCTATTTTTGTGTCATAATTTGCATCGAATTTTACACCCTCTTTTGCATCTGATTTAGTGCCCTTTTTTGCATCGTTTTTGTGCCAGTTTTTGCCTCTACTCTTATGCCATTTTTTGCTTCTAATTTTGTACTTATTTTTACATCTATTTTTGTATCAATTTTTCTGCCTTTTTTTACACCATTTTTTGCATCTAATTTTGCACCATATGTTGGATCTGATTTAGAGCCAATTTTTTCATCCATTTTTGGACCATTTTTTCCATATGCATTTTCATTTCATTTGTCTCCCTTTTTTGCATCCTATTTTGCACCTGATGTTGCATCATTCGTTGCATCCAATTTAACATCATTTTTAACAACATTTCTTACATCCAATTTTGCATCCTTTTGATCATCTAAATTTTCACCCTATGTTAGACCATGTGTTGCATCCACCTTTCAATCCCATTTTGTGCCTAATGTTACGTTCAATTTTGAGCTATTTTTTTCGTCTACGTTTGCATTTGTTTTTGCACCAAATTTTGAATCATTTTTTGCACCTCATTTTTCATCCAATGTTGCATCCGAATTTGAGCCATTTTATGCCCATTTTCGCACCATTTTTTATGTCCAATTTTCCATCCTTTTTGGTATCTAATTTTTCATCCTTTTTGGCATCCAAATTTGCATCCTTTTTTCTGCCACATTTTGCGTCCACGGTTGCATCTTATTTTGCACCTAGATGTTGGTCTAAATTTTCATCTAGTTATGCATCATTTTGGGCATCCTTAGTTCCACCCTTTTTTAGTCCCATTTTGCTTCTTGTTTTGTGTCTTTTCTTACATCCTTTTTTCACCCAAATTTTCATCCTAATTTTACACCATTATTTGATCCTCATTTTAGTGTCCATTTTTACATCCTTGTTTGCACCCAATTTGGTATCTTTCTGTATGCCCTATTTTGTTCCCTTCTTTGTGTCTAGTTTTACACCCTTTTTTAATTCTACTTTAAAACCCTTTTTGTCTCATTGTTTGCATCTTTTTTTGATGGCTAGTTTAACATCCAATTCTACTCTCAAATTTGCATCGATGGTTACATCCACTCTTGGCTTCTTGTTTAGAGTTTTACTTTTACTTCCATTTACTAATTTTATTACATAGTGAAATATATTACAGTTTCTAAATATCATTTTGCTATAGGATTTAATGCACAGTTAGATGAACATAAAACCCTCTCAGTTTATCACAGAAACCTAATATAGACTGATTAAGAGAAAGGTTGTTCTAGGGCTCAAGATTCTTAGTAGATCAAGGTGTAGAGTATAGATTAAGAAAAGAAGAATGAATTCATGTCAATCCTCGCATGCAGGTCTTATTGGAGTTTTTAGTGTTGCTGGGAAGCGCTCCTGGATAGCTCCAAATCATGGTCCTACACACAAGAGAGAGAACAAAGAAAACTTCACAACATAATATCTTGATAATTGAAACTATCGTAAACATATAAATATTACTGAATAAAGAAATATAAACCAAAATGCCATACATTCATTAGTTAAATAGGATAAATACAGAATGAATAGTAGCATATGGAAGGAAGAACGACTAATCTATATTAATAAAGGAGTTGGAGGAAAGTTACAACCATCAGATACAGTTGCAACAACACCTTCCCCCAACTCCTAACTCCAAAACTCTCCATCTCAAGATAGATCTCAGTAGCATGATAATACATGAATTCCCATTATTTCCTCAATGGCCAAGCCTCCAATATATAGGAATGTGAAGGCTATGAAGCTTTCCCAAATTCCTCATTAGTTCAATCTTGGCAAAAGCTTTTGGGTGAATAATGTTTCCTCATATAAAAATGGCATTTTCCACTTTTTAGATGCTTTTGTGGTTAGGAAAAAGCTTCCCCATGCTTTATGGCTCTTTCCCACTTTTGTATGCTTTTATTTTTTACGAAAAATCTAAATATGAGGATAAAGAGATCACATTCCACCATATGAGTTTCCGCAAGTGAACAAGAGAGTGTAGTTAACTCAAGCTTTTTTCATCACATTAGAGGAATTTTCATTTTAAAATGTTAACATTGAATTTCCATGTCATAATGTGTAAGCCAATCAAAATCCTTTAAAATTTAAAAGACATATAGTTGTGACTAGGCAGTGGATTTTTTTAATAATATAACTTACCTAATTTAACTATGAATGCTGCCCAAGTGACCCAAAACTATATTAAATATTAAAAATAAATTTAATATCTTAATCTATAAAAGTTAGAATATCTAGAATATTTTTAATGAAGGGTAAATCATGGCATGTTAAATAAATAAATTTAAATATAAAATCATAAATTTAATTTAAATTTTAAATTTACTTTCTTAATTTAAATCTTATGTATTGATAAATTAATTTAAATATAAATTATAAATATATGATTCTTTTGATAAAAGTGCATTTATTTGAGTAACTTAAATTTATATTTTAAATTTTCCTTTTAAATTTAATTTTTCTTAAATCTTGTGTTACTAAATTAATTTCAATATAAAATACATGTAGATGGTTATTTTTTATAAAAGTGACGTTTATTTTGGTAAATTAAATTTAAATTTAAATTTCCTTTAACTTTTAAATTTGCTTTTCTAATTTATATTTTATTAATTCTTGTGCTAATATATTAATTTAAATATAAAATATATATACAATTATTTTGATAAATGTGACAATCTTTTGGGTAGTTTTGGTAAAAGAATATAAAATGATATATTAAAAAATTGTCTACATGGCATAATTTTATTAGTTTCTTAATTTTTTCTTAGGTGGTTATTATTTTGGTAACAAAAGTTAGATGAAGGGGACAACTTGTTATAGACTAGGATCCCGTGGTCCTCATGGTATGTAACTTGTAGGCTTATATAGTTTAGGAGAAAGGGGTATTTCAACTAACAACATAGTATTCTCCTCCAAAATAATGAGGTATTTTCATGTATAACACATTTAAGAATATATCACAATTCAAATTCATAATTTAGTATTTGTAAACAAATTTAAGGGTAATTGACAACATTCATAAAAAATATATCAGTATCCTCATATATAACAATTCTCCATGAAAAAATCATTGACAATTTTCAATATACATATATTACTACTAAATCAACATCTATTGCAGATATCATTATTCCAAGGTAAATTCACAACATTACATCCAAAAATAGTGATGTCATCATACATAATCATTCTCCATAAAAAAACATTGATAGGTTTCAACACATATATAAAGTAACAAGATAATACTAATACTATCCTCATCATCCTTAATCAAATCAACTAAGATTCAAATTTGTGATTATCATATCAAAATATTTCACCATTATTCTAAGGTAAATTTACAACATCTATCAAAAGATAGTAATATCATCATACATAATAATTCTTCATCAAAATAATGTTGATAATTTTCAATATATACATAAAAGGACAAGAGAAAAATGATAATATCATCATCATATTTAATCAATCAACTAAAAGTCAATGTAAGATTACCAAATAGAACTTTTTCATAGATATCATTATGATAAGATAAATTCACAACATCCATAAAAAAATAGGAATCTCATCATACACAATAATTCTTCATAAAAAAATTGTAGTAAAATTTCGACATATTCACAAGGTAACAAGATAGTATCATCATCATTATTCAAATGTATGATTACCATATTAAGACATCCAACTAAATATAAAAAATAACGCATGGCTAGCTAGCACCACGAAAATCATAGCCAAACTCATCCTCATGATCATTTCCATGATCATCATCCTGACCATCTTGATAATGTCATCCACATAATCATCACCAATGCCATCACCATCCTCATCATCATGATCTCTAATATATGATGTAACCTAAACATAGTCTATATCATCATCTTCGTGGTTATTACCTATAGCGTTCTAGAAAAAAACAATATTAGATGTTAGTACTAATTCTATAGCAAAATGCATATTTTTATTACAATGCTAACAATAAAATGAGGTAGGACATAATAACATTTAATAGTACTAAAAATAAAATGAAAATATGGCTTAAGATATATTGGAGATCCAACTAAGATTACACTTGTAATTCACATTAAGTAGTAGAAGCATTTTTTAATCCATATGAAGTAGGTACCCATTTTTTCTTCATATTATATTGTGAATATAGACAAATATAGCTTAATGCACAAATATAACTTGTTAAGTTGAATTTATGGAATTAATTAACACAAATATATTAAACTACACTACAATAAAAATTCGAATTATTAAGGATATTTGGATGGGTAATGAAGGTGATTCAAATTTTCTACCGAGTTTATTCATTTTTGTGATCAATAATAACTTTCCCACACGCAGGTAATATTTTCCCCATATAGGGAATCCCTAATGGCATAGGGTCCCTATCATTGTATTGTTGTCATCGTTATCATCATTTAATCATCATCCTCATTGCCATTATCATCGTCATCATATTCACCATCGCCACCACTATCATAGGTCATTTTTTATGACGATTATCATCATATCTTCCTTGGTTTCTAATACATATATGTATATGATGATGATGAGAAAAAAAAAATCATTGGTCATAAAAGGTTACCATACTAGACTATCTTTAAAGGTAGATCAAATTATTTTTTTGCACACTTCCAAAACATATGGTTTCTATTCCAAGGTAGATCTTGAACACATTGATGAATGCAACTTTGTCTTGGATGTATCATCCAAGCATTCGGTATATTTACAAGTTCACTTGTCATTTTCATTGTTTTTCAAAATGTTAAATATTTTCACGCATGATATACTGAATAGTTAATGGACACTACAAATAGTTTCCAGTACGGTTGATATTATTCTACTTATATGCTCTTTGTAACTGAACAAAATTATTAATTTTGTCTTGAAAATTAGACTTGTAGCACAAAGAAAATGGTTGGGAATTATTTAATGACTATATCAATTCACAACTACTAACAATTGTTTTTGCTTTCTCCTTAAGTTTTGCAACCCAATTTGACTTAAATTTGCTTAACAGTGAAAAACCATTTGTCAATACTTCAACTTTTACAAAATTCCTATAAACAACTATATCTACTTGGTAATCTAAAAAATATCAACAAATTCACAATCTCATATATTAGTCAAAAGAGGCCATCGTCAAAGTGAATCAAATACCAAGAATGATCTATGTTTGCTAAAACCTATAATCACATTGTTTCCTTAATAGCAACTAAAAACTTCTATACCCAGTTGTTGAACTTTTGCAACCAATTATAAACCTTCAACAAGAAGTAATTTTCTAATGAGAATTATTGCCATATCTTCCTTGGTTTTACGAGGAAAAAGAAATAAAATTTCATTTGTTATCAAAGGTAAACCAAATTCATTATTTGCATACTTCCAAACCTAGGGTTTCGTATCCAAAGTAGATCCTAACCACATCAATGAAACAAACTTTGTTTTTATGTATCATCCAAACATTATGTACAATTACAAACTCACCTCTAATCCATTGTTTATAAAAATGTTGAATATTTTCATACATGATATACTGAATAGTTGGACAATGAAAATAGTTGTCATCGCTATTCTTCCATTTATATTCTTTTTGCAACTTATTTGAAAGAGCAATTTTGTCCCAACAATTATACTTGTAGCATAAAGAACATGGTTAATACATATGATTAGACCAAAAACTAGTTACTACCAAAATTCAACCAAAAAAATATTACTTCATAAAAATAGAATTAAAAACAAAAATTTCCCAAATTAAAAATAAATAAATGATAAACTTTTTTTACCAAAATTTAGTGATTTTTTTAGTGCTAATACTAACATCACCATTACAACAAGATATTTTTCTAGTGCTAATATTGCCATTACCACAAGATATAAGAGGGATATAATGCAAAAAGTTTAATAATAATATGTATGTAGAAGATGGTGTTCAGACTGGTGAATTCATGATAATCAATGGGACTAAAGTCAAAATAATTGGATGTTATTTACTTTTTTACATAGATTGTCAAAATAATTGCATAAATCGGTTTTTTTTAACCAAAATTTAACAAAAACTTTGCTAGTGCTAACATTAGAACCACCATTACAACAAGATATATTTCTAGTGTTGACAACACCATTATAGTAAGATACCTCAAGAGAGACAAAAAATTTAAAAAGTATGATAGTAATATGTATCCAGAAGATGGTATTGAAACTAGTAATTGTTCACGAATCCATAAGATTGTAAGGTCATTCTCATTATCATAATCATTGTCATCATCATCACCATCATCCTTGTCATTGTTATTTCCATCATTACATTATCATCATAATCACCATTCATGCCATCATCATCATCATTATGGACATTGTTTGCAATTGTTCATAATTGTAGATGTTGTAAGAAATATCATCAACCCAAAAAATGTGATGAGTGCTAGAAAAGGGTTGTTTAGGACACATTGATATACGTAAGAGAAATAACAACTCTATTTTTGACAGATGATCGATGATGATCATCATCACCACCATTATCATCGTCATTGTCATTTTTATCATCCCCATCATCATCATTAATGTAATTTCTATCGACATTGTTGTAATCATGCATCATCATCATTCATGCCATTATTGTTTTTGATGATGACCTAGATGAAAATAATGATCATGACACCAAAGATAATGCTTATGATTATGACAATGACAACATCTAAAATTGGGAAGATTCGCCAACGTCATTAGCATCGTCATCATCATAATCATTGCCATCATCATCATTGTCATTGTAACCACTATCATCTTTATCATCATAGTCACAATTCATGTCATCACCATCATCTTCATTTTCATCATTGTCAATATTATTGACATTGTCATCAATTGTTCATAATTGTCAATGCCATAAGGAATATCATCAATGCAGAAAATATGATGAGTGTTGGAAAAGGGATGCAAAAGCGAACATAGAAATGGGGGCAACAATAGAAGTAAAATTGGATGAAAAGTGGATACAACATAAGTAGATGCACAACAACATGAAAAACCTGACACAAAGGTGGATGCAAAAGTAGATGCAGTTTTCAATGCAAACTTGGATGCAAACATGAAGGCAAAAGTGGAAGCAAACATGGGTCCAATAGTAGGTGTAAAACTTGGCACAAATTGTGGTGAAACAAATGTGGATGCAACAATGGAAACAAAAGTATATGCAAAATGGATGAAACAAAAGTGGATGCAATAGGGGATGCAAACGTGGAAGCAAATGTGGTTGCAATGGTAGGCGCAAGATATGGTGCAACAAAAGTGGATGTAACAATAGACAAAAAATATGCAAAATAAGATGCAAAAATGGATGTAAAAGTGGAAGCAAACATTGATGCAACAGGAAAAACAAAATTGGATGCAAAAAATGGATATAATGTAAGTAGATGCAAAAGTAGATACAAAACGAGATGCAAAACCCAATGCATAAACCTGACATAAAAGTGGATGCAATATTTGATGCAAAAGAGGATGTGAACATGGATGTAAAATTGGAAACAAACGTGGATACAACAGTGAGTGAAAAACATGGTGCAAATTGTGGCATAACAAAAGTGGATGTAATGATAGATGTAAAAAAATAATCAAAGTATGATGCAAATGAAGATGTAAAAAGGGATGCAAAAAGTGAAATTTAAAATGGGTGCAACAGTGGATGCAAAATTGTGTGCAAAATTGGATGCAATAGAAGTCGATGCAAAAGTAGATGCAAAACGAGACACAAAACCCGATGCAAATCCCGGTCCAAAATTGGATACAAAAAGGGATGCAAAAATAGATGTAGTAGTTGATGAAAACCTAGACGCAAATGAGGATGCAAACGTGGATGCAAAATTATAATCAAAAGTGGGTGCAAAAGGAGGTGGAAAACTAGGCGCTAATTGTGGCACAAAAATATTAGATGCAATAGTGGGTACAATAATAGATGCAAAAGAGGATGTAAATATGGATGCCAAACAAGAGGGAAAAGTGGATGCAACAAAAGTAGATGCAAAATTTTATGCAAAAATAGACACAAAACTCTATGTAAAACTTGGCGCAAAAGGGATGCACAAATGGATGAAAAAATGGATGCAAAAAATGATTTAAAAAAGGATGCAAAAAAGGATGAAAAAGTCGATGCAAAAGTTGATGCAAGTGTAGGTGCAAAAAGTGGATGAAAATGAGGATGCAAAAGTATGTCAAACAAAATTAGGTGCCAAACTTGATGCAAAACCTGCAACAAAACCTGGTGTAAAGGATGACACAAAACTTGGCATAAAATTTGGTGCAAAACGTGGTGCAAAACCTATTGCAATACTTGGTGCTAAACTTGGTGTAAGATTTGGTGCAAAACTTAATGCAAATTTTGTGTCAAGTTTTACACCATATTTGAAAAATGGATGCAAATAGCACCAAAAATGGGCTCTAGATGCAAAAAAAGAAGTAAAAAGGGACGCTAATCGCTGGTTTTGTTGTAGTGATGCAAAGACATTTGTGAATTCGTGAAAGAGAGAGTAATATATTTCCAGTTCTGAAGGAGAACAAGATTTGCCAACATGAATATTCTCTACAACATTAGTTTTGGTAGATATATTAATGGCGATAGTTTCCTTGATATTGGACAGATTTCACTTGGAATCCACCATATTTATAGTATTTGATAGAAAATAAAAAACTGAAGGATGATTAAGGTCGCTGGAATAATCTTCATTGTTATCTTGAAGATGGAAATGATGGTGGCAATCTTCCCATGGTGCCTCTCCTATCATCATTAACTCAATGATTCCTTCATCTGTATAATGTATACGAGACCAAAGATCGGAAGAGGTGCCATACTCTAGAGACCTGTCTATTCAAACACTTGCTGAGTGTTGATTTGGATTTGCCGCCCATGCACATAAAATTGATTACTAGAACAATTCTATAGGGCTTGGGGGCAACACCTAGTGATGATCCACACTAACAAAAGGGTCAGAGTTTTTCTCAATCTTTGATGATGTAGAAGATATCATGTGATAGGTTTCCATTGTGGCCACTTCCGCCACATTACTCGGAGGTGGGAGGGAAAAAGTACCCATTAAGGAAGGGTCTTTTAGGAGACCTACTCTGACATTTTGAATTTTTTGAGAGTTTCCATGGATCAATGGAATGCTTCCAGTAGCTTGTCAACTGTTGGGGAGAAAGGTTAGTTGGTCAACGATTGTAATTCCTCCTTGGAAGGGAAATGCAATCTTTTTGAAATATGTTGATACAACAGCATCCATAGCATAAATCCATGGTATGCCTAGTAAGATATTGTAGTTGAAGTTTCCATAATTGACCTCAACTTCAATTTCTAGTGTCTTTCCCCCAGTTCAACTTGCAAGTTACTTAATATCCCATATGGCGTGTATGTCCTTCCATCAAATGCTTTTAATGTCGTTGATGATCATGAAAAGAGTGGTGAGCCTAAAGTTTTCCAGCAACTCATTGACATAATCCAGGTAGATGCCCCCTCGTCAATGATTATTCGATGAACAGTCATGTTGAGGGCTTTTACTTGTATAAGGAAAGCGAGCTGGGTCAGTAACTGAGGTTCATATCCTTTATGGTTAAAGGCCACAAGATTTGAATCTGTTGGGTCAATCCCACCTATTGCTAATAATAAAGCCTCCATTTGGGAGGGGTAATTTTGCAGTACTTCAAGTGTTGACATAGTGGATGGCGATTGGGCCAGATCCTCCACTATATTATAATTTTGTGCTACTCGAGCACGAGGATTAAATGTCGATTTATGTACTACTCCCTTTGGAAGTTTTATTGTTAATTCAGGAATGATGGGTGGCACAACTTCTGAGGAAGTTGTTGTCAAACTACTCGGTTGATCTGTAGCCTTCTTGTTCGACATTTGCAGATTCCCATAATATTTATTCCTTGTTGATATCAAAGAATCATTTTTTTGTTTCTAAATGGACAAAATAGGCACTTGGGATGGGGAAGCATGATCGATAGAAACCAAATTGGTTTCCGGGTTTGGAAATGGATCAATCAATATTACCGAGGCACTTGAAGTCTTTAAAAACTTCGTGACCTCAGCTTGATGTGGACAATCTCTCATATAATGGTCCTCATCACATATGAAACATGGCTAATTATGTTTCTTTCACCTAGTAGGGTTTCTAAAAGGTTTCGCAGGAGTCAAATCTTCCTGTTTGTTCTTTTTGTTTTTCCCTTTCTTCTTGCCCCCTAGTTTCTTTGGTTCCTTGCCCTTGTCAGATGACACAACATTAACCTCTAAGGCAAGAAGTTTGTCATTTATTTTTTAACTAGAAACTGCAAGGGCTTTACCAGATGGAGCCTTTGCAGTTTGTACTTGAGGTGCCAATCACGCCATTGCCAACATGAGAGTCCTTGTTTGATTTAGGAGGGGGAGGAACGGAAAATTCTAGTCTAGGAGCGTCAGAAATTTTGTTATACAGTGTGCCAGACTGAGTATAGACCAAGTCTAAATATTGTGCATGAGCAATGACTTTCTCTTCAATGAAAACTCCCTTGGCCACATCTTCTGTAATAGAAGGTAACAATGACTTAATAAACCACTTAGCTAGAAGTTGATCAGGAACATACGTCTTTACCATTCGGTGACGACGTCGCCACTCATCAATATGATCATATATGTGAGTGGTTGTTGTCTTTTTAAAGTTGGTAAGGAGTTATGTTCTTGTTTCGTACCTTATAGGTAATTGAAAGTGGGTTAGAAGGGTAGTGGCGAGGGTGTTGAAGTTGTCAAGTGAAGCTCTAGGAAATTCAATGTACCATTTCGCTGCTAGACCAGTTAGCGTTCGCTGAAAAAGACGAAACCTAATTGAATCATCATTAAGGATGTTAGATGAGCACTACAAATGAAAAGTCACTGTGATTCGATGGATCTTCACCCAAATTTCCATTGAATTTAGGAATATCATAAGGAAGTTTACGAGGAATCGTTGGCCACCAAGGGGTGTAAGCAATTGGATCATTTGTCAGTCGGTTCAAATCCGGTAATTCTGAAGTTGCTACAAAAGGCAACTATTGATTCAGGTTTGGCGAAGCATTGGCAGTCGGTTCAGATCTGGTAATTCTGAAGTTGCTACAAAATGCAACTATTGATTTAGGTTTGGCGAAGCATACCAATGATAAGATGGGATTTCCTGAGCAGTAAGTCTTGGCATACCAGCATAAGGTTGATAACTTTGATAAGGTTGATGGGCATAACCATTTGTTGTGGTAAAAGAACAACCCCCCCATTATTGATTTGTTCACTTCAAATAATGGGGACCCTTTCTATAAAAAAAATTCCTAAACAACTTTTAGGATTTTTATTTAGTTGATTATCCTACGCTTTTGTTAATTTTTCATTTTCTTTGGATTCTTATTTTGATTGCTTTGCTAGAATCGATTTTTTATAAGCTTTCTATTGATGTTTGTTTCTCCTCATTTGATCAACTGGTTTGAAAATCGCACTCCTTTAAAGTCTCATCATTTATTTAGCTTGGGTTAAAAGTGCATAAAATGTACAATATTGCATTTTGTAAATAAATTAGTTCAATAATGCATATATTTTAAATATTAATCGTTAGTGAGTTTTTACTAACATTTTTCATTTTTACTTATACAACCAAATCATTAAGCAGCGAGATTTTAGAAATTTACTTCAATTTTCAAATTGATTACTAATTTCGAAAACCCAAAATTTTGAAGTGGCTGTAGTTTATTTTAATTTTATTAAAGTGGTTTTAGTTTAAAAACTAAAATTCATAAAAATAAAACCAAAATAAAAAATTGATGTTTAATATTAAATTTTAAATTAATTAAATTAATTAAATTAATTAATATTAAATTTAATTAATTTAATTAAATTAAAATTTAAAACATTATATATATATATATATATATATATATATATATATATATATATATATATATATATTGCATTGCATCGGAGAATCGGGTTGGAAGTTTTGATCAAGACATATTTTAAACAATCGTGATACCTTCATACCCCCGATGCCGATTGCCCATACCTTCATGCCCCCAATTGCCTATTACAAAAAAGACTCCAACCAATTCACCAAAGTTTTATAAATCTTTTGGTTTTTTAGTTTTAAACTCATTCATATGAATGAGTTAAAAGGAAATGGAGTGGTAGGTTAGTGTATTTTAGTTTAGTTTAAAATATTTAATTTTTAATTAATAAATTGTAAATTAATTAAATTAATTAATTTATAATATTAAATTAATTTGATTAAATTTAAATTTAAATATCATTTATATTAATATTAATTAGTTATTGATTAATCCTGGATCTGGGTGGCATCATCAACCTTACTGTTTCCCATGCAAGGAATTAATGTCCAATACTGCCAGTTGCAGAGCAGCGTGGCCTCCCGGGACTTAAACTCACGTGAGCTGGGGAAGGTTATTAATGCTGGATTGATTCGCAGATTCGAATTATGCTCTGCGTTGATCGACGCAACATTCCTACAGTTATAATCATGTTGCTCCATAGCTATTTCACCATGCCTTGTGCTCAGTCGTGCGGCAACGGAACCTGGTTTGCGGAGGCTATTGGTGATGGACTAATTCTGGTTCACTGCCACGAGCTCCAAGCCAACTCCGTCATGGGTAATTTCTCCCCTGTTCTGGATTCACGCATTGTGTTGTTGTCTGCAAGTTCTATGGTCGTTTGTAAGTTCTGTTATATTGTATTGGCAGTTGCAAGTTCTGTTGGGAATCCCTCTCGCCTCAATCGACTCTGTTCTGTTGGTTCTCCCGTCCATAATCCTTTTTCGCCCTACCTCCTGTCTGTCATCATGGTTCTTTTGGGCAAGAGGCAACGTTCAGTGGGGCGTCGTGACAGTCGCTTGCATCCCCCAGTCGGTGATGCTATGGAAACTGTGTCGGAACCCTTCAATCCCTCCCCCGTCCATGAAGTTGGGCCATCTTCAAGCTCTGGTCATAATCCCATTCTGAACAGTGCCATCCAAACCACGCAATTTAAATTTCAAAGTAATTTGCATAGGCCCCTTATCACTGCTCACATCACCATTATTCTTTTGGAAGAGGAAAATCAGGTCTCCCCTCTGGCCTGCATCGCACCTGATCCTTCCCAAAGAAGTGAGCATTCCTCGGACAAAGATAGCTTGGAGAATTGGAAAAATGAGAAATCTGAACAGGAGGAATTTCTCAAAAATCTTCCTCCCCTTGAAGATACTGGACCTGTTGCTGACGACGGGACTCATGGCGAAGCAGGCCATGCCATGGAAATCCCTGGCAGCGACTTGGGCGGCAATGAAGGTCTGAAGATTGGTGATGCAGGTCTGGCTGAGAAGAAGAACCATGGCCCGGCAAAGGAGAAGTAGCGCCACCTGGGACTGCCTCCTTTTTTGTTTCGGCTACTGTTTCAAGCTCGCGATCAAGGTTCAGTGCTAATGTCCTACTGTTTTTGGCTTCCAAATGGGGATTTGGTGACACATTATGTGTTGGTTTGCAATGATTTTGTGTTTTCTGTGCTGGCTCAATTCTCCTTCTCGGCAAAACATGTCTCTCTTTATGTCTGTTATGTGGTTTCTTGACTTTTGTAATTGGGTTCCCCAGCTTATGTTTGTAAAGGGGCAGTTATGTTCTGTCGAGCGCTTCCAAGCCTCGATACTATGTAAAAATATTTTGCCTTACAGTTAATAGAATTTAGTATTTGCAGAGAAAAAAAATTAGTTGTTGATTAAATTAAATTTGTTTATAAATAGTTAATTAGATATCAGTTAGTTCGATTAATAAATAGTTTATTAATTAATTAGTTTAGTTCATAATTAAAAATTAAATTGGAATTAATTATTAGATAATAAGAATTCTAATTTAGGATTAAATTTTTAATTAAAATATTAAATTTTTTTAGCCCAGCAACAGAAATTCCAGAATTGTGCCAGAATTAACTCATCTACTTTGGAAGCTCATAGATTGAGTTTTACTTGGCCAAATGAGGCACAGACAGCTCATTGGAAAGATAAAATCAAGGAGAACATTTCTGAGGCGGTTTTACTAACTGATTTGGTCATTTATTGGGTCAAAAATGAGACAGAAGATCAAGCCACGAATTTTTAAAACAAAATCAATTTTCTGATTTTTATTTTTTGCATTTTAATTTTTCCAAGCATCTTTTCAATGCAGATCCATTCGTAAATAATATACTTGGCCAATTAAACCATCCCAGGCATCAACAGAAAGCTTATATTTTATTTTCAATTATTTAATTAATTACATTTGATTGGATTTGTTTTAATGCCAGAAATGATATTTTGATTTTATTGTTACATCTTAATTTATTTTGATTTCTTTTTGCAGGAAAATAGTAGAAGAGATATGGAGAAAATGATCTCAATCAATGAAAATTCTCGAGCAATTGAAGATTGGAATTTTTGAGAAAATAAAATTGGATTGGACAGATTTTTCTTTAACAAAATTTCCTCTCAAAAATACCTTTGAAAATATTATAAATAATAGATTGCAGAATGTAATAAGGGGCTGCTCTCCTCTACAATTTTAGACTTCTAAAAGCACTTCTGTAATAGTAATTTAGAGTTGTAGAAGGGAGGAGAGAAAATCTCAGATCTAGAGATTATTGAGGATTTTTCCTTTGTATCTTGAATTATGCATGATGAACAAAGTTTGGACTATTGTGGCTTTAGCTTTGAAAACAGAAGTTCAAGAAATGTAAAGGACTGTTAGAGACCAGGGTCAAAGAAATAGATGCAATAAATTGGTATTTCTAATACTACTGTTTCAAATATCAGTTTCATTTTTATAGTAACAAGAATGTGTCATTTTATTCATGTTTGTGCACTCTTGTCAATATGGGTAATTTGTCTCAATATTATTACTATGTATCTCTCATCTTATGGATTAAATTATGATTCCTAAGTAACTATTTACTCATAAAGTTGCCTTATAAAACTGATATATTGAATGGTAATGTGTTGTGAACTATTTCCACATATTATTATTTAATTATTGGATTTACTGATTTGATAATCAATATCATTTTTGTAAACTACTTTCTGAGTGTTGTTGGTTTATTATTTTAGTCAATAGGTCTCAATAGGATGTGTTTTGGTATCTATAATATCAGTTAATTAAACTACTTCATTAACTTGATATTCATTATAAACAAGACATATTTAAAATCTCAATACTTTAAATATCTTGCTCTTGATTGGATTAGACCTATATCTGTCTAATTAAGATAGGATTAAGATTAGTTTATTTTGTTTGCATTATAAAATAAGTTTGCATTTAGAGTAATTTCTACATTATTTTAAGTCCTCTTCTTAAAGAGGCAAAACTTTAGTTGTGGCTTGGCTGAACCCAAATTAGCTTAAGGGTCATTCTCTTGCTTGATCAGCAAGAAGAAGTGATCTGATATCCTTGTCTATTGGTAGTTAGTTAAATATATATAATAAACCAATAGCTATAGGGAGAAGGTAACTGGATCTAGTTAAACAAGTCGGAGCCACCACATCAAAGGGAAAAGGAGCTGCTTTAAGGTCCGGACCGGGTGGTTATCCCCCAATGTTGTTACAGCGATTTTCAAGGCATCAACATTTTTGGCGCTAGAAGGAGGGCTTGAGACTTTTTGTTTATTGGAGCCTTTTCAATTTTAACAATTTATTTTAATCATGATGACTCCTCTTAAACTTCCAATTTGGAGTTATATCCATGGGCGTACGTCTTCCAATACTCCACCCGAAGTGCTAAGACTCTTGTCTTAAGCAAAGTTCAATGGTAAGAGAAATTCTTCTGCTTCTAATCACGTCTTTCAATTTATTCAAAATGTTTCAAATTATGATAAGGAATTGATGAAGGCATTTTATGCAGAATTTTTACTCTCACATTTGCGGAAAAATCCAGAAACTGGTGTAGAACTCTTCCAATTGCCTCAATTCGTAGCTAGGATCAATTTGTTACAATTTTCATTTGTAAATTTGACGGCTATGATTATGAACAGGTATGTAATGAAATTGAATATCTACAAAGATTTGATAATGAATCTATTATTGATTTTAATATTCGATTTCGCTTGAACTATTTAAGATTTAATGTTGAAGATAAACCTACGAAAGAAGAATCATTAAATTGGTTTGAAAATTTTTCTCTTCCACCCATTCCCAATCCATATGAAATTAGTTCAAGCTTTGTTCCATCCCCTTCCAACAAAAAAAAGAATTTCAGGATGGGTGTGCAAATAAATTATGAAATGGTATCACAAAGCTTGAAAAATATATCTATTCAAATACAAGAATATAACAACAACAATTTTAGAGAAAGGGCTACCTTGGAATCTGAAAGGTACTATTTAGTGAATTCATAAAATCATATCGCAAATCAGCAAGTGCAAGCAGTGATTAAAGTAAATAATAGCATGCAAAATGTTGTACAAATTTCTGAATTTTTCCATGGTGAACAAATGCCGAAATCAAAGCAAAAAAGTAGCTTTCTTCAAGAAATCATGAGTATACAAAGGAATGATTTAGAATCTGAAATTTATAATCAACACATGTACAAGAGTTCTCAAACAGAGATATTTTTAATTGCATTATTTTAGATTCACATTTTTCTCTTTATCTTGATATTTTTAATAATGGTAATTTCCCCCTCTTGCTGTTAATGATATTTCAGAAAATAAAGAGAATGATCTAAATGAATTACCAATAAGTTTTTATCAATATAGAAAAAAAATTATTGATCATTCTTTTGCCATCAATGAACATGAAATTTTTATTCCTCCTTGTTTTGATATATTGGATGAGATCGAAGGGAATTCTAGAAATTCTTGTAAAGTCATTTATGATAATTACTCTGACATTGATGATGTTGATCTCTATTCTTCTCAAGGTAATCCTCATGATAAAATTCAAATAACATCTCAGAATGAGAAACATTTCAATTTAGAAATTATTGCAACTAATCCTCATTCTATAACAACAAATTATCTTCATGATTTCACTATTCAAGAAAACATTCCAACTTATGATTCATATCATGATCAAACTCTCATTCTTACTCATAATCATAATTCATTTTCTAATTCACAAGTTGGAATTGACAATTACTCAAATTTCATAATTCTAGTCAATCCTTGTAAAAAAAATTTATTTCAAAACGATCCCAATTGTGTTGTAACATGAGTTATAACAATAGTGATTTCATTTTATTTTTGTTTCCTCAGTTCTTTTGTTTAAAATCATATTTTATTTCTAAATTTATTTTTCAGATTTTTTATACTTTACACTAGAATATTCATCACTTTAATATCAAACATTCAATTGATACATTGATTTGTTGGAAAATTGAAGTTTCATATTATAATCATTAGCATCAAAAGCTATTAATATTTCAATTTCAATCAAATTATGCTAATGTTTCATCAAAAGCTTCTATCTTCTCAAAGGGAGTGTTAGCAAGAGAATGTATTTTCACAATCTAGCCAGCAATCCAATTCAATTAATAGTTTTCCATTTTATTTGAAATATTTCCATCCATTTTTCATTAGCTTATTTGAAAACTGTTTGGAAATTTTTCCTTCAAAAAAGATTGTTAATAATTTAACATTTGTACATAACACTAACAAATTTTTCAGGCCTTTGAATGCAAAAGTTCATATCCACAATTTGGTTTTTTATCTCCTCTTTTAAACATTTTCCAATTATTAATAGAAATCCATCCAGATTTCTATGATCTAATTAGTATTCAATTGGAAAGGAAATTTCAAGAGAAGGAGTTTTTAATTAAGTTGCTAACAATAATTGTGCATTCTACTTACAGATTTAATTTTCTTAGTCCAATTAGATTTGTATTTTTATTACTAACATTTGAACTGTACGTACATGCAACAATTAAAATGAGAAAACGGTTACAATGGAAATATGACTATACCTAGCCATTTTCATGCATATGGTTAGAATAGGAGTAGAATTAATATAGTTAATTTATTTTCTACAGTTATGCACATATAAATAAAGCAAAGCAATCAACCCTTCTCATGCATGTTTAGTGAAACATTTTTTCCTTATCAAAAAGTTTTAATTCTTGTTTTCCTTTTTAAATTTCTTGTAGTAATACCTCTACTATGCCTATTTTGAATAATGTCTTGATTAAATTCAATTGAGGTTGCACTTGGCATCGATTGCCTCAAAGACACTTTTCTTCATTTCGAGATTTCTTTCTAAGATTTTCTTTTGAAATTTATATGATAAAGGTTTGAGGATATAAAAGCTTCATGATCTCATTATCCCATGAAATGTATCACTGTCTATGATAAGCTTAATTCTAATTCAATCATTATTAGTCAGTCTAACCTTCCGTGGTAATCATATGAAGTTCATATTATCTTCCTCGAAATTTTATAAACTAACTTTAAGGATGTCCATTTTTTCGTGTGCATACATTCAAATCTGTTTTGATATTTTTTTCCACAATTAGTGGTTTTTTCCCATTCTGATCTTTAGTTGCAATATGCATCATATTTAATTACTAAAGGAATTATTGAACAATCACTATAACAATACACATTCTTCTCAAGTTATTCAGAATGAGCAGAGATAATAAATTATTGTTTCAATTCAAAAGGGAAGCCTATTTTCATATTTATTTCTAGTAAATTTTATATTTCCTGAACATGAATAAATAGATTTTATTTAGGTTGATTGCACATTCCGATTTAGAATAAATAATGAGATGATTTTGAACAAAGTCAAAATTTTGATAAATCCAAGGAAGGATTTGAAGATTCATGAGGTAAAATCTACAGACAATTTCCTTCCAGGTACACATTTACAAGTTCGTTCTCATCTATTATTAGTTTCTCTTTTCCTTAGTTTATTTTTTATTTTTGTTTTGTTTTATTTATAGGTTTTCATTTGTTTTCAAAACTTGAAGTAAGCAGCAAACCCATTTCAAATTTGCAACAGGTTCAGGGAAATTTTATTTGTGATTCATTAGAATTTGAGCATTTTTTTTATTTTTCTTTCATTCATCATTTCAATTTGATTTTCATATCGCTGATACTATGGTGAATACATATTCACAATACTACCATCCCGCTCATCTTCGTCAATAATTTCATTCCGATATCACATCATCCACTTCACAACCATTTGTAGTGAAATATTTCATCAGAAGTAGCTTTTAGCATTTTTGATAACAAATTGTTCATAAAATATCTCCGATGTATTACCTCGTTCATATATCATATCGAATTTCGCATATCGAAGGTTTGCAGTTGAGTATACTTCCATTATCGTGAATCACCGATCTCCAATAATCGACTTTACCAATATTGCGATGACCACATAATTCCAGACCCGATATGAAATTCAAAACAAGTTCATAAAATATCGCATCCATTCAATTGCAATAAAAGTAGAGGCATAATTTTAAAGGGTCAATGTCTCGGATCCAATATGTTATTAAATTCTCATAATAAAATTATTGGTTCCACTCTTCATCTCATATCGGCGTATTGAGAATTGTTACATCATGTGCTTAAGATTGTCGATTGCCGATTGTCGATCGTCGATTAGCCACGTCATTATCGTATATCGGCATCGCAAGAATCATATTGTGATACATCGAGTACCATTAGTTCACCAATTGTCGATATCACAATTGCTTCATCGCATTTTTATTAATGCTCACATCACATCTCCGAATCTTCGATGTGCGATGTGCGATGCGGGAAGCACAATGTAAATATTCACGATCTCCAATATAATATTTCTTTAATGATGTGATCACTTCATTTCATTGCACATATTCTCATCGCATGTTTTCATCGACAATTTACTATTGCAACCTCCGATGTGATAAACTCCAGCGCATGCCTCTACATGCAATGTAAATCTTCCAATAAGGTGTTGTGTTAGTTTAAATGAATATTGGGCAACCACTATGGTAAGAAAGCAATTGATGACAAATTTGCAGCGTATTCAAATCATTTCAATTTTTTATACATTCTAGTTTTAAATATATAATTCCATAATTTAATAAGAAATCCCAGACCTTTCTATCTTCATATTTAAAGTTCATTATCTTGGATTTGGTCTTAATTCTGGACAATTTATAAAATCATAAGTTTATATGAAACTTATAATATTTTTAGAAACAGTGATTACTGCAAATTCTCATTCTCATTTCTGATGCATTTATTTTCTCTTGAACACTAAGCATTCCATTTTTACATTTTATTGCTTTCTTTAGTTTAAATAAAATACATAATGATTTTGGGTTATAGGATTTTGATTAGTTTGTCTTTTTCATGTTTTAATGTTAACTAAAAGAAGAAGTTAGCTATTATTTGAGAAATGGATGCCTCTCAAGTAAGATCAAATGCAATAATCCAATGGTAAGATCCATGTACCCACTTTCATTAATTTCCGTTTCATTACTTTAGTTTTGTTTTTAAAGTATGCTGATATAAAAAAATATGTTTCGTAGTTCTCCATTTGAATCTTTCAATCCTCTGCTGAATTATATTTTCGAAGGCCTATACTCTTCTCCTGGCTTTATTTCAATAAGCAGCGATAATCTTCGTCGAAACAACTACACCAATAATTTTCTGAACCTTTAGTTTGTTTCTTTAAGCATTCCTTTTATTATAAAATGATTAAGATGATGCTTTGAAACAAGAAGATTGGCATCAGACATAAATTTTTCATTGTGGCTGAATTTTATCGTCACTGCTATCCAAAAAGCCTAAAAACCCTGCAAGGTATAATTTTTTTTAATCTTGACATAAGAATGAATGATTACATGATTATTTTATTTTACTTCATGTTGTTGAGATATTCATATAACCATTCTTGTTAGAGTTTGTATTTTAAAACTTGGATTTTCCTTTCACTTTTCAAATTTCTTTATTTTATTTTTGTTTGTTGATTTCTTTTTCACTTTGGCTTAAAAATTCTTTTCCTTTGGTTTTCAATTTTGATTTTGGTGACTTCACCATGATTTATATGGAAGGCCTTCTTGTTACCTAACTATCGTCGGCATACATAGGGAAAAATTGTTAATAGTCACCTATTAGCTTTTTCTTAAATCTCTTAGTAATGTTTGATTTTTTTATTATAAAGGTAGACATCCTTAAAGAAGAGATTACCAATCAAAGAGAAGTTGAAAAAGTATCATGAAATATGAAAAATTCTTTTTCATCAAAATTGTAATCATTTTGAGATTTCAATATTTTATTAAGATCTTTCAAAGTTCTATTATCAGTCAAGAAAAGTTATTTTTAACCAAGTAAAGACACTTTACAGCAAAGCACCTTTAACTCTGAAATTGTCATTCTTAACTCTTAAGGAGTCAATGGTTCTCCCGTCCCAAAGAGTCTTATTTTTCTAGAGTATAATCCAGAAATATATTTAAAATTAAAAGATAAGAGTTCTCATCATGAGTTTGCTTACCATAATCATAGGGGAAAAATAGGTTGACATTACCAACACTGCTAAACAAACCAAGGTATTGGCTTATGATTGCAAACAATTATAAGACAATTGGGTCTCATCATAAGTCAGCTTGTTCACTCCAATAATAACAAATGAATGGCATTGTCAACTATCTGACTACCAAACCAGGACAATGGTTTTTAAGAATAATGAAAAAATAAAAAATTCAAAGAAAATAAACATATATAAATGGATTTATCTCTAGATCAATAATTCTTAAATAGATGAGATTCTGAATAATTTATGATTAAAAGGAAACCCTGTCGAGACTATAGATGTTTGCTGGCAAGAGTGGCTCTACCTGTGACAAATGAGTATATTTTAAAAGCTAGGCTATAAAGTGACCCTTGATTTACCTCTACAACTAATTAAGGACTGATATAGAGTTTTGAAATATTTTATTTTATGAGAAATTTTGAGATAAATTACAATTAGAGGATTTTTATTTTTATTCAGACTTATGAACCGAGTCAAGCATTTCAAACATAATTCTCTCCTCTTTAATTATTTTTACTCTAATTTTAGGAAAATCTCATTCATATCAAACAGAGATAACTGGTTCTTCTGCCGTGTGTCGCCATTGTTGTCGTAAAACAACAACCCCCCCCCCCATTATTGATTTGTTCACTTCAAATAATGGGGACCTTTTTAGGATTTTTATTTAGTTGATTATCCTATGATTTTGTTAATTTTTCATTTTCTTTGGATTCTTATTTTGATTTCTTTGTTAGAATCGATTTTTTATAAGCTTCCCATTGACATTTGTTTCACCTCATTTGGTCAACTGGTTTGAAAATAGTACTCCTTTGAAATCTCATCATTTATCTAGCCTAGGTTAAAAATGCATAAAATGTACAATATTGCATTTTGTAAATAAATTAGTTCAATAATGCATTTATTTTAAATATTAACCCCTAGTGAGTTTTTACTAACATTTTTCATTTTTACTTATACAACCAAATCATTAAGCAGCGAGATTTTAGAAATTTACTCCAATTTCCAAATTGATTACTAATCTCGAAAACCCAAAATTTCTAAGTGTCTGTAGTTTATTTTATTTTTATTAAAGTGACTGTAGTTTAAAAACTAAAATTCATAAAAATAAAACCAAAATGAAAATTGATGTTTAATATTAACTTTTAAATTAATTAAAACAAAATCAATTTTCTTAGTTTTATTTTCTTCATTTTCATTTGTCAAAGCCTCTTCTCAATGCAGATCCATTCGTCAATAATATCCTTGGCTAATTAAACTATCCCGGGAATCAATAGAAATCTTATATTTTATTTTCAATTATTTAATTAATTACATTTGATTGGATTTGTTTTAATGTCAGAAATGATATTTTGATTTTGTTGTTGCATCTTAATTTATTTTGATTTCCTTTTGTAGGAAAACAATAGAAGAGATATGGAGAAAATGATCTCAATCAATGAAAATACTCCAGCAACTAAAGATTAGAATTTTTGAACAAATAAAATTGAATTGGACATATTTTTCTTCAACAAACTTTCCTCTCAAAAATACCTTTGAAAATATTATAAATAATAGATTGCAGAATGTAATAAGGGGCTGCTCTCCTTTGCAATTTTAGACTTCTAAAAGCACTTCTGTAATAGTAATTTAGAGTTGTAGGAGGGAGGAGAGAAAATATCAGATCTAGGGATTATTGAGGATTTTTCCTTTGTATCTTGAATTATGCATGATGGACAAAGTTTACACTATTGTGGCTTTAGCTTCGAAATGAGAAGTTCAAGAAATGTAAAGGACAATTGGAGACCAAGGTCAGAGAAATGGATGCAATAAATTGGTATTTCTAATACAACTATTTCAAATATCAGTTTCATTTTTATGGTAACAGGAATGTGTCATTTTATTCATGTTTGTGCACTCTTGTCAATATGGGTAATTTGTCTTAATGTTGTTATTATGTATCTCCAATCTTATGGATTAAATTTTGATTTCTGAGTAACTATTTACTCAGAAATTTTCCTTATAAAAATGATTTATTGGATGGTAATGTGTTGTGAACTATTTCCACATATTATTGTTTAATTATTGGATTTACTGATTTGATAATCAATATCATTTTTGTGAACTATTTCCTAAGTGTTGTTGGTTTATTATTTCAGTCAATAGGTCTCAATAGGATTTGTTTTGGTAACTATAATGTGTGTTAATTGAACTACTTCATTAACTTGATATTCATTATAAGCAAGACACATTTAAAATCCCAATACTTTAAATATCTTGTTCTTGATTGGGTTAGATCTATATATGCCTAATTAAGATATGATTAAGATTAGTTTATTTTTCTTGAATTATAGAATAAATTTGCATTTAGAGTAATTTCTACATTATTTTAAATCCTCTTCTCAAAGAGGCAAAATTTTATTTGTGGCTTGGCTGAACCCAAATCAGCTTAAGGGTCATTCTCTTGCCTGATCAGCAAGAAGAAGTGATCTGATATTGTTGTCTATTGGTAGTTAAAGATATATAATAAACCAATAGTGATAGGGAGAAGGTAATTGGACCTAGTTAAACCAGTCGGAGCCACCACACCAAATGGAAAAGGAGCTGCTTTAAGGTCCGGACTGGGTGGTTATCCCCCATTGTTGTTGCAACAGTTTTCGAGTCATCAACACCATTATAATATGAGTGTTGGTAACCGTTTTCAAAATATGGTTGCCCATTACTTGCAAAGATTTGTTGTTTAAGTCCTCGGTAAGCTTGCTGGAATTGCAGTTGTTGATATTTTACTAGCCATAGTTGTTGGACCATTTTCTATTGTCCAATACTGGATGTTTGACCAAGATGTGGGGTGATAGTACCTGTTTAAGCCTGAGTGGTTTCAGTTAACGAGGCATTAATCTAAGGTTGAGCCGTGGAAACAAGAGGCTATTGTATTACGACCTAAGAGACTTGAGGTTGACATACAATAGGCAGTGTTTGTACTTTCGACACAGTCATAATAGTAGGTGTAGTGAGAATGTTCGATACAGGTTGATTTGGTTGCATTGAATATATAACTCTTGGTTCTTGAGGCAGTATTGGTACGCAACCACTGGATGTAATTCCAGTTTGACATGAATTTTGTTGTGAACTCTCATATGGTTGTTCTCCCAGAGGGAACAATGAAAAAGCATACTGCCCCCCATATGGTGGCAATCCAGTGTTCAAAGGATAAATTGGTCTTTGGATACTGGACTACCCAAATTGATACTGATGTGAGGATCAATTTGCTGAGTTTCAACATAAGAAATTCTAGATAAGATTCTGGATGAACAAATAGGAACAGACCATGCTATCGAAACAGTCCCTGGGTGCACTGCATCTAGCGATTGATAACTAGTTGGGACAGATGGTATACCAGCAAACATTGTCGGAGTAGTAGCAAGAGGCTCCACTGTTTCTGTATCAGATGACACAGTCCTAGATGTTGATGGTTGTTCAGACATATTTAGTCTATCCAAAATATTTCCTAGCAGTTCGATAGGAACTTGCGATGAAGGGTGATTAAAAGAACTAACTTCTGTAGCAGAAAGATATAGGTGGATCCCAGTTCCAACATGAAATGGGGTACTGGATGGAAGATCCTCTACAATCCCTTCTATAGCAATCAATCCAAGTGGAAGAGGTAGATTGTCAGGTCCATAAAATATTTGTAGAGTTGAAGAAGGTATAGCTTCTGCAGTAATAGACACTAGAGGGGTGACACCTTTTGAATTCTAGAACTCAACTTCTAGATGTTCAAGTAAGTGAACTTCAGTTTCTAGATCAGCCCTAAATGGAGCTGGTTTAGGGATAGAAGTGTTTATGGTTACACTAGGATCAATTCTAATGTCCTCTTGTAACTGTGGAACTTCTTCTATAAAGGCAGATATACCAGAAATAATTTGAGTAACTAGAGTCTTTGATGATGTTAAAACACAAGTTTCAAATAGACCAAGAGAATTCAACTCAGTTAAACAAGACCATTTTTCATGGAATGGTTTCATTTCTGGAGTCAAAGATGGTTGACTCGCTAGTCTCCGCGAACGACAGGTTTTTGATTGACTTTCTTCCATGATTGCGGATTACTTGATCAACTCAAAAATTAAAGGGAAAAAGTTATTCCGAATAAATAAATTTTATGATGCTTTGACACAACTTTTCCTCTTCAATTTTTAAGAGTTGAGAAAAAGCTAAAGGTGACTCTAGTCACTTTCGATTTTTAATGAGCTTGAAGTGACAAGTGCTCAGATGGACCTTTTCTTTTAAGGAGTTGAAAAGGAACGAAAGTGACTACTCTAGAAATCTAGACAGAGGGATTACCAAACCAATCACAAAACTGCAATATACACCTTGGTGGTAAATTAAAGAGAAATTACCAAGGACTTTACATACGGCAGTCAATCTTCCCGAATGTTGTGTTCAGTGCATTGCGATCGATAGGGCGGTAGACACAGCTTCCTAAGGATAAAGGATATCAGCCTATTATGGTCTCCCAATATATACTCGATGGTACAAGGAGCACAAGTCCGTACTGGCACTTGTTGTATCAAAGAGGAGGAATCAACCAACCTTGAATGAAAACGATAGTTACAAGGTTTTACAATGCCGGAACACATCTCTAGCGTAGAATTCTTGATGTGTTGCATTAGGTTCCAAAGCGTTTTTATGTTCAATGAGGTTTATTTTAGAATTGATATTTTTTAGAATTTTGTCTTTCAAGGTTCACCGTGTGATGTAGATGTAGAATTCGTAAAGATGCAATCTAAAATGATAAACAGTCGTTTGTTTTCTTTTAGTAATGAAAATTCTAGCTACTAAGGAAAGAAGAGTACAATTCTTTCAACAGAGAGCAAAGAGCACACACTAAATGCATTTTTCCTAAATCATTGTCCACATGAAGTCTAAATGCAAATGCAAATGCATGTATTTGTTTTCCCGTTTCCTTAATGTGAGAATGCAAAAAAGGAAAACTAAGTATAGATCTGAACTATTTTCTTCAAAGCGACACTTCAACAATTCTTTTCCAAAATGAATGGAAGACTAAGACGACACTTTCGATTTCGAATGGAAAACTAATTTCGACACTTCAAATATTGGCAATTCAAATCAAATACAATGACAAAAGTACAATCAACTATCTAAAAGAGAAAGACTTTACAACACTCTTCTTCTTGACTCAAAACAACAGTTACTACACTTTTGAATAAAAAAACGACAATTTGATTAAGCTACTCTTAACAAAGGAGGACTGTAAATGATGAAAAATACATAAAAAAACATTCACAAATCCTAATCAATGGAGGCCAAATAATGTAAAGGAATAAGGCTTCATCAATGAGATATTGATCATAAGTAGAAAAACTACTGAATAGAGCTGAAAACAAGGAAAAAAAAACCAAATTCCAAAGAGGAAAATAGTATCATTCAATCATCACACCTGTCCTTAAGGGAAGCAGGGATTCATCTCACCTACAACACATGGGAGGTGCGATGCATCCAGGTTGTCAGTTACAGACAGTGCAATGGGCCAGGGAACGAAACTGAGTTTGGTTTTTGCTCAAAATTTGCAACTAATTTAGTTATTTCAGCTGCGCTATGATGGACAGTAAAAACAAAGTAAAAGGGTATGATCTTAGGAGGTTATTGAGCTACCACAAGAGCACTTAGGATGTTTTCAAGTCAGATGTTCAGTTCATAAACTAACCTGGAGATTGACTGAAGCAGCATTCATCTACATTGCGCTTTCATAGCAAGAGTAGTTCGAAGGCTAACTGGCTAACTTTAGGCTTCGTCTGTAGTTTATAAAGCAAACAGCAATAACAAACAAAATAACTAATCACTCCCCAACGGAGTCACCATTTTGTTTCCGGGAAAACAAGTGTCTTCTCGATCTTCTAATCCCACTGAGATGGGTAGCTATCTTAGAAACAAACAATCAAAGTAACGTGTGATTTCCTTTATGTATGATAGATAAGAGAGAAGCAAAGAGTACCAACCTGAATCTTTTGCTTGGCTCCTTACTTGTTTCCTCTCTCCCTTGATAGAGCTTGCCACTCCTCTCCTACTTATCCCGCTTTAGAGAATACCTGTAGAGGCAAAGCAACAAAACACCATGAAATCAGCGTGATCTATAATACTATAAACAATGCAGAATCAAAAATACATAGACCATACAATTGCATTCACAAATAGCAAGATTCACAAATACGCGATAGAGGAAAACTCAAATAACTTTATTAATAGTAGAAGAGAGGATTACAACCCAGTTGTCTGATCTAGCATCATCCTCCCAGCATCAAATCCCTCTTCACCTCGTGAAAAGCAAGATCACCCAACAATACAATGTTCCTTCTCAAAGAGAAACCAACAACACTTCTTACAAATTACAAAATTCTGGCCTCTAGATCTCTCAGATGAGGGATCCATATATAGATGTCTTGCAAGGGGATGAGTCAGCTCTAGGTTTTTTATTAGTGTCATTCCACTGATAGCTCTTGATTCCACTTGGCGATTTCTTTGATCTCTTACTCATCCTTGGGTGAATTCAGAGAGGCAAGTGTCACGGGAGAGGTTTCTAGAAGATTCCATGAGCATCCACTTAGCAAACTGTCTCTGCCATTTGTCTCTTCTCGCTCATCGCACCCCACAGAAGGCTCTTTCAGTATGCATCACACCTAGATAGTGTAGCAGCTAGTATGCATCGCACCTTGACCATGGAACAGTCAGTATGGTCCAGTTTTGGCCAGTTCTGAGTAGTTTTTCAGGTGGAACTTCTGGGAAATGATGTAATCAGATGACCATGATCCTTTAGGGTATGAAACAACACTTTTAGTGTTTAAATATCCCTTGATTTATCGACATATATGATTGGGGTTGCAGTTCCCAAATATGTCTATAACACTACTTAAAACACTCCAACATTAGCTTAACCATTTCTTTGAGTTTTTCTTGTAAATTAACATATTTCCCATTCAACACTACATTGACAACTTCCATGAATTTTCTATTGAAAAAATGCAGCAAAAAACTCTCAAGTTGATTTTTCCTTCATTAAATTGAGAAAAAATCAAATTTCCACACCAACAGACAACTTGGATGCAATTAATTGAGGTGACATGGTTCTTGTTATTCATTGAGATCAATAAATTTGAGTTAGAGGAGTTAGAGTTTAATTAAACATGTGTGATTGCTAATTTATAGAAATAAAGGTCAATTATTTAAATTTGTTTTCAATTAAACTAATTCTAACTGTTTGAGGAAGTAGTGGAAGGTCGGTTGTGTAGTGGGACTTCAGTGAAACTCGGTGATCATCCAACAAATTGATCAATCAGCCCAAAATACCTAGTGCATGTAGACAATTCTAGTTCACTAGTTGTGATGGAGACTCTAAGGCAATGCAACATTAGTTTTAGACTAGTCTTGAGTGCACATGTGATCTGAACTTAAACAAGAACGCAACAAGATATAATCATAAATACAAAGATTCAGCAGAAAAACACTTCATTTCATTAATAGAAAAAAGTTGAACTATGCTTATAAACAAAAAGTAAATAAGATAAATCGGGCAATGGTAACTTATCTCTGAGAAGAGATGTGGCGGCTACACGCCTCTGAACTATGTTACAATGAGGGTCAAGGGCCTATTTATTATTGGAAAACATGAAAACCCTAAACAACCAAAAACCTAAGATCAGGAGATGTAACACCAAGTGTTGGTGGGACCCGTTGGGATTAGTTGGGTAGCCAATTTCTTGGGGTCGTAACTTGGTCATATTATCTTCATTTGGCATGTATGATACCTTGTTGGAAAGGTCTCTCAAACTACCACATATTTCATCGCAGGTCCTTGCCCATGGTTATGGACCTTCCGTGGACCCCAAAAAAACGTTTTTTAGGGGGTCAAAACTGCGCTAAAAGTTTAGGACCCGAAAAACTACTAAAAATATTAAATGCTGAAATGAACAAGGAAAGATATGAAACTAACTGGGATGTCTAGGTGGAATACGCGAGTGGCCACAAATATCCACCTTGATCAACAAGTGTTGCATGCAGTTAGATGATCAACCTTGGGAATTGCGCAATCATTTAGGAGGAATTTCCTACATAATAGGCACATAATCTCTCAAGAATTGCGCAAGGAAATAGGGGCTCAGGCAAAGGAAATTTTGACTAAGTTTGGGTCAGAGATTCTCAATGAGAAGAGAGATAGATTATTCATTTGCAGGTTATGCTCAGTTGAGAAAATTAATTGTAATACATCTCTATTCATCATATTAATGCAAGTAGGCATAAGGGGTTTTTAGCATATTTCTTTCCCGTGGAAAAATATTGTATCCATGTGTGTTATTTCTCATTACATGCTTGTCATTAGTGTTCTAAATTTTGAATTGAATTCCACAGAGTAGTAGAGTAGGTTTGTGTCTTGTGATTTTTATCAGAATTTCATGAAAAGTTGCAAATCTACACCATAATTTATACATGGTATCAGAGGATGATTCACACTAGATTAGGAATTTCGAAGTTGTTTCTTAGAGAATCAAAATTACAATTTAGTGTCACAAGATCTCTACAAAGTTGGAAAGATGACCTTCAACGAGCTGAGGCTAGAGTATGCCTTGGAAGGGAGCTCTAATTTCTTTGCATGGAAGGATCACATGGTGCCGGTATTAGATGATAACGAATTCCTAGAATACATCAAAGACAAATGTTGCAAAACCATAGGCATATGATGCCCATAACCTTGCTCAATGGAAGAAATATGTATCCAAGGCGAGGAGAATAATCTTGGAGGGTGTGCGGGATCACATTGTCTCAAACCTCCATGGGAAGGAAACTTCGTTCGCAATGTGGAAAGCAATGACATAATTGTTTGAGAGTAATAGTGACCATAGGAAGATGACACTCAAGGATAAACTTTTAAATATCAAGATGAAAAAGAATGACATTATTTTTTAGTATCTGAACTTGGCGGGGCTAGTGTTAATGTTGCAAAAGATGACTTGGTATGCCTAGCCCTTCTAGGCCTTCCCAAGAGGTGGCATAGCTACCAAGATTTAGTGAACGAGGGGAGAAAATATCAAATTGGAAATTCTTATGGTGCGATTTGGTATAGGAGGAAGTAAAGTGGAATACGAGATGTGGGACTTAAACCAAGGGAGAGGATAAAGCAAAAATTGCATTGGTTGGAAAGGGAAAGAAGGGAAAAGGGAATAAATCATAATCCAAGCTAGAGTCTAGACAAAGGGGCAATAAGAAATATTTGTCCAAAATTAAATGCTTTCATTGTCATGAATTTGGGCACTATGCCACGAGGTGTTTGCATAACATGGTAAGCAAGAAGACCTCAAGAAGAGTAGTAGGTGAGGCCTTGGCTTCATAGTTTGAGCTTGAATTTACCCTCAACACATGCATGGACAACACAATGATGGGGAGCATGTGGTAATCTAGAGTTTTTTTCAGTGAACCAGAGGAGAAATGTTTGGAGATGCACATCGAGCTGGGGAAGAAGAAAGGTATAGTGCGACCAAGGTTAGTACAATCACCTTTCAGAAGTATTCGATCTTCAATCTCAGGCTCAAGGATGTCATGTTCATTCTCATCCTAAAAAAATATCATGTTTGTTGTTGTTTTGGAAGACCATGATTATGATGTGATCTTCAGCAAAGGAAAATAATTCCTAAGACACATAGCCATAGGATAGGTGAAGCAGATCGGGGTTCATGTAAAGAACATGTATAATCTAGATGTGGAAAACTATGTTGCATTAAGCACTAAGGTAGAGAAGGTGTAGAGCCACGATGTCGGTGAACTTTGGCACAAAAGACTTGGTCATTTGCATTGTGGTGCCCTCAAGATTATGCAACAAATAACCAGAGGCCTCCCCAAAGGAGCACTTGAGCAGCAGGATGTATGCAAACAACATACCTTGGGGTTGTACACAAAATCCAGATTCCATGATCGAGACAACAAATAACATGCAGTCTTGAAAATATACATTAAAATTGAAGATACATTAAAAAACGCGTTGAACCCACCTTTTTAATGTATCTTCATTTTTTCTTATCAATGTGGATCTTCTCAAAAGTATGCATAATGGGTACACATTGCATGTGGAATTTAATTCCACGTCCAATGAGTGTCTACACTTGAAACTTGAGTAAACCTATAAGGAGATAAACCAAAACTACTATTAAAAAAACAGTTTTCATCTTGTCCCTCCAAAATTTCTCTTATTTTATCATTTTAACTATTATTTTATTATTTTTCCCTATGAGGCCACTTTTAGGGTGAAATTTCCTCTAATGGATGTTTTAAGGACATTTTGAATCCTAGGTTTTCCTCACCAAAGCCTAAATATCTCACTCGTCCTACATTTGTGGTGGATTAGAAGGCTGAAAACCCTTCTCTTGAGGTTAATAATATTGCATGCAGCTTCATTGCCAACAATTATGAGTGATAAGGTATTATCTACCACTTTAATGGCTTTTGGTCTTCATCATCAACTCTTCGGGAGTGGTTTAATTAGAACTAGTCCCAATATGTAGAGATTCCTTTTTATTCTAAAGTTTTTTTTGTTATGGTCCTTCAGAAGATGGAGGACAATGTAAGGTTTTGATTAGGGTCCTTCGTTTTGGGGTTGAGATGGTCTCTCCTTTGAACCTTGGTTCCCATATTCTAACCCTCTTTTTATGCTAACTTGGGCAACCCTCGTATGGGTTCAGATTCCCAATTTGGCTTCATATGACAAGTTGTTTTGGAGGATATAAGAAATTTGCTTGGGAATTTCATCAAAATCGACATTAACTAGATTGCAAAATGTTATTAAACCATCTCAAGAAAAGATAGAAAAGATAGATCAACACCTTAGAATTCAGCCTCTTCGAGGGGGCAACCTCCTTTACATTACATAAATGAATAATTCTTGGATGATACAAATGAAAATACCTCCTTTCTATATATAGGAGTCAAGGGGTCATAACATAATCAGAGCCGACATAACAATAATAATGTAAGGGCACAATAATAACAATAGTCGGCTTCTATGGGGCACAAGAATAACAATATGGGAACTACATAGGTACATCAATATAATAAGTGGGTTGTACTAATAACAATAAGGGGTTACACTAGTAGTATAGGGGCCTAACATGCCCCTCTCCTTCAAAAAGCGTTGTCCTCAACGCTTGAGTAGTTTTTGATGCTTTTGTATAAAATTCTTGTCCTCCCATGTGGAATCTTCAGTAGGTAAGTTCTTCCACTTGATGAGATACTCTGAAATTGATCGATTTCATAGCTGTTGGGTTCTTGTTTCTGTGACTACTCCAGGTTCCAATATGATTTTTCCTTCCTCTTCAATTTCTGGCAATATTGTTTGAATTGGGATCTTTTGCAAATTTTGAATAAGTGGCCATACTTCTTTTTCCTTCTTCCATTCATCCCTTTCTTTGTTTATCTAATCTGGTTGGATAATAGAAATAACACAAAACAATGCTTCCACATCCTCATCCTTGAAGAGTCTTCCCATTCGGTAAGGTTGCCACTTTTTAAGTGCATGTAGTATTGCCAACATTTCCTTCTCATAAATAGCTTGCTTTAGATGTAGTAGTAAAAATACCCAATCACCTACATCAAAACATTTTTCACTATGATGTTGATCTACCTGTTGTTTCATTTGATTTTGCACCAAAGTGGCGTTATCCTTTAAAAGTTGGAGAACTTGTTGTTGATGCTCAATGTGATCTTTCACTGCTTGAACCTTTTTCTTCTTGATATGTCATTCTATCTTTAGATTTTGAGGGGTGGTAATTTTTTCCAATCCTTTACAAGATATGGTCAGATTCATTTCTTGACGCTCGATGTGATCTTTCACTTCTTGAACATTTTTCTTCTTGATATGTCCTTCTATCTTGATAGTTTGAGGAGTGGTAATTCCGACCAATGAATTACAAGATATGGTTGGATTCATTTCTTCTTTCTTGATGTGATCTTTCACTTCTTGCACCTTTTTCTTCTTGATATTTCCTTCTATCTTGAGAGTTTGAGAAGTGGTCATTCTTGCCAATAGTTTACAAGATATGGTCTGATTCATTTCTTCTTTCTCTGGGGTTGGGTCCTGGCATATATCCTCTTCTTTTGATGTTTCTTGATCATTTTCTTCCTCCTCTTCATACTCTATGTAAAATAATTTCTTCTCAGCACACTTATGACATTTAGTGCATTTGTTATCACAATTGTAACAAAGTCCTTTTTCTCCTTTTTCTTCGAATTGTTGTGATGTAACCCTTGTAGGTTGTGGAAGGCTAGGAGAAACAACACTTCCATCTTTATAGTTGTGAGGGGTAGACTTCCTTGTTGCCATAATTTTACTTTCCAATATGTCACAAAACCCTTTTACTCTTTCCAATTGTTGCGGTGTTGCTGTAAAGAAGGCGTTGCTCTTTGTATCCTCATAATGTGCTATCATTTCCTCCATGAGAATTGACCATGTAACAAGTTGTTTACGAGAACAAAGCCCTTTATACCATAAAAATTGATCTGGTTCTAAATATGAAGATGCAATACATACCTTTTGTAACAGTGGTAAACCATGTAGATCAAAATGTTGCTCCATCTGAAGTATCCAATTTACCGAATCCTTGCCATCAAACTTCCTCATCTTGCTTTTTCTTTATTTTAGGACCTCGATCTTGAAACCACTGTAACGTTGTACTTTCAGATATTTAAGTTCTAAAATTGCTACCTATAGTAGCCCTCTGTGTCCTCTTTCCAATGCCACTAGTCTGATCCAAATTGGATTCTCCAAGAAAGAGTTATGCACAATCTCCCAAGATGACCAGATTATAGATATTTCCAGAAGAGTGAACTTGTATGAAATTCCATGTGTCAATTTTTCAACTTTTGGCTCTGAAAAAGATATACAAGAAACTACAGTCCGTCCTCTTTTTGTACCTTCTTACGAAATTTCAATCCGATGCTTAGAGGGAAAGTTAGGACAATTTTCCTCAGGTCACCTGTTTGTAATGTAATTCAGGAGTCTATAAAAAGACCAACTTCCTTAGATCATATCTCCGCAAATATAGTGCGAAAATCTCTGAAATTCAGACCCGAGATTTAGCATGATTTCTTCTCAAATGGGTTTTTTTTCAACTTCTGAAATGTCATAGACAAAAATCTATAGCGAAAATGCCACAATGACCTGTTTGGAGTAGCAAAACCCTAGAATCCAAAGCTCTGATACTAAATGTTATGAAACGAGCTCAAGAAAAGATAGATAAACACCTTAAAATTCAGCCTCTTTGAGGGGGCAACCTCCTTTACATTACATAAATGAACAATTCTTGGACGATACAAATGAAAATACCTCCTTTCTATATATTGGAGTCTAAGGGGTCATAACATAATCAGAGCTGACATAACAATAATAATGTAAGGGCACAATAATATCAATAGTGAGCTTCTATGGGGCACAAGAGTAACAATATGGGCACTACACGGGTACATCAATATAATAAGTGGGGTGTACTAATAACAATAAGGGGTTACACTAGTAGTATAGGGGCCTAACACAAAAGGAATCATGACTTTTGTACATATATATGTGGAAGTGGACCTTAGCAAAGGTTTGCTAGCAAAAATCCTCCTCAAATAGAGAGGCAAGGTTTATGAACAACTAGTGGATTATGAGAACACAACTTCTCGTTGCATTCATTGTCAGCAATCTGGCCACCTTCAGGATGCCTCTTCTTATTTGCAAAGTCATTCTTAGAAACCAGAAATCAAGAAGAAGAACTGTGGATGGAGGATCAGAAGGGGCCCAAAGCTTCTAAGTCCTTTCTAGCTCACGAGCTAGAGAAACCTCAAAACTAGAATGCACATAATGCAAGAACCACTAATCCAGATTATGTGTAAGCCCATGATGTGTCATCTCAACGAGAGGTAGTGAAAGATCACACATTGGGCAATTTATTGCATGAAGTAGCCAGTATTTTTGGATCACAAATGAGTGGGCACAAACACACCCATGAATCTTTCCATTCTAATAGTGATAAAAAGCCAAAAAATATGTTGGGGCATGACGCATTGGCCATATCTCAAGGAAAGGCAATTGTTGTCCAATATCCACAGGGTCCTAATGACCCTCGAATTGGGTAAACATTCGAAAAAGGAAAGGAAAAAAAACCAATGTATAATCCTGAAACCTAAATCCAAAAAGATTGAAAATGTAATTCTCATTAATGTTCCTCTAATATAAGGCAAATTTTAGTAGTGAATGAGTCATTCTAGTCAACGATATAAAACTTTGTCCATTGATGAATAGACAATTAACTTAAAAGAAAATCTAAATTTAGAATAAAATTAATTTAATAAATGTTAAAACTAAAATTTATCTAATATATTATAATAGATTACCTAATCTATTTTAGGAAAGAAAACTGAATTCTAAATAAGCACTTTATTATTTAATGCATGCTCTCATTTGGAAATAAGCACATTGTCATTAAAAGTCAAATGCTTTTTTGCTTTACATTTTTCGATTCTCAAATGTATATTTAGGACTTTAATTAGAATATATAGTTATATTAATATGATAAAAACAATTGAGAAATTTCAGTAGCATATCCCGTTGAAGATAAACCTCATTAACATAATCCGTTGAAAATAAGCTTTATTATCAACACCACCTAGAATCAGAATCAAACTTCATGGGATGGTTATACCTCATGCTAATTGGAATATTTAGTTATATTAATATGATAAAAACAATTGTGAAGTCTCAAACCTGCAAGATCACAAACATCACACAAAACACTTACATAATTAGATATTTTTAATGTTTGCTCATGACTAGCAAATTTCTAACCTTAGCAATTTTAAACGATCTTACACAACTTGAACTTCAAAATCCAATAACCCAAACAAAATTTATTATTTCAAAAATCTAGTTTAAAAATTAAATTACATTATATTTATTTATTTGAATTCAATTACATTATATTTCCATAAATCATATTCGATTGATACTCCTGAACATCCTCCGAAAAGATTATTAATAAATGCTTCCGGATCCTTTGCCGTTGGTACATGAGATCCACTATGAATCTTCTTCGCATAGATACAAGGCATGCAACTCTTTTGGTTTTCCTCAGCTACGAAAGTCACAAGTCAGGGCTCCTCCGTGTGCCTACTCCTCGCACAATACAGGCCATACTCTCCTCCGTCCTCGCCCAATACAGGCCATACTCTCCTCCGTGTGCCTACTCCTCGCACAATACAGGCCATGCTCCGCTGTGCATTCTCTATTTTGTTGGGATTGTCCTCAAATCGAATTCTTTGCACATGATACGGGATTCTCCGCGATTCCTGTCCTCTCTCAAATATTTATATGGAAGAAAATCACAACTTGTTGAGGCGCACACAGTTTAAAGCGTTGTGTGAAAAACAAACGCTTAGAAATAGTTGTGCGCCATGCAGGAGAAGGCAGCAATCATGATGGAGGAGATAAAAATTTCATTTGTAGTTGTGGTGTTATCGTTGTTCATAGGTTCAGCTGTGGGCGTTAAGAAGGCAAGAACAAATAATTGATAGATGATGAATGTTGTTTTAGGTCATTTTAGGTTTTGTATGAATGTTGTTTCAGGTCATTTTAGGTTTGGTATGAATGTTATTTTAGGTTTTGTAGACTTTAGGTTTTGTAAATGTTGAATGCAGTTGTTTTTAACTGGATTGCAGATTTTGAAAATATATAAAACTAACCAACATTGTGCTGGTTTAATGAAACATTAGTTTGTCCAGTGCAGCCTTATGTGGTGTATTTAGGCGGACACCATGATGAAAATCTGGAAAGCGAACTAGTAACTCAATCTCATCATCAGCTTCTGGGATCAGTTTTAGGAAGGTAATTATTTGAATGAATCCATGGCTGGATGATATATTGCAAAATTGACTAGTGTTTGCGTTGTATTTATTTGAAATGACAACAATGGTTTAACTTGGTTAGGTCTTGCTTTCATTTATGTATAGACATGCTGCTACAAGCTTTGATTCTTATTCTACAACCTATAATTTGGGTTCTTATACATATTGTTTTTTTCTATATGAAAAATTACAGCGAGGAGATTGCCAAAGAAGACATCTTCTACTCCTATACTAAAAGCATAAATGGTTTTGCTGCTGCTCTTGAAGAAGACCACGCTCTTGCTCTCTCAAGTAAATTACTTGTCATTGTTACCTGTCATTAAGCCATATACTGTGTGTCTTTTTCATTGAATGACCAACCAGGCAATTCAAATGTAGAGATAACTTTCATTTTATTTTCTAATTGAATTGGTGTGTTGGGGATTATTATTGTTCAGAACTCCCGCAAGTTGTGTCTGTATTTGCCAGCCAAAGAAGAATTCTGCATACCACTCGTTCAATCGAATTCCTTGGATTGGAAAATGACGATGGTTCTATTCCTTCGAATTCTCTATGGAATAATGGCAGTTTTGGGAACGATGTCATCATCGGTAACCTGGATTCAGGTAGCCCCTAAGAAATTCTCTGTGTAACGAGATAAATTCACTTGGATTATGTTGTTGGCGTTCATATTCATGCCGTTGTTCTTGTGCGTTAAGGGGTATGGCCCGAATCAGAAAGCTTCCTTGACACTGATCGGGGGGATATTCCTTCCAAATGGAATGGGACCTGCCAAAATGGAAAGGACTTTGGTGCAGCTCAATGTAACAAGTACGTGGATCAATAATGGGTACCTTAAACATGGTACTAATTTGTTTTGAAATTTTTTCTTTTATTTAAGAATGGTTTGCTGCGATGAAAAATCTCAATTGGAACCATTTTGGATTTAATTTGATTGTAGATATCAATATTTTAAAATTAACGAAGAGGGTATTATTATTATTGCCTCTTTGTACAGATTTATTTATTGAAAATAGAACCAAAATTCCCCTGAAGAAATTCCTAGACCGAAGGTTTGACTCTCTATGAAGTGTTTTGCAATAAGAAGTTTACTGGAAAACAGCCTTTGAACTTTGCATTCTTACAATTAAAGTCTCATTCAATAAAGTGTTGTTTGATACAAGGAAATTGATCGGAGCCAGATTCTTCAACGCGGGATATCAATTTAGATATGGGATTTCTCCGTCAGAAACTCTTTCTCCCCGAGACAGAACGGGACATGGAACTCATACCCTGTCCACAGCGGGTGGGAAATTTGTGGCAAATGCAAGTATATTTGGACATGGAGAAGGTGTTGCGAAAGGAGGAGCTCCTAATGCCAGAGTTGCAGCTTACAAAGTTTGTTGGACTGACGTAAATAACATTTATGGCTGCGATGATTCAGATATCCTTGCAGCAATCGACACAGGCATAAGTGATGGAGTTGATGTGTTCTCTATTTCTCTCGGAAGTGCGCCAGGTGACACTCCTCTGGATTATTCTCACGACGCAATTGCCATTGGAGCCTTCCATGCTGTCCAGAGTGGAAGGGTAGTTGTCTGTTCAGCTGGAAATGCCGGTCCAGCTAAAGGGACAGTTGCAAATATGGCACCTTGGATCATAACTGTGGCAGCCAGCACCATTGATAGAGACTTCCCTTCAATTGTGACTCTCGGAAACGGCGACAAATATGTAGTAAGTAAACTTAATTCATCATATTTTCTTTATATTTTAGGAAAGTAGGTACTTCTAGCTCATCCTACTAAATTCCATTTAACTACTCTGCGCTCACCATGGTAATTATCACGTTTGAATTTTATAAAATATTAAAAGAAAATTGGATGAAAATATTAAAAGAAAATTGGATGAAAATTTTCAAATTTTTGAATAATCTCTAATAAATTTAAAATATAATAGTTGGAGGGAGACTGTTCACCAAAAACAATCCAAATTTATTTTATTTTTATTTTCAAAACTTATTTATTTAGAATTTCTTCTCATTACATTCATTCATTTTCATAGGGTGTTTTGTAAAGACACTTCATTGGGTATTTTGTTGAGACACTTCATTCCAAGGTGTTTTGTTTTGTTAAGGCAGGTATTTTGTTAAGGCACTATATCATGGGTGCTTTGTTAAGGCACTTCATCATGTAAAAGCACTCCATCAAAATTCCACCGTAAAAAATCCATCCATGCTAAAAGTTGGTGTAGCCAAGACATCCGCTAGTGATTTTGACTGATTAGATACCTCTAGATAACCACTATTCAACCCACACGATAGCATGCCATTTATCTCAATACTCACCTAACCTAAAACCTAAAAAAAAAAAATATCCTAATAAATAAAACAAATACATATTTAAAAAACAAATCATATATTAAATTTATCTATATAAAAATCTATCGAAATATTAAAAAGTTAATACAAAATTCTACATTTTCCATCTTTCTTAACTTTCCCACCCTCCAAAACTTGTTGGAACAATCACTGCGCCTCTATAGAATCTGTAATTTCCACCTGGGGATCCTAGTTACTAGGTTGTAACGTTTACCACAACCTACCGGTTTTGGTGTAGTGGCAAACCTCCACATGGTATCAGAGCTTGGACCTAGGTTCGATTCCCCAACTTGCATTTGAAATTTATTTTCAAAACTGATTACTAGCCTTAGCATTCTAGGCATGGGCATGAACATATCCATGGATGAACATGATTAAATTTTATTGAAACATTGGCTATTGGAATCAAATTGACAAATCTTCAACATTATATCCGGATTCAAATAAATTTGGTAACTATGATGCTAATATGTTGGGAATTTCTGATAATTCCAAACAAAATGAAACTGAACAGAACAGAGAATACTGCTCTGTTTTTAACACAGAGGACAAAAATTGTTTTTGCTGAAGACAGAGTTTTAGAAACACACGAAAAAAAAACTTTGGATTCATTTACAAGATTGCTGTTACAAAAAAAAACTTCCTCTAACAGAGGGATTTCACCAAGAACTCTTCAAATGCAGTTTAAAAAAAAAATTACTCTGTCTCTGCTTTAAAATTAACACTGTTGAAACACTGTTGTGTCTGCACTGCTATGCATTACAAAAATAATACTTTGTCTTATCTTGAAAATTTTACACTGCTATGTGTAAAAATTCCTTACATTCGCACTGCATGTGTGTGCAAAAAAAAAATCATTCGCTCCTCTCTTACTTTCGCACTGCTGCATCTTTCGTTGCAGAGGGATTACAACTACAAAAAAAGAAAAATGACCTTACACTTTTACTTGTATATAAAAAACGAGTCCCGTGCATTAAAACGATAAACATAAATCCTCCACCTACATTTACCAACCATAGTACATGTAATAAATTACTTCACATTAATTACTTACACTCTCATGAGCTACGGACGTCCTCCCGATAATAAAAAACAACAAACAACAAAAAAAAATGTGTCGCCGCTGCCATAACCGTAGATCTGCCCCAAAATAATCGGACGACTGTCAATCAATATCGCACGGCCCTTTTTGCTGAACTTTACATGCCGGGGAAGGTTGACTTTGCAAAACCACTGAGGGCACGTGTCACCTGCTGAATGTGCTCGCTGCCCCCTCGAGAAATACCACTGTTCGTGAAAGGCGGTGAGGGGAACTGGCGTGACGGTTTTCCGGGGAAAAAAGAACTGTTTGCAGTCGCTGTTTGATGGCGCTGCAATTGAAATTAGTATTTCAACACTCCCCTTTAATTTCAACTACTGGGTTATGAGTCATACCGAGAAATTTCCTCAAAAACTCAAAACTTTTCTACCCCAATGGTTTGGTCAGAATATCAACAACTTGCTCCTGAGTCTTGCAGTGTTGTAAAACAATTTCTTCATTGTTTACTAATTCCCTGATGTAATGAAACTTTGTGTCAATGTGTTTCGTTCTTTTATGAAACACAACATTCTTGGATAATGCAATAGATGGTCTATTGTCACAAAAAATCACAGTTCCTTTTACTTGCTTTTGGCATAAACTCCTTAACTTCCTTTTCATCCAAATTGCTTGACACGTTGCTGCTGTAGCTGCCACATATTCTGCCTCTACTGTAGACAATGCTACAATAGGTTATTTTTTAGAAGCCCATGAAATGGCTCCTGAATCCATGTGAAAAACACAACAAAATGTGCTTTTCCGATCATCTATACTTCCAGCCCAATCATTATCAGTGCATCCAATTAAATCTGATCATTCTGAAGTAGTATATAAAATGCCAAACCTTTTAGTACCTTTAACATACCTCAGAATCCTTTTTGCTGCCTGCCAATGTGCTTCTTTTGGTCTCTCCATGAATCTGGAAATTAAACTAACAGCATGCATTATATCTGGCCTAGTTGCAGTTAAATACATGAGGCTGCCAACTATGCTCTTGTACAAACTAGGATCAACATCCTTGTTGTTGTCCTCTTTGATGAGTTTTAATCCCATCACTGTGGGAGTGATTGCTGCTTTGCTCTCCTGCATATTAATTCTTTCCAACACTTCATTAACATATTTCGTTTGCGAGATAAAAATCCCATTTTCATTTTGTTCTACTTCTATTCCTAAGAAGTATTTCAGCAGACCCATGTCAGTCATTTCAAATTCTTCTTTCATGACTGTTTTGAAATTTTTAATAAGATAATCATCATTACCTGTGAAAATAACATCATCAACATATAACACAACAATTAGTATTTTACTATAATTTTCTTTGATGTAAAGGGTGGATTTTCCTTCACACTTTTCAAATCCATTTTCCAGTAGATAGGAATCTATCCTACTGTACCACGCTCTTGGTGCTTGCTTCAGCCCATAAAGAGTTTTCTTCAATCTGCACACTTTGTGCTCTTGGCCTTTTCACAGCCTAGAGGTTGTTCAATGTAAACCTCTTCCATTAACACTCCATTTAGGAATGTTGACTTCACGTCCATTTGGTAAAATTTCCACTTTTTTTGTGCTGTTATGGACAACACTGCTCTCATGGTTTCCATTCTAGCAACCGGTGCAAAAGTTTCCTCATAGTCTCTCTCATGCTGCTGCTTATATTATTTGACAACCAGTGTTGCCTTGTGTCTTTCTATTTTGCCTTCAGCGTTACTCTTGGTCTTGTAGACCCATTTAGCTCCAATGACTTCTTTTCCTTTGGTAGTTCAATTAAATCCCATGTCTTGCTTCTTTCTATGGCATTGATCTCCTCATCCATTGCTTCTATCCATTTCCTATCCTTAATTGCTTCTTCGAAATGAACAGGGTCATCAATATGACAATATAAAGCAAACAAAGAGTTCATACATTCATTATCTTCCTCTTGTTTATAAATGTCACTTAAATTTCTGAACTTCTTACTTCTTTCATTTGGTGTATAAGTGCTTGAAGAAGCACTTGAATTTCCTCCTTGTGGTGTGCTTGGAGAAGCACTTTCATTTCTCCTCAAGGGTGTCTCTTACTGCCCTTGTGTTGGTGTTGTTGTTTGGGGATGTATTTCAGCCATCTCCTCATCATTTTCATCATTAGACACAGAATTTTTTACATTCACTTTTTTCTCTATGCTTCCATCCCAAGCCTCCTCCTCAATGAACTGAACATCTCTACTCACAATAAGCTTCTTGGTGGATGGGTTATACAACCTATAAGCTTTGGATTCCTCACTGTATCCAATGAAAATACATTTATCCCCTTTGTTGTTCAACTTCTTCCTTAGTTGATCTGGAATGTGTGCATAAGCCACACATCCAAAAATTTTCATGTGGGTGACGCCTTGCTTTGTCCCACTCCATGCTTCTTTCGACACTCTGTACATGACTGTTTTTGTAGGGCATCTATTCAAAATGTACGCTGCACAGTGTATAGTTTCAGCGCAATAATCATTTGGCAAATGCTTTGCATTTAACATACTCCTCACCATATCCATGATTGTCCTATTCTTCCTTTCGACAACTCCATTTTGTTGTGGAGTGTACCTAGTGGTAAACTGCTTATGAATTCCATTTTCTCTACAAAAATGTAGAAATTCTTTGGAGATATACTCACCTCCTCTATCAGTTCTTAGAACTTTGATATGCAACCCACTTTGGTTTTCTACAAGTGCTTTGAAATTTCATAATCTTTCAAACACTTCACTTTTGTTCTTTAGGAAATAAACCCAAGTTTTTCTAGTAAAATCATCAATGAATATTAGTATATAGTGGTTGCCTGCAAGTGATGGAGTTTGCATCGGTCCACATAAATCTGAGTGGACAATCTCTAAGGGTGCTTTTGCCCTTATGCTTTTGCTAGATGGAAAACTTTCTCTATGTTGTTTCCCCAAGATACAACCTTCACAAAGGCTGTATGGTTTCTCTATCAATGGTAATCCTCTTACCATTCATTTTCTATTTAACAAGTTAAGACCTCCAAAGTTGAGATGTCCAAATCTCAAGTGCCACAACCAATTTTCATCTTTTGGTTCGATTTGGAAAGCCTCTTGTGTCGTTGCTGCTATTTCTTCTCCATTTTTAAATCTGCTTTCATTCTGAGAGGGAACATCATGTTCCTTGTCATCTTCACTTCAGCAATACATTGTTTGCTAGGTGTTTTATCTATGATAGTGCATACATCATCCACAAAGAAAACATTGTGCCCCTTTTGAACAAGTTGTCCAATACTTAAGAGGTTACATTTCATTCCAGGGACATAATAAACCTCTGATATGGTTTTCTTTTCACCTTTCTTTGTTAAGACATTTACTTTTCCTTTTCCCATAACAGAAACTTTATTATCAGTCCCTAGTGTGACTTGTGACTTCACACTCTGATCTAACATAGAAAATAGGGCTATGTTTCCTATCATATGGTTACTGCAACCGGAGTCTAGAAACCATACATCTTCACTCTTTTCTTCAGTCATATTACAGGCTAAAAACAAATTATCTTGGCTGATATTTTCTCTAGTAAAATTTGTACTAGTTCTATTACTCATATCATGTTGTTTCTTCCTACATTCATTTGCATAATGCCCATATTTTTTACAATAGTGACATTGGACATTGGATTTATCATACCTTTGTCCTTGAGAATAATGTTGTCCACTTTGTTGGCTGCTGCCTTGGCCTTGGCTCTGATTTGGATTGTTGTATCTTCCTTGAACATTTGTTGGACTGTTTCTTCCAGCTCTGTTTTGGCTTCTGCCTCTTCCTCTCTTGTTTCCTCTGCCTTGACCTCTTCCTCTTCCAAAGAACATCTGGGTCTTAAAGGCATGCTCTAGAGATGAGTTTTCATTCCTACTCAATCTCTGCTCATGTGTTATCAGTGATGCATGTAGTTCATCAACTCAGAAGTTTGTGAGATCCTTTGTCTTCTATGATGGTGACAATCACGTCAAACTTTGAGGGTAGGACCCTCAATAGTTTTTCCACAATCCTCCTTTCTGCAAGAATCTCTCCATGAGACCTTATCTGTATGACCAGGCCAATCACATGTATGAAGAGTGAGTCAATATTATCTGACTCCTTCATGCAGAGAGTCTCAAAATCTCTCCTCAGCAACTGTAGTTTTGCTGTCTTCACTTTCTCCATGCCTTGATACGCTATCTTGAGAGTTTCCCAGGCTTTTTTGGACCTCTTAGTTACTGCTATCATTGGAAACACACTCTCATGCACTACTTGATACAAAAAGTAGAGGGCTTTAGAATCCTTCTTCTTATTGCTCTTTAACAGATCTTTCTTTGTCTGAGTTAAACTAATAAATTCATTTTCATCTGCTGGTTCTTCAAATCCATCCTCAAACAAATTCCCATAAGTCTTGTGAAGCAAGCAAAGCTCTCATAGTTATTGCCCAATAGTCACAGTTTTTCCCATTAAATTGTGGGAACTGGGTATTACAGATACCCATGCTAGCGTTGGCTCCAACCATTCTTGCACTCTTAACTATGCTTCAAAATACTTGACTGTGTATTTAAAATCGCTGACTGTCCTCAACATTAATCACAAAAACTAGCTTGAGAAATACCTTAGATTCTTTTTTACTGAGTCTTCACTAGCTGCTGCAACAAGAAATCATTCCTTCAGCTTTTTTGACACCTTCGAAGAGCCTGGACAAGTTTTGATACCATGTTGGGAATTTCTGATAATTCCAAACAAAATGAAACTAAACAGAACAGAGAATAGTGCTCTGTTTTTAACACAGAGGAACAAAAATTGTTTTTGTTGAAGACAGAGTTTCAGCGACACACAAAAAAGAACTTTGGATTCATTTACAACACTGCTGTTACAAAAAAAAACTTCCTCTAATAGAGGGATTTCACCAAAAACTCTTCAAATGCAGTTTAAAAAATTTACTCTGTCTTTGCTTAAAAATTAACACTGTTGTGTCTTCATGCTATGCATTACAAAAATAATACTCTGTCTTATCTTGAAAATTTTACACTACTATGTGTAAAAATTCCTTACATTCCCACTGCATTATGTGCAAAAAAAAAATTCATTTGCTCCTCTCTTACTTTCGCGCTGCCACATCTTTCATTGCAGAGCGATTACAACTACATAAAAAAAATGACCTTACACTTTTTTACTTGTATATAGAAAACGAATCCAGTGCATTAAAACGATAAACATAAATCCTCTGCCTACATTTACAACTATAATACTTGTAATAAATTACTTCACATTAATTACTTACACTCTTGAGCTAGGAAGTCCTTTCAATAATAAAAAACAACAAACAACCAAAAAAAAATGGGCCGCTGCTGCCATAACCGTAGATCTGCCCCAAAATAATCGGACGGCTGTCAATCAATATCGCACGACCCTTTTTGCTTCACTTTACGCCCCCGGAAGGTTGACTTTGTAAAACCACTGAAAGCACGTGTCACCTGCTGAATGTGCTAGCTGCCCCCTGGACAAATACCACTGTTCGTGTGAACGGAACTAGCATGACGGTTTTCCGGGAAAAAAAGAGCTGTTTGCAGTAGCTGTTCGATGGCGCTGCAGTTGAAATTAGTATTTCAACATAATAGACTAATAAGATTGATGGTAGAAGTTTTTTGTCTGGTTGATGTATTTTTTAATTTCACCACATTTTTTTGGTGAATTATTAGAATTTGATATTGAATGTTTTTCCCTTGGATTATGCTAGAAAATCATTACACTATTCTGTAGGTTTTTGTTTGAGGCCAGGGACAAAGTGTTTGCCCAGTTCCGATTACCTCAGGGACAAAAGTATCCGCTGGTATCATCACTGGACGTGAGCGCCCCAGATGCAAATTAAACTGAAGGGTATGCTACATAACTACAACATTTTCCGATGAAGAAACTTGGATTGGATTAGAAGTATTAGTTCAATCATTCGAAGGTACACCGCTGTGTTTTGACAGTTTCATAGGAATAATGTTGCAGACAACTCTGTTTCCCGGGAACACTAGATCCCTATAAAGTTAACGGAAAAATCGTTGCTTGCCTTCGCGGTGCCAATCCACTGGTTGTGAAAGGTGAAACAGTTCGATTGGCAGGAGGAGTAGGCATAATTGTCTGCAATGATCCCGGAGGCGACCAATCAATTCTTGCAGAGCCTTATACTCTTCCTGCTGCTCATTTGAGTGCAGCTGATGGAGCATTAGTTTTTAACTACATCAGCACTCAACAGGGTAGGATTTAAATACAGCTTTTTGCCGTGTAGTAAAAGCTGGTTAATAAAACTTTTGGACGATGAACGATATTGCATAAGAAATTCTAATTCCCAATTAAATGATGCTCACTCAGGTCCGCGGTCGCTACCATTGATGATCAGATGACTGGGTTAAATAAAAAGCCAGCTCCGGTGATGGCAAATTATTCTTCTCAAGGGCCGAATCCGCTTACTCCTGACATACTCAAGGTTATAATCCAATCTCCTCAACCTACTCGTTGTTTTTTATTGGTTCCACAATGGGATGTTATTCTCTTCTCTATTTTAAATTTTATCGGATACCTTTTCTGGTTAATTTTTTGCTAGCTAAAAGTATAAGCTCTAAGCTCCCACTTTTTAGTGTGATAAGATCTATTTTCTTGACATCTCAACTATTTTAAATTTCAAATTTTGTTGGATACATTTTCTTGTTACAATTTTTGGTGGCTAAAAGAATAAGCTTCCACTTCTTATTGTAGTAAGCTCCCATCTTCTTAGAATCTCAACTCTGGCTAAACTCCCCTACCTTCGTCTAGTCTCAACTCTTAAACTCTACCCTTTCATGGAATCTCAACTTTTGCAAAATTACATATTCTTAATATACATATTCTCGACCTGCCCTAAATAACGTACTCCAACAAATTATCATGCTCCCAAAAATAATGGATTCAGTGTGATAAAATAAAATAAAATAATATATCCGGGGTCAATGCACAACAATTATTTCTTGCATTAGAAAGATTTTAATCGTTTCTCCATTTCAGCCTGATATTACAGCTCCAGGGGTGAACATTCTCGCAGCATTTACAGGAGCATCATCACCAACGGGGGCAAGTTTTGATCATAGACTGGTACCTTTCATGTTAATATCTGGCACATCTATGGCGTGCCCTCATGTTGCTGGTGTTGTGGCTTTACTGAGGAATGCACATCCTGATTGGAGCCCAGCAGCTATCAGGTCTGCCATTATGACCACAGGTATATACAAATTGGGTGTTTTATTAAGGGGATATCATAGAATGAAGGTTCATAATTAATAAAGTAAATGTTTAATATTATTAATGATTTAAATTAATAGTTAAAAAATGATATGGAAAGTGATTTTATTTTTTAAATAAATATTTTATATTAATTTGGTGTTTAGTTTTATAATAATTTTAGAATTAGATTAATGCAGTTATATAAATTAAATGAGTAGTAAATGTTTATAGACATCAATGTATAAGAATCATCAAAACATATTATTATGCACTTTAAGTTTCTAAATTTAAATTAGAAATAAAAATTATAAAAAAATTAATTAAATTGTAGTTTTATTTGAAATTATTATTATTAATGATAAAAAAAGACATATTTTTTAGAAAAACATGTAATAAAATTCAGATATATAAAAACATGTAATAAGATTCATGCATATACTTTTAGAAAAACATGTAATAAGATTCTTAATCATAGAGATTTACAGTCATTTTATGATGTCTATTTTCAATATCTAAAAACACTTTCTTATAATACCATGTCTTATCAATACCACATGCCAAAAAAATATAACTCCTTTGATATGACACTTATTTATATGACCATATTTTTTAATAAATGAATTTCATTAAAAGGGAAAAAATGCATAACTACTGTAAAAACAAATCTGGGCCTTTGGTTTATTTATACTATTAAGAATATTTTATGTAGGTTAAATTCCTAAAATTCATGTGATAATTATTGATAATTAAATTAAAATCTAAAAATCTATTCCAAAATATCCATGCCTATGAATATAGCAAATTAAGATGTTTTATTCCATAAATATCATATAATGTAAATTGATAATTAATGAATTAAATATTTATAAATATTATTTGATAAAATTAGTAATCAAATCTTTATATAAATTGCTATATGACCATAATTTTTTAATAAATGAATTTAATTAAAAGGGAAAAAAATGCATAACTACTGTAAAAACAAATCTGGGCCTTTGGTTTATGGATAATATTAAGAATATTTTATGTAGGTTAAATCCCTAAAATTCATGTAATAATTATTGATAATTAAATTAAAATTCTAAAAAATCCTATTCCAAATATCTATGCCTATGAATTATAACAAAATTAAGATATTTTATTCCATAAATATCATATAACATAAATCGATAATAAATGAAATTAAATATTTATAAATATTATTTGATAAAATTAGTAATCAAATCTTTATATAAATTGCTATATAAAAATAAAACAATTATCTCATAAATAAAAAATCTTATACAACAATCCAATGTTTAACTTTATTACAATTTTAAAATTAAATTAAACTTTTTTAAAAATATTTTTTTTTTATTTTAATATTATATTAATATTTATTTTATTTTATTTTATATATATCAATTTTATAAATTTTAGAATAGAATAATAAAATCTATCTTATTAACTCTGTTATAAATATTTGGGATTTTTTTTTTAATAAATATTTGAAAAAGATTTTTTTTTTTTAATAAATATTTGAAAAAAATCAATAGAGAAAGATGTGGACCAAATTCTAATAATATAATTAATCCTGAAAACATTCTATTTTTCTAATACCCTTCATCTTAATAAGTATAATCGGCTGAGAAGACATAGCTCATATTATTACAATATAAATACTTAACATGCATATACGTAGAAGAAAAACGCGGACCTTAATATTAATGAAAAAACATGCATATTAATTTGTTTCTGTTTTTCCCTTTTTGGGCCTCAATCACAGCTACAAGATTGGACAACAACAATGGCCAAATTCTGGATGGATCAGAATTGCAATCGGCAGGTCCTTTCAACTATGGTGCAGGCCACGTCAATCCAAATGTGGCTGCAAATCCTGGCCTAGTCTATGATATATCAGTGAACGATTACGACAATTTTCTGTGCAGCATGAATTATAGTTCAACACAGGTAAAGGGCATAACAGGAAAGGACATCGCCTGCCCACCACTCACACCTGCGTTATATGACCTCAACTATCCTGCGATCACTGTCTCGCAATTGAAAGGCACTGTGATTGTTACAAGAAATGTGACAAATGTGGCAGACGGACCGGTGAATTGCACTGCAGCTGTGGTGGGCCCTACTGGAGTTTCAGTGTCAGTAGATCCTGAGACGCTGGAGTTCTCTGAGACTGGGGACACTAAATCTTTCAATGTGACTCTCACAGCCATCAATGGCAGCGTGGGAGAGTATGCATTTGGGAACCTCACATGGCTAAGTGCAAACTTTTTAGTGGTAAGTCCAATTGTTGTGAAGGTAGTAGCCCTCCAGACCCATTAGCAAATATTTGAATAGATTTTATTGAGACCAGCTACCTGTGTAATAAGCTCATTGATTGAAGATGGGCACAGGGAAGGAAATGTAGCAGTGACTAGAAAGATAACCAGAAAAAAATATTGTAATTTTGATAAGGACTTTTGCTTTGGCAGTAAGTCCAATTATTGCGAGAATAAAGTAGCTGTGAAGACCTCTCAGGCAGTATTTGAATAGATATTGTTGAGAGGTAGTGAACCATTGATTGAAAATGGGCACGAGGAAGGAAAAGCAGTCGTCTCAATGAATATTTTTTGTATTTGAATAATTAAACAGACATTTCGAATCCAATAAAAAGCATTTGTACTTTTGATTAAATGATATTTTAACGTACTTTTTAAAGCATTCTCTTCCATGAATAATATAAATACGGTTTATTTAAGCAGTTGTTTATAAAGCGATTTTTTGAAAGTTTTTTTGGCCGGTTTTTCCGGTCAAAATCGGCAGGAATTTATTGGAATCGCAAGTTTTTTTGGCGGGTTTTTCCCGGTCAAAATCTGGCAGGAATTTATTGGAACTTAAGTTTTTTGGCGGTTTTTCCAGTCAAAATCTGGCAGGAATTTATTGGAATCGCAAGTTTGATCGCTAGTTTTTGCACAATGAAGCGTCCTAGGGGTTTTCGAGGGTGCTGAATCCAAATATGCAGTTAAAAAACCATTTTAACTGCAACAAATCAAGATTTAACCTCAATTTCTTCGGCCGAATTGCGTCACCGGAATCCAAAAAGTCGCATGATAGACAACTCCTTATTTAATGTCATAATCTAATAATTATGTTTTTTTATCTTGAAGTTTATGAAAATTTAGGTTATTTTTTGAAAAACTCTAGCAATGGTTTTGTAAATCCATTTAAAATAATTAAAATTCATAATTTTAGGTGTTTTTGACGTTTTTTGATGGTGATGAATCATTTCCACCATTGAAAACCTGATTCAAATTCTGCCTCTAC